>OU744272.1:1568691-2955826 GCA_916610215.1 Omphaloscelis lunosa | reverse complement strand
TGGTATAGTAATTATTCTAGGTGCATCGTCTTCACATATAAAAATTAAACTAATGTACGTACTTATAGAAACTATTGTAAAACATTTTAAAAGAGTAACGGTGGAGTTTCTTGCCATTCTTCTCCATACGAAAACTACCTTTTGGAGGAGCGACTAGAATCAATTATATTATTTTGTAAATTTTGACGTTCAAAAGTGCCATACATGGGCCTATTTGAAATAAATGATTTGACTTTGTAAAAAAAAAACATGTCGTCGATAAAGCGCCCTATTACATTACTACGCTAAAATACAATACATAGCAATATTTTCCTTAATTTCTCAACAAATTCAATGCTTCTCAGGTATTCAACAAACTTCTTACGAAAGCCAACCTTTACATGGAAAACTCTTTTGTAAAAAAAAAAAAACAAAAGCATTTACATTTGTAAGAAATCGTGAACGCGAAAAAGTTTCGAGGCTCACAAAAACTGTACATATTTTGTAAAGACCAAGTAAAAAATCTGAAAAAAATTTAGAACCTATTGTGAAACCAGCCTTTATTCTTCAACCTTCATACAAATTGTACCTCGAGGGTGAGCAGGTAGGCTGTGGGGAACAATTTTTTGTTCACGCGAATGGCATTTTTTGTCCAAAGTTTTTGCTAAGCGAGTACCAATCTTATTTCGATGTATTAAGGTTGGTGTGTAAGTTATGTTGAGATATACAATGATGTTGTGGTCCTTTTCTTTTGAAATATAGTTTATTATCATGAAATGCCTTGAGAGTTGTAGGGATAGTGCCATTACCAGCATTTGGTGTTCACCGATTTTTTTTTTTGGTAGTCAGGCTGACACCGTTATAATATTCTTGAGTCGCCATTTGGAGGGGCTCGATTCGATCGAAGGTTTATCTACGCTTGCCGCGATCGGTTGGTGGATGGGTGACCGTCCATCACATAATATAGAGACGCTTTCGTGCCTCGTCAAGCCGTGTTGGTCTCGGCTGTCATTCGTAAATCTTAGACAGTCGTTACAGGTAGTCAGTCAGAAGCCTGAAACTCTGACAACCAATGTTACCCAGTTACTGGGTTGTGGAGGTTAGATAGGCAGTCGCTCCGTGTGAAATACTGGTATTCAGCTGCATCCGGTTAGACTGGAAGCCGATCCCTACATAGTTGGGAATTGGCAGGTAGGCAGACACCGTTATAATCTTCTTGAGAGTCGCCATTTGCAACAACCTTTGCAGCTTCCTTAGGCATGGAATTTCTACTGTTGGAACTAATGCCCGTTTTTACTAACATCAGGCGACACCCAAAGGGAAAGAAAGTAAATAAAGAAGAAAAAGAAAATTAAGAGAGAGTTTGTAAGTTTAACCCTTCGTATGGCCGGAACGTGGATCCACGCGAGACACAATGGCTTTTTAATTGTTTCTGTAATTACGGCATTCAACCGGTTAAATGTATTTGTAAGTTCTTTTACTGGCAAAAAGTTACACTATGGCAGAGTGTCATGTCATAGGGTATTTTTTTTGTATAGTTGACGACAACGCGCAAGTTAGTGAGTGCCTAAATAAAAGCACGCTGTTTGGATTCAACTTCCGACGCTGTGCCGAGCGTTGGAATGGCGGTTCACCGACAGTCATACAAGTCCATGAGCATTCTGTTTTAAAAATACCTACTTACATGGTTATTTTGAAATAATCAATTTTTTCCAAGCGCTGATAATAATCTGATGCTATATAATAATATACAGTGTAATCTTTATAATGTGCCCTATCGAAATGAGGGTATCTATGTTTAATTTTATCGACGGAAAAAATATTAAAAAAAAACTATTTTTATTTTTCAGTTTGGCTTCTTAAGAGTCCTATATTACACTTTTTACGCAAATTCATGATTTTTGACTTTGTAATTTTCAGCAACAGTAATATATTTTAATTATTTGATTATGAATAACAATAGTGCTATTCTCTTTCTTGTAAGTTGGAGTTACACATTTTAATTTTTCTTTTCGTGTAATTTATTATAAATATTTTACGAACTCAGTTTATAAGAAAATCCGTTGGCGATGGAACTTTGACGCTTAAATTCACTTTCTTCCATTCAATTCAAATAAAAGCTAAAATTACTAAAAGATAAGTTGAATGTTTTACTTGTTTATTGGAGTTCTAGAATTTCTTTAAATTTCTTGAATTTTCACAGTAAAAATCATAAAGAAAAGCAATAAATGTCTTGATTCAGCGTCCATTATATTCCAAATAAACAAAATTTTATCAAATAAACTAATAAGGTATAAAACTTATATCTACAATGAATACGTTTCATTCGTTTTCGTTTCTCAATATAATAAGAAAAAATTACCATAAATAAAATTAAAGTACTATATATTCCGCGTCAATTCAGCAAATCACTTGAAAGTAATGTGTAACTCCAACTTATATGAAAGAGAATGGCACTATCGTTATTGTAATTAAATAATTAAAATATCATAATGTTAATGAAAATTACAACGTCAAAAATTACGAATTTCCGTAAAAAAATGTAATAGGACTCTTAATGAGAAATGATACGATTATTGTAAAAAAAATCTGAAAAAAAAAAACAGATTTTTGTATAAAAATGTTTATTTTCAATTCAGGGTAGATTTTTTCTACAATTTTCGTTTTTTGAAGACGCCTAATTACTTCCAGTGTAACTGAAAAGAAGTCTCCAAAGTAACTCCAAATTTTATCAATTTTAACCTTTTTATGGTCGGGATTTTACTTAATTTTAATAGGTACACTAACATCATTTTTCCGTGTACTGGTTTCTCTGTAATCAGAAGCGTTAGCAGAGGTCGACCTGTAAAGCTATATCCACATATGTGCCGGTACAAATGGCTAAGATATTGCTACAGATTTCAGCGTTATTAATCATCACATCCGTATTCCCCAAAGGGCTAAGGAATGAGGCACCCTCGCCAGATATACTAAATCCCATGTAATCCTTTGCCAACCCAAACTCTGGAACCATTGCGAATAGGACATCATCTACCAAACTCAAAATGGCCGCCGTGCGCAGAATCTCACAAATTCAACGCCATCTAGAGCCCATACATTTCCGAACTTTGTATGCTCCAGAGACTTTGAAGGATCCCTCGAATGGTAAACTGTTCATTTTTCCTTAGAAACATCTTGGTCCTAGTACCCACACTATTCAAAGTGCCACAAAAAATGGCCGATCACACATCCACATGCCACCTGTGTATACTTTTTGTGCACTGCATGCCCCCCTCGACCCTTCCCCGGCATCGCGACATCCGTGTGTATTTTAGGGCGGCGGTGCGTTGAACTCGAAGGTCGGTAGCTACCTGCGCGCACGCACTCAAACACCCTCACAGGATACGCACACATGTGAACCCTTTGTGCGTGCTATTTTGTAGACAGATTGTAGCACGCCATCCGCCTGGCCCTGTCTACATTAGGATCGATCCAATCAGCTCTATTTCAAATGTGTCCATGAAGCGACGAGCAAAATCGATAGTTTTCTACTAGTGGCGATAATTAAATGTACTTGGGGCGCACCTTGGATCGTCAGGCTAATATTTTTATAATGGCTAGAAGAATGGCATGAAAAAGAAGAAAAAGGCTAGGATTTTTGGCTAGCGTGCTCACTTGCAGAACGCAAACTGTCGCGAAAAACCAGCGTTGGGACTATGTCTCGCATAGGATCGCAGCATTATGCTGAGTGATGACCGTTTTGCGTGGATGTGACGCATATTTTTCCCCAACTTGTCCTTTTTTGTTTTGCGTTCTTTCTTTGCGTCATATTAACTGCAAATATTTATTTTTTCTTTCTAGAATATAAAATGTTTGATTTGCAATGTAGATATACAGGGGAGTCGTTATTATAACATGTTTCGATGCAGGTACATTCTACCAACTAGATGAAAAAAGAGGTTACAATTTCTGCGATTCTTGAATAGAATTAGATACTTGAGTGTCGTTAAAATGGCATCTGAGTTGCAGTTTGAGGGCTTACTGAAAATGGGACATTAATCAATACTGATATTCTCAGGTTGGAGACCATAGCCAGATTTCCAGGCATTTAATATCACAGAGTTTCAGAGGAGAATTGAGACCTACGGATTTTTCGCTCAGAGGCAAGGTGTTACAAATTCTGTCCCTTTCGAGAACAGAATTCGTGTTCCCTCTTTGGTTACCCTCTAAAATGGGTTGTAGTAGGGTGAGCCATTACCGCATATCAATATTCTACAATAGAGATAAATAGATGGTGATAAAAAAAAAGTTTTGTCCGTCAGGTAGAACAATAGGAAAAAAAAAAATTTGCCATATATTTATTTTTTCATTATCAAACGATTACGGCGATACATTGAGTTAAAATGTGCCATGACGTCACGAGTATGTAGATTTTATACTACTTGTGACGTAGCGACCTCCACTCCCGAACATAATGCGTTTTTTCCAAGTATTTTTTATTAATATGATAAAGCAAAAAATACGTGTCAAATATTTTTTTATTATCTGACTGACGGACTAAACAGAATTTCTTTTTTTTTTTGACCCAGGTATCATTCCTTGCTCAGACATTTGATGACGCAGATTTTCATATGACAACTGGGACCCACGGTTCGTTCTCTCCCAAGCATGAACAGGTCACAAATTCTGTCCTTTTCCGAACAGAATTCGTGTTCCCTCTTTCGTTACCCGCAAAAATGGGGCCTGATCGAATGAGGGGCGTGGCGTTACTACCATTCTGAGGTATGCGATGCGACAAATGTAGTTAACACTTATGTCCTTGATACATACTTATCTATTTCTAACCGTTGATATCAGTTACTAGAAGTTTGATAACGAATACGATACATTGTGGGTGTTACGACGGAAACGTCGGTTTACTCATGAAGTTAGCAAGTATGAACTCAAGCATTTATTTCAATTAAAACATTTACAGACACTTTTGAATTGTCAAGGAGTCGGTCAGTCAGAAAGATGAAGCTAGTTGCCCATTCCAAACCTATGGAGAAGAACGAGCAAAGAACTCAATGGTCACTAAGCTAAAGCGACGATAACCGACTTTTAATAATTTTATACTGAAGATCGCGTCTAAACGAGTAGTGTTAATTAATTAATTATTTGGAAAACATATATGTTAATTAAAGCATTCTCTCAATAACTTAATATGGGAATATTTTAGATTATGTTTATATTACATGTGGAATTAATTTGTAAAGGTAGTCTTACGAGGATAGAAGACTGAGGATCACGAAAAATCTATCAAGCGTATTTTTCTTAAACCTTCAACATTTTAAAGGTAATTTAATTATTGATCTTTTAATATACGTATTTGATTAAAATACCTTTTTTCATGTATAATAAATTAATAATACGTCAAATTTGAGACAGCGCTCCTTGTTGGGCGACTCCTATTACTGGCTGGACGTACGACGCGTTACGTGAGCTCAGTACAGAACACGCAAGCTAAACAATCAAGGTCACCGGCAGATATCTGCGTCTCAAAATTAAGAGAGAGAAAGATGAGTCTATTAACCGTGACGATATTAAAACAAGTACATCGGGCACACTCTGGACGGTCTTGATACTTCTTACAACCACCTTTCTGAAAAATCTAAAGCATTTATCGTGTCGGTTTCTTCCATTTTTTTTGTGCTTACTATTTCTGCTCGTACTGATACGAAAAGCGGAAACTACAGCTTGAAAATAAGAGGATATGATGTAAGATTCCAATAACAGCCCCACTGCAAATGCCCCTTGTATGTATACAGAGTAGGATCGAACATTGATCACTACGCTTAGGGCCATATCGCGATTCCCGAGCGTGTTTCCAGCGAGGTGATTGTTTAACGCCAGATGTGTCGCGAGCACGCCACGTGTGCGCAACGAGTTCGCCGCGATTTCGTAACGAGAGCGCTTGACGAAAGTGATCGAGACAAGCGACTGTATAAAATTATGAAAACGCGGAGAACACGTCACGTAGCCACGGCTACTTCGCTTCGCACCCGTGGAGAGCTCGTTCACAAATCGCTGGAAATACGCTGGCAAATCGACAGTGTGATAACGGTTGTTTGAAACTTGGTGTCAGTTAGTTTTCTGCTTTTGTGAATGTACCAAGACTTTTAGTTGGTTTCGTACCGTGTTACATCACAGCAGTAAAACCTACAAGCACTCTTTGTTACACTAATTATTATTAATACCCCACTATTCTTCGGTAACGACCGCGACTTACGAGTGTAGGTCATAATTTCGAACCGAAGTAAATTATTTCATCACCACTCTCAAAACGGTGAAGGAAAACATCGTGGTCCTGGAACCAAAAATTCGAAGATGTGACATCTAACAACCCGCACTGGGCACGCGTGGTGGATTTCGGCCCGCTCCCTCTCACCGAGAGAAGGCCTGTGTCTCAGCATTGGGAACATCTGGCTGACCATTGACGCGGAGCGAGGCAGCGGAGCGGAGTTGCGTATGTTGCCTGTCCATTGTAGCGGAGCGAGGTAGTGCGGATAGGAGTTGCGGACTGTGCGGAGCTAGGCAGAGTTCGCGCGACGAGTTAATTTGAGCGGGCTGCAATGCCCCGCGGCCGGTATTTTTCCGCTTCCCCGCTCCTCTTCCCGATTTTGTATGAATTTTTAAACTAGTTTGCAAATCCCTGTCCACTGAAGTAGAGCGGAGATTCTATGCAATTCCATTGGTTAATATTGGCACAGCTCTCCGCTCCTCTCCTCTCCGCTCCAGTGGATAGTCAGCCGATTGTGATAATGCTTATTCTTCGTAACTATTTTTATGCGCAAAATCAACATCTTTTTCATGATTGTGGATATCACTTTTATCGCGGTCGCTGCCCGCTTCCGCGCTACCAACCAGGGTCACCTCAGTCGTAATTGTTTATACCTTGTGATATTTACATACGCGTCTAGAGGACGAGCGGAGGGTGACAACCTTTTTAATTTGAAGCGAAGCTGCTTGTTATTACCAGACTTCATCATTAATAATATCACGCTGGTTATCACAGGGAAGGAAGAGTACATAGTGACGCGATAACAAGCTATACGCGATTATATTTAGGCTCAAAAATATGGCTTTATAAGGTTATCTAGCTAACTATTGTGACATATCATCACAAATGAACTCACTGATAGGATAGGTGGCGATGTATAGTAGGTGTCATTTTGGAAACCCATAACTAACCACTTTGAAAACAAAATCCCGTGCACATGATGACCACATCTGTTACCGGGTCAGTTCTATAGCGGCCGAGCGCTGCAAGCAAGAATAGTCCTTATAGCGGTTAGTTATGGCTTTAAAATATTAAGGGCATTGGAAATTTGAATATTTAAAGAAAATAAAAACAGTTTCTGGAATTTTGTTCATTTTCTAAAATGGAGTTGTCACGCAAAGAAGACAGTGTCGCAGTATTTGCATTACATCGTCGCGGTCACGCGCCAACTGAGATTTTCAAACTGCTGAAAAATTTGAAAATTCCATTGAGATTTATTTATCGTACTATCAAACGATTCAGGGAAGATTCAAGATTAGAAGATAAACAAAGGAGCGGTCGATGTCGTACTGTTCGGACTCCCGCGGTCATCAAAGCAGTGAAGGCGCGAATCCAACGAAATCCTGTCCGCAAGCAAAAAATGTTGGCTCTGCAGATGGGACTAAGCAGAACTACTGTTAAAAGGGTGTTAAATGAAGAACTAGGACTGCGTGCTTATAGAAAAAAAACCAGAACATCTTCTTAACGCACGGCTGAAGAAAATCAGACTCGAACGAAGCCGGGTTTTGTGGAGGAGGTACGCGGGAAAAAAATACCGCGAAATACTTTTTTTCGTGCGTATTTTATTATTTGTAGTAATAGCGGCAATAGAAGTACAGAATCTGTGAAAATTTCAACTATCTACCTCTTACGGTTCATGAGATACAACCTGCTAACTGACAGACGGGCAGTGGAGACTTATTAATAGGGTTACATTTGGCACCCTTCGAGTATGAAACCCTAAAAATGACCAGCTTGATGGCAGAAATACGTATGACAGCACTACTTTCAAAGACAAACTCTTGCACAAGGAACTCCTGAATAAATTAAAGAGATTGTCTAACTTTGTGCAATAGCGTCAAGTCATCAATACATCACTGCTTACAATAACCATGACGAGCATGTGGGCTGACTCTTTCAACTTAGTGCGGATTATCATTAATCTATGATGATTCACTAGATAGTAAATGGCATTGTGAAAATAATATTATTTACTGTGTTGGTGGTCTTACCAAGGGGTTTTGTATTATCCAATATGGCCTGTGTGTTAGCAGCAGGCATGTTAAGGAGTTCCGTAACCGTAACCGAAACTACCGGATATCCGAAATAAAAATCTATCCGT
This sequence comes from Omphaloscelis lunosa, assembly GCA_916610215.1. Lineage (NCBI taxonomy): Eukaryota > Metazoa > Arthropoda > Insecta > Lepidoptera > Noctuidae > Omphaloscelis > Omphaloscelis lunosa. The sequence continues at coordinate 2,947,448 of OU744272.1, read as the reverse complement.
AACCGTAATCGAATCTGATATAAAGATTTCGGATAATTTCGGATAGGGGCGGAGTCTAAATCAGACACGTTAGGTTTTTCTGTCCGGCCGAGCCACTAGCCGCGCACGTCACTTGCATGATTTTTTTATTTCTTATTTATGTTTTACTTTTACAATTTCGTAAAAATCATGACTGCCTCGTTGGTCTAGTGGTCGCAAAGCGCTACTGGTCTGAGTATGAGGTCCTTGGGTCGATTACGGGGTCGGGCAAGGTGTTATCGGGTTTTTCTATCTGGAATTTCTCAGTAGCAGGCCGGAGCCTGGATTTGTGCCCTGTTGATGGCAATAAGCTCGCCCCCTATTACATGGGACTTAAACATAACTGGCGAAATGTGGGTGTACTATAGGTACACCTCTGCCTAACCTTTCGAGGAGTAAAGGCGTGATGTTATGTTTTGTTAATTTCGTAAAAATCTAAGATCCGTAACCGAAACTATCCGAAACTAACGGATAATCAGAAATAATTTCATATCTGTAACCGTATCCAAATCCGGTATAATATTATTTCTATATCCATATCTCTATCCAGATCCGAAATTTCATATCCATAACATCCCGAGTTAACTATTGAAAGGTTATAGAGTGATAGTTTGATTATATTAAGCTTATGCATGAATTTTCGCTCAGCAGTGAGAATGCAAGCTGAAAGTGGGTTTACCTTTCATTATTATAATTAATTTATGTCTAAGCTTCTTGCAATCTTACCAAGGGGTATCGAGTTAACCATGAACTGGGTTATGGAAGTCAGATAAGCAGTCACTCCAAGTAAAATACTGATATTCAGCTGCATCCAGTTAGACTGGAAGCCAACCCAAACAGAGTTGGGAAAAGGCTAGGCAGATGATGACTAATGTGTTGTAAACGCATTCAAGGTCACGGAATTAAACACAACAGACGTTTTATTTTTATTACACCTTTGGGAATTTAATGTCCCTCAAAGTGTTATGCTGATAAGGTCAACGTAAAGATGGATGGATTGTGTGAGGAATGATAATGAAAGAGGAGGAAGTAAATGATAGCGCCACGGTTGACAGGGGAGAATGGTAGAAGATAACGTGGTGCGCCAACCCCACGTATCATGGAGCGCCGACCCCACGTAACATGGGTGGGGCAAGGTAAGGAAGATTGTGATAAGTACAGTTTACCAATGTCTTGGTATTCGTAAATGATGTTGATATTTTTAAATGAGAAAATTTCTTGGTAAGGTTTAGTTAGACCTGGTTACTAGTTTCAGAGCTCTGGTCATGTGGACTATATTAAAACAAGCCAGAGAACAAATAATTTTAAATTGTTCTTGAGTTATAAGTGCAAGCAGACAAACAGAGACACATTGCATTTGTCATATGGACAAGTAGTTGGATGAAGGAGTGGCACATAGACTAAAACTTGAGTGAAGCCATAGGCAAATGTAAGTGATAATTAGAAGATTTCTTCTTGAAACTGTGTTACAAAATATATATTAACATAGCCCATACTAGCTCAGCTCAAATTCACTTTTTATCTTGCTCGCACCATTCTGCCCGCGGACTGAGTGAGAGCGAGACGGAGTGGGGGGTCCAAGGAGCCAATTGTTTAGGTAATTGTTTTGTACGGCAAAACTAATGGGAATTAAAAATAAATAAAAACATAGTTGCTGCTTCATAGTTAGTTCAGTTAGTAGGCAAAGTTTTATGATCTAATTTTAAGTACTTTTTTTTAATTTACTCTTTACTTTGGAATTTTTTCTATCAAGAAAATTATATGGAATTGTGATTTCATGAAACGTACTTAACTTTAATACTCAACTTTAACATATATATTTATTTCAAAATTAATGCTGCAATATTTTCGATATAACGGAGGATAAAGCTAAGCAATTTATAATGATTTTATGTATTCTTCCAAAAACCATGACTCTATTCTTAAACAAACTACCACATTTCTTTGAAATTGTTTATAGTGCAAATGCAAGTAGCAAAGATCTAGAAAATTGCTATCAGATACCTACGGCTTATCAAGTAGTCATGCAGCCAACTTTATAAAATTATGGTGTAAATAATTAAAATACCATGCCCTCTAAGAAATTATCTTATGTGTACTCTGAAGAAACAACCTCTTAGAATCTCTTGTGTACTTTAATGTTAAATACATACTGATAACACAGGCTGTTTCAGAAATCTATATATAAAAAAATGAATCCCTATTTTCCCTTGGTCACGGCATAACGCGTGAACGGCTGGACTGTTTTTTTTTTTTTTTGTTATTATCAGGAGAAAGTTCTTATGAAAGAAAAAAATTAAGAAAGTTGAGCGGAAAATTTAAGAAAACTTAATGACCATATTAACTTTATGTTTCAATGTAACCTTAGCGCTTTTGACATAACTGTCAGTCATTTGACAGTTGGCGCGATTGACAGAATGCGCGCTGCAGACACAGTTAAGACAGGCTAACAACGTCTGTCGGGTCAGCTAGTGTTGAATAAAAATTTTGTCATTGAAAATTCCTACGATAACAACAACTTTTGTAAAGAAGCGAATTCTGAATTTATGCTAAAATGTTTTGCCATTTACCTACGCTGTTATAATCAGTTATATTTTTTTCCATAGAACATGTTTTTTTTTAAATGGAATTATCAACCCTCTGGCTGTATTTCGAATGGCTATCAAAATAAAAAAGTAGGCATTTTTTTTTAACGTTTAAACGTGTTTTTTAATCTGTATCCTGCATGAGTCAATAGTTGTTGGAAAAAAGATAAACTGAAACAGCTCATTCTGTGGAACATGCAGCAAGTTTTCAGAATATCAAATGAAGGAAATTGGTACCTACATTGTGAATTAGTAAAGGAAAACACGAAGCAAACTATCGATTTTGAACAACTTCCAACTAATTTTCCAAGTACTATGACGCGTTGCAGTTTCGTGAAACATTCAGTAAAAGGCTGACATATAATGTAGAAACATTTTCTGTCGAATTATTTGTCATTTTTTATGGAAATAACAAGGCTTCAAAGTTTACGTCACGTTCACCGTTACGTAAACGTAAACCAACAAGTTTCATTGGAGTTCTGTGTACAAATACCAAGAGGACGCACCAAGTATTGACGGACGTGCGATTGTTCCTGCAGACTGCAGTCCCAAGTGCATTCGTCACGTTTGAAAAACACACGAGCACGTACAAACGCCTGTTGGGATTGTTGAGAACGTGACACAGTGACACTTGACAAATTAATGGTCGGCACGCAAACAATATGCTGTGTACAAAGTATAGGTACCTATAGTTCTGTTCGTAGTCCCAGTAGTCTTTGTAGCGCGGGTGCCAGCGCGGGCCCCCGCGGGAGTAGGGCCTTCTAGAGCCCCCCTGGCTCATATCCTCTGCGCCATAGCACCTCGTTTTATCGATCCGCGCCGACACGGCGGAGCCGCGTGCTCCGCTCCGCGTCACTACCACCAAACAACACAACACAGACACACTGCACTGCGACACTTTTGCAAAGCACAGAGATTATTTGAATTTATTATTTTGGGACACCCACGGAGCCCTACACTCTTGTTTTGGAACCTACTGCAACGACGCGAAGCTCGCGCGGACTGAGCTCACGCAAGCGCACGAAGTCTTTATGTGAGCAACGACGCCTGGTGGACGCACAACGCACTAAATTCAAAAACGACCGCCAAGTTTTGCATTTTTATAAAAAAAAAAAATTGTTACAATGAGGTTCGTATAAAGTAAATGACACGGCTTGATATTAATATTTAAAGACAAGCAATGTATTGCTGAGAGATAATTCAGTTCAAAGCACGGTGAGGATTAACAGTTCACTCAGTATTGATTTTATATTAGCGGCACACATGCATCGCACTAGAGTTCTTCGCAAGCTAATAATAAAATGTCCTGGATGTCCGAGAACAACGGGCGTGTTATCGCGCACTTAAAATGGTTCGTCACCGTTCACATAATTAATGTGAATCAGGCTTGGTGATCTCGCCTCGGTCGTCACGCACTGGCGCATATCACAATCTCGCAAAACACGCACTATTAACTCAAAGCAGTTTTTCCCTAAAGAAATAGTACTTAGGAACGGCAAAAACCAGACAATTTCAAGAAAAAATCCAAGATAATGTAACGCTATGCGCCCAGTCCGGACGACCGATACGTAAGCCTCATTAAAAAAAGTTTACACAACTCGTGCCTCAATTCGTTTGTGGCGCTGCATTCAGCGGAACCGATGTTATACTTTCTAGCCTGCAAACATTGTAAAGCGGTACAGCGCTGCTAATACTAAAGACCCCGCCCATTGTTATTATAATGCAGCCAACATGACGCACATAGTGCAGTGTGAAGTTAGCCACGAGTGGGCCACGTGTTGTCATCCCTTTTCCACCAATGGGAGCGAGCGAGTTGGTGTTATTCGGGTGCTGTTTGGGGCGCGGCGTGCGTGTTTAGTTCACGATGGCGCCTGCCATGTCCCATGCAGCGATGCTATTTTTGTGATGACACAACAGCGAGACCAACTTTCACTTAATTTCGTCTTATTTTGCAACAGAAGCTGACTGGTATAACGGGCATAGCCATTGTACTAACGGTATTTTTTCTTACATTTTGCCACCGTACTGCCTATTGCTACATATATTTGTTTTCATATTTCCCTGATGTATTTAAAATAACAAAATATTAAAGACGTTACCAGTCCCATCCTTTTAGGTCACGAATAAAAATATCATCTTCCGCTTATATTAAAATAAGCATCTCCTTTTGAACGACAAAATGGTGCTAACGATTTGCCAATCGGTTCGTGTGATAGTTTTTATCTAATACGGTCGAGCTGCTTAATTAGTCATTAGTTTATTACGGATACGACAGCCAACGTAATGTTTAAATGTAGTTAAATATTCTTTGAAGATAACAGAAGCGGGACGATACTAGTGACACTGCGTGGCATCGTTTGAAATGACATGAAAATTGAGGATATAAGTACATGCTTACGAGCCGAAAAAAGGAACTCCTGTCGGTTAAAATATTTATCCGAATTTTTTATCTGAGTTTTTTAACAAGACTATTGAATAGGGAACCACTTAAGAGGGACGTCCTAGTGATTACCACGCTTTGCAGATAAATGAAGTTGGTGATAAACTGATCGCCGACTTCACAATTAGTTCTTAGACAGCTGTGCTGCTGGGGAGTTTGTTGCGCCACTTCTTCAGTATACATTAGTAATCTGTACTTCACAGCTAAAGCACTAGGAAGTGGTGAAGGGCGGGGATTAGGGGGATTGCCTTATGTAATTTTGACATTCAAAAAGTGCGGTTTCTCAGCCTAGTTTCGATAAACGACTTGATTTTCTCTGCTTCTCAAAGCATGTGGTAATAGCTCATGCCGTGGTAAAAATATTAGCTTATCAGCACGATGGTAGCTGGGCTGACTGCCCATGGTCCCCCAGTGTGTACCTCATACTGAAAAGCTGCCTTGAAATCAAAAACATTAAAATACTAATAGGTTTTCATTAAAATGTCTGCTTAAAACGATGTTATCATCAGATCAGCCTACAGCAGTCCACTGCTGGACATAGGCCTCTCCAATTGCACGTCATTCAGCTAGATTCTCGGCAACTCTCATCCAGCTGCTACCAGCCACCCTGCGAAGATCGTCACTCCACCTACCCGGAGGACGTCCTACCTTACGTTTGCAGATTCGCGGTCCCCACTCAAGAACACGTGTACCTCAACGGTCATCGGTTCTACAGCTGATATGGTCGGCCTATTGCCACTTCAGCTTGCTTATTCTGTGAGCTATGTCAATAACTTTGGTTCTCTCGGATCACCTCGTTCAGGATTCAATCCCTCAGAGAGATTCCAAGCACAGTTCGTAAAACGATGTATCGTATATTAAAAAAAAAAAAACAATATTTTGTATCAAATTCGTATATTATACAATATTATGTACAAAGGAAGTTATAATTTGGCGTTAGACAATTTTACTATCAAAGAAAACAAGCTATTATTTGAGTATTATATTATTCTCACATATAAAATCCTTCCATCAGCCCGTGTTCATCATCTGTCTAGCCTTTCCCCAACTATGTTGGGGTCGGCTTCCAGTCTAACCGGATCTAGCTAAATACCAGTGTTTTACAAGGAGCGACTGCCTATCTGATTCCACAACCTAGTAACTGGGTAATACGATACCCCGTAAGACTGGCTGTCAGACTTTTGGGTTTCTGACTATTCGTAACTACTGTCAAAGATCTACAAATGACAGCCGGGAGCAACGGCTAAACATGCTTTCCGAGGCACGGAGGGGTCTTGATATGTAAAGATAGTCATCCATCCACGGGCCAACCGCGGCAAGCGTAGCTTAACCGGATCGGTCGACCCGTGCGGCTGTTATTACTTAGCCACAAGCCCCTCAAAACTGTTACTTATTCTATTCAATTCAAATACTAGAGGGCTGGAGCTTATACAGGACTTTTTAAATTCTTTAACGAAATTCCAGACATCATGGGTATCAGTATCTAATATCAACAAAAACATCATGTGTGAAGTGCTAATTAAAATTAAAAAACGAGCGAGTCTTAGCCGACGTTCGCACGGACGTAATAAAATCGCGGCGGGATTTTATCACGCACTGGATTTTCGACTCTCAGTGTTGAGCCGAGCGTTGAAAATCCAACGTGCTGGGACGCACTCTTGGAAAAACACACTGTTGGATTTTCAACTCTCAGCGCTAAGCAGAGCATTGAAAATCCAGTCCATGCGAACATCGTAGTCGCATATGATGTGTAACATCTGCCATCTTGACTTACAGTACCAACTTCACGGAGAATGGGTTGGTACCATCTGACGGCCAACTCTAGCACCGCACGCGCTTATAGATCAAATCAAATAACGCGCTTCACCGGCTTCCTGTTACACAGTTCCGTCCCTTTTCACGAAATCACTCCCACAGATTGCAGGAAAGCGAGAGGAAACACATTTGAAACAGTCGAGAGGTGTCCGTGGGACACCCGGTTGTAACGAAAGTCTTTCGCACACTCTCATGCGAATGAGAGCTGAACCGAAAACAGTTTAAGGGGGCAAATGCGGTTGCTACTTGGTTGCCGGTATGTACCTTGTCCTGCCGGGGTTGCGAAGAAAAGGGAGATCGTGGCCCCCGGCGACAGGGCAACCGAAGGAACACGGGTGGGTTTTAGTCAGTAAGAGTCTGACACGCCCTCCCGCTCCGCCCAGAGCGGGAGAAGTTATTTGATGATTTCCCACCCTCAAAAAAAAAAAAAAGGGGGGGCGACAAGGGGGGGATTTCGTTTTTATGAAAAATCTTATTTCTTGAGTAACTTGAAACTTGGCACAAAAAGTACTAGGCTTGCATGAATCCACGATAGTAATCAATCATTATTTCTTGCTACTAATAGGATTTGGATGAGGCAGACAGATTATAACCTGGATTAACACGTTATAAACGATTGAGCCAGTATTCCTGATTTTTGATGAACATATTTATTTTTTATACAATACTTGTTCAATTTATTCCCATTTACTTGTAAAATTCTCAATAAATAAAGGAATAACAATACGACCTTCTCACGAGTTTATCTAAATACTTTGTGCCATAGCTAGATTTAAATTTGAATAAATGCTTTGCATAGATTTTACGGCACCAAATTCAACAAACTCCTGTTTTCTAGAAACCTGACATATTTTTTATCCCGCTAGTACATTTACATGGGATAATATGCGACTTCCACGCGAATTAAGTACACAAAACATAACATCACGCCTGTATTCCCCGAAGGGTTAGGCAGAGGTGTACCTATTGTACACCCACATTTCGCCCGTTATGTTTAAGTCCCATGTAATAGGGGGCGAGCCTATTGCCATCAACCGGGCACAAATCCAGACTCTGGGCTGCTACTGAGAAATTCCTGATGGGAAAACCCAATAACACCTTGCCCGACCCGGGAATCGAACCCAGAACCTCATACTCAGCAGTAGCACTTTGCGACCACTAGACCAACGAGGCAGTCAAGAGTGAGTGAGTGAGTTAACTACTAACGTAAAAAAAAGTGTCACTAAAGTGTCGTGGCGTTCAAAGTGGTAAAAGGTGGAATTTTCAAAAACCTCTTATTAGTGCTCCCCTACATAATAAAAGGAAGCTGTGTGCAAAATTTCACGTTCCTAGTGCCAGCAGTTTCGACTCTGCGTTGATATTTCAGTCAGTCAGTTTCCCCTTTTATAAACATAGACGATAAGGAACTTCGTTTCAAACAGGCCTGTATTTTATAAATACTCAAATAAATAATCTATTTCTTTTCCCTTGTGATATTCCTCATCTTTAGGGCAAGACCAGGAATCCCACAAGACTTACAAAGTTTTCAATTCATCATTTAGCTTTAATTGTTAGTAGAATTATCTAAGGCTCTGTAAAATTATGTCTAGCGTGGTCTATTCCTTGGTCGCACGTAGTACAAATATGTTCTTAATGTCCCTCGGCAAACTTCGTGTTTCGTCAGTCGTCGGATTTCTATCAGTTGCCCTTTGCACTTGGTGCAGACCGGACGCTCTCAATCGACGTGGAAGTATATGGAGTTGTTAATACTTCTTAATGTAATTTATTTTTAAAATGGGAGAAAATCTGTTAAAAGTTGCAGGCACGAAAATAGTTTTACAGCTCTATATAGTTCACACGGAAATCAAAACCACAATAAAGTACTTAGTTCTGAATTGAAATTATTATACACGATAAATCTAATCATTAATGGACATGAAAATTTGCATTCGTTTATATTCGGAAATGCGATGATTCCCAAGGGACATTAAGGAAATAGACTGTACAAGAATGTAAAACTCAGTGCTGCATCGTTTCACAAATTAGTACGCAATCGTCCGATGTTGGACGAAGTTGCCCGAAGTCGCTCGACGTCACACGAAGCCAGCTACAGGACGTAGTCGTTTAGATCGTAGAGTTCCGATAGCATACGATACATATAGGAAGGAGAACTGCCACCACTGAAACATACAAATATTTAATTTTAATATTTAAAAAAATCATTATTTCAACTCTTTATTAGTGGCTTTTGTGCACATGATAATTATTCAGATTTATTACAGCTGTAATAGCAATCATGTAATTGCGTTTAATTAAAATAGGTTTTTATTTTTATTAATTTATATATCTTTTGTATAGATTCTTTTCTATTTTGTGAATGTGAGAACGCTGTAGGCTTAGTGGACTGTAGATTTGTTGACCATTTTCTATTTTCTTAAGTACCTGGTACTTATTGAAAGACCTATACTGTCCTCCCATACCTAGTAACACTGTTATTTGAAAGAATTGTAAAAGCCAATTATTTTTAAAATAGTATCCGTGGAGTTTCTTGCCGGCTCTTCTCCATAGGAAATGACTAATTGGAACCGTGCACCTAGCTTCTGACGTTTCATAAGCGCCCATGTAGGTTTATGTGAAATAAAAATATTTTCAATTGAATTGAATTGAATATACCACTACAGATAGTCCAAGAAAAGTATGAACGCAGTCGGGTTTTTTGTTTTTTTTAAATAATTTGCTTGATTTCTAACTTTTTAATTTTATTATTATTTGATTGACCCATTACTAGCTTATATTTGATACCAATAATGTAGTATTTTTTTTTAAACCAACCCCTCCTTTTTTACTTATTTGCAGATGCAATATATAAATATTATATAGCCTATGTCACTCCCACAGTTAAGACGAATCTAACGACACCTCATAAGTTAAAATCCATCAAGCCATTTAGGCTACAGAGCGTGCCAAAGAAATAGATATACATACATACTCTTGAAAAACATTACCCTCCTTCTGGGGCAGTCGGGTAAAAATAAGATCTCATAAGAGCTGTTACAACCATGGAAGTACTTGCCACTTCCATGGTTGTAACAGCTCTTATGAGATCTCAACATCGCGCGTTCGTATTTCCGAAAATTGTCGATGATTCCCGAAGCGTATACTTTGCTTTGCAATGCTGTAAAGGAACTGAGGAACTGATAATCATACACTCACAGATTCGTGATGAACAAGGTGATGTGGTCGGGCGGCGCGAAGTCGTACATCGGCGCATATACGTGCATGTTGTCATTCGCGATCTCATGACGTCTGGGGAACAATGATTAACTATTAATTGAGAGTACACACAATAAAGATGGTGTGAATATCCGGGAATTAGTATCCGGCCTATTTTACTCTCTGGCCGGATACCGGATAGTAGGTCAGTATCCGGCGGATATCAGACTAAAATTAACATTGCCTCGCTTGCATAAAAGCCATCTACTTCAGCCGGGTCGCTCTGCCTAGCCTTTTCCCAACAATGTCGGGGGCAACTTTCAGTCTAACCGAGTGGAGCTGTATTTTGCTAACCAGTATTTTACATGGAGCGACTGCCTATCTGACCTCCACAACCCAGTTATTGGGTAACACGATACCCCTTGGTAAGGCTGGTTGTTAAGACTTTTGTTCTGACTGTCAAAGATCTTCGAATGACAGCCGGGACCAACGGCTTAACGTGCTTTCCGAGGCACTGAGGTATCTCCATTTAAAATGAATGGTCGCCCATCCACGAACCGACCGCGACAAGCGTAGCTTAACTGTCGATTGACTCATGCGGCTCTTATTATTTAGACAAGAGCCCCACTTAAATGTCAATACATACATGCATAACCTCACACCTCCCCATGGAGGTAGGCAGAAAGTACAGAACTCCACCTGCTATGATCCTTACACTCCTTTAGCTTCGTTTACTTTCATACATCTGATCATATACGCCGGTTGCGAGTACTACGCAATGCACCTACGCAAATGACAATATCCGATCAAATATCCGGCCACCGGATATCCGGGTATCCGGCCAAACAACTACTCATTTCGTCTCTTACTAATCCTTTTTCTCATTGAAATGAATTTGTATCTTTTTTGATGAAAATTATCATATCTTAAACCGTAATTTGAAATGCAAAAATGATACAAAATTAGTGAAATAACTTACTCATAAGGCAAGGCAGTGTGTGGCGCTGCGTAGGCGTTGAAATGGCTAACGTCGTGAATCGGGGACAGCTTGTATAGGGGAGCTAGTGCTAAAACCTGTGAAATAAAATAGATAAGATGTAAAAATGTTCATGCAGTACTGGGGGCCTAAAACAGCCACATTAAGCAATTCTAATTCATTGAGCCTTGAGAGTCGAGAAGTTGGAGCCATAAGATTAACTTCAATTTTTTGTGGTGCGGGATCGATTTGAAAATAGTTTTAATGACCGTGCTAGAACATTTATTCATGTACTTTTACAGAGGGGGAAATGTTCGTAAGGTTTCTCCAGTGATATATACTCTAAGGCTGTAACAGACAGACAGACACACGAGTAATCCTATAAGGGTTCAGATTTTTTTCCTTTTAAGGTACGGAATCCTAAAAAAAAAAAAACTTATTATTGCGTAAGAACTTTAGGGGGGCGGGGGGTCTATGCTTTGCTTATTTTAGATGACATGGGGTCTAGATGGTGATTACGTCAGCAGTAATTATTTACTTTTTTTCACATATGGCAACCCACACAATGTCTATGCTTAAAAACGAAACGATTATATTTCTAGAAAACAGAATACTTCCATTAAAAGAAAAATGCTTATACCAATGTTTACGTAAGCATGGGAGGGGGGGTAAGAGCTTTGCTTACTTTTGCTGACAAGGGGGAGGGACGGGGTAAATAATTGTAATAAATCTGCTTACGTAATACTTGAACGGTCCCTTATTATTAGTAAATAGATAATTTTTGGACCAACTTCAAAAACTGCCATTTTCATCAGCCGAAAAATCTAGAAATTAAAGTAGTTTGATGTGAAATAACTCACCGGCACACAGTAATGTCTGGCTGCTTGCGTGACAGCGTGCAAACCTGCTCCAGCCATCACGGCACCGCCTCCCATCGCCGCTTTCACGCTTATTACAACCTGAAAACATATGCAACAAGATCAATCGTACCCAGGATCACTAATAAATATTATTTAAGATTCCTTTAGTTTATTTAAAAAAATATATAAAATAATACCCGCCTACGTCGTTGGTCTAGTGGTCCTAAAGCGCTACTGCTAAGTATGAGGTCCTGGGTTCGATTCCCGGGTCGGGCAAGGTGTTATTGGGTTTTTCCATCTGGAATTTTTCAGTAGCAGCCCGGAGTCCGGATTTGTGCTCGGTTGATGGCAATAGGCTCGCCCCCTATTACATGGGACTTAAACATAACTGGCGAAATGTGGGTGTACTATAGGTACACCTCTGCCTAACCCTTCGGGGAATATAGGCGTGATGTTATGTTATCCAGCGGCCGGATATTTGACCGAATATTGTCAGGTCCGTAGTACTCGCAACCGGCGAGCATGTATGACCAGATGAAGTGTACGAAGCAAAAGGAGTATGTAAAGATCATAGCAGATGGCGTTCTGCCCTAGCTTAAGGCACCCACAGGAAACTCCGGTTAAGCAGCCAAGACCTCAGTGGTCAAAACTGTGAGTTGCCACTTTAAAAAACAAAAGGCGTTCTGCCGTGTCAGCGCTCGGTGTGGCAACACGCCATATTCAGGTTCGCGACAAATCAATCGTCATCCAGAGGATGCCTCGTTGAGAGGTGAAACACGTGTGGATTTCATTCAGGGTTTTTTTATGCCTCTTTAGAAATAGCTAACCGGAACAGTTACTAAATATATCCACGTCTATAGTATTTTATAATGGATTTCCGCAAGGTCATGCCTGAATCAATTAACTATCTTAGAACTTACCTTGTTGACTCTAGACATGACAGCGTAGATGGACGCTGAGCTGATGACAGTTACGGGAACGCCGGCCGCACTCAAACGATTAGCCATGGCGTGGCTCTGTAAATAAAAATAAAAAAATACATAAGGTTATGAGCAAAATGAGTGCTATATGAACATGATTGAAGAAGCAGAACTTGTAGCTACAGGGCGTACACAAGTATATAAGGAATTAAAATTTATATAAGCCCGCCGTACTCCCGTCCCGACGCGCACCCGCCTTGTGTGTGTGATGAGCTTTAAGGTACAAGAAACCTCAACCTCGTTTAAGATTTACACATTATTTTGATATATTTCTACATATTATACTCCTTTATACAAAACGGCCATACCTCGCTCTGCTCGGGCCCCTCCGCTAATATCAGCTTGTACTTCCTGTGAGCGGCCGCTCTGAGGAACCGCTCTGCGATGGCACTGGAGCCGTATGTAAGGATGAGCTCGTCTCCGTTCACGTGTTCCTTGGCTTGGCCACATATGCTGGATATGCTTGATTCTAGCTCGCCGCGTAACTGTGGAACGTGGTTAACAAAAATCATTTAAACCTTGGTCACAGAAAGAGTACAGAAGGCGCACTGCCATTTTAGGTATGAAGCTACAAGTACGCGGCGGGCCCGTCTTGTCGGGCCAATTCAGGTATGAAGCTACAAGTACGCGGCGGGCCCGTCTTGTCGGGCCAATTCAGTGAGTGTAACGTAGTCAGAAGATATAAGAATTACGCGATAGAAACTTCTAGGTGAATATAAGTGTAGGTAATTAGCGCTGTGCGACCTTTTTTTTGGGAACAAAAAAACAATCCTCAAAGACTTGGCGCGTCCAGCGCTGGGTTGCGACAATTGCATTCTCCATGACGCTATGAGATCCCGCCGGAGCTCTGTCCGCTGTGCCGTGATTTCTCGCGGCAGCGGCGTTTCGCCTCCTCGCGCCACTCCCAAATATGCACGAGGACTTTTGCCTCCAAGTGCTGTGTGACCTGAATTGCACTTTATTGTGTCGAAGCAAGAGTCGATTTTTATTTAAATGATTTTGCTTAGTGAACCATCTGTATTGATCTGTGCCTCGGTAAAGAATCAGGACTTTTTGAATGTCAAAAGTTTCAAAAGAAAACCCCGACACGTGACGCAATAAACTCTCCAGTAAAATATGTCTTTCTGATAACATAAAGCACGTAGATTGAATATAAATCCTACAAGTATTGTGCCAATATTCTTGTCAGTAACTTGTTTGTAAGCAAAGAGCTTCGAACAAAATCTTGAGAAGCTATCATTGAACAGTTAGGTTACTAGAAAAGAGCTGATAATCTTCAAACGACTGAACTGATTTTCTTGAATCATAGCTTAGAACACACTCATCACCTTTCAAACAAAACAAAATCGGTTCAGCCGTTTGGCAGCTACGATGGCGCAGACAGACACACAGATACACATGTTAAACTAATAACACCCCTCTTTTCCCGTAGGGGGTAAAAAGTCAGACACAGAAGGTTCTAACCACCGTTATACTTCATTCTATCTTCTATCTTTATCTTCGATTCGAACATGACCTTGGATTGTTATTCCGCTCTGTAACCGTTCGGCGACACTATATTTACCTCAGCTATATGGTCCCTCAATGGTTCTCGAAGGTCTTGATGCGCGGATCCTAGTGTGGCCCGCCGGGCTCCTGCCGCAAGCACCAAGCGTTGCAGACTCTCTCCCGAAGCTTCTACACTCTGTAACACAATGAAGGCAGTTAGAGGTGAGATAGCCAGTTCCTCTGTGGTTGAGGATTCCGAGTGAAGCTCATTTTCACCTTCGGTCTGATCATCACTTGCCATCAGGTGAGATGTAGGCCAAGAGGTTCCCCGTGGGGACAAAAAAAGGAGGAACTGGTTAATGAAAAAGAATTTGAACAGTATCTGAAAAGAAATGCTGCAAAATTGTAAGTTGAGTTCCTGAGTTTTATTTTCATAATTTATTTATGATCTTTTGCAGCATCTTTAGCATAATCAGCCAATAATGCTCCCACTGCTGGGATGGTGGCCTCCTCTCTGTGAGGAGTGGGCCGTAATCCACCACACAAGCCCAGTGCGGGTTGGTAGATGTCACATGTCTTCGAATTTTTGGTTCTAGGACATGCCGGATTCCTCACGATGTTTTCCTTCACCGTTTCGAGAGCAGTTGTGATGAAATCCAACTAATATTATAAATGCGAAAATTTGTGAGGTTGGATGGATGGACGTTTGTTACTCTTTCACGCATTGAAACTGCTGAACGGATTTCAATGAAATTTGGCACACAAATAGTTTATTAACCTGAATTAACACTTAGGATACTTTTTATCCCGATATTCCCACGGGATTGAGACATGCGGGTGAAAATGCAGGGCGCTGCTAGTAATTTACATATCGTGAAGACCCTGTCAGGGTTCGAGCTGACGACCGTAGACATATTCTCGTAAATACCACTGGGCCACCACTGCTCTGCATAGCATCTTTAATGATAGATAAATAATACAGATAATATTGAATGAATTTTCTGCAAAAGTTATTGGTTTGGCCCCCAATTGCTTTTGTTTGGGGTTTGGTCTTAACTGAACACAATAAATGTGGGGGTTGGGCACAATTTGGCTTGTCTTCTTTTCGTGCCTGTGGTAAACAAAATATGTAATGAATTTTTTTTTAATTTTGTATTTCTATTTTCGCCCTACAGATCTATTTGAAAAATCTGCCTTGTATCTTTTAGATTATGTATTTTTTCTTTGTTTTTCGTGAGGTTAGAGACTAACCTGGTGTCAGAGCTTTTATGTCACCCGTGGGCCTCTGACTTGGCTTCACATGCCGTCGAGAAATATTCCTCAAACATGGCGGTTTCCTCTCGATATTTGCCTTTTTTTGAAGCAAGGTGATAACTATATATACGCACATGAATCCGAAATGTTAAGAGGTGCGTGCCTTGGGTTCGAACTCGAGACCTATGATTTGGCAGTCCGACGGTCACGCCACTAGGTCACAGTCTTTACTATTAACTTTAAAGTAAGGTTGTCGGTCTTGAGTTACCTGGTTAGCATGAGCCCGGTTCTCATCACGGATAGCTCTCAACATTCTCCGGGCCACATTAGCGGCCACCAGCTCGTGCGGTAACGCGTTGAATACGCGTCGACCTGCTGCGCGTACCGCACCGCATAGTTCACTGCAAGAATGATAACTTATGTTATGACACTTTTTAGGGAGGAGCTCGTGGCTAAGGCCGCTGACACTTAGGATGCGTTTTCGTACGAATTTTACTCGTGCGTACACGTACGATCACGCACAAACGAACCCGAACTTCCAAGTACAAAGGGAGCGCGCAGACTGGGTTCGACTTAGTCGTACGCATAGTTCCGACATCCGAAAACAATCCGAACTTGATGGGGTTTAGTTCTATTTGAGGGAGAAAAACGTATCCAGTGAGCGCACTTAATTCGTACGACCATGGTCGTACGTGTACGCACGAGTGAAATTCGTACGAAAACGCATCCAAAGTGCGCGCGGCCTAAGCAGCACGGGTCGATCCATTAGATTAAGCTATGCTTGCCGAGGTTAGTACGTGGATGGATGACCATCTTTACATACAGAGACTCCGCCGTGCCTCGGAAAGCACGTTATAATACCGTATTAATACCGGTTACCGAAATAAAAATTACCTCTATCTTATACGTGCCGTCGGCATTAGACAAAGGGCGCGCATCGCCTGTGTGAGTGTAACCGGTATTAAAACGGTAACCTAATAGAGGTAACATGTTTTTTCTTCTTGGTTACCCAGATAGCGGTAACTTTAGTTGTAGAAGTAACCAAAATTCTTCGATACCTGTACAGTCTGACTATTTTCTTAATGTCCCTCGGGAATCATCGCATTTCCAAATACAAACGAATGCTTATTTCCATGTCTATTATTAGATTTATCGTGTTTAATCATTTGAATTCAGAACTAAGTACTTTATTATTGTTTTGTTTTGATTTCCGTGTGTACTATATAGAGCTGTAAAAGTATTTTCGTGCCTGCGACTTTAGCAGCTTTCCTCCAATTATTATAATAAATTACATTAAGTTAAAAGAGTATTAACAACTCTATATACTTCCAAGTCGATTGAGAGCGTCCGGTCTGCACTAAGTACAAAGGGCAACTGATAGAAATCCGACGAAACACGAAGTTTGCCGAGGGACATTAAGAAAATAGTTATACTTTACCGTATTTGATAAAGGTTTTCGGGCCCTGATTGAAACTAATACTTACAATGCAGTAGCGTTCTGTGAGTCAGTGATGATAGTCTCTAACAGTGTGACCATTGCCAATGCAACATTGTTGGAGCCACGCAGCTTTCTGGAAACATCATAAATCATCAGAACATCACGCCGGTAATCCCTGAAGGGTAAGGCAGAGGTGTAGCTGTTATATAGTACACCCACATTTTGCCAGGTTTGAGTCCGATTCCTATGTAATAGGGGGCGTACCTATTGCCATCAACCAGGCACAAATCCAAACTCTTTGCCTGACCTGGGAATCGAATGCATGAACTCATGCTAGGAGTAGCAATGATACCATTGAATTAACCATTGTTTTGTCTGCGCTCAGTGCTTGGTGTGGCAACACGCCGTGTTCGAGTTCGCGACAAGTCAATCGTCATCCTGAGGATGCCACGTTGAGAGGTGAAACACGTGTCGATTTCTTTCAGGGTCTTTTTAAGACTCTTTAGAAATAGCTAAGCGGAACAGGTTACAAAATATATCCACATCATCATTTTCTAAATATTCAGCATTACAATATTAATTATTGCATTTTATAATCAATATTTTAATTCACTAGTTAACCATATTTCTTATTTCCATTCAGTAATATTGCCAAATTAATCAAAACAGCGAAATATTTGACAGATATTTGCGACGTTGGCCACATTCAGTATAAACGCTCTTAAACATAAATGGCGAAATGTGGGTGTATTATAAGTAAACCTCTGTATAATACGGAGAAATACGGCCATGATGTTATGTTTAGTTGAATTCAAAACATGAAACAAAAGAAGCTGTAAGAATAAATCTTACACAGCAAATATCAAAATTGTTGAATTGAGCGCCTATAATTTTATATGGAGCATGTTACAGGATAACTATAATATTGTTGACATATTGCATTTTATGTATTCTGATGCAATACATAGAAAGTCTTTACCACATCACAATTTTTACGATTATGACATGAAAACAGCTTAAAATAATACTGTAAACTCTGTAATATAAACTAGACATCTAAATAGTAAGGTTTTCTTACAGAAAAACATGTTTTAAGTTATAGAAATGTAATAAAATGAAGTAATAAGTCAACGTACCCAGTTTTGATGTCAGACACAAATTTTCCGATTAAATCGACGAATTTGTCGTCTAATTCCTTAATTGGACCTTCTGTTAGAGACATTTTAATTAACTATATCGTATAATAAAGATCTGTTTAGAAAATAAATGAATTCATGCACACAAAATAAAAAAATTCGCTGATTTGACAACATAACCTAAATTTTATAAAAATATGACGTTTTCTGCCTTCATTCGGAAATTACGTTTCGTTTCAAATCACATTTTTTTAATGCACATTTTTGCAGGAGGTATCTAGCTGATCTTTGTAATTAGGGAAATGCGGAAATACAACTGTAGTATATTTTGATATAAGAAAACATTAAGTTACTGGCAACACAATTTTAAATAAGGCAAAATAAAAAGGCAGGGCTAGCAACCCGGGACACTCCATTTTTCCGTCCGCTTCACTACAATGTAACTTACAACTTTTAAGTTTAATTAAACCATTTTCGTTAGTCAAGTGTTTCATTTGGGCAATATTGTTATACAAGGCGTATACACATCAACAACATCCCAATGTAACACTATTTTTTGGACTGTTGGGGCATCAGATTGTCCGTAAAACCGGAATTCATTCTTGATTGCTTTTTGTTTTTGTGTGAATATTAGTCAAATAAATGCATTTTCTTTCTTGATTTTTAGAAAAGTAGGTACCTAAGGTTAAACCTGGTAAATTCCGTTGAGGGATTTTGTAAAAGATGAGAAGAAACGATCAGAGAAAGGCTATTTTAATGTCTACGATTTTATGAATTGGGTTATGCAACTAAGCTTTACTAAAGAAATTATGATAAAGAGACTGTTTAAAACATAATGTAGAAAGATATACAGACAAATTGAATATTGATCAGTTTGTCATTAAAATAAAATAAAAAAGCTGGTAGATAGCTTAAAAATATTTAATAAATATTCAATCATTTTGGGTTAAACAAATACAAAAACTTATACAGTACTACCTTCTGCCCACGACTTCGTTCGCGTGCAAGTCGATCAAATAAAGCCCATGTTACTCGCTGGTAATGTAGTTTTCCATAGGCGAAAGAATTTTTTAAATTGTTGTAGTTGTTTTTGAGTTTATCCATTACAAACAATCAAATCTTTTCTCTTTATACAGTCGAACCTGGATAAGCGAGAGTTCAAAGGACCGCGTTCCGTTTTTCGCTTATAGGCGGTTTCAAGGAATTCGAGTTTCTAGTTAATAAAGGTAAAGGAGCGGCCTTTCTCACTTACAGAGGCTGAGTCTGGTTGGTAGAAAGGAAAATAAAAAATATTATTTTCACAAAATTTAAGAATGAGTTATAAATAGTAGATGTTAAATTACACTCGACTGTCGCTTATAGAGGTACAGGCAAGTAGCAGTCTCAATTATAAAGATCCACGAGTGTAAAACGACTTTCTCTAATAGAGTTTCTGTTTCTGAGTTACAGAGGTTTTAGACGGTTAAAATGACGGGACCTGGCAATTATTCTCATTTATAGAGTTTTCTCGCTTACCCAGTGCCCTAATTGCGTAACTTATTTTCGTAAACGATTAAGACTAATTTGTTTCATTTTGACAGTTCAACAAAATTCACTGCGTTATTTACGTTGATTAGCAATTTTTTTTTCCAACTTATGAAGCAATGGATTAGCAATCTGTTTCAAATCGAAAGATTGTGATTGATCGTGTATTACGCAATTAGGGTAGGTACAGTTCTCTCTAACCCAGGTTTGACTGCAATATAAGTTTAGATGTATCAGAAAGGTGTGGTCATATTTGTAAGGTTATGGTACGGACCATCAAACTGAACACCTTGAAGAATAAATTATCACCTGTGCCATACATTTGGATCAAAAAGTAGGTATTTATTGAAGTTTTGTATGGGATAGCTGATTATTTTGTTTATAATACACCCATTAAACATGATTAAATAATCAATTTCTTCATAACTAAAACAATAATCAACAATTTGTAAACGATGGTAGATTAAACTACAATGAATTAAAGCGTTTAGTGACAAAAAAATATAATTCATCTTACAAGCCTGCTGCAGGCAAAAAAAGTAAGTAGGTACACTTACGTAGATAATTATAAAAAGAGGGTGTGTGGTGTTGACCACACAATAGACGTCAAAACTTACGACTGGAGCCGCGATTCGGCACCGAGTATACGCAATAGAGCGTCACCGGCCGACTGGAGCCGAGTAAGCCCACGTACGCGCAGACGTAAAAATATCTTGGAGAGATTTTATCGCGCACTGGATTTTCAACTCTTGGTGTTAAGCCGAGCGTTGAAAATCCAACAGAGTTTATCCCAGAGCGTCGAAAAATCACACTATTGGATTTTTAACTCTTGGCAGTAACAGAGCGTTGAAAATGCAGTGCGCGAGAAAAAATTACCGCGGGAAAAAAAATGCCCGTGTCACCTGGGCTAAGAGCCTGTTCAAACGATGCGTTGCGGCGCCGCACTGCAAAAATTTCGCCGCACTGGTGGTTAACGGTGATACTGAGCGGTGCCGGTCCAGCGTCGCAAAGCGTACACCCCGCTCCGCCTAGTCTCGCAGTTTGCAAGTCCGATGTACGTGCGGTGCGACGCCAGAACGCACCGTGTGGTATACCATGCATATTTGTACCTATGTAGGACGCCGCAGCGACACCTTTCCGGCGCCGCGCCTCCGCCGCAACGCATCGTGTACATCGGCCCTAAGTATACCCGATTCAGCGTCACCGACCCACAGTGGAACGAATGTATGGGAGCGGTTGGACGTAGACATGTCCGAAAAAAAAGAGTAAAATTATGCCAAACTAATGATGCCATCTTATTCGATTACTTAATGCCTTCATAACTTGTGGTGATGAATTTCTTCATAACTCCCATATTTCGGGAGTAATTTGAGAAAATGTGAAATTTTACTATGAAAATGAGTGTATCGAGCTCTCTCCCTCCTGATTCCGGGCTTGTTTCAAGTAGCGGTCTCTAATATCATAATGCTAATACTAAGAGCTATATTTAATACTAAGACACATAGTGCGCCAAATGTGCACTTTCTGGGATAAAGAGTGATGTTTATTTTATAACACAATTTTTTAATTTTTTGTTTATTTTGTTGATTAAAACCGTTTTTCTAAAGGTTTACCTTATTACAATAACATTTCTGATCAGCCAATTAGAGAAGATATAAGCTAATTAGGATATATAATTAGGGACTTAAGGTTTACATATAAAACTGATGCACTAATGATTACTGATAAGAACATTGCTATTATTTAATTACTAAATGGCTCTTAATACACTAATTTAGCATGCATCATTTACTAATTATCACAATAACTAATTACCTTGCAATATTTAACAAAGGATACCTGGGATACCTGGATTTTATATAAATAGGTCACTATTAGTAACTTTAAAATCAGTGTTGATTTACACCTCGTTGTATCCAAGCTAATCTCGCAATGTATTTTCCAAATTTTAATACAAATCTTGATATTCACGTTGCTTTATGCGCACGCGCACATAAAGATTTACGCGACTTTAACTATTTGTTCAGTGTTTTAAAAGATAACAGTTGTGTTCAGTTATGTGAAAGTGCTGAAACAAGTTTAAAAGACTGGTGTCGTCGATTTTGCTACCGCATTTATGCAAAATGGACACAGTCTGGAAGAAGCACAGATAAGTTTCGGAAGAAACATGAGATTTGGCTACAGGCTGCAATTCAATGGCCGGAATTACAGAATGAAAATATGGAACCTTCTACAGAAAATATAAGTGACGTCATCGAGCCCATAATTTCTCCTGCTAAATCTGATGCTTCAACTTGTACACATCCTAGTCCTCGTAAATCTTTTGAGGACCTTAGTAACCGGCAAAAAAGAAGACGCACCACTGAAGATAGTCTTTCATGCAGCAGTAGCAGCGCTGAAATTATGTTTTCGGCCGAAAGGGCGCTTCAAAAGGCAGGACAAAGCGATACAGCTTATGTTATGAAATACTTGACGGAGAATCCAGAAGAGGCCTCAAAAATCAAAGCCTTCATTGAAGGTAAATCAATTCAGGTACGGGAAATATCCCCTTTGAAGGCATTGGCTCTTTATGTATCGATGAACTTATCGAAATGGCGCTATAACACTCTTCGGGATTTCAACACTCAAGAAGGAGCTCTTCAATACCCGAGTTACTACATGTTGGTTAAAGAAAAAATTAAGTGCTATCCGGCCAAAGAAGATCTCACAGTTACAGAGAGCTCTGCAAAAATCAAATTACAAGCCTTGATGGATTTAACCTCAAGAAGACTTATTAGGTCGTTAGAAACCCCTGTTGATCCCAATTAACAGCTCGTATTGACCAGCAAATGGGGTTTTGACGGATCATCTAGCCAAAGCATTTATCATCAAAGGACGAGTGAAGATGAGCAAATCGATCTTGCTAGTAATTTTATGATTAGTCTTGTACCACTGCGGCTCGTCTCAAAAGGTGTAACAATTTGGGAAAACGAGCGACCATCTTCCACTTCATTTTGCCGGCCAATATTGTTTAAGTTTATAAAGGAAACCAAAGAAAATGTGCAGAGAGAGATGGCTGAAATCGAAGCAGAGATTGAAGCCTTAACTCCATCCACCATCACTGATGGAATTAGTGTCAAACACCAACTGCTGTTGACAATGATTGATGGTAAAATTCATTCCATTATATCCAATACAGCAGCTTCAGTGTGTGACATATGCAAGGCTTGTCCTAAAGAAATGAATAATTTAGAGTTAATCAAAGATAAACACGCAAACGAGGACATGTATAAATATAGCTTAAGCACCCTTCACGCTTGGATTCGCTCAATGGAATGCTTATTACACATTTCCTACAAATTAGACATAAAATCATGGCAAGTAAGGGGTGATATAGCAAAAAGGCAAGTTGATGACAGGAAGAAAAGAGTTCAAGAGGCTGTAAGAAGAGAAACGGGCTTACTTCTCGATCTTGTGAAACAAGGCAGTGGATCCACCAACAATGGCAACTCGGCAAGGAGATTTTTTGAAAACTACACTAAATCTGCTGAACTGACCGGAATAGATGCTATGCTTTTAAGAAAAATCTGTGTGATCTTGCAGTGTATTTCATCAGGAGAGAAGATCAACGTAACTAAATTCCGAGAGTTCTGCTTTGATACTGCTAAGCTTTACGTGGAGTTATACCCATGGTATTATATGCCTTCTTCACTTCATAAAATTTTAATGCATGGGCCAGACATAGTTCAGAACATGTCAATTGTGCCCATTGGTTTTCTATCCGAAGAGGCATCTGAGGCTAGAAATAAAGATTTTAGAAAATATAGAGAGGGGCATTCTCGAAAGCATAGCAGTATCTCATGCAATGAAGATATTATGCACAATCTTTTACTGTCTTCTGATCCACTTGTTACAAGTATCCGTCCAAAAGGAAATAAGTTTGTAAGAAAATCTTCTTTTAAGGAATTTTATGAGCTTACGGATTCTGAGAAAAGTGATATCGAATTTGTTAACATAAATGATTTAGCGGACATCGATTCTGAATTTGAATTAATTGATGATGATGATGATGACGAAGATAATTAAATGATGTTATTGTTTTAAAATGTGTAACTTAGTAAATTAGAGCTTACGTCTTAATTATTTATTGTACTTTTAATGAAACTAGGTAATTTATTATCAACTTACTTAAAAGTCATACTCTCATCAGTTCTTGTGAATATTTTTGTTAATATATATTTCTGTATATATATAATATATTTATAGACCTCTTAATAAGTCTGTCTGCGGTTTAAAGTAAATACAAATGGGGAAAAAACGTTTTTTTTTTTAAATTTTCATTTCCTTTTATCCCAGAAAGTGCACATTTGGCGCACTATGTGTCTTAGTATTAAATATAGCTCTTAGTAATAGCATTACGATATTAGAGACCGCTACTTGAAACAAGCCCGGAATCAGGAGGGAGAGAGCTCAATACACTCATTTTCATAGTAAAATTTCACATTTTCTCAAATTACTCCCGAAATATGGGAGTTATGAAGAAATTCATCACCACAATTTATGAAGGCATTAAGTAATCGAATAAGATGGCATCATTAGTTTGTCATAATTTTACTCTTATTTTTCGGACATGTCTACGTCCAACCGCTTCCATACATTCGTTCCACTGTGCGACCCGAGCTTTCTGTTTCGTTTTTCGTTCACTTTACAGAAAAACCGCAAAGTGCGCGCCTAAGGAAATGTTTCATTCCAAAAATATTATGTACATTTTAATGATATTGTTTGACTCTTAATTTAATAACAAATATGATCAGTACAAGCACAAAGCCGAAATATCTTTGGCGTCCCTACAAAAAAGTTCGCGCGCATTTCTTCCCACGTCACTCTACTCGTCTGAACTGCCTGAACCGATTTATCCACAAATTTTCTTTTCCTCCCAGAGATGGGAGTTCCATCTCTGTTCTGACTCTCATTGAATATCGAATTCAAAATTTCATTAATGTCGTTGGAAGTTTTAATTTCAGACATATAGTGGTCGGCGCCATCTTGGGTTGATGACGTTAGAGCGGTGGGTTCTTGTGTAACTGCAGTATGATCACTGGTTGATTCAGAGTGGCTTCGATGTGTTATTGGAATTGTTCCGTGAGATAAATCTGCTCGAGGAGTTCTTATTTCTTCAATAGGATGAAGACTTCGCATTTCTTCTACGTCTTCCTCGGTAGCTTTAGTTTCTTCGTCTCTAGCATCTGGTTGAGGACTTTCCATTTCTTCGAGGTGTTCCTCGGCAGACTCTAGTTGGGGAATGCTCATTTCTTCATCGCCTTCTTCAGGAGCGTCTAGTCGAGGAGTGCTAATTTCTTTATCGTCTTCTTTAGGAGCGTCTGCCTGAGTTGTTCTTATTTCTATAACTCCTTCCTCTTCAGTGTCTAGTGGCGGAGTGGCCACCTCTTCCGAGTCTTCCTCTGTTGTTTCACTTTCGTAAGTGTAGAATGTTTTTGGATCTGAAAATTATTATTTATGAATATAATATGCAAATTAGAGGTTGATGATAAGAGTAAGGCCACGCGCACTTTGGATGCGTTTTCGTACGAATTTTACTCGTACGTACACGTACAACCATGATCGTACTAATTGAGTGCGCTCACTGGATACGCTTTTCTCCGTCAAATAGAAAAAATCCCAACAAGTTCTGATTGTTTTCGGTCGTCGGAACGATACGTACTTATACGTACGACTAGTCTCTTGACTCAGACTTGCCGGGGTTGGTCGGTGGATGGGTGACCATCTTTACATACCGAGACTCCTCCGTGCCTCATCAAAAGAAAGGAAAGCATGTTAAGCCGTTAGTCCCGGCTGTCATTCGTGAATCTTTGACAGTCGTTACGGGTCATCAGAAGCCCGAAAGTCTGACAACCAGTTTTACCAAGTGGTATCGTACTACCCAGTTACTAGGTTGTGGAGGTCAGATAGGGTTCATGTAAAATACTGGTATTCAGTTTCATCCGGTTAGACTGGAAGCCGACCTCAACATAATTGGGGAAAAGCTAGGCAGATTGATTGACGTAAGACTAAGTGGCACCCAGTCTGCGCGCTCCCTTTGTGCTTGGAAGGTCGGGATCGTTCGTGTGTGTTCCTAGGTGTATGCACGAGTGAAATTCGTACGAAAACGCATCCAAAGTGCGCGGCTTTTGAGCTAGCATACAGCGTGTATCAGAAAGCTGTGGTCATATTTTTAAGGATGTGATACTGACCATCATAGTGAACACTCCATGGGACCAACATCCTAATCGAGAATAAAATATCAGCTGTCCCATACATATGGTCGAGTAGATATAATTGAAGTTTTGTATGGGACAGTTGATAATTTCGACCCCCAATCTACCACGTCGAATCCCATTGCCCGCCCGCGCTATTACTTTGTTTTCTGACTTTTTTCTTTTTTGTTCAGCTTCTAAGGGTCATAGCGTGATTTTAAATAGCCTTCCTGAAGAATTAGGCTATCAAATGAAAAAATAATTTTTCAGATCCAACAGGTAGTTTCAGAGATTAGTGCTTCCAAACAAACGAACAAGAAAACAAACTCATTAGTAGATTTTTAAGATAACAGGCGATCTAACGGGTTATTTTGGCTCATGGGAAACTAACGGGTTAAAACAATAAAATACCTAAGTAATTATAATTTAGCATCAACTTAGTGCGCATACGCTGGTCACAAAATCTTGCTAAAATATAAAGTTACTTTCACCAAGATAAAATATTTTCCTATTACCTAAATCTGCACATATGTGTCGCATGTGGCACCTAAAATATATCTCTCTCTACCCCTTCAGTGACATAGGCGTGATGCTACAGTTAAATGAAAACAGCCGCATGGGTCGATCGAAGGTTAAGCTAGGCTTGCCGCTGTGCATACACTGGCAAAGTGTACCGCGTGGGGGGAACCGCGCCGTGCTCTCTCTACCCCTATCAGAAGTCGGAGCCGACCTATCTCTGCCGGCTGTCGTTCGTTCGATGGTCGGGAGCGCCGAGTCGAGGGATGCTGTGATCTCCTTCTGTGAAACCTTAATTTCGCAGGAGGCTGCGGAAAGGGACAGGGAAATTGAGACCACGCTCCTGATCCGTAGTAGGCAGACCGGGCGTCGGCGGAGGGCAAACAACGCCCTCTTCCAGGCCCCGTAAACAAGTCCGGAGGGACCGCGGACTCGGGGACGTCTGCCGCTCCCTATCTAGCAGGACCCGAGGTGGCAGCGCGTAGTGTTCCACACGTACCCTTCTTTGACGTGGCAGGGGGAGTCTCACACCTCACTCCCCCCGCTGGGAGGAAGTGGCCCGCGAAAGCGGGCCGGCACCGGTATCAGTCAGGTATCATGGAAGGCGCATAAGATATCATGATCCCCGGTCCAAGTGAGGGAAGGGAACACCGGGGTGGTTTTTAGTCGGTAGGAGTAAGACAGACCCCTTCGCCCGCCCCAGGCCGGAGGACATCCATGAGGATTTTCCACACGGAAACAAAACAAAACAAAAAGGCTTGTCGCGGTCGGTTCGTGGATGGATGTCCTTGCATTACATATCGAGACCTCTCCGTGCCTCGAAACGCACGCTAAGCCATTGGTCCCGGTTGTCATTTGTAGATTTTTGACAGTCTGACAACCAGTCTTACCAAGGTGTAGTGTTACTCAGTAATTGGGTTGTGGAGGTCAGATAGGCAGTCGCTCCATGTAACATACTGGTATTCAGTTGCATCCATTTTGACTCGAAGTCGACCCCAACATAGTTGGAAATGGGCTAGGCAGATGATGATGATCAAAAACTGGATCTGGAATTCGCCTTTGCTCTTAGTTTTTTAAGCAGTCATCTATAGTTCGACCGGGACCTCTGTTCCGCATTTTAGGAATTCGCGGCGAGGCGGGGGGCAGCGCGCCGCCGTCGTGAGAATTGACGAAAGAGTGACCTGCACTGCCCCCCCCCCCCCCCCCGACTCGCCGCGCACATACATACCTAAGGCGTGGAACAGAGGTTTCGGTCAAACTATATTTCTCTCGGTCCGCTAGTCCCCTAATTAATTCTTCAACATCAAACAGAAATTACTAACCTGCATTATCTTCCAATATTGATAAAACTTCAATTCTATCATCAACATCAACGTTTCGATTGACCACCACTCTCCTGAACCTCGTTGGTAGTATGGCACTTTTGACAGAATCTTCGTAAACTCGACTCTCCCGTTCTCCAGTATCTTCGGACCCATCGAAGTGGACCATGGCTGCTGTTGTTATTTGTCTGTAGACTGGACCTGAAATTAACAACATAATATGGAACAGTTAACATTACGCCAGTAGTTTCCGATGGGGTTGGCAGAGGTGTGTGGCGATGCGAACTATGCATCAAACTGACGTCACCCTAAATCCTGCAACGCGCAAGCAGGGTACCGCGCAACGAGCATATATACAACGTCCCAACATCAATAGCGAGGCAATTGCCCACCAAACACAACACCCGTCTGGTCAGAGGATACTCCCTTTCCTATCGACGATGCGTGAACTTTACAACCTTTTCCTAATACTTCTATAAGTGTATAATACACTAAGGCCGCGGACTCGAACTCAGCGGGCAGCGGGGCGGCGGCGGCGGCGGCGCGGCAACGCATAGTTTTATATGGAACCGCTCGCTCCCCGCGCCGCCGCTTTCGAGGCCAGTTACATATAAATCTATGCATTTGAACGCGCCGCTGCCGCCGCCGCCCCGCTGCCCGCAAGATTCGAGGCAGAAGCCTAACATTTACAAGCCTATTGCCATCAACCAGCTTAAAATCCAGCAGTAATTGCGTAACAAACATACTTCTAATCTCAATCCCAGGATATTGAAGGAAATTCCTAATTTATTGCATTATAGGTTTGAAAATGTCGTCTGTTCAACAAAGTAAATAACGCAATGAAACTGGCTGAACTGACAAAATGAAAGATATGGCGATGAATTGACATTTTATGTGTATTAAACGATTACCCCACAGACTGGATTGCTACTGACAAAGAACCCAGCACCCTAATGCACACGATCCGACCTAACTCGATCAATCACAATGTGAATAATTTTAAAACAGATTGCTAATCCATTGCTGCAAAAGTTGGAAAAATAAATCTGCTCGATAACGTAAATAAAGCAATGAATGTTGTTGAACTGCCAAATGAAACGAATTAGTCATAATCATTGACCGAAAATGTGTTACGCAGTTAGATAGCAGGATACCAAATTGATCAGTACCCTAATTGCGTAATACAACACAATCACAATCTGTTTCGATTTGAAACAGATTGCTAATCCATTGCTTCATAAGTTGGAAAAAAAATCTGCTCAATAATGTAAATAATGCAATTAATGTTGTTGAACTGTCAAAATGAAACAAATTAGGCATAACTATTTACGAAATTACGCAATTAGAGTTGTGCTTGCGACCTAGTGGTCGAAAAAACTGGCTAATATTGCATTGGTCTATGTGAAATTAGCAAATATTTTCCTAGGAAACGAGAAAGCAAGTTGTACTGCTAGTCTGGTGCACGCATTTCATATTTACATCAAAACTTACCTTCGCTAAAATCACTTGTTTCTACATCTCTCTCCATCGCTTCAACGTTTGATTCTTTTACTTTGCTTCGATCTCCAGAGACTGTCTTTTTAAATTCCTTTGATTTAAGTTCTTTTTCATATGATTCTTGTTCATTCTCTGTTACGTTAGGTTCTTCACTTTCCGTCTTTTCATGATTATCGTTTGAGGAATCATGGGATTCTTCTCCTCTACTTAATACAGGATCTATTCTTACTGTACCAGTTTCTCCAGTTTGACTCGTTTCTTCAATTATTTCAAGTTCATCAATATGTTCATTATCTGAGCCTTCGTTCTCATAACTTTGTTCATCCTCTGGCTCATTAGATTCTTCATTTTCTGTCATTTCTTGATCATTAATTATGGAATGATGGGAATTTTTTGCTCCAGTAAATTCTACATCATCTACTCTTTCTCTATTAGATTCTGTATTTTCATTTGATCTCGAGTTTTCTGAATCTTCATTTCTTATTCCATCTCCATCAACATTTTCACTGTCTGATTCTTCTTCTCCAGACATCATTATACTGTCTTCGTTTGATGCTGTATAATTAACTACGTCAATAGTTGCAGTATCCATCGACTCAAAATCAGCTCCATAGCCATCGGATTTAGTAGAAGCAGAACTCTGTCTAGCCTCTGGGTCTTCAATGATTGAATCAAAATTGCCATTATCTGGAGTGTTACTTTCTAAGATATGGAAATCTAGATTATCAACGGTGCCATCGCTATCATTATTAACCGAACTATCACTGTAATTCGAATCATAATCTATACTACGGAAGTCTCGTTTATCAATAAAAAGTTTTGTGTATACACTTTTTATTTTTTTGTATAGTTTATTGTAGTATTCTTCTGGCTCGTCATGTTTGTTAGTTATGGCTACTTTCTCTATGATTAGTGGTGGTAATGGACTGTATGGTCTCGGTGGAGAGGCGAATACTTCTCGGGTTGGAACATAATAAGAATCGCTAAATTCCTCTTCAACTGGAGATAGTACTGCAAGAAATTAATATGGTGGCTGGCATAATTAGCTTTGTTAAACGAAAAAAAAATCAAATAATCTGATTTTTTTGTCTGTTGTCGACAAAATATCGTTCGTCTTAAAGATTAGACGAACGCTATTTTGTCGTCAACAGAAGTAACGCAGGCGTCGGATGTCGCTGGTGTATCGATGGCAGCCTCCGACAGATGGCCACGGCTGTAATTATCTCAGTCGGCGGCAAGATGCCGCTCGCCTGTAAACAGCCTAAGGGCGTCTGTTATGTGGATTTGCAGAAGCACAAATACTGGACTCACACGCCCAACTAGCAGATTCAGAACATATTCTCTTAATAATTGGTGCATAATCATAATCAGCCATAATATTCCCACTGCTGGGACTCAGGCCTTCTCTCTGTGAGAAAGAATGGGCTGTAATCCAGCATGCGGGCACAGTGCGGATTGGTGGATGTCACATGTCTTCGAATTTTTGGTTTTAGGACATGCCGGTGTCCTCA
Source organism: Omphaloscelis lunosa (assembly GCA_916610215.1). Taxonomy (NCBI): domain Eukaryota; kingdom Metazoa; phylum Arthropoda; class Insecta; order Lepidoptera; family Noctuidae; genus Omphaloscelis; species Omphaloscelis lunosa. The sequence goes on along the minus strand of OU744272.1, from coordinate 2,916,663 downwards.
TCGATGTTTTTTTTCCTTCACCGTTTTGACACAAAGTAAAACGCCTGTCAGGGCGCGAACCAACGACGTTCAAGTCGTAAGTCGGGGCTGTTACTACTGGTCCACCACTGCTCGGTCACTATAATCGGTGATCACCACAGAAATTGCATTACTGCTTAAAGGTTGTAAGGAATGAGGTAGTTTAATAACTTACTCGGAATATCGTGGAAAAGACTTCTGATCAGCACTGACTTCCTTCTCTGCCAATCTGCATCGTAACAGCCATAACTACGAGACATTTTAAATTTAAAATCACCAATAATAATTAAGGCCGAACAATGTGTGAAAATTATATTCATGTTTAGAGGGTAGTTAGAGAAAAAGGCTACCATAGATTACGGCAAAGTAAACAGCTGAAAAGTAGAATAGAAATTCGAATGTTCTAATATTTTTTTAAATTACTGTACCTATTATTATTTACATATAATTAATTTATAGTAGTTTATAAAAAAGTTATGCGAAAAAATTAATGCCATTACAAAAACCGGTAAGTATTAAAAAAATAGACGTTGATGTGAACGGGAATAACAAGGAGCGCTGTAGTTTCGCTTCGCTTCCATATAGCATTTCGCTTCATTCGTACTGGTAAGAGAACCAGAACAATAAATTTAATCATGTCATGTATTATTATTTTTTTTCGACTTGCTGGCGGATAGCGCGTAGCGTTTCGAAATTGAAAACGCCTTTTTTCGTACCACTGCAGCGCACTCCAGTTACCTATTTGACAGCTGTCAAACGCTTGACTACTTGTCAGTCAGTTAGATCAGCTGTCATCAAACAAATCGATAAATCTAATTCACGATTTAATTTGCAATTTCGCATTAATTAACATTTTCCATCCGCAATGCCGAAAGAAAAAAACGTCTGGCGCAAATAACTGAATATTTTAAATGTAGTTTTAGTGAACAGTTTGGTGTGTATCGCCGTATTTCGTTTGCAGGCCTTTTGTAACGCTTCAGCGGCTGTTTAGGCCGGAAATGTCTGTGCTACTTGTATACTTCTTCTGAAAACGAACGAAATGGACCTGTCTCCGGACGAGGACCACTTCCAAGGGCGCCTGTTGCATCAGGTAAGTGAATTATTTAATAAATACTTGAGTTGTCTAGAGTTGTCAATACACTGTTAAACTGCGGTTTCTTGGCTTCTTGCGGTTTAAAATGTTGCAATCGTGTAATGTGAATATGGAAAGTCGTGCAAGGTCTTGTTATAATACGGTTATGTTAGAAAAGCATTCAAGACAGCGCCAAAAACGTTAAAAAAATATCATATAAAACTCTTGTAAAAAAATAATGTTTTAACACTAAATTACTCGTCGCTTCTGCTTAAATAATATTTCATTAATTGCCTATTGCCGTACCGCATGCAAGCCTAGTAAAATAGTTAGGACAAAAAAAGGATTTGTACTGAAAAAATATTCAATAAAAAACATATGGAACAGGTATCTACCTTGTCAGTTTTATTTCTTGTTGCTTAGATAAAACTGTTCCTAAAATATAGGCAGTTTATATGAATTAACAAGGGCTTTATTATTTCTGAATTTATTTCACATAATATTTGAAAACATCGTGAGAAATTAGGTTTTCAAGAATCATTGTCATTCATTAAAATTTAATAGCAAATAACATCTTGTTTCCCCATTTTAATAAATAACATTACTTCTATGATCTTCGAAGAGTTAGGCAGAGGTGAACCTATAGCACACCCACATTTTGCTAGTTATGATAAAGTCTCATGTAATATGGGACGAGCCCATTGCCATGTATGTATTAAAATGCCTTGTTAAATTAGTGGTCGCTAGCACTACCGCTGATCATGTGTTCCTGGGCTCGATTCCCAAGTCAGACAAAGTGTTATGGGGTTTTTCTATTTGGAATTTCTCAGTAACAGCCCGGAGTAAGGATTTGTGGCTGGTTGATGGCAACAGGCTCGCCCCCTATTATATGGGACTTAAACATAACTGACGAAATGTGGGTGTACTATTGGTACACCTCTGACTAAACCTTCGGGGATTATCGGTGTGATGTTATGTTTATGTTATCATTATTTATTTATTAAACACTTTATTGTACTCCACATGCAACAAGAGGACAAACATTTATAAAACTAGTGTACAATGGGCAGCCATGAAGCACAAGGCAATCTCTTACAAACAACCTTTAGATTCTTCTTTGTTATTCCCTCAATGCTGAGGATCCCGACCACATTTGACTCGTTTCCAAGCTGCGGGTTTCTGCAGGGACCGCTTGGTAAATGTTGCTTCCACCAGCTGTTTTGATCACGTCTTACCATCTTGCCGGTGCTCTGCCTTTAGCGCGTTTTCCTTCCACCCAGCCTAGTAACATAAGCATTTTTAGATCATGCTTAGGTCAACGCATTATTATGGACATATTTGTCTAAAAAAGCTATGGATGATGTATCAGTACTGAGTAACATAGTTGGATTAATGACAGGGTCAAAAAAAAAAAAAAAATTTGTCTGTTAGTCAGATAATAAAAAAATATTAAACACGTATTTTTTGCTTTATCATATTAATAAATAATTACTTAGATAAAACGAATTAAAGTCTGGGAGTGGGGGTCGCTACGTCACAAGTAAGTATAAAATCTACACACTCGTGACGTCATGGCACATTTTAACTAAATGTATCGCCGTAATCTTTTGATATCGTAAAAAAAGAAAAAATACGTGTCCAATATTTTTTAATAAACTAAATGATGGATAAAAATATTTTTGTCATAATACCTATTAATAATTTGATACCATGCGGGTGAAGCCGCTAGCGAAAGCTATTTAACTAAAGTCCTTCACCTATGTCAGTAATGTCCAAGATAAACTCAGACACTACAATAGGCCTGTGTCCAAAAATTTATTTTTTTGTCCGGAAGGTAGATTAATAAAAAATATTGGATACGTATTTTTTCTTTTTTGACGTAATCAAAAGATTACGGCGATATATTGAGTTAAAATGTGGCATGACGTCACGCCTTGCTAGATTTTATACCGAGTCGTGATGTAACGAGCCCCCACTCCCCAACTTTAATGCGTGTTTTCTAAGTTACTTTTCATTAATGTGATAAAGCAAAAAATACGTCTAATATTTTTTTATTATCTGAAAGACGGACTAAATAGGATTTCTTTTTTTACCTAGGCAACTACCGTATTATATGAATTAAAAAAGTCACATTGCTTCAAATTTTTTTTTTTTTTCAATCTCCTAGGCTGCCCTCTGGGACAACTTAGAACTCCTACAAGAGCTGCTCGAAAGCGGTGAAGCGGTCGACGCTCGAGATCACTGCAACCGAAGTGCGCTGCACGCCGCTGCACTAGCCGAACGCAGCCGCTGCCTCGCTGCGCTATGCGTTGCAGGCGCTGAGATCGATGCCAAGTCCGATGCTGCTACTGGTGGAAAGGTGAGCTGATTTTCAAATCTTGAAGTACAAAATCCCGCCGCGATTATATTACGTTCGTGCGAACGTAGGCTAAGACTATGCTAAAAAAATCTATTTTCTTTCTTTCTTCACCACACCACAGACGGCAGCGACACTCCTCTTCTTCAGTTTTGCGAAGCTCATTTGTTGCACATCAAATTATGTCTTGTGGCTCTGTTAGTGACAGCCACTGATAGTACTACTGGTAGGTATGCCGTCTGCAGTCACCGCTCGACCGATGCAGCAGGCGACACTGCCGCCATCCATGGAAGCATTTTCATAAAAATATTTAGAAACCAGTAGTGCCGCTGCGGTCTGTCATTGCGGTTGGGCAGCACTGCCGCTATAGCACAGACTTAGCCGACGTTCGCACGAACGTAATATAATCACGGCGGGATTTTATCGCGCACTGGATTTTCAACTCTCGATGTTAAGTCGACCGTTGAGAATTCAACGCGCTGGACGCGCTCTCGTCCCAGCGCGTTGAAAAATCACACTGTTGAATTTTCAACTCTCGGCAGAGCGTTGAAAATCAAGTGCACGAAAAAAAAAGTCGTCAGTCTACATTCGACAATCATTTTAATAATATTGCCTGTATTGTCCCACTACTGGGCACAAGCCTCCTTTTATTTTTGCCATTCAGCTTGATCCTCAGCCATTATGGACCAATCCCGCCTATGAGCGTCAAATTCATCCCTCCATCTACCTACGCATGGGTCTTCCGCAATGCCGTTGGACGTCTTAAATCTATGGTCTTAGCCCACAATGCATCCTACAGGCAAATGTGTCCGGTGCACTTGAACTTGACTGCTTTTTGGGTGACGTCGGCGATTTGTGGCTTAGGGCGCAATATCGTGTTCGGTTTCCTGTCAAAATGCATAAAATAAAAGGGGTTTACCTTTTATTGTAGAACTTTGTATGGCATAATATTATTTTGCATAACAATGGATAGCATAATCTTCATTTCGCAGAAAATTGTTTGGCATAAACTCATTTAGCATTCATTCAAAATTCATAATTTAAAAGTCTGAATCATCTTTTGGCATAAATTTCAAATCCATAATAATTAAAAAGTAGAATCATCATATTGCAGAAAGTATACAAACATGCAAACAAGCATACACCATGCATGCAGCAAGCATGCAGCATGCAAGCGACACTACATAATTAGACAATGGTGAAAACATTTCTGCGAGCAACTGAGAAGTAGGCGCGGTTGGTCACAGTTCTAACCTAATCTATTTCACCCAGTTCAAAATGACGAATCAGGCAATCTTCGCCAGCATATTGACTTTTAAAGACAATTTTTTATTTTAATGTCCGGTTAAAAATGCTATTTTATAGAAATGGCAAAATGCCTAATAAAATTATTCGAAATAAAATTGTGCCATCTGAGGATTATGCCATTGTAAATTCGGGCTTATAATCATTCGACCAAACAATACTCGTAATTATACTGAATGATTTATATGCCATAAGGGTATTCGTATAAATAAGATTCTGCCAAGTGTGTTATGCCAAATGAGTTTCGGAGTATCAAGATTCTGCCAAATAGAAATACCCCAAATAAAACACCATAGCTAGGAAACGTATTGTAGCGACTAATAGCTGCGATTAGTGGCGGCCAAGCAGCTGTTTCGGCCACATTTAGTAGTCTTCTTGCGACCACATTTATAAAACCTACAATGGTAGATACAACATACAATGAACAACCAAAGCAATCTGCCTAGCCTTTGCCCAACTATGTTGGGGTCGGCTTCCAGCCGAACCAGATGCAGCTAAATACCAGTATTTCACATAGAGCGACTGCCTATCTGACCTCCACAACCCAGTAACTGGGTAATACGATACCTCTTGGTAAGACTAGTTGTCAGACTTTCGGGCTTCTGACGACCCGTAACGACTGTCAAAGATCCACGAATGACAGCCGGGACCAACGGCTTAACGTGCTTTCCGAGGCACAACGAATAACCATGTAAAATATTTTCCAAGATCGTCCACTTAGCATTGGATCTGTGATCGCAGTTCTTTGATAAGTCGACAGGAGCCTTCAAGAGTGAAGATAGCAACACATCCGGCCTACCTTGGCAGTACAGCCTTACTACTAACCTTGCTAAATTCTTATCATATTCTTTTACAACGGCGCTATGAAACACGCAAGAATGATGACCCATCCGCAGACTGACGGCGTTAAATAATATAATATAATAATAATAATAAATCTTTTTACACATTTACTATAAGTAACTTAATAATTAAAAAAGAGCACAGTTGCTTTATTGCCTGAACTAGGTTCTGAAATGCTAACGATCACGGCTTCCTCCCGTAAATTGAGGGTACTACACACCAGGGATGTTACGGAAGTCGTTTAATCGGAACCGGAATCGGGGGTTTTAAATTTGATTGATCGGAATTGGATCCGGAATCGGAACCGGAACCGGAGTCGAAGGTGGAAGTAGATGAAAGATGTGTTATGGGAAGGCTTAATGAAACAATTGAAATATAATTCAGTCTCTTTAATCAGTCAAGTATTAGCGATAACATCCACAAACAAAACAATAAACTGAGACTTCGAGCGCGTGTATAAAATAAACTAAAATTACACTGGCGACGAATTAAAACTTGTTTGTACGCACTCTAGTCACTTGCATCGCTGCGTTTCGAACTTCGATTCAAAATTATCGGAATCGGAGGTATAAAATTAATCGGAAGTTCCGACCTTTCGGAACCGGAACCGAAGATCCGTAACATCCCTGCCACACATTACTAAGAAATTCCTTATAGGTCAACCCAATCAACACTGCTCGTACTGATGATCGAAACCAACATCTCACAAGACCCGCTTGCGACCTCATGACGCAACGCACTGCATTATAGTGGTCAGATAGGCAGTTCTGCTCCATAGGACAATTTTGAGTCTAGACAAAACCAAACTGATTGCTAATTTAATTGTAGAACCAATTTTTGTTTTTTTTTACATTTTGTGATTACTTCTTTTATTGTATACTTTTACAATGTTTGTAAATATGTGAGCACCATGTATCCATCACATAATTAATTTATCTGTCATTGATTCATTTTTCATTCTTTTCACCTATTGTGGTACAGTATTTATATTTTCTTAACGTCCCTCGGGAATCATCGCATTTCCGAATACAGACGAATGCTAATTTCCATGTCCGTCAATTATTAGATTTATCGTGTATAATAATTTGAATTCAGAACTAAGTACTATATTGTTGTTTTGTTTTGATTTTCGTGTGAACTATTTAGAGCTGTAAAACTATTTTACTATCCGTCGTGTCTGCGGCTTTAGCAGCTTTCCTACTATTTTTTTAAATAAATTACATTAAGTTAAAAGAGTATTAACAACTCTATATACTTCCAAGTCGATTGAGAGCATCCGGTCTGCACCAAGTGCAAAGGGCAACTGATAGAAATCCGACGACTGACCAAACACGAAGTTTGCCAAAGGACATTAAGAACATATTTGTACTGTATAGTAATCTTATTTCAGGTGCATCGTCTTCACATATAATTAATGTATACAAAATATTATAAAAAAATTTAAAAGAGTAACGGTGGAGTTTCTTGCCCATTTTTCTCTATACGAAAACTATCTTTTGGAAGGGGCGACTAGAATCAAATCCATTTTTTTGTAAATTTTGACGTTCAAAAGTGCCTTTTATGTGTCTAATTATAATAAATCATTTGACTTGGACTCGTTCCAAATTGGTATTCAACTGCTTCAAGTTCCACTGGAAGCCGATCCCAACATAGTTTGGCAAAGGTTATCTTTTCTTCATTATATTAATTCCTCTTAATTTTCCACAGACAGCTCTCCACATCGCAGCTGAGCGCGGCCATTTTGAAAACGTTAAAACGCTTCTAACTTCGGGAGCATCGCTGAGTATTCTGGACGCGCATGGCAACACTGCACTTGCGTTAGCTGAGAGGAATAGTTGGAGGCATGCGGCGCACGCGCTTAGAGAGGCTAGAGGTGAGTGGCCATATTATTAATTCGTTTTTTTTTTATAAATCAAGCTTCATAGGTTTGAAAAATTCGTCTGCTCAACAACGTAAATAACGCCATGAACGTGGGTGAACTGTCAAAATGAAATCCAGTACGATCAATTGTAATTTTAAGTGTGTTTCGCAGCTGGGGTACTGGTCCAACCGCACCTGTCTCTCAATATTGACTAGGAAAAGCGCATAATTAAAAAAATAATTATTCTCTTTGAAAATTAAACACAATTCTGCGGTGTATATACAATGTGGCTCATGAGCATGTGAACCGCCCGTATTTTTCTGAATATTCATGATTTTTTTTGAAAGTTTACTTTAATCTATGTTTCATATTTTTCATGTTATTCAATTGAGTAGTATTTGTTCTTTTGCTTACATTTTTTGCCATATCTCCAATGTTATTGGCTTGATTTGGATTTTGTTTATTATTTCTAAAAACTTATGAGTTATTTTATCCGATAAACTAACATTTTTATTAAAATTTGTCGACTGAAAAAAAAACGGAGCAAAATAAAATTTTTTCATAAAAAAAAAATAAGTGTAAGTAACGGAATTAAAAACAAACAATCTAACCAACAACTAACAAAATAAGAATTTTTGTTAAGAATTTAGAATTTTTGACCCTTTTAAATATAATTTTCGATTTTTTATGAATATGCAAAAAATTACCGGCGATCACATGCTCATGGACGGCATTATATGAAATGAAATGAAATTGAAATGAAATGAAATTGTTTATTCTGTAAATAGGATATTGGAATGACTTTTACACGTCATATTAAAAAAATAAAAAATAAAAATAAGCTAGTTGAGTTCGGCGTTTCCTAATTATATAATTGCGTAACACACTTACGTATGGCTTTCATTTTGACAGTTCTTGACATTCATTGCGTTATTTAACTGAACAGACAGCTGTGCTGCTGGGGAGTTTGTTGCGCCACTTCTTCCCAGCTAAAGCACTAGGAAGTGATGAAGGGTGGGCGTTTTGGGGGACTGTCTTATGTAATTTTGACGTTCGAAAAGTGATGATTCTCATCCTACTTTGAATAAATAACTTTTGAATTTTAAATTTACGTTGTTGAGCAGATAAATTTTTCGAACATATGAAGCAATGGATTAGCAATATCTTTCAAAATCATTCAGATTGTGATTGAAAGTGTGTTACGAAATTAAGGTGCTGGACTCATTTTGAGCACCGCAAATGACGCTCTCCACAGCTATTTCATTACAGTACGCGCACCTAAACTTGTTAATGGTTTTATTCAAATATTCTGTCAACGCTAACTCTGCATAAGTAAAAAAATGGTGGAATTTGAAAATCTATAGATGGCAACACCGTTTGTAATACGAAAAAAAAATTTAATACTTTATTTGTCTTTTTGTTTTTGATAGGTTATTTTGTTTATATTCCGATTCTTTCCTGGTAAAGAATATTCAATTTATCACCAAGCAGTGTGGATTTGATACAGTTTTGTCATCGTATGGAGGTAGAGCATAGGTACGACATAATCTGTTACACATAATCTATTATGCTAAAATCGAAAGGTAAAATATCAAAATCATTGTATCTACTTACACGTCAACTTTTCTATATATCTTGTAAACATTATCGGTTTTGACTAAGGACGTCATCGTGCTGTTCCTTCACATCTTGGAATTTACATATCATGATAATAACTCCACTTTTACTACTCACTATAATCACTTTACATCTAATCCATGTGCGTCATGTTCGTGAACGGGCGCTGTCAGTAGGGACTGGTCATCTATTAGCTGCCATGGCTCATTTTAATTTGATTTTTGAATGTTTTTTTTTTTCTATTACGGACGCTTTTATCGTTCTGCATCGTTCTCACATTTATAACTTTAACATGAATGATGTAACCAATATTTTGTAAACATATTGTGATAAAGAGTGTCCGTGGAGTTTCTTGCCCGTTCTTCTCCATTGGTACCTACTACGCTTTGGAATGGGCAACTAGCTTCATCTTTCTGACTGACCGACCCCTTGACAATTCAAAAGCGCCTGTAATTGGTTTATTTGAAATAAATGCTTTGAGTTTGAGTTCTAATAATCACTAATAGGTTTAACCATTTTTCTACTTTATTTTCTGAAAACAACTTACAGCGTAAGCAATCTGACAGTTCAAGTACCCTCAAACCTACTGATGTAAAAGTATACCATATAAAACTTTTTGGGGTTTCCATTTCTTCCATTGCAGAGTTAGCGTGGCCTAACTCTACTACAAAACAACTAAAAAAATATATTCTAATCGTGACTGCAATATAAATTAGCAACAGGTGCACTCAGAGCTAAAAAAAACAAAAACTATTGATATTTATTTAAGTTGTAAACGAGATATTATCATTATTTAAATATCGTATTGCATAACAAACAGGTTTTGACAGTCAAACTTGTATATTTAAGTAAGATTTTAGATCAAAGCCGTGATAATCGTGGTAGTAGGTACTTAAAATGAGACATTTTATTATTTATGCAAATTAATTAAAAACAAATGCGCCATCTTAGAAAAGTCTTCGTTTTTGGGGTTCCGTGTCTGTCAGCGGGCTGTATCTCACGAACTATAATAGTTAGACAGTTGAAAATTTCACAGACTGTGTATTTCTATTGCCACTATAACAACAAAAAATAAAAACATAATAAATTTAAAAAAATATATGGGGGTCCCATACAAGAAACGTATTATTTTCAACGTTTTTTTGCTCGATAATAACTCTTAATATGCACCCTGCGTATTAAGACCTTGCGAAAGCTTGAAGAATTGCGTTACATATTTCCTCCATTCCTCCTCTCTCCTGCTTGACCTATGCTGTAACCGACAGGGTCCATAATTGTGACTAATATATAATTACTTCCCTACCAACTATATACATTATGGTACGCAATAAAGAATTTGAACATATGATCAATCACAATCTGTTTCATTTTGACAGTTCAAAAACATTCATTGCGTTATTCACGTTGTTGAGCAGACAAATTTATCGAACATATGAAGCGATGGATTAGCAATATCCTTCAAAATGACTCAAATTATGATTGATCGTGTGTTACGCAATTAGGGTGACGGTACGGAACCCCTCGTGTGCGAGTCCAACTCGCTCTTGGCCCTTCGGGTACGGAACCCTAACAAGACGAGTCGTCTATATTAAACCGGCCAAGTGCGTGTCGGACCACGCTCAATGAAGGGTTCCGTAAGGGGTTGAATTTATCCCAAAAAAAAACTTAACTTTGTAGTTGAAAAATATGTTCTCTCATACGGAATGTATGGGACAACATGTTTTTACAACTTTAAATATAAGTTGGTCGATTATTACTCGTTGCCTTGTAAAGCCTGCTGCTGTGATAGTTTTCCTTTTAATTTCGTTATATAAACTACTGCCGTGATTTTTTTCACACATCCAAAACCAACCATTTAGCTTGCAGGACACGCTTGACTCTAACAAAAATTAGCACTTTAAAGCTTAATATTTCGCAAACGGATCCCTGAATCCAAAAATGGTTTTCACACACTCACAATGTTTTTGAAGGACCTTTCCAACGATACCCCAAATCATGGGATGGAAAAAAAAAACCTCTACTTACGTGTACCCTAAAAAGATATTCTTGGTAATTTTATTTTACCTCTATGTCGGCGTAATTAATATGTATACCCATGCCAAATTACAGCTTTCTAGTACTAAGAGTCTCGGAGCTAGACCGCGGACAGACAGACAGACGGACATGGCGAAACTATAATTGTTCCGTGTTGACTAAGGAACCCTAAAAAGTAAAGCGCCTGCTTGGGTTCGAACCCACGACCTACAACTCGTAAATCGGGGCCTTTACCACTGGGCCACCGCTGCTCACGTTCATTACAGTACGCGCACCTAAACTTGTGTATGGTTTTCTTCAAAAATGCTACAAAACAACAAAAAAAAATTATTCTAATCGTGTTTGCAACATGATTTCGCAACTGGAGCACTGAGAGCTGAAAACGACAAAAAAAAAACAATGGCACTCCGGGATCGCGGGAGTGCCGACAGAAGTGAAAACTTGAAAAAAATCGGCACCGCGGTAATCAACGCGTTGATGTCTTTTTGACCGTCTTACGAATTTTCGATCAGGTCACGTGTCCTGACGCGAGTTTAACATTTTTTACCCATTACAAAAAAAGTGCACAACGCCGCTAAAGAAGTTTTCACTTCAAAAAAAAGATATTTATTTAAGTTCTAAACGAGATATCATTAATATTTAAATGACGTATTGCTTATAAAACAGGTTTTGGCAGTTAAACTTGTATTTTTATTAAGTTTTTAGATCAAAGCCGTGATAAACCTGTTACTAAAATGGGACATAAATTTTATCTATGCAAATAAGTTTAAAACAAATGCACCATCGTAGAAATGTCATAAGCTGTACGTCTGCCTGACAGCGGGCCACCCTAGACTTTCCACAAGTGATGGGCGTTGAATCAACGAATTAGTTAATTCGACCATCGATGTTTCTTCACCAATAATCGATCGACTAGTCGAATCCGTAGACGCCTAAACTTAAACTCAGCTACTCTCACGAACTGTAATAGTTAGACAATTAAAAATTTTCACAGACTGTGTATTTCTATTGCCACTATAAAAACAAATATTTAAAAAAAATATACAGTAAAAAATGTAAGGGGGAACGCGTTTTTTTTGGCGTTTTTGCTCGATCTTAATACTGTTCGGAATCCTTCATGTACGAGTTCAACTCGCAATTGGCCCTCCGGGTACGGAACTCTTGTTTCGGGAGGTTCCTGCACAGGATAAGGCGGGAGGAAACGCCCGGGTGTCACCATTGTGTGGATCGCCCGGAGGACACGGTGGAGCATACGGTGGAGGTCTGCCCAGCTTGGGCGGAGCATCGCCGTGTCCTCGTGGAGGCGATCGGCGGCGGTGATCTCTCGCGTCCGGCCCTGGTTCAGGCTATGGTACGGAGCGAGAGGAAATGGGAGGCCGTCACCTCCTTCTGCGAAGCGGTAATGCTCGCGAAGGAGGAGGCGGAACGCGTGAGGGAGAGGCAAATTTCGCGCCCTCACGCCCCTAACCGCCGCAGGAGGAGACGCCCAGGGCGTCGGGAATCGCGGGGCGATTTCCGGCCACCGTAGGCGCGGGCTTGCGGGCGGTGAGCAATGGGTGGCTCACCGTCCGATAAGGACCAGGCCCGGGTCGACGGCGCGTTGTGTTCCACGCGCGCCTCAAAGAGATATCAGCATAATTGAAGGGGTCCACTAGGACCGATGCCTGCCGGGGTTGCGAAGAAAACCGAAAGGGAGATCGTGGCCCCCGGCGACAGGGCAACCGAAGGAACACGGGTGGGTTTTAGTCAGTAAGAGTCTGACACGCCCTCCCGCTCCGCCCAGAGCGGGAGAAGTTATTTGATGATTTCCCACCCTCAAAAAAAAAAAAAAAGGGTACGGAACTCTAACAAGATAAGTGGTTTCTAAAAAAAGCTCTATAAATAACTACGAAAGTATCTGCACCTACATGTAAATTATATACCACACATGTATGTATGCATTAGCATTGTGTAAATAAGGCTTGGTGATAAAACAGTAGACGCGCGCTCGTCGCGGGGAACGGACGTGCTTATGTAACGTTAATTTAAATTCATACGTTTTGATAAATACTTCGCGAAGTTATTTGGTGTATTGTGGAAAACTTAATTGTTTTATTAGTGTTTAAACAGTAGATATGGTGGGAAATTGTGTTTTGTGAATGAAAATTAAGTTTAGTGAGTGAACTAAAATGGTGATCTTAATTTGTAGACCTTAAATTGACACCCACTTTATAGAAACTGTCATTAAGTTTGGCTTGTCGATGGAAAAAGTTTGTGTTTTATTTGGCTACTGGCGCTACTGCTGAGCTTGAGGAGGTCCTGGGTTCGACTTCCGTGTTATTGGGTTTTTACATCAGGAATTTCTCAGTAGCGGCCCGGAGTCTGGATTTATGCCCGGTTGATGGCATAGGCTCGCCCCCTATTACATGGGACTTAAACATAACTAGCGCAATGTGGGTGTACTATAGATAGGTGCATCTCTGCCTACCCTTTCGTGGATTATTAGGCGTGATGTTATGTGTTGTTTATAGAAACTTTTATTAAGTTTATGTGTCTTCTTATCTTGTCGATGGAAACTTTGTTTTTTATTTGATTGGGTTCTCAGACCAAATAAAAAATCAAAACAGCGCTGTCAACAGTGACGTGAGGCCGGTTTCGTAAACATGTGTGCACTTAGTGAGGTGTAGTTTGATTGTAAATGGTTGTAAATGTGTGCGTGTGAGCATGTTTGCACAGAGCGGAGGTGTAGTTTTGGCATGCTTCACTGTATTGTTCGCAGCTCTTTGTCCTAGTTTTTTTACTTGGTTTTAGGTCGGCTCGCGTTTTCATTATCTCTTTATAATAGCCCTTATTTTTTCTGATAAATAGGTATGTTAAATTGTATTAAAATAGGTTTGGTCCGTGGATTTTTTCTACGTACCAAGACTCCTCCGTGCCTCGGAAAGCACTTTAAGCTGTTGACTCCGGTTGTCATTAGAAAAATATTTATACCGTTTATAAAACTAAATATTTTAACTCTGCCGTGTATATATATACTTGAAATATGCAAATTCGCTCACAAACACCAAGACTTTTACACCAAACGAGAAGACATACAAACAAGATACACACTCCGACACAAAACACGACTCAACCTACCATCATCCCGCTTAAAAATACACTCAACAAGTCCTCTGGTTATGTCAATAAAAATTTACAATATGTTACCTGAATCAATAAAAAAAGAAAAAAAAACTCCATTTATTTACAAATAAGTTAAAAAAGTTATTATTGAGAAAATGTTACTACAGCGTCAACGAATATTTACATGACAAATCCTTGAAACTTGAAAATTAATGTTTTATTGATTCAATGTCCATGTTATTAGAATAAGTTAAATTATAAGAATCTTGTGTTTAGTTCATTATTCCTGACATGCACGGTGCACTTTGCAATAATAATTAAAATGTAATTGGAGAACTAACTTAACAACATCAATGCACCAATTTGTATACCAACGATTGTTATTTTAAGATTCTTGATAGGTCCTCTCCAAATTTCTTTCTTTTGCAGTGCCCGACAGGGTCCATGATTGTTACAATAAATGTTTTACCACCTAAGCCTACATTGTGGAACGCAATAAAGAATTGAGTATTGAGTATTGAAAAAAACAGTGGCACTCAGGGAGTGCCGACAGAAGTAAAAACTTGAAAAAAAATCTGCACCGCGGTAATCAACGCGTTGACGTCTTTTACTCCACGCACCGCGATAATCAACGCGTTGATGTCTTTTTAATGGTCAAAGGCTGGTGTCATCACGGTGATGCCCAACGCGCATAAAGAAGTTTTAACTTCAAAAAACATAATTAAAACTCAGATTATAGAATAAAAGACTTAAATAAATAGAGTGACATTATGAGATACTTCAAATCAAATAAACAAGGTGCAGTGTGCGCTGTGCGTCTCATTTACGTTGTTGAGCAGACTTTTCGAACATATGAAGCATTGGATTAGCGATATCCTTCAAAATGATTCAGATTATTATTGATCGTGTATTACGCAAATAGGTTGCAGGATGGTCAAACTCAAACTAAAAACATTTATTTCAATCTAACCATTTACAGGCACTTTTGAATTGTCAAGGGGTCGGTCAGCTGGGTTGCGAAGAAAACCGAAAGGGAGATCGTGGCCCCCGGCAACAGGGCAACCGAAGGAACACGGGTGGGTTTTAGTCAGTAAGAGTCTGACGCCCTCCCGCTCCGCCCAGAGCGGGAGAAGTTATTTGATGATTTCCCACCCAAAAAAAGGGGTCGGTCAGTCAGAAATATGAAGCTAGTTGCCCATACCAAAGCGTAGTGGGTACCTATGGAGAAGAACGGGCAAGAAACTCCATGGACACTCTTTTAATTCCGTTTATTTTTATTTGGTATTTTGATTGCGGTTTTCTGGTTCTGCTGCAACAACAAAATTATAAGGTTTACCTCCGAAATGGAGTACGAAACTAGGAGGAAAATCGTTTACTTTTACAATGTTTGTAAATATGTGAGCACCATGTATCTATCACATAATTAAATTATCTGTTGTTGCTTCATTTTCAATTACCTATTGTGGTATAGTAATTTTATTCTAGGTGCACTGTCTTCACATATAATTATTCAACTAATGTACATACGTACTTATACAAACTATTGGAAAACATTTTAAAAGAGTAAAGATGGAGTTTCTTGCCCGTTCTTCTCCATACGAAAACTACCTTTTGGAAGGGGCGACTAGAATCAATTATATTATTTTGTAAATTTTGACGTTCAAAAGTGCCATACATGGGTCTATTTGAAATAAATTATTTGACTTTCGACTTTGAGAAGTAGAGCAAAATGGTCTAAGCATCCAATTAGACCATTAGGTTTACTTTTCACTGATTTGGATTTTGAGCAGTGGTGGCCCAGTGGTAACCGAAGAGTTGTAAGTTGAACCAATCAGACGCTTTACTTTGTGTAAATTACTTCATCACCACTGCTCTCAAAACGGTGACGGAAAACAAGGTGAGGAAACTGTCATGTCCTAGAACCAAAAATTCGAAGACATGTGACATCTACTAACCCGCACTGGGCCCGCGTGGTGGATTACCGCCCACTCTCTCTCACAGAGAGGAGGCCTGTGTCCCAGCAGTGGGAACATTCTAGGCTGATTATGCTATGTATGTTATTAGCTTTAATAATAAGATTTGATTGCACAACAAATCTTATTATTAAAGCTTATAAAAGTCACGTTCAACATAACTAGTTAAAGGAATCGGCAGAAAATCCTAAACTAGCTTAACTGGTTTTAGGATAGTTGAACAAATAATTACGGTAGGTCAATCCGTCAATACGATAGTTGCCTTGTAAAAAAAAAGAAATTCTATTTAGTCCGTCTTTTAGATGATAAAAAAATATTAGACACGTATTTTTTGCTCTATCATATTCATCAAAAATAACTTAGAAAACACGCATTGAAGTTGGGGAGTGAGGACTCGCTACTTCACAACTCAGTATAAAATCTAGCAAGGCGTGACGTCATGCCACATTTTAACTCAATGTATCGCCGTAATCTTTTGATTACGTCAAAAAAGAAAAAATACGTGTCCAATATTTTTAATTAATCTACATTCCGGACAAAAAAAATTGGACATAGACCTATTACGATTATATCCATTTTACCACTGACAGAGAGAGTGCAGTGGTGACCGGAAGGTTCCGACTTACGCGTCGCAGATCATAGCATGTCATCATGATTCTCCTGCCCTAATCCCAATTGATTTGGAATCGTCGCAACATGTTCCCTTTCTTCCATACTTCACTATCAGTCGTCATCTAGGTAGTCACTTCGCCTTCAAAACGTTTAGAGGAGGCTCCCTAAATTGTATGTTAATTTGCATTAATATTCTGAAAAATTCACGCATACAATAAAAATGGAACTTTAGTATATGATTTATTGGGTCTTTCTCTTTCCATATATAATTTAACGTAATGTTACGTAATTGGAACATTTTCGCTCGATTTATTTTTTATTCGAAAATCGTGTCTTTTTTAAAGATTTTTTCAAACAAAAACAAGAATACTCGGCTGTTATGTCTAAAATAATTATTGACGGTAAAAAAATATAACCATCTGGTTAATAAACTATATTTTCTTAATGTCAATCGATGTTTTTAACCTCGGCTGCCGGCAGTAATGTCATGCCGGTTCCCAATGGCGTTATTTTTGAGAACCGGCGCCGGCAGACGAGGACTCCCTTAATGTTAAGGGAATAAAACACGATTCCATAAAAAATTCTCGATTAGAAAAAAAATACAAAGCTACCTTCAAACCGAACAATAAACCGCTATTATTAAAAAAATACTTCAAATTAGATCATGAAACTTTGTATAATAATTCAACTAAATATGAAGCATATACTATTTTTTTTTTAACCGTATAAAGAAATTACCTAAACCATCGGCGCCTTGGAGCCTTCTCTCCGCCGCTCAGTCTCGCTCTCACTCTATCCGCGAGCATTAGTGTGCGAGCGGGATAGAGAGCGAATTAGAGCTGAGGTATTATAGAGTCTTCATAGAATATGGCCCAACAGAGAGGACTCCTGGTGAAAATGACAGATTTTCATGACAGCCATTTTAATATGACAGAACCGCTTTCCTAGGAAACCATAACTTGAGGGAAACACAGACGTGTTTTATGATAAAAACTACAAAACTACTTCCATATTATTGTAGCCGGTTTGGCTACAATAATATGGAAGTAGTTTTGACCGGATGTCACAGTTCAACGCTCGTTTTTGCTTGTATTACGTGAAGCGGCAACCTTGACAAATTGAAACTGTTGGTGGATAATAGCTTAGCGAGACGTGGAAGCCATAAAAACTGTGTATGTTTTCGTCAATTTAAGTAGAATGTGGCGAGAAATACTCATGAATTTCCTGAGGCGAACGTCGCAAGCATAGGTTTGCATAGGTTTTAGCCTTAAGGATAGGCCTAGGACGAACTTAACCAATGGTAATGAGCGCCATCATTATATCTACAGGTGGGCACCATGTATTCAGTAAATGATTCTGAACCCCCTTTTTTTTTGTGGGTGGGAAATCATCAAATAACTTCTCCCGCTCTGGGCGGAGCGGGAGGGCGTGTCAGACTCTTACTGACTAAAACCCACCCGTGTTCCTTCGGTTGCCCTGTTGCCGGGGGCCACGATCTCCCTTTCGGTTTTCTTCGCAACCCCGGCAGGCATCGGCCCTAGTGGACCCCTTCAAATCTGCTGACATCTCTTTAGGCGCGCGTGGAACACAACGCGCCGTTGACCCGGGCCTGGTCCTTATCGGACGGTGAGCCACCCATTGCTCACCGCCTGCAAGCCCGCGCCTACGGTGGCCGGAAATCGCCTCGCGATTCCCGACGCCCTGGGCGTCTCCTCCTGCGGCGGTTAGGGGCGAGAGGGCGCGAAATTTGCCTCTCCCTCACGCGTTCCGCCTCCTCCTTCGCGAGCATTACCGCTTCGCAGAAGGAGGTGACGGCCTCCCATTTCCTCTCGCTCCGTACCATGGCCTGAACCGGGGCCGGACGCGAGAGATCACCGCCGCCGATCGCCTCCACGAGGACACGGCGATGCTCCGCCCAAGCTGGGCAGACCTCCACCGTATGCTCCACCGTGTCCTCCGGGCGATCCACACAATGGTGACACCCGGGCGTTTCCTCCCGCCTTATCCTGTGCATCTTAATCTGCTGTTCCATACATTTTGACCGTGTAGTTGCAGTTTTCTATGAAATAGCAGATTTTTTTTTTCGGAATTTTGGTTCAGAATCATGTGCTGAATCCATGGTAAAAGTTTCCGTGGCGATGTCCCTGTCTACCTCGTTCCAGATCAGTCTGTGTTAGCATTCCCCACAAATGTTGGCACTGACAGCTCTTAAATTCGTCCTTAGAATAGCTATAAATAAAATTAATTGAGTCTGTGGTCCAAACTCATGTCATATTGAGCGGCGCTCGAATGAAATTATGTGACGAAACTTCACAGACGTAATGCTACCAATATGTCACGAGTAGAGAACAGATTTGGGCATTGTTTTTAAGTTACTGCATATTTTACCTAATATACAGTAGGTTAACTAACAGAGGGTGTACCCGTTAGCTCACAATAGTATAACGTGCACTAATGTAAAAAAAAAAAAAAATTAACATCGACAAAAATTAAAATTAAAATATTCACAAAAAAAAAAAACATCGATACGTACGCCTTTCAAGGTGGAAAGTAGACAAGTGCGACAAGGGCGCGTGTACATAGTGTTTCTTTTACGTATCAATTAAATATTTTTTGTGAATATTTAATAATAAAAAAAAACTTGTTTCTTTTTCGATCTTAATTTTTTTTTTGCTTGTATGGACGCTATACCATTGCGGGTTAACGGGAACGCCCTCTGTTAGTTAACATACTGTATACTGGTCGTTCATATTTGGGCATGTTTTATACAATTTTGACCAAGTATACTGACTTTAATAAAAGTGTTATTTAACTAATGGAATCAATCAATCTGCCTAGCCTTTTTCCAACTATGTTGGGGTCGGCTTCCAGTCTAACCGGATGCATCAGGATACCAGTATTTTACATGGAGCGGCTGCCTATTTGACCTCCATAACCTAGTTACTGGGTAACATGATACCCTTTGGCAACTTGGTTGTCAGACTTTCGGGCTTCTGATGACCGGTAACGACTGCAAAGATCCACGAATGACAGCCGGGACCAACGGCTTAACGTGCTTTCCGAGGCACGGAGAGGTCTTGGTATGCAAAAATGGTTACCCATACACGAACCAACCGCGGCAAGCGTAGCTTAACCTAATGAAACACTAAATTTTCGGCCAATTATCACTTAAGAAGTTATACTCCAAAAAAAAAAATGTGTGGAAACTGTCGCCTCTCACTGCGGTCGCCGAAGTGTCCAATGCGGCATTCTCAAGGCTAACAGTTTATGACTGCGCAGAAAAACTCCAATGGATCACGTTCGTCATAAAAACTCGCCGTTCCTAGCATTTTCTCCTGCGCAGCATAAGCTTAATCAGCCTATAATGTTCCCACTGCTGGGACACAGGCCTCCTCTCTGTGAGAAGGGAGTGAGTTGTACTATAATCTACCACGCGGGCCCAGTGCGGGTTGGTAGATGTAACATGTGTTCGAATTTTTGATTCTAGGACATGCCGGTTTCCTCACGACGTATTCCTTCACTGTTTTGAAAGCAGTGGTTTTCTTCTTATTTTCGTGTGGTTAGTGACTCATCTGGTGTCAGAGTTTTAAAGCCGGCCATAGGCTTCTGACTGCGCTTCACACGCCGTCGAGAAATGTCTCTCAGGCCAGTTTCCTCACTATGTTTTCCTTCACCGTTTTTGAAGCGAGTGATAATTATACAATACGCACATGAATCTGAAAAGTCAGAGGTGCGTGTCTGGGTTCGAACTCGAGACCTTATGACTTGGCAGTCCGACGGTCATACCACTTGCCTATCACTAAAAGCAGTGGTGATAAAATAATTTACACAAAGTGCTTGCCTGGGTTCGAACCTACGATGTACAACTCGTAAGCCGCGGCCGTTGCCATTGGGCCACATTGCTTGTCCAATGCGGCAATCTCAAGGCTATCGTTTTATCACTGCGCAGAAAAACTGATGGATCACGTTCGTCATAAAACCACAGTTTTCTTAGCGTTTTCGTCTGTATAGCTTTTAGTAGTATTAAGCAATTTTCTTTATTTTCTTGGGGTACGAGCCTAGGCTTAGGGCATCAACGGTCTTCAAACTTTGATCATGATTATTCAGGCTTGTGCAAACTGGCGCGGTATCGCGGGCGCTACGGGCAGCGCGACCTTTGTAGCGCTCGCGATATCGCGCTGGTCTGCACAAGCCTTTAATCGGGGAATTTAAAGCTACGTGCACAGCTGCAACCACTGCTGGCACCTCGTTTTCGAGCAAGGGTCGGAGATTACCTTCTAATGATGAACACCTCTTTTTAATCTTTTGGTCTTTTCACACAGTTGGTCGCAGTTCACAGTAACTAAGGGAGTTCGTGGCTAAGTAATAACAGCCGCACGAGTCGATCCATCAGGTTAAGCTATGCTTGCCGGGCTGGTCAGTGTTTGGGTGACCATCTTTAGAGTCGAGACTCCTCCGTGCCTCGGAATGCACGTTAAGCCGGTGATCCCGGCTGTCATTCGTGGCTCTTTGACAGTCATTACGGGTCGTCAGGAGCCCGAAAGTCTTACAACCAATCTTACCGTAATCCATTAACTGGGTATCGTATTACCCAGTTAATGGATTGTGGAGGTCAGATAGGCAGTTGCTCCATGTAAAATACTGGTATGCAGCTGCATCCGGTTACACTAGAAGCCAACCCCAACATAGTTGGGAAAAGGCTAGGCAGATTGGTTAGTATACATAAACCATCAAGATTTAAAAATAGGTACTCCTAAAAAAAACTATGACTCATATCATTATGTAATAATTCATATAAATAAGTTATCGTTGAAAACTAACTGATAACTGTAGGTATATTTTATTAGAGCCATCGGAGAAGACATTAACTTTGAGATAATAAAAAAACACGAGATAAAAATGTGGCATCATCGTAATTAAATTCACATTCATAAACTTACGCCTTCTTGTCTCATGGGGGTAGGCAGCAACCACAGAACGCCACCTGCTACGATCCTTACATACTCTTTTTTAACCCCGAACGCAAAACGAGGGGTGTTATATTATAAGTTTGACCGCTATGTGTATCTGTGGCACCGTAGCTATTAAACTGGTGAACCGGTTTGAATGCGGTTTTTTTATTTGAAAGCAGGTTTTCTAGCGATGGTTCTTAGACATGTTTTATCAAAATCATCGTCATCAAATCATTTATAGTCTGTTATTTAAATAAACAGTGGCACTCTGGGAGTGCCGACAGAAGTGAAAACTTAAAAATCGGCACTGCAATAATCAACGCGTTGATGTCTTTTACTCCACGCACCGCGGTAATCAACGCGTTGATGTCTTTTTAATGGTCAAAAGTTGGTGTCGTTACAGTGTTGCGAAATAAATGGTTTAGTCCCATCTCAAAAATGCCCAACGCGCCTAAAGAAGTTTTGACTTAAAAAAACAGCTGTTTTATAGAAAAGTGCGAAAACCTACGCGGTCAAAATGTATGGAATAACTGTTTTAAAAAAAATAACTGACGATAAATTTCAACGCAGGGGGGGTTCAGAATCATGTACTGAATCCATGGTAACAGTTTTCGCGTCGATGTCTCTACCACCCTGTATAGTTTTACTTATGCTTTGTTTACCTTCATAAATCTGATCATACACGCACGCCGGTTGCGCGTACTACGCACTTGATCTTTCCGAAGAACATCACCAATAAGGTCACTACCCCCCCTAGTCCTGTCTGTGCTTCCAAGGCGTCCCCTCCTGGCGTTTCCTCTCACATCTGCCTTGTAAAATCTTTTTTTAGTCGCCTTTCATTCATCTTCTCAAACATGACCAAACCATTAAAGCAACTCTTTTAAATAGTTTTTTTTTCAATAACCAGCCTAAAATGTTCCCACTGCTGGGACACAGACCTCTTCTCTGTGAGAGGGAGTGGGCCGTAATCCACCACGCGGGCCCAGTGCTGGTTGGTAGATGTCACATGTCTTCGAATTTTTGGTTCTAAGACATACCGGTTTCCTCACGATGTTTTCCTTCACCGTTTTGAAAGCAGTGGTGATGAAATAGTTTACACAAAGTAAAGCGCCTGTCAGGGTTTGAACCGGTCGCGGTCCTTACCACTGGCTTACCACTACTGCTTCTAGTTCATCTTTAACATCATTAACTAGGTACCTTATTGGTCTAGTGGTCACAACCGCGTCTGTTGAGTGTGAGGTCCTGTTCGATGTCCCAGGTCGGGCAAAGTGTTACTGGATTTTTCCGTCCGGATTTTCACATGAGCATGTTCAAAATTAAAAAAAAAGTGGTTCTCCGGAAGTGCCGACAGAAGTGAACACTTGAAAAAAAAATCGCCACCACGGTATTCAACGCGTTATGTTACTCTTCGCACCGCGGTAATCAACGTGTTGATGTCTTTTAATGGTCAAAAGCTGGTGTCGTCACAGTGTCGCGAAATCAATGGTTTAGTCCCATCTCAAAAATGCTCAACGCGCATTATGAAACGTCAGAAGCTAGGTACACGGTTACAATTGGTGTTATTTTCAAATAACAGGGGAGGACTGTGTAGGTCTTATAACAATTACCAGGTACTTAACAAAATAGAAAATAAAAAACAATGTTTTTTATTAAGTGTTTTAAAACGGTATAAAATAAAGTTATAAAACAAGTTTAAACATTAAGAAAAAATACATGGTTTTAAATCGAGAATGAATGGAAATAAATAAAAAAATATAAATTATTATGACTTGAATACCTCGAAAAGAAACTTAAAAAGGTTAGATAGTTTTGTACACTTCGTCCCCGGTCGAAATGAACAATTGACATTTATTCAAACTAGGCTGAGAATTAGCACTTTTCGAACGTCAAAATTACATAAGACAGTCCCCCAAAACGCCCACCCTTCACCACTTCCTAGTGCCTTTAGCTGGGAAGAAGAAGTGGAGTAACAAACTGCCCAGCAGCACAGCTGTCTGTTCAAGTTATAAAATATATGATTCTATACAATAGTATGCAAAATAATTTACATTACGCAACACAAAACATAATTTAAATTAAAAATTACTAGTGGACGTCACGCGCTTACACCCGCGTAGTTCCCGTTCCCGTGAGAGTACGGGGATAAAATATAGCCTATGCTACTCGCTGATAATGTAGCTATCCATTGCTGAAAGAATTTTTCAAATCGGTCCAGTAGTTATTAAGTTTATTCGTTACATACAAAAATTCAAATCTTTCCTCTTTATTATATTAGTAAGTGCAGATTAGCCATATGTCAGCTAGCACACGCCAGTATACCTACCAACCAACCGAGAACTACAAATCGATTCCAAGAATCATTTGTCACTTATTTTTAGTCGCGTGTGAATCTCAATAAAATCTAGACGCAAACCAGACATACGACGAATACCTAAAGAGCTCGTCAGTTATTTATATTTAGCCCGGTTTTGGGCTAAACATGTAACATTTGGATGGGGATGGGCTTTACCAGATGGGCCCAAAGCAGGCGAAACGTGGGTGTGCTACATACAGGGTGAGATTAAATTCATGGGCATCCTCTTAAGGGGAGACTATGGGACCAACCCAGAAATGGCGAAAAAAAAACAGCTGTTCTCTACATTGTGACTACTTACCATTTAGTAGAAAAGTCGTGACAATAATCGGCCAAGTGCATATCGGATCACGCACAATGAAGGGTTCCATAGTTGGGATGAATTTATCCTAAACACAAGCTTAACATTGTATTTGAAAAACATGTTCTCTCATACATTCCAACTGCAAATGTAAGTTTTTACGCACAATATTGGGAGATTTACCATGTTATTTTAAAACCATAGACTTCTTATAGGTTTACCTGTAATCTATGGGTAAAGAACCATTCTCTGTATTTTTTTTCAAAATTTTAGGCTCAGTAGTTTTGGAGATTAGATGTGGGAATGGTCAATTTTCATCAACTTTCTTAAATATCTTTAAATGTATTTATCTTAAAATTATGAAAAAAAAAAAAAAATTTTTCGCAATATGTCGTTACATTTGATATGTCACACGGTATAGTTAGCAAAAAATTTTTATTTTTATTTTCTTGTTTGCCCCAAAAGTGACTCCCATATTCAACATTAATTTATTTACGTTACACGTCCGTGTTTGGGTCACAAAAATACATACAAATTTCAACTTAATCGGTCCACTAGATTCGGAGCAAATTGGCTGTGACAGACGGACAGACAGACAGACAGACAGATACACGAGTGATCCTATAAGGGTTCCGTTTTTACCTTTTGAGGCACAGAACCCTAAAAAGCCTAACATTTCAATAAAAGTCTGGACATTTTTGTCACAAAATCCACTTATTGTTTGATCTCGTTAAGTTGATTATTAAAGAAGAATTATATTTTGTTTTTAGATGAATGAGAAGTCAATAAATATTGAAGATTTATTTGGTGTTACTTAAATAAGTTTTGTTACTCGTATTCCATCTTAGCCAAAAAATTAGGACAAATGGAAAGAGCCGGACAAAAGTCCGGACATGTCCGGACAATTCCGGACGGATGGTAACCCTAATTGTAACGAACTATGCGAACATAAATGTGAAGAACAGCTGATTTTTTTTTCGTGTGGTTAATAACGATGAGTACAATGGCCCCTTAAAAGGATGCCCACCAATTCAATTTCACCCTGTGTACACCCCCATTTCAACACCTTTGTATTTTTTGTAGAGAATACAAATGTTACCTCTGGCTACCTCTTGAGGAATTGCAAGCTTGATGTTATGTAGATAGTACGTCTTAACTGCGTTGAGGGAAGTGGATCAATTGTGGTTAATAAAGCCAATTAGTAGATCCTTAGCCCTGTTGACCGATAGATTGGACATTCTGATTCTTATTGTGTGTGGGTTCGTTGGGAGATTTTTTGAAGTGAAAACTTCTTTAGGCGCGTTGGGCATTTTTAAGATTGTACTAAACCATTGATTTCCCGACACCGTGATGACACCAGCTTTTGACCATTAAAAAGACATGAATCACCTTCGTCGAACACACGTTCCACGCGCGCCTCAAAGAGATGCTAGCAGAACTGACCTGACGGGGTCTGGTAGGGCCGATGACTGCCGGGGTTGCGGAAAAGTCCGAAAGGGATACCGTAGCCCCTGGCAACATACAGGCAACTGAAGTACCACGGGTGGGTTTTAGTCGGTAAGAGTCTGGCACGCCCTCCCGCTCCGCCCAGAGCGGGAGAAGTTATTTGATAATTTCCCACCCAAAAAAAAGGTTGCGCAGCGCTAATTACCTACAGTTATATTCACCTAGAAGTTGCCTCTCTTTCTATCGCGTAACTCTTATAACTTCTGACTACGTTACACTCACTAAATTGGCCTAACAAGTCGAGCCCACCGTGTACTTGTAGCTTCATATCTAAACTGCGAAGTGTCCCATCTGTATTCATCTGTGGCAGAACCTGAAAAACACCCGTCTCATAGCTTCCTATTGTTTTATTACAGCTATCATTTTATTATATTAAAGAAATAGTTTGATATACCGACGGACAGTTCGTCAAAGTGATACGGATATACCTAAGTCTTATTACGTAACTTAATACCTAAGTTGTGTCGAGAAGCCGCATCGACTGATACCTATAGATTATAGAGTAGGTATTCGCATTTTTGCGATCATAAGAGGATATGAGGATAATTCTTTTCATGTAACAATGGTGTTATAAAGGCATGAGGAATAGGGTGTAAAGTTCACTCATCCTCTGTACAAAATAGGATCCTCCGACCAGACGGGTGTCCTTTCTGATGGGTAAATACCCAACGATTTTCATTTCGAGATGTCGGTGGCGAGCGGGGTCAGGGCTTAGCTCCTCGCCCGAGCAGGCTATACAGTAGCCCATAAATATGGGCCCCTCATTTTGTTTGCCTAAACGGTCTGACCCAATGATTGATGTCAGGAGGTCGTATATAATGTGGAGACAACAATACGACAATAAATGAAAACACTGGCAATACTAATGCGTAAGAGTATTTTGGAGCCATCAAATAAATCCTAGCATCGAAATTAAAAAGTGTTCTTTTCATACAAACAATAGTAGTGTTGTGGTGACTGTGGGTTTTGCCAATCTTTGACTAGCTATAGTGACCAAACGATTGGATATATTTGATTGAATTTTCGTATGCGGACGAAGGCAGGACGTCATTATACATATATACGTAGTATAATTTACTGTCGTAATGTCGCCTCCACCTTGTATATACTCGTCGCGCGGTAAACCCTGCTTGCGCGAAGCATGATTTGTGTGACGTCTTTGGATAAACTCAAATCATTTATTCCAATTAAACCAATTACAGGCACTTTGAATTGTCAAGGGGTCGGTCAGTCACAAAGATGAAGCTGATTCCAAATCGTAGTAGTAGTTTGCCCATTCCAAAGCGTAGTAGGTTCCTATAGAGAAGAACGGGCAAGAAACTCTATGGACACTCTGTTAAATTATTATATTACAAAGTTACATCATCATTAATGTTGAATTTATAATTAATTTTGTAAACGATGTAAAAATACTTGCACATTAAAAGCGTTCAGAGAAAGAGATAGAATTATGGGTGCTTATCGTAGGACCAAGGAATGATGCCTTGGTAAAATAAAAAATAAATTCTATTTATATAATCCGTCAGTCAAATAATAAAAAAAAAAATAAGACACGTATTTTTTGCTTTATCATATTAATAAAAAAGGATTTGGATAAAACGTATACAGTTGGGGAGTGGGGGTCACTACGTCACAAGTAAGTATAAAATCTTCATACACGTGACGTCATGGCACATTTTAACTCTATACGTATCGCCGTAATCTTTAGATAACATAATAAAAAAATAAAAAATTCGTGTCCAATATTTTTTTTATAATCTACAAGACGGACACTAATTATATTTTTAGTCATCATTCCTATTTGAAACACATTGTGCTCGAATAATAAGATTTTGCATTGCCAGTGGCCGTGGTCAGAGCAACAAAAAGGAAAATTAAAAAAAAACAGTTTCGTAAACTGTACCGTGTCACATATCAAATGAAAGGGCTTGTTGTGCGAATCTCAAATATTTTTTTTCATAATTTTAAAATAAATACTTTTTATGATATTTAAGAAAATAAATGATATTTTACCATTCCCCTCTTATCACCGAAACTATTGAGCCTAACATTTTGAAAAAAAGTACTGAATCTAAAGAACCACTTTGGATTATAGGAAAACCTATATGAAGTCTATGGTCTGAAAATAACATGGTAAATTTCTCAGTATCCTGCGTAAAAACTTATACATTTGCAGTTGGAATGTATGGGAGAACACGTTTTTCAACTACAATATTAAGTTTGTTCTTGATATAAATTCATCCCAACTGTGTAAAGGCTCTTTCAAACAGGCGCGACACGCGACGCGACACAAAGACGCCGCCCCACAGTGGAACGAATGTATGGAAGCGGTTGGACGTAGACATGTCCGAAAAATAAGAGTAAAATTATGACAAACTAATGATGCCATCTTATTCGATTACTTAATGCCTTCATAAATTGTGGTGATGAATTTCTTCATAACTCCCATATTTCGGGAGTAATTTGAGAAAATGTGAAATTTTACTATGAAAATGAGTGTATTGAGCTCTCTCCCTCCTGATTCCGGGCTTGTTTCAAGTAGCGGTCTCTAATATCGTAATGCTATTACTAAGAGCTATATTTAATACTAAGACACATAGTGCGCCAAATGTGCACTTTCTGGGATAAAAGGAAATGAAAATTTAAAAAAAAAAACGTTTTTTCCCCATTTGTATTTACTTTAAACCGCAGACAGACTTATTAAGAGGTCTATAAATATATTATATATATACAGAAATATATATTAACAAAAATATTCACAAGAACTGATGAGAGTATGACTTTTAAGTAAGTTGATAATAAATTACCTAGTTTCATTAAAAGTACAATAAATAATTAAGACGTAAGCTCTAATTTACTAAGTTACACATTTTAAAACAATAACATCATTTAATTATCTTCGTCATCATCATCATCATCAATTAATTCAAATTCAGAATCGATGTCCGCTAAATCATTTATGTTAACAAATTCGATATCACTTTTCTCAGAATCCGTAAGCTCATAAAATTCCTTAAAAGAAGATTTTTTTACAAACTTATTTCCTTTTGGACGGATACTTGTAACAAGTGGATCAGAAGACAGTAAAAGATTGTGCATAATATCTTCATTGCATGAGATACTGCTATGCTTTCGAGAATGCCCCTCTCTATATTTTCTAAAATCTTTATTTCTAGCCTCAGATGCCTCTTCGGATAGAAAACCAATGGGCACAATTGACATGTTCTGAACTATGTCTGGCCCATGCATTAAAATTTTATGAAGTGAAGAAGGCATATAATACCATGGGTATAACTCCACGTAAAGCTTAGCAGTATCAAAGCAGAACTCTCGGAATTTAGTTACGTTGATCTTCTCTCCTGATGAAATACACTGCAAGATCACACAGATTTTTCTTAAAAGCATAGCATCTATTCCGGTCAGTTCAGCAGATTTAGTGTAGTTTTCAAAAAATCTCCTTGCCGAGTTGCCATTGTTGGTGGATCCACTGCCTTGTTTCACAACATCGAGAAGTAAGCCCGTTTCTCTTCTTACAGCCTCTTGAACTCTTTTCTTCCTGTCATCAACTTGCCTTTTTGCTATATCACCCCTTACTTGCCATGATTTTATGTCTAATTTGTAGGAAATGTGTAATAAGCATTCCATTGAGCGAATCCAAGCGTGAAGGGTGCTTAAGCTATATTTATACATGTCCTCGTTTGCGTGTTTATCTTTGATTAACTCTAAATTATTCATTTCTTTAGGACAAGCCTTGCATATGTCACACACTGAAGCTGCTGTATTGGATATAATGGAATGAATTTTACCATCAATCATTGTCAACAGCAGTTGGTGTTTGACACTAATTCCATCAGTGATGGTGGATGGAGTTAAGGCTTCAATCTCTGCTTCGATTTCAGCCATCTCTCTCTGCACATTTTCTTTGGTTTCCTTTATAAACTTAAACAATATTGGCCGGCAAAATGAAGTGGAAGATGGTCGCTCGTTTTCCCAAATTGTTACACCTTTTGAGACGAGCCGCAGTGGTACAAGACTAATCATAAAATTACTAGCAAGATCGATTTGCTCATCTTCACTCGTCCTTTGATGATAAATGCTTTGGCTAGATGATCCGTCAAAACCCCATTTGCTGGTCAATACGAGCTGTTGATTGGGATCAACAGGGGTTTCTAACGACCTAATAAGTCTTCTTGAGGTTAAATCCATCAAGGCTTGTAATTTGATTTTTGCAGAGCTCTCTGTAACTGTGAGATCTTCTTTGGCCGGATAGCACTTAATTTTTTCTTTAACCAACATGTAGTAACTCGGGTATTGAAGAGCTCCTTCTTGAGTGTTGAAATCCCGAAGAGTGTTATAGCGCCATTTCGATAAGTTCATCGATACATAAAGAGCCAATGCCTTCAAAGGGGATATTTCCCGTACCTGAATTGATTTACCTTCAATGAAGGCTTTGATTTTTGAGGCCTCTTCTGGATTCTCCGTCAAGTATTTCATAACATAAGCTGTATCGCTTTGTCCTGCCTTTTGAAGCGCCCTTTCGGCCGAAAACATAATTTCAGCGCTGCTACTGCTGCATGAAAGACTATCTTCAGTGGTGCGTCTTCTTTTTTGCCGGTTACTAAGGTCCTCAAAAGATTTACGAGGACTAGGATGTGTACAAGTTGAAGCATCAGATTTAGCAGGAGAAATTATGGGCTCGATGACGTCACTTATATTTTCTGTAGAAGGTTCCATATTTTCATTCTGTAATTCCGGCCATTGAATTGCAGCCTGTAGCCAAATCTCATGTTTCTTCCGAAACTTATCTGTGCTTCTTCCAGACTGTGTCCATTTTGCATAAATGCGGTAGCAAAATCGACGACACCAGTCTTTTAAACTTGTTTCAGCACTTTCACATAACTGAACACAACTGTTATCTTTTAAAACACTGAACAAATAGTTAAAGTCGCGTAAATCTTTATGTGCGCGTGCGCATAAAGCAACGTGAATATCAAGATTTGTATTAAAATTTGGAAAATACATTGCGAGATTAGCTTGGATACAACGAGGTGTAAATCAACACTGATTTTAAAGTTACTAATAGTGACCTATTTATATAAAATCCAGGTATCCCAGGTATCCTTTGTTAAATATTGCAAGGTAATTAGTTATTGTGATAATTAGTAAATGATGCATGCTAAATTAGTGTATTAAGAGCCATTTAGTAATTAAATAATAGCAATGTTCTTATCAGTAATCATTAGTGCATCAGTTTTATATGTAAACCTTAAGTCCCTAATTATATATCCTAATTAGCTTATATCTTCTCTAATTGGCTGATCAGAAATGTTATTGTAATAAGGTAAACCTTTAGAAAAACGGTTTTAATCAACAAAATAAACAAAAAATTAAAAAATTGTGTTATAAAATAAACATCACTCTTTATCCCAGAAAGTGCACATTTGGCGCACTATGTGTCTTAGTATTAAATATAGCTCTTAGTATTAGCATTATGATATTAGAGACCGCTACTTGAAACAAGCCCGGAATCAGGAGGGAGAGAGCTCGATACACTCATTTTCATAGTAAAATTTCACATTTTCTCAAATTACTCCCGAAATATGGGAGTTATGAAGAAATTCATCACCACAAGTTATGAAGGCATTAAGTAATCGAATAAGATGGCATCATTAGTTTGGCATAATTTTACTCTTTTTTTTTCGGACATGTCTACGTCCAACCGCTCCCATACATTCGTTCCAC
Source organism: Omphaloscelis lunosa (assembly GCA_916610215.1). Classification (NCBI taxonomy): domain Eukaryota; kingdom Metazoa; phylum Arthropoda; class Insecta; order Lepidoptera; family Noctuidae; genus Omphaloscelis; species Omphaloscelis lunosa. The sequence goes on along the minus strand of OU744272.1, from coordinate 2,885,016 downwards.
TGTGCCGCGTAGGTATTGCACTTTTCTATGAAACGGATGCTTAAAAAAAAAAAAAACTGACAAAAAATTTCAGCGCAGTGGGGTTCAGAATCATGTACTGAATCCATGGTAAGTTTTCGCGTCGATACCCCTGCCACCCTGTATATTATAGCTACGTCTGTGATGGGCTTAAATGATCTGAAAATGTCAATAAGCACAGTAAAGCATGACGATCGATTCATAATAATCCTGTTTTTAAATTTGCCTCAAATTAATGGTTAAGAATACTCATGATACCACCACTTCTATTCCACGTAGTTTTACGATGTTTCATAAGATATTAATGGAGCGTTTGTATTTATGCATTACGACAAGCTGCTATAAATAACCTTATAGATCAAAGCCAAATCGATAATTTGGCCACTATCCGTAATTTATTTGAGTGCTTATCGTGTTAAGCATTACCCAATAATATGTACTCAATCAATCAGCGTGATGGACACGTTCTAAATGCTGGATAGGCATGAGATGCTTACCATTTAATCGTGTAATCAATCCACCAAATGGATGTAATCTGTCGCAAATCATTAATTACTGTTTAGAATAGTGTGTTAGTAAATGACAACAAAGATGGTTGAATGAAAATCGCTGTTGGACGTAGCTCTTAAAAAACTTTTAGGTACCTACTAAACCGCTAATAATGTATTTTCTTTCTTTCTTTTCTTTACTAGGTATTATATTGAGCTTTGAACACGATTATCCAGCTAGACCCTATTTTTGTATGGATTTCTGACCATGTTAGCATTATTAATTTATTAGTTACGTCATTATGAAGTCATGCAGTAAAAATAATAGCAAAAAAGGACCACAAAATCAAGTTCAATATATTTCGCGATTTAACTTATCTAATACTTCGATCGGAAATTAATATATTATTGAATCATTCCCCTCACGTACGACCGACCTCGGGTGACGCTGCCTGCATACTAACCACTGTGCGTATAAATATTAGTACATTTGTGTACAATGGGCCAATGGAGGGGAACTCCAAAACTGAAGGAACTTTTGCCTGCTCAAATTGTTACGCTTCGACGGTGATTTTTCGGTGGAATAAATGTGTGTTCCGGATTGAAGTATTTCTGGATGGACTTTGAACCTTTTTGTCGGGATAAGGGCATAATATAAAATCTAAGGACAATCTAGGCGAACCTTAAGTTGGGCCCGCTTGCACCACAAATCAACGCAGAAAATGGGCAACGTCGCAAATAGCTGTCAAATATTTCGCTGTTTTGATTAATTTGGCAATAGTACTGTATGAAAATATGAAATATGGCAATAATTAATATCGTAACATCAAATATTTATTTAGTTTAAGATGTAAAAAAGTATTTTGAAAACTTTCCAAATGCCTTTTTTACACCTAATAGGTACGATTACAACATAAAATTCAGTGTTATAATTGCAACTCAATATTTATATTCCAGTTCACTAGTTAGCCATATTTCTTATTTCCGTACAATAATATTGCCAAATTAATCAAAACAGCGAAATATTTGACAGCTATTTGCGACGTTGCACAGTGGAACGAATGTATGGGAGCGGTTGGACGTAGACATGTCCGAAAAAAAAGAGTAAAATTATGCCAAACTAATGATGCCATCTTATTCGATTACTTAATGCCTTCATAACTTGTGGTGATGAATTTCTTCATAACTCCCATATTTCGGGAGTAATTTGAGAAAATGTGAAATTTTACTATGAAAATGAGTGTATCGAGCTCTCTCCCTCCTGATTCCGGGCTTGTTTCAAGTAGCGGTCTCTAATATCATAATGCTAATACTAAGAGCTATATTTAATACTAAGACACATAGTGCGCCAAATGTGCACTTTCTGGGATAAAGAGTGATGTTTATTTTATAACACAATTTTTTAATTTTTTGTTTATTTTGTTGATTAAAACCGTTTTTCTAAAGGTTTACCTTATTACAATAACATTTCTGATCAGCCAATTAGAGAAGATATAAGCTAATTAGGATATATAATTAGGGACTTAAGGTTTACATATAAAACTGATGCACTAATGATTACTGATAAGAACATTGCTATTATTTAATTACTAAATGGCTCTTAATACACTAATTTAGCATGCATCATTTACTAATTATCACAATAACTAATTACCTTGCAATATTTAACAAAGGATACCTGGGATACCTGGATTTTATATAAATAGGTCACTATTAGTAACTTTAAAATCAGTGTTGATTTACACCTCGTTGTATCCAAGCTAATCTCGCAATGTATTTTCCAAATTTTAATACAAATCTTGATATTCACGTTGCTTTATGCGCACGCGCACATAAAGATTTACGCGACTTTAACTATTTGTTCAGTGTTTTAAAAGATAACAGTTGTGTTCAGTTATGTGAAAGTGCTGAAACAAGTTTAAAAGACTGGTGTCGTCGATTTTGCTACCGCATTTATGCAAAATGGACACAGTCTGGAAGAAGCACAGATAAGTTTCGGAAGAAACATGAGATTTGGCTACAGGCTGCAATTCAATGGCCGGAATTACAGAATGAAAATATGGAACCTTCTACAGAAAATATAAGTGACGTCATCGAGCCCATAATTTCTCCTGCTAAATCTGATGCTTCAACTTGTACACATCCTAGTCCTCGTAAATCTTTTGAGGACCTTAGTAACCGGCAAAAAAGAAGACGCACCACTGAAGATAGTCTTTCATGCAGCAGTAGCAGCGCTGAAATTATGTTTTCGGCCGAAAGGGCGCTTCAAAAGGCAGGACAAAGCGATACAGCTTATGTTATGAAATACTTGACGGAGAATCCAGAAGAGGCCTCAAAAATCAAAGCCTTCATTGAAGGTAAATCAATTCAGGTACGGGAAATATCCCCTTTGAAGGCATTGGCTCTTTATGTATCGATGAACTTATCGAAATGGCGCTATAACACTCTTCGGGATTTCAACACTCAAGAAGGAGCTCTTCAATACCCGAGTTACTACATGTTGGTTAAAGAAAAAATTAAGTGCTATCCGGCCAAAGAAGATCTCACAGTTACAGAGAGCTCTGCAAAAATCAAATTACAAGCCTTGATGGATTTAACCTCAAGAAGACTTATTAGGTCGTTAGAAACCCCTGTTGATCCCAATCAACAGCTCGTATTGACCAGCAAATGGGGTTTTGACGGATCATCTAGCCAAAGCATTTATCATCAAAGGACGAGTGAAGATGAGCAAATCGATCTTGCTAGTAATTTTATGATTAGTCTTGTACCACTGCGGCTCGTCTCAAAAGGTGTAACAATTTGGGAAAACGAGCGACCATCTTCCACTTCATTTTGCCGGCCAATATTGTTTAAGTTTATAAAGGAAACCAAAGAAAATGTGCAGAGAGAGATGGCTGAAATCGAAGCAGAGATTGAAGCCTTAACTCCATCCACCATCACTGATGGAATTAGTGTCAAACACCAACTGCTGTTGACAATGATTGATGGTAAAATTCATTCCATTATATCCAATACAGCAGCTTCAGTGTGTGACATATGCAAGGCTTGTCCTAAAGAAATGAATAATTTAGAGTTAATCAAAGATAAACACGCAAACGAGGACATGTATAAATATAGCTTAAGCACCCTTCACGCTTGGATTCGCTCAATGGAATGCTTATTACACATTTCCTACAAATTAGACATAAAATCATGGCAAGTAAGGGGTGATATAGCAAAAAGGCAAGTTGATGACAGGAAGAAAAGAGTTCAAGAGGCTGTAAGAAGAGAAACGGGCTTACTTCTCGATGTTGTGAAACAAGGCAGTGGATCCACCAACAATGGCAACTCGGCAAGGAGATTTTTTGAAAACTACACTAAATCTGCTGAACTGACCGGAATAGATGCTATGCTTTTAAGAAAAATCTGTGTGATCTTGCAGTGTATTTCATCAGGAGAGAAGATCAACGTAACTAAATTCCGAGAGTTCTGCTTTGATACTGCTAAGCTTTACGTGGAGTTATACCCATGGTATTATATGCCTTCTTCACTTCATAAAATTTTAATGCATGGGCCAGACATAGTTCAGAACATGTCAATTGTGCCCATTGGTTTTCTATCCGAAGAGGCATCTGAGGCTAGAAATAAAGATTTTAGAAAATATAGAGAGGGGCATTCTCGAAAGCATAGCAGTATCTCATGCAATGAAGATATTATGCACAATCTTTTACTGTCTTCTGATCCACTTGTTACAAGTATCCGTCCAAAAGGAAATAAGTTTGTAAAAAAATCTTCTTTTAAGGAATTTTATGAGCTTACGGATTCTGAGAAAAGTGATATCGAATTTGTTAACATAAATGATTTAGCGGACATCGATTCTGAATTTGAATTAATTGATGATGATGATGATGACGAAGATAATTAAATGATGTTATTGTTTTAAAATGTGTAACTTAGTAAATTAGAGCTTACGTCTTAATTATTTATTGTACTTTTAATGAAACTAGGTAATTTATTATCAACTTACTTAAAAGTCATACTCTCATCAGTTCTTGTGAATATTTTTGTTAATATATATTTCTGTATATATATAATATATTTATAGACCTCTTAATAAGTCTGTCTGCGGTTTAAAGTAAATACAAATGGGGAAAAAACGTTTTTTTTTTTAAATTTTCATTTCCTTTTATCCCAGAAAGTGCACATTTGGCGCACTATGTGTCTTAGTATTAAATATAGCTCTTAGTAATAGCATTACGATATTAGAGACCGCTACTTGAAACAAGCCCGGAATCAGGAGGGAGAGAGCTCAATACACTCATTTTCATAGTAAAATTTCACATTTTCTCAAATTACTCCCGAAATATGGGAGTTATGAAGAAATTCATCACCACAATTTATGAAGGCATTAAGTAATCGAATAAGATGGCATCATTAGTTTGTCATAATTTTACTCTTATTTTTCGGACATGTCTACGTCCAACCGCTTCCATACATTCGTTCCACTGTGCGCCCGTCGCGCGACGAGCGGTGTCTTTGTGTCGCGTCGCATGTCGCGCCTGTTTGAAAGACCCTTAACCCTTCAATTGTGCGTAGTCTGACACTCACTTGACCAGTTTTTTTTTTCAATATCATATTGAAAAAAAAACTTGTGACATTATATATTTTTGAAACGTATGAAATAAAAATACAAAATGTCAAATGACTCGAAATTTTTTGACATTTGTATTGGAGTCAAAAGGGGTAATTTGGTTGTAAATGACTTCTCCTACATCCCCTTAATGGATTGCCGACATTCAAATCCAAATTATTTTATTTCACATAAACCTACAAGGGCATTTATGGAACGTCAGAAGCTAGGTGCACGGTTCCAATTGGTCGCTTCCTATGGAGAAGAGCCGGCAAGAAACTCCACGGTACATTAACAAATATTCCTATTTACAAGATATGCAACCCTTGGTTCGTGAGACCGACACACAATAGGCTTGTTTCATAAAAAATTTTTTTTAGTCCGGAAGGTAGATTAATAAAAAATATAGAACACGTATTTTTTATATTTTAACGTAATCAAAAGATTACGGCGATACATTGAGTTAAAATGTGGCATGACGTCACTGCTTGCTAGATTTTATGCTGATTTGTGACGTAGTCAGCCCCCACTCCCCAACTTTAATGCGTGTTTTCTAAGTTATTTTTTATTAATATGATTAAGCAAAAAATACGTGTCTAATATTTTTTTATTATCTGAAAGACGGACTAAATAGAATTTCTTTTTTAGGCAACTACCGTATTTGCGAGTATTTTTTCAAAGTTTCTACTTTTTTGGTTACGGTGAATTTAGTGTTGCAGAAACCAGATAGTTTAATTTATTGTAGCATTAATATCCAACCGACTGACCTGCCCGTCGCTCATTACGTATTCAGAAACATGATATATTTTCGCTAACACATGATGACACATTGCGTGTTGGATTTTTATTTTATTATTTGTCTTTTTGATTACATAACATTGACCAATATTAAGGCGACGATAACCGCCTTTAAATAATAATTATATTTCTCTACGTTGACGTCGTGGTGGGGCTTGCGCGCTCCGATCTCTAGGTCTGTGCCGGTAGAGTTTACTTTGCCGGAACAGGTCTGGATGAGGAGCCAGACCAAGAGAGATACAAAACCTGCAGGGCAGCATGTGGCAAGCTGTTGGGCAGTAGCGACCCCACGGACCCTATCTCCCGGGAGATAAGGTCCTTGTTCCTCACCTCTGGCTTGCCTTTATTGATCGGCTGGAGTGAACACTGACGAAGAACGGAGCTCCCACCTCATTCTTGCCTTAATTGACCGGCTTGAGTGGAGATTCGCAAGAGCAAACGTGCTCGGAGGAAGGAATTGTTCCAGTAAGATGCTGTAAGATGTAAGATGCTGGTAGGGATTTTGACCATCTACCGGGCTCTGGGATTGTTCTGAAAGCCGTGGAATACCGCTCCACTCCTCATAAGCACCTCAGGACATGTTGCCCCCTTGTCACTACGACACTGTGCTATCGACCGTTTTCGGGGGCCCATTAGTGAGCGTGCAAGTAACCCTCTGCCATTTCCTGTGTATTTTATATAAAATATTGGTCAGGCAGGGGCTATAGTCTTTCCTTAGTTGTAGATAACCAGTTCACTTAGCCACCGAAACCCATAGCCCAATATGTTTTGTTTCCATGTCCTGCAATAGCCCTGCACCCACCGGGGATTGTCCTTGGGTGCACTTGCATAGTGCATACAGGGATAATCGTCGGTTGGTGCCTCATTACATTTAAAATTATCCAAGGGGCCTCTGCGAGTTGGCTTTGGCCCCTCGTACGCCTTACAAAGGACCGGGACCCCATGGTCCCCAGATATATAAACACATAAATAACAATAATATTTTATGTTTATTGAATAAAAAATGTTTACACTTATGGTTATTAATGGTTTTGTACTGAAGATCACGTCTAAACGAGTAGTACTAATGATTTCGGAAAAATATATTTTAAATTAGAGCATTTTCTTAAAAACTTAATATATGAATATTTTAGATTATGTTTATATTACATAGTGATATTAATTTGTAAAGTTATGTCCAACGCGGATAAAAAACAAAGAATCACGCAAAATCTATTAAGCGTATTTTTCTGAAACCTTCGCCATTTTTAAGGTAATTTAATTATTGATCTTTTAATATACGTGTTTTATTAAAATACCTTTTTTATGCATAATAAATTAATAATGCGTCTAATTTGGGACGGCGCTCCTTGATGGGCGAGTCCTATTACTGGCTGGACGTACGACGCGTTGCGTGAGCTCAGTACAGAACACGCAAGCTAACCACTAAAGGTCACTGGCATATATCGTAGGCTACTGACAGCCGGGCTGATCCACAAATGCAAGGTCGCTTAGCGCGCTTCCCTACAAAAAGCGGATATCTCCTTTCTTCTGAAACTTTGGAATGTTGTCCACCGACTTATGTCATTGACCGCATCAACACTTGCGACAGCTAATATCATTCTCCTCCTCTTATCCCAATTTATTTCTGGTCGGCGCCACGTCTTTTTCTTTCCATACTCCTCTATCAGCCGTCATCTCGGTAGTCACCACCTTTCTACCCATATCATCGTTCACACAGTCCATCCATCGTTTCTTTGGTCTTCCCCCACTCTCAACGCGACATCGTTAACTTACATAAACATTAAGATACTGTAGTCATAACAAGACTTCCAAAAATATTTTTAATGTATCATATATTTGCATAATTAATTTACAAACGGCTGCTCTAAAAATAGATATGAAATAAATAACGAATTAACGATATATAACAACAACACATTGACCTCTTAAGGTCGGTTTTGACTAAACGAACGAATTCATATTCTTTCCCTTATCATCATCAGCCTACAGCAGTCCACTGCTGGACATAGGCCTCTCCAATTGCACGTCATTCAGCTCGATTCTCGGCAACTCTCATTCAGCTGCTACCAGCCACCCTGCGAAGATCGTCACTCCACCTAGCCTGAGAGCGTCCTAACAAATTAAAAACAGTGGCACTCCGGGAGTGCCGACAGAAGTAGAAGAAGAACAATTTTATTGTGCAGGTAATAGTTTTAATGAAGTGTCGGTAACAGTATCGCGAGTTCAATTGGTTTTTCCCATCTCAAAAATGCCTAACACGCCTAAAGAAGTATTCACTTCAATAAAGCAGCCATCGGAGTCATAATTTACGTGTACAGTAACTTATAAAACGACCCATCGCGTTACCCAGTAAATGGGTTGTGCAGGGCAGATAGACGGTCGCTTCATGTAAGATACTGGAAGGTATTCAACTGCGGTTACACTGGAAGCCGACTCCAATATAGTTGGGAGAAGGCTTGGCAGATGATGTGTCAGTACTTTTTTTTACAAATAATAAGGTATATAGTTGGATGGATTGTGTGAGGAATGATATGAAAGAGAAGGGAGTGATAGCGTGACGGTTGACAGGGGAGAATGGTAGAAGAAAACTTGGTGCGCCTACCCCACGTAACATGGTGCGCCGACCCCACGTAACATGGGACAAGGACAGGAAGATGATAAATGAAAGTACAAATAAGTGAGTGAAAACAAACCTTCCATCGACAAGGGATACAGTCGTAAATAACTGTTTTGTAACGATACTGGCCTTAAAAATTACAAGAACAATATTCGTTTGATTTTCGTCAGCAGTCAGTAATTTTTCCAAAAAAAATTGAATCTATATCTATAGGTACACACGGCTAAAGTACCCGTCACGAGAAGCTATAAATTATGTAAACAAACATCTTTTACTAAGTAAACATTTTATACTGCGAGATAATAATAAATTGACCATATTCAATCGACATGAAATATAGACGGGTTATATGAAAGTAACAACCTATTTAATTTAGTCGGATCATATTTTAACGACGCAAAGCGCTATCGTTTGTGTTTCTTGGTACCGGAACGCGTCCGTCGCAGGGATTGTAAACAAAATACAAATTTTAAATTTGACGAGGTAAAACAATGATTACAAGAGGGACTGCAGCAGATTACTTCGGAAAATTGGAAGCGTTGTGTGGAGCATGTTATCAAGGAAGACGATAATTTTTATTCCAAAATCAATGAGATGATTGATAAAACTGTAGACAGCTTCGTGATACATGTCACTGATTCTGACACAGAAATGGAAACATCTGAATCTGACGAATAATTATTCTTAAATAATATATGTTAATTAATATTTGTTACTTAATAATTTATTAAATCTTAAACAAATTCATTTTTTTTGTTGGTCCAAATGTTGTGAACTCCTGAACACTTGTTTACAAAATTTATAGCTTCTCATGACGGTTACTTTACATATCAAGCTAGACATATCCAGTTTAAGCTGATCTGGTATTGTATAGGATTTTCGCACAATGAGAGGTCAGCTTATACTGGAAATGTACAGCTTGATGTGTAGCCGTGTGTACTAATAATAAAGCTGAAAAGTTTGTTTTTTTGTTCGTATGTTTGAACGCGCTAATCTCGGGAACTACCACTCAGATTAGAAAAATTGCAGTCTTGCATTTGATAGCCTAATTCTTGGGAAGGTTATAGGCTATTTAACATCACGCTAAGAGCCTTAGGAGCCGTGCAAAAATAAAAAAAAACAACGTGTATAATTAATTAGCCTTTTTATTTAAAAAAAACAGTGGCACTCCGGGAGTGCCGACAGAAGTGAAAAATCGGCACCGCGGTAATCAACGCGTTGATGTCTTTTTAACCATCTTACGAATTTTCGATCAGGTCACGTGTCCTGACGCGAGTTTAACATTTTTTACCAATGACAAAAAAGTGCACAACGCCGCTAAAGAAGTTTTCACTTAAAAAAAAGTCGGAAAGAAAGCTAATCGAAAACGAAGTAATAGCGCGAGCGGGCGATGCGATGCGACGGGGTGGGACGGGGGACAAGAAATATCACGCGGGCAGAAGCTAGTAATTAATGGTAATACTAATGATAATAGTAGTATTCGTTTCAAAACTACGCTAGCCTTTAAAATGAAAAGGACGAAAAATAGTTAGATTTTTCATGAGTAATTTTGCCCAAAAAGTACAATTAATATTAAAGTGAGTGAAAACAAAAGTTAATACTAAAAGTGACGTCATAATGCTGGCTCGATTCCGTCGCGCGGCTCAAAAGGTTGCGCGCGCGCCGCGTCAGCCTGTACAAGATGACGCTGACGCTGCGTACGATGTCTCTCACTACTTCAGCGATGATGTCGCTGATCCTTGGAGGCAGCATGGTGAGTTAACATCGTCAGGGTGATGATAAATAGATGGGTCTGACGAAATAATATATCTATGGGTTTGACTTATTGCCAGAGTACCAGTAAAGATCGTGGAAAATTCGAAGCGGTGGTGCTGAGTACAGTTACGAGCATAAATATATTAGGACACTGATTGGAAGAGGTGACATATATTTTTGAAGGCGATGTGGCATTTTTTATTTTGGGGTTGCGAGTCCTCGTCAGATAGTTTTAGTTTTCTTTCCCACAGAGGATCACATATATTTGATGTCTTCTTGAGAACTGATATTAATCAGTGAATCGTGAAATCAGATATTATTGCCGAACGATCCAACCTAATAAAAAGCACTCCGGGAGTGCCGACAGAAGTGAAAACTTGAAAAAAAATCGGCACCGCAGTAATCAACGCGTTGATTTGTTTTACTCCACGCACCGCGGTAATCAACGCGTTGATGTCTTTTTGATGGTCAAAAGCTGGTGTCATCACGGCGTCGCGAAATCAATGGTTTAGTCCCATCTCAAAAATTCCCAACGCACCTAAAGAAGTTTTCACTTCAATAATATTATAAAATGTATCCATCCCTCGTCGATGTTTGTTACTCTTTCACGCAAAAACTATTGAACAGATTTAGATGAAATTTGGCACACAGATGGTTTATAACATGGATTAACACCGATATTTCCACGGGACCGAGACTTATGCGGGTGAAACCGCGGGGCACAGCTATTAGTAATATATTTATGCTCATAACTGTGGGTACAACTTAAGTGTAATATTGAGCTTCTCGTGATCACGACGATTACGAGCAGCTCAATATTACGCTGCACATTGCAAGCCTAGCTGCACCGAATATGCGATCTGAGCCGTATGTTTCTATGTTAACAAATAAAATATTTATCAACTCATATGAAAACATTCAATGTTATCAGCATTGCAGAAGGTTGCTGCTCCCAATCCTCTCACAAAAACAAATTAATTCAAAGTTGCTTAACTCAGAATGACATACATTTCTGCGTCACTCACATGAGATAGGTAGTATTTAAAATTTGTTTCTTAGGCACGAATTTGGAAACGCCTATAAACTTCTAAAGCGCCAATTTAGCAGTTCTCAGGTTTATGGTCAAAAAAAATTATCTCTTAATAAAAAATTACTAGGATTTCACTTGCTTGAGAACATTTTAGAACTAATGCAAACAAACGCAGTTTTCTGCAAATGAGTATTGAACTCTTGAAAGAAAATATTCTATATTATTATTTATATTTTCCTATTCTAAATTATCCTAAAATTCTGTTCTCTTTTTTCCAGATGCATTAGAACGAGAGCGTCTCTCGCAACATGCAGCTCTCCGTGAGCTGGTCTCCCGAGGAGATATCTCACAGCTCAAAGCCCGGTTGAGCTTGCTCGGCAGCAGCGCCGGCCTCATAGCTAACCTGACGCCTGGTGGAGCCAACACTTTGCTATATGTGTGAGTTAAGCGGCAGTAGTTGAGGTGTAGAAGATGATGGGTGAAGTATGATGGCACAGCTCACAACTTAAAGCCCGGTTGAGCTAGCTCTTACACTATAACACTTTATTCTACGTGTGAGTTAAGCAGCAATAGTCGAGGTATAGAAGATGATGGGTGAAGTATGATGGCACAGCTCAAAACCCGGTTCAACGCGCTCGGTAGCAGCGCCGGCGTCATAGCTAATCTGGTGGATACTTTGTTACACGTGTGAGTTTGCTTCTTCTCTCGTGTCGGCACGAATTATATAAGGATAGCTCATATCTTGGTCAAAATATTTGTCAATCAGCAAGGTGGTAGCGAGGCTGTTACTCGTTGAAGCTATTCTGAGGTGGATACTTCATCGCGAAAATCTACGCGATATATTTAGTTGTAATTAAGAGCGTTTATACAAAACTAGCAACCCGCCCCTACTTCACACGGGTGCAATAAACTGATGCACACGTCAACATCTCAATGTTCATACGGTTAAGACGCAGATATATGACAGTGACCTTGAGTGGTTAGCTTGCGTGTTCTGTACTGAGCTTACGTAACGCGTCGTACGTCCAGCTAGTAATAGGACTCGCCCATCAAAGAGCGCTGTCCCGAATTAAACGAATTATTAATTTATTACACATAAAACAAAAGGTATATTAATAAAACGCGTATACTAAAAGATCAATAATTAAATTTGTGAAAGTGGTGAAGGTTTCAGAAAAATAAGCTTGATAGATTTTGCGCGATTCTTAGTTTTTTATCCGCATTAGACCCAACATTACAAATTAATTTCACTGTGTAATGTAAACATAATCCAAAATATATCGATATTAAAATATTCAAAAAAATGCTCTAATTTAATAAATATTTTTTCCATATCATTAACACAACTCGTTTAGACGTCATTTTCAGTATAAAATCATTAAAAGGTGGTTATCGTCGACTCGCGCACCGAGGGTTCCGTATCATTTTAAACTTTCATCAGCGACGCCTATATTCGTCAGAGAATTTTACCACTGCACACTGCGGTGTAGAATATTGCAGTTTTAGGTCAGCGCCATCTCTTGGCCGATAGTGGAACTGATGTAATTTTTTGTTTGGATTTCTGAAAAAGTGTGCTATTTAAAGACATCGTTTTATTTTTCTTGTAATCTTTACATAAACTTCTATCACATAGAATAATTTCAGATTTTTCTCTATACAAACTTCGGAGATAAAGATATGATAAAGGTACTGTATTTTTTTAAATTTATTTATTTATTTAACCATTTATGCACACACATATAAACAGACAAGAAGAAAGGAACAGAAAAATACGTACAAAGGCAATGCTTATTTCTAAAGAAATCTCTTCCAGCATACCTGCGACAGGAAATTATAAAAAATAAGATGTAGATAACGTGTGTAACCGTTTTCATATTTCTCGTCACAAGTCTAAAACTAAGCTGCTTTAAAAAAAAATTGTTTGAGAATGTGCAAATAGCGTTCTTTCATATGATACCCCTCACAGTAGCCCCACTTCGAATTTTTAAGATCCCCGTTCAGACCCTGTTGATAAAGAAAAAAATACATTTTTATTTCTTTCTTATTTGCAAAATAGTTGGGCAAACGTCATCTAATACTATTCCAATATTTAAGTTGATAGCATTAGTAGTTCTTGAGATATCCAGCTGTGACAGACAGACGAACAGACAGACTGAGTCGCACCATAAGGGTTCCTTTTTCCATTTTCATAAACGCATTAAAGGGAGTGGGGGTCACTACGTCACAAGTAAGTATAAAATCTACATACTAGTGACGACATGGCATATTTTAACTCAATGTGTCGCCGTAATTTTTTGATAACGTAAAAAAACAAAAAATACTTGTCCAATATTTTTGAATAACGTACCCGGTGGGCAAAAAAAATTTTTAGTCATCATCCCTATTATACAAATAATCTAGTAATGTTGACTGTACGTTGCCTATCCTCTGTCTACAACGTGTAACGTTAAATGCGCAAAACCTGAAAATAGTTTGATCAGAATAACGAGCTGAATCAATTGAACTACTTTTTAATATAGGTCACATTTTTTCAAAAAATCATTATTAGAAACGTTGCCGTGTCTTTTTATTCATAGGTCAAGCCATCACATGCGCAAACCCGCCAAAATAGGTAAACAAACACAAATTGTTGTCGACCAATTAAAATTTTCTCATACGCGTGATATAAATAGCTTTTATTTCAATGCAAATACGAATCTTACGAACTAAAACAGCACATAAAACCATTAAACTTTTTAAAAAAGTTTTTATTTCTCCCTGAAATTGGTTAATTGAATTAAAAATCAGTTGGGGTGTCTGAGGTTTTGCGCATTTAACGTTACACGTTGTATATGTTGTCTGTACCCTCTCTGTATCTTATCTAATCTAAAACCGCCCATCTCGTCCCCAGAGCGTCTGAAGCAGGCCTCACCGCCGCCGTCTCCTCACTCCTGGACGCAGGCGCGGATGGACGAGCTCATCCCGTCACCAAGTACTGTCCGCTCTACATAGCCTGTTATCATGGGCATGTGGATATCGCCAAGCTGTTGCTGGCGTCATTCCCTGAGGCTGTGCAGGTGAGGAGAAAAATGAAGTTGCATAGATTTATGAATGGTCTAAAAACCATCATCAATTAGAATGTATATTTGTCTCATTTTAAAAACTGATCCTCTGCGTTCAGCGCTTGGTGTGGCAACACGCCGTTTTAGAGTTCGCGATAAGTCAATCGTCATCCTGAGGATGCCTCGTTGAGAGGTGAAACACGTGTCAATTTCTTTCAGGGTTTTTTTATGGCTCTTTAGAAATAGCTAAGCGGAACAGGTTACTAAATATATCCACTTCTATTGTATTTTAAACTGATTCTTTCATTTTATCAGCCAACAGCTGTCCATTTCTGGACATAGGCCTCTCCAATTGCACGCCAGAGTCTTTAATGTTCAAATTTTCAAACGCAAATCAATTTTATGTCACCGTTAAGTGCTGTCACTACAAAAAAAAGGTCTTGAAGTTAGCGTATTTTGACGATTGAGATGACATAATTATTTGCTAAACACGACACCTCCAATTAGAGAAAAAGAAAGAATCCTTGACGAATTAGTACATTACTGTCGTGGCCAGCAATTAGGGCATTGATGGACGATTGTAAAGGCGAAGCCGAGGCACACATACGTGAGTCCATCAATGCCTGGTTGCGGCCAAGGCTTGTATAGTACTTTTCTCTAACAATGCGCGGAATTTCAAACTAAGTAAATTAATTATAATTTCCAGAATCAATGAAGAACAAAGATAATTTTTCACGCGCCAATATGTTTATTTGTTTCTTCTTTATTTTAGATAGCTATATTTGCTAAGCCAATTCGAAATTTAAATAAAATCTGTTGAAATAAAAAGTTCATTTCATTTTTAAATAACGATATGAGTTTTCATAGTAACATTGCCAGCCGCCGACGCGCTTGTTTTTGACCAGTGCAGCAATTTCGATTTATCTTAAAGAAGGTTGTCAAAATATTGTTCGGTTTTCCAAGCTATGTTTGAGAAAACGTATATTGATATACTCACTGCAGAGCCACCGTACCCCTGGCCGTACCTCTGGTGGTAAGAAAGGAAAGAAAGAAAGAAAGAAAGAAGGAAAGAAAGAAAGAAAGAAAGAAGGAAAGAAAGAAAGAAAGAAAATAAATTTATTTAGAACAGATCATAAAGCACACAATATAACGGTACCACAGGGGGTGGTACGGTGGGTATTTTAAAGTTGAACGGTACCACTGTACGATGTGACCGTAGTGCTGTACTGATGTAGATACTAGGTGGACAGGAACTTCAGTTATCTCGCATATGTTAAAGATTTTTTTTCAAGAAATGTAAAACTAAAATTTTTATTGTTGTTGAAAATAATACCTAAAATGGACGATTACTAAAAGGCAGCTGGGACAGATTTGGCGCAACTAAGGAGTGTTGGGTTGTAAAAAAAACCGGCCAAGTGGTTCTCGGACCACGCACAATGAACGCACGTTCTGTAGTTGAGAGGAATTCATCCCGCAAAAACAAACTAAACATTGTAGTTGAAAAATGTGTTCTCCCATACATCGATATACATCACGTTCAATTCTTCAACTGCAAATGTAAGATTTCAATCCCAATGAAATGAAATGAGATGAAATTGTTTATTCTGTAAATAGGATATCGGAATCACTTTTACACGTCATATTAAAAATAAGCTAGTTGAGTTCGGCGTTTCCTATCTGACTACTCTGAGAAGAAAGGCCAAAACAAACTCAGAGGTCTCTTTTAAAGTCCAGACATAATCTTGGTCAGGCCATATGAGGACCATGTAGTTTAGTATCTGAAATGGTATTTTGAGGAAAGAACCACACAGATTTGCGTGGACCTGTCCAGTCAGTGCAAGCATTTGTCAGTAATCGTGGAGCTCAACTTAGAACTTAAGGAGCTCAACTCGACGAGCAATACCAAAAAAAGGACATTTTGGTAGGCCGCATAAACCACTCAAACTGCCAGATCATCATTAAAACTAGCCGAGAAATAAAAATAATAATGATATCCACATAGTCCTGACATTCAAATGAATTAAAATAATATAATACTTTACAAAGTAATCGTGTCATTTTGAATATAATTTTCAACCATGTCAATGTGTGCATAAAACTGTATATTTTGATGATTTTACATAATAATTAAAAAGTCAAGTTTTATGGTCTTATCACAAGGCTTAGCAGAGCGAGCAGCTCAATCCCAAGCTTTTTATCTTCTAAATAATCTGAAATTTTATAGTAACCTTTTTTACAAAGTTTGGTTTTAATACAAATTTTAAATCTATTAATGGGTAGGTTTCGAATGCCAAGTAACGACTTTTTCCTTTACAAATATTGTGAAACCTTGCTTCCTGCCAAATATTATAATTCTAGGTCAACGGGAAGTACCCTGTAGGTTTTGATTTACTTGCGAGTATCAAAATATGTCGCATAAATGACCGTACTTTTTTTATTCCGTTTACTTAGAAGCTTGACTTTTTCGAGCTCCAAGGAACCATAGACTTACGTATTTGGTATTAATTAGAAATTGATTCCTCCACGCGTTCCTGAGAAAAAGGTCTTGACAGACTGACAGATGCATGAAGAAGTGAGGGAGTGAAGGGTTCCGTTTTTTGTCCTTTTGAGGTACGGAACCCTAAAAATAATAGCCGATCGTTAGCACAACAAGAGATTTATATTGACATTGACAGACCAAAAACCTATGTTTGATAGTGGATTGCGCATAGGCAGAGTTTACTGCCGCATACATTATAAAAAAAAAATGGTGGCACTCCGGGAATGCCGAAAGAAGTGAAAACTTGAACAAGATCGCCTTGGTGGAAGAAAAATACTTGTATAGAACATTGGTCCGTAACCTTATCTAAATAAAGAGCACAATCGAGTTTGCAAAACCTTTAAAGTAAAAATACTTGCATAGAACATTGATCCGTAACATAATATAAATAAAGAGCACAATCGCGTTTACAAAAATGAGGTGTCGTCATGGTGTCGCGAAATCAATGGTTTAGTCCCATCTCCAAAATGCCCAACGCGCCTAAAAAGTTTTCACTTCAATAAAATAGATGTTTTGTATCTTTCCAGCAAGAAACGGTAGAGAAATGGCTACCTATCCACGCGGCGTGCATCGGCGGGCACGCGTCGATGGTAACACTAATACTTGAGTACCCGTACCCTGAGAGTGTGCTTACTATTTACACGTAAGTTTTTAAATGCTAATAAATACTCTTTATCACCACAGACACTAAAGGCATAGACAAGTAACTGATGTTACGTCGGGACACGCGGACTCCTTATATTTAATTTTTTAAAGTATTTCACACATCTATTTTTGCATTTTATTTTATTTAATATTCATTTCTGTATCTATCTATCCGTGACATCACTGCGGGCCCTATCAGAATACCAGCGCTGTGACATTTTTTTTTTTAATGTCGCAGCATATGCTGAGATAGGAGCCTTTTGGCCTCGTACAGGACTTTCTGTTATTTATTTTAATTTGTTATTAATGTTTTAATGAGTGTGTTTTAGTTTAATTTGTGATGTCCTGTGCGAGTCCCAATAAATACTTTTTATTTCTTTCTTTCTTTATTTTAATTTAGGGAAGCTCGTGGCTAAGTAATAACAGCCACACGGGTCGGTCTATCAGGTAAATCTACGCTTGCCGCAGTTGGTCCGTGGATGGGTGATCTTTACATACTGAGACTTCTCCGTGCCTCGGAAGGACGTTAAGCCGTTGGTCCCGGCTGTTATTTGTGGATCTTTGACAGTTGTTACGGGTCGTCATAAGCCTGAAAGTCTGACAACCAGTCTTACCAAGAGGAAATGAAATAAAATGAAATTGTTTATTCTGTAAATAGGATATCGGAATCACTTTTACACGTCATATAATAAGCTAGGTGAGTTCGGCGTTTCCTATCTGACTACTCTGAGAAGAAAGGCCGAAACAAACTCAGAGGTCGCAGTCTCTTTTAAAGTCCAGACATAATCTTGGTCAGGCCATATGAGGACCATGTAGCGTCTGAAATGGTCTTTTGAGGAAAGAACCACACAGATTTGAGTGGACCTGTCCAGTCAATGCAAGCATTTGTCAGTAATCGTGGAGCTCAACTCAGAACTTAAGGAGCTCAACTCGACGAACAATACCAAAGAAAGGACATTTGGGTAGGCCGCATAAACTACTCAAACTGCCAGACCATAATTAAAACTAACTGAGAAATGAAAATAATAATGATATCCACATAGTCCTCACATTCACAATAATTAATTAAAAGGTATCGCATTACCCAGTAATTGGGTTGTGGAGGTCAGATAGGCAGTCGCTCCATGTAAAATACTGTTGTAAAACTCCATGTAAAATTCAGCTGCATCCGGTTAGACTGGAAGCCGATCCCCACATACTGCGGTGTCTCAAGACGAAAGTCATTGACCAGTGCGTGTTGCCATTGATAGCCTTATTAGAAGGCTCAAAGTCGCCCAAAGAGCAATGAAGAGGACTATGCTTGGAGTTTCCTTACGTGATCGAATCAGCAATGAAGAGATCCGCAGGAGAACCAAGGTAACTCACATAGCCCGAAGAATTGCCAAACTTAAGTGGCAATGGGCAGGGCACATTGCTTGCAGAACAGATGGCCAATAGGGCCGAACGGTTCTCGAGTGGTGACCGCGTACCGGAAGATGTAGTGTAGTAAGGCCTCCCACAAGGTGGACCGATGATCTTGTGAAGGCCGCAGGAATCCGTTGGATGCGGGAAGCACAGAACCGGTCAAAGTGGCGGTGCTTGGGGAAGGCCTATGTCCAGCAGTGGACGTCTTTCAGCTGAAATGATGAACGTGGTCCAACGACTACCCTATATATTTAAATGCAGAATCATCTATTATTACTTCTACTTACTGCTCACAGTGACGTAAGCGGTCAGTGGCAGTACTCTGCAGCGTTTGACGTGAACGCGCGCGACGTCAGCGGTCAGACCGCGCTGTACGTCGCGTGCACGCTCGGCAACGTGTCTGTGGTCGACGCGTTACTTGCACATACTGTTGTGGCGTCACCTGTGCCTAAGCTGAATCAGGTTAGTACGATTTATTTTTAGAATTATAAAAGTTACTAGAAATTGTCTATACGCTAAAATTGCGCGCTCCTCATATGCATTCAAATTCAAAATATTTTTATTTCACATAAACCTACATGGGCACTCATGAAACGTCAGAAGCTAGGTGCACGGTTCCAATTGGTCGTTTCCTATGGAGAAGAGCCGGCAAGAAACTCCACGGTTACCTTTTCAAATAACAGTGTGCATGTACGCACATATTGAGATTATCGACCAGGGTCGAAAACCGGTTTTGGTCATTAACCTCGAACAAGAAAAAATTGCCGTTTAGGTTTCGGTTACCGGTATTTTATTCGGTTATGGAGAGATACCGTTTTTTTGCAAAGCATGATTCTGTTGAGCGAAATTAACCGGTTAATTGAGTTACGTCGGTATAAACGAGTTCTACCTACTACGCCATCTCTTTTGCACCTACAATAACGAAGCACATTATTAATATTCGAGTTCACTAGTTAGCGATATTTCACATTTCCATACAGTAATATTGCAAAATTTATCGAAACGTCAATATTTGATAGATATTTGCGACGTTGCCAACTTCTAAAATGAACGCTCTTAACGCAAAGTCACAGGAATAAAAAAAAAAAACAAATCAAAATTATGCGCTAATAAGTGTGCTAAATAAATGTATTTTCTTTCTTTCTTTTCATTCTTTAGGAATCAGCAGAAGACACGCCCGTCGTCGCGACACAAGCCCTCAGTCCTCAACGCGGCGGCATATCCCTTGGCATTCACGCTATCGTCAGCAAACTGACTGGATCCTCCAACAATAATGTAAGTAGAATCATGTATCTAGCTCTAGGCTGACAAACAAATACCAACCTTATGTAAGTTGATTAGAGATGATAAAAGAAAGTAATTTGAAAAACTAAACAACTCGACTGTAAAAACACATATCTGTAAAGAGGATAAAAACAAGCATTATAATTTATAGAATATTGCTAATATTGATATCATTTAAACCCGGGATTTTACGGAAGTCGTTATACCGGAACCGGAACCGGAATTGGAGGATTTGAATTTGATTGGTCGGAATCGGAACCGGAATCGGGAGTCGAAGTTGGAAGTAGAAGAAATATGTGTTATGGGAAGGCTTAATAAAACAATTGAAATAAAGAATTGTCTCTTTAATCAGTCTAATATTAGCGATTACATCCACAAACAAAACAATAAAATGAGAAACAAAACAATGAACTGAGACTTCGAGCTCGAACGTGTATAAAATAAACTAAAATTACACTGGAGACGAGTTAAAACTTGTTTGTACGCACTCTAGTCACGTGCATCGCTGCGATTCGAACATCTGGAAAGATTCCGATTCAAAATTATCGGAACCTAAATCGGAATCGGTGGTGTAAAATTAATCAGAAATGCGACCTTTCGGAACCGGAACCGGAGCTCCGTAACATCCCCGGTTTAAACAAACGGGTGTTTTCTTGTGGACCTACCAATAACCTGAAATACGGTGTAACTTCTGTTTGTCCATCATTTAAAAAAAAAAATATATATGGTGGCACTCCGGGAGTGCCGACAGAAGTGAAAACTTGAACAAGATCGCCTTGGTGGAAGATAAACACTTGTATAGAACATTGGTCCGTAACTTTATCCAAATAAAGAGCACAATTAATTATTTTTACCTATTGTGGTATAGTAATTTTATTCTAGGTGCATCGTCTTCACATATAATTATTTAACGAATGTACTTACTTATACAAACTATTGTAAAACATTTTAAAAGAGTAACGGTGGAGTTTCTTGCCCATTCTTTTCCATACGAAAAATACCTTTTGGAAGGGGCAACTAGAATCAATTATATTATTCTGTAAATTTTGAGGCTTTTACGCGCCGTGCAATCTGCACACGCATCATTTGGACCTATTATCTAATACTTTTAAGCGAGCAATTTTTGTATATATGTATGTATATATATAATCTGAATCTCGGAAACGGCTCCAACGATTTTCATGAAATTTATTTAGTATGCAGGGGGGCGATAAATCGATCTTACTAGGTTCCATTTTTAGAAAACGTAGTTCAAATAAGAAAGAAGAAGATATTTGCAAATAATATGTAAAAATTTATTTCACTAAATCAGTGTTTAACAAACATTCAATCGGATATATACCGAGACTCCTCCGTGCCTCGGAAAGCACGTTAAGCCGTTGGTCCCGGCTGTTATTCGTGGTCAGAGTGAAAGCATTTTCAAATAGGCCCTTGTATGGCACTTTTGAACGACAAAATTTACAAAATAATAGAATTGATTCTAGTCGCCCCTTCCAAAAGGTAGTTTTTGTATGAAGAATAGTGGATCTTTGACAGTCGTTATGGGTCGTCAGAAGCCCGAAAGTCTAACAACCAGTCTTACCAAGGGACCGTTCAAGTATTACGTAAGCACTAAAGGGGGGCGGGGGTTCTATGCTTTGCTTATTTTTGATGACATGGGGTGGGGGGGTCTAGATGGTGATTACGTCAGCAGTAATTATTAACTTTTTTACACATATGGCAACCCACACATTGTCTATGCTTGAAAACGAAACGAATATATTTCTAGAATTATAACTGCTGCTCATGAATCAATAAAAACACAAAATACTTATATTTAGAAAAATGCATAACCTAATGTTTACGTAAGCATGGGGGGGGGGGTAAGAGCTTTGATTACTTTTGCTGACAAGGGGGAGGGGGGGTAAATAATTGTAATAAATCTGCTTACGTAATACTTGAACGGCCCCCAAGGGGTATCGTATTACCCAGTTACTAGGTTGTGGAGGTCAGATAGGCAGTCGCTCCATGTAAAATACGGTATTCAACTGCATCCGGTTAGACTGGAAGCCGATCCCAACATAGTTGGGAAAAGATTAGGCAGATAGATTTCACAACCAGACACTGATCTGCAAATTGCAAAAATCGTTAGAAAAATTGAATTTAGCGGGACATTCTGACGCTTTTCAGATAAGGCCGGTTTTGTCCACAATTTTTTTTTAAAATAAACAGCTGATAAACTTATTTGTCTTCCAGGACCGCTGGTCATCCGAGCGTCGTATAACCCCGGTGGTAGTGGAGGCGGGGCGCGGCGGGGACGCGTGCGTGGCGTGCGCGGCGCGCGGCGGGCACGTGCGCCTGCTCAAGAGGTTGTTGGCTGCGGGAGCTGATGCTAACGCTTCTGCACTACCGCCCAGTGACTTGGTAAGTTATAAATTTTTCTAGGATGGAATTTTTATTCAGTCATGGATATGGTTTAACAGCACTGAAAATGGTGAATACATAAAGTAACTATACACTTTTCGCATTTATTGGAAATACAAAAATTATACAGGGTGGCAGGGACATCGACGCGAATACTGTTACCATAGATTCAGTACATGATTCTGAACCCCCCTGCGTTGAAATTTTTCGTAGGTTATACACAAACCCTATTCAATTTCTGCCTCTATATACAGCTTGAGGATTAACGATTAACGATGATTTAAAATTGTGTCTTTTTGAGTATTCAGCTAAAAGAGGTTCAGGGGCTTAGGTCTGGACTCCACGAAAGCGGAGACGAGACGAGAGGAGAGATGTGTTTTGAACAATGAATAGAATTTCGTTATCAAAAAGAAAGAAAGAAAGACATTTATTTGGACACAGTTCGTGAAATACAAAACACAAATAACAAAGATACAATAAAAAATAATGTTTAACAACAATAGTGTGTGCCTCACGGCTGCGCCAAAAAGGTTCATTTCAGCATTAATGCCAGACAGATGCTGTCTGACGCTGGTTTTCTAATGAACCCATAAGGACAAGTGACGGGGAGTACAAACAGTTTCAACATACCTAATACATAATTAAAAATAACAAAAAATATAAATAATAATAATTATTAATTATATTAATTATCACATCTTGTCTCCACTCAGTTTCAGTGGAAACCACTGAGCGGAGATGTATAAAGAAAGAAAGAAAGAAAGAAAGAAAATATTTTATTTGGGACACGCACAGGAAATACAAAACATAATAAAATAAAAAGAAGAACAAACATTAACAAAAATAAAAAAAGGAGCATTCTAGACTAACAAAAAACAAAAAAAAAAAACGACCTGTGCGAGGCCAAAAAAGCTCCTATCTCAGCATGATGCTGCGATATTTAAAAATAAATAAATACCGCAGCGCTGGTATTCTGATAGGGCCCGCTGTGATGCCACGGACATACCTGGACATATTTGTATAACGCGATCGAAGTGGAGATGAGAGCTGTACCTCGCCGAGATTGAGCTGGGCGGCCGTACAAAGTGGAGATGTGAGCCTCACAAGCTGGCAATAGCGCGCAGCGGAGACGAGAACAGATGTAAACATCCAACACTTGCCGCACGTAGCTCAGTTCCGCTCTAGCCAGCACACATCTCCGCTACAGTCTAGCCAATACGCACCTCCGCACAGTTTCGGTGAATACACCTTAGCTGAAAAACATCTCTTCTCGTCTCAGCATCGGACATCTTCGGACATCTCCGCTTTTGTGGAGTCCGGGTCTTGAAATCAGATGGCAAATCTTTGAATCACTCTCTAATTTCCTCGCCAATTAATTCTTCGTCTTACTTCTCTAGATGGGTGGGGGCGACAACAGTCGTGATCGGCGTCGCTCCCGCAGCGCGTCTGCTGCCATGAGCAGCGTACGCTCTACCTCCGGGCCCTCGCCTGCACGAGCTGCTTATAATACTGATAGTAAGTAAATTCTCTCAAAAATAACGATGTATGGATTGTGTGAAATATGATAA
The DNA here is from genome assembly GCA_916610215.1 of Omphaloscelis lunosa. NCBI lineage: Eukaryota > Metazoa > Arthropoda > Insecta > Lepidoptera > Noctuidae > Omphaloscelis > Omphaloscelis lunosa. The sequence continues at coordinate 2,860,814 of OU744272.1, read as the reverse complement.
GGTTAGAAAGGGGGTGAACTGACGGCTGAGAGAGATGTGTAGAAAAAAGAGATGCTTCGCTGAGCACTAATACCTTGGGATCAAGATAGGAGGATAATGAATGAGAATTATCTCCGGTACCGGCACGAATTACAAAGGGTAAAATTACACAGGGGGTAAAATTACACAGGGTCGAATTATATAGGGTCAAATTATACAGGGTCAATTTACACTGGGTCAAATTAAATAAAGTCTAATTACACAGGGTTAAATTGCTCAGGGTCAAATGACATATGATCAAATTATACAGGATGAAATTACACAGGGTCAAATAACACAGGGTCAAATATAATCTTCTCAGGAGACAGCCCATGGACAGCTCTAGCCATTGCAGCTCGCGCTAAAAACGTGCAAATAGTAGAGATTCTGCTACAACACGGCGCCACCGACCCTCACTGTAGAGCCATCAGAGAATGCGCCACACATGGACTCACCGAGCTACTCGCCAAATTACTGGCCACCAAGGTATGTCCTAATTCAAATTCAAAATATTTTTATTTCACATAAACCTACATGGGCAGTTATGAAACGTCAGAAGCTAGGTGCACGGTTCCAATTGGTCGCTTCTTATAGAGAAGAGCCGGCAAGAAACTCCACGGTTACTCTTTTAAAAATAATTGGCTTTTACAATTCTTTCAAATAACAGTGTTACTAGGTATGGGAGGACAGTGTAGGTATTTCAATAGGTATCAGGTACCTAAGAAAATAGAAAATGGTCAACAAATCTACAGTCCACAGCGTTCTCACATTCACAAAATTGAAAAGAATCTATATAAAACATATACAACATGTAACGTAATTAACGCACACCCTCAAACACCCCAATTAGAAAATTATGTTATAATCATAATACATACACTGAATTTTTAATTTAACATGTATATGCATTGTTATTTACTAAATTAGTTATACCAATTCTTGGAGAACTTTTTAGTCATACTATTACGCACGCAACGCACACAGTCGCACTAGCAGTTATCGCGCCGCTCGACTCGACCCAACATAACGAAACTACGGAAAAAGCCGACAATACACGATTGTTTACGTTGACGAAATATTATGAAACCAATGATATTTTATTAAAATATCATTGTATGAAACATTAACCGACGACGTCCGAGAAAAGAATTGTTTATTTACGATCTATGTCTAGTAAACATTATGATTGCATCTTTCCATCACACTTTTCAGGCTTTCGAAGACGAGTACGTGTACGCACGTTGGCTCCCCTGTCGATGGCTGTGTTTGGACGGAACGTGCCGTGGTCGCGAAGTCATATAAGTAGCAGCTAACATTGTCCTGCGGGCCACTCTTGTACCATACCTTTGGTTAAACGTTCTGCAAGCTAGAGCCACATTATCACCACACATTGCCAAAGTCCTCACCATTTCGGTATACTGAACATTAGTGTATTGGAAAGACATTGCACGCGAAAGAATATTTGATAACACTACGTAACTTCTTTCCACTAATATTGCCCGCGCGTGACTAATGTTTATTGTTTACATTTATGTTAGCTTTCATCGTAGCCGCGCAAGCGGTGGTACATTGTGGCTATCTCGCTCTATCCTGGGCTTTTAGTTTGCAGGAGAAAGGGAACGAAAGTAAGTAGGTGGTTTATCGGTGTCCTTTGTCCAGTTCCTGTTAGTGTGTGCGTGCGGTCAAATCGCTAAGTTTACAATGCATTTGTAAAGACCTTAACGTTCTTGGAATAAGGTTTATTTTTCTTTATTTTATATTGAATGATGGAATTTGTATGAATACAAATAAAACTGCGATTTTAAAAGTCTTATTACTTTGATTTACGGTCCATTTCAATTTGTTTTGACTGTACAGCGTTAATATGACAATAATTTCCGTAGTTTTAATTATTTTTGGGATAAAAAATTACCTATATTAAAAATTATATAAATCGATTCAGTAAACGATTCTGAACAAACTATTTTCAGGATGTGCGTTAATTAAGTTACATGTTGTATAAATTAATAAAAATAAAACGTATATTAATTAAACGCAATTACATGATTGCTATTACAACTGTAATAAATCTGAATAATTATCATGTGCACAAAAGCCACTAATAAAGAGTTGAAATTAACTCGTAGGTATATAATGTCAAATAACAGGATGAATATGTCAAGGACGAATATAAAAAAAAACATGGTAATTTGGGAGTAGTTAATAGACTCTTACATAATTATGCCGTTAATGAGATACCAGGTAAGCCACATGTGCAGAAGGAATTATTGCCAAACTTCCTTGTCTTCAACATGGTGCCTTGCAAATATCCATAGATCCCGATTGTCTATCTCGAGCCTTCTACGACTCATCTCTTAGACCAGGGGGTCTACTTCCCAAGCGAAATCCGTAGTTCCGGCCGAAGTTACGGACGCTGCGTAGCCCGTCTCACTTGCAGACACACCGTTAATGAGACGGAGTATGAAGCGCCCGTAACTTCGGCTGAAACAACGGATATCGCTCAGGGACTGAACCCCCAGTGGTCGGCAAACTCGTTAGCTAGTTGTTTTTTTTATGTAGGGCATCTCGTAGTTGACCTCTGAGATCATGACTACTAAACCGGGCTTTCCTGTGGGTGCCTTAAGCTACTACACTTAAAACCTCCAGCCAAGGGTTATTCAACTATGCTAATTAAAACTAGGTGAACGCTCGCTAAGGGCACCCCCTGTGGGGTACTAACCTTGGCTTAGGGCGTCAACCGGAGGGAGGACATCAAAAATGGAACGGGCTGGACCAAAGTTTTGATCATGATTATTAGTCGGGGAATTTAAAGCTACGTGCTCAGCTGCAACAGCTGCTTAGAGGGAGTGTAACTAGCGGCCTCGACAACCAGTGGGTTGCGATGTTTGGCGGCAGTATTGAAGTAAATTAGTTAGTAGAGCTAAATATCAATACTATAACGACTAAGATTTCTTATGAGAGCCAATCCTTTCTGTGTGTCCAAACTGTCTCAATACACTTTTCTTAATTTTTCTCCAGGCGTATCCCGACCCAGACTATAAACTAAACAAATCGACGATGTCTGAAGCGCTGTTCAGCGATAGAGACGGGGATTCAGCGCTGACTTACAGCGCTTTATGTCCTACTACCGCTGTTATGGTGAATTGGAGGGAGCTGAGAGCGCAACTAGCTACTATACGGTAAGTATTAAACAACTTTTTTTTTTCTAGCAAACTTTTCTTTTGAAATGCTAAAATGCAATAGACGTTGATATATTTAGTAACCAGTTCCGCTTAACTATTCCTAAAGACCCATAAAAAACCTCAGGACGCAGAGCTTCCAGCGTTCGGTGTGGCAACACGCCGTGTTCGGGTTCGCGACAAGTCAATCGTCATCCTGAGGATGCCTCGTTTAGAGGTGAAACACGTGTCGATTTCTTACATGGCTTTTTATGGCTCTTTTGGAATAGTTAAGCGGAATAGGTTACTAAATATATCGAGGTCTATTGTATTTTATAATGGATTTTCGCATGGTCACGCCTGATTCAATTAAGTATCTTGAAATTAGTAATTCAGTTTATATATTGCTACAAGTATTTTTGGCGCCTGAATGACATTGAGAGGGGGCGTTGTTTGTAAACATGTATGCAATCATTTTCTTGTGAAATGTATGGTAGAAACAAGATGGCGAATTTAATTCCAATTTAGGCCACGCGCCAAAAGAACCTTGTAGCGCGTAACTTTTGACTTCTTAGCGTGTCGATGGTAAATGCAAACATAGTTAAAAATTCTCTCAATAGCGCGTTGACATAAATAAATATCTTATTATGCACGAAAACTAGGATTTTTGGTACTTTCGTTATTAATCTTTCTTATGTTTAAGAAAATTATTAATAACTTCTTGCAACGATCTTGCAATAAAATTCCAAAGTACTGTCAATGTATCTATGTATCTCACTAAAGCCTTCGACATTATTTCTGTTCGCATTTCTTGGCTATGCTTGAAGCCATTGGGCTCGAGGGAATTATTCTCGTCATTTTTCGCGAACACCTAATCATAAAGCAAACAAGGTGGTAGGATTATGTATTTTACAAGTAATGAAACAGTTCACAACATCGGGGTGCCACAGGGTAATGTAACAGGTCCAACACTATTCCTGGTACATTAAATCTACTGATTGAATGATCCATGTCTTCTTAATATCCTAGGACATGTACACATGGCTACACATCAAGCTATACATTTCCAATATAAGCTGACCTCGTAATGTGCGAAAATAAAAGATCAGCATAAACTTGAAATGTATAGCTGCATGATTGTGTAGCCGTGTGCACCTACAAAGTATCTTACTCTTCATCTCCACAGAATGTCCTGGCTTCGTCAAGCGGCTCTTCGCGTCAACTCGAAATTAAGTAGCAACAGTGGAGCCCTACATGCTCTTACAAGACTTGATATATCCAACAATGAACTAAGACTCTTACCACCTGAGCTGTTCACCATGCTCAGCTTGAGGTAAGGAAGTCAGTAGAATTAAAATTCAAAATTATTTATTTGTATAAATAAAGTAGGGTACAGAAGTTCTTGTATATCGATCTCTTATTATGCCTTTAATTTCGCCGTGAAAATTTTACATATTTAGATATTAACATAACATAACATCACGCCTGTATTCCCCGAAGGGTTAGGCAAAGGTGTACCTATAGTACACCCACATTTCGCCAGTTATGTTTAAGTCCCATGTAATAGTGGGCGAGCCTGTTGCCATCAACCGGGCACAAATCCAGACTCCGGGCTGCTACTGAGAAATTCCAGATGGAAAAACCCAATAACAGAACTTAAAAAAAAAAAAAACAATAACAAATACGTTTCGAGTCCGACTCGGGAATCGAACCCAGGACCTCATAGTAGCGCTCAGCAGTAGCGCTTTGCGACCAACTAGACCCACGAGGCAGTTGTTACATATTTAGATATTGTTTTAAGAAATTAATTAATTACTTGAATAATGCATGCGATTAGTAAATTATATTAAATTACTTAAAATTTGGTACCTACTTAATAATTAATTCATAGATGACATTATACTACTTACTACAAAATTCACTTATAATCCAAATACGCAAGTAAACTATAATAGTTATTTATGCAACTATTGCATAATAAGGGGTATTAAAACATGAATGTGAGTTAATAGTATCACATGAGTGTTTTAATATCACATTATTTTATTATTTTAATTATTGTGAATGTGAGGACTATGTGGATATAATTATTAATTTTATTTCTCAGCTAGTTTTAATGATAGTCTGGCAGTTTGAGTAGTTTATGCGGCCTACCCAAATGTCCTTTCTTTGGTATTGTTCGTCGAGTTGAGCTCCTTAAGTTCTAAGTTGAGCTCCACGATTACTGACAAATGCTTGCACTGACTGGACAGGTCCACTTAAATTTGTGTGGTTCTTACCTCAAAAGACTATTTCACATGGTCCTCATATGGCCTGACCAAGATTATGTCTGGACTTTTAAAAGAGACTGCGACCTCTGAGTTTGTTTCGGCCTTTCTTCTCAGAGTAGTCAGATAGGAAACGCCGAACTCATCTAGCTTATTATTATTTTATTTTATTTTATTGTACGTGTAAAAGTATTTCCGATATCCAATTTACAGAATAAGAAATAATAATTTCATAATATCTTATTATGTACAGTTGCATACAAGACTTTATCTACACCCATGACATGAATCCTCTATAAAAGGTTCTAAAACCATAGGGTGTTGTACAATATTGTTTTCTAGACTTTTTTGCTAATAATTAGTTAGAAATGTCCTTTGTTGCATTAGAAATATCTGGTTGTGTGTTATCAAAGCCTGTTTCACTCATTTTTGTAAACAACAACGAAATAAAATTTTGTAATACTAATATCGAACAAAAATGGCGGGACACCACGTGAATTCGAATAACCTATAAGTTTTTTTAAGTGAAAACTTCTTTAGGAGCGTTAGGTATTTTTGAGATGGGACCAAACCATTGACTTCGCGACACCATGACGACACCTCATTTTTGTAAACGCAATTGTGTTCTTTATTTATATTACGTTATGGATCAATGTTCTATGCAAGTATTTTTACTTGTAAAGGTTTCGGAAGTTTTTTTTTTTGTTAACGCAATTGTGCTCTTTATTTAGATAAGGTTACGGACCAATGTTCTATACCAGTATTTTTCTTCCACCAAGGCGACCTTGTTCAAGTTTTCACTTCTGCCGGCACTCCCGGAGTGCCATTGTTTTTTGTTTTAGGTTAAGGATCCTCTTGTTTCCATAGACAAGAGAAAGATATCTCGTCTTTCCACACTGTTGAACCAATCATGCCTAATCCTCACCTAATATTATGGTAGAGCTCGTCGTGCAGCTCACAAGTATTCACTTCTATCGGCACTCCCGGAGTGCCACTGTTTTTTTTTTTAATTACGGCTCTGTGAAACGCGCGTACATGACAATATTCTTTTTTTGAAATTCGAGTTGCATAATGAAATTTCGTACAACATTATAACACTCATTTGGATGATATTATGGTTACTATGACACTGGCTGATTTAATGTTGGCAATAAGCTAACTGTTTCAGAAAATTTTATAGAGGTTTTATAGCATGGGTGTAGATAATAGTAGATTAGTACGTCACTCGAGGTTAAAATAGTGTTACTCCCGATGTGAACACTCTACTTTTTATCACCCTCTATAAGAAAAAAAAACATCTGTGTTTCGACCCCTGTCAGGAACGAAGTTCCTTCTCACGTATGATTAAAAAAAACAAAATTTTCGCAACCACCATCGTGGATTTACATTTTGACCTCACAATCGGTTTCGGCACCCTCTAAAACTACAAAAAAACGACACTCATGACGAAAAATTTGAAAATTTCCGTTGCCGACATCTTGGATTTTCATTTTGACCTCACTATCGGCTTTAGCGCCTTTGAAAACCATGAAAACGGTACCCATGATGAAAAATTTGAAAATTTTCAAAGCTGCCATCTGGGATGTACATTTTGACCTCACAATCGGCTTTGGCACCCTCCAAAACTGTGAAAATGACACCCATGACAAAAAATTTGAAATTTTTCGCAGCCGCCATCTTGGGACTTTCATTTTGACCAAATTCACACTTTCTCTCTCTCTCTCTCTTGCCAGCCTTTTACTTCTTCATATAATGTTCGTATTTTTTTCTCTTTGGTGATTAGAACTTTTACTAACAATAATATACACATTCCAAATTCAAATCACTTTCAATCCCTAGGGATTAAAAAGCTATTTTAGACCCTGTTTACAAAGAATTAACAAGCTCTTTTTGAATAGAAGTGATAAAAAAGCATTTATCAGTCAGTAGTTTTGTTAATTACGCTTAAATAAAAAAAAATGGAGAGTATCTTTATTGTCCTTGGAGTTTTATTATACAATTTGATGCACATGATATACTTAGCTGTTGTTGGATGTGTGTGAGAATCATCTTGGTTTGATACAACTTATTAGTACTATAAGATCGCCCCTTGATCTTATAGTACTAACATAGTAGCTTGTCGCTTGCTGAAAAAGAATCTTATCCTTGAAAACAAATATACATAATCCAAGATATAGTAAAGCATTTAAAAAAAAACTGGCCCTCCGGGAGTGCCGACAGAAGTGAAAACTTGAAAAAAATCGGCACCGCGGCTATCAATGCGTTGATGTCTTTTACTCCACGCATCGCGGTAATCAACGCGTTGATGTCTTTTTAATGGTCAAAAGCTGGTGTCGTCACAGTGTCGCGAAATCAATGGTTTAGTTAGATGCACGGTAAAGTAAGTATCTTATATTTCCTAAAAAAAGGTCTTATATTTTCTAAAGTGCTGTGTGAAGAAGCTCGTCCGCGGAAGTACTTCCACCATGCCTATTCCTACCGCTGAAAATCAGCGGTGGGGCTCTGTCTCGCATGGGGTCGAAGTATTTATGCTGAGCGATGGCCGTTTTGCATGGACGTTACGCATATTTTCCCCCAATTCGTTATTTATGTGTTTTTTACCATATTTCTTTGCGTCATGTTTACCGCAAATAAACGTATTTTCTTTCTTTCTTTAACGCCAAGCATTTTTGACAAGTTTATCTAAATTAGCGTGTTGGTATATTTGCGTGTGCTAGCTGACATATAGCAAATAATTTAATTTAATGTTTTGTGTCGCGTAATGTAAATTATATTACATAAGTACTATTGTATAGATTCAAGTTTTTCTAACTGAACAGACAGCTGTGCCGCTGGGGAGTTTGTTGCGCCACTTCTTCCCAGCTAAAGGCACTAGGAAGTGGTGAATGGTGGGCGTTTTGGGGGACTTTCTTATGTAATTTTGACGTTCGAAAATTGCTGATTCTCAGCATAGTTTGAACTCAAACTCAAAGCATTTATTTCAATTAAACCATTTACAGGCACTTTTGAATTGTCAAGGAATCGGTCTGTCAGAAAGATGAAGCTAGTTGCCCATTCCAAAGCGTAGTAGATAGGTACCTATGGAGAAGAACGGGCAAGAAACTCCACGCTTTTAAATAAAAAAATTGTTACAAATTATTGGTTACATCATTCATGTTGAAATTATACATGTGAGAACAATGTAGAAAGACGTGCACGTTAGAAGCACGTAATAAAAAGACAAAACAAAGAACAATTCAAAAATTAAAATAAATTAAAAATAAGCCATGGCAACTAAGAGATGACCAGTCCCAACTGACGGCGCCCGTTCACGAACATGACGCATAGATTAGCATCATTCAGCTCAACCATTTAAAAGGAAGCTAAATGATCAAACAGAAATGAATAAATGACTTTTGAATTTGAATTAACCTACAATTTATCTAACACTCACTAGCTCGCGCCAATGTCGGAATATATCCCACGGGAACTTACTACCGGGATTTAAAGTACTCTATGTGTCAATCTGTGTGCTAAATTTCATCGAATGATTACGCGGCGCACGCCCGTAAAGCTCTCAGCCGGTATGATTTTTCCGACAACTTCAACTATCATTGTCATATTTCAGCCGATTTACACAAAACTTTTAATGAATTGTACACCTAAACTTTCCTTATGAATAAAATAAAGAAAATACGTTTACTTGCGGTAAACATGACGCAAAGAAAGAGAGTAAAGAAACACGTAAATAACAAATTGGGGGAAAATATGCGTCACATCCACGCAAAACGGCCGTCGCTCAGCATAACGCTGCGACCCCATGCGAGACAGAGCCCCAGTGCTGATTTCCAGCGACAGCCGGCGCTGACGTGATGACGTCAACCGGTGCAGCATATAGTGAAATAATAAATCAAAAATAAAATAAATACAATACTTAGTCCTAAATGTTTACACAAATATAACATTTAAAATGGCAACATTTCGTTCCGTCGGCGACTCACGCGCCGGTGAATCACTCCGTGTATTGGTAAAAACAGTATGATCTGTTAATCGTTCGATAATTTTTGAGTTTATCGCGTTCAGACAGACAGACGCGACAGGGGGACGTTGTATTATAATATGTAGTGATTTTGACAAGTTTTGACATTGATATCTTTATTATTTTCGTCACCAGGTATTTAAACGCGGCCCAGAACAAGTTAGAACGTCTCCCAACGTCTGAAGATCCCTTTGAAGAAGAACTGGACGGCAAAAGACGGAAGAAGAAACCTAAAATCAAACCTGAACTGTACACAGCACCTGTGCTGCAGGAGCTGTATTTGCAGGTATGATCTCGTCTCATATTCGTTTGAATGGTAATCAAAAGTGATTGGAATAATTTTTACCGGTAAGCATTTGTTCACAATGCAAAGTTACGGCTTTGTATTAATAAGCGTGCGCGTTCTGAAAGCGGGCAACGTCTCAAATAGATGTCAAACTTTTCGCTGTTTTGATTAATTTGGCAATATTACTGTATGGAAATATGAAATATCGCTAACCATGGGCGTACCCAGCATTTTTTTAGGGCTGGGGCTGAAGTTAATAAACTGGATAAGTAGTAGGAATTTGTCTCGATAAAACTCGATAGATACGCGTGCGGGCTCGATTCATCGATATTCCATTGCTTCGCGCGGTAAGTTTGAATTTGACCAATGAATAATTAATTTAGTTACTTAATGAACCTAAATTTTTTGCTTCAAGTCAGGGACCAGGGTGGGGCAGACGCCCCACCTTGCCCCACCGTGGGTACGCCCATGTCGCTAACTAGTGAACTAAAATATTGATTATGAAATGCAATATATAATATTAATATCGTAACACCGAATATCTAGTTAGAGATGTAAAAAAAAGTATTTGCAAACTTTCCAAATGCCTGTTTTACACCTAAAACGTTCACAACATCGAATTAATTGTTATAATTGCAATTCATTATTAGTTTTCATTTTAATAGCTATTTGCGACGTTGCCAACTTTTAGAATTAACGCTCTCAATAAAAATCTTAAAGTCGATGCCAGACAACGCACAACCTAAACCGCTGGTTCTAGAAGCATGAAATTTTGCACAAGAATTCCATATATAATGTAGACTAGCAATAACGAAGGATTTTTGAAAATCGGTGTTAAATAGGGCATAAAGTATCTATAGAAGTTCGTAATTTTTGCCAATGGTATGCCTTTTTTACACCTAAACCGGTTACAACATCAAATTCAGAGTAATATTTGCAATTCATTATTATTATAATAGTTCACTAGGTAGCGCTGTTTCATATTTCCATACAGTAATATTGCTAAATTAATCAAAATAGCGAAATATTTGACAGCTATTTGCGACGTTGACTTTCTCATAAGGATTTAATTTTTTTTTTTTGGATTGCTTATTCCAAACTCCCTCGTTGTTCGACTACCTCGTTGGTCAAGTGCTTCTGCTGAGCTTGAGGTCCCGGGTTCGATTCCCGGGTCGGACAGTGTTATTGAGTTTTCCATCTGGAGTTTCTCAGTAGCAGCCCGGAGTCTAGATTTGTGCCCGGTTGATGGCAATAGGCTCGCCCCCTATTATATGGGACTTAAACATAACTGGTGAAATGTGGGTGAACTATAGGTACACCTCGGCCTAACCCTTGGAGGAAATACAGGCGTGAATGTTATGTAAAGTTATTCCAAATGTTTAGTTAATTTGAAAATCTTATCGGTTTGGGCGTCATTTTTATATTTTTAATGAGAACTGATACCGAAAAAGGGTCCAATGTGGCGAAGATTTTCCTTGGGAGTTTTTTGTCATGATTTTAGTGGTATACAAATCAATATATGAATGAATATGGGGTAGAAATCAAAATGTTGGATGACTGTTTTTCAAGATACAGATATATTCGTTATGGGTAATTCTTTTTTGAGGTGCTAGTACCAAAACACGAAATCCAATATGGCTTCGATAAAATCGAGATTTTCACTTATATCGATAATTACGTCTCACTCACGAACCTACAAAATATTTTTTTTTAACAAAAAAAATATCTCAGGACAACCGCTTGGAAGAGCTACCCCCCCTCCTGTTCCACCTGCCGGGCCTGTCCCTGCTGGACGTGTCCAACAACAAGCTGCGCGCGCTGCCGGCCGCGCTGTGGGCCGCGCCCGCGCTCCGCGACCTCAACGTGGCGCTCAACCATCTGCGCGCCCTGCCCGCCGGGGACGAGGTGAGTGGACAATGCTGGCCTGAAGTACTAAAGAAACATGGCAATGTTGGCCCATGTTGGTCCAAAGTCTTGTACACAATGGGCCATGATGGCCAATAGTAGCTTGTACAGTCAGACAGAACACTAATATAACATATGTATACAATTATCAACTTTAGAGTTATTTTCTCCTACTGTATTGATAGTAATTAGAAATATAGTATTTTGAAACCTACAGTCCCCGCACTACATGGACTTATGTCAAGTTGCAATCGTTATTCCACGAGAAATAATTTTGAGTTTTGCTGTTTGCATATTTTTGCTCATGATTGTACATATTGGACCACGATGGCCTATGATGGCTCAGTGTCTTTTAGACAATATACCATGATGGTCAATAGTGGCTAGTAAACTGTGGCCCATGCTGGACCATGTTGGCCTTAAGTGGCTTGTACACAGTGGATTATACTGGTGAATTGTGAACCATGATGGCCCACGTTGATTATAAGTTACATGCACACTGTGGCACATAATGATACATGTTTTCCCAGTAGGTGACTTGACTACTAAGTAGATAACGAATAAAAGTTTTATTAAGAATAATGTTCGTCATAATACAGATGGCTCACTCCGTAAAATCTATTAAATAAAAAGCGACTCTTGCTACGACACAATAAAGTGCAATTCAGGTCGCACAGCGCTAATTACCTACAGTTACATTCACCTAGAAGTTGCCTCTCTTTCTATCGCGTAACTCTTATGTCTTCGGACTACGTTACGCCCACTGAATTGGCCCGACAAGACGGGCCCGCCGCGTACTTGTAGCTTCATATATAAGACGCGAAGTGCGCCATCTGTACTATGCTGTGTGTCATATTACAAGGCTAGTTTTTTTACACAGGTAAGTTTCAGGCTTTAAAGGCTATCAAAACAATACAGTGGTGCCGAATCTCTTGTCCTAAATGCCTCTAAACTAAAATAAAAATCACCATTTACTTTATTCCGGTCAAACGACGATTTCCCATTCTGAAATTGACTAAATTGACACAACTTAACTATATTTTAGTTTGACAGCACTAAGATGGCACCGAGTTATTAATTTAGTGAAAATGGCAATTTTGCTATTCTGAATTTGACGTTTTTCATCTCAAATTTTGATTGTCCAACTAAATCTGACTATTTCTAATCGTGATTAAAAAGGTGTGGAATAAAATATGAACAAAAATCACACCAACACCTCGACTTCAGGTGCAAAAACAGTACTGTATCTTTTCTTTTTCTTTTGCATATATCTCGGAAAATGGTGTGTCCAATCGCAAACATAATGAAAATTTCGACCGCCTTTTTAAAACCCTTAAACCCCTTACACTCAACATGTAGGTAATCATTTTTCTTATTTTCCATACAAAAAGTGAAAAATTCCATAACAAAACACGTTGAGGCTGCCCCCCCTACGCGTCACTAGCTCTAAAAAAATCACGGGGTACAGCAAACAACTACCACGTGGACTCGCAATTGTCCAATACGATTTTAGTTGTGTCAAAATATACTTAAATTTAGAGAATTTTTGTTGCAGAATAGCGTTAAGATTCTCATAGCTAAAAGTAAGGTATTTTAGTGATAGTTTAGTTCGGTGTACAAGAGAATCGGTAACATTATTTTATGAATTTTAATAGTTTAACTTACTAAAACTACTCCTTTATTTCGTTGTTTCTTCAGATAGTCGCTAAACGATATAAATCCACCATCCCACGTCGCGTCCTTCGCTCTCACTGGGTACTTCTTTCAATTTTTTGTAGTTTTGATAAACGTATTTAGGAACAACGAGTTTAGCACGTATATAGAGGTAAAAGAGTGTGTGCAAAACGTAGCTGTTGGTCTTTGTAGTTATTTTTTAACCGATTTAAAAAAAAAAGGAGAAGGTTCTTAGTTCTTCGTTTTTTTTTTTGTTTGAAAGTTGCTTTCAAGTTGGTCCCATTGTTGGAGCACAAAGCAGCTATAGTGGGAGATTGTCCTGGGACGACTGCGGGGGCCGGACCAGCCCCTGGCGTCCCCAACAGTAGTCTCGAGCCCAACGCGTAAGGCTTGGGGTGAGCTGGCGAGTCAAAGGTCGTGAGTTCAATCCCCATGTGTCGCAAATCGGTTCATGTTCTACCAAAAAACGGTAAATCTCTTGTCAAATTCTCTTGTTGTAGTTGTCACAACAGCACGCCTAGCATGACCAGAATAGAAACTGGTTTTGTCGATGGAAGAATAGACAAAATGGCAGATTGTGATTGTGCATCTGCCATTTTGTGCGTGCAATCGTTGTGATTGGTTGTTGAAAATAACAACACGCAATCATACAAGATGGCGGGACATCGACGCGCTACCTGTTATACACGATTTTGAAATCATATGTAGGTTATTTTTTTTTAAAGTTGCAATTCCATACATTTTGACCGCGTAGGTTTTGCACTTTTGTATGAATAAAAAAAATTGTTTTTTTTTATATAACCGATAAAATATTTCTACGCTAGGGGGTCAAGAATCATGAGCGTCGATGTTCCACCCTGTATAAGTTGACATAAGATTTTAAAATGAAAACATATCTTTTTGAATTGCCCCTATTTTACCCACTTAACATTGAATAGTTGCAAATACTTACTCATAGTGACATTTTACGTGTCGATGTATGACACCCTATACTTTTCTTCACCAGGGTCAATCAGAATGCAGCAGTCCACAGCAGTTGGCGTCCCCATCGGAGACTTCGCCACAGCTTAGCGCTTCGCCCTCGATAGGCAGCGCGCAATTCGCTATGGCTACACAATCTGTAAGTCTTTTAATTCGGGGTAATCATAGAGTCTGTGGCGGCATCTATATTGCCACGTGCTAATTACACATCAAAGATCTGACGTCACACAAATCCTACATCGCGCCATTAGAGTTTATCGCGCGAACATCATATAATTATAACTAGCTTTTGCCTGCGGCTTCCTTCGCGTGGAAGTCGGAAAATATCCCACGGGAACGGACTACCGATACTGGGCTTACATACCTAATAGCCGAGGAAAAGTTCATTGACTCCTACCGCTGCGCCCGCGTTGCCGTCAACCATAATTATTTGCCTTCAACCATAGTTAAGTTAATCGTAATTTTTTATCTGTGATATTTTTTAAAACGTTAATTTAAATGAAATGATGACTGGGCATATTTTAATCTAAATTAAATGCTGAAACTAAACTCAAAAACTACTGAACGGATTTTCAAACGGTTTTCATCAATAGACGGAGTGATTCATGCGGAAGGTTTTAGTGTATAATTCATTAAGGTTTTGTGTTAATTGTCTGAAATTTGACGATTATTGTTGAAGATGTCGGAAAAAAACATGCGGAGTGGGAGCTTTATTGGCGTGCGCCACGGAAATCGTTAAAGTTACATAAAATTTATGTTCTACAGTATTGTTTGTCTTAAGAAGTTCAACAAAAAAGTTCGCGATGGCACATGCCTATCTTCTAAGGATGACCCACAATAACCATTTTTATCTTTCAAAATTTGATAAAAATTTCATTGTTATTTCCGAAGCTATTTTGACCGGTATTATATTAATCCTTATCTAATTAACTATGTCACTTAAATTGACCATTTAATTAAAATTAAAATATGCCTTGACATCACTTCATTTAAATGAATGATTTAAAAGATATCTCAGATTCAAAATTACGCGTAACAAAATAATTATGGTTGACGCAACGCGGGTGCTGCGGTAGGAGTCAATGACCTTTTCCTCGTCTATTGTGTATGTAATCCCGGTAGTACGTTCCCGTGGAATATTTTCCGACATCCACGCGGGCAAAGCCGCAGGAAAAGCTAGTAAATACATAAATTATATTTTAATGCTTGTCTGTATATTAGAAGTCATCGTCTCGCAGTCCGTCGATAGAGCGCAGTGAGTCGGAAACTGCGGATGAAGATGATGAGGACTCGATACCCGTGCTTACCAACCGAGCAGGAAATGCTGTGTAAGTATTTACTGAATTTATATTTAAAACTAGCTGCGCCCCGCGGTTTCACCCGCATAAGCCTCGATCCTGTGGGAATATCGAGATAAAAAGTATCCTATGTCCTTGTCCGGGTCAAGGTCTATCCATATCCCAAATTTCAGCCAAATCCGTTCTGCCGTTTTAGCGTGATGCCGTGACCAAGGGAAATAGGGATTCATTTTTATATATTTAAAATTAAGGGCTTGTTTCACTACCTACAGATAGGTGCTATCCAAGATAAAAAAACGTGTGCGGTCGGGGGACCCCGGTCAGGAACGAAGTTCTTTCTCACGTATGATTTAAAAAAAAAAAACAAAATTTTTGCAGCCGCCATCTTGGATTTACATTTTGACCTCATATTGGCTTTAGCACACTCGAAAATTAAAAACGACACCCATGACGAAAATTTTGAAAATTTTCGCAGCCGCCATCTTGGATTTACATTTCAACCCCACTATCGGCTTTTGCACCCTTGAAAACCATGAAAACAATACCCATAACGAAAAATTTGGAAATTTTCAGAGCCAGTTTAGATTTTAATTTTGACCAAATTCACACTTTCTCTCTGGCATGCAGTATACTCGGGCCGATGTGTACAATTGACAATTTTATCCCACGACACTGTAATCACTTTACTCCTTCTTTTTCTTTTTTTCTGCCGATTTTCTCTCTCTCTCTCTCTCCCTCTTTCTTTCTCTTTGAATTATAAGAAAACAGTCGCAAGTGTTAACACTTTTAAGCGTGACGATTTTTTAAAAGTTTACAAGCCGCGTTAAAGAACTTCGTTCCAATAAATAAAAAAAACATTTTTAAACTGCAAATGCATGTTATTTTAAGACCAGATGTGTACCAAATTACGACTTAATCGGTTCATTTGCAAATTCGGGGCAAATTTGCTGTGACAGAGGGAAAGACAGACACACGAGTGACCTACAAGGGTTCCTTTTTTTTTCATTCGGACGTACAGAACCCTGAAATATGAAACAGAATTTATTCTAACCTACTGCGAGTTTTTGCCCCTATTTGATACTGAAACTGAAATAGCGCCATGGGGTGACAACAATGGGAAATAACAGCTATTCCATACAAATTAACGTAATGAATGATAATGCAGATAGTTAATTGATTCAGACGTGACCTTGCGGAAATCCACTATAAAATGCAATTGAACCGAGCACAGACTCGCACAGCGCGGTGCTTGGTGTAGCACACGCCGTGTTCGAGTTTGCGACAAGTCAATCGTCATCCTGAGGATGCCTCGTTGACAGGTGAAACACGTGTCGATTTCTTTCAGGGTCTTTTTAAGACTTTGTAGAAATAGCTAAGCGGAACAGGTTACTAAATATATCCACTTCAATTGCATTTTTAATGATAATGCTAATGCAGTTTGTCACAAGTTTTTTACCACTGATTCATATTTTTGTAGCTATCGTCTATTGTTTGTATGTACTAACTATGACGCGAACATATCTGTGTAGCTGCGTCGCAACATGCGCTCGCGGCCTACGTTTGCCTCGTCTGCCCTACCCAGCAAAATCTGTTCATTGACAAAGTACTCCCATAAAATAGAAAGAAAGAAAGAAAAATAGGTTTATTTGTTAGAGAGACACGTGCATACATAAAAGACAAGAGTAAACAGAAAACAACAAAAAGTACATAAAAAAATCACGAGCATAAAACGCACGACATGACTGTGACAAGAAGGCTACCACTCAGCATGATGCTGTGCTATGGGGAACCCACAGCACAGCGCTGATTTTCAGTGGTCACCCGAAAAAAAAAAAACAAAGAAAAGATGTACGGAAATCAAGTCAGGTTCAGTGATTTGTTTATTAAATAGGCAGGTAGCAAAATAAAATAAACAAAAAAAAAAAAAAAAAATGATAAATCTAATTCAAAAATGTTCTTTCTCCCCAGCTGGTCCGAAGCCCGTCGCGCACACACGTGGCGCGGCGTCGTGGAAGGCTCCTCGGTGAGCTGCACCCGCGGGGGCTCGGCCCTGTCAGCCCTGAACCTCGCGCACAACCAGTTCACCTGCGTGCCCTGTGCACTGGCCTGCAGGGCTCCTAATCTGACTAGGCTCAATATGGCTTATAATTCGCTCAGGTAAGACTTCTTACACTTACGCTGCTCCCAAAACTGTGAAGGAAAACATCGTAAGGAAATTGTGATGAACCATGTTGTCCAAATTTCTTGTACACGATGGCTCATGTTGTCAAAATGTTTTGTACACGATGGCTCATGTTGGCCCAGTGTCTTGTACATAATGGACTATGTTGGCCCAGACTTCTGTACATGATGGACCATGTTGGCCTAGTGACGATATCTAATCAGCCCTGAACTTAGCACACAATCAGTTAACCTGCGTGCCTTGTGTATTGGCCTGCAGGGCTTCTAACCTGGCAAAATATGGCTTATAATTCACTTAGGTAATATATTTGAGCTGTCTTGTACACGGCCAAATACTTTGTACACGATGGACTATGTTGGCCTAATGTCTTGTACACGATGGACCATGCTGGCCAAGTTTCATGTAGAAGGTAGACCATGCTGGCCCAGTAACGTGGAAGAGATGGTACATTTTGGCCAAGTGGCTTGTTCCTCGATGGCCTTTGTTGGTCCAATGTCTTGAACTCGATGAACCATGTTGGCCAAGTGTCTTGCACACGGTTTTCAATCTTGGTTCAATGTTTTGTTTTGAATCTTCGAAATTAAAACTTGTTCGACCAAAATAGACTATTTTATTTTGGCCAACCTATAGGTTACTATAGAAGCGTTTGATATCTTTTTTCTACAGATCTATGTCCTACGTGACGTCATATCCTACTAGTCTTCGGCAGTTGGATCTGAGTCACAACGAGATCACCTGCTGGCCGAGTTTACCACAAGTAAGTAGATACAAGCAGATGTCAATAAATCTCGTAGATTTTTTTAACCTTCCTGACTGCCTCGTTGGTCTAGTGGTCGCAAAGCACTACTGCTAAGTGAGGTCCTGGGTTCGATTCCCGGGTCGAGCAAGGTGTTATTGGGTTTTTCCATCTGGAATTTCTCAGTAGCAGCCCGAAGTCTGGATTTGTGCCCGGTTGATGGCAATAGGCTCGCCTCCTATTACATGGGACTTAAACATAAATGTGGGTGTACTATAGGTACACCTCTGCCTAACCCTTCGGGGAATACAGGCGTGATGTTATGTTATGTTTTTTAACCAAATTTCACTAAAAAATATTCCAACCGAGGCACATATACGTGAGTCCATCAATGCCTGGTTGCGGCTAAGGCTTGTATAGTACTTTCCTCAAACAATGCGCGGAAATGCAAACTAAGTAAATTAATTTTTAATTTCAGAATCAATCAAATTTTACACGCGCCAATATGTTCATCACATCTATTTTAAAAAAAAGCTAGTTAAGTCCTCGAAAGCAGGGACTAAAATAGCTTTTTAATCCCTAGGGATTAAAAGTGATTTGAATTTGGAATGTGGATATTGTTAGTAAAAGTTCCAATCACCAAAGAGATGAAACACGAACATAGTATGAACAAGTAATAGGCTGGCAAGAGAGAGAGAGAGAGAGAAAGTGTGAATTTGGTAAAAATGAAAATCCAAGATGGCGGCTGCGATTTTTTTTCAAAATTTTCGCCATGGGTATCGTTTTCATAGTTTTTGAAGGTGCTTAAGTCGATAGTGAGGTCAAAATGTAAATCCACGATGGCGGCTGCGAAAATATTGGTTTTTAAATTATACGTGAGAGGGAACTTCTTTCCTGAGGGAGGTTGGATCACACACGTTTGTTTTTCTCATAGAGGGTGATAAAAACTAGTGTTCACCTCGAGAGAAACACTATTTAAAGTTTGAGTGACGTACTTTGAATCCTTCGCTCCGCTCTGGATTAAAAGATACACTCCCGTCTTAAAAATAGTTGTTTGTTCCCTTGGCAAACAATGTACTATTGTTTCTTCTTTACTTTAGATAGCTCTATTTGTTAAGCCAGTTCGAAATTTAAATAAAATCTTTGACAAGTTGCCATGTGTTGAAGTAAAAAGGTTTTTCTATTTTTAAATAACACGACAGATATGAATTTTCATAGTAACATTACCGGCCGCCTCCTCACTTGTTTTTTACCAGTACAGCAATTTCGATTTATCTCGAAGAAGGTTGTCAAAATAATGTTCAAATTTCCAAGCATGTTTGAGAAAAATATTTCGCACGCTTAATCCAGTACTGTCACTAACCAAAATTTTACCAAATCGACTTTTTAATGCCATCTGTTGGGAAACTTGGAACTACGCGTAACCGTGCTTACACTATTCTAAAAGTAACAGAAATAACCGCTAGATGGCAGTGAACCGCTTCGTCACTAAACAAAGTATTCCCCTCCCCTCAGAGCAACACTGACCTTCAACGAAAAAGAACGTGTCGTCAGAACAAAATTGACGATTTTTGAGTGCAAAAGTGTAATTTTAGTGATTCAAACGGTTTTTATGAGTTGTTAGTAAGTTATGAATTATTTTAATTGAAATAGTGACATTTTGCGTTAAAAAGTTCACATTTGCACTAAGTTTTTCTCATATTTAGATCATTATTTGGACGCTATAATGAATTTTTTTTGCTTAATGTCACGTTTGAATAAAGTAATCACTTTATTTGTTCAATAATTTGACGTCATATTGACAGTTAAGTGTCAGTTTGCCTTTACACTATTTGCGCTGTAGCATGGTGCGGGTGACAGTTGCCCGTATGACGTTGACATTTGTCAGTACCACGTAGGGATGTGAGGTTATGCAATTCATTTTTATCGCTAACGATACTCGCAGCGTGAATCTAGTTCTCTTTAATATTGTTATGAAAATTAGTGTATTATTCAGTTGTGCAGTGTAACTACGTGTGTGCTACGTGTATAAACTTGTCAATATAAATGTTTTATGGCTACATAATTATCTTTGTACTTATATAAAATAATCAAAATCGGGTTTATGTTTTTTTTTTCGTGACAACATTTTTGCTCTATGGTGCATCGGCGCGGCGGCCATGTTGTTTACCCGTGCGATGCTGTGAGTGCGAGTACGAGTGCAAGCGCGTTATATTGTGACTTAATGTGACACGTATTACGATTTCATTGTTTGTTTTCATTTTTGTTAAATTGTTATTTGTTATAAGTTTGTTGAGTTTGTTGTTATTACCATGCCTAAGCATACAAAAAAAACTGTTTTGGGTAGTCAGGCCAGGGAGCTTGTTGTTCGCCTCCGAGACTACTTTGAAAGAGAACAACAAAATAATGGACCGTTGTTACCATTGAATCATATTGTAGAACGAGTAGCCGAAGCTCTTGATATTGGCCGCAATACTGTTTCGCGTATAACACGTGAGAAAATTGGCCAAGATGGGATGTTTGAAAATAAATTATCGACACCCAACAAAAAGCGGACCAAGGTGAAGCCAATCACAGATTTGGATGATTTTGCTAAGGTTGCTATTAGAAATCATATTTATGATTATTATAGAAGAATGGAGCTACCCACATTGCTCAAGCTTCTAAAATCATTAAAAGAAGCTGACTTGTTCAAAGGAGGTATTACTTCGCTACGGCAAGTTATAAAAGATATTGGCTTTGTTTACAAAAAAGTTAACAAAAGAAAGATTATTATGGATAGGACTGACATTGCCCTAGCAAGATGTAGATTTTTAAGGAAGGCCAAAAACATAAGTGATTGGAGCAAAGTTGTCTTTTTGGATGAAACGTGGCTAAACGCCAACCACACAGTGGGTAAAAGTTGGACCGACGATACGGCACAATCGTGTACCAAAGTGCCGGAAGGCAAAGGCGAACGCCTTATTATTTGTCACGCAGGTACAGCAAGTGGATTCGTCCCTGATTGTTTGCTGGCTTTTAAGTCAAAAAAAACTACGGAGTATCATGAGGAGATGAATTACGAAAAATTTAAAGATTGGTTCATAGGTCTATTAAACAATTTAAAAGAGCCTAT
Source organism: Omphaloscelis lunosa (assembly GCA_916610215.1). Classification (NCBI taxonomy): domain Eukaryota; kingdom Metazoa; phylum Arthropoda; class Insecta; order Lepidoptera; family Noctuidae; genus Omphaloscelis; species Omphaloscelis lunosa. The sequence goes on along the minus strand of OU744272.1, from coordinate 2,839,176 downwards.
GACCATAATAATGGACAACGCACCCTACCATTCGGTGCAAGTTAATAAACCCCCAAACCAATCCAACCGCAAAAGCGAGTTGGTGAAGTGGCTGAGTGAAAACGGAGTTACAGCAGATATAAAAATGTTAAAGACGGAGCTTATTGCCTTAGTCCGACGCCATAAGCCACCAACTCCTACCTATGCTCTGGACGAGATGGCAAAAGAAAAAGGCCACCAGGTCCTTCGACTACCACCCTACCATTGCCAGTATAACGCTATTGAGCTGATTTGGGCCCAAATAAAAGGTATGCTTTTAATTTCAATTCCCATTTTGAAGCTTTATAAAAAAATCAGCTTTCCGATCGTAGCATGTACCTAGTTTAAAAACATTACCAGATACTAGATTAGGCTGATTGATGATTATTTGAATACTTTTTTTTATAAGTTCGTTTATTTTTAGGTTACGCCGCAAGAAATAATACTTCGCCGCCATTTACGGCAAATAAGATGTTGGCCCTATTACAAGAGGCCATCAACAATGTTCAACCTGAAGACTGGTCGAAGGTCGTGAATAAAACAAAAAGGGACATTATGTCTGATTGGGATCGTGACATACATATTGACAACATAATTGAGTCATCGTTAATAATATCCGTCACAGATTCAGATGATGAATTGAGTGACAATTCAGATGTTCCTGACTCTGATATGAGTTTAGACGAATAACATGTATTTTTTTTTAGCAACCTTTTAAGCAACCTTACCCTATAAATGTTCTGTTGTATAATTAGACCTTTTAAAAATAAAAATTGACCTACGCACAATATACGTTTTTTATTATAAAAAATATCGACTATCCATCGTAGCAGTACATCCCATCACTAAATACGTCTATGGCGTTACGTTATACGCATAACACTTTGCTTAATTTTTCATTCAATTTGATTTTATTTCTTGATTAGAACATTCTGGTTGGGTTTAATTTAATTTACTACAGTTATTAATTATTTAATATATTACGAATGTGGTACAACTGAAATATTAAGTCATAAATTGTAAATCGCGGCAACTTTCAAGAGTGAAACGAAATGTTACTGAAACTGTCACCCGCACCATGCTACAGCGCAAATAGTGTAAGACCATTAAAAACCAACAGATTATCCTTTAAAGTTTAAGTTCGTGAGCACATTCGTAAGAAGCTGGCAGTATCATCACAGCGGTAATATTTTCTCATTGTTTGTCTTGTATTATAAGTATATTCGTGTATTTATTTGTTCTTATATTTATATATATTTAGGTATATTATATTATATATATTGCTTAAATAGGTATATATATATCCTTATATTTAAATAAATATTTATTCCACAATCCAAAGGTTGACTGGTAGAAAATGTCTATGGCATTAAGTCCGCCTCCGTACATTTATGTGCTTAAAGTATTAAATAAATAAATAAATTAATTTAAAAAAAATAAACAATCAAATAATGAAAGTAAAAGTGACACTTTAATTTAATTATCGATATAATGTAAAGACAACTAAATAATTATTTTTTTGTTCTTTAGTTTGAGATAAAACCTTCACGCATAATTTCTATATAAAAAAATAATTGTGCATTAATTCTTACGTATCACTCATATTCATTCCCCCAAAATCGTTTAACACCTGGAAAGTGAACTTTTTTGGATAGTGCCAGTATTGGTTTAAGCGATTCTATTTCCTTTAAGACCAAGTGAAAAGTGATTCGATTTCTATTTCCATCTTTAAACTGTTCATCTATAATAGGTAGAAAGCTTCGGCTCCACCGAAGGTGACCCCCTCGCCTGCTACTGCCCCAACTCCACAGGAAACAACAACGTGCGCTCTCGGCCAAGGTCTGGAGGCTCTGTCAGGTCACAGCTGCTTAGCGCTGCCTGTCCTGCTAGACGACACCTGAGGCTGGAGGGACTGAGGACCTTGGTGAGTGTTCCAACTCCTGACGAATGTCTGGAGGCTCTGTCATGTCACAGTTGCTTAGTGCTGCGTGTCCTGCTAGGAGAAACCTGAGGCTTGAGGGACTGAGGACCCTGGTGGTGTTCCAATCCTTGGTTAAGGTCTAGTCGTTCTGCTAGGTCCAAACTGCTTAATGCTGCCTATCCTGCTAGAAGACATCTGAGGCTTGAGTGGTTGAGGACCCTGGTGAGTGTTACAACTCCTGGGCAAGGTTTGCAGGCTCTTTCAGGTCACAGCCGCTCAGTGCTGCCTGTCCTGCTAGAAGACATCTGAGGTTTGAGGGTTTGATGATCCTGGTGACTGTTCCAACTCCTGGGTAAGGTCTGGAGGCTCTTTCAGGTCACAGCTGCTCAGCGCTGTCTGTCTTGCTAGGAGACTTCTGAGGCTTGAGTGGTTGAGGACCCTGGTGAGTATTCCAAATGACATGATTGCTAATACAACTGTAACAAATCTGAATTAATTAATCCTGACTACAAATAGCCTAGTGGTGTGACCGTCAGATTGCCAAGTCATAGGTCTCGAGTTCGAACCCAAATCACGCACCTCTGACTTTTCGGACTCATTTGCATATTGTATAATTCACTTGCTTAAAAAACGGTGAACGAAAACATCGTGAGGAAACCGGCATGCCTGAGAGATATTTCTCGACGGCATGTGAAGCCAAGGCAGAGGCCCATGGGTGGCTTTAAAACTCTAACACCAGGTTAGTCATTAACCACACGAAAAGAAGATTAATAAATAGTTGAAATTAGAATTGTAGGTCAAATGTCAAATGTTTTATTTCAGATCCTTGCAAACAATCTTCTAACTCGCATCCAACTGACTACAGACGATGACGGCTTATCATCGGCTGCACAAGATGAAACTAATGAAGAAGATGATGAATGGGTACGCATATAATGATACCACATACTATTGTATTAAATATTGACTGTAAGAGTAGGGGAAGACTAAAAAAGCCGGCCCAGTGCGTGTCGGACCACGCACAATGAAGCGTTCCGTAGTTGGGATGAATTTATCTCAAGGACAAACTCAACAGTTGAGAAAAATTTTCTCCCATACACCGATACACGTCACTGTCAATTCTCCAACTGCAAATGTAAGATTTTATTCGCAAAAAAATATTTTAGTATGTGAGAGTATAACTGCAAATTATCAATTTTAGGACTTTATAAAAGTGAAAAATAACTTTAATATCGGAAGTCGGTGGCAAAAAACTAAAATACTGATCCTAAGACACTGACTTCCGAAATTATTTAACAGTCTTGTCCAGCTTTGTGATGGATATAAATGGTGATGGATGAAGAGGGAGAGGAAGGCCAATGAAAAGATGGATGGATTGTGTGAGGAATGATATGAAAGAGAAGGGAGTGAATGATAGCTGACGGTTAAAGAAGATAACGTGGTGCGCCAACTCTACGTACCATGGGACAAGGACAGGAAGATGATGAGTCTTGTCCAGCTTTGAACTAAATCTCACCTTTTCTTTCAGAACACAGGATCCGCCCTGAAGGGTCGTCTCCTCTTCCCCCTTCTGTCAATGTTGGACGTGTCGTGCAACTTGCTGCGGGGAATACCGCCTGCTATACACGAGCTCACTAATCTTTCGGTGCTCAATATTAGCGGGAATAAGGGTGAGTTTATCTTAACTTTCACTTGAAAATTTTCGGCCTTCTCGACTTTTGTGACTTTTATGACTTTCTCGACTTTTGTGACTTTCTCGACTTTTGTGACTTTTCCGACTTTTGTGACTTTCTTGACTTTTGTGACTTTCTCGACTTTTGAGACTTTTCCGACTTTTGTGACTTTCTTGACTTTTGTGACTTTCTCGACTTTTGTGACTTTCTCGACTTTTGTGACTTTCTTGACTTTTGTGACTTTCTCGACTTTTGTGACTTTCTCGACTTTTGTGACATTCTCGACTTAGATGATTTTTTCGACTTCTGGACAACTTTAGCTACTTGACTCGACTCCCTTTGACTTTTTGAGTAACTTTTGCAGCTTTATGGCTCTTGTGACTTTCTCAACATTGTGGCGTCCTCGACTTACCATGGTCCTGTCATTCTTACCTGTGGAAGTCTCTGTCTAAACCTAGTTTAGTCATTAAGGCCCGGTTACTGTAAGTCGGTGGTATCAGGACTAAACAGGAATGTCCTGCTCTCAACTTGCTGCCAGGTATACCGCCTGCTAAACACGAGCTCACTAATATGTCGGTGCTCTGTATAAGCGGGAATGAAGGTGAGTAGATTTATGTGACTTACGACTTTCTCGAGTTTTGAGATTTTAAAGGTATGAGGAACAGGGTGTAAAGTTCATCCATATTGAAAGGGGAGGCTCCTTTGACCAGAATTGTGCTGTGTCTGGTGGGCCATAGTTTTTTTTTTTAAGTGCATCTCTTAGCTGACCTCAGAGGTCATGACCACGTAACCGGGCTATCCTGTGGCTGCCTTAGTCTACTTACTTAAAGCCTCCAGCCAGGGGTGCCCATTGATTGATGTCGGGAAGTTATACATATTCGGAACACGCGGTATACTCTGCTTGCCGATGTAGATGCTGTAGCTGCAGAAAGAATTGTTAAAACTACTTTGAATTTAGTGCGTTCAACATGCGCGGTAGGGAGATGCAGCACGGGCTGCTGTCCGACAAGAAGGCACGCCTAGCAGTCGATGTTTTCTGCCATGGAGATAATTATTCGGTGTGTAGAGTCAAATCAGCTCATTATGGATGTCAGGCGTATCCGTCATACTCTTCCACACTTTAAACATAACGCCTACCTGGCCACATGCCCTTCTGGTCTCCAGCGTATGATATCCCAGACATCCTATGAGGAACTTGGCAGCATGGAAGCATGTAGGCATTACGGCTCATTTTTACCCTACTACGGCGAAGCAAAAAGGAGGGTTGTATGTTCATCTGTTACCTCATAACTTCTAAACTACCGATCATAATTTGACAAATGAGGTATCATTGAAAGAGTCTTGATCGTCCGCTGGTTATAGGGTATGTGACGTCACATTAAATACAATATGGCGCCCTCTAGAGGACAAAATCATGAACAAAAAATGTATCATGTTGGGTATCAAATGAACAGGCTTTTTTTTTTTTTGAGGGTGGGAAATCATCAAATAACTTCTCCCGCTCTGGGCGGAGCGGGAGGGCATGTCAGACTCTTACTGACTAAAACCCACCCGTGTTCCTTCGGTTGCCCTGTTGCCGGGGGTCACGATCTCCTTTTCGGTTTTCTTTGCAACCCCGGCAGGCATCGGCCCTAGTGGACCCCTTCAAATCTGCTGACATCTCTTTGAGGCGCGCGTGGAACACAACGCGCCGTCGACCCGGGCCTGGTCCTTATCGGACGGTGAGCCACCCATTGCTCACCGTCCGCAAGCCCGCGCCTACGGTGGCCGGAAATCGCCTCGAGATTCCCGACGCCCTGGGCGTCTCCTCCTGCGGCGGTAAGGGGCGTGAGGGTGCGAAATTTGCCTTTCCCTCACGCGTTCCGCCTCCTCCTTCGCGAGCATTACAGCTTCGCAGAAGGAGGTGACGGCCTCCCATTTCCTCTCGCTCCGTACCATGGACTGAACCAGGGCCGGACGCGAGAGATCACCGCCGCCGATCGCCTCCACGAGGACACGGTGATGCTCCGCCCAAGCTGGGCAGACCTCCACCGTATGCTCCACCGTATCCTCCGGGCGATCCACACAATGGTGACACCCGGGTGTTTCCTCCCGCCTTATCCTGTGCAGGAACCTCCCGAAACAGCCGTGTCCGGTGAGGACCTGCGTCAGGCGGAAGGTGAGGACGCCGTGGCGCCTCTCTAGCCACTCCTCAAAGAGGGGTCTTACCGCCGCAATTGTGGCGTGCCCAAAAATGAACAGGCTTGACAAGCACATAACAAAAAAAAAATACTTAGACAATATGATATACGGATATACGGATACGTATACGAAGCGCGGCGACACCTAGTTTTAGCCGGCTACAACTAGGTGCGGCCGGTAGCAGTTGGTTGAAGTAGTTGCTTTGAAGGCTCATTTTTACCCGACTACGGCGAAGCAAAAAGGAGGTATTATGATTTTGACCGGTATGTATGTTCATCTTGTACCTCATAATTTCCAAGCTGCTCATTATAATTTGACAAATGAGGTATCGTTGGAAGCGTCTTGATCGTCCGCTGGTTATAGGCTATGTGACGTCACATTGAACATGGCGCCCTCTAGAGGACATAAAGAAAAAAATAAAATAATGAATGAATTGAAGAAAAAAAAATGTCATGTTGGGTATCAAATGAAAGGGCTTAATTAGCACATTCCAAATATATATATATTTTCATTATATTTTTAAAGTTATAAAACTAAAACTCAACTACGATTATGTATAGGTAAATATATTAATTTAAGATAGTTAATTGATTCAGGCGTGGCCTTGCGAAAATCCATTATAAAATACAATAGACGTGTATATATTTAGTAACCTCTTCCGCTTAGCTATTTGTAAAGAGCCATAAAAACTCTGAAATAAATCGACACGTGTTTCACCTCTCAACGAGGCATCCTCAGGGTGACGATTGACTTGTCGCGAACTTGAACACGGCATGTTACCACACTGACCGCTGAACGCAGACTGAAGACTAATTGACTGATTTCTCAGTTTGAATATTAATTCAAATGTGCATTACTTATAGAAAATGTACATTATACCATATAAAATTAGGTATAATGAAATTATATCAATAATTAATTCATTATATTTTTTTATTCATCGTTATATTTAAAAAAAGTAAATACCAACTGTCCTAAATACAGGTTAGCACAGGTCTTTCAAAGCTGCATACTTAGTAGTATGCAGCTTTGAAAGACCTGTGCTAACTGCTTGGTACTCGAAAAACCTCGAAAGGAGAATGGGCACCTACATATGGGTTTCTGCCCTGAACCCCAATAGATATAAGATGTATACCAAAAGGAAGAGCTTTTCAAGGGCAACCTTTCCTACTAACACAACTTTTGCCAATTGTTAGTCAGTTCGGAGTTAATGAAAGGTTGATGAATATTTAGAGCTCTGTAGCTCCTCACTGACTAACAATCAAGAGAAGCCTTCCAGATTAGAATTATTGTCCTTGATGTGATATTTCCATATATCTCCAGATTTTTATTTTTTATCCAAATTTTATAGTTTAAAATGAATCAAATAAAATAGTCAAATTACTCGTAAATGGTTAACATTTGCGTAAGGGTTAAAAGGGTTGTTCAATCCGACATCCAGGCGGACGAAACCACGGGCAGTAGCTATAGTAAGACGATACAAATGATACGGCGGTGTATAGGTTATCTTGTCGCCTTGAACACCTCGGAAAAAACCGATTTAGAAAATTTAGCAAAACAAGATAAATTTAGTAAGATTAGAAGAGGTGGTCATAGTTCGTTAAGACGATAAGAACTAAAGCGCCATCACTTTCTGACTGCATAGAAATGAAAGAGATGCGCGATGACACAACGTACAACGTACAAGTTATTGCAAAATATGAAGCAATTATTTTTTTCATCTCCCTGGCCTTTTTCCAATTATATTGGGGTCGGCTTCCCGTCTAACCGGATGTTATATGGAGCGACTGCCTATCTGACCTCCACAACCCGGTTACTGGGTAATATGATACCCCTTGGTAAGACTAGTTGTTAGACTTTTGGGCTTCTGACTACTTTTAACGACTGTCAAAGATCTACGAATGACAGCCGAGACCGACGGCTTAACGTGCTTTGCGAGGCAGGGAGGGATGTCGATATGTTGGTACCTAATGGATGGTCACCCATCTATGAACCGACCGCGGCAAGCGTAGCTCAACTTTCGATCAACCCGTCTGAACCTTTCTGGCTACTGACTATAAAATAATTATTGCACATTATAACTTCTATGTCGTTTATGACTCCATTTCTCAACAGATATATCAGAGCTCCGTCCTCAAATGGACCTCCTCTCCGGTCTATGGAACCTGCACACTGTCGGCTGTTTTCTATAAGAACCCGTACGCTCTTTCTTTACTGCAATGTGGCCGATAAAAAGCATTAGAATATAGCATAAATGATGAATTGAGATTTGGTTGGTGGTAGGGCTTGTTCTCAGTCCGCCTGGCTAGCTACCACCATCTTATCTAAGTCTGTCGCCATAACAACAATGTTAACAGCATTGTTGTGTTCCGGCAGTTAGATGTAAGATAGCCAGTTCCTCTGTGGTTGAGGGTTTCGGGTGAAGCTCACTTCCACCTTTAGCTTGATCATCACTTGCCATCAGGTTGGATGTAGGCCAAGAACTTCCCCGTCGTGGTAAAAAATAGAATCAAATCGATTTAGGAATAAGTATTAGAACGTGTTGTCTGAAGATTTTTTTTACGGTTGGAACCGTATCACTAAGCCGTCCGCTGTCCGTCCGTCTGTCTGTCAAGCGGTTGTATTTCATGAACCGTAGTAGGTAGACAGTTGAAATTTCCACAGATATATGTATTCTATGATAGAAATATATATATATATATGTATTTCTATTGCCGCTTTAACAACAAAAAATAAAAAAGTAATAAAGTTAATCATTAAGGGACCGTTCAAGTATTACGTAAGCACTATAGGGGGGCGGGGGGGTCTATGATTTGCTTATTTTTGATGACATGCGGGGTGGGGGGGTCTAGATGATGATTACGTCAGCTGTAATAATTAACTTTTTTACACATATGGCAACCCACACATTGTCTATGCTTGAAAACGAAACGCATATTCGGGGATTCCCACAAATAATAAATACTGCATTAAAAAAAAAACAGAACACTTACATTAAAAGAAAAATGCATATATCAATGTTCACGTAAGCATAGCATGGGACGGGGGGGGGTAAGAGCTCTGCTTACTTTTGCTGACAAAGGGGAGGGGGGGGTAAATAATTGTTATAAATCTGCTTACGTAATACTTGAACGGCCCCTTAAAAGGGGGTATAAGAAACGTGTTCGGCGTTTTATGCTCGATCTTAATACGGTACGGTAACCCTTCGTTTACGTGTCCGACTCGCACTTGGCTGATTTTTACTTTTGAGCTTTAACTAGTCAATTCGTTTGTGACTATCTCGAATTGTCGAATATTCTCAGTGTTTTGATTTTGCGTTTCGTGTTTGGATTTTAGATGTGTAACATCTTTCCGAAAATCTAAATAGTTAAATATGTGGGAATGATTTGATTGATTTGACCAAGGAGCGCGCGCGGTGCTAGAATTGGTCAGAAATGACCTTGACAAGGCCCCGCCCTCTTTAATGTCGCTTATTACGAAGGTCAGATATCAGATGTTACACATCAACTGCGACTACTGTTTGGCTCGCTCGTTTTTTTTTAGGTGTTTTCTAGTGAGCTGCAGTGAACAGTTTAGATCCGCGATTTACTCGACTCGACTCTTGTGACTCGACTTTTATGACTATTCTTTTTACTAGCTGTATTAAAACAATTTAACTGTCGATATGAAAAAAAAAAACACAGTATTAATGATTTGAATATCCCTGACTCTACGATCAGCGCTTGGTGTGGCAACACGTCGTGTTCGGGTTCACGACAAGTCAATCGTCATCCCGAGGATGCGGTTGAGAGATGAAACACGTGTCGATTTCTTTCAGGTTCCTTTATGGCTCTTTAGAAATAGCTAAGCGGAACAGGTTACTAAATATATCCACGTCTATTGTATTTTATAATGGATTTCCGCAAGATTCAATTAATTATGACTACCCACTTAATTATGATTCCACTCAACAGATATAACAGAGCTCCCTCCACAAATGGGCCTCCTCTCCCGTCTTTGGAACCTGAACACTGTTGGCTGTTGTCTGCAAGAGCCTCTTCGATCTATGCTACAATGTGGCCGATATAAGAGCATGGATATTGTGGGTTATCTTAAGTCCGTGTTGCAAGAGGCTCGGCCTTATACCCGGATGAAGCTCATGTTTGTGGGGTTGCAGGTGAGACTTATAATAAATTTAGACTTATTTTTTTTTGTAAATGCTTACTTAATATTATAAATGCGAAATTTAGTTTGGTTATTATACTGCGGCCGCATCTACGTCTATCATGACGAAGGTTCCCACAGTAATATGATGCCGGCAGATGTGACCAATCATTATCGGTTATCGTTGCGATAATTTGGGCTGCGTAGCGCTTATCGCCCGGGTGGCGGTACATAATAAGAGTGGCGTGTGGTCGGACTAGCGTTGGTCATTCCGGACTGCGTAAACGCTCTGTCGCAATAATGGAGATCAATCTTGGATTATTGTACGATAATTCGTTTAAATTATGAAGCCGCTAATGTGACCACCGCATTAGCGCGATAACTTTTTAGCGAGCATAACATACGAAGCTTCGGAACGCATTGCTCTGTCACAATAAACGCAGATGCGGCCGGGGCATAATACTTTCACTTTAAACCAGCTGAACAGTTTTGAATGAAGTTTGGCACATGGGTAGACCATGATCTGGGTACATAGGATACTTTTATCCCGAAATACCCACGGGATCGAGACTTTGACTATGCGGGTGAAACCGCGGGGCGCAGCTAGTAATTAATAAACCAGCGTAGATTTTTCTTTATTAAAATCCTGTACCCTAATTACGTAACACATTTGTGTAAACGATTAAGACTAATCTGTTTCATATTGACAGTTCAACAACATTCATTACGTTATTTACGATGTTAGGTAGATTTTTTAACTGAAATCTTCTTTAGGCGTGTTGGGCATTTTTGAGATGGGAAAAGACAATTGAACTCGCGACTCCGTTACCGACACCTCATTTTTGTAACCACGATTATGACACCTCATTTTTGTAACCACGATTATGCTCTTTATTTATATTAAGTTACTGATCAATGTTCTATGCAAGTATTTTTACTTTAAAGGATTTGGAAGTTTTTTTTTTGGAAACGCGATTTTGCTCTTTATTTAGATGAGGTTACTAATCAATGTTCTATACAAGTATTTTTCTTCCGGCGGCACTCCCGGAGTGCCACTGTTTTTTTACCATCTTATGAAGCAATGGATTAGCAATCTATTTCAAAACGATTTACATTCTGATTGATCGAGTATTACGCAATTAGAGTTTTTCCAATTGATGGTCCACTTAAACAAATATTATTTTTATGTAGGTGTAAATTAAGTTGATTTTAGAATGACGTCATTTATTGAAAAGTCACTAAAATTTTAGCGCGAGTGTTTTAAATTATATTTCTTTCTTTCTTTCTTTAATTGAGGAAAGAACGACAGTAATAAAGATTATTTATTATTTGCAGGGTATAGGCAAGACTAGTTTGCTGGAGTGTCTGAGACAAGAATCTGCCATACAACATCGAAGAAAACCTACTGAGGTATGTATTCACAGGAAAATTCTTATTGAATGAAGCTAAAGTTTTGCCTAGACTCAATCTGCCTAGCCTTTTCCCAACTTTATTGGGGCCGGCTTCCAGTATAACCGGATGCAGCTGAATATCAGTAGTTAATATGGAGTCATTTCCTATCTGACGTCCACAACCCAGTAACTGGGTAGTACCCTGGTAATACCCTTTGGTAAGACACGTCAGACTTTCGGGCTTCCGATGACCTGTAACGACTGTCAAAGATCCACGAATGACAGCCGGGACCAACGGTTTAACGTGCTTTCCGAGGCACGGAGGAGTCTCGGTATGTTAAGATGGTCATCCATCCACCAACCCCGACAAGCGTAGCTTAACTTGATGGATCGGACCATGCCGCTGTTATTACTTAGCCACGAGCTCCTCTAAAGGTTTCTTAAATCTCATGCCTACTTATCCCTTGATCACACGTGTGAGTAGATGAGCGAGACAACAAAATGCTACTAGGCCGAGAGAATTCGGTGGACGAGTAGGTGCTTACAGGTATTTTTAGGGTTCTATACCTCCAAAGGAAAAGTGGAACCCTCATAGGTTCACTTAGTTGTCCGTCCGTCAGTCTGTCAAGACCCGTTTTCTCAGGAACGCGTGAAGGTATCAAGTTGAAATTAATATCAAATACGTAGATTTATGTTCCATTAGAGCTCAAACAAAAATCCAAGTTTCAAAGTCAAGGCAAAGAAAAAATACGGCCATTTATGTGACATATTTTGATACTCGCAAATAAATCTAAACCTACAGGGTACTTCCAGTTGACCTAGAATCATGAAATTCGGCGGAAGCAAGATCTCACAGCACAAGCTAAGGAAAAAGTCCGAAAATTGTTAATTTGTAGTTTTAAGGCATAAAAAAATAAATAAAGCTACGATGATACTGAAAACCGTATCAGTAATGTCACCTAGTGGATAGACTCGGAGTACACACACACCACACATTCATACACCTACATCTGCACACCCATCACACATGCCACCCCCGTTATATTCTAAAACAGAAAATCTTTTAGAATGATTACTAATTTAGTATACTTTTTTTTGTTTATTTTGCATTTTATTTCGATATTCTATTCATTATTTTAAAAATCACTTAATTATATTTAGTATACGCCTCCTCATGTTGGTCCATGTAACTGGAGAACCCTCGACCCCTGTAATTTCGGATGATTATGATATTTAATGTAATGTGAATGTGTTTTGGAAATAAATTACTATTACTAAGGCGCGGTAAGGCAGTGAGGTCAAACTATACGACATTATCCTAGCAGTGAATAAGCTGACGTTCGCGTCCGTGCGAACGTCGTACGGCGGGATTTTATACCGCACTGGATTTTCTACTCTCGGTATAGAGCCGAGCGTTGAGAATCCAGCGCGCTGGGACGAGAGTGCGTTGAAAAAACACTGTTGGATTTTCAACTCTAGGCGCTAAGCAGAGCGTTGAAAATCCAGTGCACGAAAAAACATCGCCGCGATTTTATTACGTCTGTGCGAACGTCGGCTGAGACCGCATGCGTCCTAATAGCTAATTCCTGGTGACTATAATTTTGATCCCTTTTCCAGCATTGGGCAAAACGCATGGGCAACAAATCCTCCCGTCGCGGCAACGTATCAACAGTGGGCGTGGACATTGGCACGTGGGTGTACGAGAAACATCGCTCCACGCGGGGACCCATTACTTTCCGGACCTGGGACTTTGGGGGGCAGCAAGAGTAAGTACTATCAGCCCAATTCTTGAGGAAGGTTCTAGGCTATGTTACATCACTCTACGGCCCTTAGGATGCAAGCCAAATTATATTAAAAAAAAAAACAGAAAGAACGCAAAGCGAAAATGAAGTAATAGCGCGGAATCGGATACGACGCGGCGGATCGCGGCCAAAATTTCACGCGCTCGAAGTCATGGGCAGAACCTAGTTTGTAATAATTTGGGCCTAAAAAATCTATTCCAATGGAATTTGAACTTTGCACTTTGAGTTTGTTTTTCCATAACTTGTAAATTGTTTCAGATTCTGAAATACAATAGACGTTGATATATTTAGTAACTTGTTCCGCTTAACTATTTCTAAAGAACCATAAAAACTCTGAAATAAATCGACACGTGTTTCACCTCTCAACGAGGCATCCTCAGGATGACGATTGACTTGTCGCGAACTTGAACACACCGACCGCTGAACGCAGACTGAACACTGATTGACTGATTTCTTAGTTTGAATATTAATTCAAATGTGCATTACTTATAGAAAATGTACAGTATACCATATAAAATTAGGTATAATGAAATTATATCAATAATAAATTCATTATATTTTTTTATTCTTCATTATATTAAAAAAAGTAAATAGCAACAGTCCTAAAGGGTTTTTTATGGCTCTTGAGCCATAAAAAAGCCTGTAAGAAGTCGGCGTGTTGCCACACCGAGCGCTTGACGCAGAGTCCAGCGCACCCAACGCTCGGTGCGGCAACACGCCGTGTTCGGGTTCGCGATAAGTCGATCGTCATCCTGAGGATGCCTCGTTGAGAGCTGAAACACGTGTCGATTTCTCACAGGGTTTTAGGAATAGTTAAGCGGAACAGGTTACTAAATATCTACGTCTATTGTATTTTATAATGGATTTCCGCAAGGTCACGCCTGAATCAATTAACTATCAGATTCTAATGTAATAAAATAATGTCAAATTTTTCACAGGTACTACGCAACTCATCAGTACTTCTTATCGCGACGTTCGTTGTACCTTGTACTATGGAAAGTAACAGATGGAAGGAAGGGACTCGCTGGAGCACTGAACTGGCTCAGGTAACTATCAAAAACGTCTTTTGTAGATCAACTTCATGTCCTACGTTAGATTACTGTCTACAAGAATACATTATAATATATATATCGGAGACAGGTATGCGACTCTCTCGTTATTATCATAGAAAAACCTTTTGCAGTTCAGATCAAATTATAATTAACTATAAAATTAATCACACTAGCAATTCACACACTGTAGGTACACGACACGACTGTTCGGAATGCGCGATAGTTTCTAAACGTCTTCACTGCTTTACCGCCACCGATGAACTCTGCTCAGCTCCGGCTGGTCCGAGTGTTATGTTCAGACTCTGTCGAACGCCACTAGGCGGCGCTGGCGTTACGATTAGTCAACTCAGTAACTTATTTCCGACATATATATAATATAGTGTCCTGCTATATTCGAGGCCTAAATATAAAACGTAAAAAAAAAAGTATACGAAACTATTATATTTTCATTTCAATACAAAATGTCGAAATGTGTACCTACTAATTATGAGTTATGCGACATTTATATTAAAAAAACCCGTTACTAAAGGCTTAAAAAGTAGCAAAAAATAAGCATTAAAAAAATTGCAACATACCTACTTTTTTTTGCCTTCTATTATATTTTTACAAGCAATGGCTTCGAAAATACAATATCCCAAAAAAAAAAAAAACATTTAGAATTTATTGCCGTGTGCGATTTCCAAGTCATTCTATTGTAGCTCATTTTACAATAACCTGCTAGTAAAAATATAGTAGGTCTCTATTCGCCGTCTACAAGCAATGGCTTCGAAAATACTATATTTGATATAAAAAAAGCTGGCAACCCTATGTACACCATACGAATTACAGATATAAATGTAGAAATATATCCATGTCCTATTATTGAAATGCACACACACACACACTCACTCTAACTCACTCATACACACACGCCCCCGCACTCACACGACTCAGCACATCTGCATTCTTCATTCTAATATGTTTTTTGGAATACTCCAATTGGGAGTCGAAACTGTCTCTCCCAAATACAGATTACTCATTGATCTAGCTAGGAGAGTAGCGATTGACCCACCAATTCATTGTCCCTACACTAAATTAATAATGCATACTTTGTAAGTAACTTTGACGGCACGGTTGGTGTAGTGGTTAAGCGATTGACTGCTGCGCTGCGTGTCACGGGTTCAATTCCCGCACGGAACAAATATTTGTAAGACCTACAATTAGTTTTTCCGGGTCTGGCTGTTTGTGTATGTGAGTTTAAATGTTTGTAAACGCACCCACAATACAGGAGAAATTCCTAGTGTGGGGAAATGTTTTATAAAAAATAAAAAAAAGTATTTCAGCTTATCTGACTAGCTATCTTAATTCTGGGTTTATAAAAAACTAGCTTTTGCCCGCGGCTTCGCCCGCGTGGATGTCGGAAAATATTCCACGGGAACGTACCACCGATACCGGGATTACATACCTAAAAGCCGAGGAAAAGGTCATTGACTGTTACCGCTGCGCCCGCGTTGCCGTCAATCAAAATAATTTTGTCACGCGTAATTTTGAATCTGTGATATCTTTTAAACCATTAATTTAAATGAAATGATGTCGATGCATATTTTAATCAAAATTAAATGCTCAATTTAAGTAACATAGTTTATTGGATAAGGATTAATATAATATCGGTCAAATTAGCTCCGAAAATAATATTGACATTTTTATCAAATTCTAAAAGATAAGAATGGTTATTGTGGGTCATCCTTAGAAGATAGACATATGCCATCGCGGACTTTTTTGTTAAACTTTTTAAGATGAATCTTACTATAGAACATACATTTTATGTAACTTTTACGATTTTCATGGCGCAAGCCAACAAAGCTCCCAGTTGGCATGGTTTTTTCCGACATCTTCAACAATAATCGTCAAATTTCAGCAAATTAACACAAAATCTTAATGAATAATACACTTAAACCTTCCGCATGAATCACTCCGCCCATTGGTGAAAGCCGTTTGAAAATCCGTTTGGTAGTTTTTGAGTTTATCGCGTTCAGACAGACAGACAGATGCGGCGGGGGACTTTGTTTTATAATATTTAAGGATAGAGTAATAGAAAAACCTTTGAAAATTGTACTTTATTTTCTTCTTTCATTCTAGGTCCATACAAGCTCGCGCTCCGGGCTCGCCCGTCATTATGGTAGCTACCCACTACGATCAGGTAGCTAGTGTAAGTAGACCCATGAACCGTTTTTTTTTAATTATTTTAGCTTTTTTTAATGCACGCCTCATAATGCGAAGCAGAGAGTGCTCTGTGATCGAAAAGTCTTTTGCCTTGCTTTTATGCAACTGTTTTTAACCGACCTCCAAAAAGGAGGAGGTTATATTTTCGTAGCGTATGTTTGTTTTTTTTTATGTCCGCCGATTTCTCCGTCAATTGTGGATCGATTTTGATTTTTTTTTTTGTTTGAAAATATATGCTCTCGAGGTGGTGGTCCCATATAAATTTTATTAACTTTGCTTGGATAGTTTTGAGTTAGCTTCAATAATACGTATTTTTTCCCACTTAGTATGTGGATGCTATTTTAAGTTCTTGTCACTGATATTTACATAGCAGGTAGTGGTATTCGAATTTGTGTGGGGTAGGTACCACAACTAAAAAGTGAAAAATAAAAACTTTTTACAAGAAAAAACAACCGACTTCCAAAAAACTAAAAAGTGGAAAATAACTTTAACACATTTGCCAGCGCTCGGTGTGGCAACACGCCGTGTTCGGATGTTGAAAATTTTCTAATTTTATTAAATAACTTTTTTTTATTTTCAATAATATACATAATCAAAAAAAAAAAAAAAGATGATGTGGATATATTTAGTAACCTTTTCCGCTTAGCTATTTCTAGAGTGTCTTGAAAAGACCCTGGAAGAAATCGACACGTGTTTCAAAGCCACACCAAGCACCGAGCGCAGACTCTCTCGAGTCTGCGCTCGGTGCTTGGTTTGGCTTCGTCATCCTGAGGATGCCTCGTTGAGAGGTGAAACACGTGTCGATTTCTTCCAGGGTCTTTTTAGGACTCTTTAGAAATAGCTAAGCGGAACAGGTTACTAAATATATCCACTTCAATTGCATTTTTTTTGTGAGTTTTTATGTTTTTTGATTATTTGTTTGCTACACTTTCACGCTAAAATGACTGAACGCATTTTGATGAAATTTGGCACACGGGTAGACCATGACCTGGAGAAGGATATAGGATACCTTTTATCCCGATATTCCCACGGGATCAAGACTTATGCGGGTGAAAGTGCGGGGCGCTGCTAGTATAAATAAATAAATATGAAAGCTTAGGATGTCCGTCATTCCGACCTCGCCGCTGAGGTCCTTTGAGATCGCGACCGTGTCCCCGAGTAAATGATACTCCTCCCCGACCCTTGCTCGAAAACGAGGTGCCAGCACTTGTTGCAGCGGAGCACGTAGCTTTAAATACCCCGCCTAATAATCATGATATTAACCAAATTTCATCAAAAATCCAGCCTGTCCCTTCTTGCTGTCCTCCCCCCAGCGACGCCCTAAGCCGAGGTTCGTACCCCACGGGGGGTGCACTTAGCGAGCGTTCACCTAGTTTTAATTTAGAATAGTTTACTTGCTCCTGGCTGGAGGCTCTAAGTGTAGCAGCTTAAGGCACCCACAGGAAAGTCCGGTTAAGCAGCCAAGACCTTAGTGGTCAAAACTGCGAGTTGCCATGTTTAAAAAAAAAAAGCTTAGGATGTCTTTATTCCGTCATTTTGTAGGCTAATTTATATCTTGTCGCCGTTATCAGAACACCATTCATGTTACCTCTTTTAAAACCGCATTTTTCGGTAAAAGTGTGCTAGGTATGGCTCCAAGAATATATAATGTATACCAGAAACTATTAGAAATACAGTGTCTGGGATCCTTTAAGAGGTATCTGTTTAAATTCCATTTAGATAAATGTTACTACTTCATCACTGGGTTTACTTCTGATAAACAGAGGTATGACGATTCCAACTTGCTTATTAGACATTTATGATTTTATTTATTGACTAAAAAGGAATTCGTTTATTTATTTATTTAGAAAGAAAAATAAGTTTATTTGTCACAAAAACAAGTTTATAAAAGAAGAGAACAATAGATTTAAATATAATTACAAGCACAAAACAGAAACATTTGTCTAAAATTGTATGACCTGTTTACATAACTGACATATTATTTTAAATTGATATTATCATTTCTTTTAATGTAATCTATTGGCACCTTAATTGTAATTATTTATTTGTGTTAATTTTGCACGCCATAAATATTGGCAAAACATAGTGCGCATATTTTAGATAATATACTATCTGTAACCATACCTATGTTTAACAAAATAAATGATTCTTTGATTGATTGTCTCCTGTAGTGTAACCTGCCTGAAAGTGAAAGTCCGGAAGTTCTTCAGCGCCTGATTCGCTCATCCATCATGGGGGCTCCTGATGCTGATAAGCTTGGTCTGCCTCGAGTATTGGATTCTGTCGAGGTAAGTCTTGTGGCAGTAGACCAGATGGCGGGCAATTTTGTGAATTCGAACCCCACGCATTACACAAAAAACGGGAAATATTAAACTTATCCTCTAAAAACCGTTTATGCTTCTAATGATGGACACTTTTTTAAATAATTGAGCCTCTGTTTAACTTTCTGGCCCCTTCTTACAGTTGGTCGCAGTAACTAAACTGGGGCGCCCGGACTAAATGGTTTAAAAGTCGGCTATGGGCAAATCGTGTTATGAGTTTTGGATAAGTTTATGTGGGATAAAAATATTGTATCACATTAAAATATGAATGCAGCTAAAATTGTTTAAAACGGAACGTGGTGGATGAAAGAAAGGGAAGGATGTGTGTGCGAGTGAGATAGGGGCGAATGGCTGGAACTAGATTCACGATACGACGACTTACGGTGCAACGCTGATAATTTTGGAGTGTCATAAAAAATAAAGTGGCACAGGTGTCATAATCGTTTATTTTGCCAACGTATCCCACATTAATATAGAAAACTTAAAGTAGTAGCCACGAAAAAAAACGTGTGGCTAGCTGAAGAGTTTCATCAAAAAGTGAAAAAATCGGATTGACGATAAATCTTGTAGACGATGGTTAAAAAAAAATGAATATCGCAAAAAAAAAACATACAAAAAGCACAGCCGTATTTTACGAACAAAGCATGAGTTTATGTATGTATACCTATATTTTAGCTTCAATTTTGAATCTGTGATATCTTTTAAACCATTCATTTTAATGAAATGATGTCGATGCATATTTTAATCAAAATTAAATGCTCAATTTAAGTAACATAGTTTATTGGATAAGGATTAATATAATACCGGTCAAAATAGCTTCGAAAATAATAATGACATTTTTATCAAATTCTGAAAGATAAAAATGGTTATTGTGGGTCATCCTTAGAAGATTTTTGTTGAAATTTTTAAGATGAACCATACTATAGAACATACATTTTATATAACTTTTACGTTTTTCCCGGTACAAGCCAATAAAGCTCCCAGTCGGCATGATTTTTTCCGACATCTTCAACAATAATCGTCAAATTTCAGCTAATTTACACAAAATCCTGCAACAAGAACAGCCGTATTCTGTTATATAGGATACTATAGGAACAAAACATGTATTTTAGAAACGCAATTGAAGTGGATATATTTAGTAACCTGTTCCGCTTAGCTATTTCTAAAGAGTCTAAAAAGACCCTGAAAGAAATCGACATGTGTTTCAACTCTCAACGAAGCATCCTCAGGATGACGATTGACTTGTCGCGAACTCGAACACGGCGTGTTGCCACACCAAGCACCGAGCGCAGTGAGCGCGTCTGCGTGTCGATTTCTTTCAGGATCTTTTTAAGACTCTTTAGAAATAGCTAAGCGGAACAGGTTACTAAATATATCCACTTCAATTGCGTTTCATAATGGATTTCCGCAAGGTCACGCCTGAATCAATTAACTGTATATTTTAGCTTCAATTTTGTAATGACTTGTTACAGGTGTCCTGCAATACTCGACATAACATCAGGCTTCTGGCCGACATTATATACTCGGTTGCCTTCAGTGTCAAACCACCAGGTATGATCCTATTTCCATACTTTAAACTCAATCGCTATATTAATCAAAAGGTGAATATAAAAATTGTTTATTGGTAAAACAAATACAGGTATAAACTAATTTTTGATTGGATCTTCCTTTTAGGCAGATAGTGCCTGTATTAGGAGAGTCCGCTCTTCCATATAGTTAAGACAATGGCACGTAAAATTTTATCGGAGAGGCAACCGAATGGCGAGTGGTAATCTTTTTTTTTGCGTGGGAAATTATCGAATAACTTCTCGCGCTCTGGGCGGAGCGGGAGGGCGTGTCAGACTCTTAGTGACTAAAACCCACCCGTGTTCCTTCGGTTGCCCTGTTGCTGGGGGCCACGATCTCCCTTTCGGTTTTCTTCGCACCCCCGGCAGGCATTGGCCTTAGTGGACCCCGTCAATTCTGCTGACATCTCTTTGAGGCGCGCGTCAAACTCAAATCATTTATTTCAAATAGGCCCATGTATGGCACTTTTGAACGTCAAAATTTACAAAATAATATAATTGATTCTAGTCGCCCCTTCCAAAAGGTAGTTTTCGTATGGAGAAGAATGGGCAAGAGACTCCACCGTTACTCTTTTAAAATGTTTTACAATAGTTTGTATAAGTACGTACATATGTTAATTATATGTGAAGACGATGCACCTAGAATAAAATTACTATACCACAATAGGTAAAAAGAATTAAAAATGAAGCAACGACAGATAATTTAATTATGTGATAGATACATGGTGCTCACATATTTACAAACATTGTAAAAGTAGACGATTTTCCTATTTTTTTTAAAAATTAATAAGTCAGTGTGTGAGGAAGTAATACGGAATGTAAAATCAATGTCATATAACACAAAATTATAAATTTTGATGATGGGTAGTGTTCACAATTAGCGATGTGGATTCCGCCACATTCATATATTTTCAGTTATATATGTTTATGTAATTCTGCAGGTAGTAAAGAACCGCTACTAGAACAGCGGATCCCAGCAACGTACCTCGCTCTAGAAGAGTGTATCACCTCGTTGGCTGCTGATCTTCGGGAACCGGTGATGAGACACGAGGAGTATAGGAAGCTGGTGAGTCTAAATTTTGAATTTTATTGTGGATTTGATTACATTTTGACATATTTTGTCTGTAATTAATATTGACTGCTTTTGATACTGTCTGTAATTGTTTATTTAATTAGTAACTATAAGGAAGGAGGTGGGGGTGGAGGTGGTTGGAGGAGCTCATGGCTAAGTAATAACAGCCGTACGCCGCTTCTAACGATCTTTGTCTAGGTCCTTTTACATGTAGACTATTTCAGAAGAAAGTTTTCTATCCAAACTGTCAAAATCACTAAGGTAGTGAAGACAAAATTTATTTTGTAATCGCCATGCTAAAGACGGTAGAAAACTTTTTACTCGACGGCCACAAAGTATATACGGTTACCTACAAAATCATGTTTTTTGAACGCAAAACTGTGATAAGTAATATTTATCATAATTAAAATTCACACCAACACCTCGAATTCATGTGCAAAAATAGAACTGTATCTTTTTTTCTTTTGCTTATATCTCGAAAATGGTGTGTCTAATCGCAAAAATAATGAAAATTTCGACCCACTTTATAAAACCCCCAAACCCCTAAGACTGAACCTGTAGGTAATAATTTTTCTTATTTTCCATACAAAAAGTGAAAAATTCCATATAAAATACGTCGAGCCTTCGCGCCTCCGGCTCTAAAAAAAATCACGGGGTAGGACAAACAAGTACCACGTGGACTCGCGATTGTCAAATACGATTTAAGTTGTGTCAAAATTATATTTAAATTTAGGGATTTTTTGTTGCAGAATAGTTTTAACATTTTCATAGCCAAAAATAAAGGGGTTTTAGTGATAGTTTAGATAGTTTAGTTCGGTGCAAGAGAATCGTAATATTGTTTTCTTCCAAAATACGATACTTCGACTTAAATTTTTTACTTTTAATATCAATAAAAATTGAGAATCAAACAAAGAAAAAAAAATCCTATGACAAAACAAACAATTATAAGTCGAATTATGAAAAGAGTGAATTGCGTAAAAAGTGCAGTTGTGTCTTTCTACTTTACTGCCGTCTTGTCTACACGGAACGTCATTTTTGTCTATTCTTCTGTCGACACAACTCGTTTCTACGGTGGTCATGCTACGCGTGCTGGAGTCTGGATTTGTGTCCGGTTGATGGCAATAGGCTCGCCCCCTATTACATGGGACTTAAAACATAACTGGTGAAATGTGGGTGAACTATAGATAGATCTTTGCCTAACCCTTCGGGGAATTCAGGCTGTTATGTTGTGTTTTCACTTGTTTTACAAATTTCTTCTTTTCGTGTGTTTAGTAACTAACCTGGTGTTAGAGTTTTAAAGCCGTCCATGGGCCTCTAACTTGGCTTCACATGCCGTCGAGAAATATCTCTCAGGCATGCCGGTTTCCTCACAAACTTGAAAAGTAAAGTATCTTTAACAGTCAAATCAATTGCCTTTCTAAAACAAATTTCAGAAATTAACACATATTATTAGAAGCTGGACTTAACTTTTGTCCACAGTTAACCCAGGCACAGATAATATACTAGTACAGATACCCAATCCCATACAAAGAAATGATACCTCCCTAAGTCTGGCTATTGAGCTGGCTATTTTTCTTCCTCCATTTTTTCAACAGATGGCAGCATCAGCGACTCACAAATTGTCAGAGACTGAAGTTTTATAACGCCATCTAGAAGTCGACTTAGATACTCATTGCATAAAGATAGATTCTCTACATCGCACATCGCACGGTACGTTCAAGGACAAATATAATAACAATACAAAAAAAATATCTCGAGTTGGCGGAATAGTTTCATTTTTGTGCGTGAGCTAGCAACTTTCACGCGGCAGGGAATGCCTCTTTATGTATTTTTTGTATTTCAATGCTTAAATCTAGATGTTCATCTCCTCGTTAACAAATCCACTATTGCTAAAACCCTAAAACTGAAATCACGCGTTCTTCGTCCGAACTCATTTTGACAGTAAGCGCACGTTTGCACGGTTGTAATAAAATTTTTGGCGATTATTTTTCGTGCACTTGATTTTCAACACTGTCGATATACCGAGAGTTGAAAATCCAAGTTTGTTTTGTCAACGCGCTGAGAAGAGAATGTGTCCCAGCGCGTTGGATTTTCAACGCTCGGCTTAACATTGAGAGTTGAAAATCCAGTGCGCTATAAAATCCCGCCGCGATTTAATTACGTCCGTGCGAACGACGGCTTAATGTTTTTAAAAATATCAAATAAAACCGGCCAAGTACGTGTTGGACCACGCAAAATGAAGGGTTCCGTACTTGGGATGAATTTATCCCTTGCTTTTGGCTATGAGAATCTTAAACTATTCTGTAACAAATCTCTAAATTTAAAAATAATTTTGACACAACCAACATCGAATTACACAATCGCGATTCCACGTGGTACTTGTTTGTCCTAACCTGTAATTTTTTTTTTAGAGCATTAGGCGCGCAAGCAGGGCCTCGACGTGTTTCTTTTTTCACTTTTTGTATAAAAAATATAAAAAAATTATTACCAAAACGTTGAGTTTAATGGGTTTAAGCATTTCAGTAAGGGTGTCGATTTATTTTTTATATTTTTTCGATAGGACACACCATTTTCGAGATATATAAGCAAAAAAAAACAGAATTTTTTTTTTTTGCACCTGAAGTCGAGATGTTGGTGTGAATTTTACTTCATGACATTTTATTCCACACCTAAAAAGGTGATTAAAAATCGCGATTAAAAATAGTCAAATTTAGTTAGACAATCAATATTTTAGGTGAAAAACGTCAAATTCAGAATAGCAAAATTGCCATTTTCACTAAATTGATAACTCGGTGCCATCTTAGTACTGTCAAACTAAAATATAGTTTTGTGTCACTTTAGTCTACGAGTATTTCAGAATGGGAAATCGTCGTTTTGACAGGAATAAATTAAATTTTGGTGATTTTTAGGCTACTTTACAGGCATTTGTGAGAGAATCGGCACCATTCCTACCTATCTACTTTTAAAACGTTTCGTTCAATCATTTTTAGGGTTCAATACTCAAGGAGTAAAACGGGACCCTATTACTAAGATTCCGAACCGTGATAAAAAATTTACACAGATGATGTATTTCTGTTGCCGCTATAACAAAAAATACTAAAAAAAAACAGAATAAAATAAATATTTAAGGGGCTCATACAACAAAGTGATTTTTATTGCTCGTTTTTATAGATAATGGTACGGAACTATTCGTGCGAGTGTCCGACTCGCACTTGGCCGGTTTTTTATAGTAAGTTTTAGAAAGGTATTGGTAAATTGAAAAAAAAATATATTTAAAAAGGTAGGTATTTGCCAAAAACATGTTAATTCTTCAATTCTTCATGTTTCTTTCAATTCCTTTATTTCTATGTAAACTAGGTACTAGATTATACAAATATGTTGTTTGATTTTCCTACTAAACGTTTATACAGTATGTGATGACAAATTGAGTAAAACGCCATCTATTGCAAAGAGCTCATGATTAACTTTATCATTCTATGGGTTCGAATTCAAGTAAAAGGTCTCACTTATCATTTTTGTTGGAAATACGTGATTTATGAATTTAAATGGATAAATCAACATAAAACAAGGAAGTTTTAATTTTTACTAATCTTACTTCAGCCAAATTCTGCTGTTTATCAGTTTTTAGTGATTATTCATTTCATAATTGTTTCCTATGCTGCCATCTATGAATTTTTTTCAAGACTAATTATAAATTGTTCGAGTTGAGACCCCATGACCCAGGTATGCAAGGGTGATTTTTCCCGCGGCGCTTTTTTTTCGTTCACTGGATTTTCAACGCTCTGCTTAGCGCCCAGAGTTGAAAATCTAACAGTGTGTTTTTTCAACGCGCTGGGACGAGAGTGCGTCCCAGCGGGTTCGATTCTCAATGCTCGGCTCAACACCGAGAGTTGAAAATTCGCGAGAAAATACCGCTGTGATATTTTTACGTCCGTGCGAACGTGGGCTTAAACCAATTACAATCTTAACCACAAAAAACCGACTAAGTGCGTGTCGGACCACGGCTAATGAAGGTTTCCGTAATTGGGATGAATTTATCCCAGAAACAAAATTAACAGTTCAAACAAAATTAAGAGTTGAAAAACATGTTCTCCCATACATCCATGTACGCCACGGTCAATTCTCCAACTGCAAATGTAAGTTTGTAATACGACAAAACATTTTTTTGAAGTGAAAGCTTCTTAATGCGCGTTGGGCATTTTTGAGATGGGACTAAACCATTGATTTCGCGACACCAAGACGACACCAGATTTTTGTAAACGCGATTGTGCTCTTTATTGAGATAAGGTTACGGATCAAT
Source organism: Omphaloscelis lunosa (assembly GCA_916610215.1). NCBI lineage: Eukaryota > Metazoa > Arthropoda > Insecta > Lepidoptera > Noctuidae > Omphaloscelis > Omphaloscelis lunosa. The sequence continues at coordinate 2,813,535 of OU744272.1, read as the reverse complement.
GTTCTATAGAAGTATTTTTCTTCCACCAAGGCGATCTTGGTCTAGTGTCCCTTCTTTCGGCACTCCCGGAGTGCCACCACTTTTTTTTATGTGACAAAACTACGAGTTAACGATTTTCGGACTTTTTCCTTTACTTGTGCTGTGAGACCTTGCTTCTTGTCAAATTTCATGATTCTAGCTCAACAGGAAGTATTTTATAGGTTTTGATTTATTTGCGAGTATCAAAATATGTCGCATAAATGGCCGTATTTTTTTATTGCGACGACCTACTCGTAGAAGCTTGATTTTTTTAGAACTCCAAAGCCGTAACGTATTTGATAAATTTGAACTTTATATTTCCACGCGTTCCTGAGACAACGAAGTGTTTCTATAAGGGTTTCGGTTTTTTTCTTTTGAGGTACGGAAATCTAAAAAGAGTTTAAAATAAAGAAAATTATGCTGTACAAATTCTAATTCCGTTTTTTTCGCAGGTAACACAATACATGCAACAAAAGAATCATCGAATGTTCAGAGACGCGGCCGAGTTGCATCAAGCGACCATGTTTTTACATGAAAACGGTATGTATGCCAATTTTAATTATCCATATCATCATCATCATTTCAGGCGAAAGACGTCCACTGCTAGACATCTTCACTTCGACCGGTTCTGTGCTTCTCGCATCCTGCGGATTCCTGCAGCCTTCATCAGGTCATCGGTTCACCTTGTGGGAGCCCTTCCAACGCTACGTCTTCCGGTACGCGGTCGCCACTCCGGAACCTTTCGGCCCCATCGGCCATCTGTTCTGCGAGCAACGTGCCCTGCCCACTGCGTCTTAAGATTGGCAATTCTGCGGGCTATGTCGGTTATTTTTGGTTCTCCTACGGATCTCCTCATTATTATATTTATTTAGCTAATTTCGCCATTTCTGAGGTGGATGCTGAAAATCAACGCTGTTGACGATTGGTTTCTTCCGAAGTCACAGCATTTTTGCTGAGCATCAACCTGTTCTTGCACAGATGCGACAGACGGCAATCGCCGGTGTCGTAACACAGATAATCATTGTATTACGCAATGTAAATTGTCTTTGGCGCTGACATCAAGCAATAGACAAAATTGACAGACACGTATTGCTTGAATATGAGGCTTTTGGCTACTATAAGTGTATTATATGTTTTTTTTTTTTGTAATGCGCATTTTGTTTGTGCAGAATAAACAAGTTTTATTTCTCTTCTTACTTTTTTTTTTTCAAATTTTATACTTTTACCGAAGCCCAATATTTATTTGGCGATTTATAGGAGTTTGTTTTAACCTGTGGACTTTGTAATATCTACAACGCCACATGCGAATTACACATCACACTGACGTATCGCAAAATCCTGCATTGCGCAAGCAGAGTTTACTGCGCGACTAGTAAATATACAATGTCCCGACAACAATCATTGGGTATACAAAACCCGTCTGGTCGGAGAATCCTCCCTTTTCTATAGAGGATGAGTAAAATTTACACCCTGTTCCTCATACCTCTATACATCATTTTTTTTGTTACAGGCGTACTCCTACACTACGATGACGCGACTCTTAAAGAACTATACTTCTTGCGACCACAGTGGCTGTGTGACGTGTTAGCACATGTCGTTACTGTCAGAGAAATTAATCCTTTTGCAAACAATGGTCAGTTCAATTCCTTTATAATCTAAGTTATAACAGCCGCACGGGTCGATCGAAGGTGCCGCAGTTGGTCTGTTCAAATTCAAAAGTCATTTATTCAAACTAGGCTGAGAATCAGCACTTTTTAAACGTCAAAATTACATAAGACAGTCCCCCAAAACGCCCACCCTTCAATACTTCCTAGTGCCTTTAGCTGGGAAGAAGAAGGGGGTGTGTGACCGCTTATAGCTAAGTGGAACAGGTTACTAAATATATCCACACATCTATTGTATTTTATAATGGATTTCTGCAAGGTCACGCCTGAATCAATTAACCGACCATTTATTATTACATTCCGAGACCCCTCCTTGCCTTGGACAGCACGTTAAGCCGTTGGTCCTGGCTGTCCTTCATAGATGTCACTCTAGGCTGTCTATCCACTGGAGCGGGGTGAGGAAGCGGAGCGGAGAAATATGCCGATATTAACCAATAGGAGCGGAGCTCTGAAGCGGAGTTTAGATTCTATTGGTTAATATTAGTAAATTTTTCCGCTCCGCTGCCTCGCTCCACTCCAGTAGACAAGCTGCCTAAACAGTAGTTACGGTGAATCAGAAGGCCAAAAGTCTGACAACCAGTCTTACCAAGGGGTATCGTGTTAGCCAGGAACTGGGTTATGAAGATCGTATAGGCATTCGCTCCATGTATGTCCGGCTAACCGGATACAACTGAATACCGCATTTTAATCAGATAAGACTGGTTATCAGACCTTTGGACTTCTGACGACCCGTAACGACCGTCATAGATCTACGAATGACAGCCGGGACCAACGGCATAACGTGCTTTCCGAGGCATAGAGGTCTTGATATGTAATTGATGGTTACTCATCCACGAACCGACCGCAGCAAGCGATGCTTAACCTTCGGTTGACTCTTGCGGCTGTTATTAATTAGCCATGGGCCCCTTTATTAAAAAGTTCATCACCCCAGGAATAATGAAGATCGAAGACCTGGCGCACGTGTTCAAGGCATCTCCTATGCTGGCGCGAGGAGACGAAGCCAGTTCGCTGGGCGTGTCCCTGCTGAACAAGTTTGAGCTGGCGCTGTGCTGGGACTCGCGCTTGCTGCTCGTGCCGCCGCTCTTGCCGCGCATCGAGCCGCCGCAGCACCAGGTATGCCCACCCATCCGGTTCTATATCGCGGGCGAGTGTTGCTTAACTTTAGAAAAATGTGTTTTTTTTTTTAGTTGGAAGCCCACCAATCCGTTTCTATACCTCGGGCAGGTGTTGCCTTCGAGAAAAAAATGTTTTTTCTAGGGTATTGACTTTATATTACCTTTTTTTTTGGGTGGGAAATTATTTATTTATTTAAATAACTTCTCCCGCTCTGAGCGGAGCCGGAGGGCGTATCTCACTTACTGACTAAAACACACCCGTGTTCCTTCGGTTGCCCTGTTGCCGGGGGCCACGATCTCCCTTTCGGTTTTCTTCGCCCCCCGCAGGCATCGGCCCTAACGGACCCTTTCAATTCTGCTGACATCTCTTTGAGGCGCGCGTGGAACACAACGCTCCGTCGACCCGGGCCTGGTCCTTATCGGACGGCGAACTACCCATTGCCCACCGTTCGCAAGGCCGCGCCTACGGTGACTTTATATTACCTGGTGTCAGAGTCTTAAAACCGCCCATGGGCCTTGACTTAGCTTCACATGCCGTCTAGAAATATCTCTTAGACATACCGGTTTCCTCACGATGTTTTCCTTGGCCGTTTTTGAAGCAAGTGCTAATTATACAATACGCACATGAATCTGAAAAGTCAGAGGCGCGTACCTTGGGTTGTAACTCGAGGTCTATGACTTGGCAGTCCGACGGTCACACCACTAGGCTATCACTCTCCTAGAATTATTTGACGTGTAAAAAAGTGTTATTTACAACCATCATAATCGTTCTCCTGGCCTTGTGGCTAAGTAATAACAGCCGCACGGGTCGATCAATCAGGTTAAGCTATGCTTGCCGCGATTGGTGGATGGGTGACCATCTTCACATACCAAGACCCCTCCGTGCCTCCAGCCTGTCCCATCTTGCTGTCCTCCCCCCAGCGACGCCCTAAACTGAGGTTCGTACCCCACAAGGGGTGCGGTTAGCGAGCGCTTGCCTAATATTAATTAGTAAAGTTTTTGCCCCTGGCTGAGGGCTTTAAGTGTAGAAGCTTAAAGCAGCCATAGGAAAGCCCGGTTAAGCAGCCACGACATTAGGGGCAAAAAAAAAAGCGCTTTGACTCACTCTGCGTCCAGCGCTCGGTGTGGCAACACGCGTTGTTCGGGTTCGCGACGGGTCAATCGTCATCCTGAGGATACATGATAAATAAATGATAAATGATTTTATTTCTGTAAATAGGTTTGTACAAACACTTTTACACGTCAATCATATTTTAAAAACTAGATGAGGTCGGCGTTTCCTAACTGACTACTCTGAGAAGAAAGGCCGAAACAAACTCAGAGCTCACAGTCTCTTTTAAAGTCCAGACATAATCTTGGTCAGATCATGTGAAGACCATGTAGATTGGTGTCTGGAGTGGTCTTTTGAGGAAAGCATCACACAGATTGAGAGGGCCTGTCCAGTCAGTGCACGCATTTGTCAGTTATCGTGCAGCTCAACTCGGAATTAAGGAGCTCAACGATTCGACGAACAATACCAAAGAAAGGACATTTGGGTAGGCCGCATAAATTACTCAAAACTGTCAGACTATAATTAGAACTAAGTGAGAAAAAATTAAAAACAAAAAGAAAAAGGAATGACCCACATAGTCTTCACATTCACAATAATTTAAATAATATAATACTTTAAAAGTATATAAAATTCATTAATGTCAATGTGTATATAAAAACCAGGAAATAATCTTGGTCAGAGCATTTCATTTGAGGACCATGTAGATTTGTGTCTGAAATGGTCTTTTGAGGAAAGAACCATACAGATGTGAGTGGACCTGTCCATTCCATGCACGCATTTGTCAGTAATCGTGTAGCTCAACTCAGAACTTAAAAGGAGCTCAATGATTCGACGAACAATACCAAAGAAAGGACATTTGGGTAGGCCGCATAAAGTACTCACAACTGCCAGATGATCATTAAAAGTAACTGAGAAAAATAAATATATATATATGACCCACATAGTCCTCACATTCACAATAATAAAAAATAATAAAAAAATATTGTACTTCACAAAGTAAATATTCATGTCATTGTGTATATAATAGTAAAGTTAGCAAAAAAAAAAAAATAAAGTTCCGAAAGTAAAACATAAAAAATTATAAAATTGGAGCAGCTCAATCCCATGCCTTTTTGTCCTCAATGTAATCTTTAACGGCATAAAAAGCCTTCTGGCACAACTTGCGTTTAGTAAATGATTTGAATTTATTAAGGCTTAGATCTTGTACGTGGCTTGGAAGTTTATTATAAAAGCGTATACATTGACATCTAAAGGAGCTACCTATTTTCTTGAGCCTTGTTGTAGGTACAACAAATTTGTGTTTATTCCTAGTATTTATGTTATGGATATCACTGTATTTTTTAAACATTTTTTTGTTTTTATGGGCATATAATGGAGGATGCCTCGTTGAGAGGTGAAACACGTGTCGATTTCTTACAGGGCTTATTATGGCCCTTTAGGAATAGCTAAGCGGAACAGGTTACTAAATATACCCACGTCTATTGTATTTTATAATGGATTTCCGCAAGGTCACGCCTGAATCAATTAACTAAAATAAGTATCATTTATCATTCTTTTCACCAAACTTCTTTGCTTCACAGCTACCTGTTCGCTCCCGGTCGTGGAGTAGCTCCAACCGCGGCACTCCTCGCCGCATGTGGCCGGCTCAACTCACTCCTGTGCCTGACAGTAGGGGCACTGACTCCCCCACGTTGATACGTAAGTAATATATTGCTTCATAAACTTTACGTACAGTTCTAATAGGAGCTATTTTGCTAATCTATCGTAAGTTTTTTAAATTGTTTTGTAGTTGTAGCTCGTGGCTAAGTAATAACAGCCGCATGTTTCGATCCATCAGGTCAAGCTACACTTGCCGAGGTTGATCTGTGGATGGGTGACCATCTTAACATACCGAGACTCCGTGTCTCAGAAAGCAGTTGGTGTTCCTCATAGTTTTAGATTTCACATTAAATACTCGAACTGTTAAAATCACCAAAATGTAATGATCTGAACGATTGAAGCTTAAGCTTACGCAAATTTTCGTCTTTGTAATAAAAAGTACTGCTTTCCAAACCCAGGTCGAAAAGGTGTTTTAAAACTTTTCATTCTTTAATATTTTCTATAGCTGTTCGCATATTAGATTCTTGGCCGGCTAAAGACAATAGGCGCTAACACATGAAGTTCAAAATGTAGGCTTATGTAATATATCTGCCTACCTCCGGCGATTCCAAGCATATGCTTTAACAAAAGACTGCCAGAAACTGGTATAGTTTGACCGGACCGCTTTACCGAGCCTTAGGAATGCGCGGCGAGGCGGGGGGCAGGACGTCGTGAGCGTTGACGAACGAACGGCCTGCACTGCCCCCCGTGAGCCGCGCACATAGGTAATACGGGTTGGTATCCGCAACTCCACGTCAAAGCGTATAGATGGGAAAATCGGTTATTCGATCCACCCCAACTCCTCAAAGAAGGTCAGCAACGACTTGGTGTTACTAACAATCTTACGTAGGGTATCTGGGTTCTCAAAGTACTTGCCCTGTATGTGGCGCCCACCGGGCAGCTTAACAGCACATGAGCTGCTGTCTCGTCGTCCTCCATGCAGGCTCTGCACAGCGGTCTGTCTGTGACTCCTATGGCAAAGAGGTGTTTATTAAATGACCCATAGCCTGTTACAGCTGCTGAAACTATACGCAGTTGCTGTTTTGTTAATCGGAGAACCTGTTTCGTGAATCGGCCATCGATTGTAGGGAGTGCCTCCTTGGCCTGCCTGCCATCATCGTGGTCCAACCATAGTTGAGCCGCACATGTTTGCGGCTCAACTATGGTTGGACCATAAAATACTGGTATTCAGCTGAGTCTGGTGGTCTGGCGCGCGTGGAACACTACGCGCTACCATCTTAGGTCCTGTGTGATGAAGGGCGACGGATGTCCCCGAGTCCGTCGCCCCTAGACTCATTTAAGGGAGTTGAAAGAAGGCGTTATCTGTCCTCCGCCGTCGCCCAGTGCGTCTGTTGCGAGACGGGAGAACATTTGTGATCTTCGTTTCCCTTTCTGCAGCTTCCTTCTGTCAGATATCTGTTTCGCAGAAGAACCTTAGTCCTACATCGGATCGGCGTTACGGATTCGGTATATCAATACCTCACATAAGCCGATGATGAAGAGTAATTATTATTTCCCAGAGGAGTGCCACAAGCTGGTCGTGTCAGGGCGGGGTGGTCGTCCACTCCGACGGCTGCTACTCCTGTCGTACGTGCCGTGCGGGTTCTGGCCGCGGCTCTGTGCGAGGCTGTTGGCTGACCAGCAGCTGGCTGACGCACCGCACTCCGTGTATAAATTGCCGCCTGAGGTGAGTGGGTTTAAAAATTAGAATAATAGAGTTATTTTTGTTATAAACATGAGGAAGTATATGGAAATTAACTGACTCGCACTAGACTGGTTGTTTCATTGCTCCACGCCATTTTTATTTCCTAATATCTTACTACTTGCCACTCTCTTCCTCAGATGGAACTGGACGAGACAATCTCCAAAGCCCTAGAGTTATCCTGGGGCTGGAAGCTCTGGCTGAGCGGCGCGCGCGTGTGCGCGGGCGCGCTCAGCATGTTGGCGCTGCGGGAGCTGGCGCCGCGCAGGGACGCGCTGCTGCCCGGCGCGCCCGACCACGAGCTGCACGACGAGCTCTACCATAATATTAGGTGAGGATTAGGCATGATGGGTTCAACAGTGTGGAAAGACGAGATATCTTTCTCTTGTCTATGGAAACAAGAGGATCCTTAACCTAAAACAAAAAACAATGGCACTCCGGGAGTGCCGACAGAAGTGAAAACTTGAACAAGATCGCCTTGGTGGAAGAAAAATACGTGTATAGAACATTGGTTCGTAACCTTATCTAAATAAAAAGCACAATCGCGTCTACAAAAAAAAACTTAAAAACATTAAATTAAAAATACTTGCATAGAATATTGATCCGTAACGTAATATAAATAAAGAGCACAATCGCATTTACAAAAATGAGGTGTCGGTGTCGCGAATTCAATTGTTTTTTCCATCTCAAAAATGCCCAACGCGCCTAAAGAAGTTTTCACTTAAAAAACCAGCCAAGAGCATGTCGGACCACGCACAATTAAGTGTCCGGTAGTTAGGATGAATTTATCCCAAGAACAAACTTAACGTTGTAGTTGAAAAACATGTTCTCCGATACATTCCAACTGCAAATGTAAATTTGTACGCACAATATTGAGAGAATTACCATGTTATTTTAAAACCATAGACTTTTTTATAGGTTTTCGTGTAATTTATAAGTATAGAACTCTTTTCTGTATTTTTTTCAAAATTTTAGTCACTTTATTTTCGGAGCAAATTGGCTGTGACAGACAGACAGACACACGAGTGATCCTATAAGGGTTCCCTTTTTTCATTCGGACGTACGGAACCCTAAAAAAGAGTAAACAAAGGCACCGTACTGACTGCAGGTGTCATCACGCCAGAAAATCATTCAATTTATTTTATTTCACATAAACCTACATGGGCACTTATGAAACGTCAGAAGCTAGGTGCACGGTTCCAATTGGTCGTTTCCTATGGAGAAGAGCCGGCAAGAAACTCCACAGTTACTCTTTTAAAAATAATTGGCAATATTACTTCTACAATATTTTCAAATAACAGTGTTTTTTGTAAAATGAAAATTGAATTTGACTGCCTCGTTGGTCTAGTGGTCGCAAGCGCTACTGCTGAGTATGAGGTCCTGGGTTCGATTCCCGGGTCAGGCAAAGTGTTATTGGGTTTTCCATCTGGAATTTCTCAGTAACAGCCCGGAGTGTGGATTTGTGCCTGGTTGATGGCAATAGGCTCGCCCCCTATTACATGGGACTTAAACATAACTGGCGAAATGTGGGTGTACTATAGGTACACCTCGGCCTAACCCTCCGGGGATTACAGGCGTGATGATGTTATGAAAATTGAATCTACGTCAGCTGCCGATCTCCACTGCAAAACGCCATAAGATATAATACTGTAGAAGTAAGCAAAGTATACTAACCTAGCTGTGGCTATATCAGTCAACTGCCTTATTTTTCAAACTGCATATGCCGCTGAACTTAATCTACCTGAAATAGTTCTAATGTGGGCGCCCCATTGCAATTTTGAATCTGAAGTAATTCCTAAAAATATAGTTTCCGTTATTGCATCTAGTTTTTTGCCATCAAGTTTTAGATTTTGACCCACTTGAGGTACATTTGGTAATGAGAACCTAATACATTTAGTTTTGTTCGCATTAAGTAAAAGATTATTAGCTGAGAACCATTTTGAAAGAACAGCCAGACTATTGGTAACATGTAAGACATCTGTATCTTTTCTTTTCTTTTCCCGATTTGTATTTTTTCACACAGGGTAATAACTAAAAAACCGGCCAAGTGCGAGTCGGACTCGCGCACGAAGGGTTCCGTACCATTATCTATAAAAACGGAAAAATATTACCCTCATTGTATGGGAACCCCCTTAAATATTTATTTTATTCTGTTTTTTTGTATTTGTTGTTATAGCGGCAACAGAAATACATTATCTGTGGAAATTTCAACTGTCTAAGTATCACGGTTCATGAGATACAGTCTGGTGACAGACGGACGGACAGCGGAGTCTTAGTAATAGGGTCTCGTTTTACCCTTTGAGTACGGAACCCTAAAAACGATAGTCACGATACATATTTCATTCCATTCCACCAGGTTCAGGGTACGTCAAGAAGGTGCATGGTGTGAGCTGGACGTGCAGTCTTCAGCCTGTGTGGAGATCTTATTACCAGCACAAGTATGCGTCATCAGAAGAGATGATGGACTTCCTATATCTGGGTATCAGGTAATTGAGACAAATAACAAGAATAATATTTTTTGGACTACCTCCGCTGACGGCGCCGGCTCCTGAATTAGCTACCGGCGCCGGTTGCTGAATTGGCTGCCGGCGCTGACTTTAGAAAAAAGCAGAAAATGAGGTTGGCAATTTAGCATATTGGAGTAGATGGGCGGGGTAGGCATTAAAAAAAAAAACATGTAATAGAGCATTATTTTTTTCCAGTATTATATTTCCATAATCAATTATTTCCATATTCCAATAATGAGGTACTAAGTACCCGGAACCGAACTAGTTAGTAAGTTAGAACTGTGACCCCTACGCCAAAAACGACTAGAATATATAGAAAAAGTACTTTAGTTAGAGTTCTAAATACTGGAAGGACTTCCATGAACGCCGCGCCGCCGGTGTCTATTAAGGGAGCCGGCGGTGTCGGCCACGGAGTATGTAATGTGCCGGCAGCCGATGTTTTTAATCTCGGCTGCCGGCAATAATGTCATGCCGGTTCTCAATGGCGTTATTATTGGGAGCCGGCGCCGGCAGCGGAGGCACTCCCAATATTTTTATTTGAATTAAAATTTCGTTATTTTGCATAAAATCATGAATCCATCATACGGCGCCCTTTTTTTTTTTTTTTTTTTTTTTGGGTGGGAAATCATCAAATAACTTCTCCCGCTCTGGGCGGAGCGGGAGGGCGTGTCAGACTCTTACTGACTAAAACCCACCCGTGTTCCTTCGGTTGCCCTGTTGCAGGGGGCCACGATCTCCCTTTCGGTTTTCTTCGCACCCCCGGCAGGCATCGGCCCTAACGGACCCCGTCAATTCTGCTGACATCTCTTTGAGGCGCGCGTGGAACACAACGCGCCGTCGACCCGGGCCTGGTCCTTATCGGACGGCGAGCTACCCATTGCTCACCGCCCGCAAGCCCGCGCCTACGGTGGCCGGAAATCGGCCTGCGATTCCCGACGCCCTGGGCGTCTCCTCCTGCGGCGGTTAAGGTTAGGGGCGTGAGGGCGCGAAATTTGCCTCTCCCTCACGCGTTCCGCCTCCTCCTTCGCGAGCATTACTGCTTCGCAGAAGGAGGTGACGGCCTCCCATTTCCTCTCGCTCCCTACCATGGCCCTAATCAGGGCCGGACGCGAGAGATCACCGCCGCCGATCGCCTCCACGAGGACACGGCGATGCTCTGCCCAAGCTGGGCAGACCTCCACCGTATGCTCCACCGTGTCCTCCGGGCGATCCACACAATGGTGACACCCGGGCGTTTCCTCCCGCCTTATCCTGAACAGGAACCTCCCGAAACAGCCATGTCCGGTGAGGACCTGTGTCAGGCAGAAGGTGAGGACGCCGTGGCGCCTCTCTAGCCACTCCTCAAAGAGGGGACTTATCGCCGCAATTGTGGCGTGCCCAGCACTGGGTTGCGACAATCGCACTCTCCATGACGCCATGAGATCCCGCCGGAGCTCCGTCCGCTGTGCCGCGATTTCTCGCGGCAGCGGAGTTAAGCCCCGGCGTTTCGCCTCCTCGCGCCACTCCCAGATGTGCGCGAGGACCTTTGCCTCCAGATCCCATGGCGGTAATCCGGCAAGGAGGCTCGCAGCCTCACAGGAGACCGTGCGGTATCCTCGGGCCAGCCGGATGGCCATGACTCTCTGGGACGCGTTCAACCGGCGGGCTGGCCGCAGCCTCAATGAACGCGCCCACACCGGCGCCCCGTAGAGGGCCATGGACCGCACGACCCCCGCGTAGAGCCTCCGGCAGGAGGCGTTTGGACCCCCTAGATTGGGCAGGAGCCGCTTCAAAGCAGCCCCGGCCCGCTCCAGTCTGGGAGCCAAACGTCGGAAATGCTCCACGAAGTTCCACCGGCTGTCGAGGACGAGTCCCAGATACTTCATCGTCGACTCGACACCGATGTGAACCCCTCCCGCCATTACCTGGGAACTCGACGGTGGCGCATTCCGAGGACCATGAAAACCCATGGCCTCGGACTTGTGCAGGGCCACCTCGAGTCCCAGCTGCCGGATCCTGTCGACGATTGTCGCAACCCCGCGTGTCGCTAGTTCGGCCGCCGCCTGGTACGACCCCCCCTGTGCCAGGACCAACGTGTCGTCAGCATAGCAGACGACGCTGACGCCGCTAGGGAGGTCGGCGCGCAGCACCCAGTCGTATCCGATGTCCCACAGATGCGGCCCCAGGACCGATCCCTGTGGGACACCGCACGACATCTCTCGCCGGTTCCACTCTCCTTGGTGACCGGGGTAGATGACGGCCCTGTCCGTCAAATAGGCCTCGACCACACGACAGAGGTAGGTCGGCATCCGGTGATACCGGAGTGCCTCCCTGATGCAACTCCAGGGCAGGGTGTTGAAGGCATTGGCGATGTCTAGAGACACCGCCAAGACGACCCCACCCCGGGCCACAGCATCCCCAGTCGTGAGGGCCCGCACGCGCATGATGGCGTCCACCGTAGAGCGCCCCCTGCGGAAACCATACTGGCTCTCCGCCAGATCCGGCCCCACCCGCATCAGCTGCCCGACAAGGCGGTCTGCAATTACTCTTTCAAAGAGCTTGCCCACCTCGTCGAGCAGCACAATGGGCCGATAGGCGGACGGAGAGTCCGCTGGGCGCCCCGGCTTCCTGATGAGGACCAGTTTCCCCGTCTTCCAACGAAGTGGGAACTGGCCCCTCTCCGTGCATGCGCTTAGGAGCCCTCTTAGTCGAGGCCCGAGAGCCCCCAAGGCCAGGACCCAGGCTTTTCCAGGTATGCCGTCGGGTCCTGGGGCGGTATTTTTCGCATTTAGCTTGCGTACCGCCGCTCTCATCTCTACCTCAGTCACCTCCGGAGCATCGTCGTCGTCGTCGGTGTGGTCCGCATCGGGTACCGCAGTAGGCGGAGCCATGGGCGGGGGGGTATGTTCCCCTCTTGAAGGGAACAGAGCGCCCACCACATCCCCCACAAGCTGGGGCCGGAGACTCTGCGTCAGCGGGGGAGCCCATGGGCGGAGTTTCTCCCGCACCATCTTATATGGGCGTCCCCACGGGTCTCTGTTCAGAGTCTCCAGCAACTCCTCGCGGGCCAGTGTCCTGGCCCGCAGGATCTCCGCTTGGAGGGTGGTCTTCGCCGCTCTGTACCCTTGGTACAGCTCCGCCTGAATGGCTTCCGTATCCGGAGGGCGGATACAGAGCCTGCGGTGCCTGGCGTACCGGCGTCGCGCCGCAACGCATGCCATGCGCAGAGCCTCTAGCTCCTGCGACCACCAGTACACCTGGCGCGAAGCACGTCCAGGCCGGACCCGGGGCATTGCCACGTCACATATATTGGACATGGCCTCCCGGAACCACTCCGCCTCGTCGTTGATGTCAGCAGGCCTGTCCGGTGATGACACCCAGGCCTGCACGATCGAGGCTTCCAGGAGGAGCTCCCGGTCCAGCTGCTTCAGCGCCCACCGCGGACCACTCGGGGCCTGTCGGACCGGCGCGCTCGAGGTCTGGGTGGAGACGTCAAACCGGATGTACCGGTGATCGGAATAGGTCTCCACCCCCTCCATGACGCGCCAGTCAATGACACGTGGTGACAGAGCGGGGCTTGCGAACGAAATGTCCACCACCGATTCACCCCGCATCCGCACACACGTGGGGACAGAACCCCGGTTTAGGACGACTAGGCCTGTCTCCAGAGCCCAGTCCTCCACCATCCTACCCCGGGTGTCCGTATACCGGGAACCCCAAGCCAGATTCTTGGCATTGAAGTCCCCGAGAACGAGCACGGGGAGGGAACAGAACCCGACGACGACGACTCTCAACTCCGCAAGTGAGTTGTGGAACTCGGCAAGAGTTCGGTTCGGGGAGAAATATACCCCCACCACGGCAATCTCCCCGAACCGTGCTGCCACGCAACCCCGTCCTCTCTTGACAGACTCGAGGGACGGAGTACCGGCGGCGGCCGACGAAATGAGGGTCACTGAGCCGCTTAGGTCCTCCACCCAGTCATCCCTGGGCGGGACAAAGTACGGCTCAGCGACCACGGCGATATTAATCGACCACTGCGCCATGCTCTGGAGCAACAGATCCTGAGCGGCTGCGCAGTGGTTGATGTTCGCCTGGAGAAGGCGTAATGGGGCCGTTATTGGCACTCCATTTCAACCCCCTCCCGAGACCCCTGTGAATCATACGGCGCCCTACGCGCTCAATACAATAACACGTTCAGGGTGCTGATGGGTCCAGACCGTCCCATCCTTGATGTCCTCCCTCCGGTTGACGCCCTAAGCCGAGGTTCGTACCCCACAGGGGGTGCCTTACCGAGCGTTCACCTAGTTTTAATTAGCATAGTTGAATAACCCCTGGCTGGAGGTTTTAAGTGTAGTAGCTTAAGGCAGCCACAGGAAAGCCCGGTTAAGTAGTCATGATCACAGAGGTCAACTACGAGATGCCCGAACTAAAAAAATAAAAAGTAAAGGTGCTGATGGGGTTGCCTCGATACTGCAGCGCATCAGGGATGTTTGCTGAAGCTCGCGTTGACTGCTTTTTAACCTACTTCCAAATAGGAGGAGGTTATGTGTTCGTAGCGTATGTTGTTTATATGTATGTCCGCCGATTTCTCCGTCAATTGTGGACAGATTTTGAAATTTGTGTTTTGTTTTCACCAGAGTATTAGCTTGGAACCGAACCCGGAAACCTTAGCTAAAGTGCTAGCTCTAGTGTCAGACCACGTGGATTTACTGCTAGAAGACTGGTACCCTTCACTTGGTAAGTTTACTTTTTATTTTATAGCATTTTTTTGTATCCCATTAGAGACAGAACATAACACATAACATAACATCACGCCTTGTTTCCCCGAAGGGTTGGGCAGAGGTGTCCCTGTAGCAGGTTCACCCACATTTCGCCAGTTATGTTTTAAGTCCCATGTAATAGGGGGCGAGCCTATTGCCATCAACCGGACACAAATCCAGACTCCAGGCTGCTACTGAGAAATTTCAGATAGAAAAACCCAATAACACTTTGCCCGACCTGGGAATCGAACCCAGGACCAGACAGAAGTATTAATTTTAAAGTGAAAACTTCTTTAGGCGCGTTGGGCATTTTTGAGATGTGGAAAAATTACACAGGCCAACAAAATTTAACTAAACTTCTTAACCAGAAACTAGACTACATTTCCAAGGGTTTTCGATGCGTTGAATCCGAATCTGGCATCAGAATCGCTCTATCACGTCAGGTTTCTAAGATATCCTAACCTAAAAGTGCAAAAAGTACCGTTTTTGCCCGATTTTGAGGTTATGTAGACTCACGACTCACTCAAAATCAATTAGTATTTTGTTTGAGTTTTGTTATAAAATTATTATTGTTTATTTATAAGCTGTCAATGGCCAGTTTTGTAAAACTCGTCGGTAATATTACACAATATTAATAGTCTATGGCTCTGGCATTCAAGTAATAGACAATCTTGACATTGGCTACGAGGCTTTTGGCTAATTTGTGAAAGTAGATTATAAGTAATATTTTTTGGCATGTGCGTTTAGTTTGTGCAGAATAAACAGTTTTTCTTTCCGTTTCTTTTTTTTTTTTCAAAATAATGGTTACAATTCTGAGGCCAGATTTGGATTCAGCGCATCGAAAACCTTCGGAAATATATTGTCTGGTTTCCGGTTAAAAATTTTGTCGGCCTGTGTAATTGAACTCGCGACACTGTTACCGTTACCGACACCTCATTAAAAGTAATTCCTGCACATTAAAATTGTTCAATTATTTTTTTTCATGGCTGTATCTATCAGAGGACAGTGCCGATTTTAGTATGGCAGGTGGTGGCTTTTTTTTTCTCGCTGCCATCAACCAAATCTTGTTTTTCTAGTACAGAATAGTGTAATAAACGGAACTTATTTGACATGCATATCTCTAAACTAAGTCAAAAATGAGATATAAGAGTTAGAAGTTTGTATGTATTTACCGACTATTCAAATGTCCAAAAAAATTTTGCGGCTATCTGTTTTGTGGTAACTTAACACTAACATTGCACCTAGGAGTCAAAAATTGCCTACAAAGCTAATAAAGACTGAGTTTAGAGATAAGCTAAAATTAAAATAATTTTTTTTTTGAATTTTCAAACAAAGCGGTGTAACTAAATTATCAATCGCGATGAAACCATCTCCATAATGATTTGAAGTAATTAGACGTCCTCATAAAATGAAAAATGTAGAAAAAAAACTACCCTAAATTGAAATCATTTAAAAATAAACAAGTTGTTATTTTTTTTTTATCGTAAAATTTTTCGATAAGACCCGTTACGGACCTTTAAAAAAATATGTAAATAAATATTTACTTAGTTTTCTTTTTATATATTTTTTGCGTCGATTATATTAAGCATAGATTCCCTCATTTCGATATGTGCACATTTTAAAGACACACTGTTTATGCTATCAACAAAGTTTCATTACCCCGTAATACACAATATTGTCACAGATGAATACAGTTGGAACACTCCGCATTTTGAGCATGAAAATAAAAGTAGGTACGCGGCGGGCTCGACTTGTCGAATTCAGTAGGCGTAACGTAGTCAGAACATATAAGAGTTACACGATACAAAGAGAGGCAACTTCTAGGTGAATATAACTGTAGGTAATTAGCGCTGTGCGACCTGAATTGCACTTTATTATGTCGTAGTCAAATATCAAATAATTTTATTGTCAGATCATACAATCCAATTTGTTAGTAATTATATACACATCTTAAACACTAGTGTTAGTACATGATAATATTTGGCAAACTGATCATAATTACTATTAATGTCAACAATCAATAATAATGTCAAAATCATAACTATTATGTCAAAATCATAACCATAATGTCAAAATCATAACTATAATGTCAAAATCATAACTATAATGTCAAAATCTCAACTATAGTGTCAAAATCACAACTATAATGTCAAAATCACAACTATAATGTCAAAATCATAACTATAATGTCAAAATCATAACCATAATGTCAAAATCACAACTATAATGTCAAAATCATAACCATAATGTCAAAATCACAACTATAATGTCAAAATCATAACCATAATGTCAAAATTATAACTATAATGTCAAAATCACCAATAAGACAAACAAATATGCATTAATTACTTTAACATCATTTCAAGGCACGATTTGACGGTAATACCTGTGTCCTGGTCCAGTGCTTGAGTATTAGATCTTCCGCCCTATCAGCCACAGTAACCAAGAGGCTGTTGGCACTGCCCCGCACCCGCCGCATCAGGGAGGCGACACCTTTTCGCATGATTGCGTACTACACTATTTGCGCTGTAGCATGGTGCGGGTGACAGTTGCCCGTATGACGTTGACATTTGTCAGTACCACGTAGGGATGTGAGGTTATGCAATTCATTTTTATCGCTAACGATACTCGCAGCGTGAATCTAGTTCTCTTTAATATTGTTATGAAAATTAGTGTATTATTCAGTTGTGCAGTGTAACTACGTGTGTGCTACGTGTATAAACTTGTCAATATAAATGTTTTATGGCTACATAATTATCTTTGTACTTATATAAAATAATCAAAATCGGGTTTATGTTTTTTTTTTCGTGACAACATTTTTGCTCTATGGTGCATCGGCGCGGCGGCCATGTTGTTTACCCGTGCGATGCTGTGAGTGCGAGTACGAGTGCAAGCGCGTTATATTGTGACTTAATGTGACACGTATTACGATTTCATTGTTTGTTTTCATTTTTGTTAAATTTTTATTTGTTATAAGTTTGTTGAGTTTGTTGTTATTACCATGCCTAAGCATACAAAAAAAACTGTTTTGGGTAGTCAGGCCAGGGAGCTTGTTGTTCGCCTCCGAGACTACTTTGAAAGAGAACAACAAAATAATGGACCGTTGTTACCATTGAATCATATTGTAGAACGAGTAGCCGAAGCTCTTGATATTGGCCGCAATACTGTTTCGCGTATAACACGTGAGAAAATTGGCCAAGATGGGATGTTTGAAAATAAATTATCGACACCCAACAAAAAGCGGACCAAGGTGAAGCCAATCACAGATTTGGATGATTTTGCTAAGGTTGCTATTAGAAATCATATTTATGATTATTATAGAAGAATGGAGCTACCCACATTGCTCAAGCTTCTAAAATCATTAAAAGAAGCTGACTTGTTCAAAGGAGGTATTACTTCGCTACGGCAAGTTATAAAAGATATTGGCTTTGTTTACAAAAAAGTTAACAAAAGAAAGATTATTATGGATAGGACTGACATTGCCCTAGCAAGATGTAGATTTTTAAGGAAGGCCAAAAACATAAGTGATTGGAGCAAAGTTGTCTTTTTGGATGAAACGTGGCTAAACGCCAACCACACAGTGGGTAAAAGTTGGACCGACGATACGGCACAATCGTGTACCAAAGTGCCGGAAGGCAAAGGCGAACGCCTTATTATTTGTCACGCAGGTACAGCAAGTGGATTCGTCCCTGATTGTTTGCTGGCTTTTAAGTCAAAAAAAACTACGGAGTATCATGAGGAGATGAATTACGAAAAATTTAAAGATTGGTTCATAGGTCTATTAAACAATTTAAAAGAGCCTATGACCATAATAATGGACAACGCACCCTACCATTCGGTGCAAGTTAATAAACCCCCAAACCAATCCAACCGCAAAAGCGAGTTGGTGAAGTGGCTGAGTGAAAACGGAGTTACAGCAGATATAAAAATGTTAAAGACGGAGCTTATTGCCTTAGTCCGACGCCATAAGCCACCAACTCCTACCTATGCTCTGGACGAGATGGCAAAAGAAAAAGGCCACCAGGTCCTTCGACTACCACCCTACCATTGCCAGTATAACGCTATTGAGCTGATTTGGGCCCAAATAAAAGGTATGCTTTTAATTTCAATTCCCATTTTGAAGCTTTATAAAAAAATCAGCTTTCCGATCGTAGCATGTACCTAGTTTAAAAACATTACCAGATACTAGATTAGGCTGATTGATGATTATTTGAATACTTTTTTTTATAAGTTCGTTTATT
This sequence comes from Omphaloscelis lunosa, assembly GCA_916610215.1. Lineage (NCBI taxonomy): Eukaryota > Metazoa > Arthropoda > Insecta > Lepidoptera > Noctuidae > Omphaloscelis > Omphaloscelis lunosa. The sequence goes on along the minus strand of OU744272.1, from coordinate 2,794,860 downwards.
TTTAGGTTACGCCGCAAGAAATAATACTTCGCCGCCATTTACGGCAAATAAGATGTTGGCCCTATTACAAGAGGCCATCAACAATGTTCAACCTGAAGACTGGTCGAAGGTCGTGAATAAAACAAAAAGGGACATTATGTCTGATTGGGATCGTGACATACATATTGACAACATAATTGAGTCATCGTTAATAATATCCGTCACAGATTCAGATGATGAATTGAGTGACAATTCAGATGTTCCTGACTCTGATATGAGTTTAGACGAATAACATGTATTTTTTTTTAGCAACCTTTTAAGCAACCTTACCCTATAAATGTTCTGTTGTATAATTAGACCTTTTAAAAATAAAAATTGACCTACGCACAATATACGTTTTTTATTATAAAAAATATCGACTATCCATCGTAGCAGTACATCCCATCACTAAATACGTCTATGGCGTTACGTTATACGCATAACACTTTGCTTAATTTTTCATTCAATTTGATTTTATTTCTTGATTAGAACATTCTGGTTGGGTTTAATTTAATTTACTACAGTTATTAATTATTTAATATATTACGAATGTGGTACAACTGAAATATTAAGTCATAAATTGTAAATCGCGGCAACTTTCAAGAGTGAAACGAAATGTTACTGAAACTGTCACCCGCACCATGCTACAGCGCAAATAGTGTAAGAGTCGCTTTTTTTAAAATGATTTTGCGGAGTGTCCCATCTGTACTAATCTGTGTACAAAGTGTCTACAACCAAGTTTCCCTACAGGTACCCGCTTCGTTCACACCTCCGAGGGTCGGTGCCTCATCACGCGAGTAGTTCCATGTCCCGAGTGCCTCAAACACGCTGGTCCTCAAGCACAGCATCAGGAACATGAACAACAGCTGGCTCAGGTAAAAGGCTTAGTAGATTGTAAATTTGTCGACCATTTTCTCTTTTAATAAGTACCTGTTACTCGTTTACAGGCTTTCTTTTTTTTTAAGTGGGCAATTATCAAATAACTTCTTCCGCTCTGGGCGGAGCGGGAGGGCGTGTCAGACTCTTACTGACTAAAACCCACCCGTGTTCCTTCAGTTGCCATGTTGCCGGGGCACGATCTCCCTTTCGGTTTTCTCCGCCTCCTCGGCAGGCATTGGCCCTAGCGCCCCCCGTCAGTTCTGCTGACATCTCTTTGAAGTGCGCGTGGAACACAACGCGCCATCGACCCGATTGTATATAGGCTTGGAATCAGGCTTGTTGAGAGGGGCTTGTGGCTAGGTTCGGGTCCATTGATCAGGTTAAGCTACACTTGCCGCGGTTGGTCCGTGTACGGGTGACCATATTTTCATACCAAGACCCCTCCGTGCCTCGGAAAGCACGTCAAGCCGTTGGTCCCGGCTGTCATTTGTAGATCTTTGACAGTTGTTACGGGTCGTCAGAAGCCCGAAAGTTTGACAACCAGTCTTACCAAGGGGTATCGTGTTACCCAGTAACTAGGTTGTGGAGGTCAGATAGGAAGTCGCTCCATGTAAATTACTGGTATTCAGCTGCATCCGGTTAGACTGGAAACCGACCCCAACATAGGGGAAAAGACAGGCGATGACTTGTTGAAGGGCCTACACTGTTCTCCCATACCTATTAACACTGTTATTTGAAAATATTTTTAAAGCTAATTATTTGCATTTTTTGCCCGTTCTTCTCCATAGGTACCTACTACGCTTTGGAATGGACAACTAGCTTCATCTTTCTGACTGACCGACTCCTTGACAATTCAAAAGTTTATTTGAAACTAGTTTCCACCAGCGGCTTCGCCCGAGTGATATCTTTATAAACTGTAGCTTATGTTCCTCAGTGATAATATAGAATTCTACTGGTGAAAGAGTTTTTAAAATCGGTTCAGCAGTTTTTGAGTTTATTCATTACAAACAAACATACAAAAAATCTAATCTTTTCTCATTATAATATTGTTAATTGATTAAGGCGTGACCTTGCGGAAATCCATTATAAATTACAATAGACGTGGATATATTAGTAATCTGTTCTATGGTTTGGTTTCCGCACTTAGTCCGTAAGGTGGACCATTGTGCATGGTGGTCCATGGCGGCCGTTTGATGGTAATTCCAACCAGCCCACCTCCCTCCAGAAGCTAATTAAGTCTCCTGGTCTGTTCAGAACATCTGTGTAGGATCTGGGTGACCCGAGGGTTTCTGTTCTAATCTGGGTGACGCCTGTGCATTCAAAGAGCACGTGCGCGACGGTTTCGTCAGCCTTCATGCACGCTCTGCACAGAGGACTGTCCGTTATGCCTATCGGCGTGGAAGTGTTGGTTTAGCGAGCAGTGTCCCGTGATGGTCCCCGTCACCAGGCGCAGGCCGTTCCTGTCCAGGCGCAATAAACGCCTGGTTAGCCTGCTATCCAAGGATGGCATAGCTTCCTTGGATTGCCTCCAGCCCGGTGTCGAGGTCCACCAGTTCCCCGCTTGTGTGTGGGTGAATTCCTGTAGCCACCTGCGTATTTGGTTGAAGGGGATAGGTACGATAGGCTCGATTTAGTAACCTGTTCCGCTTAGCTATTTCTAAAGAGCCATAAAAAACTCCTAAAAGAAATCGACAAGTGTTTCACCTCTCAACGAGGCATTCTCAGGATGACAATTGACTTGTCATGAACCCGAACACGGCGTGTTGCCACGCCCAGCGCTGAACTCTGCGTTTTTTATGGCTCTTTAGACATTGCTAAGCGGAATAGGTTACTAAATATATCCACGTCTATTGTAGTTCATTATAATATTAGATTATGTAAATGCTTTTTTTCTAGCGGTCGCAAGCGCTAGGGCTGAGCATAAGGTCCTGGGTTCAATTCCCAGGTCGGGCAAAGTGTTATTGGGTTTTTCTATCTGAAATTTCTCAGTAGCAGCCTGGAGTCTGGATTTGTGCCCGGTTGATGGCAATAAGCTCGCCCCCTATTACATGGGACTTAAAACATTACTGGCGGAATGTGGGTGAACCTGCTACAGGGACACTTCTGCCCAACCCTTCGGGGAAACAAGGCGTGATGTTGTGTAAATGCTTTTAGTTTGAGTAAACTGCGATGGGCTAAGTTGATTGATTAGTTGATTCTTTGTCACTTGTCTCCAGGCCTTCAGAAGACTGGAGCTTGGTGCTGCTGAACCAAGACGTCTGCGTCTGTCTGAAGAGTCCAGGGCTTCCGACGGAGATAGTGGAGTTGGTGCAGAGTCTAATGGTAAGAAATACTGCTGTTATTCAGCGGAGCTAACTAGCACAAAGACTTGATGTCAACAGAGAGCAAATTCCCGCAATTTTAGCTAACTAAACTCGGTCTCAATCTGCTAAAAATAGTTGAGGATTTTTGACATTAACTGTCGTTGAGATAAAATTGTGACTAGATTTTGAACGTATTAGTTAGTCCTAATATTTGCGTGAAATCCTTCCATATCCTAAGGGCACGTCTTCCCTACCATTACCGCGCCCCCCGGTCTACTCCTTGATATGCAATGGTTTCTGTAGCCCCATGAAACATGAGGCTCCAGGGGCTAGTGCAAATCTTGGGTTTCATTAGATCTATCAGTTTGAAGTGCATTTCATTCAGTCATTCATTCACAGTCCTAATATTTGCGAGAAAATTATCAATTTGTAAGAATGTTTCTGCGACAAATTATAGCATTGACCGGTTAACGAGTTGTAGAGATCAAAATATGTAGAATATTGACAATTAATCGCGTTCACTTGTTTGTTCAATATCAGCCCGATTAGTAAACCCACTACGATCTCATCGCACATAGTACAATCATTGTAAAAACCGGCCAGGTACGTGTCGGACCACGCACAATAAAGGGTTACGTAGTTCAGATGTTTGTGTGTTTTTATTTATCTCAAATGCAAACTTAACATTGTAGTTGAAAAACATATTCTTCCATACATTCCAACTGCAAATTTAAGTTTGTTCGCACAATATTGAGAGTTTTACCATGTTAATTTAAGACCATAGACTTCTTATAGGTTTTCCTGTAATCTATGAGTAAAGAACCATTCTAAGGGGGGATGTTCTATTTTGTTAAATATCTTTAAATTAATTGATTTTAAAATTATAAAATAAATATATTTGAGATTCTCACAATAAGCCCTTTCATTTGATATGTTACACGGTACAGTTTGCAAAACTTTTTTTTTTTTTTTCTTGTTTGGCCCCAAAAGTGACCCCTATACTCAAAATTCATTTATTTACGTTACACGTTCGTGTTCGGGTCACAGAAATGCATATGTGTACCAAATTTCAACTTAATCGGTCCATTATATTTGGAGAAAATTTGCTGTGACTTAGACGGACAGACAGATATACCGACAGACAGACAGACAGACAGACACACGAGTGAACCTATAAGGGTTCCGTTTTTCCATTTGAGGTACGGAACCCTAAAAAGATGGCCACCAATATAGCACCCTATGTAATGTTTTAGCCGGAAAGATTATGAGGCACCAACTCCCCATCTTAGGAACAAACTTAACCGACATAACATCACGCCTCTATACCTCGAAGGGTTAGGCAGAGGTCTATTTATAGTTCGCCCACATTTCCCCAGTTATGTTTAAGTCCCATGTAATAGGGGGCGAGCCTATTGCCATCAACCGGGCACAAACCCACACTCCGGGCTTCTACTGAGAAATTCCAGATGGAAAAAACCAGTAACACTTTGACCCGGGAATTGAACCCAGAACCTCATGCTCAGCAGTAGCGATTGCAACCACTAGACCAAACTCGCATCTATTGCCATCGTTTTTTGCTTTTGCGATACGGAACCCTAAAAACGTTCGGCACTTTAGGTGTATATACGTCATTTGGTTCATTCACTATGAAATAGGCTTTTACAGATCGTGCCATTGACGAAGACGCGCCCCACTCTTATTCCTAATCGCTTACAGTTCAAATGTGTAACATACTGCAACTGTTTTAGTATTGTCGTGTTTACTAATTACTCACTCATAGTTATTAGTGTGTATTGAATATCAGCGCTGCGACATTTTTTTTTTTTAATGTTGCAACATATGCTGAGATAGGAGCCTTTTGGCCTCGTACAGGACCTACTGTATTTTTTTTTTATTTGATTTTTTTTATAATGTTTTAATGAGTGTGTTTTAGTTTAATTTGCAATGTCCTGTGCGAGTCCCAATAAATACTTTTTCTTTCTTTCTTTCTTTCTTTCAATACTAAAACACTAGCGGAATGTTGCACTCTTTTACTATGAGCGTTAAGGACGAAGTGTGGGGTGGGTCCTCGTGGGTAGCACTATCTGTACTGCATTATCGACTTAGTATTCAGTAAATGTCACTAAATTGATAATTAAAACTTTGACACTGACAATTAAATAAAGCAGTAGTAATTTTACCGTGTAAGTACATTTCTAAGTACAGTTTTGTAACATTTTTTTATTTAAAAGAGTGTCCGTGGAATTTCTTTCCCGTTCTTCTCCATAGGTACTTACTACGCTTTGGAATGGGCAACTAGCTTCATATTTCTGACTGACCGATTGACAATTCAGAAGTGCCTGTAAATGGTTTCATTTAAATAAATGCTTTGAGTTTGAGTTTGAGTGTGGCAGGGACATCGACGCGACTACTGTTACCATGGAGTCAGTATATGATTCTGAACCCCCCTGAGTTGAAACTTTTCGTCGGTTATTTAAAAAAAAAAAACTGCTGTTTCATAGAAAAGTGCAATACCTACGCGGTCAAAATGTATGGAACAGCTGTTTTTTTTTTTGTTTATAACCGACGAAAAATTTCAACGCTGGGGGTTCAGAATCATGTACTGAATCCATGGTAACAGTTTTCGCGTCGATGTCCCTGCCACCCTGTATATTTCATAAATGGCCAGTCCTTTGTAAAGGTTCGACTTCAACATTGACGACGTTGGTTTATGCTATATTGACATCTGTTTTCGAGAGATTGTATAGAATTTCCTTTGCAGTAGTTTGCTGAGTGCCGTAGCTCCAATAGGTATTATGTCTCCAAACTTGATAAAATAAATAATTAAAAAACAGACGAATGTTTTAGCATCTCGACTGTACTGAATAAGTAGAATTTTAAAACAGTTAAAATTTAAAAAATCCCCGACACAGACATTTTCCCAGTTTTCTTTCCTACTCCATCACCAGATCCTGTTCACCATCTATCTATAACCTATTCATTGAGACCATTCCAATGAGCCCAAACACGATACCTGTGCTGTAAGTTGGTAAGGGAGTTGGGTATCCTGCAAATTCCAGGTGATGCTGCAGCATCAGTTCAAGATTGCTATGTTCTTCTGATATCATTGAAGTAACAGAATACCAAATTTCAAATCGATCAGACCTGTGGAAGATACTCACATCCATTCATCAACTAGAAAAGAGCTGATAATCTTCAAAACGATTATGATAAAACATGTTAAAGAACCAGCGCTAGAAAACCTGCTTTCAAATAAAAAAACTGCATTCAATTCGGGTCACCCGTTTAAGAGCTACGGTGCCACAGACAGACACACATAGCGGTCAAACTTATAACACCCTCTTTTTGCGTTGGGGGTTAAAAATTAGGGCTTCTTTCCCATATACCGAAAACCTGAAACAATCGTTTAAGATTGTGTTGATAATGATGTGAATTTACAGCATTTTTTTCTTCTGTTTCTCCTAGCATCATCCCGCCTCGGCTCCGTCGAAGGCGTAGTCAACAGCGAACCACCGAACTGGTCCATAGCGACCGCCTGGACCGTGGAGCAGTGCATCCTCGCAGCCTGCAGCAGCAGTCGCCTGCACTGCCCCTTGCACAGCGACAGCCTCGTACAGCTCCGGCTGGTCGCTCCCGACACTGTAAGTATAGTCCTCTAGACCGTATTCCGGCTATGGCGGCCAATCTTCACGGAGACTTGCCTTCGGCGCGGGAGATTTATTGTGCAGGCGTGTGTTCGCAGACACAGGTGCAGTCTCTCTTCCCTCACTCTCATAGTCCTCAGGGATGGGAGGGGCACACCGACAACTTCCAAACTCCGAGCTGTTTCTAAGAAATTCCAAATGGAAAAACCCAATAACACTTTGCCCGACCCGAGAATCGAACCCTGGACCTGGAGCAGTAGCGGTTGCGACCGCCTAGACCAACGGGGCAGTCAAAATCAAACAGGTCTGAAGTTAGAACTGACCGTGTCTGGTATCCTGCTTTGTTTCGCACACGACTCGCATTATTATGCTGAGCGAAGGCCGTTTCGTGCGGATGTGGAACATATTTTCATCGTTTGTTTTTGGAACGAAGTTCTTTAACTCGGCTTACGGTATGCCCGAAAACGTCAGTCTCAAGGTCTCATGTGTCAAAAGTGTTTGTTTTTGTTTTTTAATACAGAGCCATCTAGTATAATTTTTTAGGTAGTAAAAACAAACTAGATGGCTCTGTATTAATACACCTCCCGACTTTTTTGATGTATAACATATTTCCTCTCGCTTTCCTGCAATCTATAAGAGTGATATCATGAAAAGGGATGGAAGTGTGTAACAGGAAGCCGGGGAAACGCGCGCTATTTGATTTGACCACTGAGCGCGCGCGGTGCTAGAGTTGGCCGTCAGATGGTACCAACCATCATATTTATATAATTTCATACCTGTCTGTATAATTAAAATGTTCCTATTTAATTTATTATTGTAAGTATACGAAATTGTGACTAAATGCAACCTATTTGTTTATGCGCCGTCTTAATTTATTGACATTTTATTATTACTATTAATCATTAGTTTTTAGCATGAAATTGTGACATGTAATTTTCTTGACTTCATATTTTTATTTTATTAATGCGACATATGATTACCTCACCAATTTTCTATGCCTTCTGGCGGGACGTAATATGGACCAATATCTCTTTGTAAAACATCTGTATATATTTTTTTTAAATTTTATTTTATTTATTTAATGTGTTTTTGTTTTCATACGTCACATTAGATGCAAATAAACTTATTTTTCTTTAATATCTAAGGAAAGAATAGTTGATTCCCGATGTGTTTATTCCGTTATTTTGTTCGTATCATTGTGAAAAATCTTGACATTTATAAAATTGAATTGATGAAAAACTACATACCTATTTTTACAATCTTATCCATAGCTATTACTTGATGTAGAAGAGTCAAAACGCGCTCGCTGGGAGCACATAACCCGGGGCGCGGTGGCAGGGCGGGGGGCCTTCGGTACCGTCCTGTCGGCCATTTGGCGACCCCCGCCCGGGGCCCTGGGGCCCAGTGAACCTATCAATGTGGCTCTGAAAGCGTTGCAGCCGGTCCCGCCGCCTGCGAGCAGCGAAGCGTCTGCACATCATGCTTATAAGGTAAATCAGAATATTAGAAAATAATTAAGTTTGGAAAAAAATCGGGGTCACACGTCCGTCATAATGTCGGGCATAAATTGAACAGATTACGTGTGCCTCCGGATTTTTAATTTGTCTGTCTGTGATGTCTTGTCCTTTTTAGTTGGCGTTTTTATGGTTAAAAATAAAAGTTTAAGTTTTATTTTTATTTAAATTATTTTGGGGATACTATAATTTTTTTTAATTTGCTAATTGAGCCCTTCCATCTGATAACCAACAGGGCATCATCATAAAAAAACAACTTTATGTCCTCTAGATGGCGCCATATTCAATTTAATGTGACGTCACATAGCCTATAACCAGCGGACGATCAAGACGCTTCCAACGATACCTCATTTTGTCTAATTATGATAAGTAGTTTAGAATTTATGAGGGAACAGATGAACATACATACCGGTCAAAATCAGAACCTTCCTTTTTTGCTTCACCGTTGTTGAATAAAAACCTTTCTGTCTTCCCCAGGCCGCCTTATCTCGTTGGGAACGAGAGCCGACAGCCGCCGCCTGCCGCGCCTACTGCGGCCTGCGACAAGAACTATCAATACTGAGCCAACTGAAGCACCAGCACGTAGTGCCCCTGCTGGCCGTGTGTGCCGCTCCCTTGGCGCTGTTATTGGCACTAGCACCTGCTGTAAGTATTTCTTTTATTTCAATAAAATTAAAATTAAAATTAAATTAAAATTAAAACTAAAATTAAAATTAAATTAAAATTAAATTAAAATTAAATTAAAATTAAATTAAAATTAAATTAAAATTAAATTAAAATTAAAATTAAAATTAAATTATAATTAAATTAAAATTAAATTAAAATTAAATTAAAATTAAATTAAAATTAAATTAAAATTAAATTAAATTAAATTTAAATTAAAATTAAAATTAAATTAAATTAAATTACATTAAAATTAGAGGTTCGCAGTTCGTCGGAATATTTTTTTTTTTTACGACGGATTAACTGATTTGAAAAATTATTTATTTGTTTAATTACTTAAATAAATTTGGAAGTATACCCTATACTTCCAAATTAGTCCCATTGTCATTTGGTCGCGATTTGATGATGGGATCTTGGAAACTCTTCTACTATTTTTGGCGCACCTATAAGCGATTTGAATTTTTTTTTATAGTAACTCATGCATTTGGTCTCGAAAAGCACCATTTGATAAAGTGGAACTGATAAATTACAAGCCAACCCACAAAAAAAACGTTTTTTTTTTATCAATATTCAACCGACTTCCAAACAACAAAGTGAAAAATAACTTTAATTTCGGAAGTTGGTGTCTTTGGATCAGTATTTAAGTTTTTTGCCACCGACTTCCTTGGTATTATTCAGGCTGTACCAGAAAGCTGTGGTCAAACTTAAGGGTGTACCTCAGAACATCAAACTGAACAACTTTCTTCATGGGACCAACTGCGTAATCTAGAAAAAATAATCAGCCGTCCCATACATTTTGCATTGAGAGGTATTACAGTTTTCTGTGAGACAGTTGAGATTTTAATATTAATATTTTTTTCTGTGAGTGTCTCAAGTTGAGACCCTCACAGTAAGCCATATAATTTGATGTATCACGCGGCACAGTGTGCAATTTTTTTTTTTTTTTCTTTTTTGTTACACACATATCAATTTCTGTGACACAAACACGGACATGTAACGAAAATAAATAAATTTTGAATATGGAGGCACTTTTCGAGGGCGAATTAATTTAAAAAAAGAAATGTTATGCAAACTGTATTGTGTGACATATCAAATGAAAGTACATGTTGTGAGGATCTCATTTTTTTAAATAGTTTTAAAATAAATACCTTTATAGATATTTTTAAAAATTGATGAAAATTTACAATTATATAAATCTATATAATAGCCTAAAATTTTGAAAAAAATACAGTAAATTATTCTATACTAATAGATTACAGGAAAACCTATAAGAAGTCTATGGTCTTAAAATGACATCGTAAATTACTCAATATTGTGCGTACAAACTTACTTTTGCAGTTGAAATGTATGGGACAACATGTTTTTCAACTACAATTTTAAGTTTCTCCTAAGGATAAATTCATCCCAACTACGGAACCCTTCATTGTACGTGGTCCAACACTTCGGACATACGGAACCCTAAAAAGAAGTTGTGTTTGTGAAAGAACCATCCAAGAATTAAATATGAAAAAAAAAATGCATTGTTGTATGGAATAGCCGTTCAGATTATCCATTTCTTTACGACTATGAAATCTTTATTCGATATCTTGTTAACAAATGGTATATCTATGTATACAGGGTGCCCTAGACGGCGTACTACGCAGTTACCGCGACTGTGGATCGCGCTGTAGCGCTCGACTGGCGCGGGCGCTCGCCTTGCAAGTCGCGCGGGCGCTCGAGTATCTACACGCGAGGAGGGTCGTGTATAGGGATCTTAAGGTATGTTTAAACAATAGATTTAGTTAATTGTTCGTCTATGGGGTAAAAGGCATTTTCTAAAACACCCACGAGTCCACCATGGCTCATCTAAGATACATTATGTTAACCTATTATCATGTTTTCCAAATATTAATGATTTACCTTTTTTTTATTGCCTCGTTGGTCTAGTGATTGCCTCGTTGGTCTAGTGGTCGCAAGCGCTACTGCTGAGCATGAGGTCCTGGGTTCAATTCCCGGATCGGGCAAAGTGTTATTGGGTTTTTCTATCTGAAATTTCTCAGTAGCAGCCTGGAATCTGGATTTGTGCCCGGTTGATGGCAATAGGCTCGCCCCCTATTACATGGGACTTAAAACATAACTGGCGAAATGTGGGTGTGCCTGCTACAGGGACACCTCTGCCCAACCCTTCGGGGAAACAAGGCGTGATGTTATGTTTTTTGTAATAATTTACTGGATGTCAGAAGTAAAATAAAACAATATTCAGATTGAATAAATTATATTTAAAAGGCTAGATTATATATACAATTTTGTTCTGCAATAAGATGTAGGACAGCTATGAACAATATTAAATTAACCAATCATCGATGAGCGGGTTGATTTCAGCTCGCAGTATAAATACGGCGCGTCGCGTCGCAGCATGTACATGACCTCAGAAGTCAGCTATGAGATGCCCTACAGAAAAAAAAAAGTTGTTTGCTCGCGCACACAGCGTGCGGACGTTTATCATTTATTCTAGCTGCTACAATAAGATTGGTAGCGATTTTAAATACAAGGTATAAAATTAAAATTATATGAATTAGGTTCCCTATCCATTTGCATACAATTTTAAGACCTAATATAACTTAGCATAATTTTGTTTGACATAATTATATTTTCGCATAATATAATTACGCATAACAGCTTACGCATAATTTTTTTTAAGCATAATTTCTTTAACCATAATAATGATTAAGCATAAATTTCATGAAGCAAGCAAGCATACAGCATGCAAGCAAGCATGCAGCAAACAAACAAGCAAGCATGCAAGCAAGCATGCAGCATGCAAGCAAGCATGCAGCATGCAGCATTCAAGCGAGCATGCAACATGCAGCAGGCAGAGTTTTTGTCACGGCTCCGGCGCTGCGGGCCTCTGGCGGCCCCGCGCGCCTACGCGATTTTAAATTACACTCTAGGGGTAGGACAAACAAGACTACGTGGAGTCGGTTTTGCAGCAATTCGGTTCAGGCCTACTAACGTTATGCGAATCAAAATTATGCCAAAACAAATTAGTCTTTAAGATGATTATGCCAACATAAAATGTATGCCTAAAAAAATTATGCCGAAATATTATTATGCCAAAACAAATTGTGCCAAAATCGTTATGCCGAAGTATATTAGGACAAAGAACATTATGCGAAAAGAAGGGATCCCTATGAATTACCTTAAATGATTTTTGTATCAGTGTGATCATGAAGTTTAAAAGTAACTCATTTGACAAGTTACCGTAAAAGTACTTTTAACGGGACTTCTAAGTTAGTTCAGTTTGAGCCTCGAAATCTTAAGATCGTCTTCTAGAAGTCCTAAAGTCTATAACGTTATTATATTGAGTACCTAATTATATAGTAATATAAATACAGAAATATTAGTACTGAAATGGTGTATCATTAATTAATTACACTATTGTTCAGAAACGCATTATGTCAAAATATTGAACAAATTGCACATTTATGACTGTCCTAGGCTGTCCGTTGTCTGTCAATCCGTCAGGGATCTATATATTGAACAATTTACAATTTATGTGCTCGAAAAGAGCGTTTTTTCCAAGCAGCCAAACTGAGCGAAAAGTGCCACTTTTTCGCACTAGTGCTTTTTGCTTCTCAGTTTTTTTTTTTAATTTTTAACTCCGTCGTCAGCCCGACGCAAAGAATTTTTATTACTTGACAAAAGTTTTACAAATTAGATGATGACAATGATGATAATGGCGATGGCGATGATGATGATGATGAGTAGTGTATATCGTTTATATACGTCAGCCAAGTTATCAGATAGACATCTTATGCGACTACTCTAAGGCTCGCTCGTTTTTTTTTTTTTTTTTCCGCACTTGTAACATAAATAAACATTATGTTTTAGTCGGAGAACGTACTTGTATGGAAGATGCCTCGACCTGGAGAGGAACTAAGTGGAGCCCCTCTCAACGTGCATGTGAAATTAGGAGACTATGGTAAGTATATAACACATTATTTAAAGTGAATTATTAACCGTTAGTGGATCCGCAGTTGTTGCCCGTGAAATTCAAATTTTCTTACGTTTTTTTTGCAATTTGCAAGTCAGTGTCAGTTTGAATCTTCATGTTTGTCACGGTCGTGAATCATATTTTAATGATTCACGACCGTAATAACATGGCTTTACATAATTATAATTATAATCATTAATACATCTCCCTACGTTAGATTTGTTACGTAAGAAATTTTCTTTAGGTGATTTATTGATATTGGATAAGTCCATGTTAGCTGTATCCAGTATATTACATGGAGCCACTGCCTATCTGACCTCCACAACCCAGGTTCTTGGTAATACGATATCCCTCGGTCAGACTTTCGAACTGCTGAAAGAAGAGAAAGAACGAAAGAAAGGAATATGCATTTATCGGCAAAGACTAATAACTATAAAAAAAAAACAGAAAACAATGATTGTAAATGCCAAAAGGGCCTCAGCTCAGCATATTGTCAGATGACAACACAAAGTGTACCACCCGACGCTGATTTTCAGCTGCTTAGTGAAGTGTGTGTCCGGTTTAATAAATTAGGTACCTATCAGAATAAAATAATGTAATAAAATATAGGATAATATAAAGAATTTATTGTAGTAATTAATATACATGAGTGTATTTGTTGTGTTGTGAATCATAATAACTACAAATAATAAATCTTTTTATAGAAAGAAAGTAGGTAGGACCTTCGAGGAAAAATCGTTTGACTGCGTTGTTCTTCTAAAACTTCGAAATGGAACGGATTTACCGTTTATTACTATATTACGTATATTGCTTTTTACTGAGGACCCGTAACGACTGTCAAAGATCTACGAATGACAGCCGGGACCAAAGGCTTAACGTGCTTTCCGTGGCAAGAAAGAGTCTCGATACTAAATGGATGGTTGATCCATAAATTGACCGCGGCAAGCATAGCTTAACCTTCGATCGACCCGGCTGTTATTGAAGTGGAAACTTCTTTAGGCGCGTTGGGCATTTTTGAGATGGGACTAAATTTTTCGCGACACTCTGACGACACCAGCTTTTGACCATTAAAAAGACATCAACGCGTTGATTGCCGCGGTGCCGATTTTTTTTCAAGTTTTTACTTCTGTCGGCACTCCCGGAGTGTCACTGTTTTTTTTTATTTAACTACAAGCCCCTTCAAAAACAGTTTATTATCCTTTTAGAAAATTCTGTATCAGCTAACTTTCTTGAATCCCAAAAAGTGGTGGGAATATTTTTTTTATTTCCATTGCTTTTTTTTATTATAAATGGCATCTTGCAAGTCAACCTAAGAGGTTGTCCGCTGCTTAACCGGACTTTCCTGTGGCTGCCTCAATAAATTAAGGCCTCCAGCCAGGGCATAAAACTTAGAAACTAAGCGACTGCACGCTAAGGGCACCCCCGTGGGGTACGGACCTCGGCTTAGGGCGTAGCTGGTGGAGGACAGCAAGGGAAGGGCTGGATCGGATTAAATTATTTCCACTGCACAAGGCTCAATTTTCTCCCTTTTTTTCTCCAGGTATAAGCCGTCTAGCCCCCCCATCAGGCACCAAAGGTTTCGGCGGCACTGAAGGCTTCATGGCGCCAGAGATCATGAGGTATAACGGTGAAGAAGAATATAATGAAAAAGTAAGTCAGAACCAGAACTTTATTTTTACGGTTCTGTACCCGAAGGGTGCCAAAAGGAGCCCTTTTACTCTGCTGTCCGTCTGTCAGTGGCTGGTTTTTAGGGTTCCGTACCTCAAAAGGAAGAAACGGAACTCTTATAGGATCACTCATGTCTGTCTGTCTGTCACAGCCAATTTGCTCCGAATCTTATAGACAGATTAAGTTGAAATTTGGTACGCATATGTATTTCTGTGACCCAAACACGAACGTGTAACGTAAATAAATGAATTTTGAGTATAGGGGTCACTTTCGGGGGTCCAACAAGAAAATTAAAATAAAAAGTTTTGGTAACAGTACCGCGTGATATAACAAAAAACAATGAAAGGGTTTGTTGTGAGGATCTTAAACATATTTTTTATATAAATTTAAAATAAATACTTTTAAAAATATTTAAGAAAATAAATAAAAATTGACCATTCCCCCCTCCTTATCTCCGAAACTACTAAGCTTAATATTTTGAAAAGATACAGAGATTGGTGACTCACAGAGTACAGGAAAACCTTTATGAAGTCTATGGTCTTAAAATAACAAGTTTTTCAACTACAATGTTAAGTTCGTATTTGGGATAAATTCATCCCAACTACGGAACCCTTCATTGTGCGTGGTCAGACACGCACTTAGCCGGTTTTTTTTAAATTAAATTCTATTGTTCACAGGTGGATTGTTTTTCATACGGCATGCTTTTATACGAGATAGTGACAGTTCGACAGCCGTTTGAGGGTCACGAGGCCGTGAAGGAAGCTGTGTTGGAAGGAGCCCGGCCTTCATTGTCACCCAGGGTGAGTGAAAGTATAAACTAATTTTTTATTTTTCCCTCGAGAGTAGTTCTACAGTCCTTACATACCCAGACGAGAGTTACCCGACTGATATTCTTGATACTTGATAGTTTTTACTTATTCTTCTACTAGCTACGCCCCGCGGTTTCACCCTCAAACTCAAAGTCAAAGCATTTATTTAAATTAAACCATTTACAGGCACTTTTGAATTGTCAAGGGGTCGGTCAGTCAGAAATATGAAGCTAGTTGCCCATTCCAAAGCGTAGTAGGTACCTATGGAGAAGAACGGGCAAGAAACTCCACGGACACTCTTTTAAAATAAAAAAATGTTACAAATTATTGGTTACATCATTCATGTTGAAATTATACATGTGAGAACAATGTAGAAAGACGTGCACATTAGAAGCACGTAATAAAAAGACAAAACAAAGAACAATTTCAAAATTGAAATAAATTAAAAATAAGCCTTGAATGCTTCGTTGGTCTAGTGGTCGCAAGGGCTACTGATGAGGTCCTGGGTTCGATTCCCGGGTCGGGCAAAGTGTTATTGGGTTTTCCATCTGGAATTTCTCAGTAGCAGCCCGGAGTCTGGATTTGTGCCCGGTTGATGGCTATAGACTCGCCCCCTATTACATGGGACTTAAATATAACTGGCGAAATGTGGGTGTACTGTAGGTACACCTCTGCCCTTCGAGGATTACAGGCGTGATGTTATGTTATATTTAAAAATAAGCCATGGCAGCTAAGAGATGACCAGTCCCAACTGACGGCGCCCGTTCACGATCATGACGCATAGATTAGCACCATTCAGCTCAACCATAAGCTCGCATAAGTCTCGATCCCGTGAGAAAAAAAGTATCTTATGTCCTAACCCAGGTCATGGTCCACCTTTGTGCCAAATTTCTTCCTAATCCGTTCAGCCGTTTTAACGTGAAAGCATAACAAACAAACTAACTCACTTTCACATTTATAATATTAGTTAGGATTTGTGACACAATTGACGCAAAATTTAGGATCTGAACATCTCTGTTCACCTCTTCGTGGACTAAAAGCATGATTTTAAGTCATGTTCTCTTCTCCAGGACTTAGAATACCCCAGCTGCATGTTAGAAACAATGCGTCGCTGCTGGTCAGGCTCACCAGAGCTGCGACCATCGGCTGCAGCGTTGGTCAGCGTGGCTGCAGCGCCCGAGTACTGCGCGCTGGCAGACGCAGCGGCTGCACGCACTGCCACAGCGGCTGCAGCGTGCAGTGTACTGGGAGTTAGTGGTATGTCGTTATAAGTACTGTATGTCTAGCTTTTACCAAGAATTTGCTCCCGTGGTCTATGGCATAGACTCTATGCCACTGGAACCGTTTATATTTCTAGGATATGTACGAGTGTCTGTGTACCACTGATTATTAGTAAGGAGAGTTCAATGAAAACACTTGATTTACTTCACAAAGGTTTCGCTTGTATTGTTCAAGAATAAAGGGTTTACAATATGACAGTAATCGGTTACTTATTTTACCTTAGCGTATCTTAATACATTAGTATGCTTAGCACAACTATATCTGGGCAAGCGCGGGGAACGACTGGCTAGCCCGCCTCGCGTGGTTGGGAATTGCAGCGCTAAAATTTTAGTAGGTGCGCGTGCTCCTACAGATATAAAGTTTATATAGAAAGAAAATACGTTTATTTGCGTCAAAGAAAGAACACAACACGAAAATAAAAATTTGAGGGAGAATATGCGTCACATCCACGCCAAACGGCCATCGCTCAGCTTTATGCTGCGGCCGTATGCGTGACAGAGTCCTCGCGCTGGTTTTCAGTGACAGCCAGCGGATATCATTCAAAACTTCAATCATCATTCTAAAAGCTATGAGTCTATGCTAAGGTTACATCGATACGGTGCTACGTTGCGACGTGAGAGAAGAACATACCAATATTCAACTCTATTTTTAAGAAAATAGAGTTGAATATTGATTTTTGACCCTAAGGGGTCTGAAAATTAAAGTTTTATGAACATGAAAATAGTTATAAACTCCAAACTCAATTTCGGAATAAAATTAAACAGCGGTATTTATTCGGTGCCGCAAACTTTGAAATCCTTTGCGTTGTATTTGTCACTTCAATCTAATGAAATGATTTAGTGTTCAAAGTTTCTTTAGTTTCCTTATTTCCTCCTACAGTATTAGGAAAAATACTATTTTACTTCATTTTATAACACGGTTTCAGACCTAATGCCGGTGACCCTCCTGGAGGGTTCACTTCCAATATGTATGGCGGCATGGCGTATGAGTTCTATGAAAAGTGGAGTCGAAAGTGTTAAACAAAGCTCCTTCTTCCACAGAAGAAGGAGTTCCAGGCTGGGAACTGTGGTACGGAGGAGGGGAGCCAGAAAGAGCTCACACTCTCCTAGCTACTGCCACCAGCTTTACGCATCATCACACCGTTAGAGTGTTGACAGGTAAGCAGTAATAGCGCTGAATCCTGAAAGTCACCGTCACCATCCTCCTCTTATTGCAGTGACGCCCTAGTGGTGTGATCGTCGGACTGCCAAGTCATAGGTCTCGAGTTCGAACCCAAGGCACGCGCCTGTGACTTTTTGGATTCATGTGCGTATTGTATAATTATCACTTGCTTCAAAAACGGTGAAGGAAAACATCGTGAGGAAAAAGGGTATGCCTGAGAGTTATTTCTCGACGGCTTATGGAGACAAGTCAGAGGTCCTAAAACTCTGACACCAGGTTAGTCGCTAACCACACGAAACGAAGAAAAAATCATCTGCCTGCCCTTCTTCATCTGTCTGTCTTTTCCCAACTATGTTGGGGTCAGCCTCCAGTCTAACCGGATGCAGCTGATTACCAGTATTTTACATGGAGCGACTGCCTATCTGACCTCCACAACCTAGTTACTAGATAACACAAAACCCTTTGGTAAGACTTATTGTCAGACTTTCGGGCTTCTGACTACCCGTAACGACTGTCAAAGATCCACGAATGACAGCCAGGACCAACGGTTTATCGTGCTTTGCTATGTACTAAGTGGTCTAGATATTTTATGGATGGTCACCCATCCACGGACCGACTTCGGCTAGCCTTGCTTAACCTCGAAGATTGACCCGTGCACCTGTTATTATTTAGCCACAAGCCCTGAATAATAAATAAATGAATTTTCTGTGTTTAGACAAAGCGGATCCCGTGATGGTGACGGCAATTTGTCGCGTTGGCAACAAGATGTGGCTCGGCGACTCAGTCGGGAGGATCTCTGTTTACTCGTGAGTATCAATATCATCATTATAATCGTCCTACCCTTGTCCCTTGTACGTGGGGTTGGCGCACCCCTTTTTTTATTTCATTCTCCCCTTACAACCGTCACGCTATCATTCACTCCCTTCTCTTTCATATCATTCTTCACACAATCCATCCCATATTTATCTTTGGCTGTCCTCTCCTCTCTCTGCTCTCGACGGCATGTAAAGCCAAGTCAGCCATGGGCCACTTTCCACACGAAAAGAAGAAGAAGCAGACAACCACCGCATGCGATTTGTCTCGCATGGGGTCGCAGCATTTATGCTGAGCGATGACCGTTTTGCGTGGATGTGACGCATATCTTCCCCCAATTTGTTATTTACGTGATTTTCTTTCCATCATGATTACCGCAAATAAACATATTATCTTTCGAAAAAAAGGTCTATTCATTAAATTTTACGCGCTCGTTTTCTTTATAAATCAACGTCTAATTTACTTAATCAATATATAAATAATAAATAGATGAATAAATAATAAATAACTTTACTAAATAGCATGCATATTAGCCATGCCCCCAACGAGTTCGAGCCGTCGACTAGTGGAACCTTAAGATGCCTCAATTACCTCAAATTTACCAGTTACTGAAACATAGCCCTTATTACCAATATGTTAAAGTGTGTTTCCTTTACAGCGCATCAAGCTGTGCCCTCATCTGGTGCGTCCGCGTACAGGAGTCAGTAGGAGGTGCTCCGTCGTCAGTGGCGGCCCTGCAGGGACTGCCCAGACTGCAGCGAGTAGCAGTCGCGCTTAGTTGTGGCAGGTATGTATACCTGGATACTATTTTGCCTGCCTCTGTGGTCTACTGGTTAGACCACCTGTCTCAGCTGGCAAAATTTTCTCCACGGTTTAGTTGGTTGTAGGGCTTGTTCTCAGTCCGTCCTGCTAGCTACCACCATCTTATCTAAGTCTGTCGCCATGACAACAATGTTAACAGCATTGTTGTGTTTCGGCAGTTAGAGGTAAGATAGCCAGTTCCTCTGTGGTTGAGGGTTCCGGGTGAAGCTCGCTTCCATCTTCGGCCTGATCATCACTTGCCATCAGGTGAGATGCAGGGCAAGATCTACCCCGTTGTGGTTGTTCTTTTTCTTCCTAGACAATGAGTTACAGGATTAATCAACTCAATCTATTGCAGTAAACTGTTGGACATAGGCCTCTCCCAAGTTATAGTCTTGCCATGCTAAGTATGCAATGGAATAAATGGGCAACCCCAAAAAGTTTTATATATGGTATACTTTTACATCAGTCAGTTATGTTAGTTTCGGGGTTGTAAGTAGATCTAATGATTTTGATATTTTGTCTTTTGATTTTTGCATAATAGATTATGCGTAATAGATTATGTCGTACCTATGCTCTACCTCCAAACGATGACAAAACTGTATCAAATCCACACTGCGTCGTGCTAAAGAGACTATTCTTTACCAGGAATAAATCAGAATATAAACAAAATAACCTATCAAAAACAAAAAGACAAGTATCAAATTCTTTTTTCTACGACAGGATGGTGTTGCCGTCTGTAGATTTTCAAATACCACCGTTTTTTTTACTTATGCCGACTTAGCGTGGCCACACTCTAGTCGATAGGCCGATATAAGTTGATAGTTTCGAACTTCGCGTAGAGAGGGCTGTGCAATGTTAAGGCTGCGCATTAACATTTTTTAAGAACCAAATGGAGACATGAGGCGAGTGTGAGTGAGAAACCATGCGCAAAAGTTCTTAGTGCCTATGTTCAAACCTGCCAAGTTATATCGGCCGTATTGTACCGTTCCATAGCCTATCGCAGGCGGCGGCAGACAAGACAATATATGAGTTCATCTTCTTTTCGTATGGTTAGCGACTATCCTGATGTCAGAGTTTTAAAGCCTCTCATGGGCCTCTGACTTGGCTTCACATTCCGTCGAGAAATATCTCTCAGGCATGCCGGTTTCCTCACGATGTTTTCCTTCACCGTTTTTGAAGCAAGTGATAATTATACAATACGCACATGAATCTGAAAAGTCAGAGGTGCGTGCCTTGGGTTCGAACTCGAGACCTGTGAATATGAAAACTTTATTTTATACTTTGAAGGAATATTATTAAAATCAACATAAAATACACAGGTATTTGTTATAAATCAAATCAAATCATATGTCAATAAACGCCGGGAGGGGACGTCTTAGGAGGCTAGGGCGTCCCCTCCCGGCGTATCCACTGACATCTGCCTTGTAAATACCGTTTGTTAGTCGCCTTTAATAATAATATCTCTTTTCAATGGTTTCAGACTATTTCTAGTGACCTCTCGACGTCCGGAAGCCGAAGGCAGCTTCGTGTTGACTGAGCTGGGCACTGCTACTGAGCTGTGCTGTCTAGCAGCCGTGCCTTCACCACATGGGTAAGTCAAAAGAGCAGGATTTTGAAATCAACCCAACCTCAAATGTCAAGTTTCCCTAACTTTTATAGTCCAGACATTTCTGGGATCGACTTTCGATTAGGTCAAAGCCTATCGGCCTATCTATCGATTACTCCCTTCATTGGGAAGGGGATAGGGGGTTGGGTTAAGGGGGTATTTGACGTCGCGGGGAGGGTTACACATTACTCCCCGCGCTAGCATGAGGTGGCCACAAAAGCGGGCACCAGTCGGGGATCGTGGAAGGCGCACTAGATCTCATGATCCTCGGTCCAAGTGTGGGAAGGGAATACCGGGGTGGGTTTTAATCAGTACGAGTCTGACAGACCCCTTCGCCCACCCCAGGCGGACGACATCCAAGAGTATTTTCGGGTCAACCAAGAGGATGGTAGGGGTGGTACCTAATACGCCCAATACATACTGTGTGACCCATCATTATTAAGAAATCTAAATCACCAAGTAACCCACCAACCACAACTAAGTACCAAATTACCACAGAATGTATGATTTTTTTATTTGCCGTATCTGTCTCACTCCTGGTTAAAGGTCTCTCTACATTCTTTCCACTTCTGACGATTATAAACTACAAAAAAAAAACACCTGTTCACCCACTCGTACGACTTCCAACATTTTATAACCCACAAAAAATATGTTTTTTAAACAAATCTAACGCTCAAACACGAACGCTCGCCATATGCAAACTACCCATCAAAGATATGACGACCCTGCAATGAAAATCTTGCATCGCGCAAGCAAAGTTTTCCGCGCGGTCAACATATATATATTTTCCCGACATCAATCGTCTGGCAGTAGCCCACAAGACACAACACGTGATCATCATACCACAAAAAAACCGCTAAGTGCGTATAGGACCACGCACAATGAAGGGTTCCGCAGTTACGATGAATTTATCGCAAGAACAAACTTAACTTAGTAGTTGAGAAACATGTTTTCCCATACATCGATATACATCACGCTCAATTCTCCAACTGCAAATGTAAGTTTGTAATTTGCAAAAAAAAAATTGTGATTAAACTACAAATTCTAAATTTTCGGACTTTTCCTTTATTTGTACTGAGAGACCTTGTTTCCTGCAAAATTTCATGATTCTAGGTCAACGGGAAGTACCCTGTAGGTTTTGATTTATTTGCGAGTATCAAAATATGTCGCATAAATGGTTGTATTTTTTTTATTGCGTTAACCTAGAAGCTGGATTTTTTTAAACTCCAAGGGGACATAGATCTACGTATTTGATATTAATTCAACTTGATATCTTCACGCGTTCTTGAGGAAATGGGTCTTGACAGACTGACGGACGGACAACGAAGTGATCCTATAAGGGTTCCGTTTTTTCCTTAAGAGGTCTTCTTCTTCTTTTCCATGGACCCATGGTCAAGTTCCTTTTGAGGTATACGGAACCCTAAAAATGAGTAAAATTTAGCCAAAATCTCAGTATTTAAACCTAATGAACCTACCCACAGCTGGGAGGTCTGGGCGGGCGGGGACGGTCTCTACTCATACGCTGTGAACGCGGGCGGCGTGTGCGGCGCGGATGTACTGGAGGCGAAGCCGCGGGTCACGCTCATGGCCGCGCCCGAAGACGAGCCCTTTGTTATTGTTTACTGTGATCCGGGTGAGTTTTTATTTGATTTATATAGATATAAGAAAAGAAAAAAAGAAAAAAACAATGGCACTCCGGGAGTGCTTTGGCCTTGGAGTTTCTTGCCCGTTCTTCTCCATAGAGATCTACGTGGAATGGGCAATTAGCTTCAACTTTCTGACTAACTGACCAACTCTTTGACAATTCAAAAGTGCCTGTAAATGGTTTAATTGAAATAAATGCTTTGAGTTTGAGTGCCGATAGAAGTGAAAACTTGAAAAAACTCGTTGATGTCTTTTACTCCACGTACCGCGGTAATCAACGCGTTGATGTCTTTTTAATGGTCACAAGCTGGTGTCGTCACAGTGTCAGGACATCAATGGTTTAGTCCCATCTCAAAAATGCCCAACGTGCCTAAAAAAGTTTTCTCTTATAAAATACGTTTATTTGCGGTAAACATGGCGCAAGGAAAGAACACAGACAAATAAAACAAGTTGGGGAAAATAGATAGATAGATAAAACATTTATTTAGTGCACACAAAAGACACACATAAAGACAATTAAATTATAAGAAATTACATGGATATATATAAAAACAAGATGTCAATATATAAAAAAGAAAAAACATGTATATAAATGGAGTGACAGTATGATATACTTCAAAATAATCAAATATATTAGGTGCGGTGTACGTCTCAAGGTTGCGCCAAATGGGAGTCCAACTCAGCATGTGTCAGGCAAATTTATACCTGACGCTGATATTCTGCTGGATCCCTACAGTGGCAAATATGCGTCACATCCACACAAAACGGCCATCGCTCAGCATAATGCTGCGACCCTATGCGAGTCGGAGCCTCAGCGCTGGTATATTAACGAAATAACGTGTAACGAAATACTCAAGCACCAACATTGTACAAAATTATTTTTAATTCATGGACCATTGTTAAGTTTTTCCTTATTATTTTAGTATTAGTCAAACAGACTTGTAGGAATTACAGGTAGCAGTCATGCTAGCGGGGCAGAATGCAATATCCCCCGCGCATGAGGTTTAGCGGGCAGTCGTTTTCCCAGCGCCGTGGCAATAACTTGTGTACCGTGTAACTAATGTAAGAAGCGGCATAGTGCTTAAGATTTTTTTTTAAACGTTTCCTCGCACTAGAAATTTCTCCTGTATTGTGGGTGCGTTTACAAACATTTAAACGCACATTCACAAACAGCCAGACCTGGAACAACTACTTGTAGGTCATACAAATATTTGTTCCGTGCGAGAATCGAACCCGCGAGACGCAGCGCAGCAGTCAATCGCTTAACCACTGCGCCACCCTTGCCGTCAATTCCTGCCGTCGATTTATGGTCTTCTGAATAGACTTTATATTGTACACCAGAATTTCATTTATTATCCCTCCAACCACGATACTCAAAAGGACCCAACAACACTGACCATGATTACATACCACAAAGACAATAACTACTATTTTCTGTTCTTTTATAAATTACTAGCTGCTCCCCGCATAAGTGTTGCTTCCGTCCGCTTATTCCTATATTCTCACGAGATCAGCGTGAAAGCGTAAAAAATAAACAAACTCACTTTCGACTCGATTCCTACCGGCTTCTCTTCGGAAATTCCGCACACAACCACTCTATCGTCATTGAATAATCACACTATTAGTAATTGAGTAATTGATACACCAGAACATTACAAAACGCCTACATACATTCAATTTTTTGTCTTAATATCCAACAACAAAACATTTTGCTCTAAAATAACTCGTAGGCGCGTCCGGCTTATCGTGAATTCAATTTCTTTTCACGGGATCCAAATGTACATTAATCAGAAAAGTTAAAAAAAATCAAACAGAATATGTAAGAAATTTTTGTGATCATCGTCGATATTATTACGCAATATAAATTATCTTTGATCACTGGTACTGATATCTAGCAATAGACAAAATTGTCAAACTTATATTGTTTAGATATCTGGCTTTTGGCTACTCTGTATGTGTGTAATCTATTTTTTTTGTTTTTCTAATTTGCGTTTGTTCCTGCAGATTAAATATTTTTTCTTCCCTTCTTAATTACCTGCCCAATAATTTAGAAAAGAAAATATACAGAGGAATTGGTTAATTGATTCAGGCGTGACCTTGCGAACATCCATTATAAAATACAATAGAAGTGGATATATTTAGTAACCTGTTCCGCTTAGCTATTTCTAAAGAGTCTTAAAAAAAACCTGAAAGAAATCGACACGTGTTTCACCTCTCAACGAGGCATCCTCAGGATGACGATTGACTTGTCGCGAACTCGAACACGGTGTGTTGCCTCACCAAGCACCGAGCGCAGACTGTCTCTTAAACTGACTGTGTCTTTTTAAGACTCTTTAGAAATAGCTAAGCGAAACAGGTTACTAAATTTATCCACATCATCATTTTTTTTTAACTTATATTGTTTGAATATGTGGCTTTTGGCTACTCTGTATGTGTGTAATCATTTTTTTTTCTAATTTGCGTTTTGTTCGTGCAGAATAAACAATTTTTCTTCCATTCTTAATTACCTGCCCAATAAGGTAGAAAACAAATCAAATAGAGGAATTGGTGTTTTAATATCTTGAATTTTCCCAGGTGTTTGCGTCTACCAGTGGTCAGTCCGTACAAAAAAGCAGTGCGCTCGACTGGACTGCAGCAAGCTGGTGCCTTGCTCCGAAAGCCTGCAGTCGATAGCCTTGGATGAACATCTTACTGAGGACAAGTGTCGGGTGAGTGATCATTTGCTGCCATATTATTATAATAACCAAAACGAAAACTACTTATTATTACTCCCGGTAACTTAATTCCTATTCAATTAAATCTTTTATTGAACGTCTTTATTTCCAATTAGCTGCGCCCCGCGGTTTCTGCCGTATAAGTTTCGATCCCGTGGGAATATCAAATTTCATTCAAATCTGTTCCGCTGTTTTATAAATAATTTACTGTATATTTCTCAGGTAACAGCACTTTGCGCACTCCGAGGCGAGCTCTATATAGGAACAGCGTGGGGATGCGTCATAGTGGCTGATGCAGCGTCTTTAAGACCTCTGACTGTGTTCAGACCGTATGAAGAAGATGTGAGTTTTGCCTGCATTCTGACAATTATGTTAACGTCCCATGTAAACACTTGTGTTCTGACAATCATTATGTTTACGTTCCATGTAAACACCTGCTTTCTAACAATTATGTTTACGTCTGTTTACCGCAAATAAACGTATTTTCTTTCTTTCTCATGTAGACACCTGAATTCTGACAATTATTATGTTTACGCCCCATGTAAACACCTACATTCTGACACTTATGTTTACGTCCCATGTAAACACCTGCTTTCTAACAATTATGTTTACGTCCCATGTAAACACCTGCATTCTGACAACTATTATGTTTACGTTTCATGTAAACACCTGCATTCTGACAAATATTATGTTTACGTCCCATGCAAAGACCTTTATTCTGACAATCATTATGTTTACGTCCCATGTAAACTCCTTTATTCTGACAACTATTATGTTTACGTCCCATGTAAACACCTGCATTCTGACAATTATTATGTTAACGTCCCATGCAAACACCTGTATTCTGATAATTATGTTTAAGTCCCATGTAAACACCTTTATTCTGACAAATATTATGTTTACGTCCCATGTAAACACTTATTCTGACAACTATTATGTTTACGTCCCATGTAAACACCTGCATTCTGACAATTATTATGTTAACGTCCCATGCAAACACCTGTATTCTGATAATTATGTTTAAGTCCCATGTAAACACCTTTATTCTGACAAATATTATGTTTACGTCCCATGTAAACACCTTTATTATGACAATTATTATGTTTACGTCCCATGTAAACACCTGCATTCTGACAATTATGTTTACGTCCCATGTAATTACGCGAAAGCCTTTTGCCATTAACCGGGCACAAGTCCAGTCTCTGGGTGGCTACTGACAAGTTCCTCATGGAAAAATCCAGTAACGTTGCCTGCACCGATGATTAACCCCAGAACCTCATAGCACTACAAGACCAATGAGTTATTCTAAGCGCATTGGATTGGACAACTAGCTTTTATTTTCTGCACGCACATGACAACCATAGAAACGGGTTTTCTATGGGTTTTGTCGACGGAAGAATAGACAAAATGACAGAATGATGATGGTGGGAACGAGACAAAACACTGAATATTTTTGTAGGTATACGGACAATTATGTTTTGGGTGGGTACATATTGAAGTGAAAACTTCTTTAGGCGCGTTCAGCATTTTTGAGATGGGAATAAACCATTGATTTCGCGACACCGTGATGACACCGCCTTTTGACCATTAAAAAGACATCAACGCGTTGTTTGTCGCGGTGCGTGGAGTAAAAAACATCAAAGCGTTGACTACCGTGGTGCAGATTTAATTTTTTCAAGTTTTCACTTCTGTCGGCACTCTCGGAGTAATGCACGCTCTGTGATTTCTGCGGATAATTTTCTATGTTATTTAATCACATTTATTCATATAATTGGTTGTAAAGAAGCATTATATTCTAAGTACTATTTATTTTATTTTGTTACCTATTTATATTTAATTCAATAACCTAATTTGGTTTCCGTACGTCTTTTTCGGGTGACCACTAAAAATGATGAATGATTACTTTGTAAAGTATTATATTATTTTAATTATTGTGAATGTGAGGACTATGTGGATATCATTATTAATTTTATTTTTCTGCTAGTTTTAATGATGGTCTGGCAGTTTGAGTAGTTTATGCGGCCTACCCAAATGTCCTTTCTTTGGTATTGTTCGTCGAGTTGAGCTCCTTAAGTTCTGAGTTGAGCTCCACGATTACTGACAAATGCTTGCACTGACTGGACAGGTCCACTCAAATCTGTGTGGTTCTTTCCTCAAAAGACCATTTCAGACACTAATCTACATGGTCCTCATATGGCCTGACCAAGATTATGTCTGGACTTTAAAAGAGACTGTGACCTCTGAGTTTGTTTCGGCCTTTCTTTTCAAAGTGTGTCATTTCAAATCAGCGCTGTGCTGTGGGTCCCCATAGCACAGCATCATGCTGAGTGGACGCCGGAGTGTCACACTCATGACGTGCAGCTGTCAACTACAGATTGTGATTTCTTATCTGTCATTTTGTCTATTATTCAAATTCAAATTCACTATATTTTATTTCACATAAACTTACAAGGGCACTTATGAAACGTCAGAAGCTTGGTACACGGTTCCAATTGGTCGCTTCCTATGGAGAAGAGCCGGCAAGACACTCCACGGTTACGCTTTTAAAAATATATGGTTTCTACAATGTTTTCAAATTACAGTGTTAATAGGTATGATAGGACAGTGTAGGCCTATCAACAAGTACCAGGTGCTTAATAAAATAGAAAATGGTCCACAAAGCCCGTCCGTCGGGCGTCCGTATGGGGACCTTCCGTCGACAAAACCCGTTTATATTATGGTCATGCTAAGCGTGCTGATGAGTCCCCAATAATACGCTCAGAATATGCAATCTTTATAATAAAAACTAGCTTTCGCCCACGACTTCGTTTGCGTGAATTTTTCGCGTCGCATCCCATCGCCCGGCCACGTTTTCGCTTCGCGTTCTTTCTGACTTTTTTTCTCACTGCTCGGTTCCTAAGGGTCGTGGCGTGATGTTACGTAGCCTATAACCTTCCTCGAGAATTGGGCTTTCCAATGCAAAAAGAATTTTTCAAATCCGGCTGGTAGTTCCGGAGATTACCCCCTACATACAAGCTTACAAACAAACAAATAAATTTTACCTCTTTATAATATTAAGTATAAATATAAAGAGTACTATTTTATTCCCGCTTAAATAGAGATCGTTTTTGAAGTTGATATCTCATGTTGTGAACCCCGCAGGTCCAAGTGATCATCTCCTTGCAACCGCACAGGGATGACGAGCCCGGGATGATCGCCACGTTCGGGCACGGGTATCGCCCGCTATTACAGAGATATGCACCACACGTAAGTACCACAAATAAAAAAATAATAATTTGTGAGTCTTCTTGTAGTGCACGTATCGAAATGAGAGAATCTATGCTTAATTTATTGAAGGAAAAAATATTTTAAAAAATCTAAATTTATTTTTATATTTTTTTAAGATTTTTTCTAACAAATCGGTGTAACGTATTTACACGGCTGATGTGAAAGGAAAGGCCGGTCGGGGACGCCCTAGAAGGACATATACTGACCTTATTGGTGATGTTCTTCAGAAAGGCCAAGTGCGTAGTACTCGCAATCGGCGGGAGTGTATGACCAGATTTATGAACTTAAACGAGGCAAAAGGAGTATGTAAGGATCGTAGCAGGTGGCGTTCTGTAGTTTCTGCCTACCCCCATGGGAAGAAGGCGTGAGTTTATGTATGTATGTATGTAAATCGGTGTAACTTTTAAACTTAATGATCTATCGCGATGAATCAAACTCCATAATGATCGGAAGTAATTAGACGTCCTTATAAAATTGTGGAAAAGTACTACCCTCAATTGAAAATAAACATGTTTATTTTTTTCCATACATTTTTACAATGATCGTAAAATTTCTCAATAATACGCCAACAGAACAAAAAAAAAATGATATTTTTTATTAATATTTTTTCCGTCGATAAAATTAAAGATAGATTCTCTCATTTCGTTATGTGCACATTATAAAGACTCGCATTGTATTGACATAACTGTCCTGCATGACGGAATTTCGTGAAAGCCGAAAAAGATAAACAAATCAAGTATCTTGACTTGGCTCGCGAGGTTGTCGACATGTGGGATGTGGACTCAGCGATCATTGTGCCGATAGTCGTATCAGCCAATGGCTTAGTTGCCAAGAGCCTCGACCAACACCTAAGGAGGCTCTCGTTGGGCAGCTGGATCAAGGGCTTGATTCAGAAAGCGGTACTCCTGGACACGGCTCGCATTGTTAGGAGGTCTCTAGAGACCTGACCGCCGGTAGCTTGGACCCTATTCCCGATACCGGTGGGCTACAATTTTTTTTTAAATATTTTTGAATGTTTTCATATTTTTTATACTAATATTTAAAAGTATAGTTTTTTTATAATAATGAAATAAAGTAAATAATAATATAACTTTTGTTTCCATAACAAAAAAAAAGTTAATTGATTCAGGCGTGACCTTGCGGAAATCCATTATAAAATACAATAGAAGTGGATATATTTAATAACCTGTTCCGCTTACCTATTTCTAAAGAGCCATAAAAAACCCTGAAAGAAATCGACACGTGTTTCACATCTCAACGAGGCATCCTCAGGATGACGATTGACTTGTCGCGAACTCGAACACGGCGTCTTGCCACACCGAGCGCAATCGTTCAGTCTGCGCTCAGCGCTTGGTGTGGCAACAAGTCACATCATCTACCTAGGGTTTTCCCAACTATGTTGGGGTAGGCTTCCAGTCTAACCGGAGGCAGCTGAATACCAGTATTTTACATGTAGCGACTGCCTATCTGACCTCCACAACCTAGTTACTAGGTAACACGATACCCCTTGGTAACACTGGTTGTCAGACTTTCGGGCTTCTGACGACCCGTAACGACTGTCAAAAATCCACGAATGATACCCAGGACCAACGGCTTAACGTGCTTTCCTTAGCTTAACCTTATGGATCGACCCGTGAGGCTGGTATTACTAAGCCACGAGTTCCGCAAAAATTAAACTAATTGTTACCATTGCCCTCTTGTCGTAGAGTGACGTTACATGTCTATAACTTTTCTCAAATATTGGGGTAGCCAATGCTAAAAATAATTCTTAAATCCGACTTGCAGTTCCGGAGATTACCCTCTACATACCAACAAACAAATTTTAGGTATAGATAAGTGAAATCAGAGGATATGGCTTTGTTTTTTTCCATAAATTTCTTCCAGAAATAATACAGGGTAGCAGGAACATCGACGCGAAAATTATTACCATGGATTCAGTACATGGTTCTGAACCCCCTCGTTGAAATTCTTCGTCGGTTTTTAAAAAAAAAAATCTGCTGTTCCATACATTTTGACCGCGTAGTTATTGCACTTTTTTATGAAACTCTTTTGTTGATAACAAAATTTCTCATCTTTTTCAAATTTTTCAAATCTAGACCATAATTTGTAATTCACATTTCTGCTCGTTTTTTTTTTTCAGTCTTCTAACTCAACAAATATCCACAACGGTTACTACTGTCTCCTCTGGCGGACCCAACATTGGCTTCCGGACTAAGACATCGCAAGCCCACCGTTGGACAAACATCTTTATTATGCCCACTTTTGTAAAAGAGGCGTTGGTCTAAAGGGCATGTATTATAGAAGTCTTTTCCCTTTGCTGTGGTCGGGAAGAGTCTAAACAAATGCGACTGACTGTCAGTATTTTTTATATGAAGATATTGTGATCTGTGGGATAATTGCGTACACTAACACTTTCCGGGACACTGAACGAGACACAATAAAAGTCTTATTATGACAACTATATGTCTGCGCAGACGCAGGCGATCGGGACGACGGAGGATTTTAAATTTATCAATTTAATTTAATACTTATGTAATCGAAATAAGGTATATATTTCAATCCCTGAAGCATCAAAGACCACGCTGGAGGACCGCGGCGGGAGGCGGCGGTATGCGCTGGAGTCTGCCAGACGACCACACTCTTACAAAAGCAACTTTTCGACTGCGTAGTCACTAGTGGTATGATCGAGCGGCGACTACCCGGCGGATGCTCCAGTGAGCTGGCACTTTTTCTGGTCAGTGTGCGCTGGCGCATAGAGGAATCCTCCTCGATGCTCTCCCCTGCCGCTCGCCAGTGTGCGCAGGTGGGCGTTCAGTGTCTTAGCTAAGGTTTCCTAGGAGAGCGGTGACTGTCAAGAAAATCTGTCATATTCACTAATATTGACATTAACGTGTCAAGAAATGCTCTCTATTTGGACAACCGTTAGCCCACGTTCGCACGGACGTAATAAAATCGCAGCGATTTGCTCGTGCACTTAATTTACAACGCTCTGGTTAACGCCGAGAGTTGAAAATCCAACAGTGTGTTTTTTCAACTCGCTGAGACGAGAGTGCGTCCCAGCGCGTTGGATTCTCAACGCTCGGTGGAGTTGAAAATCTAGTGCGCGATAAAATCCAGCCGCAATTTTATTACGTCCATGCCAACGTCGGCTTATTGTGTGACTATTCACCGCTTTAAAAAAAAGCCAAAGTTTTACTATGGCAATGCCTTCCATTTTGACAGTTGTTGAACTGTCATTCATTGCGTTATTTATCTTGTTGATCCGAGGAAGTCTCTAGGCAATGGATTAGTATATGCATAATCAGCGTTTAATGTTCCCAATACTGGGACAGTAGTCTGCCACGAGGGCCCAGTGCGGGTTGGTGGATGTGCGACCTGAATTGCACTTTATTGTGTCGTAGCAAGAGTCGCTTTTTATTTAAATGATTTTGCGGAGTGAACCATCTGTACTTATCTTTGCTTAAAGGTAGAAGAATAGGGTGTTTCAGAAAGTGATTATAGAAAATAGCCGTTGGAACAAAGTTCCTTCCACTTTATACTATGTATTAATACAGAGCCATCTAGTTTAAGTTTTAAGAAGCTAAAATCTTATACTAGATAGATTAACCGCTTCTGTGGCCTCAGAGGTCACGGGTTCTTTTCCCAGTGGGGGCAAGATTTTCTGCTCGGTTTGTTTGGTGGTAGGGCTTGTTCTAAGTCCGCCTGGCTAGCTACCACCATCTTATCTAAGTCTGTCGCCATAACAACAATGTTAACAGCATTGTTGTGTTTCGGCAGTTAGAGGTAAGATAGCCAATTCCTCTGTGGTTGAGGGCTAAGCTTCGGCCTGATCATCACTTACACTTAACATCAAATGAGATGCAGGCCAAGAGCTTTTCACATGCGTTAAAAAAAGATGGTTTTTTTTTTAAACAAAATCGTTTGACTCTTGGGACTTTGAAACTGACTTTTTCAGGCATAATACTTTTTCGTTACATGACGTTTTCTATCAGTCAATTACTACCGCAAGCCGCGTTAAAGAAATTCGTTCCAAAAATGTTAGAAAAACTAATTTGAACACGTTGCCAAATTAATAATAATACCATTTATTTCTGGCGACACAAGCCCATAAAAAATACCTTATACATATTTTAATATAAACAAAAAAAAAATGTTAATAAATAATGCTTAAGCTATGGTTAGTAGCACTTCACTACGCAGTAGAGTGCGTTTCATCAAATAGTTCCTTTGCCGTAATGTTGGCTCCCCTGTTAAACTTTAACAACGGACCAATTACGTAGCGCCGTAGTGTATTCGTGTTCGTCCTACAACAGTGCAGCCAACATTACGGCATAGGAACTATTTGATGAAACGCACTCTACATTGTCTTTGTGCTGTCTTGTGGAACTTGTCCGCGGCAGCGACGGAACACCACGACCTTCCAAAAGTTAGTTAAAGCAATGGCACGTAAAATTTTATCGGAGAGGCAACCGGAAGCCGAGTAGTCATCTGGGTATTGAAATGATACCGAACCCCCGTACCGTCCAAATGGACTCCAAATGGACGGGGGCGGAGATATGGGGGATGGCGGCAAAACGTTTTATTTTTGACATGGCATTCAAAATTTAAGCTCTAATATCTGCAAGGAATTTGTGTGTATCAATACCATCCGGTTGCCACCCCCCAACATCGTTATAATTGAAATAATGCATATAATTCTTGAAACTCCTTACCGATGATTTATCGCCGAAGATGAGGGTTAATTTTATCAAAACTAAAGGGCATTGATACACACAAACTCCTTGCACATAATAGAGCTTAAATTTTGAATGCCAAGTCAATAAAAAAAAAAATCAACCCCCTTCCCTCATATCTCCGCCCCCGTCCATTTGGGGTCCATTCGGACGGTACGGGAGGGGTTCGGTAACACTTCAAGACCTAGATTAGCACTCGCCATCCGGTTGCCTCTCTGATAAAATTTTACGTGCCATTGCCTTGAATAAGTCTTCTTCCATTACGAGGGGCAGATAACAGTTCAGTACACGGACGACAAACGCCTTGAAATTGATAAATCGCCTTGAAATTAAGCGTTTTAAAATTATATACTAGGCAGAGATATCACTATTGTAAATTGACGAGACATGATATGAAGCCGTCTGCCTCATTGGTCTCGTGGTCGCAAGTGCTACAGCTGAGATAAGATCCCGGGTCAGGCGAGTGTGTTGGATCATTCGGTTCCCTACAAAATGGTTGAGCTGGATGGTGCTGATCCACGCGTCATGTTCGTGAACGGGCGCCGTCAGTTGAAACTGGTCATCTCTTATCTGCCAGGGCTTATTTTTAATCTTATATTTTCAATTGCTTTTGATTATTTTTTGTACATTGTTCTCACATATAGAAGCAACAAGAATGGTGTACCCAGGATTTTGTAATATCTATATTTAAAAGAGTGTCCTTGGAGTTTCTTGCCCGTTCTTCTCCATAGAGATCTACGTTTTGGAATGGGCAATTAGCTTCAACTTTCTTACTAACTGACCGACTCTTTGACAATTCGAAAGTGCCCATTTACAGGCACTTTTAATTGAAATAAATGCTTTGAGTTTGAGTTATTGAGTTTCCATCTGGAATTTCTCAATAGCAGCCCGGAGTATGGATTCGTGCCCCATTGATGGCAACAGACTCGGACCATATTACATGGGACTTAATACTAGAGAACAGTACCTAAGTGTGTTTCCATTGAAGCGGAGACCTGCAGGAATCGACCAATCACAATGGTTGAAATCCTCATCGCGTCTCGCGTCTCGTCTGTGATTGGACGATTTCTGCATGTCTCCGCTCGTCTCCGCTTCAGTGGAAACACACCCTCTTTCCCGATTTCTGAAAGCCTTATATTATTTTTATTGCTTTCAAAAACCGGGGATAAATATTATCATTTTGTTTTTTAGTAATAATTATTGTTTACTAGCTGCGCCCCGCGGTTTCACCCGCATAAGTCTCGATCCCGTAAAAATATCGGGATAAAAAGTGTCCTATGTCCTTCTCCGGGTCAAGGTCTATCCATAACCCAAATTTCATCTAAATCCGTTCAGCCGTTTTAGCGTGACGTCGTGACCAAGGGAAATAGGGATTCATTTTTATATATATAGATTTCGTACAAATCTATTGAAATATGTACTTTTATTAGTATCTCGTACGTTACAGCAACGTTAAACTTAATATTATTATTATTCTAGAACTGAATCTAATCTAAAAACTTAAATGATTAAAAACTTAATTTAAATGTCTCGATTTGAATCATGACAAAGGTTATTTTATTTGACATAACCATTTAAGAAAAAATGTATTGCCCTATGCATACAATGCTTGTATATAAGCAACTTTGTATATTAAGTTATATTTAGCTAAGTTACGTAAATGTATGTTAAGGCAACCAGCGCACGCGCACGAACCGTGCATGCCAGGCGCTTCGAATGGCTATGGACGCGTCATATTATACTCGCGCGCGCATGTTGTGCACGGTTCGCGTGCAAGGATCCATCTCAATCTGCCTAGCCTTTTCCCAACTATATTGGGGTCGGCTTCCAGTCTAACCGGATGCAGCTGAATACCAGTATTTTATATGGAGCGACTGCCTATCTGAGCTCCACAACCAAGTAACTGGGTAATACGATAACCCTTGGTAAGACTGGTTGTCAGACTTTCGAGCTTCTGACGACCCGTAACGACTGTCAAAGATCCACGAATGACAGCCGGGACCAACGGCTTAACGTGCTTTCCGAGGCACGGAGGAGTCTTGGTATGTAAAGATGGTCAACCATCCATGGGCCAACCCCGGCAAGCGTAGCTTAACCTGATGGATTGATCTGTGCGGCTGTTTTTTCTTAGCCATAAGCAAGGATCCACCTGCGCAATTGTAATTCACGCGCACGAACCGTGAAATGAAGGTGTCCACACTATTCTGTGTCTGTAATTCCAAGATGGCACCTTCTGTCAATATTTTATTGAACAATTTGTTTTCTGATTTTCCATTAGGTTGTGTGTTGGTTTGTGTTTTATCTTTAAATTATTTAAAATATTTTTAATCAGTTTTTTTGTAGGTTATGTCTCATCTTAGATCTACCTATTTAAATGTTCATTTAATTTGCCGAAATTCGCTTAATAATTTAGTTTTTGAGAATTATACGAAAAAATAATAAAAAATGACTATCATGGGACATATCCTACAAAAGTTTCAATATTTCCGAGTCAAGAATCGTCAGTCACAGTATAAATAAGTAACAGTATTATGTCTTCATAGAAAACGGCCAAAATGACCGGCTTTGGAATCTCAGTGTACGCAACAGTCTCAAGTGCGCGGCAGTTACGCACGGACGCGGAAAGTTTGTCTACCGAGCGGCCGCAGGTAATTATTTCACTACCGAGGGATAATACTGTTACTATATTATACTGTGCTTCAGTCCATCTTACTATTTCTTGAACTATGTTTATACAATGTATTAATGATAAACTTATCAACCTGTTAATTGCACCACTTATCCCCGAATTTACTAACAATAGTTAATTTTCTCGTCTTTTTAAATATAGGTTAGCGAAACTTTACTGACTTGATGAATATCGGTATATTCATCAAGTCAGTAAAGTTTCGCTAATCAATTTATTTTGACCTTGTAATGACAAAGTGGTGCAAAAGACTATTTTCTCCAATTATGGAAAAAATCTATATCAATGAATTATTTGGATCTCATTTTTAATGTTTTTACAATTATTTAAGGACTTTGGCTTAGTTAGACGTATTTATTAATATTTTTTTTTAAATATTAATGCCAATTGTATGTATCACTCTGTACTGTAAGAATAAGGCTGCATCTTGCCTACAAGCGGAAGCGATAAGCGAAACGGGCTGGTGTTAGCGAAGCGATCTTACAGTTGTCGAGCTGTGTCAAAACGACCATGTCCGATCCGTAAGGGGCACAGGTACTGCAATTAAAATATCTTAATATAGTAAATAATATCTTGAAAATAAAAAGTTATGCTATTTAAAATTCACATTTTAGTACCGAAATTACCCCAATTTCATACTTAATAACAACCCCGCTGATTGGTCAGGGTTTTTTTTTTGATATTATTTAAAGGAGGCCTGAGAACTCATTGGCGGATTTAATTTCCTCTTTATACGTTGTACTGTTCAAACTGTAGGATAAGCTAAATATCGCTCCAAATAATTGCTATAAACGGGCAATTTATTTAACTCCTTGTAAATGGGCATTGTGCAAAAATCTTGTTTTTTTTTTTGTACTTTTGCCTAAATCATAAATCAATCTGCCTAGCCTTTTCCCAACTATGTTGGGGTCGGCTTCCAGTCTAACCGGATGCAGCTGAATACCAGTATATTACATGGAGCGACTGCCTATCTTACCTCCTCAACCTAGTTACTAGGTAACACGATACCCCTTGGTAAGACTGGTTGTCAGTCTTGGGCTTCTGACGACCCGTAACGACTGTCAAAGATCTACGAATGACAGCCGGAACTAACGGCTTAAGCTGAACGCACACTTATCAGAGCCGAACGCGTCGAACGAAACGAATTTTAGAATTCTTTATATGAAATTCTATGAAACATCGCACACCTGCTCGCATCGAATCGTCCGAATCTAGAAGACCGTTCCTAGCGTTCTCGTTGACATCGATTCGTTCGGCGCGTTCGGGTAAGGGTGCGTTCACCTTTAACATGCTTCTTCCTTGCCCAAGTCATAATATGAACAATTTAATTTGCAGAACAAATGTATTTGCCTAAACACTGTCTTATGTTATGTATGAAATGTTTCAAAACCAAAGATAAATAAATAATAAACTTGTTTTTAAGTTATTTTGTGTTTTACTGATTTATAAATTTACAAACCGTTCGTCCGATGAGATATCCCAACGGCAAAAATGACGAACTTCCATACATACTTTTATGCCCTATTTAACACCTTTAGGGGTCGGATTTTCAAAAATCCTTCATTATTGCTCATCTTCGTTATATAGGGAACTCTTGTTGGAAAATTTCATGCTTCTCGACCCAGCGGATTAGGCTGTGCGTTGTTAATAAATTTAAGATTTTTATTGAGAGTGTTCATTTTAAAAGTTGGCAACTTCCCAAATAACTATCAAATATTTACCCGTTTTGATACTACTAAAAAAAAAAAACAATCTAATACTACTAAAAATTTAAAAGGGTATGCTGAGATGGTTTGGGCATGTTGAGAGGATGAATGAAAGGCGACTAACGAAATGTATTTACAAGGCTGATGTGAAGGGAATGGACGGTCCTTATTGGTGATGTTCTTCAGAAAGGCCAGGTGCGTAGTACTCGCAACCGGCGTGCGTGTATGACCAGATGTATGGACGTAAACGAGGCAAAAGGAGTATGTAAGGATCATAGCAGGAGGCCTTCAGTAGTTTCTGCCTACCCCCATGGCAAGACGGTGTGAGTTTATGTAAGTATATATGATATTACTGTATGGAAAATATATAAATCTTAATTAGCGACTAAATTTGGAAGAAAACAGGACTTCGCTATGAGCCCTAGTTTTTGAGATATAATTGTGGCCAAGCTAGGGTAGGTGCTTCCCAGATCGGCCACCTATAAACCATAACATCACGCCTTGTTTCCCCAAAGGGTTGGGCAGAGGTGTCCCTGTAGCAGGTTCACCCACATTTCGCCAGTTATGTTTTAAGTCCCATGTAATAGGGGGCGAGCCTATTGCCATCAACCGGGCACAAATCCAGACTCTAGGCTGCTACTGAGAAATTTCAGATATAAAAACCCAATAACACTGCCAGACCAGGGAATCGAACCCAGGACTACCACTAGACCAACGAGGCAGTCAATATGAAATAACCTATAAACCCTTATAACTTATTCTGATAGTTGGCGACTAATTAGCGACAACTTTTTTGTGTTATCAAAATTGAAATCCCTGGTAGTAGCCATGCCAGTGTCAATCACACGATAAATGACTCGTTGGTCTAATGGCTGCAAGCGCGACCGCTCACCGCAGTGTTTTATTTCCGGCCCGCATCTGAATGTGTTATTAGAATTAAAATTTATATCTTTGTCGTTGGTTCCAAGCGCTACTGCTGTTCATGAGGTCCGGGGTTCGATTCCCAGGTCGGGCAGTGTTTAATAAGCTGACAGTATGTGTATTTTTGTTGCCATGACCACCGGAAGAAACGAGACAAAATTAATAACAAATTGTGGAAAGATTTGTACGGGCCATGTCAAAAATTACGGTTAGAAAATGTCAAATCGCATAGACGAGTCCGCGCTACCATGCCAGTACCCCACAGAGTACCTACATTATACTATATAAGTACCCTAATTGCATAACTTATTTTCGTAAACGATTATGACTAATTTGTTTCATTTTGACAGTTCAACAACAGTTGCGTTATTTACGTTGTTGAGCAGATTTTTTTTTCCAACTTTTGAAGCAATGGATTAGCAATCTGTTTCAAATCGAAACAAATTGTGATTGATCGTGTA
The DNA here is from genome assembly GCA_916610215.1 of Omphaloscelis lunosa. Taxonomy (NCBI): domain Eukaryota; kingdom Metazoa; phylum Arthropoda; class Insecta; order Lepidoptera; family Noctuidae; genus Omphaloscelis; species Omphaloscelis lunosa. Next base: position 2,755,592 of record OU744272.1, on the reverse strand, counting down.
AGTACGCAATTAGGGTACCTACAGGTCGAGAGGCAGCGCTAGTGTCTATGTCATTACATCAAATTTCATTTTTTTTTTAATTGTTTCACATTTTCCCGCCGGTCTTCGGTGGTGACGCAGACTCTTATGTTTACTCGTCCTTAAGTAGAGATCTCACTAATAGTGCTACAGTTGCTGGTAGATGGCCACTACAGGCTCGTCTCCAAAGCTCGTTCCCATTACAGAGAACTTAAACATAAACGGCTAAATGTGTGTATTCATTCATCTCTGCCCAATGATATTATAAGTAAAAAAAGAGGTCTTTTTACTTAAAATATCATTGTCTCTGCCCCTATACAGATTCTGCATTATGCGGAATCTTCGGGAAAAACAGGGTCGGTAAATTGAAACTCGCTAAAAAAAAACACTAAGTACCTACTTATTTTTCAAATTTCCTGGCACTCGTCTCCTTTGACCTCTGACTTACCACTAAAAGTACCTGCAAGTACTTACTACTTACATTACAGCACGCTTACGTAATAAACAGCCTATTGTACGTGAAATGCCAAAGAAAAAAATTCGTTACTACTTTTCAACCTTCCAAACTCAAGACATTCCAATCTGCTTTTACTAAGTTATTCTTTATCATTACAAAAATACATAGATTAACCATAAACAATTATTCATTGCGGGTTTTTTACTCTGTAATTTTTAGAAAGGCGCTATAAAACGCGCAATGGATATCATACAATGCTGTTTTGTCGTATTTAGGGGGGATAAAGGCTCGGCAGGACCGGTTTCGCGGACTGTGTCTGGCGGGAAAAATATGCATGGAATGCGGCAACCGCCCGATGGTCCGAAGCGCACTATGAGAGTTGTGACCACAGATTATTAAGAAAAATATATTTTTTAATTTTGAGCTGTCAAGGGTCAACTTGATTTGTAAAAGTCCAAAATGCCTTTTCAAATTCAGCTAATGAAAGATCCGGATTTTCAGAACTATCTTGGCTCTAATTAACCAACGCTCTTGAATCGCCAACTGTCAATTTGATCATTTAGTACCGAAATAAATCAGTAAGGTGTGTAACGTGTATAGGAGTAGTATAATAGCATAGAAAAAAAAAGAAAGAATAGGTTTATTTATCACAGAAACACGTGCATACATAAAAGACAAGAGGAATCAGAAAACAACAAAAAAAGTACATAATAAATCACGAGCATAAAACAGAAATTAGTCGGCAGCTGTTCGACATGACTGTGACAAGAAGGCCTGAAGTATGTGTCTAAACGTTTTGGTTTCAGTTTCTAAATTTTCCGAATCATTCACTTGCTAGACAAAATCAAACTGGTTGCTAATTTAATTGTATAATTTATTATTTTACGTTATATGACATTGATTTTATATTCTGTGATTACTGCCTTACAAACCGACTTATTAACTGTAAAATTTTAGGAAAATCGTCAACTTTTACAATGTTTGTAAATATGTGAGCGCCAAATATCTATCACGTAATTAATTTATCTGTCGTTACATTTATTTTTTATTTTTACCTGTTATGGAATACTAATTTTATTCGAGGTGCATCGTCCTCACATACAATTATTTAACTAGTGTACCTATACAAAATATTGTAAAACATTTTAAAAGAGTAACAGTGGAGTTTCTTGCCCATTCTTCTTCATACGAAAATTACCTTTTGGAAGGGGTGACTAGAATCAATTAAAAAAGGTATTCCGGGTATTTACGTCTGACTTTAGATTAACAAACTTTCAGTTTTTCACTTTACTATGCATTTGCACCAGAAAACATTCAACATGTAAGTAGATGTTTCAAAATTTGTCACATGAAACAAATCTCATTACTTGTTTTGTTGAACTTGCGTTCGCACTGCACGTAATATGGTAAGTCATAAGAACATTTGTTATTATCTGCGTTTGCACTGTCTAGAAATAGAAACATACACAATAGACATGTTTTGTATAGTGATTTGTTACATTTGCGTTCACACTGTTGTTTGTTTAGTGTTTAGGTCAAATTATGTCTCGCAACTTGTCTATTGCTTGATGTTTTGTATTATCCGAGAATGACGGTAAACATCCCGTGTTTATATCGAAACATGAAGTGGTCCAAAGTAAACACGGTGAAGTTTTTTCATTCAGTACCTTGGTTTTTTTATTTTTTTACTGTAATTTAAAAAAAAATCTTACAACATGTTGATACATACAGATACATTTTGGTAGGAAATTGGTTTGTAAAAACATGTGGCAAAACATGGCAAGTTATATGAAACGTCAAACATGTTTCGCGTCAACAAGTTGTGTGACAATGCAAACACGATACATTGACAGACAACAGAATTTTCAATATGTTTTTATGTTAATGTTTCGCCAGTGCAAACGCACAGTTATGTGATGTGTGTGTGCGATAATAGAGTTGCTCTTAAATAGTGAATTCCAAGTCAAAGTCAAAGAATCATTGCTACACCCTTTGACAAGAAATCTTTGTAGATTCTTATCATTCAAATAATGTTGCATGTTATTCTTTTCATTTAACGGTGTGATTTACACAGTATCAATAAAAATATGTATCCATCTATTCATTCTATTCACAAATGGAAAGCCAGCCATAGAATCATGTTAAATACCTACATTACAAACTTGATCAGATTAATTTATACTGCAATGATCAAATTCAACTTTTATTTTTCAAGATATTTATGTGGCTGCTCTGCCCTGCCAGTATACAGTAAAATAAAATAAATAATTTATTGACTTTAACAAGTTGCTACGGTATCACAACTTTATTATAATTGTAAATTTCTTCCGCGACTGATTAATATAGCAAGTGAGAATTTTTGTGAGTTGTTCGTAGATTCCAAAACAATATTAAAATTAAGAAATCAGCTCCGCCATCGTAACCATTGAGGTCGTAACGTTTCAGTCAGTGCAGTAGGATTGCAAAATCGCAGCTATAAAAAAATTTGTACGTATTTGCTGATAAAAGATTTTGATATTTAAAACTTACAATATAAGATAGATACTGCATTTTCACTCAAAGTTTTTCCATGTTCCAAATATATATTTGCGCATTAAAAATTTCTTGTTTAGTTACTGATGACAAAATCGAATTGATTTGTCGATCCATTCGATTACGGTATTGGTTGACTTCTACTTTCACACAAACATGTGATTCGGACCGTTCGGACGCGTTCACTTCGCTGTCGAAACGAATGAACAAGAACATCGCGAGCGAGAGGCTTCGATTCGACGTGAACTGTCAAACTCTAACTTTGTTATAACTTGAAATGCCGACATAATTTCGTTAAAACAAACTTTATTTACTAATAGAACTAGTAAACAGTGCCTTAAACAATATTTTTAAAGTGTTATCTAGTTATTAAAAGTGTTTTATGTGTTGTATTTTGTGTTTAAAAGTTATGTTGTGAGTGGGTCAAAGTTTTGTGGATTTTTACATATTTTGCACGGATATTCCAGCGTGGACAGCGAAATTCGCCCTTTATAAGGTAATTTCTTTCATCTTCTAATTATACGTTTATATTAAAAGTCGAATTTAAGTAGTTTTCGCTTAGTTTTGAAGTTACTAGCTGGACGTGGTATGAAAGTAGAACGTACACGCGGCATTTTTTTTTTTAACGCAAAAGTAAACAATGAGGTCTTCGTACAGGATTGAAACCTGTTTTCATTTTTTTTTGCGGGAAACTTGGTCAAATCATTACTGTCGGTTCACTGTCGGTGTCTCAAAAGTTATTTCGAACTATGATTCAAGTTATTAAGCCGCCCACAGACTCGTTTTACATACTTCGCCGGTTTTGAAATGATGTTATTGACCAAGTATGTCGTAAACAGTTAGCTTAGCGTCATTTTCAATTTACCTGTATAATATTTTGTGTAGACAGTATTCTTTAACTTTCCTGAACTCTGTAGCTACCTATTTAAAAAAACATGACTTGTTTACTAACAAGTTTTTTTGGAACAGGTTGCAAGCCCAGCCCAAGTTCCTTTGAAAAAACCCTGAAAATCGAATTAAATTATCTCAATCTCACAAATCCTATACTTACCCAAAATAACCTTGATACCTATAAGTCCTTGGACAATGGGTCGTCTTAGGGGTGCTTTAAGGTAAACAGACAGCTGTGCTGCTGGGGAGTTTGTTGCACTTCTTCTTCTTCCCAGCTAAAGGCACTAGGAAGTGGTGAAGGATGGGCATTTGGGGGACTGTCTTATGTAATTTTGACGTTCGAAAAGTGCTGATTCTCAGCCTAGTTTGAATAAATGACTTTTGAATTTGGTCAGTAAAAAAAAGCAATACAATAATCTTTTTTATCTTTTTCTTTAAACCTTACTTCGTTTAATTTGGAACCCAATAATGCTGCTTGTTAGGATTCCGTACCCGAAGAGTGCCAAATGGAACACTAAGTCTCTGCTGTCCATCTGTCTGTCACTCGGCTGTATATCATGAACCATAATAGGTAGGCAGTTGAAGTGTAAACGAGAAAAGAAGTTTGTTTCAGGGTTTTTAATAAATATTATATTGTGGTACGAAACCACACTTGGTCAGATTTATAAAGTTAAAACTTCTTTAGGCGCGTTGGGAGTTTTAGAGATGGGACTGAACCATTGATTTTGCGACATTGTAACAACACCCCATTTTTGTGAACGCAATTATGCTCTTTATATATATCACGTTACGGATCAATGTTCTGTGCAGGTATTTTTACTTTAAAGGGGCCATTCAAGTAATAAGCCTATTTATTACAATTATTTACCCCCCCCCCCCTCCCCCTTTTTAGCAAAAGTAAGCAAAGCTCTTACCCCCCCCCCCTCCCATGCTTACGTAAACATTGGTATATGCATTTTTCTTTTAATGAAAGTATTCTGTTTTTTTTTTTTAATACAGTATTTATTATTCGTGGGAATCCCCGAGTATGCGTTTCGTTTTCAAGCATAGACAATGTGTGGGTTGCCATATGTGAAAAAAGTAAATTATTTCAGCTGACATAATCACCATCTAGACCCCCCCCACCCCGCATGTCATAAATAAAAATAAGCAAAGCATAGACCCCCCCACCCCCCTATAGTGCTTACGTAATACTTACGGTCCCAAAGGTTTCGGAAGTTTCTTTTTTTTTGTAAACGCGATTGTGCTCTTTATTAAGATAAGGTTACGGACCAATCTTTTATACAAGTATTTTTCTTCTACCTAGGCGATCTTCTTCAAGTTTTCACTTCTGTCAGCACTCCCGGAGTGCCACTGTTTTTTTTTTTGTACAGATCTCCTCTAACTATCTCGATCAGGTACAGACAGTAAGGTGCACTGCATATCAATATTTTATGTAGAGTAACTGCCACCCTGACCTCCACTACTCGGCAAGTACAAGATACCACAATCGCAGCATAGTAAAAACATTAATTACAGTAAATTCTTGATGTCCACTGTGAGTACCAACTTAAGAAGGATTGCATTGCTAAAATAATAAATGTTGCAATCTAATAATATTTTGTTTGTAAAAATATGATAAAAAAATATTTGTAACAGATAGTGATTTGGTCGAATACCGGATAACCGACGACTACCGAAGCCGGATAGCCGGATATCTGGCCGAATGTTACAATCTAATAATATTTTGTTTGTAAAAATATGATAAAAAAATATTTGTAACAGATAGTGATTTGGTCGAATACCGGATAACCGACGACTACCGAAGCCGGATAGCCGGATATCTGGCCGAAGCGAACGTCATGAATTTTAAAACCTCGGGCGCTCAACCGCTCCCTGTCGCGGCGAAAAAGGTGAGCGCGTTTATTATCTATAAAGGCCGAAAAAAATTGTTTTCATTCATTACAATTTGCCTCTAGTAGATTTCAAACATTGATTACAATTAGCTACGTTATGGTAGCCCTTATCTCCGAAACAACTGGCATATTATGGCTCTTTACTCATAGGTTACTAGAAAACCTATATGAAACCTTGGTCTTAAAATAACATGTTAAATCTCTCAATATTACGCGTACACTTACATTTGCAGTTGGAATGTATGGGAGAACATGTATTTCAACTACAATGTTAAGTTTGTATTTGGGATAAATTGCATCGCACTTGGCCGGTTTTTTTCTTGCACATTCCTTCATTCATATAAAGATGTCCCGAATTTGGAACTTGTTGTTAGGTGGGTCCGTGCAAAATATTACTATAAATGCGAAAGTGAGTTTGTTTGTAACACTTTCACGCTAAAACGGCTGAACGGATTTGGATGAAATTTGGCACATGGGTAGACCATGACCTGGAGAAAGACATAGGTTACCTTTTATTCCTTAGAGCATAGGTTAAATGCTCTAATTTTTATTCTGATATTCCCACATGATCGAGACTTATTCAAGTAATTTATAAACTTACTGGCGGACCCGACAGACGTTGTCCTTTCCGAACAGCGCCACCTACCTGGTCCAACTGTATTTTCAAACCACCAACCATACGTAAGTAGATTTATTACAATTATTTACCCCCTCCTCCTTGTCAGAAAAAGTAATCAAAACTCTTACCCCCCCCCCCCCTCCATACTTACGTAAACATTAAGTTATAGTTTTTTTATTGATTCATGAGCAGCAGTTATAATTCTAGAAATATATTCGTTTCGTTTTCAAGCATACACAATGTGTGGGTTGCCATATGTGTAAAAAAAGTAAATAATTACTGCTGACGTAATCACCATCTAGACCCCCCACCCCCCATGTCATCAAAAATAACCAAAGCATGGACCCCTCCGCCCCCTATTATAGTGCTTACGTAATACTTGAACGGTCCCTAAATAAAGATGAAAGAAGAGAAGTCACCTTTACATAATAATAATAATAAAAACTCTACACAAAGGATCCTCCTTGTGCATGCAATAAATATAATATTTATTATCTGCATTCTCTTGACCCCTTTCACATTACCTCGACTGGAAGAAAACAATGTTATCAACCGAATGCCTGCAGTATGACTAAAAGGGAATTAATGGACATATTTTTACACAATAATAATATTCGTCTTTCTTCCTAGGAAGAAAGTTGGGCAGAGGTGTACCCGCAGTACACGAACATTTCGCCAGTTATGTTTAAGTCCCATGTAATAAGGGGCGAGCCTATTGCCATCGACCGGGCACAAATCCAGACCCTGGGCTGCTAATAAGAATCCAAGTCGTATCGAGAAAATAATCTGGGCGTATCATGCGCCCCAAAGCTGAACGCTAACTATACAATTTTGATTCCAGATTTCTGCCCTTGTACAGTATTTTTTACTTGGGCATAAAGTTTTAATAAATAAGTAAGTAAATGAATAAAATAGTAATAAAAAAGTTTAACTATTTATGGTTGTACCCGTAGTGCATATAAGCAAAGTTCACCAACTGAGTTTTGAATGTGGCTTCTGATGATTGACTTCCAACCGCGCGCGAGCCAAGCGAGCGAAGAGAGCGGTGCCGCGGCGCTAACTTGGAAGTGCTACTTCCAAGTTGCTCGCAGAAATGTTTCACCGGCTGACTGGTTAAACATATCATGCGCCCGAAAGGATAAAGGCTCTTTCAAACAGGCGCGACGCGCGGTGTCTTTGTGTCGCGTCGCGTGTCGCGCCTGTTTGAAAGAGACTTAATAGCACGATTATGAACGTGTTCGAAGCGAGAGGGTCGCTTGACGCTTCTGAAGAATTTTCCTTCGTCTGCCACAGATATCTCCACAGAACAGATAAAAGTCTAATCTGTGGATATCCCCGATATAAATTTTGAAATAGTTGTCTAATTTTTTTTTTTGGCGTCCCTTTAGTTTTATTTTTTATTTTTATGGATGAGTAATGGTCTAGTTTCACCCATTTTCTTTTATGAACTTTATCCAGGGCAGACTGAATAATATAGACCATCCTTTAACTATTTCGCCTGGGTCCAAGATACGCTGGGCAGGGCAGTCTTCATCAGTCAATAGGTACAGAATGACATCAGTTATGATTCAGTAAGCTCTACAAGGCTGGGTGACGGTACTCGGTGACCGCATACATGTACGTATACTTTTAAATGGAGGATACATGTTGTTTATTAAATTAAATCATGTTATTGTATTTACATTTGGCCCCGGAATGTAATGATGTGAATTCTAGAGTGCGCTGTTGACGATTTCGGAACAAAATGTGTTGATGAAAGATGGTACCGTCAGAAATCACTGCAAGTTAAGTTCCTGTTGCAGGGAAGAGTTAATCATCATTTGATCGAAAATACCCTAAAGCCCTAAGGGTTATTTATTTCTATATAAATGATCAAAATAAGAAAATTTAATCGCTCGTGCTGGGAGAACCTTCCGACATTTTCTGTAATGTTTTGTAATGAATCTGCCTAGCCTTTTCCCAACTATGTCGCGGTCGGCTTCCAGTCTAACCGAATGCACCTGAGTACCAGTATTTTACATGGAGCGACTGCCTATCTGACCTCCACAACCCAGTAACTGGGCAATACGATACCCCTTGATAAGACTGGTTATCAAACTTTCGGGCTTCTGACGACCCGTAACGACTGTCAAAGATCCATGAATGACAGCCGGGACCAACGGCTTAACGTGCTTTCCGAGGCACGGAGGAGTCTCGGTATGTAAAGATGGTCACCCATCCACGGACCAACCCCGGCAAGCGTAGCTTAACCTGATGGATCGACCCGTGCGGGTGTTATTACTTAGCCACAAGCTCCTCTTATACAAAAAACTGATACCACGAAAGTATTTTCATTACAGTACCTAGTGTTAAATATTGTATAGTGCACGAGTCCGATTCGCACTTGGCCGCTTTTTAGAATAGTTGGAGAAGATATCGAAAATACCAGTAATGAGCAGTGCAATAATCAGAGCAACCTTTGATACAAATCTCAAGGCTGTCATATATCGTTGATAGCGATAAGACCGCCCGTTGTATGGATTATTTTCTTGATTTTTTTAATTATATTTTTGTTTTTGTTAAAGATTTAAAATGGTGATAGTCAACAAAGAAACGTGTGAATCAATCGGTCTGCAAGGTTAGCAGATCTTAAGATGGACGATACGCGCGAAAAAAATTTTAAGATTGGAAAAAATCATGATTTAAAAAAAAATTGAATAAAACACGATTTTTGAAAAATCCTAATGAATCACGATTTTTTTTTATCATACAGTTTAACTATATTTCTGCGTAAATTGGAACGACCCTTAGGTGTCCGAGAAAACGGGAATCCCCGCGTGGTGTTTTGTAAACTGCGCATGCAATTACCATAGTAAATTACGAAACCGACTGGGAATTGAAAAGGCTAGAAAAATAGTTTTTTGTTCAAGCATTATAATAATGTTAATTATATTGATTTATCAGATGTAAAATACCCTAGTCTTTAACATATAATTTCTAAATCTGTTACGTGGATTTCTGTAAAAGAAAGTAAAATTAAACACATGATTAAATCATTGATTTTTATTGAAAAAATCGTTTGATTAAAATCATGATTTAATCGTGCAAACCCTGGAAAATATAAAGACGAGTGACATCCACCAACCCGCATTGGGCTGGCATTATGCGACTACGGTCTCACAGAGCTCACAAACAGGGCTGAGTCTCAGCAGTGCTTGTATCATACAACCCTTGGCGCCTATGTATGGCAGTATTTTGGCTAGACAAAAAAGTCTCACGCTCCATGAGCATGATATTTAGCCGACACAGGTGCACTCTCTTCCCTCACTCTCATAGTCCGATGGGACGGCAATCCGACACGTAGAGAGATTAGGCGCAGGGCCAACGGACAACGGCCTGTGTCTGCGCACAAACTTGTGCACTATAATATCTCCCGCGCCGAAGGCTGGTCTCCGCTGAGGCTGGTCGCCATTGCCGAAATTCGGTCAGGAGCACTATTATTTAGCATAAATATCCTACTCGAGGGGTAATATTTAAATCTAAATAAGCTCCATTACCACATAGCTGACTAAAACATTTGATTAGTCACCGACTAATCAAAAAATTACAATGGCAAGTTTCCTAAATAGTTCGAGAAAACAACGACGATGATATTTTTTTTAATTTTTTATTTTTTTTATTTTTGACTGCCTTGTTGGGCTAGTGGTCGCAAGCGCTACTGCTGAGTATGAGGTCCTGGGTTCGATTCCCGGGTCGGGCAAAGTGTTATTGGGTTTTCCATCTGGAATTTTTCAGTAACAGCCCAGAGTCTGGATTTGTGCCCGGTTGATGGCAATAGGCTCGCCCCCTATTACATGGGACTTAAACATAACTGGCGAAATGTGGGTGTACTATAGGTACACCTCTGCCTAACCCTTCGGGGATTACAGGCGTGATGTTATGTTATGTTGTTATAATTTTATTATTTGTAATCAATTTAGGTTCCTTATCAGAAGTGGAAGAGTAAAGCCGATCACAAATTAAATAGTGGAAAAAAAAAATGAAGAGGATGTGTGATAGATAAAAATGTGAATGCTGTATCTTATCACTGTTTCCGGCAAAAAAAAACATTACAAATGGTGGGGTAAAAAATCATAACCCTCCTCTTTGGCTTTGCCGTAGTCGGGTAAAAGTTGGTTCGTATTGTAGCCTACGGGCCCGGGGATAGCCACAGAAGAGACTTTTGTCTGTTCTGTGGAGATGTGTGGCAGACGAAGGAAAATTCTTCAGAAGCGTCAAGCTACCCTCCCACTTCGAACATGTTCATAATCGTGCTATTATCGTTTCGGGCACATGATATGTTTAACCAGTAAGGATTGTACCGGGGAGCATATAAGTAGAGTCCACCAACTGAGTTTTGAATGTGGCTTCTGATTGGTCGTTAAACCAAATCTCGGAACCGGTTTAAAAAATACCGGTGACGACCGGTTTATTTTGGTTTTACTCCGAACTTTTCTTGAGAAAGTGAACGTTTTAAGAACTTTATTTTAACCTAAATTAACCGGTTTATACGGCGAGCGGTATGTCGGTAAACTCGTTGCAACTTGTGACTACTTATGAAGATGCCGCGCCGAATAAAAACTAAACAAAAACCGGTTAATATTGCTCTAATCTGTTTAATCCGAAAAATCCTTTATGTAAAGACTCCTCCAAACCCGGTTTCTACGAGCGAAACCGAATGTAAAGGTTTTTACGTCAGGTACATAATAACGGTTTGAAAATGTGTGCAGTAAAAGAAAACTGAAGAGCATGGGCAGAACTTTCAATTTTGTTGAATTTTTACGCGACCAATGTGCAAAACATTGGTCGCGTAAAATCCATTTTGTTGTTTTGATAATAACGTTATTTCTGGGTGAGGCAAAGGTCGTATTAAATTATAAAATATAATGGATAATTAGTCGTCGATCGATTGTGAAATAGTACAGTGGTGTGGATTAAAAGTATTAGCAAGAAAAGAGTGTTTTCTTTATAAAATTAAATAGACATTACGTCGAACAGCCTTTCAGAAACCGGGTGTAAATAAAGGTGTCAACATACTGCAGTGACCGCGACTGGGCCGCTTGCCCACTGACCCGAATGGTACAGTTAAGCTAGGAACAGGTTCTAATGCACAGACCGTCTGCCGACATACGGCTGTGTGTTTGCAGTTAGTTTAAACTTTTGTTTCTGTTATAAACTAGCTTTTAATTGCCGTTTTTGGCCGTGTGGAGTGCGGAAACTGTGGTGTTGATTTTTCCAATAGAATGAAGGAAAATATAGACTTTTTGGATATCGACTTCTAAGATAATCTTTAAACTTAAGATATTAATGACTAAGCCGACGTTCGCAGCGTAGTAAAATCGCGGCGGAATTTTATCGCGCACTGGAATTTTCAACTCTCGGTGTTAAGCCGTAAATTTTATTTTTTGAGCAAAAATTAGATTTTTTATATATTTAAATTTTTGAATTGAGCGTTGAGAATCCAACGCGGTGGGACGCTCTCTCGTTCCAGCGCGGTGAAAAAATACACTGTTGAATTTTCAACTCTCGGCGCTAAGCAGAGCGTTGAAAATCAAGTGCAACAAAAAAAAACGCCCCGATTTTATTACGTCCGTGCTACGTGGGCTTACGGTAGCTATAGCATGAAATCGTGAGAAATTAAAAAGCTTGTCGGTCTATTCTGCAAAAATCTCATCAATAAAACTTAGTTAAAGTGAGGTGTCTATTCCTCCTGACCATCACCTGACCCTTGGGATTGACACTATTGACACTTCATCTAAGTTTCCACGGTGAGGATAAAAAAAAAAAAAAAAATTTATTTCACATAAACCTACATGGGCACTTATGAAACGTCAGAAGCTAAGTGCACGATATACAGAACTAACTGCGCCCCGCAGTTTCACCCGCATAAATCTCCATTCCGTGGGAATTTTACGATAAAAAGTATCCTATATCCTAACCCAGGTCATGTTCCACCCATGTGCAAAATTTCATCCAAATCTGTTCAGCCGTTTTAGCGTGAAAGCGTAACAAACAAACAAACTCACTTTCTAATTAGGATGTACCAGACTGGATTTAGCAGTTTGAAATTGCACAGAGAAGAGCCAGCGTGAAGATCAATGCTCGTTGCACAGTAATTAGGCTGGTATTTTTTCTAAAATACGCTCACCAACTATTACATGGTGATGGGATTTATATTTAAGACGCAGATATATGACAGTGACCTTGAGTGGTTAGCTCCCGTGTTCTGTACTGAGCTCACGCAACGCGTCGTACGTCCAGCCAGTAATAGGACTCGCCCATCAAGGAGCGCTGTCCCAAATTAAACGCATTATTAATTTATTTTACATAAAACAAAAGGTATTTCAATAAAATATCTAAAAGATCAATTATTTAATTATATTTAAAATGGTGAAGGGTTCAGAAAAATACGCTTGATAAATTTTACGTGATTTTCTTTTTCTTTTTCGTGTTAGACATAACTTTACAAATTAATTTCACTATGTAATATAAACATAATCTAAAATATTCCTATATTAAGTTACTAAAAAAATGCTCTAATTTAACATATATTTTTTCCAAATCATTAACACTACGCGTTTACACGTGATCTTCAGTAAAAAATCATTAAAAGTCGCTTATCGTCGCCTTAATTTACAACTTAGAACCTAACAGAATAGTGAAATGTGGGTGTGCCGACACTTCAGCAACTCCTTCGGGAAACACGGATGATGGTATGAAGTACCTACCTCTTCTTTTTAGAGTTCCGTAGTAAACAAGGAACCCTTATAGTTTCGTCTGTCTGTCCGCGGTCTTGCTCCGAGAGTCTCAGTACTAGAAAGCTGTAATTTGGCATGGGTATACATATTAATCACGCCGACATAGTGGTAAAATAAAATTAGGAAAAAACAAATTATGTTACCTCCCATACACGTAAAGTGGTGGTTTTTTTTTTGTTTCTATCCCATGGTGTGGGGTATCGTTGGAAAGGTTCTTCAAAAACACGAAAACCATTTTTGGATTCAGGGATCCGTTTGCGAAATATTAAGCTTTAAAGTGCTAATTTTTTTTAGAGTCAAGTGTCCCCCTTTTTTTTTTTTTTGGGTGGGAAATCATCAAATAACTTCTCCCGCTCTGGGCGGAGCGGGAGAGGGCGTGTCAGACTCTTACTGACTAAATAAAACCCACCCGTGTTCCTTCGGTTGCCCTGTTGCCGGGGGCCACGATCTCCCTTTCGGTTTTCTTCGCACCCCCGGCAAGTGTCCCCCTGCAAGCTAAATGGTTGGTTTTGGGTTTGTGAAAAAAATCATGGCAGTAGTTTATATAACGAAATTAAAAGGAAAACTATCACAGCTAAGTAGGCTCTACAAGTTAACGAGTAATAATTGACCAACTTATATTTGCAGTTGCAAAAACATGTTTTCCCATACATTCCGTATGGGAGAACATGTTTTTCAACTACAAAGTTAAGTTTGTTTTTGGGATAAATTCATCCCAACTACGGAACCTTTCATTGTGCGTAGTCCGACACGCACGTAGGCAGTTTTTTTTTTTTTTTCAAAATCGCTGTTTTTGTAAACTTTGTACTGTAAAAATAATTACGTGCTAGGAACATGTTCGTATTATCTCCCTAAGCTAATTATCATTTATCACACAGCCTTGGCATTGTTCAAATATTTGAGCCTGATAACGTTAGATGAGCTCATTCTTCAAAGGTTTTTAGGTTATCTCATTTTTATTTCTATATTATTACGAGAATAGATATGCAGTCAGCTGTTTGACCTTCCACCATGTTGGGTTTTTACCGCCAAAAATTTCACATGGACAATATTTTGAGGTTTTTTGTTATTGTTTTCTGTTCCAAGATAAAAAATCACGTCATTAAGTAAAGGGATAATGAGCCTATAATGTTCCCACTGCTGGGACACAGGCCTCCTCTCTGAAAGAGGGGGCCGTAATCCACCACGCGGGCCCAGTGCGGGTTGGTAGATGTCACATGACTTCGAATTTTTGGTTCTATGACATGCCGGTTTTCTCACGATGTTTTCCTTCACCGTTTTGAGAGCAGTGGTGATGAAATAATTTACACAAAATAAAGCGCGAACCTACGACCTCCAACTCGTAAGACGCAGTTGTTATCATTTGGCCACCACTGCTCCAAGTGAGGTAATTCACGACAAGCCATGTACAAGCCTCCACAGTTAGCAAAAGAGTATTGTTGTACAAGTTTGAAATTGATTATCTATTCTTTAAGTATAACCACAGATATAACACTAGTACAGATACCCAATCCCATACAAAGAAATGATACCTCCCTAAGTCTGGCTATTGAGCTGGCTATTTTTCTTCCTCCATTTTTTCAACAGATGGCAGCATCAGCGACTCACAAATTGCAAGAGACTGTAGTTTTATAACGCCATCTAGAAGTCGACTTAGATACTTATGGCATTCACACATCGCACGGTACGTTCAAGGACAAGTACCTATAATAAAAATACAACAAAAATATCTCGAGTTGGCGGAATAGTTTCATTTCGTGAGTGAGCTAGTAATTTTCACGCGGCAGTGAATGCCTCTTTATGTATTTTTTTTTTTTTTGTATTTCAATGCTAAATCTAGATTTTCATCTCCTCGTTACCAAATCTACTATTGCTAAAACCCTAAAACTGAAATCACGCGTTCGTCGTCCGAACTCATTTTGACACTAAGCCCACGTTCGCACGGATGTAATTGCAATTGCGACGACTTTTTCGTGCACTTAATTTTCAACGCTCTGCTTAGCGTCGAGAGTTGAAAATTCAAGGGTGTTTTTTCAACGCACTGGGACGAGAGTACGTCCCAGCGCGTTGGATACTCAACGCTCGACTTAACACCGAGAGTTGAAAATCCAGTGCGCGATAAAATCCCGCCGCGATTTAATTACATCCGTGTGAAGGACGGCTTAATGTTTTTAAAAATATCAAATTAAACCGGCCAAGTACGTGTTGGACCACGCATAATGAAGGGTTCCGTAGTTAGGATGAATTTATCCCAAGAACAAACTTAACTTTGTAGTTGAAAAACATGTTCTCCCATACGGAATGTATACGGGAGAACATACGGAAGAACATGTTTTTGCAACCGCTTTAAGTTGGTTGATTTATTACTCGTTAACTTATAGATCCTACTTAGCTGTGATAGTTTTCCTTTTAATTTCGTTATAAATACTCCTCCTCTGATCTTTTTTCACATAAACCAACCATTTAGCCGGCAGGGTGGGGGAGGACACTTGACTCTAATAAAAATCGTCACCATTAGCTAGGTACCTATGTACTTTTAAAACGTTTCATACAAATCCTTTTTAGGGTTCCGTACCCAAAGGGTAAACCGGGACCGTATTACTAAGATTCCACTGTCCGTCTGTCTGTCCGTCTGTCACCAGACTCTATCTTATGAACCGTGATAGTTAGACAGTTTAAATTTTCACAGATTATGTATTTCTGTTGCCGCTATAACAACAAATACTAAAAAACAGAATAAAATAAATATTTATGGGAGCTCCCATACAACAAAGTGATTTTTTTTGCTCGTTTTTATAGATAATAATGGTACGGAACCCTTAGTGCGCGAGTCCGACTCGCACTTGGCCAGTTTTTTATAGAATTTTTAGAAAGGTATTGGTAAAATGAAAAAAAAATTAAGTCGGTAGGTATTTGCCAAAAACATGTTGAAACTTTTCTTTCAATTCCTTTATTTCTATGTAAAGTAGGTATTAGATTATAAAAATATGTTGTTTGATTTTCCTACCAAACGCTTATACAGTATGTCATGACAAATTGAGTAAAACGCCATCTATTGTAAAGAGCCCATCAAAGAACTTTATCATTCTATGGGTTCGAATTCAAGTAAAAGGTTTCACTTATCGTTTTTGTTGGAAATACGTGATTTACGAGTTTAAATGGATAAATCAGCATTAAACAAGGAAGTTTTGATTTTTACTAATCTTACTTCAGCCAAATTCTGCCGTTTATTCGTTTTTAGTGATTGTTAATTTATAATTGTTTCCTATGCTGCCATCTATGATTATTTTTTCAACACTAATTATAATTTGTTCGAGTTGAGACCCCATGGTATAACTAAAGGGCTTGCTCCACGGCAGCCAACCGCGTCCCCGACCGTGATGACCTTGGTTGGCGACAGGCAGAGCTTGAATTTGATCGTAAACCACCAACTCCACGGTTGTAAACCACCAAGGTCACCTCTGTTGGGACGCGGTTAGAGAATACAATCCCGGGATCTCAAATCTCGGGATCCCGGGATCACGACCGTTTTCTGGCCCCGAAAATCCCGGGACTGTACTTGGCTAATCTCGGGATTTTCGGGATTGCCACATTTGTATTGTTAAAAGACTTAATAGTCGAGATAACACAGAAGAAGAAGCAAGGTCAGGATCACAAACAGATGATGAGCTAAGGTCAGAAACCTCCCAACCCCAATTGACATTAAAGGAAAAGTTACAGCTGGAAATTAACAAGAGTATGAAATCCCCAGATCCTGAAGTACAAGTACAAAATGAATTGGGGTTGGCAAATAGTATTAGACGTGAAATGAGCCTGTTCGAAAATGGAGGAGTTCGTGGATATCACTTAGAAACAGCATATAAGTATCAATTGTCTATTCCTCCAACCAGCGTAGAAGCTGAACGAGCGTTTTCAGCTGCTGCTTATGTTGGCAATAAACTACGAAGCAGGCTCGGAAGTCAAACATTGGATGCTTTGATATTTCTGCGATTATATTTTCGAAATTCTAAATAGTTATTTTGTGCTGTTTTTTAATTTCTTGCAAAAGTATAGTATTTTTTGGTTTGTGTTTTTTCTTTTCTTATTATTATTCTGATTTGTGTTGTGCAAAGACTTTAAAGACATTTTTTTTAATTACTTGTCTTTTTTTTTATTTTAGCCCAATTAGACACCACATAGTCTAATCCCGGGATAGGCCCGGGATCCCGGGAAAAGGCTTCAAAAATCCCGTAAGCCCGGGATTGAAAAACATGCTCGGGATTGTATTCTCTAGACGCGGTTGACTGCCGTGTAGCTAGCCCTTAAGTATGACATAGTAATGTAGAACATTCTATAGCCGTGGCTGGTGGCACAGATTAATTCAGATGATTCAACTCCGTATCTTAAGTATGAAACTACACTATACGCAGCGGGCCCGTCTTGTCGGGCCAATTCAGTGAGCGTAACGTAGTCAGAAGATATAAGAGTTACGCGATAGAAAGAGAGGCAAGTTCTGTAGGTAATTAGCGCTGTGCGACCTGAATTGCACTTTATTGTGTCGTAGCAAGAGTCGCTTTTTATTTAAATGATTTTACTGAAAGAACCATCTGTATACAGCCTCGTGCAGACTGGCGCGACGCGACTCTTACAATACAATTTCTAAGAAAAATTTACGGTAGAACAATTTATTACCGGTGTCGCGTCCCGCCAGTCTACACGAGGCTTTAATCTGAGGCCGTGGTCATAAAATATGAATATTCTTCCAACACGTTCTCAAACTTTGTTAGAGACTAAACTGTATGAACAAAACAAAGAGAGATGATGTCAACGTTATCAGCTCAAGGTCGCGATTAGAAACGGTTCGTGATGCTGTGCCATAGAGGAGAATAGCAGAAGGTTTACTGACACGACTCGCGATTGGATACCATAGATAAGGTCGAGGTGAAGAGCAGGGCCACTCACGAATAAAACAAATATAAAACATTATATATATGATATTGATGATGCATTCAGCATCGAGGGTTTTTGCCCGCTATCTGAACTTGGTCCGGCCTTGTCATTTGTCTAGTATTTTAGATATAAGGGCATATTTTTTTAATACTTTGAAAATATTAATTAAGTTCTTGCTTACCTACTGCAAAAATAAAGATTCAAAAGTAAAATATCCGAACTTTTTGCTAATGTCCGGCTTTTTGTCAGGACTTTCCAAATTTAAAATGCTAATCCTACATGCACCAGAAATGTAGGTGTGGATGACAGTATGGTCTGTGGTTACGCCCAAAATGGGCTTTATAGAAAGCTCTACTAGGTGACTGACTTGGGGTACCAAAGGCCTATGCTCGAAGTTTCCATGAGAAATCAAATCAGAAAAAAAAAAACAGTGGCACTCCGGGAGTGCCGACATAAGTGAAAACTTGAACAAGAAAATACTTGCATAGAACATTGGTCCGTAACTTAATATAAATAAAGAGCACAATCGCGTTTACAAAAATGAGGTGTCGGTAAAGGTGTCGCGAATTTCGAAGTTCAATTGTTTTTCCCATCTCAAAAATGCCCAACGCGCTTAAAGATGTTATCACTTTTAAAAAACTAGCACTCCGGGAGTGCTGACAGAAGTGAAAACTTGAACAATTTTATTGTGCAGGAAATACTTTTAATGAGGTGTCAGTAACGGTAACAGTGTCGCGAGTTCAATTGTTTTTTCCTATCTCAAAAATGCCCAACACGCCTAAAGAAGTTTTCACTTAAAAAAAAAGAGCAAGGCAATCTAACAACGAGTCAGGAACGGTTGATAGCGGGGCTTATACCCGGATTCTGAATAGAGAATTTGAAGTTGAGAATTGCTCAAACACTACTTTAATATTACTTAAGGTGATGGTCTTCAAAGAGCTTGCGAAATTAAAAATTTATTAGGTTTTTTGCAAATAAATTTTTGGCGAGCTCTTACCATAAGTGATGTAGAGTTTGACAAGTTCTCGACTTCAAATTTTCAGATCAGAAACCGGCACCCTAATTGAGTAAAACACTTTTTCACGCCTCCTGCTCAAAAAGTCCATCATTGTGGCGTACCAGAGCGGGGAAAAAATAGCATATCTTGCTCTAGGGGAAAAAGTAAATTCTTGTCTGTTACCAACGAGACTTAAAAAATGAAAAAGTCTTTCCTATGTAGAACTAGCTTTTCCCGCGGCTTCACGCGCGTGGAAGTTGGAAATGATCGTATCCTATGTGTCCAGGTTATAATATATTAGGTTATCTTCACAAAGGACTGGAATGAAAAAAATGTCGTTAAATATTCGGATCGAACAAATTGTACGATTTTTTAAATAAAATAAACTATTTAATATTGCATTGGATTATTTTATTTTCTCGCAATCGTAGTGAAAAGTAGTGTAACACAAGGCGCTACCCCGATACCTCGATAGAATGTGTTATTTTAGCCCCTTGTATAACAATCTACTATTAATCTCAACCCGAGGGTTTTACACGAAATACCTAATACATTGCTACATAGGTTTGAAAAATTCGTCTGCTTCACAACGTGAATAACTCAGTGAACGTGGATGAACTGAAAGCCATTGCTACTGTAAGCCGACGTTCGCAAGGACGTAATAAAATCGCGGCGGGATTTTATCGCGCGCTGTATTTTCAACTCTGTAAGTTAAGCCGAGCGTTGACAATCCTACGCGCTGGGACGAACTGTCGTTCCAGCGCGTTGAAAAAACACACTTTTGGATTTTCAAGTCTTCAGCGCTAAGCAGAGCGTTGAAAATCAAGTGCACGAAAAAAAGTCGCCGCGATTTTATTACGTCCGTGCGAACGTGGGCTAAGTGTGTTAAATAATTACCATGCGAGCACTAGTGTCGTTAGAGTTAAAGAGGGCAAAAAGTTGAACTTTTTTTTTATTAATTTTATGTTGGCGCTGTTCGTTAGATGACGTCGGCGCACTGTTTGCAAGAATACGTTATTATAATACTACTTTTATTGCTCATTAGATTAGACTCTAATAAGCTAACATAACTCGTGGCTCGAGTACTCTGTAATTTGTCCCATAATGGTTTAGCATTATCAGCCATAATGTTCCCACTACTGGGACACAGGCATCCTCTCAGTAACAGAGAGTGGCCAGCGCGTGGACCCAGTGCGGGTTGGTAGATGTCAATGTCACATGTCTTCGAATTTTTGGTTCTAGGACATGTTGATTTCCTGTAAAAAAGCTGTTTTGCTGTAAAAAAACGCAGTTGCGGGCACAGCTAGTTGTACTGTATATTTTAAATACTAAATTAGTGTCAGTAAAACTAAAAACTAAGCTAAAACACGAAAATGTAAAAAAAAAAAAAAAAACTAAAGCAAATACGATTAAAATATATTTTTCTTTTACAAAAAAAAAAAACACTCCAAAGGGAAAAATTAATTTAATTTCGGAAGTCGGTGACTTTTGTTTAGAGTTTTCGTTTTTTGCCAATAACAGTGACAGGAACTTATTATAACATCATGCACGTAGACTAAGTGGGAAAAATACGTATTATTGAAGCTAACTCATAAACTGCCCAAGCAAAGTTAATAAAATTTATATGGGAACAAGCTTCCTATATCAAATGATTAAATAATGTTCAAAATCATTCCACAATTGACAAAAATATCGAAGGATATAGATAGGTACATAAAAATTAAAACATACAGACGAACATAGAACCTCTTCCTTTTTTTACCCACTAACAAGGGAGGTTATCAATTCGAAACGTATGTATGTAATATTATTGGAATTGCAATACATTCACAAATGATAATAATTTATAAGGCCTTCCAAACAAATATACAATGGTTTTATACACATATGGGTATGTATTTATGTTTGTATGTAGGTCCACGCATTTCTCCGAAACTATTAATCGGATTGTGTCCATTTACTTTTTAAAGGCTTACATTTACTTCAACTTAGGAAACAGTGCAAATTTCATCAAAATCGGTTCAGTACTTTTCAAGATATGAACTAATACGTGTTAGTGTGCCTTTTTTTTTTTTGCATCGGCCCTAGCGGAACCCTTCAATTCTGCTGACATCTCTTTGAGGCGCTCGTGGAACACAACGCGCCGTCGACCCGGGCCTGGTCCTTATCGGACGGTGAGCTACCCATTCACAGTCCGCAAGCCCGCGCCTACGGTGGCCGGAAATCGGCTTGCGACTCCCGACGCCCTGGGCGTCTCCTCCTGCGGCGGTTAGGGGCGTGAGGGCGCGAAATTTGCCTCTCCCTCACGCGTTCCGCCTCCTCCTTCGCGAGCATTACCGCTTCGCAGAAGGAGGTGACGGCCTCCCATTTCCTCTCGCTCCGTACCATGGCCTGAACCAGGGCCGGACGCGAGAGATCACCGCCGCCGATCGCCTCCACGAGGACACACACTGGTCCCAAATGATAAAAAAGGGGACATTAAGAAATTTTTGACAAAAGGTCAACGATTCAGCTTATTTTTTTTTTGTAGACAGCTGATGCAATTACAAATCACTTTTGTACATTGAGTTTTTGCCAAAAAAGCCGTATTTTCAGAGAAAAAAAATATTCAAATATTTTTTGTATGAAAGAAATCCTAATTTTGTCTTTATCTTCCAAGATTCAAACGTATTCAAAATAAAACTTAAAGCAGCTTGTAGAGATGCTAATTGCTCACTACTTTGTCATAAACACTCTTCTGCGATTTTGTGCTCCTTTTGAGTTACAGGCACTTTAAATATTTTTTGTATGAAAAAATCCTAATTTTCTCTTTATCTTCCAAGATTCAAACGTATTCAAAATAAAACTGAGCGCAGCTTGTAGAGGGGCTAATTTCTCACTACTTTGTCATAGACACTCAACTGCGATTTTGTGCTCCTTTTGAGTTACATGCACTTTAAATATTTTTTCCTAATAAGTCATATGAAATGTAAAATACAACTTTTTATTTGACTACCCCAACAGTGGGTAGTCTTTGTTTACAAATGTAATACTTTGCTAGGGCTGTCGTCAACATAATATGAATAAATAAATAAATAAAACAAACACAAAAAATAAAACAAAGCGCATTTTTTTTCAGTACCTGTAAACTTAATAACTAAATAAACTATTATTTTACAAATTTAAATAAACTAGAACATAAATTAATTTTAAGCGCATTTTTTCTCAGTACCTATAAACTTAATAACTTAAATAAACTAGATTACAAACTTACAAACTTAAATAAACTAACATGAACGTGCGTATGTTACAATGTGAATTATGCTAGCGGATCTTGTGGGGGATTATTCTCAATGTCGACGTATACTTCTTCCTCATCAGCATCTTCTAAATCGAGTTCATTGGGTGAAACGTCATCCTTTAGAAGATTTTCGGCTTCTTCAAACCTCTGCTGCTTTTGAATTTTGGTGAACTTCGGTCTTATGTTCGTAATGTACGGATCGGAGCTGATAAGTAACTGGTGTAAAATATCTTCATTTGTTTGCATTCTGCCTATCTTTCTAGTATGCTTTTCTCTGATTGAACGAAAATCTTTGTTTCTTGCTTCTGAGGCTTCTTCGGACATCATACCAATTGGAATAAAAGAAAAATGCTGGCAAATATCTGCACCATGCACTAAAAGTTTATGTACACTCGAAGGCATGTAATACCACGAGTACTCGCTGACATAAAGTTCTGCTGTTTCTCTGCAATAAATTCTAAATTTTTCAATATCTACATTTCTCTCAGAAGATATTGCCTGCAAAATTACAGCAAATCTCTTAATCAAATTAGCATTAACTCCTGTTATCTCAGCTGACCTTTCGTAATCATTGAAAAACCGTCGAGCTGTATTGCCATCGTTTGTTGTCCCAAAGCCTTGTTTGACGATATCAATCATTAAGCCAGTTACAACAAAAAACTCATGCTGCGTTAACTCTTTTCTTGATTTTCGGAGCAGTTTGTCCTCACCCCGAGCCGCCCATTTTTTGAAATCTAAGTTGTAAGATATGTGCAAAATACATTCCATGCATCGCAACCACATGTGAAGTGAAGATAAACCATATTTGTACATATCATGGTTTTCTGGTTTGTTAAAAACGAGGTTCAAGTTGTTCATATCTTTCGGATTTGTTAAGCAAATGTTGCAATTGGCTGCAGACTGTGTCTGTGAAAGTGCCGTGCATACTTTGCCGTCGATCATCGTCATATGCAATTCATGAAATACTTCAAATTCGTCATCAAATAACTTTGTTGGTAGAAGGTTCTGAATTTCTTCTTGTAATGTTGCTTCTACTTGCTGAATATATTCTTTTGTTTCTTGTTTGAATTCGAACATAATTGGTCTGCAATAGTTTGTTGAAGAAGGGCGCGGATTTTCCCATACTATCACATCGTTGTCACTCATAAGGCGAAGTGGCACAAAACTAACCATAAATACAGAAGATTCTGAAAATATGTCACCAGTTGGTTTTTGTTTGTAACAACTTTGTGAAGAAGCTCCGTCACAGCCCCATTTACTAACTAGCTTCAAAACACCACCATTAATATTTGAACCAGTCACTTTCAAAATCTTCTCGGCAGTTAAATCTAGAACTGCCTGTAACTTAATTTTAGCTCCTGACTCCGATATCACAATATCTTCTTTTGCTGGATAGCATTCTTTCTTCTTCAACAGTAACTTCTGGTAAGATGGAAAAGCCGCTGTGCCATTTGTACTTAAAATGGACCTCAAAGTTAGATATTGCCATTTTGATAAACTCAATGCTGTGGCAAGAGCTAAGGTGTCTTCCTCGGAAATCGATTTATCAGAAGCTTTATATAAAAAGTCACTTACTTCTTGCACCTTTTCTGGCTTATTTGAGAGGCACTTAATAACTTTAGAACAAACAGTGCGCCCGTTTTCATTAAGTTTAGCAATAAGAGCATAGAACAGCTCTTCTTCGGAATGCTCCAAAAGAGACAAAGAACGTCTTTTCTTCTGCTTATTTGTTAAATCTTCAAATGGTCGTTTATTTCTAGTTCTGGGAGTATTTGTGGTAGCTTCTGATGTAGATGCACCCGCTTCCTCTTCGTACGATAAATTATGCTCTTCTACGTCTACTGAAATGTCCTCTATGGTATATTCTGGATCAAACAACATAGGAAAATTCACAGAAGTTAAAGTTGGCCACAAAATTTTAGACTCCAACCACTCCTTGTTTTTAACACCAAATCTTTCGTTTCTACCTGAATTGTCCCATCTTCTAGCTAGGTTTGACGTATAATTTTGGCAAAACTTTTTGATAATACTGAGCTCTTCGTTTGGAATTTCACTTGAAATACGATTTATAATGGTTTGACACAGTAAATCACTATTTTTAAGGCACCCACTATTACTCAAAAAAGAAAAAATGTCTAAATTAGTCACAAATGTAGTCATTTTGATATAAAAATGTTACAGGCAAATAAATAAAAGTTACAATGTGGTGATAGTTGATAAAAAATTGTGTTGTTTTTACGAGCACAAGACGCGTAATGAACAAAAACGGGTTCCGCTTGCCCTTATACTATTGATATATGACTCATTACCCAACTATCCCGTTACTTAATGGGGTAGTTAGATAATGGCTCATTACCTAACTACCTCATTACTTAATGGGGTAGTTAGATAATGAGCCAAATATTCTTGCAATTTGGATGAGTCACGAGAAAATAAAACATACTAAGATGTGCTCCTACATAAATACCGCAAAACTACAAAGGGAATTTTTAATTGCAATTTATATACCTATTCATCATTCAGCGTTTTCGACGCGTTCGACTAGATGACCAAATAGAGCCGAAATCGTCACTTATAGGGTAATTAAGCAATGACTCTATACAAAAAAAAATTTACATACGAGTCACACAATAACTTACCTGTACATAAACATGTCTGAACACGTTTTGAGATTTCCTTGTTTGTTTATTTGATACTGATAATTTCATATATTTGTAAGAGTTACTCTACAAGCTGCGCTAAGTTTTATTTTGAATACGTTTGAATCTTGGAAGATAAAGACAAAATTAGAATTTTTTTATACAAAAAATATTTAAAGTGCCTGTAACTCAAAAGGAGCACAAAATCGCAGAAGAGTGTCTTTGACAAAGTAGTGAGCAATTAGCATCTCTACAAGCTGCTTTAAGTTTTATTTTGAATACGTTTGAATCTTGGAAGATAAAGACAAAATTAGGATTTTTTCATACAAAAAATATTTAAAGTGCATGTAACTCAAAAGGAGCACAAAATCGCAGAAGAGTGTCTATGACAAAGTGGTGAGCAATTAGCTCTTCTACAAGCTGCGCTAAGTTTTATTTTGAATACGTTTGAATCTTGGAAGATAAAGAGAAAATTAGGATTTTTTCATACAAAAAATATTTAAAGTGCCTGTAACTCAAAAGGAGCACAAAATCGCAGAAGAGTGTCTATGACAAAGTGGTGAGCAATTAGCACCTCTACAAGCTGCGCTAAGTTTTATTTTGAATACGTTTGAATCTTGGAAGATAAAGACAAAATTAGGATTTCTTTCATACAAAAAATATTTCAATATTTTTTTTCTCTGAAAATACGGCTTATTTGGCAAAAACTCAATCTATAAAAGTGATTTGTAATTGCATCAGCTGTCTACAAAAAAAAAAAATCAGCCGAATCCGTTGACCTTCTGTCAAAAATTTCTTAATGTCCACTTTTTTATCATTCGGGACCAGTGTGGGACACGGCGATGCTCCGCCCAAGCTGGGCAGACCTCCACCGTATGCTCCACCGTGTCCTCCGGGCGATCCACACAATGATGACACCCGGGCGTTTCCTCCCGTAGTGTGACGGCCTGGCTTATTGATACGAGCTACGGGTGCGGTGTTAAAAGGAAAACATCTCGAAACCTTGGTCAAATTTTAGTGCATGTAAGAAAAATATGCAACTAAAAAGTGAATAAAAAACGGAAACATAAAACTAAAGACACCGACTTCCGAAATTAAAGTTATTTTACGCTTTTTAGTGTATTTTTTTTGAAGTCGTTTAAAAAAAGTTTTTTTGGAAGTCCGTAAAATATGGTTCTCCAGTAACAAGTGCACAAGCTACAAACAGATTGGATGATATCTAAAACCTATGCGTTTAATACTCTTGCAACACATTCAATTACGTAAACATACGTTTTCACAATTAAACTAAGCGTTGCAATATCAAATAATGTCAGATATTGCAATAAAATAACTTTCTCGTATGTAAGGTCTGCGAATGGCGACTTTTAGTAGCTAAAATATCATGCGTTTTATTATTCAAAGATTGTCATTATTCTAGAATATCTTATTAAGGGGGATGCGGGTAGTCCGCGAAATTCAAATTTTCTTACGTTTTTTGCAATTTGCAAGTACTGACTTGCAAATTGCAAAAAACGTCAGGTTGAACAAATATGGCTTTACAGAATTATAATCATTAGTGTACGGTCTCACCAACCGTATATTTACTTTGCGAACGCAGCAACCTACTTGAATGTCGTGCGTCACAAATATCATGTTATAATTATAACGTTTTAAGTAATGCACATCGAGTCAGACAATAACTGTGGAACTAACCACTAGGCAAGAGAAGGAATCGCTGCCACTTTAACTCGTTAACCTTACACATTTTAATATAACTTTAAACTTAACTTGTGGTTCTTTCTGTGTACTCCATAACTAAACCAACATTAACAAAGTGATAGTGTACGGTGCTTACAACCATTGGCTCCTAGCATTTGAATCAACAATACAACTCCTTAAGTTAGAATAATCCTCAAATGTCATGATTTCATGAAATAGTCATTCAATAGGATTACATGAACTTAGAGAGTTGTATTGATGATTTTTATGATTATAATTCTATAAATAAACATTTGACACGGCCTCGAATCATGTTAGAATCAACATACAACCTGACGATGACCTGCAATTTGCAAAAAACGTAAGAAGATTTGAATTTGGCGGGATACCTTGACGCTTTCACCGTAAAGGAAGGACTATGTTTTCGCTATTTCTGTTAATAAAGTAGGTAATAAGTATTTGCAAAAGCGGCCATTTTCTTTTGCATTTCGCATCCATTGATTATTGAGGTGAAAAACGTCAGGGTAGCCTGCTTAATTCGAATTTTCTTACTTTTATGCATATGACATGTAATTATCATAACAATATAATGTATGTCGTAGTAAGATGGTTAGAACCGTGAAATAGATATATCCCTAGGGATATAAATTTATACCGTAATATAATTATATGAGAGTGGTTCATAGCTGTCTTACAAGGAATATTACTATGATACGAGCACGATCTAGTAATATAACTATTAGGGCACTCCGACCAAATAGGTTAGATTAGAACTGTGACCAACGCGCGAGCCGAGCGAACGAAGCGAGCAGTGCTGGGGCAGCGGCCGGTGAGTAAGGAAAACTGGTCGTAGTAAGAAAATTAGGGCACTCCGACAGTTATGAACCGCTTTCATGCTATATCCCTAGGTATATAACTAATTACATCACGGCTATAACCATCTTACTGCGACCTAATATGTAATATAAAATTATGTGTAACAAAGGAACTTTGTAAGTATTACATAAATTAGATATTGTACTTCTAGTTATTTATAAATAAATATATATATTTAAACAACAATTCAGAGTACCTATTGCTTTAATTAAATATTATTTTATTGATTTACAATACGTTCTATTATATGTATTATTATTTCCTGTAACTATGGCGAATGACATACGTAATTAAAACGTCTTTACAATGCATGTGCTCGAAAAGAGCGTTTTTCAAGCTGCTAAACTGTGCGGAAAGTGCCACTTTTTTGCACTAGTGCTTTTTACTTTTCTGTTTTTTTTTTTTTTTTTTTTAACTCCGTCGTCAGCCCGACGCAAAGAGTTTTTATTATTTGAGAAAAGTTTTACAAATTAGATGATGATGATGATGTCGATGACGATGGCAAAGACGAGTGCGGTGGCCATGACGAAAGTCGAAGTCGTCAAAGTCATGACAATGGCGAAAGTTATAGCGATGGCGATGGCGATGATGATGCTAAAGAATATTATTTATATACGTCAGCCGAGATGTCAGATGTACATTATGTGACTACTGTAAGGATCGCACGATTTTTTTATTTCCTCGCATTATGCGTAATAAAACGTATGATACACGTGCGTAAGACGTTTTCCAACTCGTGTCGACTTAAGACGCAGATATATGTCAGTGACCTTGAGTGGTTAGCTTGCGTGTTCTGTACTGAACTCACGCAACGCGTCGTACGTCCAGCTAGTAATAGGACTCGCCCATCAAGGAGCGCTGTCCCAAATTAGACGCATTATTAATTTATTATACGTAAAACAAAAAGTATTTTAATAAAACACGTATACTAAAAGATCAGTAATTAAATTATCTTTAAAATGGTGAAGGTTTCAGAAAAATACGCTGGATAGATTTTGCGTGATTTTAAGTTTTTTTATCCGCGTTAGATATAACTTTACAAATTAATTTCTCTATGTAATATAAACATACTCTAAAATATGCCTATATTAAAATATTAAGAAAATGCTCTAATTTAACATATATTTTTACTCGTTTAGACGTCATCTTCAGTATAAAATCATTAAAAGTCGGTTATCGTCGCCTTGAGGCTCGTGCAAACTGGCGCGCTATCGCGGGCGCTACAGGCAGCGCGACCCTTGTAGCGCCCGCGATATCGCGCTGGTCTGCACGAACGAGCCTTTATATACTCGTCGGAAATCACCTACTTTCCGCACTTATAGCCTAAATAACTATTGCAGAATATGTATGATAGGTACCAAATTAATAATTATCTGACAAATTGCTGAATAAAATGGGTATTATTAACCTCATAGCGTAATCATCCTATATTGTTCCCACTACTGGGACAGAGGCCTCCTCTCTGTGAGAGGGAGTAGGCCGTAATCCACCACGCGGGCCCAGTGGGGGTTGGTAGATATCACATGTCTTCGATTTATTGGTTCTAGAACATGCTTCCTCACGATGTTTTCTTTCACCGTTTTGAGAGCAGTGGTGATGAAATAATTGAAACAATGTAAAGCGCCTTTTTACCTAGTTGCTTACTTTTTGCTGAGCAGTTTGTTGCGTCATTTATTTCCAGTATAAGCCCACATTCGCACAGATGTAATAAAATCGCATCGATGTTTTTTCGTGTACTTGATTTTCAACGCTCTGCTTAGCGCCATGAGTTGAAAATCCAACAGTGTTTTTTCAACACGCTGGAACGAGAGTGCGTCCCAGCCCGTTGGATTTTCAACTCTCGGCTTAACACCGGGAATTTAAAATCTAATGCGCGATAAAATCCGTCAGTGGTGTTTTGGGGTCCTGTGTTATATACGTTTTGAGTGACGTATCTACAAAAAACTACAGTTTTTTCTATTTTCTTAATGTTCCTCGGAAATCATCGCATTTCCGAATACAAACGACTGCTAATTTCCATGTTCATTAATCATTAGATTTATCGTGTATAATAATTTGAATTCAGAACTAAGTACTTTATTATTGTTTTGTTTTGATTTCCTTGTGAACTATATAGAGCTGTAAAACTATTTTCTTATCTGTCGTGCCTGCGACTTTAGCAGCTTTCCTCCGGTTTAAAAAAATAAATTATTTTAAGTTAAACGAGTATTAACAACTCTATATACTTCTAAGTCCATTGAGAGCGTCCGGTCTGCACCAACTACAAAGGGCAACTGATAGAAATCCGACGAGTGACGAAACACGAAGTTTGCCGAGGGACATTAAGAAAATAGAAATACTGTACATAGTCCTAGGAAAACCCTTCGTTCAAAACGTGATTGGACAATCTGCACAAAATGAAAGAAATCAGTTTAGAAATACGCACAGGTCCTCAATAAATTCGCAACTAGCTACTTCAGTCGGTAACCTCAATTCACACTTCACACCAACATTCATAACAACGCTTTGTTTATTTATCAACATAAAATAACTCTTCAAAATTACATAAGCGAAAAAAAGGCGTCCATTTTCTCTTCGACCTAAATTCTCAATCACTTGTAAATCGAGTACGTGAATCGGAACGTGACAGAATGCGCTTGGTGCACTGCGCGGAAACCTCAGAACTAACATGGCGGACTGGCTGCCGATGATTTTGAATAACGAACGTAATTCTTCTCTTGAGTTTTGAGTATGAATGTAGACGGCTATAAGAGTAGGGGAAGACCAAAGAAACGATGGATGGACTGTGTGAAAGATGATATGGATAGAAAGGGGTAGAATACTAGGGTTGCCACCTCTCATTAGTCTAAATCCGGGAGAAAAAAAAAACAGCAATGTTTTTAGGGTTCCGTACCTCTAAAGAGACAAACGGAACCCTTATAGGATCACTCGTGTGTCTGTCTGTCTGTCTCAGCCAATTAGCTCTGAATCGAATGGACCGATTAAGTTGAAATTTGGTACACATATTTATTTCTGTGAACCAAACACGAACGCGTAACGTAAATAAATGAATTTTGAATTTTCATGTTTGCCCCCCAAAAGTTACCCCTATTACTTTTGGAGGGCAAACAAGAAAATTAAAAAAAAAAGTTTTGCTAATAGTACCGTGTGACATATCAAATGAAAGGGCTTGTTGCGAGGATCTTAAAAATATTTTTATATAATTTTAAAATAAATATTTTTAAAGATATTTAAGAAATTCGATGAAAATTGACCATTACCCTTATATCTTTCGGATACTGGACCTAAAATTTTGAAAAAAATACTTTTATTAAATATAAATCAAAATCATCATCAAAAATATAAATAAAAATCTTTGATTACAGGATAACCTATAAGAAGTCTATAGTCTTAAAATAACATGGTAAATCTCTCAATATTGTGCGTATAAATTTACTTTTGCAGTTAGAATGTATGGGAGAACATGTATTTCAACTACAATGTTAAGTTTGTATTTGGGATAAATTTATCCCAACTACGGAACCCTTCATTGTGCGTAGTCCGACACGCACTTGGCCGGTTTTTTTTTCACTTTTTATTTTATTTTGAACTTACATTTTCCTTTTGAACGTACAGACTTCAAAATATCTGATCTTGAACTAACAAAAATCTCTTTGTAGTCCATTTCAAAATTGAAAAACGTTTAGATTTCTGCCTTGACATGTTCTTCAGATAAGCGATTTCTTTGTTTTGTCCATATATCGAATACTATTCTTAAAACACACTCGCAAGAACTCCGAAAGGGAGATCGTGGCCCCCGCAATATGGCAACTGAAGAAACACGGGTGGGTTTTATTCAATAAGAGTCTGACACGAGGCGGGAGAAGTTATTTGATAATTTCCCACCAAAAAAAAAAGGCGACGTTTGATACAGGTATGGACAAAACATAGTATCGAGTGCGGCGAGTTTGCGACTGTATTGGCCACAGTAGGTTGCTACCGCTCGCAATCGTATGATTTTCGCCACCGTCAATTATTCTGCCAGCGCGCGTGAATTTAAAATTCTGGGAGAATTTTGTTTATTTAAAATTCCTTCTGGGAGCCGGGAGATTTAAATATTTATTGCTGAATTCCGGGACAGTCCCGGAATTCCGGGGGAGATGGGAACCCTATGACTACCGAGATGATAGAGTATGAAAGAAAAAGATGTTGCGGTGACCGCAAATATATTGGAAGGAGAAGGAGAATGATCATGGCTCAGGTTTCGTGCCCGGCTAAATGTCAATGGGCTGGCCGCCTATTACCGCTGTTCATGTGAGCAGCAAAATCTGACCTGCTGAAGGTCGCGGGAATCCGGTGGATGCGAGAAGCACTGGGCTGGTTAGGGTTGCCAACCCTACTATAATTATAATATCGTATCCTGCTATAATAAAGGCCTAAATACTATATTTCTAAGGAAAAAATATTGTAGGCGAAAGTACTATACAATTTTTATTTGCAAACAAAATGTCGAGATGATCGCAATAGGGCCAGTATTAATCTCATAAAAGCTGAATTAATGGTATTTTGTAACCTTAATATAGAGTGTAAAAAAGGATTGAGATTTTTTTTTAAGAAACCTGTTAATAAAGGTTCATAGTAGCAAAGCATATGCATAAGAATAAGAATATTTTTTCGTCATCTACTATATTTTTACAAGCAATGGCTTCGATAATAATCTATATTTGATATAAAACAAGTTGGCAACCCTAGGACCGGTCGATGTGGCGACGCTTTGGGGAGCCCTATGTCCAGCAGTGGACGTCTTTCGTCTGAAATTTCCCGAAACTGCTGGACCTACATATTTTGAGGGGATTTCTCTAGTAGAAAGCTGATGTTATAAAGAGTAACTTAAGCTGCGGCTGTCATTTGTAAATCTTAGAGCTTTGACAGTCTGTCAGACTATTGGGCTTCTAACTACCCGGGTAACACGATACCCTTTGGTTTTGGCTATCAGTGACAGCCAAAACCAAGGGGTATCGTGTTACCCAGTAACTGGGTTGTGGGGTCAGATAGTGCATTCGGTTAGACTGAAAGCCGACCCCAACATAATTGGGAAAAGGCTAGGCAGATTGAGTTGCTTCTTTCGATTATTTTGACAACCCTAGCCTTTCTAGAGAGAAAATAACAACTTTTTCCTCGAAGCTCGTGGGAATAACATTAAAATAATCGATTTACTCCTCAATTTATAGATTGCACCGTTATCGATTTCATGGCACAAGAAAAAAATGATACAAACTCAAGTTCATTAATAATTTTCCGAATGCCATAGTGAGATCACCCAACTACGGTCATATCTTAACACAAAGATAACTTCACACCTATCAAACTAATTTTACGCTCAAAATGTAACGGTATTTCAATGCAATAAGGCTTGATAAACAAGTTTCGGAAACGCAAATTAAAGTTGGTGATATTAAAATCAAGGATGACGTAATTCTAACCGCTCGTGGTTTTTGCTTCGATTTTCAAAATTGGGCGCGTTCGTCTCCGAGTTGCTAGAGGAAAAAGTTTAATTTCCCCATTTTATAATTGAAAGTGTTAATTTGCTTATACGAAGAATTTATTCATTGGATACATTATTCAATCATAGCTATTGGTGAGGTCCGCATTGCTAAAAGGAATTTATCGTAGCCTGATTAACAAATACGGGACTAGTTCATTGATTAAACATGTTATTATAAGTTGCTAGACTTTCGCAGAACTATTGTTGTTTGAAAAGCCGAAGAAAACAATTGTTCTCTTTCACGTTACGTTAAGCCTGCCTCTTTAATATTATTGAAAAAAAAAAAACAATGGTAAGACTTGCTTAGCATGATCCTACGTTATATCGAAAATACTGCAGCATTCATTTTAAAGTAAATATTATGGTTAAGTTGAGGATTAATTTTAAGTAGGTACTATGTTTGACGAAAACTCGATTCTATAAAAATGTCTCTGAACTAAACTAACTTTTTTATTAATAAAAAGAAATTACTCAAACTATCGGCGCCTTGGAGCATTCTTCCCGCTACTCAGTCCCGCTCTCACTCAGTCCGCTTTCAGTAGAGTGTGAGTGAGATCAACAGTGAATTTGAGTTGAAATATCACGGACTCCTAAAAATGAACCATTTTCTAAAACTTTAAGTTGAGATAACAAATCTGCCGGTCTGCTCTGTAAAAATTTCGCCGTGATAACTTAAGTGAAGTGAGTTGTCATTCCACCTGATGCTAGGGATTCAAACGGTTGACAGCTGATTTCACCTTAGTTTTCAAGATAAGATTTTAACATAATAGATACATACTCTTTACATCATAAAAATTACATATCAATTATTCTGCCTAGCCTTTTCCCAACCATGTTGGGGTCATCTTCCAGTCTTACCGGATGCAGCTGAATACCAATATTTTACATAGAGTGACTGCGTATCTGACCTCCAAACCCCAGTAACTAGGTAATACGATACCCCTTAGTAAGACTGGTTGTCAGACTTCCAGGCTTCTGACGCTCCGTAACGACTGTCAAAGATCCGCGAATGACAACCGGCCTAACGTGTTTTCCGAGGAACGGAGGAGTCTCGATATGTAATGGATGGTCACCCATCCATAGATCAACCCCGGCAAGCGTAGCTTAACCTGATGGATCGACCCTTGCGGCTATCAGTACTTAGCCACGAGCTCCTAAAAAATTACATATAAATGTAGAAATTTTTACATAGGGTAACACAATGGGCGGTCTTTATCGCTAAAAGCGAAGCGCGCGCGCGATCGCCTGAAAGCTAAAATGAACTTGACGAAGTGACCTTATTGTTTTCGATTAAAGGCTTAACATAACACAAACCACAAACAAGCCACAAATATGTAGCTCGTAATAAACAATATGAAATATAAGTAACTTTAAACATTCCAGGCTAATCAATGGTAATAGCGCTTAATGGACTGTTTACATCTACTTATGTATTATGATTATGTAAATTGGTATTGCGATTTGCAGTTTACATACCTCGTTATGTCATTTTGAAGTTATGATAGATATCCTGGGTAATTTGAATACCATACAGTATGTCAGTTCGAGACCGCTTTGGGCTTCGGAGAGCGCACGTTAGTCCATTAGCCATCCAGCTGTCATTTGTAGATTTTTGACAGTTGTAACGAGTAGTCAGAACCCAAAAAGTTTGACAAACCCGTCTTACCAATATCATGTTACCTAGTAACTGTGTTGTGGAGGTCAGATAGGCAGTCGCTCCATATAAATTACTGGTATTCAGCTGCATCCGGTTAGACTGGTAGGCGACCCCAACATATTTAGGTAAAGACTAGGCAGATGATGTTTCCATCTTAAATGAACAATGACCTTAATAAAAATTATAGCCGGACAAATAGGACTGCTAAATAAGACCATTCTTCTTTTTTATTTGTCTTAACAATTCCTGCGTGACAACTAGCCAATCATTTACAAATGATATGCATTTCCCTCTCACTAATTGACACAGTTTCAATCACAATTCGAGAGTTTTGAAGGATATTGCTAATCTTTGAAAAGGCTTGAAAACTTTACTTACGGCTAAGGCTTGAAAACTTTTCTTACGGCTAACTTTTTTTACGGCTAAGGTTTGAAAACTTTGTCTACTCAACAACGTAAATAACTCAATGAACGTGGGTGAACTGTCAAAATGAAATCTATTGTCATTTTAAATGTGTTACACATTACCCAGCTGCCGTCCCACAATATTTTATAGAAGAAACTAACGTAAAACACTTTTTATATAGTTTTCTAACGCGGAAAATAAAAACAATGCATCTAAATACAATTGTGGTTATTTAGAAAGCGATGAAATGATAAGTTTGTGTTAAAAACTCTTTTGTGTTACGTGATACAATAGAGTACGATTGTTTCGGCCCTTCCATTGTTGCCAGGTTAAAAATGAATAAAATTTCGGGTACTTAAATATGTAACAATTACTATTGTTATGCCTGTCGCCCTTTATCTAATTTTATATTTTGGGTACCTAAATAGCGGTGTCACGGTGCTGCAACACTCGCTTCAATTCCTGTAGGAATTCCAGCAAGTTTTTTTTGAGATTTTATAATATCGTTTTCGAAGAGATTTTCCTGCTAACACGATCCATTTAGTTTCTAACAGAAATACGTACGGCACGGCAAGGGATTTTTGTGCGACGAATAGAGATATAACTTATATGTATTGCAATAAAATTGAAATTTCAATGATGATGCCTAAGGACGTCACGGCATGCATAAGAATACCGCGGCATCATTGCCGTTGAAATTTCAATGTTATTGTCTATTCCTCGCATAAAAATCTTATGCCGTGCCGCCAGCGGGCGCCGGCCTTTACAACAGACAATTAAAGTATTTCACAATTAATAAAATCCGCACTTTTAAATAACGAATGACGCAGGCACGCACAATCGCAAAGCAAGGCGCCAAAACGGTTAATCGAATGCAAATGTCAGTGAGCGCTTGGCAGCCACACTTGCACCGCAAAGCAACAGGTCTACAAGTATTTTCTCAAGGCGTTATTATTACACACGATCGGAATGTTATTAACCCACGACCGTTCCCGTAATACTTGAATAGGTACCGTGAGTTGAGCCGCCATGTTTTTTTTTTGTATTGTTTTACTTACTGTGGCATGAATTTTGTGATTGTATCTGTGTGGCTTTCTTTATTTCGTTTAAAAACACTAGGCATCAAGTAAAAACTTTGAATTAAGTCTCAAAAGTAAACCCTGGATTTCCTGACACTATGAATGAATGAATGAATGAAATGCACCGATCCCAGCGTGGTTTAACCAGACTCGATAAATCGAATGAACCCCAAGATTTGCACTAGCTCCTGAAGCCTCATGTTTCATAGGACTACAGAGGCCATTGCATATCAAGGAGTAGACCGGATGGCGCGGTAATGGTAGGGAAGACGTGCCCTTAGGATAAGGAGGGATTTGCGAGCCTACCGGATATGCATCCTTGAGTAAGAAATGGAATAGTGGAGAGACGGGTGTTATTTATCTATGGATGGGCATCTTTTTGCGACGTCACCGCTATGTTGGTTCAGGTCCATCTTCACCGGTGAATATTTTGACGGGGTTATGCTGCTTTCTCGGCTCTTTACTATATTGCTGCTGTGCTGTGTTACATTTAGCTGTTCTAAGTCTTCGTCAAAAGCTTCGCTGCTATCCATATTTTTTCGTTTCATATTCGTCGTGTTTCCTAATCGTTTAAGTTTCTTGTAGATCTTGCTGGCAGCCTTCATAATCTTATATCGATCTGCAGCCGTGTCCATCCAAACGTTGAATTTCTTGTCAAACGTCAAGTCCCGTTTAAAGTTGTCGTTCCATGTGTAAATAGGGTGACCTACTTTCTTGAATTTGGCCTTAAACTGCATTGCTGCGTGTAACAGGTGTGGTTGCCCCGCCTGTAAACGTGTGCGAGATAGCACATCCTGTGATTTTTGATGCGATATGTTACTGTTTTTCCGTCTAAGATTTCGCGCAGAAGAAACCCCTGCATTTTTGTTTTCCTCTTGGTGTTTAATCTTTTGACGTATTGCGTGACATTATTTTACACGAGTATGTCTATTTAGGTTATCTAGTTGTCTTCTTTGTAAGAATTTAGCCTTTTGGAGGTTAGCAAGAGCTATACGATGATCCCTAGAGTGACTCGGCTGAAAGATCAAGGTTTCCTGGGCAGCCGCTTTTTTAATACTCCAGTTGTGGTACACGATGGTATTTCGATGTTTTCATCCGTTGAGTGGATCCCTATGCTTTCCAGTTGTTTGGTTATGCAGGCTTGGTATTTTGTTTGGGTGGATTTGATTTTGAGAACGGCATAAACATTGTTCCTATTGTAATTGACATTTTATTATACGTATATGTGATTTATTCTGTTGCAGTATTGTGAAATTTTATTTGATGTTATATGGGTTTATTAAATTATTTTTTTGTCAAGAGGTGCCATAGGTGGTCCCCATTACAATCTCTCGTCCAGCGCGATTCTTAGGAAAAATATTTGATTAATAAATTCTAGCTTCTCTCCATTAAATACGATGTCACTTCTTATTACTTCTTACATTCTTCTTAATTTAAATCTAATGCATTTGGTTTCTTCTCATTTAGTACCAAATTATTTACCGCAAACCAATCTTGGACCTGAAGAATAGAGCTAGTCACAACGTCATTATTTTGTTACCGTCGGTCCATTTTGTAGATCAATGATGGATGATTTTGAATTTTGAATTATGTATTTTATAATCATTTGTTTCTGAGAAAGCTTGCTGTTAGGAATAAAATCTTGAATTTATTCCTATGTGCTAAGCAAATTCTGGCGTCACCGCAGTTATCCGCAACATGGGTAGCGAGGTCTTGGGGGACAGACACGTGGTCAAAAGTTAGCCCATTATGTTATTTATTTGGTGGGCTTCTTTGTTCATGGGCGCTATTTATTACCATTGTTAAACTATTGTTTAGGAGTCAGAACGCCGCACTGCAGCCGCATGTGCAGATTTCGTTTCGAGACAGAGGTACACAATTTTGACAGGGTCGTGCGCTTGCTGCGATTTATTAGTTACACTCTTCGTTTTTCTATAGAAATGTATATTGTTCTGAAGTTTTTTGTTTTTGTTGAATGGACTTAAGCTTAACCACTCATGTGCCTTTCATCACAAAAACTCGGGTAAATTTTTCAACAAAAATCAAAACAAAAAGGTTGCCTCAGACGCGCCTATTTTGTAGGGCTAAAGAAATTGCCAAATGGTTAAGGGTAGTAAGTAGGAGTTAAGATTTATGTTATAATTATCAGCAAGGTTATAACTCAGGTCAAGCTAGGAAGTTTTATGGAAAATATTTTTTAGTGCGAAATCAATACCGACCGACATTGTTAATTTGTTAGAATCATACGTACTTACGTCTTCGTATGTTATTTTAGAATATCTTGCCATTCTACTTTTACTATGTCAAATACCCATAAACCTATAGCTTAAACATAAAAGTTAATTCTCCGCATAACATCAAACCTCCCAACTTTGCCAGTCACTACGCAACTATAGATTCGCGCTCACGATGTATATACCGAACTTTGCCACAGAATTATAGCCACGTAATCGAAATAGAGCCGAGAATTAAACTCAGTTCTCTTGGTCGCTACACTTACTAGAGACAATTCAAAATGCAAATCTTTTTTGTATCTGGATCTATCGTTAGAGTTAACGTTAACCTTGAGTTTGAAATATGGGAATTTGATTTACTGAATGATTGGTAGGTATGTAGTTTGTGAAATATTGAGCTCTGTGCATCTGTTGATGCAGTCCCTAACTCAGGTCGAGGTATGTATTTGCAGAGAGAAGCAACGCCCTGAAAGATAAAGATATGGAATGATCTCACTGGATTATCCTGGCTATGTTCAGTGGCCCTGGAACCTTCGGCAGACGATTAGACCCTCATATGCCCCGGCACTTGCACTCCAGGCGAGCGCCTGGGATCGGAAACGCATGTAGGCCTAGCACACCTCACTTTTGCACTATATGAATGTATTTATTTGTCGACCACGTAAAGTCACAGCTACATCAAATAAAATAAACATTGTTCGATTTCGTTGACTGGCCATTAACGCGGCACGGGCGCAAGCTGCGCTAAACGTACAATAAAAACTAAGACGCGGTCTGACGCGGACTCAAACAAAAAAAAGGGACGCGGAGCGCTCGAGACGTCCTTCCTCTATGACGTCCAGTCAAGCTCCCAACCCTGGATTTCCTGACACTATAAGATAAATACCAATGTGAAATTTTCATTGCTTTTGTTGGTATATTGGTTTGTGCTGGGCTTTCACGTAATATTAATTACTCTCCATACCTACTATTTTATCTAGAATCAAGTTTTACTGTGGTTTTATTAACTGAACAGAAAGCTGTGCTGCTGGGAAGTTGGTTGCGCCACTTCTTCCCAACTAAAGCACTAGGAAGTGGTGAAGAGCGGGCGTTTTTGCGGCCATCTTTTCCTCATAATATATATTTATAGATATAATGGTATTAGTAATAAATCAGTACTTAACCTTCTCAGAATATCAAGGTAAGGTAGGTAAGTCATCGTTATTCTAATCTAGCTATTTGTCACTGCACTTGTGCTGGCGAATTGAATCCGGTCATTTAGTCATGAATTGAAGTCATCGATATACATCATTACTATGGCTTACTAGCTTTTGTCCGCGTGGATTTCGAAAATAGTCCTTAAAGCTCCTAAAAGGAAGTACACGAAAATTTCAATAATGTTTAAATCATCCCCAATTTTTTACCCGGGAGATAATTAAATAAAATGCTGAGACACGTAATTTTTTATTTTTTAACATAAGCATTTTTTTTTAAATCTATGTCATCAGCGTCTTCGGACTTGAGAAAAAGTCCATGTTTTAAAAGCCTTACTCAATAATTTAATTAAAATATTTTATGTACTTAAATCAAAAGTCATTTATTCAAACTAGGCTGAGAATCAGCACTTTTTGAACATAAAAATTACATGACAGACTTCCAAAACGCCCACCCTTCACCATTTCCCAGAGCTTTAGCTGGGAAAAAGTGGCGCAATAAACTCCCCAGCAGCACAGCTGTCTGTTCAGTTAGAAGAACTTGATTCTATACAATAGTATGCCAAGTAACTAACATTACAAAACACAAAACATTAAATTAAATTAATTGCCATATTATGTTGGCCAGTACATCCCAATATCGACTCAAAGCTAGTTTTCAAATCGAAAAACATGATCGAACCTTGTTCGAATACTAGATTTTGTCCTCAGTTAAAAATAACCGTCAGATTAAACCAGCAGTCGCTAACGACCAACATGTTTACTATAAAGGAAATAATCTCTGAGTTATGTTTGACTTATGAAGTCATACAGGAAATGCTTCAACGACCAATCATTGTATGCCGGCAGACTATTGTATGGAATTGATAGTCGTTAACGGAGTCATTTCTGGGGTAACATAATAACTATAATGATTTAGCTAGTTTGTACCCCTAGTTTATATATTTGTACCCCTTTTGTTGGGTAAATAACCCGGTTAGTGAAAGTAGTGTTGGGCAAAAAGTTATACTGGATGTTTCTGGCAACACTGTTGGTTAGCTGTCAAGGCAAAGTGTAGGCAGTGTTTTAAAAATTCTAAGTTATTTGTTTTCCACTTTGATCTATAAGGAAATATTTTCCAATAGTAGGATGTGCGTCATTTCTGGGGTTATAATGACTTATAGATATAGAAGATCGATTTCCTCTTTTCCCACTTAATATCTACATAGTGACTAAGCAATTTTATACGTTCTTTTGTCAAGGAAATTGCCTTCCCTATCGACAAAGCTTGGCAAATACGTATAGAAATGAAACTACATTTTTTTTCACACTAAATACATTTTTGATGTGTAACATCTTTCATCGCGCTTTCCCGTAATCTGTGGAAGTGATTTTGTGAAAAAGGACGGAAGTGTATTACAGGAAACCGGGAAAGCGCGTATGGTGCTAGAGCCGTCAGAAACGACCTTGACGAGGCCCCGCTCCTTTAACGTTGTTTATTAATGTTGCTTATTACCAAGGTGAGATGTCAGACATTACACATCATATGCAACTACTGTAAGGCTCGCTTATTTTTTACAGTAAGTTTCTCATCATACTGAATGATTTTTCATATTCTGCAAGACATTCTCGGCAGAAAACATAAATACCATGTTCTTGCAATCAGTCAGGCAGTCTTAATTACATAGTCCATTATAGCGACAGGCCTATGTTCGGCAATGGATTGCGATACGCCGAGTTCATTGATTGAATAATTACTTTTGTTATTAAAATAACATTAATACGAGACTCTAATAAAGCCATTGTTATTCGAGACTAGCTCTGCCCGCGACTTCGTTCGCATGGAAGTCGTAAGTCACCACAATATACTACATTAACAGCCACATTTTTTATAAAACTTCCCTGTATACTACGTATGTTTCTAGTTTTTTTCTCAACAGCCAAAATAAACAGAGTCAATCAAGCCACACCTTCAGTGTCTGCCACTGTGACTAGTTGATAAT
Source organism: Omphaloscelis lunosa (assembly GCA_916610215.1). NCBI lineage: Eukaryota > Metazoa > Arthropoda > Insecta > Lepidoptera > Noctuidae > Omphaloscelis > Omphaloscelis lunosa. The sequence goes on along the minus strand of OU744272.1, from coordinate 2,713,908 downwards.
AATCGCAAAGCATACGCTCACAGGGAACTGCACGCGCTTAAACTGGAAGGGGTACTTGTGGGGAATTTGTGTTATACGCGGTACAGTATAAACACTGTCTCGCCATTATTAGATGTTTATAAAATGTATTTTACATATTAAACAACCCACCGCGTCGCATCTCATCGCACGCCTACGCTTGGTTTTCGCTTACCGTTCTCTGACTTTTTTTTCTTTTTGCTCGGCTCGTAAGGGTCGTAGCGTAATGTTAAATAGCCTAAAACCTTCCCCAAGAATTGGGCTTTAAGTTGCAAAAATAATTTTTCAAATCCGACTGGTAGTTCCAGAGATTAGCGCATTCAAACAAACTAACCCTTCAGCTTTATTTTATTAGTATATAATTCATGTTGTTAAACTCTGAAATATAATTTTAATGTCTGTGGAAAAACCTTAAAATAAAAATTGTCATCTTCATCTTAACGATTTTTAATTGGCAGTAATAAAAATAATATTTCGTCATCTGTCAGCCTTTTTTCAACTATGTCGGGGTCGGTTTCCAGACTAACCGGATGCAGCTGAATAGCAGTATTTTACATGGAGCGACTGCCTATTTGACTTCCACAACCCAGTTACTGGGTAATACGATACCCCCTATTAAGACTGGTTGTGAGATTTTTCGGGTCCTGACTACCCGTAATGACTGTCAAAGATCTACAAATGACAACCATGGGCTAACGTGCTTAAATGTAATAATTCAATCAATTAATCTGCCTGGCCTTTTTCTCAATGTATGTTCCCTATGTTGGGGTCGCTTACCAGTTTAACCGGATGAAGCTGAATACCAGTATTTTACATGGAGCGACTGCCTATCTGACCTCCACAACCCAGTAATTTGGTAATACGATACCCCTTAGTATGACTGTTTGTCAGAATTTCAGGCTTCTGAAGACTCGTAAATATAATAATTATGAAACAAATATTTAAAATTAAATATCGCGGAAATACCCTATTGAGTGATGGCAACATTATTTTGCAGAAGTTTTGCTTTCGAAAAGAGAGAAAGAATTCTTGAAATGGTTTTCGTGAAATTGGCAATTAATTAAAGTTAACAGTAATTAGTATTTTAATGATATATTTATAGTAATTTCAATAATTAATTAGTTTTAAGATAATGTTTGCTCCGTTCTTCACATTTCATTTTTATTGTTTTGAAGTTCAGTTAGCCATGCAGCTAATTTGTGGCCAGGATGACCATAAAGAGGCTCACTTACATAATATTATTACTAGTAAGGATATATTAGGTGACTCAATCAACAAACTATCAACTCAGCCTATCACAGTCCACTGCTGGACATAGGCCTCTCCCAGGCTGTGCCACAATACCCTGTCTTCCGCCTTCCGCATCTAGTCTATCCCAGCCACCTCCTTAAGGTCGTCGGTCCATCTAGCTGGGGGCGTCCCACACTACGCTTGCCGTTACGCGTTCTCCACTCTAGGACTCGTCTGCTCCACCAGCCATCGGTCCTGATTTGGTTACTAACTGATCCTATTTTCAGTTCATTATCATCATTATTCTCCTACCGTATCCAAATTTATAAGTGGTGGACGCAGCATTTCTTTTCCTTCCATACATCTCTCCCAGTCTTCATCTCGGTAGTCACTCCCCTTCTTACCATATCATCTTTCACACAGTCCATCCATCGTTTCTTTGGTCTTCCCCTACTCTTATAGCCATCCACATTTATACTCAAAACTTTCGTCGCGACATTGTCCTCCTAACTATTGAATAATATTGCCTTAACGATCAGTGCCGTAACTTTTCAAAACAGGACCTTGACAGCTAACTGACAGTGTTGCCAAAAAAAGTATAGTGTCACTTTTTGCCCAATACTTTTTTCCCCTACCGGGGTAATTTACACAACTGAAGGGGTTATAAACTAGAGTCTGCATATAAGTAAAAAACGGTGGAATTTGAAAATCAATAGATGGCAACACCATCCTGCCCTACGAAAAAAGAATTTGGTACTTTGTTTGTCTTTTTGTTTTTGATAGGTTATTTTGTTTATATTCTGTTTTATTCCTGGTAAACAATAGTCATTTAGCACGATGCAGTGTGGGGTTGATACAGTTTTGTCATCGTATGGAGGTAGAGCATAGGTACGACATAGTCTATTACACATAATCTATTATGCAAAAATCAAAAGGCAAAATATCAAAATCATTATTAGATCTACTTACAACCCTGAAACTGTCATAACTGACTGATGTAAAAGTATACCATATATAAAACTTTGGGGCTGCCCATTTATTCCATTGCAGACTTAGCGTGGCAAGACTCTATCTAAGTCACTGTAGTTATATGTTACCCCAGATTCCATACAACATTCTGCCGATGCCGGTACTCTCATAGCCAACTACGTACATTCGAACCTCATTAGTGGTTGGTCATGGATTTATCTTAGTTAAAAGTATCATTATGTAAAGATTACGTTAATCTCTTCAACGACAGAACTATGTATCGATAACGTTATTGAGGTTAACGCAAATACCAATCGATTGAATAACGATTATTACCGGCCAGTATTTGTTGATACACGCGCCGCCGCCGCGGTGATCCGTTGGACTCTGATGTCATTCATCAGTCATTCGTAGTTTTTGTAGATCTTTGAAAGTCGTTACGGGTAGTCAGCCCGAAGGTCTGACATCCAGGCTCACCAAGGGGTATCGTCTTACTCAGTAACTGGGTTGTGAAGGTCAAATAGGCAGTCGCTCCATGTAAAATACTGGTATTCAGCTGTATCCGGTTACACTGGAAGCCAGGGTTGGCAAATTCGAATAAATCACTTTTTTTTTATAGCGTTTATTTTAACTATATTCCTATGTAAAACGGAACGTCCCTTGGATGTCAGAAAAAAGGGGAATTCCCGCGCAGTGTTTTGCAAACTTTGCATGCAATTACGAAATTAAAAAACCGACTGGGAATTGAAAAGGCTGAAAAATTATTTTTTTTGTTCAAGCATTTTAATATGTTAATGATATTGATTTTTATGATATTGTCTTTAACAATTTCTAAATCTGTTTTTTATGTTGATTTCTGTGAAAGAAAGTTAAATAGAATACATTTGATTAAATCATTTATTTTTGTTGAAAAACTCAATCAATCTGCATAGCCTTTTCACAATTATATTGGGGTCGGCCTCCAGTCTAACCAGATGCAGCTGAATACTAGTACTTTACATGGAGTGACTGCCTATCTGAACTCCACAACCCAGTAACTGGTTAATACGATATCCCTTGATAAGACTGGTTGTCAGACTTTCGGGCTTCTGACGACTTCCGATGACTTTCCGAGGCACGGAGGCGTCTCGGTATGTAAAGATGGTCACCCATCCACAGACCAACCCCGGCGAGCGTAGCTTAACCTGATGAATCGACCCGTGCGGCTGTTATTACTAAGCCACGACCTCCTCTTTATTGAAAAAAATCATTTGATTTAATCGTGCCAACCCTGCTGGAAGCCGACCCCAACATGTTTAGGATAAAATTTGACGGCACGGTTGGCGCAGTGGTTAAGCGATTGACTACTGCGCTGCGTGTCGAGGGTTCGATTCCCGCACGGAACAAATATTCGTATGACCTACAAGTAGTTGTTCCGGGTCTGGCTGTTTGTGTGTGTGAGTTTAATTAAATGTTTGTAAACGCACCCACAAAACAGGAGAAATTTCTTTTGTTTGCCCCACGTTTAAAAAAAAAAAGACTAAAGAGCTCTTTAGACAAAACCGAAGGTTCATAATTCAAATTCAAAATATTTTATTTCACATAAACCTACAAGGGCACTTATGAAACGTCAGAAGTTAGGTGCACGGTTCCAATTGGTCGCTTCCTATGGAGAAGAGCCGTCAAGAAACTCCACGGTTACTCTTTTAAAAATAAATGGTTTCTACAATGTTTTCAAATGACAGTGTTAATAGGTATAAGAGGACAGTGTATCAACAAGTACCAGGTACTTAGTAAAATAGAAAATGGTCCACAAGTCAATCTACAGCTTACAACGGTTGCCAAACGAACCCTATTACTAAGCCTCCGTTGTCCGTCCGTCTGTCTATCTATCAGCGGGCTGTATCTCATGAACCGGAATAGGTAGACGGTTGAAATTATCTTAAGTAAATTACGCAATTACCTCGCAGGCGCTTGTCAGTGGTTTAATTACAATCAAATATTATTGTAGCCACCAAGAAAAGTCAACAAAATGGCAAACTATTTGAATAATCTATGTACAAGAATGTGCGAGTGAGAAGAGTAAAGTTTTACGTCAAAAGCCGTAGGTATGAAAGAGACAAAGATATGTGTGTACAGCTGATCGTTTTCAAGTTCAAGGTTGAGGTTTTGCTTTGCGAATTACGTCCAAGCAGTAAAGTAGAACTGCTACATTGGTCTAGTGGTCTACTGCTACAGCATGAGGCCCTGGGTTCGATTCCGAGCTCGGGCAAAGTGTCATTGAGATCTCATCACTCTTTATCAAATCGGGATACATTTCGGTAGTTGCCCAGATAAAAAAAAAAAAAAAAATCTGTATAATCCGTGTTTCAGATAATAAAAAAGTATTAGACACGTATTTTTTGCTTTATCATATTAATTAAAATAACTTAGAAAACACGCATTGAAGTTGGTGAGTGGGGGCTCGCTACGACACAACGCAGTATAAAATCTAGCAAGGCGTGACGTCATGCCACATTTTAACTCGATGTATCGACGTAATCTTTTGATTACGTCAAAAAAGAAACGAGAAAAACGCGTTCAATATTTAAAAAAAAGGAAATTTGGACGCTGGCCTTTTATTGCGGACATCAGTCCATTTCAAGACCATCTGCGTAAAACTCTTTTCCACAAAACCGTTGGAACTAGGGATAGCTACTGAAGATAAACGATATAATTGGAAAAATGTTAGGGATTTCATTCTTGGAAAACCCTTCCATGATTTTCTTCCACTTATCAATGTCAATCAACCGTAGTGCGATAGATTTCTTAACAATAAGCCACACGTGGACAAAGTTAAGTCGAACGAATGGCTCAAACGAGGTGAATTGTTTCCCGAGACCGAGGGTTTTATGTTGGCCATACAGGATCAAATAGTAGCCACTCGCAATAACAGAAAGTACATCATAAAGGACCAATATCAGCCGACTGACTTGTGCAGACATTGCAACGCTGTCTCTGAAGCCATACAACATATAACAGGAGCTTGTAAATCACTTGCACAAACCGATTATAAACACCGCCATGATTTAGTCGCTGCAATAATACACCAACAGTTAGCATATTAATATAAACTCGTTAACGAAATGATACCATATTATAAATACAAACCAGAAATAATATTATAAAGTAAGGATCAGAAAATTTACTGGGACCGAACAATAATAACAGATAAAACTATTCATTACAATAGACCTGACATTACCGTTCACGACAAAACCAATAAAACAGTTTATCTGATAGATATAGCAATACCGAACTCACATAATATTCAAACCACCATATCTGAAAAGCTCAGTAAGTATCTCGCCATAGAAATTAAAACCCAATGGAAAGCACAAACCGTTCATATTATCCCCGTTGTCCTTTCATCTACTGGTGTAATACCAAAATCTCTCACACAAAGCCTTAACACTCTACAGATGCCTACTCACACACTTTACATGCTCCAAAAAGCCACCATTCTTAACACCTGTCGCATCACCCGAAAGTTCCTGACTTCTTTGACATCGTCATCCACCTTTTCAATCTAAATTTCCTTACATACTTGGTCCCGACCCGTGTGTAAGGTTTCTTGACCTCTCTTAAATGAGAAGAAACGTAAAGAATCAAATTATACGTGGAATACCTCTCCACTCCTCATAAGCACCTCAGGACATGTTGCCCCCTTGTAGCAACGACACTTTGTGCTAGCGACCGTTTTGGGAGCCCATTATTGAGTGTGCAAGTCACCCCTGCCATTTTCCTGTGTATTTTGTATAAAATATTGGTCAGGCAGGGGCCATAGTTTTTCCATAGTTCCAGGTAACCAATCCATTATAACCACCCAAATCCATAGCCCAATATGTTTTGTTTCCATGTTCTGCAATAGTCCTACATCAACCGGGGGTTGTCCTTGGGTGCATTTGTATAGTGCATACAAGGATAATCGTCGGTTGGTGCCTCAACACTTAGAAATGTCTAAGGGGCCTCTGCGAGTTGGCTTCGCCTCGTACACCTCCCAAAGGTCCGGGACCCCAGGGTCGCGAAATATGTCAAAGACATTTAAATAATAATCAAATAAGTTTTATATACGGAACAGAGTCTGTCCCGGCGGGACGTTCATAATTACGTCTGAAATACGGGACGTCCCGGGAAATACGGGGCGTCTGGCAACACTCGTTTACACCGTGTTTATACCCATAAGAGTAAAGTTGATAAGAACAACTTGCTTTTAGTTAATAATATTTATTCAGTAAAGTCCTGTCGCTAAAGATTTAAATAAATATTTTTTGTTGACTTTGACTCAGCTGCAAACCTCTTTCCGAGAATTAAACAAGATTGGGTTAAAGTCTCGTACAGACTGGCGCGACGCGATGGTGCGACGCGACCCAGTCATTGTTCTACCGTAAGGTTTTCTTAAAAATTGTTTTGTTAGTGTCGCGTCGCGCCACTCTGCACGAGGCTTAAGACGATAACAGACTTTTAATGATTTTATACTGAAGATGACGTTTAAACGAGTTGTGTTAATGATTTGGAAAAAAATATATGTTAAATAAGAGCATTTTCTTAATATTTTAACACGAGCATATTTTGGATTATGTTTATATTACATAGTGAAATTAATTTGTAAAGTTAGGTCTCACGTGGATAAAAAACTGAGAATCGCGCAAAATCTATCAAGCGTATTTTTTTGAAACCTTCACCATTTTAAAGATAATTTAATTATTTATCTTTTAGTATACGTGTTTTATTAAAATACCTTTTGTTTTAAGTATAAAACATTAATAATAGGTCTAATTTGGGACAGCGCTCCTTGATGGTCGAGTCCTATTACTGGCTGGACGTATGACGCGTTGTGTGAGCTCAGTACAGAACACGCAAGCTAACCACTCAAGGTCACTGTCATTATCTGCGTCTTAATGCTAAGTTATTTGCAGTAAGAAATTCCATTAAAACATGGTTTTATCTTCGAGATAAAGTTCACTGCCTCGTTGGTCTAGAGGTTGCAAGCGTTACTGGTGAGTATGAGGTCCTGGGTTCTATTCCCGGTTCGGGCAGTTTCATTGGGTTTTCCATCTAGAATGTCTCAGCATCGGAGTCTAGATTTGTGCCCGGTTGATGGCAATAGGCTCGCCCCCTATTACATGGGACTTAAACATAACTGGCGAAATGTGGGTGTACTTAGCCCCGGATCTAGGGGGGGGGGGGGGGGGGGGGCTAGCAGGGGCCAGTGCCCCGGGCGCCAACTCCAGGGGGCGACAAATTCAAGCGTAGTAGACAAGTGCACCACCCAGCACAGCAACTTTGCAATAAATAAGACGCGCAGCACATATATAACCTTTCTATTTTTTTTTTCTTTTTACAACAGTTTTGGCGCCCCTGTTGAATTGGCGCATTATAGATTAACACAATTTGATATATTGCTGACAACATTTACATTTTGAGAAAATTTTAATTTCGCGGGGTTAACTTGGCGCATCCCCATAAAAGATTGGCGGAGGGCGACAGACGGCAGTTTTGCCCCACCTCAAAAAATCTTGATCCGGGGCTGGGTGTACTATAGGTACACCTCTGCCTAACTCTTCGTATGTTTGTGTTAAAGATAAACCTTGTTTTGTGAGCATCTTATAACATATCCGCAACAAGAAGGTTCCTGGCATAAAAAAAAAAACAGTGGCATTCCGGGAGTGCCGACAGAAGTCAAAACTTGAACAATTTTATTGTGCAGGAAATACTTTTAATGAGGTGTCGGTAACAGTTGTGGTAACGGTGTCGCGAGTTCAATTGTTTTTTCCCATCTTAAAAATGCCCAACGCGCCTAAAGAAGTTTTCACTTCAAAAAAACAGTGGCACTCCGGGAGTGCCGGCAGAGCAAGGAAAACTAAAAAAAGAATACTTACAAAACCTTTAAAGTAAAATTACTTGCATAGAACATTGATCCGTAACGTAATATAAATAAAGAGCACAATCGCGTTAAAAAATGAGGGGTCGGTAACGGTGTCGCGAGTTCAATTGTTTTTTCCATCTCAAAAATGCCCAACGCGCTTAAAGAAGTTTTCACTTTAAAAAAAATATCACAATGACATGAACTACAGGTGACTCTCGACTTAAGGTGGGTACTGACCGGTGTTACGGGCCGTAATGTACTATTCACAGCGAGCATGTTAGAAAGAAAGAAAAATAGGTTTATTTGTCACAGAACCACGTGCATACATAAAAGACAAGAGTAAACAGAAAACAACAGAAAAGTACATAATAAATCACGAGCATAAAACAGAAATTAGTCGGCAGCTGCACGACATGACTGTGACAAAAAGGTTTCCTTCCACTCAGCATGATGCTGTGCTATGGGGGCTCCACAGCACAGCGCTGATTTTCAGTGGTCACCCGTTTCAGTGGTTACGCTACGCCGTGTCCTAGAATCCGTGGAACATTCTCGTTTCGAACTCTGCTCGCTCGCGCTCCAGATTCTAAACACAGTAAGAAATCGACGCGTGTGGCACGTGCGCTCGTGACGACTTATCGCGGGTGACTGAACCGCGTACGATTTAAAGGGATTCGCCAAAAAACCGACAGCGGGCGGAGCACTCGAAACGAGCAACGAGCGACTCGCTGCTTGCGTGTTCGTTTCCACGTACTGACTGCATGAATGCTCGCTTTGTAACATGTTACATTACACTCCGTAACACCGGTCAGTATCCACATTAACGCGTCTTTTTACACCCGTCATCGTTCGCTGATAGAGCAGTGATAGCCTAGAGGTGTAACCGTCGAACTGCCAAGTCAATAGGTCTCGAGTTCGAAACCAAGGCACGCACCTCTGACTTGTCGGATTCATGTGCGTATTGTTTAATTATCAATTGCTTCAAAAACGGTGAAGGAAAACATCGTGAGGAAACCGGCTTGCCTGAGAGATATTTCTCGACGGCATGTGAAATCAAGTCAGAGGCCCATGGACGGCTTTAAAACTGTGACACCAGGTTAGTCACTAACCACTCGAAAATAAGGAATAAGTTCGCACGCTGATACAAGAAAAGAGAACAATTATAATTTACACATTAATTTATCATTATTATCGTTATCCTTTTCTTCTTACATAATTATTGCCAGTTACAAAAATCTCTGCAGGGGAGGTCCTTCCGGCTGAATCAACAAAAAAAAAGAAAAAAGTCCCCATACTTGCTTGTAAAGTTAGTCTAAACATAGCACCGGGTGGGGCGCACGTGTTGGCAGAACGCACATGTGTCATTGACGAAATAAAGACGTGGTTCCGTAGCTAGGCGTATGTTGTTCTGTTTTATTTTAAAAATAATTCTGTTTCTGAAGAATGGACGTAAATCTTCGTCAAATATGAACTTTGTTTTTCTGGGTTGCAGAAATAACAACGATCAAAGAAATTACTTTTCATAAGATTTGACAGATTATAAAACAATAAGTAGTCGCAAAATTTTGTTTCAGTACGGTTAGTGGAAGTGCTCAGGTGCGATTCGGACACGTGCTGTTGAAATTAGTGCTCTTAGTGGAATACCTCAATCTGACGAGCGACCACTCGTTGGCATAAGTTATAAAAGATATTTTAAAAGAGTAACGGTGGAGTTTCTTGCCCATTCTTCTCCATACGAAAACTACCTTTTGGAAGGGGCGACTAGAATCAATTATATTATTTAGTAAATTTTAACGTTCAAAAGTGCCATACATGGGCCTATTTGAAATAAATGATTTGACTTTGACTTTAAAATCTGTGTTTTCGATAAATTCGTGTTTTCAATCATTTCCAATGTATTCGACTCTATTATTATTTAAAAGGTTTACCAACTAAATACTGACACAATACTTAATATTGTGCGGCCATAACCGACTTTTAATGATTTAAAATTGAAGATCACGTCTGAACGAGTAGTGTTAATGATTTGGAAAAAATATATGTTAAATTAGAGCATTTTCTTAATAACTCAATATATTAATATTTTAGATTATTTTTATATTACATAGTGAAATTAATTTGTAAAATTATGTCTAACGCTGATAAAAACAAAGAATCACGCTAAATCTATCAAGAGTATTTTTCTGAAACCTTCACCATTTTAAAGATAATTTCATTATTGATCTTTTAGTATACGTGTTTTATTAAAATACCTTTTGTTTTATGTATAATAAATTATGAATGCGTTTAATTTGGGACAGCGCTCTTTGATGCGTGAGTCCTATTACTAGCTGGACGTACGACGCGTTGCGTGAGCTCAGTACAGAACACGCAAGCTCACTACTCAAGGTCACTAGCATATATCTGGGTCTTTAACCACAATCTCCTCCAGCCCTCTCTCGCATGTATTTAAATTATAAGAAAGTACGGCACTAATAATTACCGTACTTGTACGATATACAAAAGAAAATAAATCCCTATATGTATAATTTTAAACTGACATATAAAATAGATTTTAAAATTCTTCATTCACGCCATTATTATTAAACTTCTAATAATGGCGAGACAGTGTTTATACTCTACCGCGTATACCACTAATTCCCCACAGTACTTCCAGTTTAAGCGCGTGCAGTTCCCTGTGAGCGAATGTTTTGATATGATTATCAACAAATCACAGGGGCTTGACTGACTCGATGTTTATTTTGCTGTTGAGAACAAAACTAGAAACGTAGGTAGTAGTGATGTAACGAATGTTGGATTTTTCACATTCGCGAATGCGAATGCGATTGCGAATATTTATCTTCAACATTCGCGAATGCGAATGCGAATGAGAATATTTTAAAATTTCAAAAAAAGCGCGCGTAAAATGTTTGACAGGTTTGACGTTTCGTGTCGGCCATGTTTAAATTGAACATAGCCGAGCCGTCACAGAAAGTTCATTCTAAAAGTTTTGTTTTGAGGTTAGTTTTATGTTATTTATCAAATTTAACTGATATTTAAGGGACAAAGTGGCATAAAAACATGAGTAAAGTACACATCAGCGAAGTTTGGATTTATTTTACAATATGTGATTTATATTTCATTCATTATAAATATATTTAATTCCTCAGATATATAAAGTGGAATCAAAAAATATACATTTAAAGCCAAAGGTTATAAATACTTAATACATTAGATATTTAAATTTTAATAATTTTGTTTCAAGTAATTGTTTAGTTAAACTTTATTTAAAAATGGTAGTAAAGTAATAATATACTACTAAATAAATGCAAACCTTACATAGTTGTAACAAGGCTGATTAATGTTAGATTTGATCAGATCTCTGAAGTTCTTTTTTCATAAATGAGACTTTAATTTAGAATGTAGAAGTATGATTTAATAAAAATATCTAAGTGTTATCTATTGTATTATTATTTCATATGCATGCATATAATAATTTCCTTTTTGATTATTAAAAACATTCGCTAAATATTAGCATAATTTTTGCGAATGCGAATGCGAATATTGAAAAATATGCGGATATTCGCGAATGCGAATATCCGTTACATCACTAGTAGGTAGTATACAGGAAAATTTTATAAAAATGTGGCTGTTATTGTAGTATATTGTGGTGTCTTAAGACTTCCACGTGAACTTGGTTGCGGGCATAAGGTAGTCCTTATATAATTTTAAAATGACATATAAAATACATTTTATAAACATCTAATAATAATTAAAGAAACATTTTTTTTTTTATTACTACGTTGTTATCAGAAAGGTCTGAATCAGGAGTTGGCGACAATTGATAACATAACACAACGTTGCTTGCGTTTGGACAACGTTTTGCAAAGTCTATTTCACAACGATCTATTTTAAAATAACTTATCTTCGTTCTGCTCCGTTTTTTACAACTGCCTATTTACAATAGCGGGTTCATTTTTCGAGTGATATTATCGACTCGTTATTGTGCATAAAGCGAGAAATTCAACTACGATTACAAAATGAACTTCCCTTCATACTTTGCCCAGGCTTAGGACTGGCTGCAGAATCTAGTAGTTTTATCATTAGATATTAATATGATTATGCAGGCCGCTGCATGCGAATTAAAAGTTAATTTTATATACATTTCTTCTGCCTATAAAAAAGACGGTTTGGAGAAATATATCGGTGTGAAAGTCGGCTGTAACGTTTGCGTTGGGTTGGCGCTTTGAGAAAACGTTTATGTTACATAACGCTCATCCCTAGTTGTGCTACTGTTATCTATTTGCCCTTGAAGGTACAAGATGAGCATAATTATTTACAGCCGCACTCTACTCTACATTACATTATTATCAGAATTGATTAATATTATTATCTCATTGTTATTCAGGAGTTACTCCACTCTTACCCAGAACTGGCCGATAATAAACTTTAATATTTTATATATCTTAATAAAAACGTCTTTATCACAGATTATTGCGGATTAATAATGGCTTATCTTCTATAAGAATTATTATTTTATTTATTTTATCATTATTAAATAACTACTTTATTGTCTAATGGTTGCATTCTGAGTCACAATTAAATAATTATCTTGTTATTTATTTTGGGGCAGTGAAGTAATTTGGCGGCAGTTTGTAGAAGTTGCGATGCAAACTCCCCAGCAGCACAGCTGTCTGTTCAGTTAGAAGAAATTGATTATTTACAATAGTATGCAAAGTACACTCTGGTCGTCAAGACAATGCCTACCTGACACCTGTCAGTTGGACAATTTCTAGTAGTCAATCTGCCTAGCCTTTTCCCAACTATATTGGGGTCGGCTTCCAGTTTAACCGGATGCAGCTGAATGGAGCGACTGACATGAATGCCTATCTGACCTCCACAACCCAGTCTGGGTAACACGATACCCCTTGGTAAGACTAGTTGTCAAATCTTCGGGCTTCTGACGACCCGTAACGACTGTCCACGAATGACAGCCGGGACCAACGGCTTAACGAGCTTTCCGAGGCACGGAGTCTCGGTATGTAAAGATGGTCACCCATCCACAGACCAAACCCGGTAACCGTAGCTTAACCGGATCGACTCGTGCGGCTGCTATTACTTAGCCACGAGCTCCTCTGGACAATTTCTGGTAGTAATAGGAATTAAATTTGCAAAACCTATATTCGTTAGTATGAGACTGACAGGTGTCAAGAACGCATTCTCTCGACGCGACGGCCGGAATGTACCGTGTACAGTGCTACTGGACAGTTTGTTGCGCCACTTCTTCTTCCCAGCTAAAGCACTAGGAAGTGGTGAAGGGCGATTCATAGACACAACGTGTGACTCCGGATTTTTAATTTGTCTGTCTGTCGGCGTTGCCCGATTTTTTCTTTGCCAAGTCGGGATTCTGAAACTTCTTGAGTGAAAAAAGCGGGATTCTTTCGTCGAAAGGGGGACATAGTAAAAAAACGTATATAATCAGAAGTTTTTAAATATTTATCTTTTTTTTTGAGTTTTAAGTTACGTTTACGTGACAATAGATAACAAAAATAGCTATTAGAAAATGTATTTTAATAAAAATATGATATTTAAAATCAAATTTACTATATCGTTAAGTAGTTGAGTCTTCTTAGTCTTCTGAATAAAAAAATAAATAAAAAGCAAAAATAAGGGGGGGGGGGGAAGCGGTACTGAGTTTGTCATTTAATTTTGATTTAAAAATCAGGATGTCCTGCTAAAATCGGGACGTCTGGCAACGCTGCTGTATGTGATGTCTTGTTTATACCTTTTTAGTTGCCGTTTTTGACGTAGTTACGTTTTAATTTATAGATTTGAAGTAAACACGGATGATTTGCTCTTATCCTGATATATGAACGTCCGCAATTTTATACGAATGAAAACCATTATTCAAATCGGTTAAGGAAATGCTGTAATGCGGAATGTTATAATTTGTTAAAATAAGTAATTAGGTATTAAATGATATTTATTCCTGTAAATTGCTTCAAAAAACACTTATCACGTCAAAAATCACTTGTGTTTTAAAATTTGACGAGTTCGGTATTTCCTATCTGACTACTCTGAGAAGAAAGACCGGAACAAACTCAGAGGTCGCAGTCTCTTTTAAAGTCCAGACATAATCTTGGTCAGGCTATATGAGGACCATGTAGATTAGTGTCTGAAATTATCTTTTGAGGAAAGAACCACACAGATTTGAGTGGACCTGTCCAGTCACTGCAAGCATTTGTCAGTAAACTCAGAACTTTAGGAGCTCAACTCGACGAACAATACCAAAGAAAGGACATTTGGTTAGGCCGCAGAAACTACTCAAACTGCCAGACCACTAAAACTAGCTGACAAAGAAAAAAAAAACCCGCATAGTCCTCACATTCACAATAATTAAAATAATATAATACTTTACAAATTGATTAATGTAATTCTGAAGGTCACGGATCAAGAACCACAACAGGACGAATATTTGTAAAATAATTTAAATATAGATATTTGTGGTTGTCTTGTGCGTCATATCTTCAGGATTTCAGCAAAATTATTAAATGTGTTTCCAAGCTATTTAAGTATTTTAGAGCTGTATGTTCTGCTTTTAACTGACTTTAAAAAAGAAGGAGGTTCTATGTTCGTCTGTATGTATTTATTTTTTTGCGGGCACGTAACTCGCCGTTTAGGCGTGAGTTAGATATGACCCAGAATGCCGTTCGCGCGCCTCTTTTGACACATCGAATCTTTCGGTGTTGCCAGTATAATAAATTGAAACCTACCACTCGACCATCCTGACATCGTGCATGTCCTCATGCACGCAAGTGAATTAGTATCTAAAACCTAACATATGTAATTAGAATGCTCACTCTTCGATTTTTTCTTTTAAACTTTTTTTTCTTATGCAGGTAAATGATGAGTTCATGACAATTTGTCCAGAAAAATGACTAACGCAAGAGGCGAGAGATATTTTTGCACAACAGTGGGAATGCTAAGGTAAAGAAAACCCTATTTAGAAGACTTAAGTCGTCTTTTTATATATTTACTAAAATACCAAACGACTGCCTCGTTTGCTAGTCGCAAGCGTGCTGCTGAGCATGAGGTCCGAGGTTCGGGTAGTAGCCCGGAGTCTGGACTTGTGCCCGGTTGATGGCAATAGGCTCGCCTCCTATTACATGGGACTTTAACATAACTGGCGAAATGTGGGTGTACACCCATCTAACACTTCGGGGAATACCGGCGTGATGTTATTTTTCTGAGTAAAAACCTAAACGCAAAAAGAATGACTGACTTTTCAATTTGTCTGTCTGCATTCATTGACCAAGTTGTAAACTGGTTGGAACAGCATCTACAAACGGGATTGTACTCCAAGGTCACAAGAGTAATAAAATGTAGCTCTAATCACGATCTGTAAAACGAATTCATGTTTTTAACCGTATTTCGACTACCTAAGTTTTAAAAATATTACTGTAAAAAAACCCTGTTCGATCCGAAAGGGGCTCATAACATAAGTACTGCGATAACATAACCAAAAAGTTTTTTTTATTCACTTTTCTAGTACCGAAATTGGGGTAATTTTGGTACTAAACATGTGAATTAAAAATCAATAAAAAATTAGAAAATTTTCAACAGGGGTCATAAGTTATGACTTAAAGACACCCGCTGAACGATGGCTACCCGCGCCCCATGTAATCCGGTAAAATTCAACATTGAAAAAAAAAAATGTGGTGATTTTTTTTTTTCTTTTTTCGTGGTTTGTCTGTGGCTCGGGCTACACAGAAAGGACGTGAGATGATGACGGGATGCAACGTCCCTTCACGGTTCTTCATTATTCTTCATACAAAATGTAATAAGGCGCGCGCACGCGCAGTTTCGTCGCTTTTACATCCGCATACTATTACCGTGTCTGAGAGTAGTAAATTGTGGGAAGAGAAGCATCCACCACCTCCCGAGTTCGTTAAACCCCAGGAGCATTCGCCTCCCGGGCGTGATCTGCAGTGGCCTATATGGAAAGCCCTCAATCGATTGCGCACCCAAGTAGGCCGCTGCAGACACAATTTGTCAAAGTAGGGGATCACTAAACCATCCAACACCCAGTGCGAGTGCGATGCTTCTGATCAGACCATGCCCCACTTGCTGGAGTGTCCTAAGTGCCCGTTCACCTCGCACCTCGGATGACTTAAAGAATGCCACTGATGCAGCAATTAACGTGGCCACCTACTGGGCTCATATAATATATAAAGAAGAGACCATCGACACTAAAAGAAGATGAACCCGTCCTAATCTTACGTCCCTTCAATGTGGCCCGCGCCTGTGGGTCTGTCCGGGACTTAGGGAGAGTCTAATCGGGTGTATAAAATTCCTGTCGAAATATTTCTTTACGAAAAAGGTGAACTTAAACGCAAGAATGGGCGATACATAACTCCGTGTTTTCCTTGGAAACCCTAGTGAATCATCTTGTTCTGCCATTTTTTTTGGATTAATAGTTTTATAGCTTGTGCTGTGTAATTTATATCCTCCACTCTATCTCAATACAGTGTGAGTTCAGTCTCCTGAGTATTGAGTATACATTTCAGACCAAATAAAAAATCAAGAAATAGCTCCGTAAAGAATACAGTGAAGCATGCCAAAACTCCAAAACTATACCTCCGCTCTGTGCATACACGCTAACACGCACTCATGTATAACCATTTACAGTGTTAGTACACCTCACTAAGTGCACACATGTTTACCAAACCGGCCTCACGTCACTTTTGACAGCGCTATATCTTAGATTTCATTTGGTCTGAGGTATACATAATATATCTGACCTCTACTTGTTTAAAACAAATTGAATTTATGGAGTATTTAAAGTTTAGTGGTAATAAAGTAAGGATTTGGGAGATAAGACGACAGACACACATAAATCAATAGATTTTTTGATAAGTGGTCTCCCGTTGACCTTCACGTTTACCAGTCAATTGTCTTAATTTAACCAAAGAGCTATTGGTATTAACAGACAGGAGGACTCCCGCTACAATCCATGTTTTCAAATAAACCAATTACAGGCACTTTTGAATTGTCAAGGGGTCGGTCAGTCAGACAGATGAAGCTAGTTGCCCATTCCAAAGCGTAGTAGTTACCTATGGAGAATAACGGGCAAGAAACTCCACGGACACTCTTCTCAGGCATCTCCCAGACTGCGCCACAACAACCTGTCCTCCGCCTTCCGCATCCAGTCTGTCCTAACCACCTCCATCTGGTTGGAGGCCGTCCCACATTACGGTTGCCGATATGCGGCCTCTACTCCAGGACTCCTCTGCTCCACCGGCCATCGATCCTTCGCCAGACCACTGCTACTTCAACTTACATACTCTGCAAGCTCAATCAAACTGCCATCTGCTATCACATAATGTGTCCTTCTTGCTTTGTACTCCTTAGAAAGGGCGTTTAGCTGAACGAAGCCGAACAATGATACGCTCACATCAGTCCACGGATACCTAATAGGGACTGAGTTCATCGCCGTTAAAGGGACCTAATTTGCATCAATCTATTGCTTTCAAAAAAGTGATTAGTGCAGTCATTGTTAGCGTTACGTCAGCCCTATCCTTGAGAGAGGTAGGTACGCTGTATTGAGTACATAATGTTAGTGGAGTCGTGATTTTATGAGGAAAATATTTTAGTGGTGACGGCAGAATAAATATTATTGACTTTTAAAAGAGAGATGCAAATCTTCGTTCTCTTCTTCCCGGGCAACCAGCATGCCTGGGAGATATTTCTCGACGGCATGTGAAGCACAGTCAGAGGCCCATGGGTGGCTTAAAAACACTGTCGCCAGGTTAGTCACTCATCATCTGCCTAGCCTTTTCCTACGTTGGGGTCGGTTTCCAGTTTAAACGGATGCAGCCGAATTCCAGTATTTTACATTGAGCGACTGCCTATCTGACCTCCACAACCTAGTTACTAGGTAACACGATACCTCTTGGTAAGACTGGTTGTCTCACCAAAAGGTAGTGTCAGAGAGTTGTCAGACTTTTCAGCTTCTAACTACCCGTAACGACTGTCAAAGATCTACAAATGACAGCCGGGACCAACGGCTTAACTTGCTTTCCGAGGCACGGAGGGGTCTTGATATGTAAAAATGGTCACCTATCCACGGACCAACCGCGGCAAGCGTAGCTTAACCATCCATCGTTTTTTGGGCTTCTACTTTTTTCTTCATAACCGACTTTTAATGATTTTATACTGAAGATCACGTCTAATCGAGTAGTGTTAATGATTTGGAAAAAGTATTTGTTAAATTAGAGCATTTTCTTAATAACTTAATATAGGAATATTTTAGATTATGTTTATATTACATAGTGAAATTAATTTGTAAAGTTATGTCTAACGCGGATAAAAAACTGAGAATCACGCAAAATCTATCAAGCGTATTTTTCTGAAAGCTTCACAATTTTAAAGATAATTTAATTATTGATCTTTTAGTATACGAGTTTTATTAAAATATCGTTTTAGTATATAATAAATTAATAATACGTCTAATTTGGGACGGCGCTCCTTGATGGGCGAGTCCTATTACTGGCTGGACGTACGACGCGTTGCGTGAGCTCAGTACGGAGCACGCAAGCTAACCACTCAAGGTCACTGGCAAAATGACGAAATGTGGTTGTACTCTTGGTACATTTCTGTGTAACCCTTTGGGGAATACTGGAGTGATGTTTATGTTATGTTGTAGATACCTCAGGCAGACGTGCGAGCGTGCGACTTTCTTCAATGTCGCATTTCCTCAGTGAAATTGTTCCACTTTACAAAGCATCACATGACATTGTTCTCTGTTACACTTATTACCTTTTTTGTATTCTATGCTGGTCTGATAGCTTGTAATGCCAGCTTAGAAATTGCTGTGGTCATAAATATTTATACCACCTAGTTAGTTTATCAAAAATTCGAAGACATGTGACATCTACCGACCCGCACTGGGCCCGCGTGGTGGATTACGGCCAACTCCCTCTCACAGAGAGGAGGCCTGTGTCCCAGCAGTGGGAACATTATACAAGAAAAAAAACCCTTTCAGATCCGTGAGGGTGTTGTTAGGTATCGTTCTGAGAGTCTTAGTGAGTGTTTATGTGGTAATATTGAGGAAAATCGAAAAAAAAATCGTCTAATTTATTTCAATGGAGAATTTTATTTTACCGGGTTATCAATCACATGGGGCGCGGGCGGCCGTTGCTTAGCGGGTGTCTACAAGTCATAACTTATGATGACCCCTGTTGAAAATTTGCTCATTTTTAATGAATTTGTGGTAATTTTGGTACTAAAAATGTGGTTTTTAAATAGAAATAACTTTTTATTTTCAAATAATAATTAGATTTTTTATTGGTTTTAGTTAATGTCATTTATTGCAGTACCTATGAGCCCCTTTCGGGTCGAACAGGGTTTTTTTTTACAAATTGTATATACTGATATTATGCTGTTGGTATAATAGTCGCAAGCGTTACTGCTGAGCTTGACGTCCTAGGTTCCCGGGTCGGGCAAAGTGTTATTAGGTTTTTCCATATGGAATTTCTCAGTAGCAGCCCGGAGTCTGGATTTGTGCCCGGTTGATGGCAATAGGCTCGCCTCCTGTTACATGGGACTTAAATATAACTTGCGAAAAATGTGTGTGTAATATAGGTACACCTCTACCTAACCCTTCGGTGATTACAGGCGTGATGTTATGTTATGTTATAATAATAAAAATATGAGAACAGATTCATGGTTTTCGTAGAGCTTATAACATCTGACCAGAATTAATTCCAAAACTGGTATTTCTGTGACATAAAGAACCAGTTCTAGTAAAAATGAAAAGAAAATAAATAACAATGTCTAGCGTTTGATTTTGGGTGCAACTTCCCCTCTGTCTTCAAAAATGAGGGTTTTTTTAAAAGGTAAAATTTGTGAGTTTGTATGTAGGGGCTAATTTTCGAAACTACTGAACCGATTCTGGAAGTTCTTGCAATGGGAAGCTACTGTCAATACAGTAAAAAATATTCGTTAGCATCAAGTTTTAAAACAAACAAAATAACATAATAATTACTATTTATAAATTCAAGTAAGTAATAAAAATAAAACATTCCTCCTAGCAGACGGACCCCTAAAAACATATGCGATTATCTCGCGTCTGGCGGAAACTCACCAGTCAACGGCTGTCATTTGCCGCG
The DNA here is from genome assembly GCA_916610215.1 of Omphaloscelis lunosa. Taxonomy (NCBI): domain Eukaryota; kingdom Metazoa; phylum Arthropoda; class Insecta; order Lepidoptera; family Noctuidae; genus Omphaloscelis; species Omphaloscelis lunosa. Next base: position 2,693,658 of record OU744272.1, on the reverse strand, counting down.
CGCGGACGCCATTACGCGTTTACCTTATCTTTGGTGCAAGGTGACGGAAGCAGTGATTTTTTAAAATTTCATTTTTAAATCCGCAACTGACATTCTCGGTGTGCGTTCTTTTTTTTGAAAATAGTGAAGTAATTTTTTTAAGTGAAAAATATATTTTGTTTATAAACAGTTTTTTTACGTGTTACGTGTGCGTGTTGGCGCGCATTTTTGCGAGCAGTGCTTTCACTGCATACATTGGATCAGTGCAGTGCACCTGCTAATTTCTTTTTTGGATACTTTTGGCCATTTTCTTTTTTTACGACGGATGCGTGATAGTGATGTGCTGATGAATATTTTATCGATACTTACGTAAAAAGTTTTAGAAAGTGAAACAAAATTGAAAGATTTGCAATTTTGTTGCTAAATTTTAAAAACTTGATGTTCAATTAAACTTGAAACAGCTAGCAAGGACGATCGAATAACATAATTAAAGCTACATATATAATTAATTACATCATCTTTAGCAATAACAACGTATTCGTTACCTACCTAGATTTTTTCCTCAACACAGCGAAACTTACTTCGGCATTCCGAATATGGTTAAATAAAAACATTACATTACATTTGACGTCATCGTTTAACGTATTTACGTCGAAAAAAAATACATAAAATAATATAGTAACAAAGTCAAAACTGTACTGTGACTCGTCGTATGTCGAAAATTTTCTGAAAAAAAGAAAAAAGTTTTAGAACTTTTGTCCGTTTGTCTGGATGTACTTATGTTTCGGATTGGCGCAAAAACGGCTCTACGGATTTGGATGAAATTTGGCGCACAGATAGTTTATAATCTGGGTTAACACATAAAGTTCATTCAATCCCGGTAGTATATAGTAGTCCCATGGGATATATTCCGACATCCACACGGGCGAAGCCGCGAACAAAAGCTAATAGTTAAATAAAACATTACAATCATCTGACGTCATCGTTTAACGTATTTTCGTTGAAAAAATAAGAAATAATTGGACAAAAGGTCGAATGATAAGGTCATCCTGTCCTGGCTTGAATAAAATGACTCAAGTTTTAGCTAATCTTATGATCTTATCACTAGCTTATTCATCCAACGTTCAAAAGATAGGCACACGTATTCAATGAGCAGCCTCTATTGTCAGAATACAAGATATGAATGCAACGCACACCGCGCCTCTACACTCAGAATAAAACTTTTTACACAAAAAAAAAACAACGGACTTTAAACAAAACACTACAATGTGAAAAATAACTTTAATTTAGGAAATCGGTAGCAAAAAACGAATATTCTAAACCAAAGACACCGACCAAAATTAAAGTATTTTTTTACATTTTAGTGTTTTTTCTTGTAAGTCATTTTTTTTTTTTTGTAAAAATTTTAATTTCTTAAATCCGAATACCACTACCAGCTATGTAAATAACAGTGACAGAAACTTTTTGAAACATTATTCATATAGACTAAGTGGGAAACAATACGTATTATTGAAGCTAACTCAAAAACTACCAAAGCTAAGTTAATAAAATTTATATGGGACCACCTCTGAAATATGACCTACCAAAGAAAAAAGATTCATCAACAAAATCAATTCATAATTGGCGGAGTACTCGCGTAACAAACATACATATAAAAAAACAAAAACCTCCGGCACTCCGGGAGTGCCGACAGAAGTGAATACTTGAGAAAAAATCGGCACCGCGGTAATCAACGCGTTGATGTCTTTAACTCCACGGTGTCGGTAAATTGCGTTACAGTTTCGCGAACTCAATGGTTTAGTACCATCTTAAAAATGCCCAACGCGCCCAAAGAAGTTTTCACTTCAAAAATCTACAGTTGAATTGAGAACCTCCTCCTTTTTTTATTCGGTAAAAAATATCATCATAATTCTCCTGCCCATATCCCAATTTATTTTTAGTCGACACAGCATGTATTTCTTCCATACTCCTCTATCAGCCATCATCTCGGTAGTCACCCCCTTTCGAGCCATATCATCTATCACACAGTCCATCCATCATTTCTTTGGTCTTCCCCTACTCTTAATAAAATAAAATTAAAAAAATACAGAAAAAAAACAAATTTTGACAGTTGGTTGTTCTTAATTTGAAACGGAGTTTGTTCTGATTAGCGCGTATGTACTTACAAAGAAGTCGTTGCCTTTAAACTCAAGGCCAATGTCAAGAAATTACATACGATACGGTCACATAACTGTGGCAGATGTTTTTCCGTACCATACCACCATTTGTAATTTACTTACATATCCATCCATACTACTATAATATATATAATATTATAATAAATGTGAAAGTTTGTGAGGATGGATGGATAGATGTTTGTTACTCTTTCACGCAAAAACTACTGAACGGATTTAGATGAAATTCGGCGCGCAGATAGTTTATAACCTGGATTAACACATAGGCTACTTTTTATCCCGATATTTCCACGGGATCGAGACTTATGCTGGTGAAACCGCGGAGCGCTGCTAGTACTTATAGTATTTATTATAAAGAGGTCAAATTTGTGAGTTTGTATGTAGGTGCTAATCTTCGGAACTACTGATCTGATTCCGAAAATTCTTTCACTAGTGAGAAGCTACAGTATTGCCGAGTGTCATTGAATATAATTATTTTATGTTAAAACAAGGAATTTCACGAGGTAGAAGATATTTGTATACAAGGACAATAATTTCGAAAACTCCTATGTTTTATGATTAAAAACCGGGACTTCTTTTGTCCATCAATACGCAATTAGTTTTTTACCACCCACGCCTTAGATTGCGAACCTTTTTTTCTCGGAAGGTTCATCAGACCCGGCTTTACTGGCTGTTTTAAAAAAAAAACCGTCCAGATACCCGTAAAAGTAGAAAAAACATATTGGCAAAAACAAAAGGAGTCCCTTTTTGCCACAACCGGTCGAAAAGACAGGAATAGGAATCGGGGCGTCAGTCAGTGGAGTGGAGGTGCTAAATATAGACTTAGCAGCTGTTTCAACAGGTTTTGAATTTTGCCCCATTTCAAAGGAAATAGAGTTACAAAGAAAGAAAATACGTTTATTTGCGGTAAACATGACGCAAAAAAAGAACACAAAACAAAAAAGAACAAGTTGTGGGAAAATATGCGTCACATCCACGCAAAACGGCTATCGCTCAGCATAACGCTGCGACCCCATGCGACACAGAGCCACAGCGCTGGTTTTCAGTGACAGTCGGTGTTGACGTTATGACGTCGACCGGTGCAGCATACATGAGATATAAATAAGATATAAAAATAAAATAAATATACGATAATTCTACATATTCATATAAAATACTAGCTTCCGTCAGCGCCATCGCTCGCGTGATATTTTTATAAATTATAGCCTATGTTACCCAGTGATAATATAGCATTCAACTTGTGAAATAATTTTTTAAATCGGTCCTGTAGTTTTTGAGTTTATTCATTACAAACACACATACACACATACAAAAAATCAAATCTTTTCTCTTCATAATATTAGATAAGATAATATTTAAAATGGCAGCATTCCGTTCAGTTGGCATCGATTTTATGATGTAATCCGTCTCCGTCGGTCTCCTACTTCATATAGAAGGTAGTTAGTGTGTCTACTGCTTGAAGTAGAGTATAAAGGGAAGTAGAAACTATAGTTTTTAGGGTTCAATACCCGAAGGGTGCTAAACGGAACCCTGTGCCTCGTAACTAAGCCTCCGATGTCTATCCGTCCACACAGGTTTCACAGATTGTGTATTTCTTATACCGCTATAATAATAAATAATAAAAATAAATTTAAAATTAAAGGGGTTCCTCATCAAAAAGGTGACTTTTTCGGCGTTTTTTGAGTCTCGACAGCTACTGATCACTCATCTAACTTCAATGTCTCTGCCCTTTTCTCGTGTCCGCCTTGTCAATTCAGCCAATATTGTTGCGGACTTGGGACTTGCCCCAAAAAAATTAACAAATAATTTTCCATATAACCGGCGCTCAAGGTCAACCTATAAAACAATTATTGAAGTTTTAATCACGTACAACACGATTCCTAATCATTACAGCTCTCATTATAATGCACAGCTCGAGTTTCAAGAGTGTCGGTTGTCAAAACAAAACACTTCAGGCACGCGACTCAAAGAGAAATAAAATACAAAGTATTGTGCAGCTGTTTGTGGACGATCGATTAAGTTAAGACGCAGATATATGCCAGTGACCTTGACTGGTTAGCTTACGTACGACGTGAGCTGTACTGCTTACGCAACGCGTCGTACGTCCAGCCCATCAATCAGCGCAGTCTCAAATTAAACGCATTATTAATTTATTATACATAAAACAAAAGGTATTTTAATAAAACTCGTATACTAAAAGATCAAAAATTAAATTATCTATAATCTGGTGAAGGTTACAGAAAAATACGCTTGATAGATTTTGCTTGATTCTCAGTTTTTTATCCGCGTTAGACATAAATTTACAAATTAATTTCACTATGTAATGTAACCATTATCTAAAATATTAAGAAAATGCTCTAATTTTTTTTTCCAAATCATTAACACTCGTTTAGACGTGATCTTCAATATAAAATCATTAAAAGTCGGTTATCGTCGCCTTAAATGTTAGCCGCCGCTGTGGCCGCGCTGTGAGCCAATTATAATAGTTTAAATAAATATAAGGTTAATCTTCTAATTTGACGTATTTGTTTATTTGCTGCGAGCTTTGAAAGGAATTTGGGAATTCTAGCGTCAAAAAATATCTGACACAGTATATTTATCGAGTTATCTTAAACTTGACATTTCGCAAATTGTAGGGATGTGACTAATTTCGTCCGAAACGTAAACCTGTATCGATAAACTAAAATACGGAAAATCGCGGAAAATTCGGAAAATTCTTCCGCATCGCTGTCGACTGGTAATGTACCCACGAGTTAGTTTGTTAATAGTTTTAGTTAGGTTAGGATATTATATTTTTTGTTTTAGTTAAATGGAAAATATGTTAATAAAAATGTAATAAACTTTTTACAGACAAAAAAAAATATATAAAAATCTGCGCTTTTTAACGTCAAATTTACATAAGACAGTCCCCCAAAACGCCCACCTGTCCGCCCTTCTGTGATTACTTCCTCACACACTGACTTATTTATTTTAAAAACATTAGGAAAATCGTCTACTTTTACAATGTTTGTAAATATGTGAGCACCATGTATCTATCACATAATTAAATTATCTGTCGTTGCTTCATTTTTAATTCTTTTTACCTATTGTGGTATAGTAATTTTATTCTAGGTGCATCGTCTTCACATATAATTATTTAACTAATGTACGTACTTATACAAACTATTGTAAAACATTTTAAAAGAGTAACGGTGGAGTTTCTTGCCCATTCTTCTCCATACGAAAACTACCTTTTGGAAGGGGCGACTAGAATCAATTATATTAGTCTGTAAATTTTGACGTTCAAAAGTGCCATACATGGGCCTATTTGAAATAAATGATTTGAATTTGACTTTGACTTTGACTTTGAGTGCCTTTAAGTGGGAAGAAGTGGCGCAACAAACTCCCCAGCAGAGGAATGAGAGGACATGAATATAGATTCTTTCCTATAAAAATTAATTATCATTTAGAAAATATCTTTTGTTCAAGTAGCATTATTAATTGTGTTCAACGGTTTCTTACATAATATTTCAACACATGTAGCAAATTAAGTAGCATTATATCTTGCAGATAAGAAATACCTTCACGATAGATATGTTATCTTACTCACTGGGTGACGTCATGCACTTATCTATGTTCAATTGTTCACAAGGCATCACGTAGACAATTTGTCAATTAGGAGTAGAACAGCCGCACGGGTCGATCGAAGGTTAAGCTTTATTTGCGGCGGTCTGTCCGTGGATGGGTGACCGTCCATTACATACCGAAACCTCTCCAAGCCTCGGAAACCATGTTAAGCCAATGGTCCCGGTTGCCATTTGTAGGTCTTTGACGGTCGTTACGGGTCGTCAGAAGCCCGAAAGTCGGACAACCAGTCTTGCAAAGTAGTATCGTGTTACTCAGTAACTGGGTTGTGGAGGTCAGATAGTCAGTCGCTCCATGTAAAATACTGGTATTCAGCTGCATCCGGTTAGACTGGAAGCCGACCCCAACATAGTAAGGGACAAGACTAGGCAAATTGATTGTCTTTAGTGGTAGCCGAGATGTAGGTCGTGGGTTCGAGCCCTGACAGGCGCTGTACTTTGTGTAAATTATTTCATCACCACTGCTCCCAAAACGGTGAAGGAAAACGTCGTGAGGAAACCGGCATGTCCTCGAACCAAAAATTCGAAGACGTGTGACATCTACCGACCCGCACTGGGCCCACCGCCGCGTGGTGGGTTACAGAGTCAACTCCCTCTCGTAGAGAGGAGGCCTGTGTCCCAGCAGTGGGAACATTATAGGCTGATTAAACTATTAGTTAGATTACCTACTAATCGCACCAGGACTTTATCAAGCATGGTCTCTGTCGCTTTTATAGTTAGTACACTAGCAGTGCCCGCGGTTTCACCCGCATTAGTCTGGATCCCGTGGGAATATCGGAATAAAAAGTATTCTATGTGTTAATCCAGGTTATAAACTATATGTGTGCCAAATTTCATCCCAATCCATTCAGTAGTTTTTGCGTGAAAGATTAACAAACATCCCTCCATCCATCCTCGCAAACTTTTGCACTTGAGCGTACGATCTTAATTATTCCTAATTTAGTCGGGAAATAAGATGTTTGCACTCGATTTATTCTGAGCACCAATTGTGAGTACTGTTTGATGTTACGCTTAACCACAGATAATATAATACTACGGCTAAACGCATTCCATATTGAACTTGAAGTAAGTTTATTTAAAGCTGTCTTTGGATTCATTTTCCTGTATAATGTTTTGATAATTTCCAATCATAAAATACGTGAATTAAACAACTAGCAGCTGCGCAGCTGCGCAGCTTCGCCCGCGTGGACTCTAATTCTTTTTCAAAAATCAAATCTCGTCAAAATCGGTCCAGTCGTTTCGGATATTAGCCGGAACAAATAGACAGAAAGACAAACTATTTATAAATTGTTTTTTTTATTATACATACGTATATATAAGTACCGTACCATACTTTCCAATGCATTTAGTAAAAAGCTGTTATTTTGACATTCCAAACGGACACTTCAATTTTATTTATTTTTATAGATTTTAATCGTATGTTCGTCGATTTTATCTGTGATTGTATTGATGATATTTTAGTTCACTAGTTAGCCATATTTCTTATTTCCATACAGTAATATTGCCAAATTAATCAAAACAGCGAAATATTTGACAGCTATATGCGATGTTGCCTACTTTAAGTATTTAATAAAAGCGCTTAATAAATAATACTAATAATACTTGTAGAAGTGTCCAACCCCTTCGATATTATGCAGCAAGACATGTCCCCTTTACGACCCTCTTGATAAGTTTCTTAAGATCACCTGGCGTTGTAAATATCCCCTTTTAAAAACTTTGCATACACCGATCACCGGGCTTAACCCAGTTATGAAAAAGAAACTAGAAAAACTCAGCTGGTATTATACAAGTTATAGAATACATTGTGTTGTAAATACATTTTATTATGCAAGTTGTAAACTATACATACTCTTTTGCCCCATTGTTTTTCTCTTAAAACGAAAATGAACGAAAGCTTTCTTTACTTCCTCTGACCCTCCCTCGTACATAAAACAAGTTCTTAAAAACGAATAACATTTAATAATCCTATAATTACTGCTTATATATAATTACTCTATATGTTCCCACTGGCCAGGCCACAGGCCTCCTCTCTGCGAGAGGGAGTAGGCCGTTATCCACCACGCGGACCCAGTGCGGGTAGGTAGATCTTGCATGTCTTCGAATTTTTATTCTAGGACATGCCGGTTTCCTCACGATGTTTCCCTTCACCGTTTTGAAAGCAGTAATTTCGGCTTGTCAATAGGGAATGCAGAACCGGTACTGTTTTAAAGAACCGGGATTTTCGGGACCTTCTGGCTAAAGAACCGGGATTCCCGGTACTTTCGATACTTTTTTAAGATAGTAGAGTTGAAAGTGTTAAAATGGAGAAAGTAAGAGAAAGACGAAATTACAGGACAAAATAAAAAAAATAAAATTCAAATCAAATAAAACGTTTTATTTCTTGTTTAATAGACATAGAAGTAGTCTTATTTAGTAAAATTTTACTGCTAAATAAGCATATTCTACCAGCAACATTTTCTTAACATTAAAACATTTTTGTACTTAATCCTACTTTATAACAGGAACATTTATTAAAAAACAGTTTCAATAAACCCTTAAATTCTTTAAGCCAACATGACTTATTACAATTCTGCATATCCAAATTATTATTTAAAATTTATGTAATATCTATAAAAAAATTAAAAGGAACAGTGGAGTTTTAGCGTAGCATTATGATGAATGAATGAATTAATTAATGCACCAACCCCAGCGTGGTTTAAGCAGACTCGATAAATCGATTAAACCCCAAGATTTGCATTAGCCTCTGGACCCTCATGCTTCATGGGGCTACCAGGCCATTGCATATCAAGGAGTAGACCAGGAGCGCGGTAATGGTAGGGAAGACGTGCCCTCAGGATATAGAAGGATTTGGGTAGTGGAGAGACGGGTGATATTTATCTGTGGATGGGCATCTTTTTACGACGTCGCCGCCAGGCCAGTTCAGGTCCAGCTTCACCGGTGCGCCTGCTCTTTGTTTTCAATGTTTTCGTCTGAGGTCTAATCTGTTTCAGGATTCTTGTAAATCTTGCTAGTAGTCTACTTAATCTTATATCAGTCTTCAACTGTGTCCATTTAAAAAAATATTTTCTTGTCGAAGTAGGAGGAGTCCTGTTTTAGCTTTTCATTTCATGTGTAAATAGGTCGGCCGACTTTCTTGGATTTGGCCTTGTACTACATGTAACAGGTGTGGTTTGCAGAGCCTGTGAACATGTGCCAGATAGCACATCCTGTGGTTCTTGATGCGATGGTTACGGTTATTTCGTCTAAAATTTGATGCATTTTTATTTGTCTTGGTTAATTCCTAGCGTGGTTAATCAAGTCTATCATAATAACTGCGAGAAGACCTGTAATGATTGCCGATAATTTGAAACCAGAGAGACGGGTGACATTTGTATCTTTTCCCGAAAGTACCGAAAGAACCGGGATTAGGTTTTCAAAATCCCGGTTCCTATACCTACGCCAATTTCCGGGTTTTCCCGGTACTTTCGGTTCCGGGATTTCCCGGGACTATTCACTACTTGTCAACCATTATCAGCTACCAGGTCAAACTGTCTTGAAAGAAAAAGAAAGAATACTTTTTTATTCTGCACAAATAAAACGCACATTAAAAAAAAACTACACAAATACAAAAGTAACCAAAAGCCTCGTGTTCAATCCAAAAAAAGTCTAACGACATGGGCCACCACTATTTCCCTCTACTTATTCCTGTCCAAAGTTGTTCTTCATTCAAAAATCTGTAATGGAAGCTTTATTTCTTCATACCTCTTCTCTTCAATTTTCTTTTCTTACATTCCTCCGAACATTGAGGTTGCAAGGCAGTTGAATCATTTCCCTCATTCCCTGAGCTAGGGTGAGCCGATCTTCAGCTTCAGCACCTAGTCTGTTTTTCACTTGTTGGGCGCCATTTTGAATCAATATTTCTTGTTGGGCGCCATTTTGAATTAAAACTGAAATGCGCGATTTGATAGTTAGGAAAGAAATTAACTTTCTTGCATGAATATAAAATCAATCTATGCCAGACTAAGGCCTTGTTACTAACGATGAAATTATTGTAACGAAGTCCTTAACGCGGCTTGCAGTAGGAGTTGACTGGTAAAAATCGTCACGTAAGGAAAAATCGTTATGTTTCCTCTTTGCGACTTTCTCTCTCTCTCCCTCTCCGTCTCTTTCTATTAAATACGAGTGTATGTATGCGTGCGAGTATCGCGGAATGAATTTCGTTCCTGACGACGCACACGTTTTTTTAAATAATTCTCATTTATGTACCCAGAACGAGTACCTATACAAAAACTTTCCTTGAGATTTCTTGCGTTATTTAAAATTGCATACTGGTTACTGTGTCTGAATTTAAAATTCTCATTACTTATCTTTCAACAAAGGATGAACAAACAATTATGATTCCCAGACAAATGACTCTTTAAGGACATTTGAAGGTGTCAAGGTGTTTGCAAACATAAATAAAAAATGAAATGTAAAAAATCTTCTCTTGGACATCTCTGTGTTAGTTGGTTGACATTCTACAAACCTGTAGTGGCTGTAGTCCCATTCTGTAAAACTATCAACGTGAAAACTTAAATGAAGTAAGCTGTTAATAGTGTCAGTCAATCCCTAACATTAGCTGGAATGACAGCTGACTTCACCTAAATTTCTGGACTGACTAGCTGCTACTTTTGTTTTTTAATGTCGCAGCAACATGCTGAGATAGGAGCCTTTTGGCCTCGTACAGGAATTTCTGCTTTTTTTTATTGTTTTGTTATTTATTTATATTTTGTAAGTGTGTTTTAGTTTAATTGTGATTTACTGTGCGAGTCTCAATAAATGCTTTTTCTTTCTTTAAGTAATATTATAAATGCAAAAGTGAGTTTGTTTGTAATGTTTTCACGCTAAAACGGCTAGGTATTCTTACCCAGGTCATGACCCGGGTTAGGACATAAGACGCTTTTTATCCCGATATTCCCTCGGGATCGAGACTTATGCGAGTAAAACTGCAGGGCCCTGCTAGTAAGTAAATATAATTAATTGATTCAGGCGTGACCTTGCGGAAATCCATTATAAAATGCCACCGACACCGACACCGAGCACCGAGCGCAGACTGACTGAGTCTCAGTCTGCGCTCGGTGCTTGGTGTGGCAACATGCCGTGTTCGAGTTCACGACAAGTCAATCATCCTGAGGATGCCTCGTTGAGAGGTGAAACACTTGTCAATTTCTTTCAGGGTCTTTTTAAGACTCTTATGAAATAGCTAAGCGGAACAAGTTACTAAATATATCCACTTCAATTGCATTTTAAGTAAATATAAGTCAGAAATCGTCAATCCTTGAGCAAGGGTGATGATCAATGCTCATTCTTCTTTGTATGAGAAGAGGCTTTTGCCCAGTAGTGGGCCAATAATAGGCTAGCATTACCTACTATTAGTACACCAGTCAAATTCTATATTCTAACAATATATTCCTCTTTACAATAATATGTAAAAAAAAAACACGTCCGATCCGAAAGGGGCACATAGGTACTGCAATAACATCACCTAAAAGTAATTAAAAATCTTATTATTTAAAAAAAATCTATTTAAAATTCACATTTTTAGTACCAAAATTAACTCAATTCTATTAAAAATTTGCAAATTTTCAACAGGGGTCATAAGTTATGACTTGGAGACAATTGTTAAACGACAGCCGTCTGCATCCCATATATTATCACGGTAAAATATCCCAAAAAATAAATCGGCGTATTTTTTTTTTTTTCTTGAACATCTCCAAATATACTTTCAATGCCTAACAACACGTTTTTTTTAATGTTGTCTATTTATAAAAAGAATTGCCTAGAATACATCAACTTATGCAAATCGTTCAGTATCTCGGTCAGCTAGACATTGCATGCATGCATCAGCATTTCTTGCTTAACTTCATGATCGCTGCGTAACGTAAACGCCATTTTAAGACCATTAGCCACATTCTATGGCTTCCACTGTCTGCAGTCTGTTCGCGAGCCGTACCTCGTTTTGATTCTAGGTCGGGATATGTGGCATTTTGAATTTTGTTTTATTCAAGATGGAGACCACAATAAGACATTAAATTAAAATTCGTAAATTTAGTGACGTTCCCAGTCTGCATACAAAAAAATTAAAATATCCAATAGTTTAGTCAAAAATCGGCACAACTCATAGTCGGCTCATCACTACTATTTATATATTTACTAGCTTTTGCCCGCGTCTTCTCCCGCGTGGATATCGGAAAATATTCCACGGGAACGTACTAGCGATACCGGGATTACATACCTAAAAGCCGTCGAAAAGGTCATTGACTCATACCGCTGCGCCCGCGTTACGGTCAACCATAATTATTTTGTCACACGTAATTTTGAATCTGTGATATCTTTTAAACTATTAATTTAAATGAAATGATGTTAGACATATTTTAATCTAAATTAAATTCTCAATTTAAGTAACATAGTTTCCACTTATTGCATCACTAAGCATGGTTTAGGCACATGTTTGTTTACAATATACATCAGACTACATGATCATCATCTTATATTCGTAAAAATTATGCATCGATTTTTTTGTAAATGGAACCAATTTCATGTTTATAGATCTTTCCATTGGCTGCGGTAGGCACATCACTACGATTTGCAAAATGTTGGCTTGTCAATTGAGACAAGACTCATTCAACGCGAAAAAGAATATTAATTTTTTCCCCATACCTACGTACTTGTAGAGTCGAAGGTTGATAACATTGGCGACATTACACAATACTCATTTGACTAAACGCTGAGGCACTATTGATTGTTTTTAAAAAAATCACGTAGGCCATAGTACTTTGTTTTTATTCGCTCCATTTACGTCTTCATATCATTGAAAAAAAAAAAAAGATGTAAAAATGTAACCGCAAAAAGCATCTACAAAACGGCTCCACCAAGTATTGCAAATAATATGGCAAAAATAATAATATTTACTGCTACTGAAATAAATGATTCAGCAGTCCACGCTTATTAGTCGGTATTCCGAAGTGACCTAATAAATCAATTGAAGTTAACTATCGTGGGAAAAATCGACTGTTATCGCAAGTTCGCAACACTATAAAGTTCACGATTTCCAGATTATAAATTAAAAAAAAAAACAATGTTTTGTCTACGGTTAGACTGAGTTCCTGCCATTAAGTGGCGTAAAATTGCATTGTTTGCGCAGGTTAAAAAGAATACAAGATGTTCTGTTTTTAGGGTTCTTTAGTAAACAAGGAACCCTTATAGTTTCGCCATGTCCGTCTGTCTGTCTGTCTGTCCGCGGTCTAGCTCCGAGACTCTTAGTACTAGAAAGCTGTAATTTGGCATGTACTAGTAAGATGTAATATAAATATTAAGGCTCCTACAAACAGGCGCGACAAGCGACGCGACACAAAGACACCGCTCGTCGCGCGACGCGACGTACCTTTGTGTGGCGTCGCGTGTCGCGCCTGTTTGTAGGAGCCTTCAATCACGCCGACAAAGTGGTAAAATAAAATTAAGATGTAGACACAATCACGGACTGACCGCGGCAAGCGTAGCTGAACCGGATCGATCGACCCGTGTGTTATTAACTACTTCTTTAATGAATTTTCTTTAAAAAAAATAGAAATAATTGGGTAGGTAGGCAATTAAGATATGTAGGTTAAGTAGGGATAAGACTGCTATTGGCTGAACCGTGAGCAAAACTCAATGTCAACTTTGAAATGACTAGTGGTCACCAATAGAATTTCACGATCTGTTTTAGTGACGGCATCCCCAAAAATAACCTTCGACAATTTCGCAAATTGACTACAAATGCTTGGCAAAGACAAATAAATGTATATTTTATCTCTTTCGCTCTTCATCTTTACATGGTAATAATATTTCGTCTACAACTTATTCCCAGCATGCAAATAGTTTAAAAAAAACAGACCATAAAAACGAGTTTAATGCTACGAGTCCGCCATTTTTAAAACACCGGCTGTCTAACGATAATAGAGTTACCATAAAAATATGACAGTAGATCAAGTCTTCAACTCTCAATATTGTTCTCTCTTGACACTTCCCATCTTCCTGCCCTTAAGCTTTAGTTTCCTATTCCTAGGAAACTTCCGTCATATTCAAGGTTACCTGGAAGAGATCGCAGAAAGCGATAAGGCCGCCATGAAAATCTGTCGTTTTCAGCAGTACTTGACATTAAGTCAAACCCCGCTCCCCAAAGATTTAAATCGCTATATTTCCCCTCACCTTACTAGGTCACAAGAAAAAGTGGCCATACTGAGAAGAGTGAGCTCACACATGATTAAATAGCGTTTCCATGACAATCAAGTGTAGTCACTGCATCATTGTATGTCAAGGATGTCAAAACGAATCAGAAATGCGAGTATCTTTTGACGTTGTAGGGCGAATTTAATTATTTAAATCTTTGCCACTGTCATCTTTTCATGACAGCCGTCGCTGCGGCCACAGCCCTTCTAGGAAACCGTAGCTTTATTCATATAATTCTAACTTGTTTAGGGCTCGGTGCAGAATGTCTTTTACTTCCATGTATAAGCCGTCATCTCAGTGTATTCATCCCTTACTAGATAAATATCTCATCGTCAGTTCGTCACAATATGAATCCATTCAGCGTTTCTAAAGTATAAATCTAGTACTAGAAGTCCGCGCCACCACTGAAGTCCTTTTAACGCGGCGCTAGTGTCTATGTGTCATTGCATCACATTGCATTTCAAAAATGTAGTTCTACAAATTTCCACCGGCGTTCTTTCCTGGCGCGCACTCTATTTAAACTTCATCAGAAAAAAAAAACCTTTTCATAGAATTATTTGAAGTAGGTAGGTAGGTGGTACATATGTGTAATTATTATTTCTATGCAAAAGTATAAATGCCAATAAATACAGTTCAATTTAACATTTATTCAAATCTTAAAAGCAAACCTTCTGCGATAATCTTACAGTATGGCGTTGAATTTTTAATCCGAACACGGCGTGACCTTGGAACATAATCGTGGCTATTGTAAGCCATTCTTGGAACTATTGTAACCTAATTTGGAGTTATTATTAAATATTATACGGTTGAACGACTTTGAGAAAGGGAAACTGGGTGGTTCTGCCACCCTAGAGTTTGAAGTATTGAGTTACGGAGTCGCGGTTGGCAAAGGTCAGAGTCAAAGGTTTTTTTACTCTGTGGCCGATCGATACAGAGCCTGTTTTTTTTTTTTTTTTTGTAGGACATCTCGTAGTTGATCTATGAGATCATAACTACTTAACCGGGCATTCCTGTGGGTGCCCTAAGCTACTACACTTAAAACCTCCAGCCAGGGGTTATTCAACTATGCTAATTAAAACTAGGTGAACGCTCGCTAAGGGCACCCCCTGGGGGGTACGAACCTTGGCTTAGGGTGTCAACCGGAGGGAGGACATCAAGGATGGGACGGGCTGGTATAGAGCCAGCACGAACCTTGAGTTGTACCCGATATAACATACTAATTCCATGGTTATAGTACAACCACATCTCATATAGTACACCACGTCGTACATACTAATTCCATGGTTGTACTATATCGTACATACTAATTCCATGACAGCCATATCTTGAACAAAAATACAATTTTCTATGGACCGGAAACCAAATTATTGAGATACTTTTTAATTATAAAAAAGGTTTTAAATATTTACATTTACTTATATTAAATAACCCGAGTCTATCACATCATTTTTGTTAATCCATAATTTATAATTTCTGGCGCCAAGTAATAAAAATACAAAAGATTATATCCGGAAGTGTCTTATCATTTTTGCGCGCGCAAAAGAGATACATTTTCTTCGTATATACGTAATATCGATAAATTATCTCTTCTTTATCATTTTGTATGCCGGAAGATAATCCCCAGAGGAGATAAGTATGCGAATTTTATACCAAATATTATCTCATCACTACACGCAAGTAATTTAAAAAACGCACCAAGCTGTAATTATTGACTATTAAAGAAAAAACTTTAAATGGCAAATTATCTGCCGAGTTCACATAGATTTATTGGAAATAAAAATAACTGAATAAGATAATTATTATCTAAGGTTCTGCTCACCGCTAAAATTGTGAGCCAAAAGTCAAATAGGGAACTATTATAGACATAATACGTACAGTGCTACAAGGATTCTTTGGCGCCTGAATGACATTCACAAGGGGGCGTTGTTAGTTAACATTAGTGAAATTGTCGCAGAGAAAAAACAAGATGGCGGTGTTACCTAGTTCCGGTTTTACATTATTTTGACATTTATGTACGATTTCATTTCAACTCTTTATTTAGTGGTTTTTGTGGACATGATGATTATTCAGATTTATTACAGTTGTAATAGCAATCATGTAATTGCGTTTAATTAAAAAAGGTTTTTATTTTTATTAATTTATTTATCTTTTGTATAGGTGCTTTTCTATTTTGTGAATGTGAGAATGCTGACTTAGTGGACTGTAGATCTGTTGACCATTTTCTATTTTGTTCAGTACCTGGTACTTATTGAAAGACCTACACTGTCCTCCCATACCTAGTCACACTGTTATTTGAAAGTATTGTAAAAGCCAATTATTTTTAAAAGAGTAACCGTGGAGTTTTTTGCCGGCTCTTCATAGGAAACGACCGATTGGAACCGTGCACCTAGCTTCTGACGTTTCATAAGTGCCCATGTAGGTTTATGTGATATAAAATATTTTGAATTTTTTGCCACGCGCCATAATATCCTTATACATTGGGGTCACCTTTAATCATTGAAAATACATAGGTAGGTATTCGAATAAAAAAAAAGTAAGGTGTCATCTGTGTCAAGCGATTTTGTACCATTTGCAGTGTAATCATTACTGTCACTTTGACTTGGCTAACGGTTAAAGGCCCTGAATTTCCATTTTGACATTTCCTCGTTACAAGGGCCCGCCGCCATGACAGGAATAGATAAAGATGTCGCTCTATGGCTCTATGCTAGCAACGAAATAACGATAGCCTATCAACTGTTCAAACTATGGAACTCCAAACGGATACAAAGTACTTACAACGGCTCTCATTGAGGGACTGACCTTTGGCATGATGACGTAACCAACATTATAGACCGATGACTAAAATAAATAACACATATTATTCGTCATGTTGTTAGTTTTTCGCAGAATTTACTACGCAAACAGTTCTTAAAACTAGACTTTTAAAATTACTAGGTTATGCACGCGGTCGTTAATTATCCTACGGGAACGTAGTATATCAATCTGCCTAGCCTTTTCCCAACTATGTTGGGGTCAGCTTCCAGTCTAACCGGATGCAGCTACCCACCAGTATTTTAAATGGAGCGACTGCCTACATGACCTCCACAACCCAATAACTAGGTAAAACGATACCTCTTGGTAAGACGGGTTGTCAGATTTTCGGGCTTCTGACGACCCGTAACGACTGTTAAATCCATAATTGACATCCGGGACCAACGGCTTAACGTGCTTTCCGAGGCACGGAGGAGTCTCGGTATGTAGAAATGGTCACCTATCACGGACCAACAACGCCGGCAAGCGTAGCTTAACCTGATGGATCGACCCGTGCGGCTGTTAGTACTTAGCCACGAGCTCCTCACAGGCATGTAGTAGGTACTAGAGTAAAAACTATCCTCTGTCTGTCCTAACCCAGGTCATGGTCTATTGTATGTGTGACAAAAAAGGAACCTAACAGAGAGACAGACAGTTACTTTCGTTTGTATAATTTTTCGAAATATACTATTCTCACATGGCACATGACTAAAATTATAAAATGGTAACTGCGAACAGTTTGCCCAAAAAGGGCAAAGTTGGGTAAAGATGATGCTATTGTTCTTATTTCAGAAAACTTTGACTCAAAGCAATGACAAAATCTTTTCGTACAACCAACGCCATACGGATAGCACATGTTCCTCAAAAAAAACATGCCACCATAGACAAGAACAAAAATCGCGCCAAACGACGGTTTTTTTTAATTACTTCAAAAAAAATTGTTCGACAACGACAGGCCCTGTTTAGCATTAACCGTATTTAAAACGAACGATGTTTCTTTATTTTAGTTGAACAGACAGTATTTTTGAGTGACAAAACAATATAATACTGTTTTTAACAGTATGTTTAGCAACCATATTTGCGGTGCAAGTGGGCATAGATCCGAACAAAATCCCCAGCTAGTTGACAACTTAACAATATCACAATGCAGTTCTCGCATTCATTCACACAACTTTCTCCCCGTTTACATAATAAATACACGTATTGCTAACGTATTCTAAAAACGTAGCACTTTTACAAGTCTATCTCGACTTTCCTACGCTTACTAAGTATTTGGCGCCCGCGCTAGAGTGGCATTAGCAATGTAGTGTTAATTTTGTGTTAGGTGGTAAAAATTGTTGGTAGATTTGCGCGTAGGAACTGCGAATTTAGAAATTATCAAGAAATTGTGTATGAGCAGTGGTGGCCCAGTGGAAACGGCCGCGACTTATTTTATGAGTTGTTAGGTAGGCTTGCCACCTCTTGTTAGTCAAAATCCGGGAGAAAAAAAGTTTTTTTATTTTTTATTTTTTATTTTTCTTTAAAAAAATGTACGTACAGATTTCAAAATATCTGGTCTTGAACTAACTTTAAAAAACTCTTTGCTGTCAATTTTAAAATTGTTTTTCTTTTTTTTGCCTTGACATGTTCGTCAGTTCAGCGGGTTTTTTCTTTTGTCCATAATATCGAATACTATACTAATAAAAACACGGCGTTTCATACAGGTATGGACAAAACGTAGTTGCGCGGTCGTACGAATAAACAAAAAAAAAATCGAGATACTAAAAAAAAGGAAAGAAAGAAAATAATTTTATTAGCGGTAAACATGACGCAAAGAAAGAACACAAAACAAAAAAAAAAACAAGTTGGGGAAAATATGCGTCACGTCCACGCAAAACGGCTATCGCTCGGTATAATGCTGCGACCCTATGCGAGACGGAGCCCCAGCACTGGTTTTCAACGACAGCTGGTAATGACGTCGACAGCATAGGATATTTAGTATGATGAGGGCAGGCGAATGATAGTTTAGTTCGCAATAAACGTTTTGAGTTTGACTTTGCATACAATGAGATATACTATACGTACATTTATTTTTAAAAAAGCACAGCCACATCACATACTTTAAACTTAAGCTAGAAATAATCTTAATAACTAAAGGACTAATGTACGTATGTATATATGTGTGTGTGATATAAATAAGATATACAAATAAAATAAATATACAATAATTCTACATGTTGTCTGTCATTTATTCCGCCAGCGCGCGTGAATTATTAATTCTGCCAGAATTATGTTTATTTGAAATTCCTTCCGGGAAAATTAAATTTATTTATCTGAATTCCGGGAGACTCCCGGAATTCGAGAGGTGGGAACCATAGCTGTTGTAGGTCGTAAGTTCAAACCCAGACAGGCGCTTTACTTTGTGAAACTAAAGAAAGAAAGAAAGAAAGAAAGAAAGAAAATAAGTATATTTAACGCAGGAAATAAATTTCTTTTTTTTTTATTAAAAAAAAAACCTGTGCATCACTGCTCTCAAAGCGAAGACGTGACATCCACCAACCCGCACTGGGCCCGCGTGTTGATTATGCAAGAAATTGTGTGTCTTACTAAATTTACTTAGGTAGTTATTTTGCATATTCCTTGGCAAATGTGAAGACTAATTTCTCTAAAACTAATTTGACTTTAGAATTTAAAACTTACGATAATAAGTGTGGCGTTTAGTTTAGGCCTTATTTAGACTACTTAACCTATTAAGCGGATGAGTGAAAAAAAATACCATTTTTTGAGAATTTGAAAGAGAAATGAGTTAGAAGTTTTTTTTTTTTAATAGTATCTCTGGTCAACCTAGGTGGTGGCTGCTTAAGCGGGGTTCTCCTGTGGATGCCTTAATAAATTAAAGCCTCCGTACAGGGTACCGCCTTTGAGATACGGAGCTTAGGGCGAAGCAAGGGTAGGGCAGCAGGAAACAGGCTAGATCGGATCAAGCAGTTATTATAACTTTGATTTTCCTTGTAAACCTCATCAACTAAGAAATTCTCTTCCACTCAAGAAAGACACTCAGAGAAACAAACCCATTGAATAAGTGTGCTATGTTTACTGAAGGTATCGTTCGAGGAGCGGCCGCCATTCCTTATCATTATTTACTTGAAACTGATAAGAATATGGAATACTTCACCAATATTGTTCATACAAAACTGAAAACTCAAAGCATTTATTTAAATAAAACCTTTTACAGGCACCTTTGTTTAAATTGTCAAGGGTTCGGTCAGTCAGAAAGATGAAGCTAGTTGCCCATTTCAAAGAGTAGTTCCTATGGAGAAGAACGGGCAAGAAACTCCTCGGAAACACGATTTTATCTAAAGTGTTAAGTAGCTACATACCAAATTGGGGGTGTTTGTTTTAAAAGACTTCACCCCCTTTTTAGGGTTTTCATATACAACGCTACAAGATTCTTTTAGCTAAAGCACTTCCTAGTGCTTTAGCTGGGAAGAAGTGGCGCAACAAACTGCCTAGCAGCACAGCTATCTGTTCAGTTAGATCTTAATATCCTGCACTTTTTCAAAAATTCACAGCAACTCATCATCATCTTCCTGTCCTTGTTCCACGGTACGTGGGGTTGGCGCACCCCGTTTTCTTTTCCTACTCTCCCCTGTCAATCGTCACGCTATCATTCACTCCCTTCTCTTTCATATCCTTCCTCACACAATCCACCCATCTTCTCTTTGGTCTTCCTCTCACTCTCCATCCATCAACATTTATATTCATCACTCAATCACATGCATTTTCTCTCTCCTAACCACATGCCCATACCAGGCCAAACGATTTCCTTTTAACTATAAAGTTCACAGCAAATATATAATTAGCTAAATAATATACGTGTAAGCCTTCAAACGCTTTTAAACATCAAATCATTGTATTCCACTGATGCAAAAAAACTGCATTATCACGACACAACAATATCGGCAGGTCGTCCGTTCCACATAATTTATATTTGCTGACAACGCGGCCATTGACCTGGTGCTCCGATAACGTAACTATTGCAAGTTGTAAATGTATTAAAATGAAGTGTGAGCTGGCGGACTAAGGGGGGGCGGCAGGGCCCTCTGATCCCTGGGGCCCCCAAATGTTGAGTACTTTTTACTCAGTCGTAAAAAAGGTCTAAATAGTCATATTAATTTACTTTCAAAACTTCGGTACAAGTTACTTCAATGAGGTTTCGACCCCTGCACTAGAACGTGCTGTATGACAGGGGTCGAGGTTTCTCCACTTACATGGATCAGCATGCTTTAGCTGCTGGCTTAGACTAAATACAATTTATAGTGAATTTCTAAAATAATTAAAAGAAAAATGAAATAAAAATGTTCAGTAAGAAGCAGTTAAAGCAGATTTTTTCCATTCTCTCATTCTGTTTCTTACTCAATTTTTTTGCTTATATTAGTCGACAAAGTTATGAAATAAATTCTTATTTCCGTTAGAATGTTCAGAAGAAACCTAACTGAGAATTACAAGATGGGGTGCAAAAAATTCGTCTCGTCTCGCTCTTGCATCCTACATTCTTACTTTTAGAAGAGCCTTTATTGACTGGGGGGCCTCATTTTATTTTGCCAACCGGGGGCCTCAAGCTTAGTTCGCCTCTGTACGAGAGATCGGTAACTGTAAAGTTTCGTTTATTTGCATGTTGCATATAAAAAATGCCGTTTTGCTGTGTAAGTGGAATAGTTTAGAGCCGTTCCCGGGCTTTTTTGATTTTGGAACATTTAACGCTTATTTTGTATAGTAAGACCAGTATTTTTTAAAGCAGTGACGAACGATTTTTTTTTAAAGCCTCCCAAAGAATTTATTTACATTACACTAACTGATAATCTGTCTGTGTTAATTTGTTTTATTTATTTTTGTTTCAATAAAGTAAATACTTAAATAATAATCTAAGAACAAAACAAATCCAGTTTTTTTTTTTTAAATTGTTGAAACTAAGCATGACAAAAATATTTTATGATGATAGGTGAGGTGGGTCAGTATTTTTACATTAGTCTGGAATGGCTTAGACTGCGTTTCCGCCTTAGAAAATAAAAATCAGACTGTCTCTAAAGTCATGAGAACTAAAACTTTGTAGTAAAAATTATTTCACATAAACCTACATGGGCACTTATGAAACGTCAGAAGCTAGGTGCACGGTTCCAATTGTTCGTTTCCTATGGAGAAGAGCCGGCAAGAAACTCCACGGAAACGAACAACAACAAAGAAAAAAAAAATACAAATTAAAAAAAGAACACTTTATTTCTCGTGATAAAGTGTGCACTAATAAAACTAAACGTATTCATAACAGGCGAGCCGTATCGCGTGGGCACTGACCATGCGACCGACAACGAACCGTAGCCGCGCGTGCCAGCGCGAAATCCAAAGTTAAAAAAAAAAAACACGATAATTTGAAAACCACTTCATACGGTATTTTGACAAGGCTGTGCTAGCTCGCTCATGCAAATTTGAACCATAAAGTACTGCTGAAGCTCGTGGCTAAGTACTAACAGCACGGGTCGATCTATCAGGTTAAGCTACGCTTGCCGGGGTTGGTCCGTGGATGGGTGACCATTCCTACTTACCGAGACTCCTCCGTGTTTCGGAAAGCACGTTAAGCCGTTGGTCCCGGCTGGCATTCGTGGATCTTTGACAGTCGTTACGGGTCCTCAGAAGTCCAAAAGTCTGACAACCAGTTTTACCAAGGGGTATCGTATTACCCAGTTACTGGGTTGTGGAGGTCAGATAGGCAGTAGCTCCATGTAAACTGCATCTTAACCAGATGCAGTTTGAAACGGACTCCAACATAGTTGGGAAATGACTAAAAGCAGATTGATTTTTTTGAAAACCATTTCCTGAATTATTGTACCAGGTATTTTACCTCTGATGACTACCTATGTAGTAATTAGCGTAATGTTATGTGATGTAGTGGTCAATAGCACGCGACCTGCACCGTTACAGTAGTTCACGGTCATGCGCTCGCGCACAACACTGTGCAGGGCTATCGCCGAGCTATTGTTAGGTTTGACCAGCATTTGGAGCAATTTGAGAGATAAAATGATCTCAAATTGTTGACCAAATCTGTTGACCGACAACGTACTGCCACAGATGAATACAGATGGGTCACCTTACAAGTCTGCATTTTAGGTATGAAGCTACAAGTAGGTACGCGGCGGGCTCGACTTGTCGAATTCAGTGGGCGTAACGTAGTCAGGAGATATAGGAGTTACGCGATAGAAAGAGAGGCAACTTCTAGGTGAATATAACTGTAGGTAATTAGCGCTGTGCGACCTGAATTGCAGTTTATAGTGTCGTAACAAGAGTTGCTTTTTATTTAAATGATTTTGCCGTGTGACCCATCTGTACTAATCCGTGGTACTGCCTAAATAGCTGGGTCAAGAAGCGTGTAATCTTGCACTAAAGTTACATAACAAAAGTGGGCAGTAAGAAAGGATTTTTAAATTCATATCCTAAAAGGGACTTAAATTGAATTGAAAGTTTGTATGGAACTTCGTTATTTTTAGGGATCTGTGTATCTCAAAAGGAAAAAAACGGAACCCTTACAGGTTCAGTTCGTTATCCGTTCTGTCTGTCTGTCAAGACCTTTTTTCTCAGGAACGCGAGGAGGTATCAAGTTGAAATTAACATCAAATTCGTTGGAGCTCTAAAAAAATAAAGCTTTTAAGTCAACGCAATTAAAAATACGGCCATTTATGCGACATATTTTGATACTCGCAAATAAATCAAAACCTAAAGGGTACTTACTGTTGAACTAGAATCATGAAATTTGGCCGGAAGCAAGATCTCACAGCACAAGTAAAGGAAAAAGTAAAAAAATCGTTACATTTGCAGTTGGAGAATTGACCGTGACGTATATCTATGTATGGAACATGTTTTTCAACTTCAATGTCAAGTTAATTTTTGGGAAAAATTCAACCCAATTATGGCACTCTTCATTGTGCAAGGCCCGACATGAACTTGGCCGGTTTTGACGATAGCACCAGCTATCATCACCACTGCTCTCAATAGGGTGAAGGAAAACATCACGAGGAGATCTACATGTCTTAGAACCGAAAATTCGAAGACATGGGACAACCTCCAACCCGCATTGTGCCCGCATGCTGGACTACGGCTAACTCCCTCTCACAGAGACGAGGCCTGTGTCCCAGCAGTGGTAACATTAAACGCTGATTATGCTGACGCTATGCTGGTCTTCTTTAACTGTCATCATAGTAGTCACCCTCTTTCTAGCCATGTGATATTTCACACAATCCATTAATCAATTCTTCGGTTTTCACTGTATGGTCTTTAGCAACATCAACTTAGCCTATCGCAGTCCACTGCTGGCCTCTCCCAGGCTTTGCTAGAACACCCTGTCCTCCACCTTCCGCATCCAGTCTGTCCCAGTTACCTTTTTAAGATCGCCGGTCCATCTAGTTGGGGGGCGTCCCACACTACGCTTGCCGATACGCGTCATCGCAACCCTGAGGTAATTTTTCACACCTGTGTTCATTGTTTGCGGTCTGCACAGCACACAAGTATGAAAAATTTCTTTAGCTTTTGGTCTACAACTGGCATTATCCCTAATTTAGGCACTGCCCAGCTCGTGCAAATGACGTTGTGTCAAACATTTCTTAGTCAGGAGTTGACTATAGTGAGGTGACGCTAGCGCAGACAGTCATAATGCAATAATTCCGACATCCTCAACTTGAGCGTTGCGTTCGTGAGCGGAAATCAATGGTTATGTCAATTAACGTTCTATTAATGACTGCGGCGACTAGCGACATCTTTGTTTTGCATTCTGTACCTACTTGTAAAAGGGGAAGGAATAGTATAAAAAACCAGGAAAGGTTAGATTTTTCCAACAAAACATTAATGCAATTTTTGAAGTGAAAACTTCTTTAGGCGCGTTGGGCATTT
Organism: Omphaloscelis lunosa; assembly: GCA_916610215.1. Taxonomy (NCBI): domain Eukaryota; kingdom Metazoa; phylum Arthropoda; class Insecta; order Lepidoptera; family Noctuidae; genus Omphaloscelis; species Omphaloscelis lunosa. The sequence goes on along the minus strand of OU744272.1, from coordinate 2,668,952 downwards.
TTGAGATGGGACTAAACCATTGATTTCGCGACACCGTGATGACACGGACACCAGCTTTTGACCATTAAAAGACATCAACGCGTTGATTAACGCGGTGCGTGGAGTAAAAAACATCAACTCGTTGATTACCGCGGTGCCGATTTTTTTTTTAAGTTTTCACTTCTGTCGGCACTCCCGGAGTGCCACTGTTTATTTTTGTGAACAAGTTTTTATTAACTTGCTTCTTTCGTATGAGTTTCCAATTACTCTGATTGTTTGTATACCTTTTTGAAACTTAAGGAGTTTTTAGCGTTTAATTCTCTTCATAAATAAGTAGGAACAATATCGCTCAAACACTTGTCGAAATAAAAGTAAATAAAAATCTGTTTTTTTAGGTTGATTTAAAAAAATAACAAAAGCGTTCACGCGTACATCAGAAAGATGACGGCCAAAGGTATCCAATTATTTATCCAAAATAATTAACGAAACCAAATCTATCCCAGGTAAAGCACCATTAGAAAAAGATACAAAAAGTGTACAGTGTAGTTAATCTGTGACGAACAGTGTTGCCAACCTAATGAGAACTTTGTGCTGAGTGTTGCCGCGTCACAAAAATGCAGCGGCAACTGAGTAACGTCAGTGTTTATTCCTACCAGGATTATCAGCCTTCTAGAAAATATGGTAAGCTTTAGAATAATTCATATGATAGCTGAAAAAAAAATATGCTACGAAATTTTATATCCTACTTGCAATTCTCGGTCCTTTGGGTCTGCCAGAATTAAATACAACTGTTCCAAAAGAGTCGGATAATAATCTGTATTGCGTATAAACAAAATATATTTATATTATTTGCTAGATCACTTGGTCTAGTGGCAAATCTGAATACGATTCGTTTTGAAGTCTACTTCACAGTGGCTGCTCCATTCAGGGTTACCACTGTGATTGGGCCATTGAACTTTTACCCAAATGTTTTGAGCTTAGAGCAGCATCATCTTATGCTGTTCCGATTTAAACCTCTCTCCTCTTTCCTCAGAGGATAGTTAATTGATTCAGGCGTGACCTTGCGGAAATCCATTATAAAATACAATAGACGTGGATATATTTAGTAACTGTGTTTTGTTGTGTGATATATCTTATCTTATCTTATCTTATCTTATCTTAGCTATTTCTAAAGAGCCATATAAAATCCTGAAAGAAATCGACACGTGTTTCACCTCTCAACGAGACATCCTCAGAATGACGATTGACTTGTCGCAAACTCGAACACGGTGTGTTGCCACACCGACTGCTGAACGCAGATGCAGAGTCTCGTTCTCGATAGTCGATTTCTTTTAGGGTTTTTTAAAGCTCTTTAAAAATAGCTAAGCGGAAAAGTTACTAAATATATCCACGACTATTGTATTTTTTTTATTTCCTTCCTCAGGGGATTTTTCGTGACATTTTCTGCCCATGTGCTACACAATACTCGACTTACGTTTTTTCTTCTACCAGGGCAACAGTATGAGCCGGGAGGCTACGCTACGGCAGTGCAGCAGCGAACGAACATGACACAGCGGGAAGACGCCCTGAAGTTCGAGCAGGGCCGCATCAAGGCGCTGCAGGAGGAACGTTTGCACATCCAGAAGAAGACCTTCACGAAATGGATCAACTCGTTCTTGCAGAAGGTATGAAAAATTCTTTTAATTTACTCAGTGCGAAGTGCCAACGGGCTTGTGGCTCAGTAATAGCAGCCCACGGGTCGATTTATCAGGTTAAGCTACGCTAGCCGCGGTTGGTCCGTGGATGGGTGACCATCTTTACATGCCAAGACTCCTCCGTGCCTGGGAAAGCACGTTAAGCCGTTGGTCCCGGCTGTCATTTGTAGGTCTTTGACAGTTGTTACGGGTCGACAGAAGCCCGAAAGTCTGACAACCAGTCTTACCCGACGTTCACACGGACGTAATAAAATCGCGGCGGGATTTTATCACGCACTGGATTTTCAACTCTCGGTGTTAAGCCGAGCGTTGAGAATCCAACGCGCTGGGACGCACTCTCGCCCCAAGGCGTTGAAAAAACTCACTATTGGATTTTAAACCCTCGGCGCTAAGCAGAGCATTGAAAATCCATTACACGAAAAAAATCGCCGCGATTTTATTACGTCCGTGCGAACGTCGGTTAACTGGGTTGTGGAGGTCTGATAAGCAGTCGCTCCATGTAAAATACTGGTATTCAACTGCATTCGGTTAGACTGGACGCCAACCCCAACATAGTTGGGAAAAGGCTAGGAAGATGTTGAGGGCGAAGTGCCGTTCCTGACTTCGATTCCTAGGTCGGGCGAAGTGTTATTGGGTTTTTTACTTTTTCTATTAGATATTCTCAGTAGAAGCCCGGAGTGATGGCAATAGGCTCGCCCCTATTATATTGAACAGGACTTGAACATTACTAGTAATGACACGTAAAATGTAATCGGAGAGGCAACCGGATGGCGAATCGTAATCTGGGTCTTGAAGTGTTACCGAACCCCCCCGTATCGTCCGAATGGACCCCAAATAGACGGGGACGGAGATATTGGGAATGGGGGCAAAACAATTTTTTTTACATGGTATTCAAAATTGAAGCTCTAATAAGTGCATGGAATATCAATACCATCCGGTTGCCACCCCCAACATTGTTATAATTGAAATAATGTATACAATTCTTGATGATTTATCACCGAAAATGAGGGTGAATTTTATCAAAACCAGATAACATTGATATACACAAATCCCTTGCACTTATTAGAGCTTATATTTTGAATGCCAAAAATAAAAAGGTTTTGCCCTCATCCCCCATATATACGCCCCCGTCCATTTGGGGTTCATTCGGACGGTACGGGGGGTTCAGTAACACTTCAAGACCTAGATTACCATTCGCCATCCGGTTACGTGCCATTGCTTTAAATATAGCGAAATGTTGACGTACACCTTCTGGCTCATCCTTCGGAGCAAAACAGGCGTGATTTTATGTAATATTACGTGTTTTCAATACAAAATATAATTAATTAAGTTGTTGTGTAAATTAAGTGAAATATGACGATGATTGTTGAAGATGTCGGCAAAAATCATGCCGACTTAGCTTTACTGGCGTGCGCCGCGTAAACCAATATGAAAACAATGTATTACGGAATTATTCCTCACAAAAAAATCTATTAAACTGTAGCAACGCTATACATATGTCTATCTGCATTTTTAATTTCTCTCTGCACCCAATTCTGAAGTCCACGTAGACGAAGTCGCGGGCAGCAGCAATTTTATAATATAAATAGGATTTTTAACGACAAGACTACTAAAATTACAAGACATATTGTAAGTGTTGAAGGACATATCCACTATATAAAACAAAGTATCTATCCTCTTTATGAAAACGTGACTGAATATAAGTACATGTGCATACTAAATAATAGACATGACACATTAAGATATACATGCATGACACAATATTCTATTATAACTAATGTGTTAATGATTCATGTCTAAATACATAAGCTCACGCCTTCTTCGTGTGGGGCAGAACCTACAGAACGCCACCTGCACGCGTAGCATGACCACCGTAGAAACGGATGTTGTCGACGAAAGAATAGACAATCACAATCTGTCAGTTTGTCTATTCTTCCGTCGACAAAACCCGTTTCTACGGTGGTCATGCTACGCGTGCTGTTAAGATCCTAATGGTGTATTCAAAGTTCAAAATATTTTATTTCACATAAACCTACAAGGGCACTTATGTAACGTCAGAAGCTAGGTGCACGGTTCCAATTGGTCGTTTCCTATGGAGAAGAGCCGGCAAGAAACTCCACGGTTACTCTTTTAAAATAAATGGTTTTTACAATTATTTCAAATAACATTGTGACTAGGTATGGGAGGACAGTGTAGGTCTTTCAATAAGTACGAGGTACTTAACAAAATAGAAAACTATCAACAAATCTACAGTCCACTAAGCCTACAGCGTTCTCACATTCACAAAATAGAAAAGAATCTATACAAAAGATAAATTAATTAATAAAAATAAAAACATAAGCAGTGCAGGCCGCTCATTCGTCAACGCTGCCCCTGTGGCCACGCGCGGTACAGCGGTCCTGGTCAAACTATAGTAATTGTGTTTCTTAAACGCGAACATTGTCGCGAGCAGAAGCTTACTAAATAATAAACATAAAACGCAATAAAATTTACATGCATGACACAATATTCAATAATAACAAATGTGTCAATGATTCATCATTGCTGATTGCATTATTTTCTCGATTAGACGAGCTATTTATAATTTAACTAGCTGCGCCCCGCGGTTTCACCCGCATAAGTCTCGATCCCGTAAAAATATCGGGATAAAAAGTATCCTATGTCCTTCTCCGGGTCAAGGTCTATCCATATCCCAAATTTCATCCAAATCCGTTCAGCCGTTTTAGCGTGATGTCGTGACCAAGGGAAATAGGGATTCATTTTTATATATATAGATTTATTAGTGTTACAATACGTTATTGTGCGCCCACGTTATGTCCTATTGACTTACTATCGAGATCTGACTGTGTGAATTAAATCTTCTTCAATCCTCGTTAGCCCGCACGGACGTAAAAATATCGCGGCGGGATTTTATCACGAACTGGATTTTCAACACTCGGGTGTTTAACCGAACGTTCAGAATCCAATAGAGTGCGCAGCGCGTTGGAAAACACACTTTTGGATTTTCATCTCTCGGCGCTAAACAAAGCGTTGAAAATCCAGTGCACGAAAAAAAAACATAACATCACACCTGTATTCCCCGAAGGGTTAGGCAGAAGTGTACCTATGATACTCCCACATTTCGCCAGTTATGTTTACGTCCAATGTAATAGGGGGCGAGCCCATTGCCATTGACCGGGTACCACCGGGTGTGGAATCTTCTGTAGTACATATAAAATAGTTACGCGAGTAACAGTCAACGCACAGGCTATACCAATAAAATTCGGAAAGACCCAGAGCGGGTCTAATGAGATGGCGGATGGGAATGAAGAAAATACAAAGTGCATTCTGTCAAGTAGATTGTAGATCCTAACGAAGTCCACACAACCAAAATTAGTGACGATAAAAAGTTACGCGCAGAATAAGAAGAATTTACTTACGCGCAATTCGCAAAATAGTTACTAGCTGCGGAAGTTATTTTATAGAAACCAGTGGTGTCGCGGCGATATGTCGTTTGCTGCTGCTGCTTGCAGTCTGTCACGGAATTGACCTTAAATCAAAAATTATTAGCGTAAAACAAGAAAAAGTTTTGCGTCATATACGAAATCTGCGCGTAGAAAATAAGAAAAAATTACGCGTTAAATAAGAAAACGTTACTCAAAATAACGTCGCTCAAAATAACAAAAAGTTTCCCGCAAAACAATAAAAAGTTACGTCCAAAATAATAAAAATTTACGCTGAAAATACACAAAAAGTTGCGCTCAAGATATACAAAACGTTACAATCAAAATAAGAGAAAGTGACGCTCAAAATAACAAAAAGGAATACGCGAAACAAAAAAAAAAGTTACGCGAAAGATAGTAAAGAGTTACGCGAGAAATAGACGAATGAAGCACAATAAAATTGTAATTACTCCAGTCCTCTATCACTGCTTTAATTCTCTTGGCATGAGATCATTCTTGTTGATCAATTAACGGCTATTATTTAAGAGTTATCTCAATTATTTTTAAATACAAAGACCGTCAAGTCGGTCCTAATTATGTTCTAGTAATTACTGTAATTATTGCGATACTAAAAGTATTGTGTGTGGCCTTTTACGCGGTTTCAGGTATTAGTCATAGCATAATGTTCCCACTGCAGGGACACAGGCCTCCTCTCTGTGAGAGAGAGCGGGCCGTAATCCACCACGCGAGCCCAGTGCGGTTTGGTAGATGTCACATGTCTTCGAAGTTTTAGTTCTAGGACATGCCGGTTTCCTCACGATGTTTTCCTTCACCGTTTTGAGAGCAGTGTTGATGAAATATTTTACACAAAGTAAAGCGCCTGTTAGGGTTCAAACTGACGACCGAACTTGTAAATCGGGGCCATTACCACTGGGCTACCACTGCTCCATGAGTATTAGTATTGTATTGTATTAGGGAGTAGTGGCTAACTAATAACAGCTGCACAGGTCGATCTTCAAGGTTAAGCAACGCTTGCCGAGGTCGGTCCGTAGATGGGTGACCATCCTTTACTTACCCCTCCGTGCCTCGGAAAGCACGCTAAGCCGTTGGTCCCAGCTGTCATTCGTAGATCTTTGACAGTTGTTACTGATCGTCAGAAGCCCGAAAGTCTGACAACTATCTTACTGAGGAGTATAGTGTCACTCAGTAACTGGGTTATGAAGGTCAGGTAGGCAGTCGTTCCATGTAAAATACTGGTATTCAGCTGCATCTGGTTAGACCGGAAGCGTACCCCAACATAGTTCAACATAGTTTGGGTAAAGCGAGCAGGTGATGACCACAGAAAAGATAACTGTAGTCGGGGTGGGACAGGTTATGAGAAAGACTTCCATTAGGGATAAAACTTTGTATTTTGCCATACATTTTACAACAATACGTGCGTATGTTCCAACAAGCAAGTCTCTTGTAAACCTTGTCAAAAACTGTCAGGCTGTCACCTTCGTGACAGATGCCACAGAGGTCTGTTAGGACGGAGGAGTACGTACACCGCCCGTTATACACTCCCCCTCGGGTTCAAATGTAGTCGGGGTGGGTCAGGTTATGAGAAAGGCTTCCATTGAGCACCATGTATATCTGTCGTTGCTTCATTTTAATTCTTTTTACCTATTGTGGTATAGTAATTTTATTCTAGGTGCATCGTCTTCACATATAATTATTTAACTAATGTACGTACTTATACAAACTATTGTAAAACATTTTAAAAGAGTAACGGTGGAGTTTCTCGCCCATTCTTTTCCATACGAAAACTACCTTTTGGAAGGGGCGACTAGAATCAATTATATTATTCTGTAAATTTTGACGTTCAAAAGTGCCATACATGGGCCTATTTGAAATAAATGATTTGACTTTGACTTCACTTTGACTTTGATTGAGGGATAAAACATTGTATTTTGCCATACACTTTACAACAATACGTGCGTATGTTCCAACAAGCAAATCTCTCGTAAACCCTGTCAAAAACTGTCAGGCTACCACCTTCGTGACAGCCACCACAGAGGTCTGCTAGGACGGAGGAGTTCGTCCACCGCCCGCTATATAACATTATTTTAAAACTCAAATATGAGAGGCATAACATAACAATGACATCATTCTAGTGTGAGATGTCGAAGGTTAGAAGTAATATTTATTAGTTTTTATCGCAATTGACGCCGATACAATTGATTTATTTCATTATAATGTCGATGCTCTTGCCTTTCAGGGTGGTCTATAATTGGAGCGCTCTTTACATGATTAAGTTATCTTTCTCTAAGTTTTAAATTAAATTTTAAATTAAAAGGCGATGATAACCGACTTTTAATGATTTTATACTGAAGATCACGTCTAAACGAGTAGTGTTAATGATTTAGGAAAAATATATGTTAAATTCGAGCATTTTCTTAATAACTTAATATATGAATATTTTAGATTATGTTTATATTACATAGTGTAATTAATTTGTAAGTTTACGTCTAACGCGGATAAAAAACTAAGAATCACGCAAAATCTATCAAGCGTATTTTTCTGAAACCATCATTTTAAAGATAATATAATTATTGATCTTTTAGTGTACGAGTTTAATTAAAAGACCTTTTGTTTTATGTATAATAAATTAATAATGTGTCTAATTTGGGACAGCGCACCTTGATGGACGAGTCCTATTACTGGCTGGACGTACGACGCGTTGCGTGAGCTCAGCACAGAACACGCAAGCTAACCATTCAAAGTTACTGGCATATATCTGCATCTTAAAACTTGGTCTAGTGGCCGCTGCTGCCAAGCATGAGGTCCTAGGTCCGATTCCTGGGTCGGGCAAAGTGTTATTGGGTTTTTCCGTCTGGAATTTCTCAGTAGCAGCTCGAAGTCTGGGGTTGTGCGCGGTTGATGGCAATAAGCTCGCCCCCTATTACATGGGACTTAAACATAACTGGGGAAATGTGGGTGTACTATCGGAAGACCTCTGTCTAACCCTTCGAGGTATAGAGGCATGATGTCATGTCGATTAAGTTTGTTTCTAAGATGGGGGAGTTTGCGCCTCATAATCTTTCCGGCTAAAACATTAGATAGGGAGCCGTGGTGGCCATTTTTTTTAGGGTTCCGTATCTGAAAAGGAAAAACGGAACCCTTATAGGACCACTCGTGTGTCTGTCTGTCGGTCGGTCTGTCTGTCCGTCTGTCACAGCCAATTTACTCCGAATCTAATGAACCAATTAAGTTGAAATTTGGTACACGTATGTATTTCTGTGACCCAAAAACGGATATGTTTTTTTTTTAATTTCCCACTTTGCTCCTGCAAAGTGGGAAATTTAAAAAAAAGTTTTGCAATCTAAACTGTGTGACATATCAACTCGTAAGTCGGGGCCGTTACCACTGGACCACCACTGCTCTTGTTCTATGGATTTACATAACATGAGCACAAATTATCATACAAACTTTCATGCCCCATTTAACCTCCTTAGTGGTCACTTTTATAATATAAGGAACTTGTGCAAAATTCCATGCTTCTAGACCCAGCGGTTCAGGCTGTGCCTTGTCTTGACAGTCAGTGAATGAATGATTTTTAGTAAGTAGCAGAAAAAACATAACATAACATCACGCCTGTATTCCCCGAAGGGTTAGGCAGAGGTGTACCTATAGTACACCCACCCACATTTCGCCAGTTATGTTTAAGTCCCATGTAATAGGGGGCGAGCCTATTGCCATCAACCGGGCACAAATCCAGACTCCGGGCTGTTACTGAGAAATTCCAGATGGAAAAACCCAATAACACCTTGCCCGACCCGGGAATCGAACCCAGGACCTCATACTCAGCAGTAGCGCTTTGCGACCACTAGACCAACGAGGCAGTCAGAAGATAAAGAAAAAGAAGTAGAAGATTCTCGTAATATGTGATTATAACCCTAACCTCTTCTTTCTTTCTTTTCCAGGCGCGAATGGAGGTCGAGGACCTGTTCGTGGACCTCGCAGACGGACGGAGGCTGCTCAAACTGCTGGAGATCATCAGTGGGGAGCGGCTCCCCCGCGCCAACAATGGACGCATGAGGGTGCACAAGATTGAGAACGTTAATAAAAGTTTAAGCTTCCTGCATACTAAGGTGAGTCTCTTGTTAAGGGAGAATATGATTCACAAATTAAATGCAGGGCTGTAATTTTTTTTCGTTTTTTCTAATGATAAATTATTAAAAAGGCTTACAATAAAATAGTTTGTGGCATAAACCGATTAAACATAAGCCATAACGTGCTTTGCAAGGCACTGGGGTATTAAACCGCCAACCATCGGGCTATGAGAGTAGGGGAAGAGAGAGTGCACCTGCGTCTGCGTACACATGCGTGCACTACAATATCTTCCGCGCCGAAGGCTTCTCTCCGCTGAGATTGGCCGCCATCGCCGATATTCGGTCTGGAGGACTATTATCTATTATTAAAGTAAAGTGCGATCTGTGAATCTTGCCCTATGTGCATAGGTAGACAAGACGTTTTAACGCGCGTAAGCCGACGTGCGCACGGACGTATTAAAATCGCGGCGATTTTTTTTTCGTGCATTTGGTTTTTAACGCTTTGCTTAGCGCCGAGAGTTGAAAATCTAACAGTGTGTTTTTTCAATGCGCTGGGACGAGAGTGCGTCCCAGTGCATTGGATTCTCAACGATCGGCTTAACACCGAGAGTTGAAAATCCAGTGCGCGATAAAATCCTGCCGCGATTTTATTACGTCCGTGCGAACGTTGGCTAATACTGGACGCAATAAGACGCATAAAATTGAACGTATTATATACGCGCGTAAAACGCGGTCTTGAGGTTGCACAAAATATATTGCCTCCTGGTGTTTTGGATCCACGCGTAATATTAATAATATGAATTAGATATAAAAAGGACGATACATTATAAAAGTTATCAATTCAAATATCGCAGTACTATCTTATCGTAAGATAAACATTGTGACAATTTCGATGAATCGCTACTTACATTCATGGACGGGAATTTTATTATGAATCAGCTGTTGACTGCAACCTGTGCCTCGGAAAGCACGTTAAGCCGTTGGTCCCGGCTGTCATTCGTAGATATTTGACAGACGTTATGGGTAGTTAGAAGCCCGAAAGTCTGACAACCAGTCTTATCAAGAGTAATTGTATTGCCCAGTAACTGGGTTGTGGAGGTCAGATAGGCAGTCGCTCTATGTAAAAATACTGGTATTCAGCTGCGTGCGGTTAAACTGGAAGCCGACCCCAACGTAGTTGGAAAAAGGGTTCGGATTTATAATTTATATAATTTATAATTTAATATAATTTTATTCACCAAAATAAGAACACGTATTACAAAATGAAAAATGACAATATACACTAAGTAATGGCTTAAAGTAATACATAAAGTTTGGGACTATCTGCATCCGAACTAGGTGGTAAACCTGTATCTCGGATTGCATTTGATCCCCGTACATAAATTTTGATCATTTGATAGCCATGTTTAAGGTTGTACACATTTAATAAGATTGCCATGTATCTAGAAACTTGGAAAGTATGCACAATCACAATGTAAGAGAAAAATATAAATGTGTTGTGAAGCTGTTTCTTTGTCTGTGTTCATGTGATTGAGTATGTGTTTATGTGTGTGTGTGTGTGTGTGTGTGTGTGTGTGTGTGTGTGTGTGTGTGTGTGTGTGTGTGTGTGTGTGTGTGTGTGTCTATTTGGGGATGTTCAAAATCGCTTCTGTTTCACCGTAAGTAAGTTTCAATAGGTAGTTCTGTATTTGTTTTTTACAGAGTGTCCTATTGAGTGGGTAAATATTAATAATTTTGTTGATTTTATCGTATAGGTAAGGACCAAGAAAAATGAAGAATCTCTTAATAAATGATGTTTTGGGTACATATGTACGTTTGCATACTGCTTATTCCTACGTTTGCGTAAAGTGTTTGGATCATATAAGAGATCACCGTGTTGCTTCATGATTATACTTAAAATAAAAAGTTGACGAACAGTCAGCACTTTACATGATTGGTATAGCTGCGTTGTAGGATACAGAATAGGTCGAAATGTGATAGTTTTTAAAATAGCTCGTTGAGCTATTTCAACTTTTTTCAAGATGGTTTTCGGAGCGCCTCCCCAAGATGAGATGCAATACATAATTATCGACTGGCAAAGCGCAAAATAAACTTGCTTGAGTAGTTTAGCGTCGGTGGCATGTCTGAGATTTTTAAAAACATAGATTAGTTTCCGTACGCGTGCACTTAACTGTTTAATGTGTTCTTTGAAACTAAGGTTGCTATCAATTATTATACCCAAGTACCTGATGTTATTGGCGCGCTCTAGAGATTTGCATGAGCATCCAACGCCAGATAGGCATTCATGGGATATGACGTGACGATTGTTAATAACTTCACCGAGGCAGCGAGGACTAAACGTCAAGTATTTAGTTTTTTCGACATTTAAGGTTAAAATATTGGCCCTGAGCCAATGTTTCACCACATTAAATCCTGACTGGGCAGCGTTGAATACCTCATCCCAAGTATCGGCGGAGAAAAGGAGGGCAGTGTCGTCTGCATATGAGATCAATTCGCCTAGGGGTAGATGGAGGTTACTGAGGTCGTTAATGTAAACGAGAAATAGAGTTGGTCCCAAAATACTACCCTGTGGCACCCCATAGTCAACTGTGTGGTCACTACTCGTATGTTGACCTACTCGAACACACTGTTTTCGCCCAGTGAGATAGCTTTTAAAAAGATTCAGTTGCGTGCCTCTGATCCCTAGAACGTCTAGTTTGTTTATTAATATTGGAATAGAAATAGTGTCGAATGCTTTGCTTAAGTCGAGGAAGATTGACAGGCATTTCCTACCTTTATCTAGGTTGGTTGCAATATAGTTAGTTAAGATATGCACTGCTCCTTCTGTAGATCTACTCCTCCGAAAGCCAAACTGTTTATCTGAAAGCAAGTTGTTCTTTTCCAGGTAGTTCACAAGCCTTAGATTGATAGCTTTTTCTAGGATCTTTGAGAATGCAGGTAGAATCGATATTGGTCTAAAGTTAGACAATACATTTGAGTCTCCACCTTTGTGTATAGGACGCACGACAGATTTTTTCAAATGTTTCGGAAAAATGCCTCTCTCCAGGCAGACATTAAAGATGTATGTTAGGGGAGAAACTAGAGCGTCTTTGTTGTTTTTTAATAATTTGTTTGAGATTTTGTCCCAGCCTACTGCAGAATCTGTTTTTAGTCCTAAGATAAGACGTTCTATTTCGTCCTCGGTGATGTTGCTCATTACAAATGAGTTAAGCTGGGAAGATCCGGGAGTAGTAATAGGGATATTATCAAGAGACCCAGACATTAGATTGTGTTGCGTTTGAATACAGGCATTTGCCAAATTTTTACCTACACTTGCTAAATAATTATTGATGTCATTGACCGATAGTTCAGGAGTAGAGCATAGATTATGTACATGCCTGTACAGTTGTGCATAGTATTATTGCATAATCGTCGAAGCCCGCGTAAGACACGGCACTTGCAAGACTTCCCTACATCATACATGCCAGCTTATGTCATGTTCTAAAATAATAAATTAAGATTTTAACTAACTTTGCATTACACTAGAATATTGATGGTGATCCGGAACAGCTATCTGTATGCTGTAAACATATCGCTGTCCCCGAATAAAATGGTTATCGTAAAAACCAAATGTACAGGAAAAATAAAAACCAGTTTTTTGTGAAAATCATATTAACTAATATACCTATGCGGAATTTCTCAAATAACAAAAAAAAAAAAGATTTTACATTAATTACAATACATCTTAAAATCTTAAGATAGTTAATTGATTCAGGTGTGACCCTGCAGAAATCCATGATAAAATACAATAGAAGTGGATATCGAACAGGGCGTGTTGCCACACCAAGCGCTGAGCGCTCAGAGCTTGGTGTGGCAACACGCCCTGTTCTAGTTCGCGACAAGTCAATCGTCATCCTGAGGATGCCTCGTTGAGAAGGGAAACACGTGTCGATTTCTTTCAGGGGTTTTTTTTAAGACCCTTTAGAAATAGCTAAGCGGAACAGGTTACTATTAAAAAATATATCCACTTCTATTGTACCTTAAAATCTTGTAACTTCTGAAATAACCGTAAGAAATGAATGAAAAAAATTGACAGAGTGTAATCGGATATCGATATTATCTAATATGCAATAACCTTAAAACTATCGTAGTAGTACATTACCATTTATTCGCCGGGGACATCGATATGTATTGTTTCTCATTGCGGGAATCGAATTTGACCCGTATTCGACGCGTAGCAAAGTTCAAGTATTAATAACAGAAATTAAACTAAATTAATCTGAGGATCAATCTTCCACAACTTTATCTGTTGAGCTCCTTAAGTTCTGAGTTCAGCTCCACGATTACTGACAAATGCTGCACTGACTAGACAGGTCCATTCAAATCTGTTTGGTTCTTTCCTCAAAAGACCATTTCAGACACTAATCTACATGGTCCTCATATGGCCTGACCAAGATTATGTCTGGATTTTAAAATAGACTGTGACCTCTGAGTTTGTTTCGGCCTTTCCTCTCAGAGTAGTCAAATAGGAAACGCCGAACTCAACTAACTAGCTTATTTTTAATATTATGTAAAAGAATAAACAATTTCATTTCATTATCAAAAAACTGGCCAAGTGCGAGCTGGACTCTCACTACCGTTCAATATTTAGCAAAAAACATTTGTTTTTTCTCTTTAATTTTTAAATTTATTTTATTTTTATTATTTGTTGATATAGCGGCAATAGAAATACACAATATTTGAAAATTTTAACCGTCTGCCTATTACTGTTCATGAGATACAGCCCGCTGACAGACGGACGGACAGCGGACACTTCGTAATAGGGTTCCGTTTGTCACCCTTCGGGTACGGACCCCAAACTTTTTTATAAAAGCTGTACGTGTAGGTGGTTATTTGGTGGTGATTTTAAAATAGCAATAACTTTTTTATTTTCAATAATATATATTTTTTTTTGAGTGAAAACTTCTTTATTAGCGTTGGGCATTTTTGATATGGGATTAAACCATTGATTTCGCGACACTGTGACGACACCAGCTTTTGACCATTAAAAAGACATCAACGCGTTGATTACCGCGGTGCGTGGTGTAAAAGACATCAACGCGTTGATAGTTTTCACTTCTGTTGGCACTCCCGGAGTGGCAGTTTTTTTTTTTTTGTGATGTTCTTGCAGTACCTATGTACCCCTTTCAGATCGGACAAGGTTTTATTCACATATTGTAAAATTAAATATTAAACAAAGTACTCTCTTCTCTTCACAGGTGCGCTTGGAGTCAATTGGTGCAGAAGACATAGTGGATGGCAACCCTCGTCTGATCCTAGGTCTCATCTGGACCATCATCTTGAGGTTCCAGATCCAGGAGATTGAAATTGATGTTGTAAGTATAACTATTTTATTTTATTACTTACAATAGTATTATTTTAGCTCTGGTACACACGGCTACACATCAAGCTATACATTTCCAGTATAAGCTGATCTCGCATTGTATAGGATTTCCGTACAATGCGGGGTCAGCGTAAACTGGAACTGTATAGCTTACTGTGTAGCCGTGTGTACTATTTCACCTCTTGTAAGTTGAATGACGTTTTAAAATTAATGAGGGTTGAAATAAAAGGGGAGAAAAAAGGAAGGAAAGGGAGGATTTGGGGGAAGGGGAGGGGAGGGTTTTAAAATATAAATAAAACTTACAAATTTGTATTTTTATGAACACGTATCTAAAGTGCTCGCGGCCTCATGCTTTTTATTATAAATGTGCTAGCTAATGTTATCAGTGGTTAATATTTCATGATTGCTATTTGTATCAATCATCCACCCTGTATTTGAAATGTCACATCTGGATATGTGACATTCAGTAACAATTTTATGCAGCTCAATGGTCGCAATACATAGCAAATTCATAAGTAGAAATCAAATCGCTAAAATGAGAGATTATACGGCCCAAAAGTTGGTGTTTCAAAATCTCCGTCATAGCCTGAGGCTCCTAAGCTGTGGGTATGGCTCCATTGCATTGTCAACTAATTCTCCATCTGTCTTTTAACTAAATGTCAAAGCACACTGACTAAAAAAACAAAGCGCACTAATTTCTCTCTCTTCCCCAGGACGAAGAAAACGAATCATCTGAGAAGAAATCTGCTAAAGATGCCTTACTGCTGTGGTGTCAACGAAAGACATCTGGCTATCATGGAGTGCATATACACAACTTTACAGACTCCTGGAGATCTGGTCTCGGGTTCAACGCCCTTATACACGCGCATAGGTAAGTCTAGCCATCCTAATCTAGGCCGCGGAGATGTTGCTTAACCTGACCCTTTACGGTGGCTGTTCAAAATTCTCGAAGATAAATAAAGACCCAGGGTGGGTCTTTATTTACCTACGAGATTTTTATTTATTTTATTAGGGTATATATATATTATTTTTTTATATATTTTTTTATTAGGGTAACCCATCCAAATCTTTTTCTCAGCAATATTGCTTAACCTCACTCTACGATGGCTTACGAAATGTCAGTAATAAGTCTTCGCAATGGGACCATCCATCTAAATCTAAGCCGTAGCAAAGTTGCTTAACCTCATTTTACGATAACTTGTCAAAATACCAAAAAGCAATGATGTAATCATCTGAAACCATCAATTTCTATACCTCAGCAACGTTGCTTAACCTTTACTTTTACAATGTTTGTAAATGTAAGCAATGTAAGCACCATGTATCTATCAAATAATTAATTTATCTGTCGTTGCTTCATTTTTAATTCTTTTTACCTATTGTGGTATAGTAATTTATTCTAGGTGCATCGTCTTCACATATAATTATTTAACTAATGTACGTACTTATACAAACTATTGTAAAACATTTTAAAAGAGTAACGGTGGAGTTTTTTGCCCATTCTTCTCCATCCGAAAACTACCTTTTGGAAGGGGCGACTAGAATCAATACTATTATTTTGTAAATTTTGACGTTCAAAAGTGCCTTATAATATTCAAGGCAATGGCACGTAAAATTTAATCGGAGAGGCAACCGGATGGCGAGTGGTAATCTGGGTCTTGAAGTGACACCGAACCCCCCGTACCGTCCGAATGGACCTCAAATGGACGTGGGCGGAGATATGGGGGAGGGGGGCAAAACATATATTTTTTTACATGGCATTCGAAATTTCAGCTCTAATAATTGGAATGAATTTGTGTGTGCCATCCGGTTTAGATAAAATTCACTTTCAATTTCGGTGATAAATCATCGTTATGGAGTTTAAAGAATTATATACAGCGTAAGACATTATTTTAATTATAACGATGTTGGGGGGTGGCATTTTTTAAAAATTATATTAATAGGGTATAAACTTCAAAGCAACCGCATTTCCATCGGGATGCCTCATCAAAAAAAAAAAGGATTCGCCCCCCCCCCCCCCATATCGTCCCCGTCTATTTGGGGTTCATTTCCGTATCACTGTAAGACCCAGTTTACCTCTGGCCATCCGGTCGCCTCTCCGATAAAATGTTACGTGCCATTGCTTCAACTATAAGGGCCTATTTGAAATATATGATTTAACGTTGACTTCGTATACCTAAGGAGTAGGTATGCCAAGGTTTTATTTTATTACGTTTAAATATCGAAACACATAATTTCTGTTAAGTTTCGCTAGCTATTTTTATTTGACCCTGTAGATAGCAATGACCTCCGACTCCAAGCTACATGGACCAAAGACAGGAACAAGAAGATAGACGGAACTATTTTACTAATCACCTTTTTACTTCCAGACCAGACCTGTTCCGCTGGTCAGAGCTGCCGGTCACCGAGCATGTGGAGACCCTCAATCATGCCTTTGATGTGGCGGAAAAGCACCTCGGCATCCCGCGGCTGCTTGACGCTGAAGGTAAGACATTTTTATAGCTGAGATTTTAAATTTAAAAACCAATAATCGATCTGCCTAGCCTTTTACTATGTTGGGGTCGGCTTCCAGTCTAACCGGATGCAGCTGGATACCAGTGTTATACATGGAGGGACTGCCTATCTGACCTACACAACCCAGTTACTGAGTATCACGATACCCGTTGGCAAGACTGGTTGTCAGATTTTCTGGCTTCTGACGACCCGTAACGACTGTCAAAGAACTATGAATGTCAGCCGGAACCAACGGCTTATCGTGCTTTCTGAGGTACGGAGGGCTCTTGATTTGTAATGGATGGTCACCCATCCACGAACCGACCGCTGCAAGGGTAGCTTAACCTTCGATCGACCCGTGACTTTTAGCGACTTTGATAAAGTATACATTTATTTAATAAGAAATCTTTGCTTGACAATCAAACTCCTCAGTAATGCTCTAAAAAAAAAAAATTAACTCCATTTCCCCACCAGATGTGGATACCACCCGCCCTGACGAGAAGTCGGTGATGACGTACGTGGCGTCCTACTACCACACCTTCGCGAGAATGAAGAACGAACAGAAGAGTGGGCGCAGAATCGCTAACGTGAGTGTAAAAATTGAATATTCATCGTGGATTCATCTTTTTTTTTTTTTTTTTTTCTGTTGGGCATCTCGTAGCTGACCTCTGAGGTCATGACTACTTAACCGGTCAATCCTGTGGTTGCCTTAAGCTGCTACACTCAAAGCCTCCAGCCAGGGGCATACAAAACTAAGCTAAAAAGCTAGGTGAACGCTCGCTAAGGGCACCCCCTGTGGGGTACGAGCCTCGGCTTAGGGCGTCACCGGAGGGAGGACATCAAAGATGGGACGGGCTGGGTGGATTCATCTTTAAAACACAAACTTATATACAATGTCGCCCATGGGCATGCGCCCGCATTTTACTGAATATTCACGAAAAATTATTGAAAAATAAAAAAAATATCGTAATTCCCCTATGATTTTAATAAAAATGTTAGTTAATCCGATAAAATAACTCAAAAGCTTTTAGAAATAATAAACTGAATCCAAACCGAGCTAATAACATCGAAGATATGGCGAACGCTAATCAAAAAATTAAAAAAAATGAATAACATGAAAAATATTAGACCTCCCTTTTAAAGTTTTTTTTTTTGGATAATTTTTCATGAATATTCAGAAAAATACGGGCGGGCACATGCAAATGGGCGACATTGTCTATGATTCAATTTGTACTGTAAGTTGAGGAGTGGTAGCCCAGTGGTATCGGCCATGACTAACGAGTTCTTAGGTCGCGAGTGCGAAGCCACGCGAAGCCATTTAATTTCATCACCACGGTGATGGAAACATCGTTTTTTTTTTTTTTTTTTTTTTTCCTGTTGGGCATCTCGTAGCTGACCTCTGAGGTCATGACTACTTAACCGGTCAATCCTGTGGTTGCCTTAAGCTGCTACACTCAAAGCCTCCAGCCAGGGGCATACAAAACTAAGCTAAAAAGCTAGGTGAACGCTCGCTAAGGGCACCCCCTGTGGGGTACGAGCCTCGGCTTAGGGCGTCACCGGAGGGAGGACATCAAAGATGGGACGGGCTGGATCAAGGTTTTGATCATTATTATTAATCGGGGAATTTAAAGCTACGTGCACAGCCGAAACCACTGCTGGCACCTCGTTATCGAGCAAGGGTCGGGGGAAATGGAAACATCGTGAGGAAACTCTTTTTTAAAATTCTTGAATAAAGGCTATTATTATTATTCAAGGCGTGCTAAGAAGGATGATGGGGGCAAATGTTTCCCCTCCATATCTCAGCCCCCGTCCATTTGGGGTCCATTCGGACGGTACGGGGGGGTTCGGTATCACTTCAAGACCCAGATTACCATTCGCCATCCGGTGGCCTCTCCGAGTAAATTTAACGTGCCGTTCTTTAACTAAACTCGAAAAGAAGAAAATATTTATAATTCCTTCTTTCCCCAGATTATCGGCCAAATGATGGATTGCGACGACCGCAAAGGAGAATACAGCAAACTCTTCAGCGTACTCCTGGAATGGATACTCCTCAAGATCCAGGAGTTGAACGGCAGAGAGTTCCCCAACTCTTTAGATGGTATACAGCGTTTGTTGCTGTCATTCAAACAGTACAGAACTGTGGAGAAACCGCCCAAGTAAGTGATGTTGTTTGATAGAGTTAGGGATGTTGTGTGATAGTCAGTTATTGTGTGGTAGTTCAATGTTGTGTGATAGTTAGAGACGGAATGTGATAGTTAGAGACGAAATGTGATAGTTAGAGGATGGTGTGATAGTTGAGTTGTGACGTGATATTTTCGGTAAGTCTGTTAGTGTACTCTTCGAATAGAATGCTCCTTAAGATCCAAGAGTTGAACGGTAGAAAGTTCTCCAACTCTTTAGATGGCATACAACTATTGTTGCTGTCTTTCAGACAGTTTAGAACTGTGGAGAAACCGCCCAAGTAAGTGATGTTGTTTGATAGAGTTTGGGATGTACTGTGATAGTCAGTTACTGTATGGGGTAGTTCAATGTTGTGTGATAGTTAGGGATGTAATGTGATAGTTAGAGACGTAATGTGATAGAGACGAAATGTGATAGTTAGAGGATGTAGTGTGATAGTTGAGAATAAATTTAAAACATGCATTAAATGCACACTATGTAGACAAGCATATTATAAGTTAGATGATTATGTCGTAGATAAGAATGCTTGGCTTAATGCTGGTCCTGCTCCACAACCACTTGGACTCACTAGTTTAAATTTTAATATTTGGAAGAGTTGCTTCCCCTTTTTTAAATTTTGTTTTTGACATTACGATTTATTTTTGTCTTACAAAGTAAATTGTTGAATGCTCCAATTAGTAATGATTTTCTTTCTTTTTGGTGGTAAAATTCTATTAATTACTTCAATACATTGCAAACTATAGTTTTGTATAATTTTGAAGCATTTTTATTTTTGTAAATGTGAGACCATGAAGCTGTTATTAAGTTATTAAGATGTATGTTGACTTGAAATAGCATGGCAGTTGAGAATATGTCATGCTCACTTAAATGTCTCGCTGATGGTGGCGAGTGTGTTGGATCATTCGGTTCCCTACAAAATGGTTGAGCTGGATGGTGCTGATCCACGCGTCATGTTCGTGAACGGGCGCCGTCAGTTGAAACTAGTCATCTCTTATCTGCCAGGGCTTATTTTTAATCTTATATTTTTTTAATTGCTTTTGATTATTTTTTATATGTGTGTTATTAAGAATGATGGAATTTTGTAATATCTATATTTAAAAGAGTGTCCTTGGAGTTTCTTACCCGTTCTTCTCCATAAAGATCTACGTTTTGGAATGGGCAATTAGCTTCAACTTTCTGACTAACTGACAGACTCTTTGACAATTCAAAAGTGCCTGTAAATGGTTTAATTGAAATAAATGCTTTGAGTTGAGTTGAGTTGTGGCGTGATATTTTCGGTAAGTCTGTTAAGTGTACTCTTCGAATGTATAGTCCTTAAGATCCAAGAGTTGAACGATATAAAGTTCCCCAACTGTTTAGATGGCATACAACCTTTCAGACAGTTTAGAACTTGGAGAAACCGCCCAAATAAGTGAAGTTGTTTGATAGTACTAGGTATAGTGTGATAGTAAGAGATGAATATCTCTGAATATCACATCACATCTAGTATGATAGTTTTTGACAAACGATTGGATAGTTAGATGTGATTTTATTTTGAGAAGATTATGGGCCAAGATATTGTTTAGAGCAGAATATAATGTTGATTTTAATGATTTTACATAGTTTGTTTGTAATGGGATTTCTGGATTTTGTGCTACGTTTACATAGGTTTTGCATGAATTTGAAAGTACGAAGAAAGACGTTACAACAAATAAAACAAAAATTATTTTAATATTTTTAACCTCATAATTTTTTAACCCCTCTCTAGATACAAGGAGCGTTCAGAGATCGAAGCTCTTTACTTCCACATTAACACCATGCAGAAGAGTCTGACAGGAGAAGCGTGGGTACCGCTTGAAGGTCAGCTGCCTCAGGACCTGGAGAGGGCATGGCAGCAGCTGGAACAGGTGAGATTATGACCCTCAATTATTACTCTTTGGAATGGGCAGCTAGCTTCATCTTTCTGACTGACCGACTCCTTGACAATTCAAAAGTGCCTGTTAATTTTTTAATTTGAGTTTCAAGATATTGTTTAAGTTCCACCAGATGGACGATGAAACCTGAGAAATACTGCTTTTCCTAGATCTGGAAATATTACTTAAGTGTATGCTGGTTTATTCAAGATATTATTTTAGAGCGTTAATTCTCAAAGTGGTCAACGTCGCAAATAGATGTCAAATATTTCGCTGTTTTGATTAATTTGGCAATATTACTGTATGGAAATTTGAAATATGGCTAACTAGTTAACTAAAATATTGATTTTGAATTGCAATAATTAATATCGTTTAACCAAATATTTGGTTTTAGGTGTAAAAAAGTATCCTTTATCCACCTAAAACGGTTCCAAAATAAAATTCAGTCTTTAATTGCAATTCACTATTAATATTCTAGTCCACTAGTTAGCGCTATTTCATATTTCCATACAAAAATATTTCAAAATTTATCAAAACAGGTAAATATTTGACAGCTATTTGTGACGTTGACAACTTTTACGATGAACGCTCTTAATTTCTACCAGATGGACGATGAGACCTGTGCAATATTGCTCTTCCTAGATCTGCAAATATTACTCAAGTGTAGGTTGGCTTTCTCATTGGTCCAAAATACGACTGCTGAGCTTTGTCCGTCCGACCCTAGGTTGTATGCCTGGGTCAAACAAAGTTTTATTAGATTTTCCATTTTTCTTCTTCTTTCTTCTCGTGTGGTTACTGACTAACCTGGTGTCAGAGTTTTAATGTCGCCCATGGCCCTCTGACTTGGCTTCACATGCCGTCGAGAAATATCTCTCAGGCATGCCGGTTTCCTCACGATGTTTTCCTTCACCGTTTTTGAAGCAAATGATAATTATACAATACGCACATGAATCCGAAAAGTCAGAGATGTGTGCCTTGGGTTCGAACTCGAGAACTATGACTTGGCAGTCCGATGGTCACACCGCTAGGGTATCACTGCTTATTACGATGTTATATTGTTTTTTTTTTAGACTTATGTGTTAATTGTGTATTTCTTGTTAACAGGCTGAGCATGCGCGTGAGATCGCATTGAGAACAGAGTTGTTGAGACAGCAGAGATTAGAACAACTCAACTACAAGTTTAATACTAAGGTAAGTAACTTTTATTAGTATCGTGATCAGCGACTAAATGGTCTCTTTGAATAAATTTAAATTACCTTCAAAATAAAAGATTTCTTTAACACTAACTGGTTTTTAACTCAATTATAAAAGTTTGCAACGTTGAAAACAGCTGTCAAATATTTACATGTTTTGATTAATTTGGCAATATTACTGTATGGAGAATTAGGAAAAATGGCGAACTAGGGTACTAAAATATTGATTATGAAATGCAATAATTAATATCGTAACACCGAATATTTAGTTTTAGATGTAAAAAAAAGTATTTGAAAACATTCCAATTTTACACTTAAAACGGTTACAACATCAATTTTAGTGTTATAATTGCAATTCATTATTAATATTCTAGTTCGCTAGTTAGCCATATTTCGTATTTCCATATAGTAATATCGCCAAATTAATCAGAACAGGTAAATATTTGACAGCTATTTACGACGTAGCTTACTTTTAGGATAAACTCTTTTAACTTTTACTCTCTTTTTTCCACAGTCTGTCCTCCGTAAAGGTTACTTGAAGGAGATGATCCAGGTGCTCTCAGACCCTCGCTACGGATCCAACCTGGCACAAGTAGACGCCACAGTCAAGAAGCATGAGGCTATATCCGCTGACATTCTGGCCAGGTATGTTAAGTCTATTTTGCGACTTCCGGATAAGCTACGGTTAAAAAAAAACAGGGAAATGTTTTTTTTTCATAATTTAATTTGTATGAAATTATCTAAGTGAACTGAAACCAATTGCGAAGATAACACCAAGATAAACAGCCATAATTAAAGATGAATTTGTATTTAAAACTTAACCATGACATTACCAAAAGGTATTCTAGTACTTATACAAAAAAAAAAAACCGGCCAATTGCGAGTCGGACTCGCGCACGAAGGTTTCCGTACCATTAGCAATAAAACCAAGCAAAAAAAATCACGTTTGTTGTATGGGAGCCTCCTTAAATATTTATTTTATTCAACAGAAATACATCATCTGTGAAAATTTCAACTGTCTAACTTGATAGTTCATGAGATACAGCCTGGTGACAGAAGAACAGACAGACGGACGGACAGCGGAGTCTTAGTAATAGGGACCCGTTTCACCCTTTGGGTAAAAAACTAAAAAAACGAGCGAGTTTTACTACTCGATGTGTAACATCTAACATCTCACCTTGGTAATAATCAACATTAAAGGGTCGGAGCCTCGTCAAGGTCATTTCTGACGGCCAACTCCAAGACCGCGTTCGCTCATTGGTCAAATCAAATAGCGCACGCTTCCCCGGCTTCCTGTTACACACTTTCGTCCCTTTTATGAAATCACTCTCATAGATTGTTTATTTTTTTAGATTCCGATTTTGATCACATCAAAAAAAGTCCAAAAAAGGTGTGATATAAGAAGTTTCTTTCACTGTATATTAGGTATTAATACAGAGCCATCTAGTATGGTCTAACAAAAACAAAAGCTTTAGCCACTTAAAACTGACTTTTTCGGGCGTAACGCTTTTTCGTTACGTGATGATTTCTGCCGGTTTACCGCAAGCCGCGTTACAGAACTTCGTTTAAAAAAGAACCTGTATTAATGGATGCTTGAATTGTTCGGTTACCTCTTTTTGAAAATTCTCTTCTGAGATTTTGTATTATTTACCTATCTAACTCTTTTGCAGAACCGAACGCTTCGAAGACCTATCAGCGATGGCAGCTGAACTAGTCCGCGAGAACTACCACGGCGCCGAAGCTGTGTCCCGCACGGAGCAAGCTGTGCTGACGCGCTGGAACGAGCTGCTCGAGCTGCTGGAGCGACACAGAAGCTCGCTTGGCAAGCTGGCGCATCTGATGGCGCTGCTGAGGGAAGCTGACACTGTGGGGCACACTTTGACTGAGATGAAGGTAGGTTCACATGTTTGTACGTTGAATGAGAAATAAAAAATAGGTAGGTACAAATTGAAATCATTGGTATCCTTCTGGGCAGGGACCGAAACCGGTATGATCAATACGGGTATTTTTTCGGTTACAATTATTTTTACAGGTATTTTTATAGGTTACTTTAATTCTTAAACTGAATACAACCAGTATTAATACCGGTTACCGAAATTAAAAAAAACAGTGGCAATCCGGGAGTGCCGACAGAAGTGAAAACTTGAACAATTTTACCGCGTAGAGACATGTTACCTCTATTAATAATACAATGTTAGTAGTCAATGTTAAGTTTGTTTTTGGGATTAAAACGACAGAAATTAAATACATGGATAGTCTCAAACTCAAACTCAAAGCATTTATTTCAATTAAACCATTTACAGGCATTTTTGAATTGTCAAAGAGTCGGTCAGTTAGTCAGAAAGTTGAAGCTAGTTGCCCATTCCAAAACGTAGATCTCTATGGAGAAGAACGGGCAAGAAACTCCAAGGACACTCTTTTAAATATTGATATTACAAAATCCTGGGTACATCATTCTTGTTGCTTCTATATGTGAGAACAATGTACAAAAAATAATCAAAAGCAATTGAAAATATAAGATTAAAAATAAGCCCTGGCAGATAAGAGATGACCAGTTTCAACTGACGGCGCCCGTTCACGAACATGACGCGTGGATCAGCACCATCCAGCTCAACCATTTTGTAGGGAACTGAATGATCCAACACACTCGCCACCATCAGCGAGACATTTAAGTGAGCATGACATATTCTCAACTGCCATGCTATTTCAAGTCAACATACATCTTAATAAGTTAATAAACGGCTCCATGGTCTCACATTTACAAAAATAAAAATGCTTCTAAATTATACAAAACTATAGTTTGCAATGTATCTAAAAAAATAAAAGAATTTAACCACCAAAAAGAAAGAAAATCATTACTTAATTGGAGCATTCAACAATTAAGTTGGTAAAACAAAAATGAACATTAAGTTCCTAATGTCAAAATATATTTTTTTTTTTAAAGGGGAAGCAACCTCTTCCAAATATTAAAATTTTAACTAGTGAGCCCAAGCGGCTGTGGAGCAGGACCAGCATTAAGCCAAGCATTTTTATCTACGATATAATCATCTAACTTATAATATGCTTGTCTAGTTGATTTATGTTAGTAGGTACCTATAGTAGGTTTAATAAACCTACTATAGTATAGTATGTAGTAAACCAAAAGCAGATTTGAAAGGATTAACTCCAGTTCAAAACAACATGAATAGGCCCCGAGTACATTTTTTTTTTTTATCTGTAAGGTAGATTAATAAAAAATATTGGACACGTATTTTTTCATTTTTGACGTAATCAAAAGATTACGGCGATACATTGAGTTAAAATGTGGCATGACGTCACTCCTTGCTAGATTTTATACTGTATTGTGACGTAGCGAGCCTCACTTCCCAACTTTAATGCGTGTTTTCTAAGTTATTTTTGATTAATATGATAAAGCAAAAAATACGTGTCTAATATTTTTTTATTATCTGAAAGACAGACTACATAGAATTTATTTTTTGTACCTTGGCAACTACCGTGTTCTTGAATTGAGCATCCAAAATTGCAAGAAAACAAAACCGCCACTATTTTTAACTTATTTTTCTTTATAAAATGATGATGTGGATATATTTAGTAACCCGTTCCGCCCAGCTGAAGACCCTGGAAGAAATCGACACGTGTTTCACCTCTCAACGAGGCATCCTCAGGATGACGATTGACTTGTCGCGAACTAGAACTAGAACAGAGGCGTGATGCACCACACCAAGCACCGAGCGCAGACAGAGAGTCTGCGCTCAGTCTTCCAGGGTCTTTTTGGGACTCTTTGGAGATAGCTGGGCGGAACGAGTTACTAAATATATCCACATCATCATTTTATAATGGATTTCCGCAAGGTCACGCCTGAATCAATTAATTATTTTTCTTTCCCCAGGCCCAATTCCAATCCGAAGAAGTAGGACGCCATCTTGTAGACGTAGAACGCCTGCTTCAAGCACACGCCCTCCAGGAGTTGCAGCTCGGAGCCCTGGACGAGAGCATCCGCAGACTGGTGCGGCACGGAGCAAGCGCCGAGGGGGGAGAGGGACCCAAACAACAGTTGACCACGCAACTCAACCAGCTGTCGCACGATTATGATAGGTATGCATATGTCTCCACAACTCTTCGTTACGGCGTAATATTTTGGGGCAACTCTACCAATAGAGAAATGGCATTTAAGGCCCAAAAACAATGTCTTCGAGCCATATGTTTGTTAAAAACCACCGAAAGTTGCAAACCATTTTTCGTTAGTTTAAAAATACTTACGCTTCCATCCCTCTATATTTATGAAATATCAATATTTGTTAAGGAAAATATGTCTAAATTTGAAAAACTTAATACTAGACGTCACCAAAGCACACTAAAATAAAAAAAAACACAATACTGCACTTTTCTCAAAGAGTTGTCTCGGCATGTGTCCAAAAATCTTCAATAAACTACCAAAAACTTTAAAAAGCATGACCAACATAAACCATTTTAAATCGCAACTCAAAAAATTCTTAGTTGAAAAGGCTTACTACTCTATCAATGAGTTTTTAGAGGATAGAAGCATAAAATAAAAAAGTCCGATCCACTTGTTATTCTATCTTGTTTACGACGATACTTGTTTGAAACAGTTTTATTTAGTTTGTAGTTTTTTATGCCTAATTTGTACGCCTTGCACGGCAAAACATAGTGATACAACGCAAATTTTATACCATGTACCATACTACCTATGTTCAACAAATAAAATACTTTGACTTTGACTTTAGAGTTAGGGTTGGTTTTTCTATAATAAAGCGTTTGTAAATTAAGAGATGTTTTTTTTTTTTTTTGCTTTTATATGATCTTGGAGATAATATTAATTAGGATATGTGTTTGTTTTAGCCTGGTGGCCGCCGCTAAAGACCGCAAGGCTCGACTTGAAGACGCGAGGAACCTGTTCCAGTTCCTGGAGGACCATGATGAGGAAGAAGGTATTTTAATAGAACTTACAGTATAACTATTTTCTTAATGTCACACGGAAAACTGTGTTTCGTCAGTCGTCGGATTTCTATCAGTTGCCCTTTCCACTTGGTGTAGACCGGACGCTCTCTATTGAGAGCGTTTAGTTGTTGTTTAGTTGTCGTTGAGAGTATTTATGAATAATTAGCCTAAAATATTCCCACTGCTGGGACACAGGCCTTCTCTGTGTGAGATGAGATAGTTATTAATAGCTGAAAATTCTTTATTTTGGAAACAAGTTCTTTAACGTGGCGTGGGGTAGGCAGCAATCGTCGCGTGACGAAAAAATGTTATGCCCGAAAAAGTCAGTTTCAAGTGTCAAACGTTTTTTTTAAATACAGAACCGTCTAGTTTAAGTTTATAGTAACTTGAAACTTAAGACCATACTAGATGGTTCTGTATTGATATATAATATACAGCGGAAAGAACGTCGTTCCAACCAGGTGTCCCGCGATACTTCTTGGAACTTTTTAGGGTTCCGTACACCAAAAGAAAAAACGGAACGCGTAACTCGTGTGTACTCGTGTGTTACTCGTGTGTCTGTCACAGCCAATTTGCTCCGAATCTAATGAACCTATAAAATAATTTTGAATAAGTATGGGGGTCACTTTTGACATTTGCCCCCTGCAAATAAGAAAATAAAAAAAATAAGTTTTGCAAACATTTTGTTTTGTTTTTTTTTTTTTTTTCAAAACGTATCGAATAAAAAGGCTTGGTGCCAGGATCTCAATTTTTTTTTTAAATTTTCAAATAAATACTTTTAAAGATAGTTAAGAAAATAGATGAAAAAGTCAAAGTCAAATCATTTATTTCAAATAGGCCCATGTATGGCACTTTTAAACGTCAAAATTTACAAAATAATAGAATTGATTCTAGTCGCCCCTTCCAAAAGGTAGTTTTCGTATGGGCAAGAAACTCCACCGTTACTCTTTTAAAAATTGACCATTCTCCCCTCCCACCTTACTTTTTATTATCTGCATCCACGAATATCAATCAAGTCAAATATAATTTATCTGTTGTTATCTATAAAGTAACAAAAATTATTCAAACCACGCAAGCATTTTCTTGAAGTAAAATTATTCGTACTATTTCACGATTGTGAAGAGTACTAGAATATAATTGTTTATTGAACCGATGTTTCTCATTTCAAATTCAAAAATTCAAAATATTTTTATTTCACATAAACCTACAAGGGCACTTATGAAACGTCAGAAGGCAGGTGCACGGTTCCAATTGGTCGCTTCCTACGGTGAAGAGCCGGCAAGAAACTCCTCCAAACTCCTTTTTAAATAAATGGTTTTTACAATACTTTCAAATAACAGTGTGACTAGGTATGGGAGGACAGTGCAAGTCTTTCAATAAGGACCAGGTACTTAAGAAAATAGAAAATGGTCAACAAATCTACAGTCCACTAAGCCTACAGCGTTCTCACATTCACAAAATAGAAAAGAATCTATACAAAAGATATATAAATTAATAAAAATAAAAACCTCTTTTAATTAAACGCAATTACATGATTGCTATTACAACTGTAATAAATCTGAATAATTATCATGTGCACAAAAGCCACTAATAAAGAGTTGAAATTAGCTCGTAGGTATATAATGTCAAATAATAGAATGAACATGTCAAGGACGAATGTAAAAAAATAAAATAAAAATAAACATGGTAATTTGGGAGCAGTTAATAGACTCTTACATAATTATGCCGTTAATGAGATACCAGAATTTACTAACTCCAGTTCTCCATTCCAGGCTGGGTAACAGAGAAGCAGCGTATATGCCGCACCGACGTGGCCGCTAAAGAGCTTCGAGCCGTGCTCGCGTTGAGACAGAAGCACACTGCGTTGCTTCACGAGCTGAGAGCCAGAGACCATGTGTCGCAGAGACATCGCTCTAAAGGACAGAGGTACTTATTTTAGATATTTTATTATACTACTACTAGGTTTTTGCAACGGCTTCGCCTGCGTGTATCTCGGAAATTATCCCAAAGGAATGTACTGCCGGGATAAAAAGTGCTATGCTATATATTATCGCAAAAACACTGTAAGGACTATTCTTGCTTGCAGCGCTCGGCCGCTATTGTATCGCTTTCCTACGAAAAAAAAGGGTCGTGTGCACGGGATTTTGTTTTCAAAATGCTTAGATCATGCTTTACCCCGATGGTACTAACCCAGGTCATGGTCTACCTGTGTGCCAAATATCATCGACATACGTTCAGCCGTTATGGCGTGAAAAGATAACAGACAGACAGATTGAGAGACGGAGTTACTTTCGCATTTAATATTATATAATATTAAATGCGAATCGATCTATCAGGTTAAGCTACGCTTGCCGAGGTTGGTCCGTGGATGGGCGACCATCTTTACATACCGAGACTCCTCTGTGCCTCGGAAAGCACGTTAAGCCGTTGGTCCCGGCTGTCATTTTTAGATCTTTGACAGTCGTTACGGGTCGTCTGACAACCAGGCTTACCAAGGGGTATCGTATTACGCAGTTGCTCCATGTAAAATACTTGTATTCAGCTGCATCCGGTTAGACTGGAAGCCGCTTAGCCTTCTCTGATTGATTATATCAGAGAATTTGGTAAGATCAAAAATGTTTTATTTTTGCTAAAAGTTTTTAGTGCAACAAATAATTCAGCAACAGCCCGGAGTCTGGATTTGTGCCCGGTTGATGGCAATAAGCTCGCC
This sequence comes from Omphaloscelis lunosa, assembly GCA_916610215.1. Taxonomy (NCBI): domain Eukaryota; kingdom Metazoa; phylum Arthropoda; class Insecta; order Lepidoptera; family Noctuidae; genus Omphaloscelis; species Omphaloscelis lunosa. The sequence continues at coordinate 2,638,979 of OU744272.1, read as the reverse complement.
CCCTATTACATGGGACTTAAACATAACTGGCGAAATGTGGGTGTACTATAGGTACACCTCTGCCTAACCCTCCGGGGATTACAGGCGTGATGTTATGTTATGTTATGTTAAATAATTATTATACAAAAATGAAAAAAATATATATAACTATGTTTCTTTCCAGCTTAATCGACGCAAAACACCCTAAATCAGCTGAGATCGAGCGTCGCCTCACATCTCTGAACAAACAGTGGCAGATCTTGAGAGAACTGGCTGCAGCCAGGGAGAAGCAACTAGCTGATGCTGCTGAAGCTCATCAGGTAGATTTGTAGTTCCTTTTTTTTTAACATAGCAACTCGCAGTTTTGACCACTAAGGTCTTGGCTGCTAAACCGGAATTTCCTGTGGGTGCCTTAAGCTGCTACACTTAGAGCCTCCAGCCAGGAGCAAGTAAACTATACAAAATTAAAATTAGGTGAACGCTCGCTAACCGCACCCCCTGTGGGGTACGAACCTCGGCTTAGGGCGTCGCTGAGGGGAGGATAGCAAGGACAGGCTGGATCCAAATTGGATTTGTAGTTCCTTTACACTTAGCTTATTCGGTAGAAGATGGCGGAACGAGCTGTCTTACCGCGTGGCATCGTGTTACCCAGTAACTGGTATCTTTTTGAGGTTCCGTACCTCAAAAGGAAAAAAACACCAAGCGGATCACTCGTGTGTCTGTGAAATTATTTTTTTAATTCTTGTAATAGGATATCGAAAACAGATTTTTTTTTGTCATATTAAAAAAAAATATAAATAAGCTAGTTGAGTTCGGCGTTTCCTATCTGACTACTCCGAGAAGAAAGGCCGAAACAAACTCAGAGGTCGCAGTCTCTTTTAAAGTCCAGACATAATCTTGGTCAGGCCATATGAGGACCATGTAGATTAGTGTCCGAAATGGTATTTTGAGGAAAGAACCACACATGAGTGGACCTGTTCAGTCAGTGCAAGCATTTATCAGTAATCGTGGAGCTCGACTCTGTGACAATTGCCAATTTGCTCCAAATCTAATGGACCGATTAAGTTGAAATTCGATACACATGTATTTCTGTGACCCAAACATGGATGTGTAACGTAAATAAATGAATTTTGAATACGGGGGTCACATTTGGGGGACAAAAATGAAAAAAAAAATTGTTAACTGTACCATGTGACATATCAAATGAAACGGCTTATTGCGAGGATCTCAAATACATCTTTTTTATTAATTTCAAAATAACTGCTTTTAAAGATATTTAAAAAAATATATGAAAATTGACCATTATCTCCGAAACAACTAAGCTTAAAATTTTTAAAAAAATTCAGAAAAAAATTCTATGCTCATAGATTACAGAAAAACCTATAAGAAGTCTATGGTCTTGAAACAACATCGTGAACTACTTAATATTTTGCGTACAAACTAACATTTGTAGTTGAAATGTAAGGGAGAACAAAATATTTATTTTATAATTTTAAAATAAAACTCAACTATTTACACTAGGTACTGAATTAAAAAATAAATAAATAAAATAAAATAAATTTAATTCAGGCAAAACCCATATCACATATAATAAAATTTCACTAAATAGGATTAAAAGACTAACTAACTATCTGGGAGAACATACTCTTCAACTACAACGTTAAGTTTGTTCTTGGGATAAATTCATCCCAACTACGGAACCCTTCATAGCGTGTGATGCGATACGCACTTGGCCGGTCTTTTCTAATTTAAAGTTCCTTGCATTTGATACCCCACCGATTTTTTTGAACTCCGTATCAGATGAGTGTCAAATGGAACCATATTACTAAGCCTCCGCTGTCCGTCCCTCCGTCCGTCTATCTAAGGGCTGTATCTCATAAACCGTAATAGGTAGACAGTTGAAATTTTCACAGATTGTGTATTAGTTCACTCGCACTTGGTCGCTTTTTTAAACTGTATTATTAACCCCATCTTCCTTACACCAGTTCTACGGTGACGCAAATGAATCCGAATCCTGGATGAAAGAGAAGCGCCCTCTGGTGGCGACGGACGACTGCGGACGAGACGCGCCCTCTGCCGGCGCCTTGTTGGCGCGACACCGCGCTACGCATGAAGAAATTAAAGCTTACAGTGCGGAATTGGATACCCTCAGTGCTCATGCGGCAAGGTTGAATGCTGCTGGGATTACGAGCTTACAGGTACGTCAAAAAGATTGCGACTCTGGTTGAGTCCGAAAGTTTTCGAGGTACATCGAAACTTGACGGACGGAATAGCCGAAAAATCATGTATGTACCTGGATAGTAGCCAGAAAAGCTCAGTACGCAAAATCATTTTAATAAAAAGCGACTCTTGATACGACACAATAAAGTGCAATTCAGGTCGCACAGCGCTAATTACCCACAGTTATATTCACCTAGAAGTTGCCTCTCTTTCTATCGCGTAACTCTTATATCTTCTGACTACGTTACACTCATTGAATTGGCCCGACAAGACGGGCCCGCCGCGTTCTTGTAGCTTCAAACTTAAAATGCGGAGTGAACGATGTGTGTTCATCTGTGAGCATAGGTCAAAACTAATTTAACCATTTCTTCCCGTAGCTCCCGACAGAAGTAGAATCGACTCCAGCAATCGAAGAAGAGGAATGGGTGAACGAATCCCGGCTGGTGCCCACAGAAGTATGGGAGGAAGAGCCTGTGGAGCGACTTGAACACAGGACTGTGACTGAGGAGAGGAGCGTGCCTCAAGTAAGTTAAAACTTGTTTCCATCTATTTTCAGTACCTGGGCGACCGAGCTCTGCTCTGGTGAAAATAGAGAATGCTCATTTAATATTATAGGAAAGATATAGTACCTACTTATTCCATGCTGTCATGTCATTATTCTCATGTCATTATTCATTATCTTGTTCTAAACTTTGGGCAGCCGAGCTCTGCGCGGGTGAAAATATGGAGAAAACGAATTATCCCAGATATGAGACCTAGCTAGATCGATTTTTTGCTCCCGTATATGCATATTGCAATTTTTATCGAAATCGTTAGAGCCTTTTTCGAGAACGTGATTACAAATATATATAAGGTGCTATAAAAATATCTGCCACGGCTTTAATGGGAGGTAGTATTGTGTTTATAGATTACAATAGTGAAGAACTTTCGTGCCCAGGAACCTTTATTTCAATTTGAGAAAATAAAGTAGTTAAATAAACATTGACTCTACTCTGCATAATGTGGTTCACAAATTACGCGCGATGTGTCGCTTTTTCAATGAAAACAACTGCTATCTCTTTCCATCTGTTCTGTGAATGAAAATTGATATCAGCTGACTAGTTCGTCACTACCCAATCTACTAGGTACGCAATAATACGCCAAGTGTTTTAAAAAAGCAATTACTTACCAGCTACCGCATTCTTCCAAAAAACTGACGTAAATAAGATGATAAACTTCCCATCACACTTAAAACAGGCTTTGGACTGTCAAGTTAGTGTAAGAATCGCAACTTTTTTCTTATTATTTTTAAACAATAGGGTACTTCCTTACTTAGATTAATATCAAATAACGATAAATTACAGTAACTTGGCGTGTTTAAAAGTTTAATCATCTTATTTACAACAATTGCACCGTATTTACAGTTATTTACACACTCCCTACCTACTTATCTACAAAACTGTTGCACTAGTCCGCCTTCGCGTTGCACACAAATGTAGGCACGCTTACGCACATGTCTCTTCACTTTATTTAATGTGTCCGTTTCACTTTTCACTTGCCTAAATGCGCGTTTGATGCGCCTTTTTAGTTCTTCCACACTTCTAATGTCATGACCGGTTTGGCCGTACACAAGGTCCTTTACACGACCCCATAAAAAAAAGTCTAGAGGCGTCAAATCCGGCGAGCGTGGACACCACGGTACTGGCCCTCCTCGGCCTATCCACCTATCACCGCCGTACCACACACCGTTTAAAAATTCCCTTACGCTGATGGCGAAATAAGGTGGTGCTCCATCATGTTGAAAGTGCAGCCCTCTTATCTCTTCAAGAGGAATACGTTCCAACATTCTTCTCACACGGGTTCGTAGTAAGCGCAGATACGTGTCTCCGTTCAGTCTGTCCAAGAACACTGGACCTAGAATTCTGTTGCCGAGTATCCCGGCCCACACATTAAGGCTAAACCGAGTCTGAAAGTGGTCAGGCCGCACAACACGAGGATTCGCCTCAGTCCAATAATGCGCATTGTGTATGTTGAACATACCAACCCGTGTGAATGTGGACTCGTCAGTCCACAGAATGTTGCGGCGTTCTTCTCGAAGCCAATTACAAAACGCGAAGCGAGCCGCGTAGTCATGTGGATGCAATTCTTGCACTCTTGTGAAGTGGTAAGGATGGAGCCCTTCCCGATTTAAAAGTCGCCACACGTAGTTGTCGCTCACGTCGAAGACTCGAGCAGCATCCCTGGTGCTCGCAAGAGGATGACGCCGGAAGAAGTCTAACACTTCCTCTTCGAGTTCGGCAGAGTATGGAGGCCTGCCTGCGTCAACCGGAGGCGGGTCAAAGCGGCCGTGTCGTCTAAATCTGTACACGGCGTCCAGAATGGTGTGATGGCTCACTCGCACACCAAACCTCTGCTGGTACAAGTTTACTGCATGCGCAGTTACAGAGTTACACTCGCGGTAGCACAATACCATTTCAAGATAGTCTTGATTGGAATACCGTCGTCTGGGAGGCATTTTTAATGAAACGCGCGCGATATTCCCGTCGCTACGAGCGGGCGGGGGCCGACTGGCGACTGGCGAGCGGGAGCGGGCGCGGGCGGTCGGCTGGCGCGTGCGACGAACGGGGTAGTGCGGGTGAGGGTGGGGGCGCGCGGGGCTGCGCGACCGAAGACAGAGCGGCCGCCGTGCACGGCGGCATTTGTTTGATAAGAATGGCAACAGTGTATGAACGTCGCCGGCGTTTATGAATTGAATTCGGTGCGGTACGGCAACAGCTTACTACGGGATGGTTTTATACTAATAAATCAATTCAAATTTATACGTACTTTTTTTTGTATGAAAAAAAATATGACAAATAATCAATAATTTATCTTTACTATTGTAATCTATAAACACAATACTATCTCCCATTGCAGCCGTGGCAGATATTTTTATAGCACCTTATATATGTTTTTTTTTTATATTGCTCGTTTAATAGTATAGTATATCCATAATTAAATTTTTGAAGTGAAACCCCCTTTAGGCGCGTTGGGCATTTTTGAGATGGGACTATATCATTGATTTTGCCACACTGTTACCGACACCAGCTTTAAAAAGACATCAACGCGCGATACATTATTTCATGCACAATAAAATTGTTCAAGTTTTCACTTCTCTTGACACTCCAGTCCTGCTCAAGTCATGGAGTGCCGCTGTTTTTTTTTTTTAGATTAAAAAATAAATAGTTACGAAGAAAATAGATGAAAATTGACCTAAAACATTGAATAAATCAAATACAGAAAATAGTTCTATTCTCATAGATTACAGCAAAATCTATAAGAAGTCTATGGTCTTAAAATAACATGGTAAATCTATCAATATTGTGCGAACAAACTTACATTTGCAGTTGGAATGTATGAGAGAACATGTTTTTCGACTACAATATTAAGTTTTTTCTTGGGATCAATTCATCCCAACTTCATTGTGCGTGGTCCGATACGCAATTGGCCGGTTTTTTTAACAACATGTACGATGCATCAGGTACTAAAATATAATTTCTATAATGACATTTGTTCCCCACAGGTAAAAGCCCTCTACGCCTTCACAGGGCAGGGTATCTCCATGCAGAAGGGCGAGGTGATGTTCCTGATCAACAAGACCAACCCGGACTGGTGGTCAGTGCGCAAGGCTGATCGTACTGATGGCTTCGTGCCCGCTAACTACGTGCGCGAAATTGAACCGAGGGTTGTACCCGTAAGTAATATTTTGAGTTATATTTTAAACCAAATTTTTACTGTATGTTTTATCATTCTACGTGTGGAAAATTTTAAACAAAATAATTAAAAAGTAATGATAGCCTAGCGGTGTGACCGTCGGACTGCCAAGTCAAAGGTCTCGAGTTCGAATCCAAGGCACGCACCTCTGACTTTTCAGATTCATGTGCGTATTGTATAATTATCACTTGCTTCAAAAATGGTGAAGGAAAACATCGTTAGGAAACCGGCATGTCTGAGAGATATTTCTCGACGGCATGTGAAGCCAAGTCAGAGGCCCATGGGTGGCTTTAAAGCTCTGACACCAGGTTAGTCACTAACCACACGAAAGATCATTCTGAGATTTTAACTAAACTTTTATTCCACCTAGGTCCAAGTCCGTCGCCCCGAGAAAGTCCGTACAGTCCAACGCGTGAAGAAGACTGTCCTCGTGAAGCAGGTGGTTCCCGTGAAACGGAACAAGCCGAGCCAAGCTGCAAGAAGAGCTAGTCGCGCTACCTTGCCGCAGCAGAGGACTGCCAGTGTTGAGACTAGGATGTCTGAGATTCAGAAAGATTATGGTGAGCAGCATTTTTTTGTAAAAGTTAATGAGACATTAACTAGATTTTTTTTGGTTAGTGGGCCATTAACTAATGGTAGGGGTTCGTCTACACCTGTTAGTGGCGTGATACTAATATTTAATGGGTCATTAACTGGATTTTTGTTAGTTAATGGGCCATTAACTAGTGGTAGGGGTTCGTCTACACCAGCTAGTGGCGTGATACTAAAAGTTAATGAGTCATTAACTGGATTTTTGTTAGTTAATGGGCCATTAACTAGTGGTAGGGGTTCGTCTACACCTGTTAGTGGCGTGATACTAATAGTTAATGGGTCATTAACTGGATTTTTGTTAGTTAATGGGCCATTAACTAGTGGTAGGGGTTCGTCTACACCAGTTAGTGGCGTGATACTAATAGTTAATGGGTTATTAACTGGTATGTGGTTAGTAAAAGTTAATAGTTCATTAACTCATGCTTCGTCCGTTAATGAGTTATTTACTGTTGGAGATGTTCATCTGTATCTTTACGGTAATTTAAAAGCAAACACATTTTTTTTTTCCTTTTTTTTTGCTTTGGTTGTGAAATCATCAAATAACTTCTCCCGCTCTGGACGGAGCGGGAGGGCGTGTCAGACTCTTACTGACTAAAACCCACCCGTGTTCCTTCGGTTGCCCTGTTGCCGGGGGCCACGATCTCCCTTTCGGTTTTCTTCGCAACCCCGGCAGGCATCGGCCCTGGCGGACCCCTTCAATTCTGCTGACATCTCTTTGAGGCGCGCGTGGAACACAACGCGCCGTCGACCCGGGCCTGGTCCTTACCGGACGGTGAGCGACCCATTGCTCACCGTCCGCAAGCCCGCGCCTGCGGTACTCGGGAATCGGCCTGCGATTCCCGACGCCCTGGGCGTCTCCTGCGGTAGTTAGGGGCGTGAGGGCGCAAAATTTGCCTCCCCCTCACGCTTTCCGCCTCCTATCCTATCCGTATCGCCTCCACGAAGACACGGCGGTGTTCCGCCCAAGCCGGGCAGACCTCCACCGTGTCCCGGGCATTTCGTCCTGCCTCATCCTGAACAGGAACCTCCCGAAATCACCGTGTCCGGTGAGGACCTGCGTCAGGACGTCGAGGCGCCTCTCTAGCCACTCCTCAAAGTGGGGACTTATCGCCACAATTGTGACGGCATAGCGTGACGCCATGAGATCCCGCAAACTTAAGTATCTAACATTTTAAATTCAAGTTTAAAACTTAACCCTCTTTTTCCGCAGATGAACTCCTAACCCTCTCGGCTGCGCGTCGCGCTCAACTAGAAGACGCAATCAAACTGTACAGCTTCTTCGCCGAATGCGATGACTTCGACAAGTGGATCAAGGACAAGGAGAAGATGTTAAGAGCTGATGATGCTGACGATAGCGTTGAGAATGCGAAGAGGAAGTATGAGGTAAGAGTGTTAACCTGTCGGATATTTTCTTTTCAAATCATGTCACAGATTAAAACAAATGGTTCACTTCGCAAAATCATTTAAATAAAAAGCGACTCTGGCTACGACACAATAAACTGCAATTCAGGTCGCACAGCGCTAATTACCTATATTTACCTAGAACTTGCCTCTTTATCGCGTAACTCTTATATCTTCTGACTACGTTACACTCACTGAATTGGCCCGACAAGTCGAGCCCGCCGCGTACTTCTAGCTTCATATCTAAAATGCGGTTTGCGCCTTTCGCGATTTGGCCTTAATATGAAAGTTAGTGAAGATGTATGAATGAAAAACAAGCATGCTTAAAATGATGATGTGGATATAGTTAGTAACCTGTTCCGCTTAGCTATTTCTAAAGACTCTTAAAAATACCCTGAAATAAATCGACACGTGTTTCACCTCTCAACGAGGCATCCTCAGGATGACGATTGACTTGTCGCGAACTTGAACACGGCGTGTTGCCACACCAAGCACTGAGCGCAGACTCAAACATAACTAAGCATGCTTAAACTTAAAGAAGCATTTTAGTGTGCTTCTTGAAGTATGCGGGTGTGTGGAGATAAGTAAAAGTTTGTACACTGACACCGTTTCTTGGAAGAACTTAGATTGATGAACACAGGTTAAACTCCACAGCACAGTGATGAACAGCAAAAGATAGATGACAGAAAGCACAGTACAATATTATGTACTAGTTCGTTAGCGAAAGCGCGATAGCGGACCGAGCGACACAGTGGTCACTTGGATAGCGCACTGGCGCGCGAGCGGGGCTCGGAATGCTAGCCCACCTCGCGCGATAAACAATGGAGCGATCAGGCGGCCGACCAGCTTGGTCACTCGATAACAAAGTCAAATCATTTATTTCATAATCCCTCGTATAACTTTTGAACATCAAAATTGACACAATGATATAATTGATTCTAGTCGCCCCTTCCAAAAGGTAGTTTTCGTATGGAGAAGAATGGGCAAGAAACTCCACCGTTACTCTTTTAAAATGTTTTACAATAGTTTGTATAAGTACGTACATTAGTTAAATAATTATATGTGAAGACGATGCACCTAGAATAAAATTACTATACCACAATAAGTAAAAAGAATTAAAAATGAAGCAACGACAGATAATCTAATTATGTGATAGATACATGGTGCTCACAAATGTGGTTTGCTTGTCCATCCAGTTAAATAAAATTATTTATTTTTATATTATAACATTTGGAATACATCTTCTTCCCTTGAAATAGGTCTTTAACAAACAATTCTTCTTCACAGAAATTCGTCACGGATTTATCAGCCGCCTCAAAACGCCTGGAACACATCGACGCTGCAGCCGAAGAGTTGGTGGCTGCTAAGCACAGCCAGGCTGCTAAGGCAACAGCTCGGCGACAACAGCTGCGTCAACAGTGGGACCGGCTACTGCGTCTGAAGCAACAGAAGGAAAAGAGCTTGGAAGGCGCTTCGAGGTAAATAACCCTCGATTTTTGATGAGTTGAGGAGTAGTAATTGGTGATTTAGGCAGTTGGTAGAATGGTGTAATTGTGGGTATATAGGTTTTTAGGTTAGTCTTCTACAGGATCCAGGTCATGGTGATAATTTTTTTCAATAATCGTTAAATTTATAGTTTTTAACATAATTATTTACACTAGGTACTAAATTAAAAGAATAACTAACTATCTAAAATAAAACGACACTTAGGCGTCGAAGTATTCGTACGCATCGCTGTCATCCGGAAATGTGCCCAGAAGACTGGCAGTATTGCCACGTTGAATGGCAATGCTTATTACTAATTCTTTGGCCAAAGAACGAGCCAGCCCTCTGGTCACTTGAAGTGTCGATCAGTCGACGAGAAATTTCCTTAAAAAGGAGACGCGCATTTGGGCCCCATGATCCGAGCGTTTCGACTCAAAACAGTATTTGCGCCTCTTGAGGGTCTCAGCACAGCCCGCCGTGCTAGGAACATAGGAAAAATTATGACATAGAGCTTCAATTCAAATCTTTGTAACTTTTTACGGATTAACCAAGTCGACTTTGTAATACCAAATGATGAATGGAGAACTGAAGTTATCATCGTATTTTTGCAACGATGTTCTTTAATGCGGCTTGGAGTAGGAGCATACTGGCAGAAATCGTCACCTGAAAAAGCGTTCATACCTGCGACTGTCTTTCTCTAATTCACACTTTCTCTCTCTAAAGAAAGCATGAATTTGGTCAAAATCAAAATCCAAGGTGACATTTTTGTCAGGGGTGTCGTTTTCATAGTTTTCGAGGGTGCTAAAGCCGTAGTGAGGTCAAAATGTAAATCCAGTATGTAAGCTGTGGCAGTACCGAATGATGATTGTTACAACAAAATACCTTGTAATATATTACAATTAACTGAAAGAAAATTTAAAACTCATATTAAAAGTACAAACTCAAACTCAAACCATTTATTTCAATTAAACAATTTACAGGCACTTTTGAACTGTCAAAGAGTCTGTCAGTTAGTCAGAAAGTTGAAGCTAATTGCCCATTCCAAAACGTAGATCTCTATGGAGAAGAACGGGCAAGAAACTCCAAGGACACTCTTTTAAATATAGATATTACAAAATCCTGGGTACATCATTCTTGTTGCTTCTATATGTGAGAACAATGTACAAAAAATAATCAAAAGCAATTGAAAATATAAGATTAAAAATAAGCCCTGGCAGTTAAGAGATGACCAGTCTCAACTGATGGCGCCCGTTCACAAACATGATGCATGGATCAGCACCATCCCGCTCAACCATTTTGTAGGGAACCGAATGATCCAACACACTCGCCTCCATCAGCGAGACATTTAAAACAGTTTTTATCACTGATTTGAGAGTTGGTGAAATGCGACTTCACACATCATTCCTTCTCTCTCCCACAGTGTGGAACTCTTCAGCCGAACCTGCGACGAAGCCCTCGACTGGATGGCTGAGAAAGAGAACCAGTTAGCAGCGAGCTCCGCCCCAGCCTCAGACCTTCGGACCGTCAGGGCATTGCAGAGGAGACACGCTCAGTTGGAGAGAGAGCTGGAACCTGTGAGGGAGAAGGTCAACACTATCAGCTTGTTGGCTGACTCGTAAGTATTGTATTAATTCTCTTGTAAAGCGCCAGGGTAGCGCCCTCACGCCCTTAACCGCCGCTGCAGGAGACGCCCAGGGCGGTGGGAGTCGCAGGCCGATTCCCGGGCACCGTAGGCGCGGGCTTGCGGACGGTGAGCAATGCGTAGCTCGCCGTCCGATGTCGGACCAGGCGCGGGTCGGCGGCGCGTTGTGTCCCACGCGCGCCTCAAAGAGATGTCAGCAGAATTGAAAGGGTCCGCTAGGGCCGATGCCTGCGGGGGGCGAAGAAAACCGAAAGGGAGATCGTGGCCCGTTTGGGTGGTGTGGAACGTGGTGGGTTTTAGTCAGTAAGAGTCTGACACGCCCTCCCGCTCCGCCCAGAGCGTGAGAAGTTATTTGATAATTTACCACCTAAAAAAAAAGGCTAGCAAAATTAAATTTTCTTTTTTTTTTTTTTTGCAATTTGCAGGTCTGTATCAAGTTGTATGTTGATCAAAATATGTCTTTCACAGAATTGTAATAATTAATATTATTAAAACCAACGTCGGGATCGCGTATAGGGAACTGCCAATCAATCGTTTTATACCAGCGTTATTCAAATGGCTCATAGAAAAATCTTTCAATACGGTAGTTGCCTATGAAAAAAAAAGAAATTCTATTTAGTCCGTCTTTCAGATAATAAAAAAATATTAGACACGTATTTTTTGCTTTATCATATTAATCAAAAATAACTTAGAAAACACGCATTAAAGTTGGGGAGTGGGGGCTCGCTACGTCACAAATCAGTATAAAATCTAGCAAGATGTGACGTCATGCCACATTTTAATTTAATGTATCGCCGTAATCTTTTGATTATATCAAAAAATAAAAAATACGTGTCCAATATTTTTTATTAATCTACCTTCCGGACTAAAAAACTTTTTTTTTTTAAACAGGCCTATTCTGTGAATGATGACCTAAATTTTAAAGATTAACACTGACATTTTACTATTATAATTTGACAAATGATTGACATTTTTATTCTTAATACAATAACTATGATGTATGTTCCAGTTTTATTAGCTTCTTATTTAATCTATGTAATTTTGCATGCTAGTTTTAGCGAATTGTTTTAGAACCTGTTAAAAAACCCGACCATCTGTAATGTACTACAATTCTTGCAACAAAAAATAGTAATCAGCCATCTGTTTTTACTGTTTCACGCAGCCTTATCGAACGATATGAGAGTGAAGAGTAAGAGTACTTTGTAATTTATCTTAAGAAGAGCCAGAAGACTGCTAGTTATCAATCAAGGTCAAACTACTGACTTATTTTAGTGTAGTTTGATCTTGGTATTGACTCCCAAACACATGTTGAAATTTGCAACAAAAAAAAACAGTGGCACTCCGGGAGTGCCCTGGGACAGAAGTGAAAACTTGAAAAAAATAATCGGCACCGTGATAATCAACGCGTTGATGTCTTTTGCTCCACGCACCGCGGTAATCAACGCGTTGATGTCTTTTACTCCACGGTGTCGGTAAATTCGGTGTCGCGAAATCAATGGTTTAGTCCCATCTCAAAAATGCTCAACGCGCCTTAAGAAGTTTTCACTTTAAAATTGTGCTCTGTGTTTTCATTAAAAACAAGGCGATCTTGTTTAAGTTTTCACTCCTGTCGGCACTCCCGGAGTGCCACTGTCTTTTTTTTTTAAATAAGAATAATATTTTCGTTTCCTAGCAAGATTTTTAACTAATTCTAAAATTCTCTTCACCCAGAGTCAAATCACAATATCCCAACGAACGAGGAAACGTAGAAGGTCGCCAGAAGGAGATCCAGCAAATGTGGGAGAGATGTCAAGCGCAAGCGGCCGAGAGAAGGAGTCGGCTGGAGTCCGCTGTGGGACACCAGATCTTTGGCAGGAGTTCCACCACGCTTACTCACTGGATGCAGGTAAGAGAGAGAGAGAGAGAAAGAGAGAAAGTAAGAAAGAGAGAGAGAGAAAGAGAGAGGGTGGCAGAGTGGGAGAGAGAGAGAGAGAGGGAAAGAGAGAGAGAGGGACAGAGAGAGAGAGAGGGACAGAGAGAGAGAGAGAGGGACAGAGAGAGGGGGGGAGAGAGAGGGACAGAGAGAGAGACAGAGAGAGAGGGGGAGAGAGAGAGAGAGGGGGAGAGAGAGAGGGAGGGAGAGAGAGAGACGGACAGGGGGGGGAGAGAGAGGGACAGAGAGAGAGAGAGAGAGAGAGAGTGAAAGCTGTCAGAAAGAGTCAAAACGTGGTATATTTCATTATGACTGTGTCACAAATAGTTTGCAGGAACGTACTTACTTAGAACGTAGTAACTGAGGCGATCTACATCGCCACATGCGAACTACGCATCACACAGAAGTCACGCGAAATCCTGTATTGCTCAAGCACAGTTAACCGCGCGATCAGCATGTATTACGTCCCGATATCAACCGTCAGGCAGTAGCCCACAAGACACGACACCCGTCTGGTCGGAGGATCCTCCCTTTTCTATAGAGGATGAGTGAACTTTACACCCTGTTCATCATGCCTCTAATTCATTAGCTGGAATGACAGCTCACTTCATCTAAGTATTCATGGGTATAATTTTACAGAATAGATTGGCAAAACTGTGGCAGAAAGAAGTTGTGCGAGTTTTACTCACTGGATAATTATAATGGATTGACAGCTTTTTTTTAAATAAAATATACTACCTGCGCCCCGCGGTTTCACCCGTATAAGTCTCGATCCCGTAGGAATATCCGGATAAAAGTATCCTTTGTGATAATCCAGGTTATAAGCTATGTGTGTGCCAAATTTCATCCGCATCCGATCAGTCGTTTTTGCGTGAAAGAGTAACAAACATCCTTCAATCCATCCATCCTTACAAACTTTTCGCTTTTATAATATTAGTAGGATTTATAGTAGACCTCATATTTCTTCATCAGAAAAAGTTATCTGACTATTCTTTAATTACCAAAGAGTCGCGTCGATATCTCAGGTCATGAGTTGAAAACTACAATTCCTACTCGTTTACTGAAGTACCCTTTTAATGTAAGTTTAAAATCTCAAATCTCAAATTCTTTATTGCGTACCATAATGTATATAGTTGGTAGGGAAGTAATTATATTAGTCACAATTATGGACCCTGTCGGGCACAGCATAGGTCAAGTAAGAGAGAGGAGGAAGAGCACTGGTCGTTTAAAGTGACAAATTGTATTATTAGTTAAGTAGTTCGTAGGTTATATATTTATTAATACAGAATTCAATTTAAGAATTATAAGTATTGTATTATAAATTATACATGTTTATTTATTTAGTAACATTAGAATAGCCATTTATTTAAAAAAAATATTCCTTTTAATTACTAATTATTGTTTTATTATTTATTGTTTAATTATTGTATTATTATTTATTGCGTAATTAATATTTATTATTCCTAAGGTAAGTAATTTATTGAATGCTTCATATTTTTTATTTTTTATTATTGTATATTTTGCGTATTATGAATATTTGTAGATACAAATGGATACCTAGTTTTGAAGTTACCTATAATTTATCATTTAAGTATTCGCTTATACTATAGTAGGATTTGCTTATAAGAAAAAGTTTCAATTTATTGATAAAGATATTTATTTGAATTCTTTATTATCTCGGGTAACTTATTATAAATTTTTATGGACATGACAAAGGTACTGTTGGAGTGCATTTTTAGTCGCGATTTTGGTAAGTTTAGTCTATTTTTATGTCTTAAAATAATTTTCGTTTGTATGTCCTCTCTTGTTGTAAAGAATTCTGGGTACTTACGCACGAACTTACAAATTTCAAAAATATAGAGACAGGGTAGGGATAAAATGTTTAGTTCCTGAAAATGGGGTTTACAGCTATCGGTGACCTCACTATTTACTAAGATTCTAATTAAGATTAGATTCTGATTAAGAATTATTTAAGAAAAGTCAGTAGAATTCTAGTTAAAAGTCAAGGTCAACCTACTGACTTATTACAGTCTAGTTTGACTTTGGTATCCGGGGACTCCGAAACACGGAATAAATATGTCGAGCAACAAAAAACATGTTTTTTTTTTTTTACTCTCTCATAATATGTCAGACCATTAGCATGGTACGCGGTTTGAACCTCTTATCTTAAACATACGTTTCTTATCGAAATTTTGAACTTAACTACTGACTGCCTCGTTGGTCTAGTCATCGCAAAGCGTTACTGCTGAATATGAGGTCCTGGGTTTGATTCCCAGGTCGGGCAAGTTGTTATTGGGTTTTTCCATCTGAAATTTCTCAGTAGCAGCCCGGAGTCTGGGTTTGTGCCCGGTTGATGGCAATAGGCTCGCCCCCTATTACATGGGACTTAAACATAACTGGCGAAATGTGGGTGTACTATAGGTACACCTCTGCCTAGCACTTCGCGGAATACAGGCGTGATGTTATGTAACTAAAAATAGTTTAGTTCAAAATCTTGATAAGAAAATTCTTGATAGTTAATCAGGGTTATATTTACTTTTCACTAAAGTCCTTACTCATGCGTAACCTTTAATCAACAGAAAGTCCGCGAGCAACTAGCTCAGGAGGCAACTGCTAAGGACGTGGCGACGGCCGAGGCGCTGCACAAGCAGCACCAGGAGCTGATGGACGACATCAAGGCGCATGATGACGAGTAAGTACCATTATTATCTATATCTGTTCTATAAATCAGGAGAAGCTCGTGGCTAAGTATTAACAGCCGCACGGGTCGATCCATAAGGTAAACTACGCTTGCCGGGTTTGGTCCATGGATGGTAGACCATCTTTACATACCGAGTCGGTTACACGATAAGCCGCTGGTCCCGGCTGGCATTCGTGGATCTTTGACAGTCGTTACGGGTCGTCAGAAGCCCGAAAGTCTGACAACCAGTCTTGCCAAGGGGTATTGTAATACCTAGTTACTGGGTTCTAGAGGTCAGATAGACGGTTGCTCCATGTAAAATACTGGATTTAGTTGCATCCGGTTAGACTGGAAACCAACCCCAATATAGTTGGGAAAAGGTTCGGCAAATTGATCTAGTCTGAGAATAATATATACATTTTTTTTTAAATTTCATTTTTTCGATATTATAGGTTGGTACCCCACACAAATTCGTGTACATTTGCTTAACATCATCGACACGAATGCCGTGGATTAAAAACAATATTTCAGCTGGCTCAATCACTTGAACAACGTTTATAAAATTTACATATGGGCTCACCGTGCTACCAAATAAAAAATAATCACGGTAAAATCGGAATACATCAACGAAAAAAAAAAGCTGGATGTATAATAATAATTCCATTTATTTCAGGCATCACAGGCCCATAGAAAAATATCTTAACCTAAAGATATTTTAGTATTTTAAACAAAACTTGTGTTTATAAATATCTTAAAACTATGTTAGTAGCACTTCACTTCACTAACTTGTGCTTTTGCTGTCCGTACTTGTTCGCGGAAGCGACGGAACACCACGTCGTGCGGTAAAAGCATAATCAGCCTATAGTGTTCCCACTGCTGGGACGGCGGCCTCCTCTCTGTGAGAGGGAGTGGGCCGTAGTCCAGCACGCGGGCCCAGTGCGAGTTGGTAGATGTCACATGTCTTCGAATGTTTGGTTCTAGAACCGGATTCCTTCACTGTTTTTTCGTTAATTGATCTTCTTTTTTTCGTGTGGTTAGGGATTAATTAACCTGGTGGAAGAGTTTTTAAAGCCGCCCGTGGGCCTCTGTCTTGGCTTCACATGCCGTCAAGAAATATCTCTCAGGCATGCCGGTTTCGTCACGATGTTTTCCTTCACCGTTTTTGAAGCAAGTGATAATTATGCAATACGCACATGAATCCGAAAAGTCACAGATGCGTGCCTTGGGTTCGAACTCGAGTCCTATGACTTGGCAGTCCGACGGTCACACCACTAAGCTATCACTGCTTGATTAATTAATTACTACTTGATTATTTTTATTGATTAATTAATTCAATTCTTTCCACTCCCCAGGTACAAGGAAGTCATAGCTCTGGGCAAACAGCTGCTCGCCAACAACCCGTCACTCACAGATGTTGCCGATAAGATCAAGAGTTTGGAGAACGACCATAAGGCTGTTGCTAAAGGTAAAATATTAAAATAATTAATTTATATTTTCTATGAATAACCCCCGGCTGGAGGTTTTAAGTGTAGTATCTTAAGGCACCCACAGGAAAGCCCGGTTAAGTAGTCATGATCTCAGAGGTCAACTACGAGATGCCCGAACTAAAAAAAAAACATATATATTTTCTAAAGTTAAGGTGTTTATTTATAAACGTTGCTTAAGAGCGTTCATGCTAAAAGTTGGCAACGTCTGAAATAGCTATCATAAGATTTGTCGTAATTATTGACATTTCCCATGTCCAAATGTATGTACGAGGCACGGGATGAACCAATGGGTAAAGTCCCTTTCATAAAGCCAAGTAACATCTAATGCTGAAAAGGGTAATTCAGTAAATATAAAATGTTCGTCAGTGAGGGACAGCTCTACGATTCCACGTCACGCCAAATAGTATCTTCAATGGCACTTTTGGAGCTCATCATAACTCATTCGTCGTTTGATTCAATATTTTAATTTAGAGCATTCTTAAAGTTGGCAACGTCGCAAATTGCTGTCAAATTTTTACCTGTTTTGATTAATTTAGCAATATTATGTTACTAAATATGAAATATCGCGGGAACGACCATTTATGGTTAGGAAGCGGGGTTACGTGAAATTATTTTTAATTTTCTACGTATTTTTTCCCTCACAGAATGGAAAGACAAAGACGCATACCTGAAGCAGCTAGTACAACTGCAGAGCTTCAACCGCGAATGTGATCAGATCGACGCGTCCAGCGGAGCTCATGAGGCTTACCTCGAATACAAGCAATTTGGGGTAAGTTTTGTTGCACAGTCTACCTATACAAACTTTTTACTGTATGTCATCGTGCTTATGTTGTCGAAAAATATCGATCATATTAACTAATGGACCGTTTAGACGGGCCTAATCACTGAGACAATGCACTAAGTCAATCCATCAATAGCGTAGTGTAAATAGAGATTTTGCCTTTTCATTTTACTGGCTTAAGAACCGGCTGGTCGCCGCGCGCCGGACTTGTTAGTGTCATGGCTAATATGCATGCTATTTAGTAAAGTTATTTATTTAACTAGTTTTTATTGACATATTTATTTATTTAGTGAAATGCATGATGATTTATAACGAAAACGAGCGCGTAAAATTTCATGAACAGACTTTTGGGCGCATAGATATTATGGAAAATCTACTGGATTTATCAACTCAAAATAAAATTATTTGAATTTTTTAATACATTATCTATGCCTATACGGTTTTTTCCATTTTCATTCTCCATAAGTTATTTATTTACGCCCAAAGATGAATTAAAATTTGTCTTGAAACTTTGAAGTTTCGATGCTCATAACTTCCAAATCATTTTTTTCCATTTTGCTTCCAAGATAATGACGAGACTAATTCATATAATTTTTAATTTTGAACGTACACCGTCAAACAAACAAGTAATCAATATAAAATGCATATTATTTGTTGTTGTTTAATTAATTTGGCAATATTGTTATGTTCACATTTGAACATCGTTGTCTCTGTCAACTTCAAACTAGCATTTTTTTCGTATGGTAAGTGAATAACCTGGTGTGACAGTTTTAAAGCCGCCCGTGGACCTCTGACTTGGCTTTACATACCGTCGAAAAATCTCTCAGCCAATTTTTTCCTTCACCTTTTTTGAAGCAAGTGATAATTATACAATACACACATGAATCCGAAAAGTCAGAGGTGCGTGCCTTGAGTTCGAACTTGAGACCTATGACTTGGCAGTCCGACGGTCACACCACTAGTCTATCACTGCAACTTCCTACTGTTGACAAAATACCTAGTTTTATTTTTATTATTATTTTTTGTAGCGCTTTAGAATTTAATGACTTGTGGTGCTAGCGTGCCTAAGTATAACTTAAAAAATTACATTAATATCCTCTTTTTTCTCCTCACAGTCATCAGTCGATGAAGCCGAAGCTCTAGTGAAGCGTCACGAGGAATTAGAAGCGCGTTTAGCTGCGCAGGACGAGCGACTAGCCTCCTTCGTGCAAAGAGCCGAAGCCTTAGAGAAGATACCGCATTATGCTGCTGAGCAGTTAGTACCTCTCCCTTTTTTTTCTTCCCTATATTAATTATTTAATTTAGAAAAGGGTGTAAAAATACTACAGCAAAGGTGGCTTGGGAATTTGGCAATTTTGGAAACCTCCTCACAATGCGTGCAGTATTCGAAAAAATCAGCTTATTTATGTTTGCATATCTCGTCGAAATGTAGGGATCAGCAGATAATTTTTTTTCGTGATTACAGCGTTAGTCCCATAGTGAAAGGTGTTCATAATGATGAGTACAATGACCCCTTAAGAGGTTTAGGTTAAACAGGAACTAAGATTGTATACAGTATGTTAACTAACGAAGGGCGTTCCCGTTACATGGTAAAAAATATATCAATAAAAACAAAAAATATAATATATATATATTTAAAAAAAAAACACAAAATATATTAAATTGATATGTAAAATAAACACTGTACACGCGAACTTGTCTTTTTAAGTGGAAAAACAAGTGCTACAAGTGATTTTTTTTAGTACATTGAGTTTTTCTGAAAATAAATACTCATTAGCAGCCCATAGACTAGTTTTGTGACCACCAAATGGCAATAGACTCGCCTCCATACTACAATACTGCGTTCGAGATCAAGTTTTCAAAAATGTAAACAAATATGTGTTTTTTGAAAAACCACCTTAAAATCGACGGATAAAGTTCAGTTTCCGCTACAACTTCAAACATTTTAATGACTTTTTCAATAGTACGTGTCATTCTGAAATCTACTTAATTTATACTTCTATAAAGTTGATATTCGTTAAAATGAAAATAATTTTGTTACACTTTACATGGAACATTAATAAAGCTGGCTAAATATGGGTGCACGATTAACCTCTATCCAATATTTTGGGGAATTCAGGCTCATTGTAATAAAAATGCATTATTTCCTTAGCATCGCAGCCCGTCGCGCGGCAGTACTACAGCGTCGCGACGGTGTGCGTCACGCCGCCGCAGAGCGACGTCGCGCGTTGTTGGCTAGTTTAGCGCATCAACAGGTAAGGACACGATTTCCATGTTGTTGTGAGAAATTATTCATCTTACCAGGGATTTTAGGAGCTCTTGGCTAAGTAATAACGGCTTCACGGGTCGATCCATCAGGTTAAGCTACGCTTGCCGCGGTTGGTCCGTGGATGGGTGACCATCTTTACATACCGAGACTCTTCCGTGCCTCAGAAAGCACGTTAAGCCGTTGGTCCCGGCTGTCATTCGTAGATCTTTGACAGTCGTTACGGTTGTCAGAAGCCCGAAATTCTGACAACCAGTTTTACCAAGATGTATCGTGTTACCCAGTTACTGGGTTGTTGAGGTCAGATAGGGAGTCGCTCCATGTAAAATACTGGTATTCAGCTGCAACCGGTTACACTGGCAGATTGATTTTACCAGGGATTTGAGATGGAGAAAAAAAATGAATAGAACTAACTAAAGTATTTATTTATCTTCGTATATATCTTTACAGATAAAGAAAAAAGTTAAAAAATATCGAGTAAAGAAAGATTTATTTACGAAAAATGCAGCTCCCATCCAATTCAATGCATGGAATGAAATCATTATATGAATGACTGATAATTTTTCTATCACTATTTCAGAGTTCTAATTAATATGTTTGAGTATTTAAAATGTATAAATACCTAAAATTTCTTTCAGAAGAAAGGATACCAATGATATTTACTCCAGTTAATTAAAAAAATGCCACATTATAAAATTGAAAAAAAAAATCTAATATTAATATGTTTTTTTTTCTTCAGTTCGTCGCCGCAACCGAAGAGTTGCAAAACTGGATTCAAGACAAAACAAGGACTGCTAAGGACCAGAGCTACAGGTCTGTACATAAACATACATTGCAATTTAAACATTAAAACAATGAATATAAAAGTCACATAACCTGCACAACGACTACTGATAACTTTGACCCTGTTCTTCTATTTTTAACCGACTTCCAAAAGGAGATTCTCAATTCGACGGTTTTTTTTTTTTTGTATGGTTGTTACGTGATTACTCCGCCAAATATGAATTGATTTTTGATGATCCTGTTTTTGTTTGGTAGGTCATACTTCAGTAGTTTCATATAAATTTTATTAACTTTGCTTGCGTCGAATTTTTTCCCACTTACTAATACACTACTAATAACTAATGATATGATAAGGCCCTGTAACTATTATCTGCATAGCACGCACGTATTGGTATTCGAATTTGTGTGGGGTAGGCGCCACAACTAAGAAAAACAAACGACTTAAAAAAAAAACATTACAAAAAACGAAAAATTCTAAATCGTAGATTTTTTTTTTTGAGTAAAAAGTTTTTCCTAATATAGTTTTTTAATCTATTACACAGAGACCTGGCCAACTTGGAACGTAAACTACAGAAGCATGAAGCTTTCGAGAGAGAGTTACAAGCTAACGAGAAGCAACTACGAAACGTTGAAAGTGTGAGTATATAGATTTTCACACAGGTCACTCAATCAGGTTAAGCTACGCATGCCGCGTTTGGCCCGTGGATGGGTGACCATCTTTACATACCAAGACCCCTCCATGCCTCGGAAAGCACGTTAAGCCGTTGGTCCCGGCTGTCATTTGACAGTCGTTATGGGTAGTTAGAAGCCCAAAAGTCTGACAACCAGTCTTACCAAGGGGTATCGTATTACCCAGTTACTGGGTTGTGGAGGTCAGATAGGCAGTCGCTCCATGTAAAATACTAGTATTCAGCTGCATCCGGTTAGATTGGAAGCCGAGCTCAACATAGTTGGGAAAAGGCTAGGCAGATGATGATGAGTGTTGCGATCATTAGCGATCCCCGGTACCACAGATGAATAGAGATGGTTCATTCCGCATTTTAGGTATGAAGGTACAAGTTACCTACATTCACCTAAAACCTGCCTCTCTATCGCGTAACTCTTATATCTTCTGACTACGTTACGGTCACTGAATTGGCCCGACAAGACGGGCCCGCCGCGTACTTCTAGCTTCATATCTAAAATGCGGAGTGAACCTTCTTTATTCACCTGAAACCTTACCCAATTTCGTATTAAAGAAATGTTCAAGTGCTATTAGCATCTCATAGCATACTTAAACCTCTATTTCTTCCCTCAGATCGGCCAATCTCTACAGAAGTCAGACCCGTCCCGTGCGGCTGAGGTGTCGGAACACCTGTCAGGACTACAGACCGCCTGGGAGGAGCTAGTAGCTGCGTCCAGAGACAAGGGCAGCAAGTTGCGACAGGCTGCTCAGCAGAGGAAACATAGAAGGTATGGTGAACTGTATTTATACATAACTGTAGGTTTTTGTCTTCAATTTATCTTGCCAATGAGACACAATGGAGATTAGGGCTGGGCTGGCTGGAGGTTTTAAGTGTAGTAGCTTAAGGCACCCACAGGAAAGCCCGGTTAAGTAGTCATGATCTCAGAGGTCAACTACATGATGCCATGAATATATTTTCTAAAATTAAGGTGTTTATTTATAAAAATTACTTAAGGTGGAACTAGTTGATATTTTTTCCATACAAATTTCAGGGGGTTTTACTCCACTGTTTGACATGGTACATCCAAAGTTAAAAATGATATCGTTTTGTTTCATTATTAATTTTGTCTGTGCGGAAACAGAATAGTAAAATAAAGAGCCGTTAAAAAGTTAGGAGCCCACAAAGATTCCCTTTTCTTGCAAATTTTAACGCAACTTTGGGGGTAAATAAGCAATAAAAGAAGTGTAAAATCTCCAAAAAAAAGTCGGCACCGACAAAGCTTAATTATCGAAGAGTTCAATAAACTTTATTTGTAATTGATTTATGCAGTGGTTTTTTTCATAAAACTCTATTTTCCAAAGGACTTTTCGTAATTTTTACGCGCTCGTTTTACTAAAATAGTTCGGAACGGTGTTTGTGTGCGTGCGAACTAGACGTTGTGCATGTAGACCAGCGTCTAATTGCTCATCACTGACACTATCTCTGTCGGACACGATGCCAGGTGAGACAGCGTGCTTTTCGGCCATGCCCACTAGTGAGTTCGAGCCCGCGACTAGTTTAACCTTAATTGCGTTCATGCTAAAAGTTGGCAACGTCTGAAATAGCTGTCATAAGATTTGTCGTAATTCTTGACATTTCCCATGGCCAAATGTATGTACGAGACATGGGATGAACCAATGGGTGAAGTCCCTTTCATAAGGTCAAGAAATCTTGAAGTAAAGTCAAGCATCTTGTAGTTGACTCAGAGGTCGACTACAAGAATACCTAAAAAAAAGGGATGATGACTAAAAAAATATTGTTTGTCCGTCAGGTAGATTATTAACAAATATTGGACACGTATTTTTTCCTTTTTACGTAATCAAAAGATTACGGCGATACATTGAGTTAAAATGTGCCATGACGTCACGAGTATGTAGATTTTATACTTACTTGTGACGTAGCGACTCCCACTCCCCAACTTTAATACGTTTTATCTAAGTTATTTTTTATTAATATGATAAAGCAAAAAATACGTGTCTAATATTTTTTATTATTTGACTGACGGACTTAATAGAATTTCTTTTTTTTATACTATTGATTATCTATTGTTGCACGACCCCCGGGGGTCCGACATGCATGAATAAGTTGAAATGTCAGGCAGCAAGTAAATTCGGCAGTAAACTTTTTAACAGTTTTAATCGATAAATGTATCATCGAAACGCATATCTATACACCGTAAGGACTATTTCTGCTTGCAGCGATCGGCCGCTAAGATATCGCTTACCTACGAAAAAAATGGGTCGTGTGTACGGGATTTTGTTTTCAAACTGCTTAGATATGCGTTTCTTCAATAGTACCTATAGAGCCATTTTTTTTTTGTTTTTGATATTTGTCTTAGTACCTACTTTCTTAAGATTTCACTGTTGACATTATAAAAATATTTAATTGATTTATTGCTTAATTTGACACTCCTGTGTTAATTTGAATAATTGACGTAATCCTATTTTTACTTTCTGACATTTTGGGTATTTTTACAATCATGTATTTCAACTACAATGTTAAGTTTCTGTTTGGGATAAATTCATCCCAACTACGGAACCCTTCATTGTGCGTGGTCCGACACGCACTTGGCTGGGTTTTTTTTCTTCTGTCTGTCTTTAATTATGTATCTTTGTCTGCAGATCTGTTGAAGACGCAAAGGCTCGACTCATTGACTTGGAGAGACAGCTCAAGAGTGAGGAGATCGGCACAGACCTGAGAAGCTGCAAGCGACTATTGACCCAACATCAAGTGAGTAACAATAACGAGTTTATGAGATTTTTGTAAACATGAAGGGGCTGCGCAAACGTAGACACTTTTGCTATCGACATGGCACACCATCACAGGAAACCGTAGTTGCTGTGTCCGTTAGCGGCAATCGGACACAGTCGCCGGTTGTCTGTAACCGACACGGCGCACCACAGGGAACCATAGTTGCTGTGCGCAACGCCGTACAGACAAACTATGTTCTTAATGTCCCTCGGCAAACCTCGTGTTTCGTCAGTCGTCGGATTTCTATCAGTTGCCCTTTGCACTTGGTGCAGACCCGACGCTCTCAATCGACTTGGAAGCACATAGAGTTGTTAATACTCTTTCAGCTAAAGTCGAAAATAGTTTTACAGCTCTATATAGTTCACACGGAAATCAAAACAAAACAACAATGAAGTACGTAGTTCTGAATTAAAATTATTATACAAGATAAATTTAATAATTGATGGACATGGAAAATTAGCATTCGTTTTTATTCGGAAATCCGATGATACCCGAGGAACATTAAGAATTGTTTGGAAATTTGTTAATGTTGCTAGTGTTTTCAGCTGCATCCGGTTAGACTGGAAGCCGACGCCAACATAGTTGGGAAAAGGCTCGGCAGTTTGATTTAATTATATGATTGTAATTATCTAAAGAACAAGGACTAACAAACTCTTGACTACTTTTCTAAAATGATGATGTGGATATATTTAGTAACCTTTTCCGCTTAGCTATTTCTAAAGAGTCTTGAAAAGACCCTGGAAGAAATCGACACGTGTTTCACCTCTCAACGAGGCATCCTCAGGATGACGATTAACTTGTCGTGAACTCGAACACGGCGTGTTGCCACACCAAGCACCGAGGGCGAGCTTCCAGGGTCTTTTCAAGACTCCTTAGATATTTCTAAGGAGGCTAAGCGGAAAAGGTTACTAAATATATCCACATCATCATTTTATTATGGATTTCCGCAAGGTCACGCCTGAATCAATTAACTATCTACTTTTCTAAAAAAAACACTCCATTAAATGTGGACATCGTTGAAATCTCTCATAATTTTCTAACAACTCATTGAGACTACATCTTAATTATAATTGATTTGTTTAATTACTCATGACAACAGAATCTTAACTATCATTCTCATCCCTCCAGGCCCTAGAACAAGAACTATCTCTCTGGGAGACGAAGGCCACGTCCCTCTCAGACCAGGGAGCAGACTTGGTGTCAGGAGGCCACTTCGACGCAGCGGCCATTGAGAGAGATTCTGCAGCGTTACTGCAGGCTGTGAGGGCTCTGCAGCCGCCTGCAGCGAAGAGACGGCAGGCGTTAGAGAGTAGTTTACAGTAAGTAGAACAGATTTTTCTAGATGTTAGTTTTAAATTGACTCTCAAGTATTGATGTGATAGCAAAAAAAAACCCTCCTACAAACATATTTGGTAAAGCAAAGTTGACATTATTATTAAAGATTGTAATTGAATTATATTTCCTTTGACACCTAAGCTGTGTCTCCGTTGAAGGGAACACTCCCTTAGATGCATTAGCTGAACTTGGTATTAAGGCCGCACGCACTTTAAATGCGTTTTCGTGCGTATACGTCGTGCGTATTCGTGCGGTACGACCATGGTCTTACGAATTGAGTGCGCACACTGGATACGTTTTTCTTCGTCAAATAGAACAAAATCCCAACAAGTTCAGATTGTTTTCGGCCGTCGGAACTAGGAACTTTACGTACAACTAAGTCGCACCCAGTCTGCGCGCTCCCTTTGTACTTGGAAGGTCGGGATCGTTCGTGCGTGTTCGTACGTGTACGCACGAGTGAAATTCATACGAAAACGCATCTAAAGTGCGCGCGGCCTAATTCTCAGCACTTCACTAACTTATCGTACCTATAACTTTCGTCGTCTATAAATTCTGTAGGACCCAATGGTTGTAAGCACAGTACACTATCACTTTGTTAATGTTGGTTTAGTTATGGAGTACACAGAAAGAACCACAAGTTGAGTTTAAAGTTATATTAAAATGTGTAAGGTTAACGAGTTAAAGTGTCAGCGATTCCTTCTCTTGCCTAGTGGTTAGTTCCACAGTTATTGTCTGACTCGATGTGCATTACTTAAAACGTTATAATTATAACATGATATTTGTGACGCACGACATCCAAGTAGGTTGCTGCGTTCGCAAAGTAAATGTACGGTTGGTGAGACCGTACCAATACATACGTTGTTTTTTTTTTTTCTGTAGTGCATCTCATAGCTGACCTCTGAGGTCATGACTATTTAACTGGTCAATCCTGTGGTTGCCTTAAGCTGCTACACTCAAAGCCTCCAGCCAGGGGCATACAAACTAAGCTAAAAAGCTAGGTGAACGCTCGCTAAGGGCACGCCCTGTGGGGTACGAGCCTCGGCTTAGGGCGTCACCGGAGGAAGGTTATCAAAGATGGGACGGGCTGGATCAAAGATTTGATCATGATTATTAATCGGGGAATTTAAAGTTACGTGCAAAATACATATGTCAATCTAAACTATATTTATTTATTTTATTAAACCATTTATGCACACACATAAACGGACAAGAAGAAAGGAATAGAAAAATACGTAAAAAGGTGATGGAGATCATGTAATTGTCGAAAAAAACATAACTTCAATGTCTGCAATCCCCTAACGTAGCAAGGAAACATGATCAGTGCATGTTCCCTTTTCGACCTTTACAAATGGAGTTCAGTTACAGGTGAGGTTGTCAACGATACAAGATTTAACACACACAAATTCATATCCCCCCCTTTCCTGCACAGACTCCACAAATTCGCAGCAGAAGTAGCTGGTGAGCTCGACTGGCTCTCCGAACGTTCTGCAGCCGCAGCTTCCGAGGTCATGCCGACGGACCTCCATGCTGCCCAGTCAGCGCAGAAAAAACATGGCAAGCTTAAGGCAGAACTAGTGGGGAGAAGACCTTTGATTGAACGCGTTATCGCGCATGGTAACTCATTGGTTGAAGAGGGACATCCGCAAAGGGAGAAGGTAAGAGAGTGAGAGGGAGATATAAACTGTACATAGTAGGTATAAGAGAAGTAAGCAAAACAAATATATTTATTAATAAATTGAAACAATTTCTGGAATCCAAGTCTACTATACTATTCAGTAAAGGAGTTTTTAGATGACAAATCGATTGCAAAATAAAATTGTTCTCTCTCTCATACATCAAACATTATGAAATATAATAAAATAATGAAAATAGGAAATCAAATATAAATACGTAAATAATTACATAATTTAATAATAATGGAAATACTTCCAAGAATTGCAATAATAATTATAATTACCTACATACACAAACCTAATAATATATATATATAATTATTCACCCAATTAAACACATCTAATAATTTATAATAATATTGAATTGTTACTTAGCCGTCTTCCTCCCTCCTAATGTTGCTGTGCCCGAGAGGGTCCACATTGATCTTTTGCTTTGATAAACCATCTATGTAATTACATAATGCAATAAAGAATTGAGTATTCAGAGACGATGATTTCGACAACCGGCAGCAGAGATATATGTTAGAAACTAAGTAGATATTTGACGAAATTAAAGATTAGAAAAGTGTTTTAAAGTTAAGTTGAATAACAAAGTAGGTGTAAGAGAGACAACAATATATTAAAAACGGAGTGAGAAGGAAAGCATCTTAGATCGAGGTGATCGCATCGATTAGATTTTCTGTTACAGTTTTAAGAGTTACTAGACATTTATACATAGATTACTATTACGTTTTGTTTTCGCTCACTGACGAAATTAAATACATTTTTTTCGCTCTGTGATGCAAATTGACACGATTTTTACTTCTTAGAGAGTGTGGCCACGCTAAGTCTGCACAAGTAAAAAAACGGTGGAATTTGAAAATCTATAGAGGGCAACGCCATCCTGTCCTACGAAAAAAGAATTTAATACTTTGTCTTTGATAGGTTATTTTGTTTATATTCTGATTTATTCCTGGTAAAGAATAGTCACTTTAGCACGATGCAGTGTGGATTTGATACAGTTTTGTCATCGTATGGAGGTAGAGCATAGGTACGACATAGTCTATTACACATAAGCTATTATGCAAAAATCAAAACGCAAAATATCAAAATCATTAGATCTACTTACAACCCCGAAACTGACATAACTGACTGATGTAAAAGTATACCATATACAAAACTTTTTGGGGTTGCCCATTTATTCCATTGCAGACTTAGCGTGACCAGAATCTATACCACCCTAATGTATCTCGTTATATAATAAGTTACAATTAATTGCTTGCTAGATTGAAATAAGAAGAAAAAAGTTTATAATAATTGATTACAATCAAATAAAGGGGGAAAAACTTGTGATGAAAATATTTAATAATTTATTTTCTCAGGTTTGCAATTACAGTCAAAACCGGTTATTACAGTCGTACCGGTTATTACGACGATGCGTTGAAATATATGAAAAAAAAAAAAAAAAATTGCTGATTCATAAAGAAGTGCAATACCTACGCGTGCAAAATGTACGGGAATCTCACCAGTTCGACGATCAAATTGATGAATCGAACTAGTGGGAATGAACGGAAATTTTGAGGTCCCAAAATTTTTGTTTACTTAACATTGTTTTTGGTTATAACGACTATCGGCTATAACAATCGTAATCCGACGGTCCTGCCGAAGTCGTTATAAACGGTTTTCACTGTATTTTTAGCTCTTTTAATGGTTTAACGGCTGAACCCAATAACCTATTTTCAGTAAAAGACAGATCGCTCTTAAGAGCGGCCAACCCGTCATACTTTTCAATACAAACGCTCGTTAGTGATCATGGCGTTGTAACCCATCTTTCTTCAATTTTTTTTATACTAATATGTATTTTGTGCACTATATCTAGGTTTCTATGAAAACAAAAAAAAATAAAAAACGGAGAAACGAATTCAGTATAAGCTTCCAAAAATCTGCTTTTTTGCACAAATTTTACCTGAACTTTGACCGTTCATAATATGCTCATAAATTGTAAAAGTAAAAAAAAAACATCTTTATAGAAACCTCACACATGTAATGGAGATTCTAAATGATAAACATTTATTTCACAAACTTGTAAGGCGTATTCAAAAACACGTATTTCCTGAAGAAAGTTGTTTTTTTTCGCGTTCTCACTTGCTTGTTAGCAGTTCTCACTTGCGCTGGATGAAACAACAAGCTTTTCAACCATGCTCGCGTTGACCATAGACGGACCGGGAAGGGCCCTCTTAATGTTACACAGTATAATTCTATCTGTCATTGAATGTCGTCCCACAATTCTGTAAGGTTCTGACAGATTATTGGGACGTTAAGGCTGCCTGTCCACTGGAGCGGAGCGAGGCAGCGGAGCGGAAAAATGTGTAAATATTAACCAATAGAAGCGGAGCTCTGAAGCGCTCCGCTCCTGTGGACAGGCAGCCTTAAACCATAGAAAGATAGGTTTTTTATCTCCAGTGTGCCAAAACCGATGATAGATAGGTTATTGGGTTCGGCCGTAAGAGAACTTCTTCAAATGTTTATTGTCACTGGTTTGGCCTGTCTGAATTTTTTAATTAATATTTTAAAAAATCCCCCTTTCCCCCCCAGATTGACGCCCTATGCGCAGAGCTGGAAGCCGGCTACACGTCAGTGTCGGAGGCCGCTGAGAGCCGCGGCGCGCGGCTGGAGGCAGCGCTGAAGGCGCAGCAGTTCATGCACGACGCGCTCGAGGTGGACGCGTGGTTGAATGATAAGGCGGCTGCGCTGGCGCACGCTGATCTTGCTAAGGACAGACATCGGGCTACGCATTTGTTGACAAGGCATAAGGTAAGGAATTAATTTAATTATACAATGCGAGTCTTTATAATGTGCACATATCGAAATGAGGGAATCTATGCTTAATTTTATCGACGGAAAAAATATTTAAATATATCTAAATATTTTTTATGTAATTTTTAAACAAAACGGTGTAACTTTTGAACTAAATTATCTATCGTGATAAAACAAACTCCACAGTGATTGGAAGTAATTATACGTCCTCAGAAAATGAAAATTGTGGAAAATATACTACCCTCAATTGAAAATAAACATGTTTTTTTTTGCAATAATCTTTTTTTTTTTTCATAAATTCGTAGAATAATCGTAAAATTACTCAATAAGACGCCACACAGAATAAAAAAAAAAAAAAAATATTTCGTCGATAAAATTAAGCATAGAGATAATTTCGATATGTGCATTGTGCACATTATAAAGACTCGCACTGTATTTTACTTATATTTAAAGTATTTTTGAAGTGAAACTTTAGATTTTTCATGTAAAATTCAATTTTTAGAAACTAAAATACAAAACCTCCCTTTTCCTAACAGGCCGTAGAACTAGAACTCGACACGTACGCGGCCATAATAGCCGAGATGGGCCACGTGGCCACATCCATGGCCAACGGCGGGCACCCCGAGGGCGAGGCCCTGCTGGCCCGCCACGCGCTGCTGGCCGACAGCCTGGCGCGCCTGCAGCGGCTGGCGGCGCAGAGGCAGAAGGCGCTGGTTGAGAGTGTTTGCAGGTATGTAGATTATATTGTATCAGTATCCGCACTACAGAGCTCGTGGGTAAGTAATAACAGACGCACGGGTCGATCCATCAGGTTAAGCTACGCTTGCCGGGGTTAGCCCGTGGATGGGTGACCATGTTTACCTCGGAAAGCACGTTAAGCCGTTGGTCCCGGCTGTCTTTCGTAGATCTTTGACAGTCGTTACGGGTCGTCAGAAGCGCGAAAGTCTGACAACCAGTCTTACCGGAGGTATCGTATTACCCAGTTACTGAGTTGTGGATGTCAGACAGGCAGTCGATCCAAGTAAAATAGCGGTATTCAGCTGCGTCCGGTTAGACTGGAAGCCGACTCTAACATAGTTAGAAAAAGGCTAGGCAGATTGATACTAACATCTGGTTTCTAGAACATAAATCAACGACATGTCAAAATTAAACTAATGTCAAATGATCCGATTGACTGTTGACAATTGAGTCAACCAACCAGAGTCAAGAATTATGCAAATATTACCGTATTGAAGCTCTCTATATTACACACATTTTTTTTTTTTTTGCCTTGTCCTAGGGTTGAACAATAGGAAGAACCCTAATCTATTATTACAATCTACCCTTGTAAATAAACTAATAAGTAATTTAATTATAACCTAAACCATTAAATTGTCTTTACTAAGAATGTATCCAATAGCACTTTTCTTATTGTCTCTATTATGGCGAATACACTTCGTTCTTTTGTTTCTTTGGCAATTCTGTACGTTACACTATATAATAATAATAATAATAAAACGTTTATTTCGGAAACTTGCTCCATAGATCTTCGTTAGTGATACAACTTACGTAACTATGTTAGTACTTACATTAAATTACAAACAAAACACAAAATTAAAATAAAACCTACAATTCTATCAATTCATGTATCTTCCTGCAGTATCAGACCCGTAGCTATGCATACGGGTCCAATACTCCAGGAAAACGCCGTCCAGCCTATCCCCAATCACCTTCAGGATACCATTGGCACTCCCACGAATCCTGCGTAACAATGATGCCGTTCTTTTCCTCATGATTGCTGCAAAACTATCGGTAGTAGATTCAGCAAACATGACTGACGCGCTACAGAATCGCGGTAGCCCCAACAACACCCGGAAAGCGTTGTTGTACTGGACACGAAGAGCGTTGTAGGCCCTCTGCGTATGCTTGACCCACAGGCTGCACGTGTAAAATGACTGACAATAAGCCTTGAAAAGGGTGATCTTGACTGGTCTCGTACATTTACTCGTACAGGTACTCGTACTATTCACTAACACTAAACACTAACTCGAACGATTTTGATCTTTTTTGTCTTCTATGTATGTGTGGTCGAGAAGCTGTATTGCCTCGACGATCACATGCTAGTAAAGTCTCTTTTCGTGAGCTTCTGCAACAAAATTATATTACAATAATTTTTTTAAATGCAAATTGTCTTAAGTCGAAATCTTAATCGAAAAAGTAACCCTTTCTTTTTGAAATTTAATATTTGTGTTCTTTTTGCTCTACAAAAATGAAGTTCAATTTTTTTTTTAATCGTTTAATCTTCCTATCTCCTGTATACCTCAGTCCTTAAAATAAAAAAAGAAATTCTATTTAGTCCGTCTTTTAGATAATAAAAAAATATTAGACACGTATTTTTTGCTTCATCATATTAATTAAAAATAACTTAGAAAACACGCATTAACGTTGGGGAGTGAGGCTCGCTACGTCACAAATCAGTATAAAATCTAGCAAGGCGTGACGTCATGCCGCATTTTAAAAATTACCGGGTGTTTTTTCTATATGTATATTGTTCAGGCTTGGCAATTTTTTACGGTAAATATGATAGTTTACAGATTAAACAATCTACAATACCTTTGACAAATAGTCAATAGTCAGTAGTATTTTATAATTATAAATTTAAGTAATAATGTAGCCCACGGCGCTGTTCACAGATTACCATTAATAAATAAAACCTTAAAGTCACTAGGAGGTGAACTGTTCGTGTATGACAGTTACACTAATATTATAAAAACAGAATAAAGAAGTATTATAAAAACACAACAACAAACAATTAGTCTGAGAGTTTAAGTGTCTCATACAAAATGCTATGAAACCTATTCAAAGAGCATGTAATTTTATAGGGTAAATATATTTTTTTCAGTCAGCATACGATTGCGAAGCATTCGACGAAGCCCCGCTTGGCGGGGTCCTATTTCTATGTGGTTATTTTTCGTGGTTTTTGTCTAACCTAACTTGTCCGAGTCGAGGTGCCCGAAGTCCCGAGCTCGCTTCGCTCACTCTTGCAGCCTAAGTTCTCATCCGACTTTAATTCGACACTTAATTTTCGACGTTCAAATATGTACCCTTATAAGATTATGGATAGCATAACGTCTTTTTTACATTTCTGTTGAAATAAAATACAATGGAAAAATACACCGAACAAACAAAATTTGCTAAAAAATAATTCTACTGTTTGATAAGTTTGTTAAATAAAAAAATGTGATTATAAAATTAATTGAATTGTGTTTCTGTGAAATATGTTTAATTAAAGTACATACATATATAACATCACGCCTCTTTTCCCCGAAGGGTTGGACAGAGGTGTCCCTGTAGCAGGCACACCCACATTTCGCCAGTTATGTTTTAAGTCCCATGTAATAGGGGGCGAGCCTATTGCCATCAACCGGACACAAATCCAGACTCCAGGCTGCTACAGAGAAATTTCAGATAGAAAAACTCAATAACACTTTGCCCGACCCGTGAATCGAACCCAGGACCGCAATAGCGCTTGCGACTACTAGACCAAACACGCAGTCAATTAAAGTAAATAGTCTTTAAAACAATAATATTCGAAATAAAAATACAAACACCCAATATATGAAACATTTTCTGCGAAACGAAATTCTATGAAATTTCTGTCTGCGAAACGAGGGGGACACCAATTTTATTCCTATATCACAAACTCTTAAAAGCATGAGTAATTTACACAACACATTCCCACAGACACGAATACTTAGCAGAGAGCGCGGAACTTGAAAGCTGGATTCAGGAACAGTACGCTGCCGCCTCCAGCGAAGACTACGGACAAGATTATGAACATCTACTGGTGAGTTATATCGCAAAACATCTAGTTTTAAGCTTTTTTCATACATTCACAAATAATTCTCAAAAACAGCGCACAAATAGTTGAAGGGAAACCAATGAAAACTAATGTATTCTTTAGGCGCGTTGGGCATTTTTGAGATGGGACGAAACCATTGATTTCGCGACACTGTGATGACACCTCATTTTGTAAACGTGATTGTGCTCTTTATTTATAATACGTTACGGATCAATGTTCTATGCAAGTATTTTACTTTAAAGGTTTCGGTATTTTTATTTCTGTAAACGCGATTGTGCTCTTTATTTAGACAAAGGTTACGGACCAATGTTCTATACAAGTATTTTTCTTCCACCAAGGCGATCTTGTTCAAGTTTTCACTTCTGTCGGCACTCCCGGAGTGCCATCACTTTTTTTTTGTAAATGCTTTGTTACCTAATAACTCTAAAGTATTCAAAGCATAATCAGCCTAAAATGTTCCCACTGCTGGGACACAGGCCTTTTCTCGGTGAGAGGAAATGGACCACACGCGGGGTGCAGGGTGTCACATGTTTAAGAATTTTGTTTTTAGTAGGACATTTTTCCTCGCGAGGGTTTTCTTCACCATAGGCAAATATTTAAATCGTAGATTTGCCCTCGCCGTACTAAGCCGCGCGAAAAAGTGTCCTTATTGAGAAGAGTGAGCTCGCACAGTAATAATGTTTCCCTGACAATCAAGTCTCTGCGACATTGTGTGTGTAAAAGGTGACGAAACTAAACAGAAACGCGACCAGCCCGTCCCATCCTTGATGTCCTCCCTCCGGTTGACGCCCTAAGCCGAAGTTCGTACCCTACAGAGGGTGCCCTTAGCAAGCGTTCACCTAGTTTTAATTAGCATAGTTGAATAACCCCTGGCTGGAGATTTTAATTGTAGTAGCTTAAGGCACCCACAGGAAAGCCCGGTTTAGTAGTCATGATCTCAGAGGTCACTACGAGATGCCCTACCTAAAAAAAAAGACCATCTTATGACGCGGCAGGGCCAATCGACGATTGAATTCTTTAAACATAGCAGATTAAAAAGTGTCTGTACATGAGTAATTTAACATATTCAGTAATATTATTTTCTTTGCCGTTTGAAGTCCCTGCCGTTTTTGACCCACACAAAACAGGGACCCAGGAACAGCCCACTTATGTTTGACCCATAGCTCCTTCTAAAAGCCTTAATTTGTTTTCAAATCCTCCATTGACTTATCAGTAAATCATTCGTTGTTTTGATGCATCTTTCTTTTCAACAGATCCTACGTTCAAAATTCGACGAGCTCCGTCACCGAGTGGAAAGTGGCGCTGAACGTTTCAACCAATGTGAAGAGTTGGCCAAGAAGCTGTTAGCTACCGAGAGTCCCTACATTGGAGACATTGAGAAGAGGCAGGAAGCACTTGGGTAAGTCTATAGCAAAATAGCAATATTATTACACAGATTGGGGTGTGAATAACATGCAAGTGAAGTGGGTGATAGACGTGCGAACTCACACTGTATTGCGATGTTGTCGAATTTTCTGAACCAAGCTAAACAAACATTACACAAATGTCGAAACAAAATGAAAGCTCGCGACTCGCAGCGATGACAGTTGCATGAAACCACGAACCAAGGCGGGCTACGAGCAAAATTTCAAACCTGTTCGCAGACGAACTTACTCAGCGGTTTTAAAGTACACACGGCCGATAAAGGTCGCCGAGCCTTATGTACGCGGACTTGCTCGTGCGTCTATCAAACCTTTAAGCAATACTAAGTTGAAGTACGGTCGAATACACGTCAGTAGTAAATGTACGGTTTCCTAAAAGAGCGGTGACCGCTCACGTAGCGTCGGTGAATGACGTCACTGAAACGTTGATAATGAAAGTAAGTTGGTGTGTTTTCTTAGAGAGCGTTTGTGATACCGTAAAGCAAACTCCGCTCCCCAAAGATTTAAATCGCTAGATTTGCCTCTCTCGTACTGAGTCTCAAAAAAAGTGTCCATACTGAGAAGAGTGAGCTCGCATATTTTTAATAGCGTTTCCATGACAAACAAGTGTAGTCACTGCGTCTTTGTGTGTCTGAGGTGTCAAAACGAAATAGAAATACGACTATCTTTTGACGTGCTATGGCGAATCTAACGATTTAAATCGTTGCTGCTGTCATCATTTTCATGACAGACGTCACTGCGGCTGTCAAGTGTGGCCACTGCTTTCCTTGGAAACCCTAGCTTAACATTTGAAGTATAAAAACCGGTTATACTGCTAAGAAAAGCTGTTGTCAAAGTTTACCATAGATTGACTGTTTGTTATTAATCTGTACAGATAGTTAATTGAACCAGGCGTGATCTTGCGGAAATCCGTTATAAAATATAATATACGTAGATATATTTAGTAACCTGTTCCGTTGTATTCATGCCGTGTTCGGGTTCGCGATAAGTCAATCGTCATCCTGAGGATGCTTCGTTGAGAGGTGAAACAAGTGTCGATTATTTATGGGGCTTTTATGACTTTTTAGGAATAGTTAAGAGGTTGCATTTTATTAATCTGTACAGGTAAATTTATTGACAGGAACGTTATATAAAGTGATTAACTTTTGTTTTGAAATTTTTTTAAAGATTTTTTTTAAGGCAAATAATGTATCTCACAAATAAATTATGCGTTGGAATTAGGTTTGCTTTTGTAGATTGAATTCAACAGAATAATGTTGAATACATTTTTGTCCCTAAGAACTTTCGATAAGTATTTAGTTTGGACAGATGTCTTTTTGCGAAATATTCACATTTTGACAAGCTTAAAACTCGCCGTAAACACAAACATTCAGATAGGTAATATTTTCTTCCTCGTCCAGCGAATGGTGGCAGCGCCTGGTGGAGCAGATGGAGTCCCGCGCGTCGCGCCTGCACGCGGCGGGCGAGATCCACCGCTTCCACCGCGACGTGGGCGAGCTGGCCGCGCGCGCGCACGACGCGCGCGCGGCCCTGCACGCGCCGCCGCCGCCGCGCGACCTGCGCGCCGCCACGGCCGCGCTGCGCGCGCACGACACCATGCAGAACGATCTGCTTGCTATCGATGCTCAGATGCAGGTGAGAAACTGTTTTACAATGTGCAATATCCTGAAGCTTAGCAATACAATGTGTCTAAATACAAAATTAAATCGCTATTTTTGTTATGCGACCAGCTACGTTTCCCCCGAAACCCGATTCGTGGTATAAAACAGTCTTTAGCACGGACATGATAATTAAATTTTCAGCACAAAAAATAACCACGATATCAAACCTTTTTGCTTTCATCAAATCAAATCATTTATTGCATTTTGCATAACACAAGTTCTCCAAATCGATTCATGACAGATTAACAAACTTCTACATACATACTTTGACGTTTTCAGAAGGATTTATTTTTTGACTGCCTCGTTGGTCTAGTGGTCGCAAGCGCTACTGCTAAGTATGAGGTCCTGGGTTCGATTCCCGGGTCGAGCAAAATGTTATTGGGTTTTTCTATCTGAAATTTCTCAGTAGCAACTCGGAGTCTGGATTTGTGCCCGGTTGATGGCAATAGGCTCGCCCCCTATTACTTGGGACTTAAACATAACTGGCGAAATGTGGGTGTGCCTGCTACAGGGACACCTCTGCCCAACCCTTCGGGGAAACAAGGCGTGATGTTATGTTATTTTTTCGTATCAAAAGCACTCAAAATAATCTGAGTATTATAAAGCTTTGCCTAAACTGAAGCAAATTCCGCGCGGGATGCGGAACGAAATTCGCTCGCACAGTATGGCCAGAGTTTAAACCATTGACTTTGTTCTAAGCCTAGGTACGCACGGACGATTTTTTCTCGCGCACTGGATTTTCAACGCTCTGCTTAGCGTCGAGAGTTGAAAATCCCGCCGCGATATTTTTACGTCCGTGCGTACATTAACCTTGTCTTCTAAGCCTTAGGCCTGTATTTCCCCTTTTTTGGGTGGGAAATTATCAAATAACTATCCCGCTCTGGGTGGAGCAGGAGGGCGTGTCAAACTCTTACTGACTAAAACCCCCGTCAGTTCTGCTGACATGTCTGTGAGGCGCGCGTGGAACACAACGCGCCGTCGACCCGGGCCTGGTCCGACATCGGACGGTGAGGCCTGCATTTCCCCTGATGTTAAGTGATGATCAGGCCAAAGGTGGAAGCGAGCTCCCTGAATCATTACATCATTCATATCATTTTGAGATTTTTTTAAACACCCTTTTCTACCTCCCCCAGGTTCTCCAAGAAGAAGGCAACCGTCTCCAGAAGCTGTACCCTGGCGGCAACGTGCAGCAGATAGAACTGCAGCAGAAAGCTCTAGAAGAAGCATGGGCCATGTTGAAACAGGCTTCAGATGAAAGGAGACATACACTGCAGCAGTACCTACAGCTGCACCAGTTTTTGACACAGGTACGTTCTTCTCCCATATCGGCAGGAACTAGAAAATTATTTAGGAATAGATGATGATTTTCAAAGACCAATTCAATGATACCCCAGTTGACATAGTACGTCGCCTTTTTTTTTCACAATATGGCGTCTGGTCGTCGCCATATAAAATTTTGATTACTGTCATGTCTTTAGTGACACTCACAAGATTAAAACAAGTCGATTGATGTAAGAATCATCAAAATCGGCCCACGCGTTTGGTCTGTAGAGCGCCACAAAAGAACAAACATACCCACATACATATTAGTCTGTTAAACATATTATCCTCCTTTGCGTCGCGCACTCGGATAAAAACAAAAGCTCACGCTGTGGGGTAAATATTAGCCGGTCAGCAAGAATGTATCGAGACTGATTGCCTAGCGTGCACCAAGCAGTTTTTGTTAATGTCGAAAAATGATTGAAGACCTTACTTCCATTCACATGATCACTAATAAATTTTCTAACATTTTATTTTCATAACGTATCCATTATTGAATATCTTCACGATTCAAGTTGATCAAATTAGTCTGTCTCAACACTTTTTGAACGACTTAGCCGGCATTCGTACGGACGTAAAAAACAGTGGCACTCCGGGAGTGTCGACAGAAGTGAAAACTAAAATAAAAAATACTTGCAGAACCTTTAAAGTAAAATTACTTGCATAGAACATTGATCCGTAACTTAATATAAATAAAGAGCACAATCGCGTTTACAAAAATGAGGTGTCTGTATCAGTGTAGCGAATTCAATTGTTTTTTCACATCTCAAAAACGAAGTTCTCACTTCAATAAAATCGCGGTGGGATTATATCGCCCACTGGATTTTCAACTCTCGGTGTTACGCTGAGCGTTGAGAATCCAACGCACTGAGACGCACTCTCGTTCCATCGCGTTGAAAAAACACACAGTTGGATTTTCAACTCTCAGCGCTAAGCAGAGCGTTGAAAATCAAGTGCACGTAAAAAAAATCGCCGCGATTCCATCAAATTTGTGCGGCTTTTGGGCTTAAAGTACAAAATTCAGCCCCCAAAACGCCCGCTCTTCGCGAAATCTAGTTGCGAATCTCGGTACCGTGAAATACAAGCTTAAAAAAAAACATTATTTTCAGGAACTTTAACAGTCCCACTATTTGCAAAGATTATCTCTATTCTGATGATTTAAATGTATTCTTTTTTCACGTCTTTTCCCCCTACAGGTCCGCGACCTAACCTCCTGGTCGGTCTCCCTCCGCACGTCCATGTCGCGAGCACTGCGCGTACGCGACGCCGTGAGCGCGCAGTCAGCACGCGCAGAGCACGACGCAGTCCGCGCCGAGCTGGACGCGCGCGACTCCTCGTTCAGAGACGCGTTGCAGATGGGCAGGGAGCTAGCCACGCAACATCCGAATGCTGCTGTGAGTATAATGTTTAAATTTATGTATTGCCACAGATTAATACGAATGGTTCTCTCCGCAAAATCATTTAAATAAAAAGCGACTCTTGCTACGACACAATAAAGTGCAATTCAGGTCGCACAGCGCTAATTACCCACAGTTATATTCACCTAGAAGTTGCCTCTCTTTCTATCGCATAACTCTTATATCTTCTGCCTGCCGCGTACTTGTAGCTTCATACCTAAAATGCGGAGTGAACTAACCGAACCTTTCCATTCAACAGGAAGTAGAAGAAAAATGCGAAGCCCTGCTAGAAGAACGCAACCGTCTCCACGGCGCGTGGGCAGCTCGGCAGGTGGCGCTGGACCAACTGATCGACCTGCACTGTTTCTTGAGGGACGCCAAGCTGTTGCATGATCTGTGTGCAGCACAGGAAGCTGCCCTAAGTAAGTAAAACAGCGGCAGAAATGAATTTGGAAGTAACCTGGTGTCAGAGTTTTAAAGCCGCCCTAGGGCCCCTGACTTGGCTTCACATGCTGTCGAGAAATATCTCTCAGACATGCCGTTTCCTCACCATGTTTTCCTTCACCGTTTTTGAAGCAAGTGATAATTATACTACTAGTAGTACTGTGTCTATAGTACTTTTAATTTTAGACCAACAATGGCGGATTTCCTTCTGAACCCCATATATGAGGAACAGTATGTAAAGTTCACTCATTCTCTATAGAAAAGGGAGAATCCTCCGACCAGAGGGGAGTTGTGTCTGGTAGGCTATTGCCCGACAGTTGATGTCTTAACATTGTATATACGCTAGTCGCGCAGTAAATTCTGCTTGCGCGATGCAAAATTCTGCATGACGTCAGTGTAATGCATAGTTCGCATGTAGCGATATGTACAGTACAAAAATATGTTCTTAATGCCCCTCGGCATCTCGTGTTTCGTCAGTCGTCGGATTTCTATCAGTTGCCCTTTGCACTTGGTGCAGACCCGACGCTCTCAATCAACTTGGAAGTATATAGAGTTGTTAATACTCTTTTAACTTAATGTAAATTATTTTTAAAATGGGAGGAAAGTCGCTAAGTCGCAGGCACGACACGACAGATAGGAAAATAGTTTTACAGCTCTATATAGTTCACATGTAAATCAAAACAAAACCACAATAAAGTACTTAGTTCTGAATTCAAATTATTTTACACGATAAATCAAATAATTGATGGACATGGAAATTAGTATTCTGTTTCGGAAAGTCAAAGTCAAATCATTTATTTCAAATAGGCCCATGTATGGCACTTTTGAACGTCAAAATTTACAAAATAATATAATTGATTCTAGTCGCCCCTTCCAAAAGGTAGTTTTCTTATGGAGAAAAATGGCCAAGAAACTCCACCGTTACTCTTTTAAAATGTTTTACAATGGTTTGTATAAGTACGTGCATTAGTTAAATAATTATATGTGAAGACGATGCACCTAGGATAAAATTACTATACCACAAACACAATAGGTAAAAAGAATTAAAAATGAAGCAACGACAGATAATTTAATTATATATATACATATTTACAAACATTGTAAAAGTAGATGAATTTCCAATATTTTTTTTTAAATTAATAAGTCAAAGTGTGAGGAAATCCGATGATACCCGAGGGACATTAAGAAAAACGAAATACTATAGATGGCGCCACATGTCTGGCTGTCAATACTTAATCATCATCTGCTTAGTTTTCTAACCAGATGCAGCTGAATACCAGTATCTTATACATGGAGCGAATGCTTATCTGACCTCCATAACCTCACTGGGTAACACGATACCCTCCGGTAAGATAAGTTGTCAAATTTTCGGGCTTCTGACTACCCGTAATGACCGCAGTAGGACAATACAAGCAGGCGGGCCACTAGACAAATCTGAAATATTTGTAATTACATCGGCACCACGTTCAAAACGAAATTCAGCAACGCTTGGCGGCAGAAATAAGTATGGTGGTAGTATTTCCCCGAAAGAGCTCCTTCACAAAGCCGTGTATGTAAAAATAGGCTAAGAACGAGTCAGGCTCGCACACGAAGGGTTCCGTACCACCGTGCAATATTTAACACTAAGTTTTTTGTAACACATAACATCACGCCTTGTTTCCCCGAAGGGTTGGGCAGAGGTGTCCCTGTAGCAGGTTCACCCACATTTCGCCAGTTATATTTTAAGTCCCATGTAATAGGGGGCGAGCCTATTGCCATCAACCGGGCACAAATCCAGACTCCAGGTTGCTACTGAGAAATTTCATATAGAAAAACCCAATAACACTTTGCCCGACCTGGGAATCGAACCCAGGACCTCATGCTCAGCAGTAGCGCTTGCGACCACTAGACCAACGAGGCAGTTAATATTCAATTATTTGTCGTTAAAGCGACAATAGAAGTACAGAATCTGCAAGTGTCTGTCTATTACGGTTCGGGATATGCAGCCCGCTGATAGACAGCGAAGGCTTAGTAACATGTGTGTGTTGTTGAATCCTTCACCAATCTCTGATTTCTATATTATTTTCTTCTACAGGTACTGAAATATCTCAGACGAGCAGCGTAGAAGAGGTGGAGAACGCGCTCAAGAAACATGAGGCCTTCGAGAAACTGCTGGCTACTCAGGTACATAGTTATGCTGACAGCACTAGTTGTAGTCTACCCTTTTTTTTTTGGGTGTGATATTATCAAATAACTTCTCCCGCTCTGGGCGGAGCGGGAGGGCGTGTCAGACTCTTACTGACTAAAACCCACCCGTGTTCCTTCGGTTGCCCTGTTGCCGGGGGCCACGATCTCCCTTTCGGTTTTCTTCGCAACCCCGGCAGGCATCGGCCCTAGTGGACCCCTTCAAATCTGCTGACATCTCTTTG
Source organism: Omphaloscelis lunosa (assembly GCA_916610215.1). Classification (NCBI taxonomy): domain Eukaryota; kingdom Metazoa; phylum Arthropoda; class Insecta; order Lepidoptera; family Noctuidae; genus Omphaloscelis; species Omphaloscelis lunosa. The sequence goes on along the minus strand of OU744272.1, from coordinate 2,596,269 downwards.
AGGCGCGCGTGGAACACAACGCGCCGTCGACCCGGGCCTGGTCCTTATCGGACGGTGAGCCACCCATTGCTCACCGCCCGCAAGCCCGCGCCTACGGTGGCCGGAAATCGCCTCGCGATTCCCGACGTCCTGGGCGTCTCCTCCTGCGGCGGTTAGGGGCATGAGGGCGCGAAATTTGCCTCTCCCTCACGCGTTCCGCCTCCTCCTTCGCGAGCATTACAGCTTCGCAGGAGGTGACGGCCTCCCATTTCCTCTCGCTCCGTACCATGGCCTGAACCAGGGCCGGACGCGAGAGATCACCGCCGCCGAGTTGTAGTCTACCCTGCGTTCACGATTTTCGTTCCAAAAATGTAATCAAATAAAATAAATAAATAATAACAAAAAATGTGAACAACCCTGCGTTGAAATTTTTCGTCAATTTTTAAAAAAAATCTTCTGTTCCATACATTTTGACCGCGTAGGTATTGCACTTTTAATTGACGTAAATTTTCAACTGCAGGGGTTCAGAATCATGTACTGAATCCGTGGTAACAGTATTCGCTTCGATGTCCCTGACATCCTGTATGTGTTTTTTGGAAAAATAACTGTAAGGCCTACACATAAAGTTTAAGTTTGCGTTCCAATTTCAAACATTTTTTTTTACTTTTTCAATAGTTCTGGTCATTCTAAAATCAACTCAATAAACACTGAAATTAAGTTTAAATTTTTGTTCAATTGGAAATAAAATCAATTAGGAACTAGTTTTTAAATATGGAATAGTGTGCTAGTAAAAATTGTAGGAAAGAGATAAAACATATTAGGTACGACCTTCCACTTAGACACCATAAACAATCAATCAATCATACATTTTATTGTCAGATCATACAATCCAATTTGTTAATAATTACATACACATCTTAAACACTAGTGTTAGTACATGATAATATTTGGCAAATTTTGGTCATAATTACTAGTAATGTCAACACAATCGATAATAATGTCAAAATCACAACTATAATGTCAAAATCACAACTATAATGTCAAGATCACAACTATAATGTCAAAATCATAACTATAATGTCAAAATCATAACCATAATGTCAAAATCATAACTATAACGTCAAAAGCATAACCATAATGTTAAAATCATAACCATAATGTCAAAATCACCATTAACAATGGCAACATCACTAGTAAGACAACCAAATATGCAATAATTAATTAAACATCATTTCAAGGCACGATTTGACGGTAATAAAGAGGCTGTTGGCACTCAGGGAGGCAACACGCTTTCGCATGATTGCAGAAAAGTCGGGTATACGTGCTCCTGCGAATATCCCTGATTATACAGTGTCATGCCAATCCCAACAGCGCCCTGTATGCGTTGTTGTACTGGATACGTAAGGCGCTGTAATCCTTTCACGGCAAAACGTTTTTAAACGGGTCTTAAATGTATATAAACGAGAGAAGAGTATATTGTTTTCCCCCTTCCACCCACGGATCTTATCTATAAACGTAGGGAAGCACAGTGCTGTTTCCGATAATCTGTCAAAAAATATTAAATCTGTCTTGGCTACTCGTCTCTCCCCGACCCAGATGACCCTATAACCCTCCTCCAGGAGAACAGTAGGGCTACCAGTACAGTGCACAAACATAAACATCTGACATTGCGACTTCGCCGTCGAGGTCCTCCGCGACCGCGTCCTCGAGTAAATAATACTCCCCGCCGACCCTTGCTCGACAACGATGCGTCAGCCCGCGTCGAAGCTGAGCCTGTAACTTTAAATTCCCCGGTTAATAATAACTACCCATGTTTGTCCCATCTTGCTGTCCCCCAGCGACGTCCTAAGCCGAGGTTTGTACCCCACAGGGGTTGCCCTTAGCGAGCGCTCGCCTAGTATATAACTTTAGTTTACGCCCCTGGCTGGAGGCTTCAAATGTAGTAACTTACGGCAGCCACAGAATAGCCCGGTTAAGTAGTCATGACCTAGAGGTCAGCTACGAGATGCCGTATAAAAAAACTAGTGGCACTCCGGGAGTGCCGACAGAAGTGAAAACTTGAACAATTTTATTAGGAAATACTTTTAATGAGGTGTCGGTAACGGTGTCGCGAGTTCATGTTTTTTCCCATCTCAAAAATGCCCAACGCGCCTAAAGAAGTTTTCACTTTAAAAAAAAGCTTATTATCGATAATTTTTTTTGTAAAGCCCCGATTGTCACATTTTTTTTAATAGATTAATATATATATATTTTTAATATTTATAAGTTTAATTTTTTTCTTACCAGGACGAGAAGCTAGCAACCCTGAACAGTCACGGCGACAAGCTGTTACAACAGAACCACGTCGAGAGTCAACGCATCGCTGATGAGTTGCAGCACATCAACGAGAGGAGGAAGAAGGTAATAAAAATAAAGCTATATTTGTATATAAAACATGAAAAAATGTTTGCATTACTACAACATATATTTCTAGTTTCTCTACAACCTTTGTTACCCAAGTACAGCGAAAACCCTTAAACGGCGCCAATACTCCAATCTTATTGGGACGTATATGTTTGAGCCGTTTGGGGTTGAAACACTAGGGTCATGGGGTCCAAGTGCCCACCTAGTTTTTCAAGACATTGCCAAGCGGCTGGTCGACTCTTCACGTGACCAGAGGGCTGGCCTATTCTTTGGCCAAAGAATCAGCATTGCCATACAACGTGGCAATGCTGCCAGCCTTTTGGGCACTTTTCCTATTGACAGCGATGCGGATGAATTTTTTGATGCCCTATGATTATTTCCCGGCTCCCCTTTTTTAGATACATGTACATATTATTATTATTAAGTCTCAGTTTTAAAAATCATGTAAGTACAACTCGCGCTTGGCCATGTTCATGGGACCTTTCATTACAGTAATCTAAATCTTTCAATTAAACCTTTTATATTAAACACCTATTCTTGTTTCCTTCTAGTTATACGCAGAAGCGGCCGCGCGTCGCTCCGCACTCGTGCGCTCGCGAGCTCGCGCTCAGTTCGCTCGTGACGCGGCGGAAGCTAGAGGCTGGGTCGCTGACAAACTAGCCAAGTTAGCTGCCGAACATCAACACGGTGAGTTTTCACAGTTATTGATGAGGTATCCATGTCCGTGACTACCGCAGGACCACCAACGCCTATTGCTTCCATATTTAGTAAATAATTAGTACCCAATTGGCACTTATTAGTCCTCGAACGACAAAATTGGTACCTTAGTAGTTTTCGAGAAACTCGACTTTGAAGGTGGTCCGGCCGGCGGTAGTCACGCTTCCTTCAGCAGGACCACCATGAGCGCCGAAAAAGGGGGCATGCTGCAGCTATTCTAAATATACAAATAATTAGTACCCTTAAATCTGATGCATTGCGTTAAAAAAAAAAACAGAACTGAAACATTTGTATTAACCGAGAAATCAACGATGATAACTTTCGCGCGCTCGTTAAGCAGGACTACGACTTTGAATGTTGATTCCAAGTTTGAGAAGCTTGTCACTTTCCTCAAACCTACATAGAAAATTAGTACCTTGCAAGATAAAATTAGTACCCAAAATTCAAAATTAGTTCTACAGTAGTTTACGAGATACAATCATGCCATTGTAGGGGTGGCGGTAGTCACGGTGTAAAATTTTCATTTCAAGATTTCCCTATTAAAAACTTTGTGATTTCTTCCCAAATTTATACAAAAATTAGTGCTCCTAAAGAAGTTATAGCGACTAAAAATTTAGATTCCTTAGTGTTGTATTTTAAGAGAAATTAGCTTTCGTTACTTTTCCAAACTAAATCTCCGCGTATAACCCGACCAAATTAAGTTGTCAATGGTATTGAACTGTCTATCTATACTATAAATCTCACCGTGAAAACTTAGGTGAAGTGAGGTGACAATAGTGCCAATACCTAGCATCCGATTTAGAAGATGTACACTCGTTCATATAAATTTATGGATGTTGGAATAGTAATAACAAGAGTTCAATATCTATAATTTTTATACAAACAGTGTACCCAGGTACTTATGAAGACAACAAGGTAAGGTAAGGCATGGGTAGGTAGTTATTCGAATAATAATTATTTTTGTGTATTGTAAGTAACCTTCTGTGTTGTAGTAATTTACAAAAAGGTTACAAGAATGATAAAAATTAAAGAAAGAAATAAATAAATAGTATCCATGTTTTACCCTTGTATTAGAACCTAAAGATTATTCATTTTTCAGAGAATATTTCGCATCAGAAAATAATTGTATTTTTTTGTCTTCTTTTCATTATTTTGTTGATAAATCGAACTAGAAAAACTATAAATCTATCCATGAACCGAGGGATGAATATCGAAAAGTTCTAAAATTAAGGAGCTGGTGACGTATCAAGGAATGCAATACGTAATTGCATTGTTTAACACCATATTCTTTAACCGAGCTCAGCAACTTTCGATTTTTTTCTTTAATTACAATTCCCTTCCCAGGCGAAGTGACAAACCTCGAAGACAAAATCAAGAAGCTTCAAAAGCACCAGGCCTTCACCGCGGAACTGGCAGCGAACAGAGCTCGTTTGCAGGAAGTGCAGGAGTTAGCCACGCAGCTCAGTCCTGATGCGGACGTGGACAAGCAGCTGCAGCAGCTGCAGACCGACTGGCAGCGGCTTGAGACTGCCACGGAGCAGAGGGGTAAGCAGAATAATAGAGATAGACTGAGCATCTTACGCCTGAAGCAGTACCTAATGAACGAGCTACATAAACAAATTATATTTCAATATACAAATGCCATTTTAAATATTAATTTTTACTAGCTTCGGCCCGTGGCTGCGCCCGCGTGGGTGTCGGAAAATATCCCACGGGAACGTACTACCGATACCGGGATTACATACCTAATAGCCGAGGAAAAGGTCATTGACTCCTACCGCTGCGCCCGCGTTACGGTCAACCATAATTATTTTGTAACGCGTAATTTTGAATCTGTGATATCTTTTAAAATATTCATTTAAATGAAATGATGTCAAGATGTCAAGGCATATTTTAATCTAAATTTTAATCTCAATAGTTTATTGGATAAGGATTAATATAATACCGGTCAAAATAGCTTCGGTAATAACAATGAAATTTTTATCAAATTCTGAAAGATATAAATGGCTATTGTGGGTCATCCTTAGAAAATAGACATATGCTATAACGGACTTTTTTGTTGAACTTTTTAAGATTAACAATACTGTAGATTATAAATTTTATGTAACTTTTACGATTTCCGCGGCGCACGCCAATAAAGCTCCCAGCCGGCATGATTTTTCCGACATCTTCAACAATAATCGACAAATTTCTGGCAATTTACACAAAATCTTAATGAATTCATTATTAATATTCTAGTTCGCTAGCTAGCCACATTTCTTATTTCCATACAGTAATATTGCCAAATTAATCAAAACAGGTGAATATTTGGTAGCTATTTGCGACGTTGCCAACTTTTACGATAAACGATCTTAACGTTAAAATTCCTATTTCAGGTCGCGGCTTAGAAGAAGCACAAGACATCCTAGAATTCAACCAACACCTGGACAAGATAGAGGCCTGGATCAGAGACAAGGAGATGATGGTGCAGGCGCACGAACTGGGCAGAGACTACGAACACTGCTCCGCGTTGTTAAGGAAGCTAGATGATATGGATAGCGACATGAAGGTCGATGATAAGAGGGTCAAGAGCATCTGTGCGCTCGCTGATAAGCTTTTACAGCAGGTAAGATTGTATGCTGTTCATCATCATCTTTCTTAAACCAATTTCAGGGTCATCTTTCAAACTCAAAGTCAAATCATTTATTTTAAATAGGCACTTTTGAACGTCAAAATTTACCAAAAAATAGAATTGATTCCTGTCGCCCCTTCCAAAAGGTAGTTTTCGTATGGAGAAGAATGGGCAAGAAACTCCACCGTTACTCTTTTTTAATGTTTTATAATATTTTGTAAACATTAATTACGTGTGAAGACGACGCACCTAGAATAAAATTACTATACCACAATAGGTAAAAAGAATTTAAAATGAAGCAACGACAGAGAAATTAATTATGTGATAGAGACATGGTGCTCACATATTTACAAACATTGTAAAAATAGACGACGTAGATCTTAGTAAATCAAGAGCTGTGTTCCTAATCCCATAGTGCTCTAGTTTCAGCAGAGGTGTCTCATGGTCTACACAATCGAACGCCATCGAGAGATCGCAAAAGATTCCAATGGCATCTTGTGCTTCTTCCCAGGCATTAAAAATGTTCTTTATTAGGGTGACACCGGTGTCAGTGGTACAACGCCCTTTGGTGGAACCCAGTAAATGTAACTCTTCATAGAACTCTCTCTCCAAGTTACTTCATCACCTGCATTTAGTATATCTCAGTCCCCGTCGTCTTCAATCTGTCCCAGTCGCTCGTTTACTCGACTGCGTCAGAAAGGAGGTTATGTTTTTCAAGATCGTTGGTCACATATAATACTGAAAATTAATTAATCGTCCGAATTGACTTTTGTAGATCCGGTAATATCGACCCACTACTGGACAGAGGATTTCCAAAGCTTTAATAATTCAAACTCAAATTCAAAGCATTTATTTCAATTAAACCAATTACAGGCAGTTTTGAATTGTCGGTCGGTCAGTCAGAAAGATGAAGCTAGTACAATCTGCCTAGTCTTTTCCCAATTTAGTTGGAGTCGGCTTCCAGTCTAACCGGATGCAGCTGAACACCAATATTTTACATGGAGTAACTGTCTATCAAACCTCCACAACCCATTAACTGGGGAATACGATACCCCTTGGTAAGAGTGGTTGTCAGACTTTCGGGCTTCTGAGGACCCGTAACCACTGTCAAAGATCCACGCATGACAGCCGGGACCAACGGCTTAACGTGCTTTCCGAGGCACGGAGGAGTCTTGGTATGTAAAGATGGTCACCCATCCACGGACCAACCCCGGCAAGCGTAACTTAACCTGATAAATCGACCCATGGGGTGATATTACTTAGCCACGAGCTCCTAAGAAGCCAGTTATCCATTCCAAAGCGTAGTAGGTTCCTATGGAGAAGAACGGGCAAGAAACTCCACGGACACTCTTTTAAATAGAAGTATTAGCTTTGGCACCTGTCCCTCTGTGGGTGAGACCGTCCACTCAAGCCTGTCCCCCCCAGGGCCCGACGCAGCAGGCGGCGGCGGTGTCGCAGCGCCGCGACCTGTTCCTGGGCAAGTGGCGCGCGCTGTCGGGCGCGCTGCACAAGTACCGCGAGAACCTGTGCGCCGCCGCAGAGATACACTCCTTCAACAGGTATGTAATAATAAAAAATAAAATAAAGCGGAGGTCGCTACGCTTAATTTAATTTTTCCTTAAAATCCTTAAAATTTTCGCTTTTTTTATTTTCGAAAATTCGAGTTATGCTTCTAATGTACAATACAATTTTCGTTATGTCATTTCGACCAACACGTACTTCTGTACCCTAATTGCGTAATACACGATCAATCACAATTTGTTTCGATTTGAAACAAATTGCTAATCCATTGATTCATAGATTGGCAAAAACGAAATTACTCAACAACGTAAATAACGCAATGAATGTTGTTTAACTGTCGAAATGAAACAGAGTAGTCATAATCGCTTACGAAAATAAGTTACGCAGTTATGGCACAGGAAGAAACTAAGGGCAAAATACAGTTTTCTACGACTTGATCTCAAAAATGAAGAACAGAAATGTCACTTTGTATACAAAAAGTATGTGTATTTTTCGTCGGCTGCGTTCTTACCGTAAGCAACTGATGCAGTAATAGAGAACTTAACGTATTCAAGACGAGATCCGAAAATTTTCAAGCTCGCTTCGCTCGCTCTTGCGTTCTGCAATCTCTGGATTTCTAAAGCTTCTATTCATTAGTGAACAAAGTAACGAACTCCTATTTCCGAAAATAGAATCGGCCCTACGCGATCTTCGTGCTAGTTCATATTAGTATCCTCGCGCGATTAATCTAGCTAGATAAACAATAGCGTGTTAGGAAGCAAGAGTAGAGTAGAGTGTCGTACTTCGCGTGCGTGAAAATCAGTATGAGCACGCCGAATTTCCATCGCGTAATTTTTTTTTTTTTTTCCTATATTTCTTATAGTTATCACAAATCTTCGATGCAAGAAATAGTAGCCACAAAATTGTTGTTCTTTCGAGATTAACAATATTTTTAAATCCCTTATTTTCTCTCCCCAGAGACGTAGAAGACACCGCCGAACGCATATCAAAGAAATCAACACTCTTCAGTAGTTCCGAACGGGGCCGAGAACTGACGGCTGCGCATGAGTTGAAACGCAAGCATCTAGCGAGGGCGGCCGAGGCAGGCGCCATCAGGGACAAGATACAACAGCTAGAGGGAGAGGGCAAGACTTTGACGAAGAAGTAAGTAAAAATAAAATGTCTTCACAGAAGAGAAAAAGATATTTTTCCTTTGTTAACCATAAGTTTTATTAAAGCAATGTTTACATTTAGTCGACTTGAAAAAGAAAGAGGGTATGCATACAACCAAAGATTTAAATGTATTTAGAAAAAAATCAAAAGTCAATTTATTTCAAAGAGGCCCATGTATGGCACTTTTGAACGTCAACATTTACAAAATAATCGATTCTAGTCGCCCCTTCCAAAAGGTAGTTTTTGTATGGAGAAGAATGGGCAAGAAACTCCATCATTACTCTTTTAAAATGTTTTACAATAGTTTGTATAAGTACGTACATTAGATAAATAATTATATGTGAAGACGATGCACCTAGAATAAAATTACTATACCACAATAGGTATGAGGAACAGGGTGTAAAGTTCACTCATGCTCCATAGAAAAGGGAGGATCCTCCGACCAGACGGGTGTCGTGTCTGGAGGGGAACTGCCCGACGATTGATGTCAGGAAGTTATATTTATAAGGTCCCATTAAAATAGATGGACAAATTTTAAAACAGCGTTCAGTACGTCTAACCAAAGATATCCAAGCAAAAAAAAAACACAAATTAAAGTGGTTTTATTTTGACCATAAGTAGCCAACATTGGTAACCAACATTAGTAACCAACATTAGTAACCAACATTAGTAATCAACATTAGTAACCAACATTTTTAGTGTATTTTCGTTAGCTGATTTTTCTCTTGTATCTAATGCCTTTTTTCTTATTTTTTTTTTACCATTGTCCTTATTTTGGTGGTCTGAATGATTTCTAAAAATTTGTCCATCTATTTTAATGGGACCTTATAATATATGTATATGCTAGTCGCGCGGTAAACTCTGCTTGCGATACAGGATTTTGCGTGACGTCAATGTTATGCCTAGTTCGCATGTAGCGTTGTAGATGTTATTTAAACTTTAGTTTTACTTGATTTTTTTAAGCTGGCTTAATTTATTTTTTTTCTCTATTATAAAATTGTTATTTTATTAAAGATTTTCGTGACGTACCTAATTATTTCGTTCAAACGTGAAAAACCAAAAAACAACGAGACTATATTCATCCCCGTCTTCCCCACAGATACCCGGAACGCGCAAAAGAGATAGAAAAAAGTCTTCAGTCCCTGCGCGAAGGATGGGAACACTTACAAGAGTTGGCAGCCAAACGAACTGCATTACTAGATGAAGCCATTGCTGAACATAAGTTTGATGACAGCCTTAAGGTAAGTTGCTGTCGTTAGGGAATGTGTGTGTGTGTGTGTGTGTGTGTGTGTGCGTGTGTGTGTGTGTGTGTGTGTGCGTGTGTGTGTGTGAGAAAGAGAAATAAAAAAAACAGTGGCACGCTGGGAGTGCCGACAGAAGTGAAAACTTGAACAATTTTATTGTGCAGGAAATACTTTTAATGAGGTGTCGGTTACGGTAACAGTGTCGCGAGTTCAATTGTTTTTTCCCCATCTCAAAAATGCTCAACGCGCTTAAAGAAGTTTTCACTTCAAAAATTGTAAACAGGATGGCAGAGACATTGACGTGCAACCTGTTACTATGAATTCATTACATTATTCTGGACCACATGCGTTAAATTTTTCGTTGGTTTTTGAAAAGATACAGTACAGAGAAACTATGTTCTTAATGTCCTTCGGCAAACCTCGTGTTTCGTCATTCGTCGGATTTCTATCAGTTACCCTTTGCTGTGCAGACCGAACGCTCTCAATCGACTTGGAAGTATAAAGAGTTGTTAATACCCTTTTAACTTAATGTAATTTATTTTTTAAATGGGAGAAAATAAGTCGCAGGCACGACAGATAGGAAAATAGTTTTACAGCTCTATATAGTTCACATGGAAATCAAAACAAAACAACAATAAAATACTTAGTTCTGAATTCAAATTATTATACACGATAAATCTAATAATTGATGGACATGGAAAATTAGCATTCGTTTGTATTCGGAAATCCGATGATACCCGAGGGACATTAAGAATTTGAAATACTGTACGTTAGAAATGACGTTGGTTTACTTAAATTTCTTCGTGTATTTAGGCTGCTTTTAGTTCGCCTATATTATGCTGGGCAAAGGCCTACCCTTTTTCCTTTCAAACCTCCCTGTTTTGTGCGATATCTGACCATGTTGGCCCTGCAAACCTTATCAAATCGCCGTGGTCTGCTTCAACGAAGATGTCCTCCCGGATCAGGCGCCAGCGTGTCTAAACTGTTGTTAGCCTCATTTTCCTATTTTTATTTACTTCTGTGTCCATGGTCTTTTACCCGACTACGGAAAAGGAAAATAATTACGGATGATGGATCCCCAATCGCAGCTCAAAACTTTCAGAAATAGGTAGCTCAAGTTTCATTGAGAGAATTTACACTAGAAATAGGACACATAATATCTCAAATCTTCATATTAATTTACAAATATATCTATGCATTTTAAATCTCCATGAATCAATAACAATTGTATTAAATATGAGGGTTATTAGTCTGCCCTTAAATGGTTCATTTTTATAGACACAATTAGGGAAATAAATTGTTAAACAAATGGAAACCCCACGACCATTTGCCTATATGTACTTCGTTCGCAATTTAGACAAACTCAAACTCAAAGCATTTATTTCAATTAAACCATTTACAGGCACTTTTGAACTGTCAAAGAGTCTCTCAGTTAGTCAGAAAGTTGAAGCTAATTGCCCATTCCAAAACGTAGATCTCTATGGAGAAGAACGGGCAAGAAACTCCAAGGACACTCTTTTAAATATAGATGTTACAAAATCCTGGGTACATCATTGTTGTTGCTTCTATATGTGAGAACAATGTACAAAAAATAATCAAAAGCAATTGAAAATATAAGATTAAAAATAAGCCCTGGCAGATAAGAGATGACCAGTCTCAACTGACGGCGCCCGTTCACGAACATGACGCGTCGATCAGCACCATCCAGCTCAACCATTTTGTAGGGAACCGAATAGTTTCCAAATATATATATAAATATACGTTTTTTTGAAAAACACACTTAAAGTTCAGATTCTACTCCAACTTCAAACATTTTTTTACTTTTTCTATAGAACTAGTCATTCTGAAAACAACCCAGTTGTCACTTTCATAAAGTGATACTAACATGATACTCGTTTGAATGGAAGAAACAACAATTGGAAAGAAGGATTTCAATAGACCATAGATTTAACAATTGATTTCTTCAACAGTACGATAAAAAGAACGGCACTATGAATAGCCGCTACCACTTTATTGCATTCATATTAAAATTAACCGCGTGTGTGACAGGAACTGGAGTTGTGGGTGTCGGAAGCCGTCAAGCGGATGGACGAGACCGGAGCCCCGGAGACCGTGCCCGAGGCCGAGGCGCTGCTGGAGCTGCATCACGAGAAGAAGGTGAGCTGTTGTTGTTACCTGAATATTATTTTGCTTAGTTGATAGCGTTAACAATGTCAAAGTTAAAACATTTATTTCAAATAGGCCCTTGAATGTCACTTTTGAACGTCAAAATTTGCAAAATAATATAATTGATTCTAGTTCCAAAAGGTAGTTTTCGTATGGAGAAGAATGGGCAAGATACTCCATCGTTACTCTTTTAAAATGTTTTATAATAGTTTGTATAAGTACGTACATTAGTTAAATAATTATATGTGAAGACGATGCACCTAGAATAAAATTACTATACCACAATAGGTAAAAATAATTAAAAATGAAGCAACGATAGAGAAATTAATTATGTGATAGATACATGGTGCTCACATATTTATAAACACTGTAAAAGTAGACGATTTTCCTAATGTTTTTAAAATTAATAAGTCAGTGTGTGAGGAAGTAATCACAGAATGTAAAATCAATGTCATATAACAAAAAATAATAAATTTTACAATTAAATTAGCAACCTGTTTGATTTTGTGTTGATTCTAAATTATCCTATGGAGCAGGACCAGCTATAATGGGTATAATCCTCTAATTTGTAATATGCTTGTTTACAAAGTGTACTTTTAATATGAGTTTTAAATTTTCTTTCATTTAATTGCAATATGTCACAAGGTATTTTGTTGTAACATTTAACACAGTACCCCATAAAAGAGATATAAAACAGTAATATTATTAATGTTGCGAAGAAACTTTGAAGAAATTCTTTCATTAAACTTATCTTCTCCTACAGGCGGAAATCGACGGTCGTCAGAAGGTCATCGGTTCACTGCAGAAGGAAGTGGAACAAGTCCCGGAGAAGGTGAAGAGGGTCGAAGTACTCTCCAGCACTCTGGACCAGGCCTGGCTGAAGAGGAAGCAATATCTTACGCAGGTATTTTAATGATTTAAACGCCTTTTCCGTTTTTTATTTATCATAAACTGTCCTTTTAGAAGCTAGCGATTGGTATTCTGCAACTTCAGTTGGTATTAATCTGCCTAGACTTTTCCCAAATATGTAGGGGTTGGCTCCAGTCTAACTGGTTGCAGCTGAATACCAGTTTTCACATGGAGCGACTGCCTTGACCTCCACAACCCAGTAACTAGGTAATACGATACCCCTTAGATTTTCGGGCTTCTGACGACCCGTAACGACTGTCAAAGATCCACGAATGACAGCTGGGACCAACGGCTTAACGTGCTTTCCGAGACACGGGGGAGTCTCGGTATGTAAATATGGTCACACATCCACGGACCAACCCCGGCAAGCGTAGCTTAACCAGTCGCATCGACCCGTGCGGCTGTTATTACTTAGCCACGAGCTGGTCGAACTTCAGTTGGTATATTTGTCTAAATAGGTCTCATATACCAGGTTCTCAAATTGACAAAATCTAAAAGAAAAGATTCTATGTAAAAGATTAACAAAATAATAAAAATAAGGACCTATTTAAACCAAATGACATGATTGCCACTACAGCTGTCACAAATCTAATTTGATAAACTTACCTTATATAGAGTGTTTATTACGGTTGTAAGTCATTAATTCTACATTTTTGTGCAATTTTTTAATGTAACTCTAACTCAACTTTCTCTTTTCCTCTCAGGCGCATCAACTACAACTTCTGAAGGAGCAAGCGAGACAGACAGAGGACTGGCTCGCTTCTAAGGAGGCGTTCTTGAACAATGACGATCTTGGAGAGAACTTGGATGGTAAGTTATTTCCTTATTCAGGATTGAAGTGGACTTTATTTTGGTGTATGACAAATTTATAAAGTCTAGTAAAGGGTTATTTTTACATTTATAAACGTTGCTTAAAGTTAAGTACAGTACAAATATGTTCTTAATGTCCGTCAGCAAACCTCGTATTTCGTCAGTCGTCGCATTTCCATCAGTTGCCCTTTGCACTTCGTGCAGACCGGACGCTCTCAATTCACTTGGAAGTATATAGAGTTGTTAATACTCTTTTAATTAATGTAATTTATTTTTAAAATATGAGAGCTGCTAAAGTCGCAGACACGACAGATAGGAAAATAGTTTTACAGCTCTATATAGTTCACACGAAAATCAAAACAAAACAACAATAAAGTACTTAGTTCTGAATTCAAATTATTATACACGATAAATCTAATAATTGATGGACATGGAAATTAGCATTCGAATTTTGTATTAATTTTAAAATCCTAAACATGCGCATTCATTGACTGCTAGACGTAACGAAGTGCGCCGGGTGAGCTGGTAATTAATAATAATTTGCCATTCCAGCCGTTGAAACCCTTATTCGCAAGCACGCAGAGTTCTCGAAACTCCTGCACAGCCAACTGAATAGAGTGGACGAGCTGCAGAGATTCGCGCGCAGCATGTTGGAAGAACAGCACTTTGATAGAGAGTACGTGGAGATGAGATTGAAGACCATCCTCAACAGACGGAATAAGCTGCAGGTAAGGACTATCTATTGGAAAGAAAGGTTTGCTGAAGAGAAACCGGTTAGTGTGGATGGTGGATGTCCTGGTAAAGGTCAAGATGCGAGAAGCAACATTTATTAGATTTTTAACCGACTTCCAAAAAGGAGAAGGTTATATGTTCGTAGCCTATGTACGTTTTTTTTTTTTTGTGAATGTCTACCGATTTCTCCGTCAATTTTGGACCGATTATGGTTTTTTTTTTTTAAAGGGTATTCTCTTGACGTAGTCCCATATAATTTTATTAACTTTGCTTGGATAGTTTTTAACTTAGCTTCATACATACATATTTTTTTCCCACTTCGTATGTGGATGATATGATTAGTTCCTGTCACTGTTATTTACATAGCAGGTAGTGGTATTCGAATTTGTGTGGGGTAGGTACCACAACTATTTTTAAATAAAAACTTAAAAAAAAACAACCTACTTCCAAAAAAAAGCACTACAACTTTAATTTCGGAAGTCGGTGGCAAAAAACGAAAATTCAAAACAAAAAACACCGACTTCCGAAATTAAAGTTTTTTTTCACTTGTTTTTTGTGGAAGTCGGTTGTTTTTTTTTTAAGTCTTATTTTTCTTGTCTTAACGAACTGTGATACGCTAACTGACTTGATTATGTGCCTCTCAAAGTAATGCTTATTTTTTTCACCTCTTTGTCCTTACCCTTGATTGAGTACTACTCCATCTTTTCAAGAACCCGTCATCTCTTCCCTCAGGAATCCTGCAAGCAGCGCGGCGAGACATTAGAGCAGTCGCGCCAACTGCACCAGTTCCTCAGGAACCTGTACCACGAGAGGGAGTGGATCTCGCTCAAGATGCAGATCGCCAACGACCAGAACTACAGGTGAGAGGAACTATACACCACAACTAAAAAGTCAAAGTCAAATCATTTATTTCAAATAGGCCCATGTATGGCACTTTTGAACGTCAAAATTTACAAAATAATATAATTGATTCTAGTCGCCGCTTCCAAAAGGTAGTTTTCGTATAGAGAAGAATGGGCAAGAAACTCCACCGTTACTGTTTTTGATTTTTTTTAAATAAATGTTTTACAAAACTACTGACTTCCAAAAAAAATTTATAATTTTCAATTTTCAATTTTCTATTTTTGCCATCGATTTCCGAAATTAAAGTTATTTTCTCTTTTATTTTTGGAAATCGGTTGTTTTTTTTTGTGAAAGTTTTTTTATTAATTAAAAAGAATGATTTAAAAAAATATATTTGTAATCAATTTCCCTCTTCGGAAAATCTTCAACAGCTACCTTATGTACTACAACGATTCTCATACAATAATATCTATGTTTCAATCACTAGGGACTTATCAAACCTTCAGAGCAAGATTCAGAAGCACTCAGCATTTGAGTCAGAACTGGCTGCCAACAAGGGACGCATCGACGACGTCGCTAACCACGGAGAATCTCTTATAGGTACGTTCTATCTATCTACTCAAAGCATTTATTTCAAATTTACAGAAACTTTTGAATTGTCAAGGGGTCGGTCAGTCAGAAATATGAAGCTAGTTGCCCATTCCAAAGCGTAGTAGGTACCTATGGAGAAGAACGGGCGAGAAACTCCACGGACACTCTTTTAAATAAAAAAAATGTTACAAAATATTGGTTACATTATTCATAAAATGCAATAGATGTGGATATATTTAGTAACCTGTTCCGCTTAGCTATTTCTAAAGAGTCTTAAAAAGACCCTGAAAGAAATCGACACGTGTTTCACCTCTCAACGAGGCATCCTCAGGATGACGATTGACCTATCGCAAACTCGAACACGCCATTTTCTGTGACTCTTTAGAAATAGTTAAGCGGAACAGTTTACTAAATATATCCACATATATTGCATTTTATAATGGATTTCCGCAAGGGCACGCCTGAATCAATTAACTACATCATTATTCAGGTTGAAATTATACATGTGAAAACAATGTAGAAAGACGTGCACGTTAGAAGCGTCCGTAATAAAAAGATAAAATAAAGAACAATTCAAAAATAAAAATAAATTAAAAATAAGCCATGGCAACTAAGAGATGACCAGTCCCAACTGACGGCGCCCGTTCACGAACATGACGCATGGATTAGCACCATTCAGCTCAACCATTTTGAAGACAGCTAAACTGTCATCATCTGCCTAGCATTATATAGTAGTGATAGCCTAGTGGTGTGACCGTCGGACTGTCAAGTCTTAGGTCTCGAGTTCGAACCCAAGGCACGCTCCTCTGACTTTTCGGATTCATGTGCGTATTGTATAATTAGTACTTGCTTCAAAAACAGTGCGGAAACCGGCATGCCTGAGAGATATTTCTCGACGGCATGTGAAGCCAAGTCAGAGGCCCATAGGTGGCTTCAAAACTCTTGACACCAGGTTAGTCACTAACCACACGAAAAGAAGATCTGCCTAGCCGTTTCCTAACTATGTTGGGGTTGGCTTCCAGTCTAACCGGATGCAGCTGAATATCAGTATTTTACATGGAAAATTATTTGTTACAGAGGGCAAACACTATGCGGCTCAAGAGATCGCAAAACATGTTGAAGAACTGGAGTACCAATGGAGAGAATTACAGGTACCTAACATGCCGTTCCTTATAATGAAAGATAATATTTTTCCTCTTTAGGCGTCCGCACGGCAAAAGCTAATACTGAATAAAAAATTAAAAAAAAGTAAAAAAGGGGGTCCCCCCACAAGAAACGTGTTTTTTTTACTAAAGTAAAAATTTTCACTTAATCATCTTTAATGAAAGTGGTGGCCCCGTAACGGCCCCGACTTACGAGTTTCAGGTCGTGGGTTCGAACCTAGGCAGGCGCTTTACTTTGTGTAAATAATTTCATCACCACTGCTCTCAAAACGGTGAAGGAAAACATCGTGAGGAAACCGGCATGTCCTAGAACCAAAAATTCGAAGACATGTGACATCTACCAACCCGCACTGGACCTGCATGGTAGATTACAGCCCACTCCCTCCCACAAAGAGGAGGCCTGTGTCCCAGCAGTGGGAACACTACGTATATAATTGATGGCTGATTATAATTATGATGAATTAGTGTTAATGTTGGCTAGTACCAAGGTTCCACTAGCCGATGGCTCAAACTGGTTGGTGGCGTGGCTAACATGCATGCTATTTAATAAAGTTATACAACGTGTCGCTACAATGGCGATATTAATGTAACACACGGGTAGGGTTAGTGGCCAGTAATTATAAAATATAATTAGAAAAAATTATTCGTTAGTTGAAAAATATAAATTTTCAAACGCTCGTCGACATAGGGCTCTCCCTTTCCTTCAATTCGCCTTCTCTTTGTACGAAATTATTTATTTAGTGAAATAGGCGATGATTTATAACGAGCGCGTAAAAATTCATGTCATGAACAGACCTTTGGGCGTATAGATATTATGGAAAAACTACTAGATGTATCAACTCAAAATAAAATCATTTGAACGTTTCAATAAATGATCTATCCCTGTACGGTTTCTATTTTGCCATTTTCATACTACATAAGTTATTTATTTACGCCCAAAGATGAGTTAAAATTAGTGTTGAAATATGGAAGTTTCGACGCTCATAACTTTCAAACCAATACTTTTTTCCTAATTCTGCTTCCATACAGGGCTAGATAATGACAAGGCAAATTGGTATAATTTTTATTTGTAAATACTTAAATTAATAATTTATAATTAATCAGAATTTATTTTTAATATTATTGTACTGTAGCTATAAATTTGTACGCCACTGGCAAAACATAGAGAGTCAACCTGTGTTTAACAAATAAATATTCATTCGCTCATTCATTCATTTATTCATTTATTTTTGAACGTACACCGTCCAACAGACGAGTTATCATCATACTACGTTTGTATAGAAGAATTACCGACTAGTACCCTAATCTATTTCCGCTGAATCTACTATTCTTTCCCACCAGGGTGCGGCTAAACTACGTCGCGAACGTCTTCAGGAAGCCTACCAGGCAAGAGTGTACCTGCGAGGTCTTGACGACTTCACAGCCTGGCTGGATGATGTGGAGGCACAGCTCCTCAGCGAAGACCATGGTATGTACACAAAATCAGTATCTGCCTCATCTTTCTGAACTATGTTGGGGTTGGCTTCCAGTCTAATTGGTTGCAGCTGAATACCAGTATTTTACATGGAGCGACTGCTTATTTAACCTCCACAACCGAGTTACTGGACCGTTGTGAAGATCTTTTGGAGAGGCCCTGTGTCCAATAGTGGACGTCTTTCAAATGAACTAAAAAAGTAGGTGTGTGGCGAAATGTGGGTTTACCATAGGTACACCTCTGCCCATCCCTTCGGGAAACAAGGCGTGATGCTATGTGTATAACTAAACAGCATGGTTAAGCATATATCTTATACCTTTAAACGAGCAATTCTTGAATATTTATATGTATATAAATTTATTTCTGTGATTTCGGAAACGGGGGTAAACAATCGATCTAGATTAGTCTTATGTTTGGGAAAACGCGTGTTTTCGAGTTTTCATGCGTTTTCTTTCCATGCAGAATATCTTCGCTAATTTCGTCCTATGGGCCACTGTCCGTCTGGTCCAGCGGGTTAAGACGCGGACGGCAATAAACAAGTGTTGCGGGTTCGAATCCCGCTCGGCGATTTCGTTTTTTTTATTCAAGTTTATATACATATAATTTTTTAATTTTTATTGTTTTTAGACAAGTTTAAAAATATGTAGTTAATGTTTGAGGTAACAATATATATTTCACATTTTACTTTTTAAGTTTATGTAGATTATCACCTTAACACCACCATATTACAATAAACTAACCGAGCAAAGCTCGGTCGCCCAGGTACTATATATAATAGGAGAAACTGACTGACTGACTGACATATCAGCGCAGAGCCGAAACTGCTGGGACTAGGAACGTGAAATTTTGCACACAACTTTTATAATGTAGGGGAGCACTAAGAAGAGGTTTTTTTAGGGAAGAGTTTTTTGAAAATTCTACCTCTAAGGGGGCGAAAAGGGGGGATTTCATTTGTATGAAAAATCATATTCTTGGACAGTAATAAACCTGAAACTTGGCACAAAAAGTACTAGGCTTGCATGAATTCAAGATAGTATTTCAATCATTAGACGTTGTGCAAAGTTTCTGAGCAGTAACCTAACAAAAAGTACTAGGCTTGCATGAATTCAAGATAGTATTCAATCATTATGTTATGCTACTAATAGGATTAAGATGAGGCAGACAGATAGTTTAGAACCTGGATTAACACAAAGGATACTGTTTATCTCGGTAGTACGATTCCATGGGATAATTTCCGACTTCCACGCGAGCTAAGCCGGGGGAAAAAACTAGTTCTACAATATGGGGCTGACGGCCTGATAATAAAACGCGCCGTTTCGTGCTGCCTGTCCCTTCAAGGTGTGAAAAAGCGACTGAGTAACGTCTCAACATTGGTAAATTACGTGTCGTTAGAGTATCGGGGGTAACTGCTACAAAAAATCAGTAAACTCCTAGGTGTCTCCAAATAAGCAGCAAATATACTATCCCAGTGGCTAGAGCAGTGCTGACCCAGATGTTAACAGCCCCGACTTACGGTCGTGAGTTCGAACCCTACAGGCGCTTTACTTTGTTTAAATAATTTCATCACCACTGCTCTCAAAACGGTGAAGGAAACATCGTGAGGAAACCTGCATGTTCTAGAACCAAAAATTCGAAGACATGTGACATCTACCAACCCGCACTGGGCCCGCGTGCTGGACTACGGCACAGTCTTCTCACAAAGAATGTTCCCGCTGCTGGGAAACAGTCCTCCTGTTTCCCAGCAGTGGGAACATTATAGGCTGATTATGCTATTATGCTACTAACCCTGGGGTGAGCCTTGGCTTGTTTGCTCAAGAACTCGTCGTTGTTTTACCGATATACATATATAAGTTCCTAGTTTAATTACACCTAAATTCTCACCATCTTTTTCTCCTCCCACAGGCAAAGACCTGGCCTCAGTAACAGCCCTCCTCAAGCGCCACACGCGGCTCGAACAACAAGTGTCGAGCAAGGCAGACTTCGCGACGCAGCTGGCGGATAACGCGCGCCAGCTCGCTGACAGCGACCACTTCATGGCGGAAGAGATCCTTACCAAAGCTGATGCTGCTGTTAAGAGGTGAGGAAATGTATTTTTTCCCAGCTGTCCAGATGGAGGGCAATATTTTTCTAGTATTTGCAATTATGTCTGTTTCTTTTCCTCGCTACAGAGGAAAAGAAACAGACATCATCGCTCCTTCATGTTTAGGCTACAGAGCCTAAACATGAAGGGATTTCAACAAATGAAAGAAAGAAAGAAAAAGTATTTATTGGGACTCGCACAGGACATCACAAATTAAACTAAAACACACTCATTAAAACATTAATAAAAAAAAGGCTAAAAAAAAAGCCAAAAGGCTCCTATCTCAGCATATGCTGAGAATGGACACACACACACACCATTTGTTTTTTGTCATTTGATGGTAATGTAAATAGACTCGACCTAGACCCATTCGGCTACGTGTTTGGCGTCATCACTAGCGTCCATCAGTTCCTGTAACATGCAGCTGACAGGACACGCAGGACATGACCTTAAGTGACCCATCGCTTGTGGAACAGCACCACATTTACACTCCAAGGCGGAGTCCTCTTTGAATCTCCACTTGAACAGGTTTTGCTTGCTTCGGGCGACCTGGGTTCGGAGTCTAACAAATGGTGGTATCATTAGTTTCGTATTGTGAACCGATTCGAAGTGCGGTTCAATAAAATTTAAAACTGTGAATGCTCGATGTTCTGTTACAAAAAAATGCTCTAGTTTATACTCACCTTAAAATTTTGTTTTTGCCCTAATACCGCGAAGCAAAAAGGAGGGCTATGATTTTGAGCGTTATGTATGTTCATCTGTTACCTCATAACTTCTAAACTACTGATCATAATTTGACAGATGAAGTATCTTTGGAAGCGTCTTGATCGTTCGCTAGTTATAGGCTATGACTCGTCATACTTTCCATACAAACGCTCGTAAGTGATTATGGCGTTTTAACACATCTCTCTGCAATTTTTTTTAACTAATAGGTATCTTGTGCACTATATCTAGGTTTCAATGAACGCAAAAAAAATAATTTGGTGAATCAAATTGAGTATAAGCCTCCAAAAATCTGCTTTATTGCACAAATTTTACCTGAACTTTGACCGTACATAATGTACTCATAAATTGTAAAAGTAAAGAAAACATCTTTACAGAAACCTCGCACATGTAATGAAGATTTTAAGTGACAGACATTTACTTCACAAACTTGCAAGGCGTATTCAAAAACACGTATTTCCTGAAACAAGTTATTTTTCGTACAATGTTATTGCGTTCTCACTTGCGTTGGATGAAGCAACTAGCTTTTTGACCATGCTCACGTTGACCATAGACGGACCGGGAAGAGCCCTCTTAAGAATTAAAAATCCGGAGTCACACGTGTTAGGGCATACATCGAATTGATTACGTGGGACTCCGGATTTTTAATTAGACTGTCTGTCTGTCTGTAATGTCTTGTTTACACATATTTAGTTGACTTTTTTGTCGTAGTTGGGTTTTAGTTTTAAGGTGGAACTAGTTGATATTTTTTCTATACAAATTTCGGGGGGGTTTTACTCCACTGTTTGACATTGCACATCCAAAGTTAAACATGATATCGTTTTTGTCTCATTATTAGTTTTGTCTGTACGGTAACAGAATAGTAAAATAAAAACCCGTAAAAAAGTTATGAGCTCACAAAGATTCGTTTTTCTTGCTAATTTTTACGCAACTTTGGGCGTAAATAAGTAATAAAAGATGTGTAAAATCGCCAAAACAAAGTCGGCACAGACAAAGCTTAATTATCGAAAAGTTCAATAAACTTTATTTGTAATTTATTTATGCAGTGGTTTTTTCATAAAACTCGATTTTCAAAACGATTTTTCGTAATTTTTTACGCGCTCGTTTTACTAAAATCGTTCTGAACGGTGTTTGTGTGCGTGCAAACTAGACGTTGTGCAGTACTTAAGTACAGTTAAGCACTGTTATTGTTAGTTAACCTACCGAGTCAAAGCAACGTATTTGAACCCCCTTCACATAATTTTATGCGGAAGCATAGTCACTCCATTGCCATATTCAGTTTTTTGCAAATTTGTGACCCACAATGAAACTACTGGTATACTTTTAAACTGGGTAAAATTACCTTTATAGGCTCAATTTTTAAGTATTGTTATTTCTTCAACAGATACCGCCAACTACAGGAGCCGATGCAGATCCGTCGCGACAACTTGGAGGATGCTGCGCTTCTGCACAGATGGGACCGAGATGCCGACGAGGAGTTCAGATGGTCAGTATTAACACTTTCGACTCCACCCACTTTTCATAAAACTCATACGCCATGTCGCCATATATATTGGAAGTGAACGCTCCAGGAGGGTTGCCGGCATTACGTTTGCGCTAAACTTAACCGTCCTATATAACCTATTTTCCAACTAAGTCAATCAATGTTGCCATACTATTAAGATATTCACATCTAAGATATGCTTATAAATAGTTCTTCTGGCAAAGTTTCCCTTGGGGGCAATGTTGGCATATTACGGTATTTGTTTTATGTTCTGTTCTGCTTCAACATTAGATTTCTTCATACACATTCACTATATTCCTGCTATAATATCTTATTAAAACACCTCAGCCCAAGTAAAATCTATTGATTTCATTTTTATTCTTTTTACCTATTGCGGTATAGTAATTTTATTCTAGGTGCATCGTCTTCACATATAATTATTTAACTAATGTACGTACTTATACAAACTATTGTAAACATTTTAAAAGAGTAACGGTGGAGTTTCTTGCTCATTCTTCTCCATACGAAAACTACCTTTTGGAAGGGGCGACTAAAATCAATTATATTATTTTGAAAATTTTGACGTTCAAAAGTGCCATACATGGGCCTATTTGAAATAAATGATTTGACTTTGACATCCTTATTTCCAATTGACTTAAACAACTATCAACTTTACCTCAGAGTAAATTAGGTTGATTTCAGAAAGACGTTGCAGATCTATTGAAATGTCATAAAGTGTTGGAGTTGCAGTTTAGTCTCGTTTGCTTACAACGTTCAGTGTCAAATATTATTTTAACTCTTCAACACAGGTTACGTGAACGTGAAGCGGCAGTGAGACAAGAGGAAGCGGGTTCGACGCTGGCTGAGGCACAAGCGATGCTCAAGAAACATCTCGCGCTGGAAGCTGAGCTATTAGCCAGGTATGTTTATATTTAATAAAATTATCTTTAGGGATGTCGGGCACCAGACTGCCACGACCACTGCCAGTGGTCACAGCGACCAGGTAAACTGTGGATACCGATACGAACTACGCATTTGGTCGGCTAGTTGGCCGTTGTGACCATGAGCAGCCTGCTCATTCGTCAACGCTCACGGTGTTCCGCCCCCGCCTCGCCGCGCATTCTTAAGGCGCGGTTGTCAAACCTGAGTATTTTTATCTTTCTGATGTCCTATGTATTTTTTTTGAAGTGAAAGTTTCTTTAGGCGCTTTGGGCATTTTTGAGATGGGACTAAACCAATGATTTCGCGACACCATGACGACACCTAATTTTTGTAAACGCGCTAGTGCTCTTTGTTTATATTACGTTACGGACCAATGTTCTATACAAGTATTTTTCTTCCACCAAGGCGATCTTGTTCAAGTTTTCACTTCTGTCGGCACTCCCGGAGTGCCACTACTTTTTTTTTGTATAACTATAGATACTGTTGTTTATTTAAAAAACTTATTGTCCCCACAGAGAACCAATAATAAAGGCTCTCCTGACCCGCGCGGCCGTGCTGTCCCGGCGCGAGCACTTCGCGGGCGCGGCGCTGGAGGCGCGCGCGCGCGAGCTGGGCGCCGCGCACCGCGCGCTGCTGGACGCCGCCGCCAACAGGACCGCGCTTATTAGAGACAGATGCGCGCTACTACAGGTATGTATCATCACCTGCCAGCTTTGTCCCAACTATGTTGGGGTCGGCCTCCAGTTTAACCGGATCTAAACACCAGTATTTTACATGGAGCGACTGCCTATCTGACCTCCAAAACCCAGTAACTGGGTAATACGATACTCCTTGGTAAGATTGGTTGTCAAACTTTCAGGTTTCAGGACTGTCAAAGATCCACGAATGTTAGCCGGGACCAACGGCTTAAAAGTTCTCTTAATTTTTTTACGCAAATTCATGATTTAAGGCGTTGTAATTTTCAGGAACAGTAAGATATTTTAATTATTTGATTATGAATAACAATAGTGCCATTCTTTTTCTTTAAGTTGGAATTACACATTTTAATTTTTCTTTTCGTGTAATTTACTAATATCTGGATGACCGAGCCTAACTCGGTTTTTTTTTAACGACATTTTCCAAAAAATGAAATCTAGCTAGATTAATTGATCGCACCCGAAACCCCCATGCATACTGAATTTCTAAAAAATCGTTAGAGCCGTTTCTGAGATTTAGATTATATATTTACATATATAAAAGAATTGCTCGTTTAGAGGTATTAGATAGATAAATATTTCACGAACTCAGTTTACAAGAAAAACTGTCGGCCCTCAAATTATACGCTCAAACACACAACAACAACACACACACAACTACAACGCACACAACAACTACAACAACACAACACAACAACAACTTAGACGCTCAAATGCACATTGTTTCATTCAATTCTAATAAAAGCTAAAATTACTATACTCCATTTGAAATAAGATTAGACATTTAACTAAACCTTTTTTACAGTCCGTTCAACCGATTTTGACTTCTATTGCGTTAGTGGCATGACAAATGGCAGCTGCAGTAAACAGTTGGTATTTTAACCACTTTTTTGCTTTGAATGCCATCCTTATGCCTACGTTATAGAAGTCGTAATCGGTTGAACGGACTGTAAAAAATGTTTGTTTAAATGTCTAATCTTATTTCAAATGGAGTATAAAAGATAAGTTGAATGTTTTACTGGTTTATTGAAGTTTTAGAATTTCTTGAAATTCCTTGAGTTTTCACGGAAAAAATCGTTAAGAAATGGAATAAATGTCTTGATTCATCGTCCATTATATTCCAATTAAACAAAGTTTTATAAAATAAATTTCTAGCTAAGATGAAAACGTTTCATTAGTTTTCGTTTCTCAATGTAATAAAACAAATTCTGCCGGGGGTGCGAAGAAAACCGAGAGGGAGATCGTGGCCCCCGGCAACAGGCAACCGAAGGAACACGGGTGGGTTTTAGTCAGTAAGAGTCTGACACGCCCTCCCGCTCCGCCCAGAGCGGGAGAAGTTATTTGATAATTTCCCACACAAAAACAAAATTACAATAAATAAAATTAAAGTACTATATATTACGCGTCAATTCAACAAAGTACAAGAAAGAGAATGCGACTACCGTTATTATAATCAAATAAATAAAATATCTTACTACTGTTGAAAATTACAGCGTGAAATAACATGAAGTTCCGTAAAAAAATAATAGGACTGTCACGAACCAGGGGTTGGTTCGTGTATGGGTGCGGTACGCATATTTTCCCCCAACTAGTTATTTTTTTTAAGTGAAAACTTCTTTAGGCGCGTATTTTTGAGATAGGATTAAACCATTGATTTCGCGACACTGTGACGACACCAGCTTTTGACCATTAAAAAGACATCAACGCGTTATATACCGCGGTACGTGGAGTAAAAGACATCAACGCGTTGATTACCGATTTATTAAAAAAATTGGAATCCTTGTTTTCCGAGGCACGGAGGAGTCCTCGTTATATGAAGATACACCACCGACGCATCTTTGCTTCACAAAATGCAGTCGTTCTCATTAAGCCGCTGTAGGCGAACACGCAGAGGGGCCCATATTCATGGGCCAACGTATTGCCTCCGCGGGCGAAGGGCGAAGCCCTGACCCCGCTCGCCAGGCCTCCTTGCGGGAGCGTCGCGACATCTCGAAGACGGATCAACCCCGGCAAGCGTAGCTTAACCTCATAGATCGACCCGTGAGGCTATTATTAGTTAACCACAAACTCCTCCTAATTATACAAATAATATTTGTCTCATGTTTTTGCTTTTTTCTCTCACTTCCAAATATATTAATCTTTTATTTTCCTTCCACAGCTAATCTCTGAAATATCGGAAGCAGAAGCGTGGCTACTAGAACGTCGCATAGTCCTGGTGTCAGGGGACGTGGGCCGAGACGAGGACTCTGCGCTTGCGCTGGTCAGACGGCTGGACGCGCTGCAGAGAGAGGTGACCGGGTTCGACGCTAGTGTCGCTAAGTTGGAGAAAACTGCGGCTGGGTTGATGGTGAGTATCATATGATAGTTTTGTAAATAGGGTGACTGGTAATTAGTGACCGATACTTCAACACGAGACTTTGCTCATCATTATGAACAACTTTTACTATGGGATCAAACCTAAAATCGCGAAAATAAGAAATCTGCTGTCCCCTACATTTATGTTGGCAATACTCGTCAAAATGTATGGAACAGCTGATTATATTTTCTCCATTTCAAGGTTGATTAAAATGTGACATTCAAAAGCGTATTTGAAATCAATGATTTGAATTTGATCGTCAAAGCGCGTATTTTGCGTACGGGTGGGAAAATCGGTTATTCGATCCACCCTAACTCCTCAAAGAAGGTCAGCAACGCCTTTGTGTGACTGACAATCTCACGTAGAGTACCTGGGTTACCGAAGTACTTGCCCTGTATGTGGCGCCCACCGGGCAGTTTAACAGCACATGAGCTGCTGTCTCGTCGTCCTCCATGCAGGCTCTGCACAGCGGACTGTCTGTGACTCATATGGCAAAGAGGTGTTTATTAAATGACCCATGGCCAGTTACAGCTGCTGTTTTGTTAATCGGAGAACCTGTTTCGTGAGGCGGCCTGACTTTGACCATAATTGATAACGCCTTCTATTCAAACAGGATCGCCCCACAATTGATGGTGAACAACTACAAAAGAGAATCGACGAAATCAAAGCGACGTACGAAGAAATGAAGTTACTGTCCGCTAAGAGGCAACAGCGGTTACAGCAGAGCTTGAAGTATTTCAAGTAAGTTTTATACAAATTGTTAAAAAAAAACCGAAAGGGGTACTGCAATAAAATTACCTAAAAGTAATAAAAAATCTAATTATTATTGAAAATAAAAAGTTATTGCTATTTAAAAATTGCATTTTTAGTACCAAAATTTGTGTACGACCGAAACAGATTTTTCAGCCGAAACCGAACCTTCGGCCTTGCTTTCAGTTTCGGCCGAAACTGAAACCGAAATTTACTTAAGCATATTTAAAATTTCTGTTGTATTCTGAAATCTAGTGAATTTTGCCACACATTTATTTGCATATACAATTATCAGTAAAAACATAAGAAATACCTAAAATCATTTATATGCAAAACACAAACCTCAACTCCATGCTATTAACAATGAACGGCGGTGATCTGAGCCGGCGGCGCGGCGGTCGAGCACGAGTTAGCCGCGAAGTTCACCGAACGACGCACGATTATTCACGAAAGAATTCAAGTTTCGGCGCGGCCGAAGGTTTCGGCTATTTTTTGGCCGAAACCGAAACTAGATTTCTTGGCCGAAATTGGCCGAAACCGAAACCGATCTTTCGGTCGGTAACTAACCAAAATTACTCCAAATTCATTAAAAATTAGCATATTTTCAACAGGGGTCATAAATTATGACTTGTAAACACCCGCTAAACGACGGCCGCCCGCGCCCCATGTAATAACCCAGTAAAATTCCTTATCGAAAAAAAAAAATTTGACGACTTTATTTGCTTCGATTTTCCTGAAAATTACCACATAAAAACACCCTCACGGATCGGACAGGGTTTTTTACATGTTGTATAGAAATAAGATTAATTGTATAAAATAATTCAGGCTCATTTTTAGGGTTCCACACCCGAAGGGTGCCAAATGGAACCCTAGTACTAAGCCTCCACTGTCCGGCCGTTCATCTAAGAAAGAAAGAAAGAAAAAGTATTTATTGAGACTCGCACAGGAAATCGCAAATTAAACTAAAACACACTCATTAAAACATTAATAACAAATTAAAAAACAAATTAAAATAATAACAGAAAGTCCTGTACGAGGCCAAAAGGCTCCTATCTCAACATATGCTGCGACATTTGAAAAAAAAATGTCGCGGCGCTGGTATTCTGATAGGGCCCGCAGTAATGTCACGGATAGATACGGAAATGAATATAAAATAAAATAAAATGCAAAAATAGATGTGTGAAATACTTTAAAAAATTAAATATAAGTAGTCTGCGTGTCCCGACGTAACATCAGTTACTTGTCTATGCCTTTAGTGTCTGTGGTACTCTAGGCATCGTTGAGACAAGTAAAGTGACGCAGACGCCGATACCGGCAAAAAATTGTTATAAAAACATTACGGCTGTATAATGCTACGTACTCTGTGAATGCTATAATAGCACACTGTTTATTATAATTATAATGAAAAGTGTCATATCTGTGTCAGAGGGCTGTATCTCATGACCCGTAATAGTTAGACAGTTGAAATTTTCACAGCCTGTGTATTTCTATTGCCGCTATAATTTTTATCTTTATTTAATTTATTATTATAATTATACAAGAAACGTATTTTTGATGTGAGACATCTATAGCGGCGGGTCAGACGGACTGTTGGCGTGGCCAATATTGCTAATGCCCAACCAACGCCAACGCCAATGTTGGCGTCGCTAAATTATCCTTTAATGCATATTACCTGTACATAATCATTTCGATGTTTCTTCACATCTGCCAGGCGTCCTGCGACGGCTCATTTTTTTTTTAAACTGAAGTATTTTTTTAAAACTACTGATTCTCAGATTTTTTTTTGAATTTTTTTAGTTGTCTTAACATCTCCACTAATTCCTAACCCGTCCCCACAGGTTTGTCCAGGAATGCGAGGAAGTGCAAGAATGGATCAGCGAACAGATGACCACTGCAGCCAGCGAAGAGTACGGGTTAGATGTAGAGCATGTAGAAACTCTACAGCAAGCCTTCGACAACTTCTTAGCGCAGTTACAAGGTAAGACATATCGTGGGGTGTAAAGATAGTGAATAATTATAGATTTAGCAAGAAAAACAAAAACCTGCCAAGTGCGTTACGGACCACGCACAATCAAGGGTTGCGTAGTTGAGATGAATTTATCCCAAGAACAAATTCAAATTCAAATCAACACAGTACATAATCATACATTTCTAGATGTCAAGTGAATGCGCAGTCCACTGTGTGGCACCAATTCAGACATGCAAAATTATAATTAAAATTATAAGCACCATTATATTGTTTCAAGGCAATGGCACGTAAAATTTTATCGGAGAGGCAACCGGATGGCGATTAGTAATCTGGGTCTTGAAGTGTTACCGAACCCCCTCGTACCGTCCGAATGGACCCCAAATGGACGGGGGCGGAGATATGGGGGATGGGAGGGCTAACATTTGTTTATGAGATAGCATTTTTCAAAATTTAAGCGCTATTATGTGCAAGGAGTTTGTGCGTATCAATGAGCTCTGGTTTTGATAAAATTAACCCTCATTTTCAATGATAAATCACTGGTAAGGAGTTACAAGAATTAGACCGATGATTTATCACCGAAAATGAGGGTTAATTCAAACATGGCGAAACTATAAGTGTTCCTTGTTGACTACGGAACCCTAAAAAGGCCACTAATATTGTGTTATATAAATATAAACCTATTTTTATTATTTTCTCCTTTTACAGCTAATGAGGGTAGAATTGAAGGCGTCTGCGAGGCAGGCACGGTACTTCTAGAGGAGAACACGCCAGAAGCCGACAGAGTGAAGCAGAGGATAGATGATATCAAGGGGCTGTGGGACGATCTGAAGGAGTTGGCATTGGCGAGGCAGGAGGTGAGTGCGCACTTTTTACTTGTTTTAAATATCTCTCTAAGAACTATTCCGTGAATACTGGGAGATATTGGTGCTCAAACTCAAAGCATTTATTTCAAATAAACCAATTACAGGCACTTTTGAATTGTCAAGGGGTCGGTCAGTCAGAAATATGAAGCTAGTTGCCCATTCCAAAGCGTAGTAGGTGCCTATGGAGAAGAACGGGCAAGAAACTCCACGGACACTCTTTTAAATCACAATATGGTTACATCATTCATGTTAAAGTTATAAATGTGAGAACGATGCAGAACGTTAAAAGCGTCCGTAATAAAAAATTAAACAATTCAAAAATCAAATTAAAATAAGCCATGACAGCTAAGAGATGACCAGTCCCTACTGACAGCGTCCGTTCACGAACATGACGCATGGATTAGCACCATTCGGCTCAACCATTTTGAAGGGAGCTAAATGATCCAACACACACGCCACCGTCAGCGAGACATTAGAGTGAGCATGACATATTCTCAGCCGCAAGGGCACATTCAAGTCAATGAAAGACGTACCTAGTAAATGGTAGCTTTAAAGTAGGTACATAGTACTCACACATGTTATGAAATTATACAATGCTAAGGGATTGAATTTATACAATGCAAAGATGAGTAGTTTTTTAAATCTTCAGCAACTCCAACAGTATTTTCAAATGCTAATCAATTAGTTTATGCGCCCTTGTGGAGCAGGACCAGCGTTTAGCCAAGCATTCATATCAGCGATGTAATCCCCCAACTTATAATATGCTTGGCTTCATAGTGTGCGTTTTATATAAGATTTAAATTTCGTTTCATTCAGTTGAAGTGTGCCGATTCTCTTGTCACAAATGTCTCTAAATTAGACTAAAAATTACCAAAATTTATTTTATTCCTGTCAAACGACGATTTCTCATTCTGAAATAGACTAAAGTGACACAACTTAACTATATTTTAGTTTGACAGCACTAAGATGGCACTGAGATATTAATTTAGTGAAAATGGCAATTTTGCTATTCTGAATTTGTCTAACTAAATCTGACTATTTCTAATCGCGATTAAAAACGTGCGGAATAAAATTGGTTGTCATGAACTTTAAATTCACACCAACACCTCGACTTCAGGTGCAAAAATAGTACAGAATCTTTTTTTTTTCTTTTGCTTATTTCTCGAAAATGGTGTGTCCAATTGCGAAAAATAATTAAAATTTCGACCCCCTTTGTAGAACCCATAAACTTCTAAATCTCAACATGTTGGTAATTTTTTTTTTTTCATCTTTTCCATACAAAAAATGAAAAAATATTTTTAAAAAGATTTTGTATTTAATCAATCACAATCACAGACAATTTGTATGTGTGTGTGTGTGTGTCTGTATTTTTTTGTGTTTTTCGTTTTGTATCAATCACAGTCTGAATCGTTTTGAAACAGATTGATAATCCATTGCTTCATAAGATGGAAAAAAAATCCGCTCAACAACGTAAATAACGCAATGAATGTTGTTGAACTGTCGAAATGAAACAAATTAGTCTTAACCGTTTACGAAAATGTGTTACGTAATTAGATAGTAGGTTGTGGGGAAGTTCTTTGGCTTCTGTAGTAAATATTTTTACAGTTTTTCAACCAATTAATACAGGCAGTACTTTTTTTTTGGGTGGGAAATTATCAAATAACTTCTCCCGCTCTGGGCGGAGCGGGAGGGCGTGTCAGACTCTTACTGACTAAAACCCACCCGTGTTCCTTCGGTTGCCTGTTGCCGGGGGCCACGATCTCCCTTTCGGTTGCCCCCCCCCGGCAGCACCGGCCCTAGCGCCCCCCGACAGTTCTGCCGACATCTTTGAGGCGCGCGTGGAACACAACGCGCAGTCGACCCGGGCCTAGTCCGACATCGGACGGCGAGCTACCCATTACTAACCGTCCGCAAGCCCGCGCCTACGGTGGCCGGAAATCGGCCTGCGATTCCCGACGCCCAGGGCGTCTCCTCCTGCGTGCGTTTTCACGGAACGGCAATACTCATTCCTATCCTGACCTAGGTCATCGTAGCTTTTCCTCTGTCTGCCGAATAGCCCACCTTAAAAATAAATATTTCTTTCCCAGGCCCTAGCCGGCGCCCGCCAAGTCCACGAGTTCGACCGCTCGGCCGAGGAGACAGCCGCCTGGGTCGGGGAGAAGGAGTCCGCGCTCGGCAGCGAGACCGCGCCGCCGCGCTCGCTGCACGAGCTGCACGCGCAGAAGAGAAGTCTACACGCGCTCAAAGCTGACCTGGACGCCATCAAAGCTGCCCATGACAAGCTGCAGACGGAGGCTGAAAGGTGAGTCATGGTCAATGTTCACAGTGGTCCAAGCTGGACTTGAGTGCTCAGTGGTCGGTGACGGATAATGGCTATCCCACCAGTGAACCAGCACTGGGATATGATGACCTTAGAGAATATACACATTGTGACCGATATCGCTGACAATCTTTTGTGAAGTAAACCATTTTTAAAAATTATTCCAACTTATTGTAAGACTCCAAAGACTAGGTGAACTCTCCAGGAGGGCTCCCGGCACTGAACGTGTTAACAACGTTAAATAGATAAATAAATAGTGCTACCAGCGCTGTGGCTTTGCCTCACATAGTGTCTCAGCATTATGCTGGCCGTTTTGTGTGGATGTGACGCATATTTTCCCCCAACTAGTTCTTTTTTTGAAGTGAAAACTTTTTTAGGCGCATTGGGCACTTTTGAGATGGGACTAAACCATTGATTTCGCGACACTGTGACGACACCAGCTTTTGACCAAAAAAAAGACATCAACTCGTCGATTACCGCGGTGCCAATTTTTTTCAAGTTTTCGTGCTTAAAGTGTTAGTTTTTTATTTTATTTTTTTCAAAAGCAACGTCCTAACTTTAATTTTACGTTCCCACAGACTAGGCACAGCTTTCCCCGACGCTAAAGAACACGTGACCGCCAAGCTGGAGGACGTGAGCGAAGCCCTACAGACGCTGGTGCAGCGCGCCGACCAGTGCACGCACCAGCTGGAGCTGGCAGGACAGCTGCAGGCGTACTTTGATACTTACCAGGAGCTATTGTGAGTATTTACTATTATATCTCTTGGTGGGTAATAGCCGAGTACACGGTCGCTCATGCTGGGCCATGATGGAGCACAGTGGCCCATACTGGGCCATGATGGATGATGGAGCACAGTGACTCATGGTAGGCCATGATGGTGCACAGTGGCCCATGCTGGGCCATGATGGTGCACAGTGGCCCATGCTGGGCCATGATGGTGCATACAGACAGACATAGAGCGATTTTGTTTAATACTATTTATACACCGTGACATTTTAGTCATCTTACATTTCATGTATGCAATATTCCAATGACTACGAAATATTCATTAGAAATAAATTGACAATTGCAAAAATTTTTAATTGCTCCTAAAGGTATTTTATGTCGGGTACATTGAGTAGCCCTTTGTAAAACGACTTTTTTAAATTAATGTTTAGTAGTCATTAGATACATGAAGTTGGCTGGTTTTGTAAGACCACAGTTAATTGATTCAGGCGTGACCTTGCGGAAATCCATTATAAAATACAATAGACGTTGATATATTTAGTAACCTGTTGAGCTATGCCCAAAGAGCCATCTCTCCGCGTCCAGCGCTTGGTGTGGCAACACGCCGTGTTCGGGTTCGCGACAAGTCAATCGTCATCCTGAGGATGCCTCGTTGAGAGGTGAAACACGTTTTTTTCAGGGTTTTTTATGGCTCTTTAAGAATAGTTAAGCGGAACAGGTAACTACATATATCCACGTCTATTGTATTTTCTAAGACGACTAAAATTTCATGCTGTAATAGATATAAGTAGGTTAAGTAGATTTATTGCTTATTTTCCTCCTCAGAGCTTGGACAAACGAGACCCTAGCCCGTGTGACTGCCCCGGACCTCGCACACGACGTGTCTGGAGCAGAGCGACTGTTGGCAAGACACCAGGACATCAAGGTGGAGATAGAGGCCAAGGAAGATGCCTTCCACACGCTATACAGCGATGGTAAGTCATCATCTGCCTAGCTTACCAACTATGTTAAGGTCAGCTGCCACTCTAACCGGATGCAGCTGAATACCAGTATTTTAACTTCACTAATAGTATGACCGTCGAACTGCCAAATCAAGATTTTTCGGATTCATGTGCGTATTGTATAATTATCACTTGCTTCAAAAACGGTGAAGGAAAACATCGTGAGGAAACCGGCATGCCTGAGAGATATTACTCGACGGCATGTGAAGTCAAGTCAGAGGCCAATGGGCGGCTTTAAAACTCTGACACCAGGTTAGTTACCAACCACACGAAGAACAAAATATGACTAGACTAATGTGGGTAGGTCATCCACAAGGCGGACCGAAGACATTGGTAGATGGACCATTTCGAAAATTTAAAATTGTAGACAAAATTCTGGAAACTTACAAAATAACCCGGACAGTTGACTTTTTTTTTTTGACCTTGTTTTACCTTTTTGAAGTGAAAACTTCTTAAGGCGCGTTGGGCATTTTTGAGATAGGACTAAAACCATTGATTTCGTGACACCGTGATGACACCAGCTTTTATCCATTAAAAAGACATCAACGCGCGATACATTATTTTCTGCTCAATAAAATTGTTCAAGTTTTCACCTCTGTCGGCACTCCCGGAATGCCACTGTTTTTTTTAAAAAGAATTCTAGGCCAGGGACTAAAAATCGGGACGGTTGGAAAACCTACCCGGCTGATTGTCACTTTGTCACAAGCCCCTCCAGCTAGCTAGTTCTTATCAAACGCGTAATTCTATTACTAATAGCGTGATATCTTTATAAATTATAGCCTACGTTACTCAGTAATAATATAGCATACAAGAGAAAAAAAAAATCGGTTCAGTAGTTTTTGAGTTGATTCCAATAGATGGCGTTAACACTAGTAATTATATAGATTTCTCCTCTATTTCTCAACAGGCGAAAAACTAGTGAAAGAAGGCCATTTCATGTCCAACGAGATTGAGGACCGCATGTCGATCCTGCGCAGCCGGCGCGCGCACCTCGACGGCGCCTGGAGCAACCGCGAGAGGATCTACACGCAGCATCTCGACGCGCTCGTGTTCAAGCGAGATGCTGACGCGCTGGACAACTGGATCACTAACAGGTAAATAAAAATATATATTTCATTTGAGACACGCACAGGAAATACAAACGAAAAAGAAAAAGGGTAACAGCGAGATCACCTCACACGAAGACATTGAAAACAGCAAAGAGCAGATGTACCGGTGAAGCTGGTCCTGAAGCGTCCTGGCGGCGACGTCGTAAAATGATCCATAGATAAATATCACCCGTCTGTCTATTATTCCATTGTCTACTCTAGGATGCATATCCGGTACGGCTTGCAAAACTTTCTATATGTCGCTTTGCCTACCATTACCGCGCCCCCCGATCAACTCGTTTACACTTCATACGTCGACATTTCATTCATTCATTCACATTTAAAACGGAACAAAATAATGAACACAAAACAAAGAGGGGCCGATAGAGTTAAATTATTGTATTAACACGAACCTCAACGGAGCCTGGAGCAACCGCGCGAGGATCTACATGCTGTATCTCGACAACTGGATCACTAACAGGTACAGCTCTCCCAGGAAAAGTATGCGCTTCGGTAATCATCGTCTATCTACGGAATTACGAACGCGCGATGTAGAAATCTATTATAGAGCTGTTATAACCATTGAAGTACTTGCATATTTTGTATTACAATGGTTAGATTACACTGGTAAGCAGTAGTTTTATTTATGAAGTTTCATACCACTTAAAAAAATTATAAGTAAGCCGCGTAACGAAATTTTAAGAAGTATCTGTATCACAAAAATTAGAGCTGCTAAAAAAAAACTGAGGGTAGATATGAAATCAGCGAACTCAAATTACTAAGAAAACAGTTTAGAAACTTCATAAAACAAAAAAAAAATTGTTTATCTGTGTAATAGATTAACAATTCTATGAAATTTAAAAAAAAAAACATTTAAAATTGGAAGTGAGCCTATTGCCACTAACCGGGCTTAATTCCGGACTCCAAGCTGTTACTTACTTAATGTTACGATGCGCACTTGTTGACCAATAGCACATAATAGTCCAGAAGGCGCACTCCGCATTTTAGGTATGAAGCTACAAGTACGCGGTGGGCCTGTCTTGTCGGGCCAATTCAGTGAGCGTAACGTAGTCGGAAGGTAAAAGAGAGGCAACTTCTAGGTGAATATAACTGTCGGTAATTAGCGCTGTGCGACCTGAATTGCACTTTATTGTGTCGTGGCAAGAGTCGCTTTTTATTTAAATGATTTTGCGGAGAGAACCATCTGTATTAATCTGTGCCAAAACGCAGTCAAACAAATTACAGTACAACTATGTTCTTAATTTCATTTGGCAAAACTCGTCAGCTGTCGGATTTCTATCAGTTGCCCTTTGCACTTGGTGCAGACCGGACGCTCTCAATCGACTTGGAAGTATATAGAGTTGTTAATAATCTTTTAACTTAATGTAATTTATTTAAAAAATGGAAGGAATGCTGCTAAAGTCGCAGACACGAAAATAGTTTTACAGCTCTATATAGTTCACACGTAAATCAAAACAAAACAACAATAAAGTACTTAGTTCTGAATTATAATTATTATACACGATAAATCTAATAATTAATGGACGTGGAAATCAGCATTCGTTTGAGTTCGGAAATGCGATGATTCCCGAGGGACATTACGAAATACAGTACACTATTATTCTGTCTAACCCTTTCTCTTTCTCACAGAGTGCCACTCGTCCGCGACGGCAAATATGGCGAGAGTGTAGCTCAAGTGGAAGAACTGATCAACCGCCATCGAGACTTGGAAGAAACCATCGACGCGCAGCGAGACAAGTTCAATGCGCTCAAGAGAATCACTCTTGTAAGTATTAATTCTACAACAAAATCAATCTGCCAAGCCTTTTCCCGTCTATGTTGGGGTCCGCTTCCAGTCTAACCGAATGCAGCTGGATACCAGTGTTTTACATGGAGAGACTGCCTATCTGACCTCCACATCCCAGTTACTGGATATCACAATACTCCTTTGTAAGACTGGTTGTTAGACTTTCGGGCTTCTGACGACTGTCAAAGATTTATGAATGACAGCCGGGACCAACGACTTAACGTGCTTTCCGAGGCACGGAGGAGTCTCGGTATGTAAAGATGGTCACCCACCCACGGATTAACCCCGGCAAGTTATTACTTAGCCACGAGCTCCTACATTCCACAACATGTCCTGGAATTAACGTACATCACTAAACACCCCAATTAGAATGTTATGTCATAATTATTTACACTGATATTTTACTATTACACGACTGCTGGGAGTTAGTTGCGCCACTTCTTCTTCCCAGCTAAAGGCACTAGGAAGTGGTGAAGGGTGGGCGTTTTTGGGGACTTCTTATGTAATTTTGACGTTCCAAAAGTGCTGATTCTCAGCCTAGTTTGAATAAATGACTTTTAAATTTGAATTTAATAATGCAAAGCATTAGAGAGTGCTCTGTGATCGAAAAATTTGTTTAGCCTCCTTTTTGCAACTGTTTTTACTGTTACACTCCTGCTAGTACACAGAATCTACTTAATTACTATACCACTATATAGATAATTTAATTGAGATTAATACTGTCAAAAAATGTATTTAATGCAGCAGAAACGAAAAAACATCAAAATAGTTTTTTAAAAAATTACATCAGTCGACTGTGAAATCTGATAATATTGGAGCTTGCGAAAAAATCGATTAATTGAGTCATTTTTTTTTTATAATAGATGCGCTTCTGCCATAGGAGGACCCTATTGATAATGGCTCTTTTATTTAAAGTAGTTTAATTATAATTAATAAAAAACTAACTATAATATCTATATTTATTTCTAACTTCGACCCTCTTCCGTTGCCTAGCAACCAACAAAACAAACCCAAATAGTCTTTGACAGTAGGTAAAGATTGCGAGATGAGAAATTTCACCCATATTGATGGATAAAAAAGCAGTTAAAACATACTTCATGAAAAGTCGTTTCAATATTTTTTTCTGTTTTTGAATGAGTGATGTGAAGCGTGCACTTTTGGATTTTCCAAATATTATGTACATACTTATTGTGAGAGAAAATTGTGGTCACACACATCGACTGTTGAAATGAAAATAAATATAATTGCGAAAACCTACAAACGGCTTCTACTAGGCGATCGTTTGACGAGATAAAACTGTGTTCCAAAAACTCTAAATGGATTTCTATCATCAAAATTTGCCGTTAATGTTGCCGTTATGATTTCTTTTCAAAATCTCACCCAGTTCTTGAATAATTTAATTAACGTTATCTTGTCCCCAGGTGGAACAAGCCTTCAAAACGCAGCGTGATGAAGAGGAACAAGCTCGCCGTATATCTGCAGAGAGGCAGGAAGCTGAGAGGCTGCAGCAATACAGGAAGAGAGAGATGGAGAGGATCACTGAGGAGAGGAGACGCGAGACCGCGCCCGTGCCCATGGTCAGAGAGGTAAGATCATTATCATCTGCCTAGCCTTTTCCCAACTATGTTGAGGTTTCCAGTCTGACTGGATGCAGCTGAATAGAAGAATTTTACTGACCAAAAAAAAAGTTTCTGCTGCCCCATACAAAAATACAATATGTTGATTGATGAAAATGTATGGAACAGCAATTTTGTTTGAAGTGAAAACTTCTTTAGGCGCGTTGGGCATTTTTGAGATGGGACTAAACCATTGATTTCGTGACACCATGATGACACCTCATTTTTGTAAAAGCGATTGTGCTCTTTATTTATGATACGTTACGGATCAATATTCTATGCAAGTATTTTTATTTTAAAGGTTTCGGAAGTTTTTTTTTTTTTTGTAAACGCGTTTGTGCTCTTTATTTAGATAAGGTTACGGACCAATGTTCTATACAAGTATTTTTCTTCCACCAAGGCGATCTTGTTGAAGTTTTCACTT
Source organism: Omphaloscelis lunosa (assembly GCA_916610215.1). NCBI lineage: Eukaryota > Metazoa > Arthropoda > Insecta > Lepidoptera > Noctuidae > Omphaloscelis > Omphaloscelis lunosa. The sequence goes on along the minus strand of OU744272.1, from coordinate 2,557,110 downwards.
CTGCTGGCACTCCCGGAGTGCCACCATTCATTTTTTTTTTTTTTTTTCATATTTTGGAGTTACTTTTCGTAAGTACTATTTACTACTCCACTCCGTTAACACGTTCAGTGCCGTGAGCCCTCCTGGAAGGTTCACCTTGTCGCATATGGGATGCCGGGAGCCCTCGCGGAGGGCTCATTTTAAATGTAGATTTTTCTTAACGAATACAGCATTATAAACCGTGAAAATAAAATTTATTAGTATAGGCGTTGGTTTTAAAATCCAAGGTTTTTCTTTGTTCAAGGTTACAAACATTCACAAAAATATTAAAAGGTTGGAAGCTACGTATAGCGACAAGAACCCCTTTTTTGTGTGGGAATTTATCAAATAACTTCTCCCGCTCTGGACGGAGAGGGAGGGCGTGTCAGACTCTTACTAACTAAAAAAAACCCACCCGTGTTCCTTCAGTGGCCCTGTTGCCGGGGGCCACGATCTCCCTTTCGGTTTTCTTCGCAACCAGTGACAAGAACCCCTGAAAACAGTATTTTACAGTTTGTTATAACACGGCTTTAAACCTTATGCCGTAGACCGTTAACTTTAGCGCAAACGTAATTCCGGTGACCCTCCCGGAGCGTTCACTTCCAATATATATGGCGACATGGCGTATGAGTTCTATGAAAAGTGGCTGAAAATCAAATTCAAATTCAAAATATTTTATTTCACATAACACATGGGCACTTATGAAACGACAGAAGCTAGGTGCACGGTTCCAATTGGTCGCTTCCTATGGAGAAGAGCCGGCAAGAAACTCCACGATTACTCTCTTAAAAATAAATGGTTTATACAATGTTTTCAAATTACAGTGTTAATAGGTATGAGAGGACAGTGTAGGCCTATCAACAAGTACCAGGAACTTAGTAAAATAGAAAATGGTCCACAAATCTACAGCCTTCAACGTTCTCACATTCACAAAATCTAAAAGAAAAGAATCTATATAAAAGATTAATAAAATAATAGTCGAAAGTGTTAAAGAATGTCGCCGTTAAATTTAACATATTATGTAGTTCAGATCTTTCAGATAAGCTTAAAAAAAAACCTTAAATTTCCTTTCTCAAATTAGCACGAATTTATATGCGACCAAGTCGAATTTCCACACAAACTTTCATCCCCTGTATAACCCCTTTAGGGAGTGAATTTTCAAAACTACTTAGTGCTTTTTAACATTTGTGCAAAAGTTTATGGTTCTACACCCCGCAGCTTAGGTTGTGCGTTAAATTTCAATGATTTTTAGATTTTTATTAAGTAGCAGATAGATATCGCTCATGTCGAAGTAAAAATATTTGCTAGTCAGCAAGTTGGTAGCGGGGCCGAACACCCAGGATTAATTTATGACCTTTACATGTTATTCACTTATCTACAGGCCGCCCGTCGTTAGAATAGCGTTCTTGACACCTGTCAGTTGGACAATTTCTAGTATTATAAGCATTGATGTATAAAAACCCAAGATGCACACTCAACGTCTAAAAAACGTCCCCAAAAAATGAGCGCAACATTCTAAATTGTGCGCTCATTTCAAATAGTCTCGCGTCGCTCGCGTCTGGAAGCAGTCGTTAAAAATGCCGAAGTGTTCTGTGAGAAATTGTAAAAATATTACGTCAAGAAGGTTAAAAAAGGATGGGATATCGTATTTTCGGTAAGTAAAAAACTTATTGACTAGTTTTTGTTGTTTTTATGACCGATTATAACAAGCAATGTGTGATTTTGATTTATTTTTTCTAAAAACTTCATTCAACGCTCAAAGTAAAATACGGCTAACTTCAATGGCTGCTTGGTCAGTGTTAGAACAACGCATTACAGTCTCCTTTTTATTTTAGTCGCATTATAAAAATGACCCTGTTCTAATAAGTGGAGTCGATTTATTTTTTTTGTTTGTTTTTCTTTTTATTAATAAATTTATGTACTTTTGAACCTTTTTTGTATGTAGTTTTTGAAAAATATATATATTTACGTTACATAACGTGTAGGTCAGGAGGTAGCCAATTTAACATTTTTATAATGTTCGTAAATATTATGATGTATAACGATTCATTTATGGGCCAACTTATGAGTTCGCGACATGCGGCATGCTAAGGATAGACTGAAGTGTCGCGTAGTCTGTAGTCTGTAAGTGTCACATTAGAAACTTCATGGAAACTTCTAATTTTTATATTTTAGTTTTCCTCGTGACCCAATACGATGTGGAGAATGGACATCAATCGTCAGCCAACAAAGGCGAGAAGATTTTTTTAAGTCGAATAATTCAAGCGTCGTTTGTTCCGAGCATTTTTGGATGAATATATGTATGTCACTTTAAAAGGCATAAAACGTCTTCGTAAAACTTCGTTCTTTATATTTGAATAAACAATTTTAACAGTTATTATTTGTTTTTTTATATACCCATAGGCTACCCAAAAACATATTTATGCAGAAATAAAAGTATATTTATGTGTTTAAAACACAATTTTACAAACTCTTAAAATACTAACTAATAACGTAAGATGAAAAAAAAAAAGTCATGTTCGACTCCACTCAATACCTTGTCCTACCGACCACGGTCGGTCGTAAAATTTTATTGCTTTAAGTACCTGCGTTAAAATAACAACTTTAAACAATTGGCGTAAGGTTGAACTTGAAATAATATATGCTTGTAGCTTATAGAAAGAGACAGAAATAGAGTTTCGGGACACTTTCGAGCGTTACTTTTATTCGAGACTGTGCATCTTGGGTTTTTATATATCAATGATTATAAGGATCAAATTTGCAAAACACATATTCGTTAGTATGAAACTGACAGGTGTCAAAAACGTATTCTATTGACGGCTGGAGTGTCTTTTATGATAAAAATCAAATGCTGTTCTTCGATAAACGCATCACTTGAAATCCAATTTGGTTAATTTTCTTATTTAAATGTTCGTTGTAATCCGAATAAGGTTTTTAGTGATATAAAAAATGGAAAATTCTCGAAAAACTGAAATTGCTTTTTTTTTTTTTTCTATGGAATTTTTGAATGAATTGTTTGAAAACTGGCGTCTGTCGAGTCAGCTAGATTTAATATAACTTTATTTCCCAGTCGGAGCGCATGCAGACGTCGGTGGCGCCCGCGTCGTCGGAAGAGACGCTGTCACCGGCGCCACAGTTCGACAGACTCCCCAAGAACGAGCAGCATGTCAAGCGAGCTGAGAGTATGAGTGTGAGTATTATTTTTTTAATTCAAATTCAAATTCAAAATATTTTTATTTCACATAAACCTACAAGGGCACTTATGAAACGTCAGAAGCTAGGTGCACGGTTCCAATTGGTCGTTTCCTATGGAGAAGAGCCGGCAAGAAAAACCTCGGTTACTCTTTTAAAAATAATTGGCTTTTACAATATTTTCAAATGCATGACTAAGTAATAAAACTCTCTTTTACTCACTGAGTGAATTGAATTTGGAAGAAGCACGAAATATGTACAACGTTCTGGAAGTACCTACTGGCTGGCTAAATGGAGCTATTCCATAAAGCTATACAATTTAAAAATTCGACACGTTTAGAACATCTGAATGTCGACCAAATATTCCAAGATTCCAGAAAGGCTGTATTTGTTCCTAAACTTGTTATGGAACAGGAAACAGTTATGATAATTTAACTTATATAAACGTAGGTTTAGCATGTAACGTTTATATTAAATCCTTTGTTCTCTTATTATCGATTATTATTATATAGTAAAATGTGATAAATATAAATACTATACTACTATTTACTCGTATTTTCTCGCAATCAGTGGTAAAAAGTAGAGTACACAAATCGTGAAAAAAAAAACATCTTTATCCGTGTATCCCTCGCTCCGCTCAGGATTCTAATCAAGAATCCCTCGCTACGCTTGTGATTCTACTCTAGAATCCTTCGCTGTTCTCGGGATCCAACATAGTCCCTCGAATAAAATTCTCTCTTTTTTCACTTGTTGTATTATCTACTATTCTGTATGAATGAGAAACTTTATCAGTTTTAAATCAGCTTTAAAAAATCGGGAGGTGTCTCGGGACACCTGATTAGAACGAATTTCCTTTCGCAGTGTTACAAAAACCCTGTCCGAACCGAAAAGGGCGCATAGGTACGGCAATAACTTAAAACTAAAAATAAACAAACTATAAATTTAAATCTAATATTATAACATTTTTATCTTAATTGAATCTTATTATTATTATTTATTTATTGCAAAATTGAGTAAATGAAATTGTTTCTTATCTGATTTGGTTTTGTAGCTATAGCTAGCTTTATGTAACTTATTTATTTATTCCAAAATATTTGTTAATACTGGTAATGGTCGTCTAGTGGCAACCACTGAACCTTAAATATGTTAATGCAGTGGACTGCAAAATTGTTACTAAGAGTTCTGTTAACCCTAAGTATTATATATGTTGTAGTTGTTTATTATCCCTTAATAAATAAAATAAAAAAATAACTTTACCAGAAAGTAAAAAAAATCTTATTATTACTGAATATAAAAATGTTATTACTATTTAAAGTTCACGTTTTTAGTACCAAAATTACCTTAATTCCATTAAAAAATTGTAAGTTGTTAAGATTTGTAGACTGCGCCCATATAGAAAGCCGGTGAAATTCCCCATTGAAAAATTTTTTTTTTTTTTGTAAATTTCCGCGTAAATAGACTCTCAGTATTATTCTGAGCAACACCCTCACGGATCGGACAGGGTTTTACTACTAATACACAGCCATGTAATATGGTCTCAAGTTTAAAGTATCAAAAACGTATACTAGATGGCTCTGTATTAAAAACAAAAACTCATGACACTTGAAACTGACTCTTACGGACACAACGCTTTTTCGTTAAGTGGCAAATTTTTTCAGTTTACTCCTACCGCAAAGGGCGTTAAAGAACTTCGTTCGAAACTTGAAAATATAAGCTCTAATAAATGCATAGAATTTGTGTTTATCAGTACCATCCGGTTGCCTTACATCATTATAATTGAAATAATGTATACAATTCTTGAAACTCCTTACCGATGATTCATCACCAAAAATGAGCGTTAATTTTATCAAAACCAGCTGGCATTGATCCACACAAATTCCTTGCACATTTTAGAGCTTAAATTTTTAATGCCAAGTCAAAAAAAAAAGATTTACCCCCATCCTCAATATCTCCGCCCCCGTCCATTTGGGGTCCATTCGGACGGTACGAGAGGGTTCTGTATCACTTCAAGACCCAGATTACTACTCGCCATCCGGTTGCCTCTCCGATAAAATTTTACGTGCCATTGCCTTGAATATTGGTATCGTTTGCTCTTTCTAACTTGTGGGCAATTTGTTGTCGATAATTTGGTGCCTTGCAAAAAACAGTAACTTACAGCATCTATTTGACTTACATGCTTCAAACATATATAACATCACGCCTGTATTCCCCGAAGGGTTAGGCAGAGGTGTACCTATAGTACACCCACATTTCGCCAGTTATGTTTAAGTACCATGTAATAGGGGGCGAGCCTATTGCCATCAACCGGGCACAAATCCACACATTAAATTCTTTCATTATTTACCTAAATCTTTTAGAGCCTGTTTAAAATGTCCGAATGGCCATGACTCACCAAATAAATTAATTATCTGCGAAGTAATTTTACAGGAACGTTGTTAGAGGTAAATTAATCCTTTGTAATCTATTAATGAATGATTTCAAACCGTATCCCACAGGTGGTGAAGACTCCAAAGCGCACTCCGTCGTTCACGACCCGGCGACGTACTCAGAGCTTCAGAAGACATCACCGCGGTGATATCGCAGAACTACCGCCCGTCGAGATAGAGGGTAAGGGGATTGTAATAAAGTGGTTGCAGGATAATAGATCCAAGAGATTTTTTATCAACATTTTGGAGAGAAAAATCACATGGTATGGGATTCTTACAAGTTACATTATTACATTATTTTTTAGACACCACGTAGTTTTCGGTTTTTTAAATTTTAATAACTTACGTACATTCAATTGATATCGATATCATGGAAAGAATCGAGTTTTCAACTATCAGTATATGCTTTGTCTGAAATCCGATCTAATTTTATCGCTTATAATTAATAAGAGAGTAGAGTATGTTCATCGTTTATTCGCGGTAAACATAACGCAAAGAAAGAACAGAAACACGAAAAGAAAGAATATATACGTCACTTCCACGCCAAACGGCCATCGCTCAACATAATGCTGCGACCCTATGCGAGACAGACACAGCGCTGGTTTTCAGTGACAGCCGGCGCTGACGTGATGACGTCAACCGGTGCAGCATACAATGAGATAACGATAACAAAATAAAATAAATACAATACTTAGTCCTAAATGTAATAAATATAATATTTAAAATGGCAGCACTCCGTTCCGTCGACAACAGGTTACAAAAAGTTTTTTGGCTGTGAATATACGTCCGATTTTTTCATCAGATAGTCTGATCCGGCTATCAGAACAATGCAAAGTATTCGACTATAGCAGGGTGGCCAACCGCTCGATCGCGATCGACCGATCGATCGCGGCTATTAGACCAGTCGATCGTGGCAATACAAAAAAAATAAATAAGTTAATATACCAAAAAAAAATTTTTAAGTAAAAAATTGGTAGAATAGACCACGCAACGTAATCACCAACTGCTGCGCGCATCATCTTGTATCATTTTTCAATCGCTGTTCAATCATGTTCAATCACGTTATTTATGTTCTCTTCCACGCAGTAGCTCAGACGCAATACTCACACTACTATAAATCAGTAGTTACTAAGAATAATTTTCAATTTTATGACCTCTTAATAAAACAAATAATACTACGTAGGTAATTGTACACTGTTCATAAAAAAAATCAAGAAGTATGTAATTGGTAGATCGCCCAGAGTGTCATCGGTAAACAGTAGGTCTTGGGTCTAACCAAGTTGGCCACCCCCTTTTTTTTTTTTTTGAGGGTGGGAAATCATCAAATAACTTCTCCCGCTCTGGGCGGAGCGGGAGGGCGTGTCAGACTCTTATTGACTAAAACCCACCCGTGTTCCTTCGGTTGCCCTGTTGCCGGGGGCCACGATCTCCCTTTCGGTTTTCTTCGCAGCCCCGGCAGGCATCGGCCCTAGTGGACCCCTTCAAATCTGCTGACATCTCTTTGAGGCGCGCGTGGAACACAACGCGCCGTCGACCCGGGCCTGGTCCTTATCGGACGGTGAGCCACCCATTGCTCACCGCCCGCAAGCCCGCGCCTACGGTGGCCGGAAATCGCCTCGCGATTCCCGACGCCCTGGGCGTCTCCTCCTGCGGCGGTTAGGGGAAGTTGGCCACCCCTGGACTATAGGATCGGACGTGTGTTGAATGTTCAAACAAAAGAATGGCTTCAACGCCTTCCGATAGTCTAATCAGACTATTGAATCCGAATATTAGACCAGCCATACTGTTTTTTAACCGACTTCAAAAAAAGGAGGAGGTTCTCAATTCGTTGGAATATTTTTTTGTAATTATTTATGTTCGCCGATTACTCGAAGACGACTGAACCGAATTGATTTTTTTTTTGTTTGTAAGTTTATACTTCCAATTTGGTCACGATCTGATGATGGGAACTTGGAGAAATCGAGGGAACTCTTCAAATATTAAAGGCACACCTATAGCGATTTGGGTATTTTTTATAGTAACTCATGCATTTGCTCTCGAAAAGCACCATTCGGTAAAATGGAACTGATGAATTACAAACCAACCCACTAAAAAGTGAAAAAAAAATTTTCACCAAAAATACAACCGACTTCCAAAGTACAAAGAGAAAAATAACTTTACATTTCGGAAGTCGGTCGAAAAAAAACTTAAATAACAGACCCAAAGACACCGACTTCCGAAATAAAAAAATAAAAATATTTTTAGTACTTGTCTTTTGTAACTTTACCCTTTAAAAACATCTGAAAATCAACCTTATCTAAATAACCCACTTTTGTTTTCGATTCTTCACCAACATCCTTTTAAAATCCAATTCTTTCTTCCCCCAGGCTACTTAGAACGCAAGCAGGAAGCAGGCTGCGGCGGCAAGCGAGCCACCGTGCGCTCGTGGAGAGCGTACTACTCCGTGCTGTGCGGACAACTGCTGTGCTTCTTCAGGGACGAGCTGGACTTCGCCAGCGCCAAGGCCGCGGCGCCACCTGTGGCTATACTAAACGTAAGTTACTTAACATCACGCTAGCATCCTTCTAAAGGGTTGACAGAGGAGGTTAAAGCTGAGTATAATAATCTTTGGGTAAAAAAAAAAACTATTTAGTCCGTCAGTCAGATACTAAAATATGATTAATACGTATGTTTTGCTTTATCATGTAGCGACATCTATATCGCCACATGCGAACTACGCATCAAACACCTGACGTCACACAAATCCTGCACCGCGCAATTAGAGTTTACCGCGCGAAAAACATTTATCTAACTGCCCCGACATCAATCGTTTGGCAGTTGCCCGCCCGACACCCGTCTGGTCGGAGGATCCTCCCTTTTCTATAGAGGATGAGTGAACTTTACACCCTGGAACCTCAAAAATCATACATATTAATAAAAATGACTTTGATAAAACGCATTAAAGCTGGGGACTAAGCTCGCTACGTCACAACTCAGTGTAAAATCTAGCAAGACGTGACGTCATGCCACATTTTAACTCAATGTTTCGCCGTAATCTTTTGATTACGTCAAAAAAGAAAAAATACGTGTCCAATATTTTTTTTTAATCTTCCTGAGGGGTTAAAAAAAACTAGTTTCAATTCTATTCCTAAATACACAGTAACACAAATAATCTCTCCTCAGGCACGCTGCGAGCCGGCGGGCGACTACACGAAGCGCGCCAACGTGTTCCGGCTGGCCGGTGCCGACGGAGCCGAGTACCTGTTCGCGTGCTCCTCCAAGGACTTGATGAAGGTAAGCATTCCACTTACATAGTACTGTAATATTTGCTAATAATATTATCTAGCTCCCCACTTCCAGTACATTTGAAAGAAAGAAAGAAAGAAAGAAAAACCTTTATTTGGACACAGTTCGTGAAACACAAAACAAAAAAATAATGTTTTAAAAACAATAGTGTGTTCCTCACGACTGCGCCAAAAAGATTCATTTCAGCATTAATGCCAGACAGATGCTGTCTGACGCTGGTTCTCTAATGAACCCATAAGGACAAGTGACGGGGAGTACAAACAGTTTCAACATTGTTTGCGCAAATCACAATAAAAACCTACGATCATCACATAATCGTCTTCTTCATTCTCCCACTCACCGCACTGACTTCATTCGCTCTTCCTTCTTCGTTCTGTCTATCTCTCTGTGGAATGCGCTCCCCCTGGAAATCAGGATGGCGACCAACCGATTATCCAGATCCGGATCCTCCCTTTTCTATAGAGGATAAGTGCACTTTACACCCTGTTCCTCATACCTCAGTTTCAACTAAAATAATACCTAATATTTTTCTCTCTCAGGAATGGGTAGCCAAGCTGTCCTTCCACGCCCAGCTACCACCAGAACTGCAACTGACCCCCTACTCCGCAGTACCACCTGGAGAGTCCCCCACAGCCGAGATCAAGAGGAGATTACATGAGTAAGTAGAAATAAGGGAGCTCGTCCGGGGAAGTACAGATATCCCAAGAAAATTATGCGCTTCGAGTATCATCGTCTATCTTCGGAAATACGAAGGCGTGATGATGAGATCTAATATAGAGTTGTTACAACCATGGAAGTATCTAGGTCACTGGTGGTTGATTTTATTTTTAAACCTTATTGCTTAGGGCATAAGGAAAGTGGTCCGCTGCCATTGTCCGCGATGGTACCTGCCTATTTTGTATTACGATGATTGCAGAAATATGGATTAACAACTCTATGCAAATCCAAAAATCTTTTCAAATCTTTTCAGTGACAAATGAATGTAATACTGGAGTAGGTAATATGATCAAGCGCGGCAATACCCTAATGGCGGTTACTATGTGGCGCGACGTTCGTGCTTATTCGGAAACACGAAGATCACCGAAGCGCATGCCTTTTTTGTTTAACATTACCTGTACATACTACCATGGTGCATATTTCTGTAACTGACCAATGCTTGGCGCCAGATGCCGGTGTAAGTACTGGCACTAGATGGAACGTCCGATGCCTCTAGTTGCCCCTAGGTGAGCTGCCTTTTAGCCACTCAATAACATAAAAACGCCCGAAGCAAAATATTGAAACGTTAAAAAAAATACCAACAGTTTCTTCAACAAAAACTGACCTACCACAATTCTACCACCACATACCACCCCCAAACCCTGGAACACTACCACAGCCGTAACATTAACCCCCCAACTCCTCAGGAACGCGGAGTCTTCATCATCAGCAGGATCTTCTCCTGAGCCTGAGCGCAGGCCGCGCACACAGGCCGAAATCCTACAGGAACATAGAAATAGTCAGCAGTCACAGCGAGTGTCCTCGACTACACCGGAAAGAAATATAGGTAAGATAATTATTTGTTTTAATTTTCGGTGTAAAGTTCCACCACATTTCTGGTCGTATTTCAATTTATTTATGGTCGACGCTGCATGTTTATCTTAAGGGGGATGCGCTAAGGTAGCCTGCGAAATTCAAAATTCCTTACATTTTTTAGTAAGTAACTCCGCCTTTGAAAAAAATACTCTATTTTTTTACTTGTACATAAACTTTTAATAAATAAATAATTTAAAATAAAACTTTTTATCTTATCATAATAACATTTAAATTACATTACAACATTTATTACAATTATTAAATTAATTACTTTTCCTATTTCTAATCAAAATCGCGGTAATATACCACAAACCCATTACTTCAACAACAGTCTTCACTTTACTGGTAGAAGAGTCGCCTTAAGTTACTCAAGACATGTTTGAAATAAATGTATTTTATGTAATGTCAGAATCGACGGTGCTACCATCCTTGCCACCGAGACAGCCGCCTCAAGAAGAAGATGCTACAGAAGTTGTGCTCAGGTAAATAAGACATCTTTTTCGTGTATTTGACGTTCATACATGCTAAAAAAAACGAGCGGCCCTTATGTCGCGTATGATGTGACATCTGACATCTTGGCCGACAGTACCAACCTCTCGGAAAGGCTCTTGTAAAAGTTTTCTTCTCCCAAATAGGAGTCAGGAACAGTCTGCAGGGTCCACCTCGTGGGGAAGATCGCGGTTCTCAAACGGACGTGACATCAACGCCGAGTTTATCAGGTCGCAACAAAATGGTGAGTTTCCAATACCTTCAGCTATTTAGTTATAAAATAATCGATAGACCAGATTTTTTTTAATTTTAGTGACTTTTAGTCATTTACGTAGATGTTAAAGATTTAATAATTATTTTAGTAGATTTTGCACCCTAACTGCGTAACATATTTCAATCACATTCATGGAAATTTGTCTAATTTACATAGTGCGATTTATTTGGCTGTGGCGTACCAAAAATTTCCCGTGGCTTAGTAATAACAGCCATGAGATTAAGCTACGCTTGTCGGGGTTGACCCGTGGATGGATGACCATCTTTACATACCGAGACTCCTCCGTGCCTCGGAAAGCACGTGAAGCCGTTGGTCCCGGCTGTCTTTCGTAGATCTTTGACAGTCGTTACGGGTCGTCAGAAGCCCGAAAGACTGACAACCAGTCTTACCAAGGGTTATCGTATTAGGTTGTGGCCAGATAGGCAGTCGCTCCATGTAAAATACTGGTATTCAGCTACATTCGGTTAGACTGGAAGCCGACCCCAACATAGTTGGGTAAAGGCTAGGCAAATTGATACAAAAAATTGAAGCAACAATAAAAGTTGCATCGTCTAAACTGTTTATGGTATACCACAGACCAGAAACTTGCATCATGTAAATGGGCCATAAAGAAAAAAAAAATAGAATAAACATTTAAGTGTTATGCACATCCTTAGGGCACGTGTTCTCTACCATTACCGCGCCCCCCGGTCTACTCCTTGATATGCAATGGCCTCTGTAACCCCATGAAACATGAGGCTCCAGGGGCTAGTGCAAATCTTGGGGTTCGTTCGATTTATCGAGTCTGTTTAAACCCCGCTGGGGTCAGTGCATTTAATTAATTCATTCGAGTATTTAATGTTACGCACAGTTTATTTAATCACTTAAAATTTGTAATGGCTTCTAGATCAAAGGTTTTTATGAGGAGGGTAATTTTGATTAAATGACTAGGGTGGACCAGTAATTTTGTTGGGTTTTTTCTTGTGACGTTCTTGCACTGTTTTTTCTTTGTGATTGTCCTTTTGGTTATGTATTTTTGTCTACGTTTATTTAAAGTAAATTATGTACAATATTTAATGAGTGGTACTCATTAAGTATAATAACATCATATCATCATTGATTGATTGATTGATTGATTGAATAATCTTTAACAATTCAAACCAGTTAAAACTATTTTTAACAAATAACCTATTCACACTAAATTCACACTTTATTTGCACAAAACGAATCTAATAAAATAATTATTTTAACATCACAATTAACCAAATTTACCCTACCATACAACAAGGGTAAAAATCACCAACACGAATTTAACAACTAATTCCTACTAGCCGCCGAAATTGGAGCACCACCATTACCCCTCTTCGGCCCTCCAGACCGTCCACCACTACCCGATCGAGCGCCGAACGTAGCTGACCGCGCGCCGATCTTACCCGATCGCGGCCCGAACTTACCCGACCGAAACCAGAACCTTGAAAGGACGAATGCTCAAGGAGAAAAGCAATCTGTCTCGGCTTTAGTGAATAGTTACCAGCAAAGAATGTCTGGTGGTAACTGGCAAGGGAGAGATGCCAATGCCAACAGGAATACGACGTCGTGGCAAGGATATGCGTCCGGACAGAACAATAACTGGCAGAATGTTGAGACTACGTCACACTTTTACTCGACGAGTGAAACCGGTCAGTTATGTTTGAAATGTGGGTCGAGTGGTATTTTGAAAATTTGGTTGGATGGTACTATATGAAGGACCGAATTAATACGTCTATTTCAGTAGCTTATCTTTATTTTATTTTTTATTTTTATTTATTTATAGTTAATTAAAACGGTACAACACCATCCACCATCTGTATATAAGCTTCAACTAACTTCTGCTCGCTACTTCTTTAGCGTGAAATTTCTTGTTTTAACATAAAATATGTCCAATGACTCATTATAATATTAGTAGAGATGTGACTAATTATACTATATTTTAGGCTTTTTATTTTTTTGCTATGTATGAGTTCTTAGTTCAACAATCGTTCCGCAAAATCAGTTCCTTGTAAAAGTTTAAAAAAAAAAAAACAATCGTCTGTTTAGTGCTGATAGTGCCAAAATATTGGAATCTCGCCATAAATTAAGATAAAATAAATGTTTTAGGTATCTCAGTACGACAGAAATAGAACTATGAATATAGTACCAAAATACCACAATTTTCAAAAGTACCGCTACAGCCTTGAAGTACCGAAGCAGCCGGGTTGTGGAGCTTGGTAGACACTACTAACATTTAGCTCCTAACTTACTGTAATTTGGCAAGAATTTACTTTGTATTGATCTTTTATTTAGCTATGGTACTTACAAGAAGTTTAATGAAAGTGTGACACTTGGCTAGAAAGCCACACGGTGCGATTTTATTGCGTATGGCATACTATAAGTTGAACCAACCATAAAATTGCTCCGTGCAAGTCATTGGTTGCTTAAATTTTATAGCACGCCGCAGGCAAGAAACTTTTATCGTGTAAATGGGGCTTGGTTTAATTATTACAGTTTAGCTTTGCAAAAAGAGCGTGTGATCTTCTATGAGAGCCATCGCTAAATAATTTAAGCTCTGGCCAAACTGAGGTGACTCCCATGTGGTATACGGGATAAAATTCGCTTACCAACTGTTATCACTGAAGCAATAGTCGCGTGACTACATATATATTCAAACTAAGGACGCGCGGATTCGCGTCCAGCCTCCTGCGCAGGATTCGCCTCAGTTTAAGCAGCCCTTTAGTGTCCAGTATATTTTCGCACGCAGTGAAATAGACATCTAAATTAACATTTTACGTGCTTTTATCTTACCGAAACTGCCAAAATATACTGTCTGCTTAGCGTATTAGCCCTTGCACGAACATCGGACAACATATTAAAATTAACTATGTCGCCATCGATTTAGTACAGAAATTATAACATCGCCATTTGAGTGAATTTGGACAAGAATCTTGACAAATTTATGGCAATGTAGGCCTTTGTGAGAACAACGTTACTATAGAGAGGCGGAGGCTCCATACAACACGCTTTCTACCGGTTTTCCTTCGGAGGTTCGCATCAGCAACTCTACTCCACCACTATTGGAAAATGGCAGTCATTAGTGTCTACTATTTCCAAAAAATATAGTGACACTGCAAGTATTTAATTCACAATAATAAAATTCAAGCAACAAAAACGCCTATTTGTGTCTTTGAATTACAACAACAAAACAAATTAATTGTTTTAAAATAACTCGACGCTTAAACGTAATAATCGTTGGTCTAGAATCATGTACTGAATTCATGGTAACAGTTTGCGCGTCAATGTTCCGATGGTTCCGTACCTATATTACGCGGATACATAAGTTCGTGCTCGGGACTCCAGTTATCCTAATCCTAAGCTATTAGGAGCAGTTTTCTATATCTTTGCTTAGTTTTCCTAAGTTTTGTTTTCCTGTATTCTGCCTGTTATAGTTGTGCTGGCAATTATTGTTTTATTGCTTTGGTTCGCTGCTACTATCTGCATTATTATTTTTTAGATTATTTTTAATGTTCTTTCTATTTACAATATGTCGAAATTCTGTTTATATAAAATATGTGAATTTATATCTATAAAAATATATCTTTCCTTCTTAAACTGAACAAAAAATACATTATCTGCCGTTGTCTTTATTATATATTGCATTGTAATAATTCTCTTCAAAGTTCCGTAGTTTTATTCTTTATATTCTCTATATTTTATACTTTTTGGCAGGAAGCCCTCATATCCACGGGCGATTTCTTTGTCGCACACTGAATTATCAACGCACTGCTTAACGCCTAGAGTTAAAATCCAAAACTGTGTTTTTTTAACGCGCAGCGATGCTCTCTGTTGGACTTGCGAAGCTCGGTTCAACACCGTGAGTTGAAAATCCAGTGCGGGATATAAAATCGTCACGTTAAAACATCGCCCGTGCTTACCTGGGCTTAGTTTGAGCTTGTATACCTATAAATACTTGCGTTAGCTTAAGTATCTTAGCTTCACCTAAATGTAAATAGGTACTAATTTAGTTTATAATTCAACCTGTGCAAAAGGACCAACTTTTTAACACTCTACCGCCGCGTCCTAACCAAAAGCGACCGTCGCGTTCGTGTCACTTTTGGTCAGAAAACCTATAGCCGTCCTCTGTCAACGCGACCACGCGTTCCAGTTCACCGAACAAAAAGTGACATGAACGCGACGATCGCGTGTTGCGGCGACGGCCATGTTTGGTTAGGACGCGGCCTACGTGTACTATCGAAGAAACGCATATTTGTACACTGTAAGGACTATTCTTGCTTGCAGCGCTCGGCCGCTATAGTATCGCTTACTTACGAAAAAAAAGGGTCGTGTGCACGGGATTTTGTTTTCAAATTGGTTACATATGCGTTACCCCGATGGTACATTATTGCACAAGTAGTCCTCAATTGATGGAAGGTTTTCTTTATGATAAATTGGTCCTTCAGTGCAAAAGCGATGCTTCATACAAAATAAATAGTTTTTTCTAACAATTTTTTATATTTCTCACATGCAATCAGGAGCAAGCCATCTTCTCTACATTCTGCATCGCGTGCAGTGTATGACTATTATATTTAATTGTATTAATAATTATCTATATTGGACTAAATGTATGAAAAAGTCTGTACTTTCGGCATAAATTCACGTACAAAATACTATACATACACATTTTTTTAATCTGTAGACAAATTGACAATCTACAATGGCTTCAAGAACAACGTAAAATAATTCATTTATTTTCGACATTTACTAGTTTTCTGTACCTTGTGTTCATTAGGAGCAAGGAGACTGGACAAAAGATGATATGTAATAAAATGTCTGTGTCAAACATGTTAATGAGGTCATATCTGCAGATGATCAGACTTAATTAGTTTAGTTTTAATTTAATTTAATAATTGCTTTAATTTAAGTGGTACAAGTTTTTGATAGTGTCCAAAATAGAAAATTATGTGCAGCTACCCTAATATTTTATGCTATGCAATTACTAAAATTGTATTGTAATTTAAGTATGAAATTATGCTAAATATGCTTTGTACACCTAGCTAAAAATATTTTAGTCATTATTTTTAGGGTAAAAACCCTTAACTAATATAGGGTAATTTTCATTAATTTTCAAAATCTGCTTCCATAGTATCTAAGTTGAAAATTATTTTGATGTTATATGCTTTTTTTATGTTTGTAGTATTTTGGTTTTTAACTTGTTTTATTTTAATTATTTTTTTTTTACCTTTTTTGTATTTCTGTGTGCTTTTGTTTATTTTTTTTGGTGTTGGTTTTCATATTCTATATTCTCGTAAAATTACAGTAATACAAGTTATATTTTGTTGTCACGATAGAAGTCGCATTTGCTACGAGTTTTACCGAATTAATAATAAACTTTAATATTTCTGTCAGTTTTTTTTTTTAACAGTTTAATTGAATATCAACATAATTCCAATACGGCTGATGAATCATGGCCGGTCCATTTTTTTCGCTGAAGACTGACAGTAACATTTTTAAAAAAAGATGAGAAGGGATGATGCCTGGGTAAAAAAAAATCTATTTAATCTGTCAGTCCGATAATAAAAAAAAAATATTAGAAACGTATTTTTTTGCTTTATCATATTAATAAAAAATGCCTTAGATAAAACGTATTAAAGTTGGGAAGTGGGGTCGCTACGTCACAAGTATAAAATCTACATACTCGTGACGTCATGCCACATTTTAACACAATATATCGACGTAATCTTTGGATAACGCAAAAAAAGAAAGAATACTACCTACCTTTGTTTTTTCATAATCTACATGACAGATAAAAAATATTTTAGTCTTCATCCCTATTGGGGACATGAGGCGAGTGTGAGTTCAGAGAGCCTATGTTCAGACCGGCCATGATTCATCGGTCGTATTGTAATACACTTTTATTTCTCTGCATAATAATTTATGTCCAAGCATTTTAACCATAACAAAATATATCTTATTTACTCTCATCCTAACTCTTACCATTCTATACCCACAAACGTCATCGTGACGCTAAAGTTGTACATACTGTCCTAGCGTACGGCGGCAGCAGTGGAGGCAACACTCGACCAGCGTCAGTCGCCGGCAGCGGCGGCTCGCCCGCGCTAGACCAGAGACCCGCTTCTAGGTAATATACTCCTCATATTTACCTGTGCCCGTACCATAACTATTTTCAGGGCAAAGATACAGTAATAGTAGCACCGCAAATGATTCAAAATCGCATGGTAGTTCACATGAGGCTCCATTTTTTAATACTATTCAAATATATTTATCGTGTTTTTTTATTATTCTTTATTTAATTAGGGACTTTTGTAATCGCAATGCGTATGTAAATAAACAAA
Source organism: Omphaloscelis lunosa (assembly GCA_916610215.1). Taxonomy (NCBI): domain Eukaryota; kingdom Metazoa; phylum Arthropoda; class Insecta; order Lepidoptera; family Noctuidae; genus Omphaloscelis; species Omphaloscelis lunosa. The sequence goes on along the minus strand of OU744272.1, from coordinate 2,539,510 downwards.
AACATACTGCTACGGATTACATTTGGACCATGAACTTGAAGCATCTGGGTGAGACAGAATTCTATGGAATGTGACTAAGTTGCCGTGTTACTGTGAGATTTACCCCATGAATGCTGCAAGCCCTTATCTATTATTATCACTATCTTCAAAACCAAAGAAATAATAGATTATGTTTGGGCCACGGATACGGTGAACAATTCCTTGATAATTCAAAAGCTCTGTAAAATGTTTAACAAAAAAAAAGGGTTGAAATCAGCATACAGTAAGCTACCATAGATATTAACGTACGATTCTACATTCTATCAACATAACTATTCGACAGACTTTCGAATCGAAAACGACACTTTTTCGGTTATCTGATTTGCATAGTCCCTGTAGCGTGGTGATCAATGCTCGTGCCTTCTGTGTATGAGAAGATATGTTGCCTTGCAGTGGGACAATAATAGGCTGGTATTATTGTATTATTAAAGGTTAGGGTAAAAGTGATTAAATTGGCCGCATTGGTCAATGGGTAAATACATTTTACTAATATTTAATTTTTATTTTCATCTAGGTCATCAGGCGAGTCCGAGCTATCAGTGAGCGGAGTCACAAAAGATAAAAAAGATAAAAAGGGCGTCTTCGGAGGTCTATTCAGTAGGAAGAAGAGACCACAGAGTCATATGTAATGTCACCGTCAGACAGTTGTCAAATTATTGATTGATAAATAAAATTGGATGATTGATAAACAATAATTAATTAACTGATTGATAAGAAGAAAGATTATACGTAGTTGTTGTTAAAAATCAATTAGTGTTTATTTATAAGATAATACTATAAAAAATGCACGGAATATTTCAAGTTTTTTTGTAAAAATTGTTAACTTTTAAAATTTTTTGAAATGTTTATTGTAATCTGTTGAAATAAAATTTTATTTTATTGACGTTTGTTTATGTCAGTAATTTGACAGCAACTAATTTGACAGTTGATAGTTTGTATATAAGCATAACACGAGTATATACATAAATAATATTTTTTGGATTAAGTATAATTGGATTAGTTGTTTAAAATCGTGCCTTGTTCGAAAAATTCATGTAAAAATACATATGTTCGTCGTTTCCTTAAAAAAAAATTATACAATGACTTGTTCTGACGCATTTTGACATAAAATTAAAGATGGCCGACTTAATTATTTTGACATTTTGTAACGACTGGGGGCTAAGACGTCATGACGTACATACAAGTCATTGTATTTATGAGCTTTTCGTCGTAAGTACATATTTATGTAGGATATTATTTTCTTCTCTTTTATTATATTTATGTATTGTTAAACATTCCTTAAAATTACACGATCTTAATTGAAACGTATTAGACTGTTTAAAAAAGAGGGTGTGTTAAGACGATAGAAGTGGGAACTTACGACTGGAGCCGAGTATACGCGATTCAGCGCCGAGGATACGCTATTCAGCGTCACCGACCGACTGGAGCCGAGTATACCCGATTCAGCGTCACCGACCCGAGCGTGACGGTTCAGTTTTGTTCACAAGAAGTTTTCACTTCAAAAGTATTGTATTAATTTCTGACAATAAAGAATAAAGGGGCCAATTTATAAAAGTATTATTATATAAATGTTTCGGCGTAATAATAACAAAAAAAAAACTATATTTCGTCATGCAACTTGTTATCAACGCATTTGTTAATCATTACGAAGAAAAACGTTAAAAAGTCATAGTTGTTATTCTACTGAAGTTAAGCAACCGCTGTGCGGCCGCGAATCGGATGGGTGTGCAGTCAAAGATCGTGGAACGTCGTCACAAATTGGGACCAAATAATTAAGTCATGGTCGTTATAATTGTAATTTTAAAATGTAACTTTAGGCTATGTCTTTTACGGGCTAAGCAGAGAAAAGGTTCTTTTTTATCTTTTATAAAAGATAAAATTATTGGAATAAGGTTAATTACATTAAAATTCGACAATAATAAAAACCTAAGTTAATGTTTAGAAAAGGTTACATTTTAAAATTACGAATAAAAAATTGAAAGCAATCGTTTTAATAATATTTTACAGTCTTTTAGTTTAAGAAACATTTCTTTAAGAATAATTTTATTATTCATTACATTAGTTCGGGAATGGAAACTCAAAAGCCATTTAAAAAACACTTCGAGTGAATTGAACTATAATTATAACTTCATTCAATCAATCTTTCATTCATTCATTCACTAAATCAATTAGTTCACATAATACACAACAGTATTTTACGTAATTTTAAAGCACTTTTTTCAAGCGACATGTAGCTTTAAATATTAAAAGCTACTTTTAGAGTTTCCTTTACCTGATATTCATCATAATATTGTTAAAAGTTTATGAATAGCATAATGTAAGTTATAACATCTTATTTTTTGTTCTATATCGTCAAAGTTGTAATAAAACATGAGTATAATATGAAAATATGTCGTTTTTATTTCGATTAATGTACAAAGCGGAGACATAATGCAAGCGTACGATGTAGCAATAGGCTCGCCCCCTATTACATGGGACTTAAACATAACTGGCTAAATATGGGTGTACTATACGTGCACCTCTGCCTGACACTTCGGGGATTATAAGCGTGATGTCATGCATACGATTCAAGTTCTTTTGTAAAAATATCAAAGTTACGTTTAAACGGAAATATATAACTAATCCGTTGTAAACTTATTGAAATTGTAATGATGAACGCTTTTTAAATTTAAAAGTCCATAATACCTCAGCTCAAATTCACTCCTTATCTCGCTCACACGATACTGCTCGCGGACTGAGTGAGAGCGAGACTGAGCGGCGGGGAGAAGGTTCCAAGGCGCCAATAGTTTAGGTAATTTCTTTTTACGGAGACAGTAATGGTAATATAAAAACATAATCACTGCTGTATAGTTCAGTTTTTATGTAAAGTTTCATTATCTGAGATTTTTTTTTAAATATCAGCGGTTTATTGTTCGGATGGACTTAACTTTGGATTTTTTTCCATCGAGATTTTTTTATGGAATCATGTTTTCGTCAAACATAGTACTTAACACTAATCCTCAACTCTTCCATATATTTATTTCAAAATTAATGCTGCAGTATTTACGATATAACGGAGGATCATACTAAGCAATTTGAGCCTAAAAATAAAAATTGCACTTCAAACATTGCACACTTTTTTATACTGAACAATATTTTTTCCGAAATTTCTGTCTTTGTCCTACAGTAAAAGATGTTCATATTCAAGAGTACTCACGGGTGATCCCTTAAAATATTTTACATTGGCAATATGACAGGAAAAAATACACAAGTTTATAAAGATTCAGCACGCGTAGCATGACGACAATAGAAACGGGTTTTGTCGACGGAAGAATAGACAAAATGACAGATTGTGATTGTTTATCTGCCATTTTGTCTATTCTTCCGTCGATAAAATCCGTTTCTATTGTGGTCACGCTAAGCATGCTGGTCGAAATAGTAGAACACCCTTGTAACAGCTATACAGGGTCAAATCAGATTAGCTAGCGAAACGACGGATGCTATCGACATCTACAACTGACTACAGGGTCAACGGCCGCTGGTGGAGTAGTTACTTGAAATCAAGGCCCGAAACCGATATGATCAATACGGATATTTTTTCGATTTCAACTTTTTTTTTACATGTATTTTTAAAGGTAAAATTGAATACAAAAAGTATTAATACCGGTTACCGAAATATAAATTACCTCTAACTTACGCGTGCCGTAGGCATTAGTCAAACCGCACACTTCGCCCGTGTGTGTATAACCCGTAATAAAACGGTAACCTAAAAGAGGTAACATGTTTCTTCTTCATAGCTACCCAGATAGCGGTAGACCTTAGTCGTAGAAGTAAGCAAAATTGTTCGATACCTATACAGTAATTTATAATTTTTTTCAGTCCCTGCTTGGAATTATGAGTTCAGTTTTTGTTTTTTTTTTTTTTTTTTTCATTATCTGGATGACCGAGCTTTGGTCGGTATTTTTTTTTTGGTTGACGTTTTCTAAAAATGAAACGTAACTACATCGATTTATCGCCCTCGAAACCCCCTGCATACTAAATTTCATGAAAATCGTTGAAGCCGTTTCCTAGATTCAGATTATATATACAAGAATTGCTCGTTTAAAGGTATTAGATTACATATCACGTCTGCGCAGTTCCGCTAGTTAATTTAATTTGACCCCGTTTAAAGGTTGTAGTTTAAAAAACCGTGTATAACAGCCAAGTATGGAAAATAGTGAAAAGCATACACATTTTACAATAATGTGCACAGTGCCCTAAAGCGTTGATGCCCAAGAGAAGCGGTTCCGTCTTTTTTCACCAATATTTGCAGTAAAGGTGTCAAAACGCTCTGTATTTGAACAGCCGTTAGGGCTAGCGCACACTGCGGTGCGGTAAAATGTGGTGCGTTTTTTCTTCGCTACGGTATAATAAAAAAACGAGCGAGCCATACAGTATTCGCATATGATGTGTAACATCTGACATCTCACCTTGGTAATAAGCAGGGATCGGAGTAGGTAGATTGATTTTACGTTCTCGCATCATGAATAGTTATAGAAATCATAACATGTATAGCCTTTTTTTCCGGGATTTCATTTTGGTACTTACGGGATTTAATCAAATATAGTAAAAGTAAGGATTTTTAAACTACTACATTAGAAATTTATAGAATGCGAAAGATAAACATTTAAAATTGTTTTTTTCTTATTTATCAAATAATAAAGTGAATCTTACTGTTGTGCGTCCATTCGAAACTTACATAATATGACTAATTTAGTAGTTATTTCTTGTAAGTGTATTATCTGCTGCTTGTAATTGTTACGATTCTTTAATAAATAAATAAAAATATCTTTTTATACTTATTAATATTTTTTTGCATTCAATGTAATAACAGCAAAAGGGTTAAACATTTCTTATGATGTATTCTTTATTCTACACATTTGAAATTCCTTAAAAAACAGCTTAATAATTTCAAAATCCCGGAATCCCGGAGGCATATATGTGCATATACGTGCCAGTTTATTCACCTCAAATCAATCTACCTACTCCGATCACTGGTAATAAGCAACATTAAAGTTGCGAGGCCTTGTCAAGGTCGTTTCTGACGGTCAACTATAGCACTGCGCGCGCTCATTGAGCAAATCAAATAGCGCGCGCTTCCCCGGCTTCCTGTTACACAATTCGTCGCTTTCCACAAAATTACTCCCACAGATTGCAGGAAAGTGAGTGGAAAGATGTTACACATCAAAAACGCAGACGGGTCCGCGCACAGGCTGTGAAAAATTGCATGTTTTTTGTATACAGTTTTGGGTGCATCCCTTGACGGGCTTAAACTTTTTCGTAAGATATAGAGAATTACGAGCGCTTAGTCGGTGTCTCGGTGCGTTTTTTTTTTCACTGCTGTGCGCGGTACATCTCGTGGATAATAAATACGTGAGGTGGAGTCACCGCAAATTTGCAGCGGAAGGCCCATTGTGAATTAACCGTATGCGTTTTTTTCATCGAAATTTGCGCACTACTATGACATTCCATACTTCACAGAGCGCGCTAACCCTAATTGTTTAATCGTTCACCGCTTTCTCAGAAAATCGAAGCTTAATTTAAGCATCGGCCATACTAGCCAGTACACCTGAATATAATGGAGCAGGATTCAAAGGATTATAATTGGCACCGAATCGCCGTACTACCTCTATATTCCCGATCTGAAAGACTTGTTCTAAACCTAACCTCACTTGCCCAGCTTGCAGCAAATCAGGATTAAAGTTTGTCCCCTCTTTATTTTTGATATAGTAACTTATATCGCCTTGTGGGTCAGCAGAATTGCGCGGTAAATACATATGTTCGTAATGCAAAGATCTTTTAGTAATTTTGTGTTTTTTTTCAATCTTTTTATGCTTTAAATCGTGGAGTTTCTGTAATTGAGAGAGGATTTTTGGCTTGTGGATGTGATTTTTCCTGTGGCCATGTATGTATGTACGGACTACATGCAAAGGTTTGGGTACATGCAAGTGTATAACTTTATTTTTAAATAGTGATCGTTTGTGGATATTTTTCGGCTCATTCAAATCGTTTTTTACATCGAAAACTCCGGATTTTTTATTGAAATTCTTTTTCTGGTAAATTGGATTGGAGTTGTCCCAGACCTTGTATTTCATGTAATAATTCGCTAGTTTTGAAAAAGGATCATCTGTAAAACGTTTTTTAATCGATTTGATTTCTGATACGGGATATTTCCACGACCGTTTTGCCAATTTTGTAGATGATAGAAAGTGTTCAAACTTTTTTCTGATTACCGGACTTTTTTTGACAGATTTGACAACGGACTTGAAGTTCGACAATCGATTAACATGATTTGAAGTTACCCTACGTTCGTCAATAGAACGTTTTCTAAAGGATTTCGTGTTTATAACAGAGACATCTGAAACAGGATAGTGTATTATCGACGAACCAACATCCAACGGTCGTTTTTCCACGGATTTGACAACCGGTTTAGGGTTATGTGACAACGGAATAATGTAATTCGACATTTGAATATTATTGTCATCTATAGAACGTTTCTCAAAATGATGTTTTACTTCTTTCTTTTCAGCTAGATACGCTAAGCGTTTTTCGACAATAGTTTTTACAACGGATTTGATATTTGACAAACGGTGTTTTATCAATTTGACAATAGGCACGGGGTATGTTAACTCATGTAGAGGTTTTGAAGGGAAGTAGTAAGTATAGTCGGTTGATCGCTTTGATATTCGGGCTGTAGTTACGAAATTATTTGGAGAAGAATCGTCAGCAGTAATAAGAATTTCTGATGATTGGTCAGCTACGCTGTCTGAGGGGTTGTTCATGGGTACCACGTTGTTGAAGTTTGATGGCTGCGATGATTCGGTGGTACCTGTAACGGAAATTACATTAAAATATCTACTAAAATGTTGTCAATTTTGCTCACCGCAATATAACAGCCGCCATTTAACGGCCGCCATTTAACGGCCGCCACATAACGGCCGCCACATAACGGCCGCCACATAATGGCCGCTATTTATTGGCCGCCATTTAACGGCCGCAACATAACGGCCGTCAAATAACGGCCGCAATATAACGGCCGCCATTTAACGGCCGCCATTTAACGGCCGCCATTTAACGGTCGCCACATAGCGGCCGCCACAAACCGGCCGCAATCTAACGGCCGTCAAATAACGGCCGCAATATAACGGCCGCCATTTAACGGCCGCCACATAACGGCCGTCATATAACGGCCGCCACATAACAACCGCCATTTAACGGCGGCCACATAACGGCTGCAAGATAACGGCCGCCACATAACGGCCGCAACATAGCATAGTTTTGGCCGCCAAGTAACGGCCAAAACATAGCGGCCGCCATTTAACGGCCGCCACATAACGGCCGCTAGATAACAGCCGCCACATAACGGCCGCACCATAGCGGCCGCCAATTAACGGTCGCCACATACCGGCCGCTAGATAACGGCCGCCAAATAACGTCCGCCACATAACGACCGCAACATAGCGGCCGCCATTTAACAGCCGCGCCGCCATTAATGACAGTGTCAGTTTTAGAATTGTAACAAGGCCGTTGTAATGAAGAGCGTCTTTAATTTCTTTGAAGTGTTCTCAAGACTTGTAAGGTTAAAATTGCATTGCATGTGTGTGTGTGTGTGTTGTTGGCAGTAGTAACTCGTTTAGTTTGTAATAAAGCATTTTATCTATGATAAAGATATTTGTTTAGATTCACACAACATTTAAAAAGAACAAAGTAATGCCCCTTAACTATCAATAGGTATAATTTCAAAATAATTAATGTTGTACCAATATTTGTAATAATTCGATATTGTATGATTTATAATGATTGCAACTTAACAACTACTGGTTACGCTCAGACGTTTTGATTTATTTCTAATAACTTTTACAAGAGCTGTTGCCAAATATTTGTAATCGAGTTTGGAGCAAATATCACACTGCCATTTTCGGTGAGAAGAAAATTTGACATAATCCCAAAGTTCATTTCTAAAACCAATATTTTTTTAAAGTTTCTGTTTACTTATCCACTAATAAAGCTTTAACCTTTAAGAGTTATCCATCTGTATTTAAACCACCGAACTTATAGTGGCTTATGCGGTCGAATTATGGAATTTTAGCAAGGCTAGGTTTGGACATTGGGACGGGCTGGATCAAAGTTTTGATTATGATTAGTCAAGGAATTTAAAGCTACGTGCTCAGCTGCAACAACTGCTGGCACTTCGTTACCGAGCAAGGGTCGGGGGGAGTATCATTTACTCGGGGACGCGGTCGCGATCGCAAAGGACCTCGGCGGCGAGGTCGGAATGACGGGAGGCGTCTGTTTTTGTACACTGTGCTGGTTTCCCTACTGCTCTCCTGGAGGAGGGTAATGGGGTCGTCAGGGTCGGTAAGGTAGGAAAATGTAACACGACCCTACTTACAATACCTGCTCCTGCCGGTCTTTGCTGAGAAAATCTCACTGCGAAAACTTAGGTCAAGTGAGCTGTTTTTCCACTTGATTCTAAGGAGTAGGGATTGAGATTATTGACGAGCAAGGACAAGCTCAGTTTACCTAAGTCTTTAAGGTGAGATTTTTAGAGAATAGACCGACTGAAAGTCGAGTTCTCGAACAGATATTAGATTACTTTTCAGCCATGGAATTTTAGCGTGCAGATTGGGCACACCTGGGACTAAATAACCTAGGTAGGTATGCCTCACCGAGAGATCAAAGTTAAAAAGTCCTGTAACACTCATTAAACATCGGTTTACATGTATTTCAGCCACCATTTTCATTGCATTTGCTATTATAGCAATGCTTGGCAGCAGAGATGGGTGTGATATTCTAATTAATGCGCTACAAATTTATTTTGCTGTGTGTCAAAAATCGTAACTAAAACCGCCATCATGTTTTTTTATATTCAAGTGACATTTCACAAACTCCCTGTCAACGTCATTCGAACGCTTCCAAAAAACCATTCATTGGTCGATCGCTACTGCTGAGCATGAGGTCCAGGGTTCGATTCCGAGGTCGGGCAAATTGTTACTGGGTTTTTCCATCTGGAATTTCTCAGTAGCAGCCCGGAGTCTGGATTTGTGCCCGGTAGATGGCAACAGGCTCGACCCCTATTACATGGGACTTAAACATAACTGGCGAAATGTACTATAGGTGCACCTCTGCCTAGCCTTTCAAGGTTAACGGACGTAATGTGGTATGTGTAGTCTTCGGCATAAGCCGTCTTACCGCCTCCCATCATCTGCCTCATCAGGTCAGGTATCTCCAGGGGGTACCGGCAGCGTTCCGTCGCTGGTTCTGAGGAGTTGCGCTTGAGGCAGTCCATCAACTCCTTGGTCATCTCGTCTGATGATGGCACCAGGGTTATAGGTGCGGGGCTTGTTGTTGGGGTTCCTAGGTCAGTAAGTCACCTTTTAGGTTTTTGTAATTATCGTCACTAATATAAATTAGTGTATGGACAAAAATCCCCTTTTGTTAAAGAATAAAAAATAGTGACGAAATAAAAAATAAAAACTACGAAGTACAACTTCAATTCAGGTCCTAATAATGGGACCTTAATTTAGAGTCCATAATACCTCAGCTCAAATTCACTCCTTACCTCGCTCGCACGATACTTCTCGCGGACTGAGTGATGGGGAGAAGGCTCCAAGGCGCCAATAGTTTGTTCGGTTTGGAGATAACTTTGGAAAAAATCTAAAGAGAAAATTTTATGGAATCGTGTTTTTGTAAAACATGAATCCTCAACTTTACCATATTTCAAGTTTAATGTTGCAGTATTTTCGATATAACAGATCATGCTAAGCAATTTAAGGTATTATAGACTCTACTCTAAATCGTCTCATTGCAAAACGTAAGTTGATGACGTGGATTAGGATTATAAACATATTGAACCTTTATGAACCTTTTTGGCGCAGCCGTGAGGCACACACTATTGTTTCTAAACATTATTTTATATTATCTTTGTGTTTTTTTTGTGTTTCACGAACTATGTCTAAATAAATGTTTTTCTTTCTTTCTTTCTTTCTTTCTTTCTTTCTTTATATTATTGAAGCTAACTCATAAATCACACAAGCAAAGTTAATAAAATTGATGTTTTACCACCGCGAGGGCTTCCTCTACCAAATAAAATGAGGATATCGGTGTATCCTCCAGCTTATTTTGAAGTTGGTTTTAAAATAAAGAATGAAAAATGCCTTACTCTGAGTTCCTCTTGGCTCATAGTAATTATAATCTTTGTAATCCGGCTCGTAACCGCTGAGATATGCCAGCCGGTCGAGGAACCACGCCAATTTGAGAATCAGCTCATTTTCCTCCTGCTCGTCCGACTGTGAGGATAAGGGGACATTATTTATGATTATTTCCATTATTAAATACAATATTTTTAATTTTAAAGCATTTCACAGGGAAAACAATCGGCAATAAGTAATAACGGAAGATATTCCATAGCCCAGCGTTTACACCAAGGTATAAAACATGTGCCTTCTATAGTTTGACCGGGACCGCTGTACCGCGGCTTAGGAATGGCAGGCGGGACACCGCGCGCCGTGAGTATTGACGAATCAGCGGCCTGCACTGTTACGTCTAGCCGCGCACATAGGTACCTAAGGCGCGGAACAGCGGTCTCGGTCAAACTATGGTTTCGTTTTCCGTATACTTCTAAAACAAATTGAAAAGACTAGTTTTATGTACAAAACTTGCCAAACGTTATTGAGCAGATATTTTTTTCCAACTTATGAAGCAATGGATTAGCAATCTGTTTCAAATCGAAACAGATTGTGTTGTATTACGCCTTTAGAGTACTGGTCGAAAAAAATTAAGTAAATGAGTAGTTTTACGTTACCCCTTACTTACATTTTTAGGCCGTAAAACTAGCACACAGTTTTCGAAAAATACATTTTAGTAGAATTTCTGAACGGCAGCCCGGAGTTTAGATTTGTGCCCAGTCACTAGGCTGGCCCCTATTACATGGGACTTAAACATCACAGGCCAAATATAAGTGCCTTTATATAATTGTAATCTGTGATAAGTGCACAACACGTCAACAAACCCATTTGGGGAATACAACTTTGATATTACATGCCTTACCTTTTGATACTTCTTAGCATAAGCCAAATCCTGGAGTCTCCCAGTCGCCCAAAACGCTAGACCAGCATACCTCCTCACTTGTTCACTGGACTCCGTTGCCTCTTTACAAGACATTCTTCTATTATTCCTGCCTCTCATACTTCTACTTCGGTTATCCGTAGAGTTGTTCGGCCTCATAGGAACGGTGGAATTATCATAATTTTGGTAGTTCAGCATAGGTGTGGAGGAATTGCTGGAACTTGGGAAGGTTGAAGAATTGGAGTCGTTTGAGGGAGGGTCGTATTGTGGCCGCCATGCTGTTGAGTTGGTTAACGTCGAGTTTTGCTAAAATGGAAATGGTGGGCTTAATTTATGTTATTTTAAATTCGATTGGGATTAATATGCCAATCAATAGATTATATCTAAAACCTAGACTCAAAACTATGCAAATTATTGCCTGTTGTATTGTTGCTTGCGGGAATCGAACCTTCGTCGTCATCTGCGTCTTCCCGACTATGTTGGGGTCGGCTTCCAGTCTAACTGGATGCAACTGAATACCAGTATTTTACATGGAGAGACGGCTTATTTGACCTCCACAAAGATTACAACCCAGTTGCTAGGTAACACGTTACCCCTTGGTAAGACTGGTTGTCAGACTTTCGGGGTTCTGACTACCCATGCTGAGTGTCAGTCACGGGTAATCGTGTTTCTGATTGCCCGTGAAGACTGTCAAAGATCTGCGAATGACTGACGGTACAAAAAATTGCATTTACAGGTACGTTTTCTGGGCCATTTATTTATATTTTTATCAGATAATTGAGAAACAGACCATAACCGCCACTGTGGTCTAGTCCACCTGTCTCAGATCCAGAGGTCCCAGGTTCGATTCCCAGTAGGGGAAATTTTTTCTGCTTGGTTTGGTTTGTGGTAGGGCTTGTTCTCAGTCCGCCTGGCTAGCTACCACCATCTTATCTAAGTCTGTCGCCATAACAACATTGTTGACAGCATTGTTGTGTTTCGGCAGTTAGAGGTAAGATAGCCAGTTCATCTGTAGTTGAGGAATGATTCACGAGTGAAGCTCGCTTCCACCTTCGACCTAATCATCACTTACCATCAAGTGAGATGCAAGCAGCTTGCCCACAGCACAGTGGTAAAAAATAAAAAACGAGCGAGTCTTACAGTAGTCGCATATGAGGTGTAACACCTGACATCTCACCTTGGTAATAAGCAACATTAAAGGGGCGGGGCCTCGTCAAGGTCATTTCTGACGGCCAACTCTAGCATCGCGCTAGCTCATTGGTCAAATTAAATAGCGCGCGCTTCCCCAGTTTCCTGTTACACACTTCACGAAATCACTCCCCACATATTTGATTATTTAGAATTTATTAGAATGAGATTTTTTTTATTGCAAGAAGATGAGAGGAAAGATGTTATGTCGCATCAAAAATTTAAGTTGCGCTTACCATGCTAGAATTCTGTCGGTTACAGGTTTCCAAGAACCTGCTGTAGTCTTCCAGAGATCGTCGAAGTCCTTCCAAGTAGGAGCTGCCGTCTCGTACTATGTTCTGAACCTAAAGTTTATTATTATCGTTAGTTCTTGATATAACTTGTTCTCAGGGACCGTGGAATTGGGGGCAGAGAGTGCCAAGTGCCGCGCACCCTCCAACTTTACTACTTGGTAAAGAATTATTCTCTGTGCTATCTATCCATCACAAAGCTTTGTTTTTGCTTAAATGAAAAAGCGCATGTTCGTAAGCAAAAGATTTGCTTTTTGTATTAAATCGTTTTTGGAAGGGGTGACCAAAGAAGTTTGCCCCTCCCCGTCATGGAGTACTTCGTTTTTGGAAGGGGATGACAAAAAAAGTTTGCCCCCCCGTCATGAAGTACTTCGTTTTTGGATCAAATAAGATAAGATATTTTTATTTGCATAAAACATGGTATACAAAAGGTGTTAGGTTTTAAAAATATTAGATCTAACATGTTTTGCTTAAAACTAAAGCATGCAAACTTAGATACTTACTAAAAATACATTAATGACATTGAAATATATAACATTGAAATTCATTTAAAAAAAAAAGCATTAATACTATAGTATAGAAATTATTATTATTGAGCCATTTATTATATTTCTTTGTGTTTTCGAACAAACATGCATGCTTCTTATATACACTCTTGCAAAAAAAAACGGGCACCTAAGGAAATTTACGTTCTAAGGTCGATTTGAGTTAATTAAATGAAATTTATTTCTTTGACGTAGTCTATGTATACTTATAATCGTGTAAATTAATGCGCGTGAAGTGAATTGGGGCAATTAAAAGAAAAAAAAAACGATGGATTCTTTAAAACCGATGTACATCCCAAACAATAAGAAGTGGTCGGCAATAAAGGCAAAATTATTTTTTTTACATTTTTTAATTAAATAAAGTTACAAATATAAAAACCTAATAACGATTGTGACCTCCTCTTGCCAAAATCACAGCTTGAATCCTTCTGGGCATGCTTTCCACGATGTTTTTAATAACGTTTTGAGGATTACGTTCCCACTCTTCTGCAATGACTCTTTTTAGCTCCCTGATGTTTTGTGGAGCAGGTTGCACTGATCTTACCCGTCTCTTTAGAACATCCCAGACATGCTCAATTGGATTGAGGTCAGGACTTCGAGCTGGCCAATCTAAACGACGGATCCCAACTTCTTGCATGTACGCTTCCACGTCGCCAGAACGGTGCGGGCGAGCATTGTCGTCCATAAAAATGGAATCTTCCCCAAGTGCAGTCAATATGGGTTGTGCATATGGAATTAGGACTTCCATTATATATCGGTGTGCATTTAATGTTCCATTTTCTATGAAAACTAACTCCGTACGCTCCGTCGAATTAATTGCTGCCCAAAACATAACGGAGCCTCCGCCATAAGGAGTGATTTCTTCGAAACACACTTCCGCATAGCGTTCCCGTGGTCTTCACAGCACTCGCCGGCGTCGGTCCTCTCCACACAGAGATTCTAGCTTCATCAGAAAACAATACTTTATTCCAGTCCTCCAGAGTCCATGAAGCACAGTTCCGAGCAAAGTGAAGTCGAGCAACACGGTGCTCACGGAGTAATTTAGGGCCCCGAGCTGGGCGGTAACTCCTGATATTGGCAGCCAAAAGCCTCCTCCTGACCGTCCACAAGCTAACTTCTACTCTTCTTACTTCTTCAAGGCTCTTCTTCAAGTCCACACTTGACGCCTTACGATTCCACAACGCCTGACTCACCAAAAAGCGGTCATCTCTTGGTTCTGTGCATCGTTTTCTTCCCGAACCAGGTCTTCTTTTGACCGAACCGGTCTCTTGATACCGTTGCCAAGTCCTCTGGACAGTTGAACGACTCACATTTAGCCGCTGTGACACGTTAGTTTGCGAACAACCTTCTTCAAGTAGGGCTATAATTTTATCGGCCCTTATCGCTTTATCACTCATATCAAAAAGTGGTATTTAATGTAAAAAGAAAGATTAAATTGTTTAATTTGCAGAAAATATCCAAAAAGTTTTTAAATATCGTAATCAGTTAAAAATCGTTTCAGCAATTCGCGCCATTAGTAAAGCAATTTTAGAATAATCCACAATAATCATTATTTTTCTTTTATTAATTTCAAATTTTAAATTTGGAACGTAAAGAATCATGCCAGGATGCTTCAAATAACATGCCAATACATCGTCAAATTAATAAAACCTATTTATTGTTCTTCTTCATTGAAGTAGAGAAAAAAATCTAAAGTGCCCGTTTTTTTTGCAAAAGAGTTTATATAATGAAGGTAACGGTAGCAAACCAAGCTCCTTAAATATTGGTTGACATGATTTGTCAGATGGAATCTCGTATAGAGCTCGTAAACATTTCTTTTGGGCGACAAATGCTCTATTGTGGTCAGTACTATTTCCCGGATAATTAGTCCATACCGTAGTGAGGACTCATCATATGCGCGGTCTGACATCACAGCCGTTTTTATATTAATGACTTTTTTTATTTGTCTCTAAGCATAGACAAATTTAGCGAGAAGGGTGTGACCAAAGAAGTTTGGCCCCCTCCGTTATGGAAATACTTCCGCGGTCCCTGCGTGTTCTTATCAAAGACAAGCATACCAATTGTAAGTTAAAGACTACGCTGAAGATATGTTTGGCAATAATTTGGCTTTTAATATTGTTCCTTTTTATCTATACAAATTTAATAAAGCTGAAGAGTTTGTTTGAACGCGCTAATCTTTGTAACTACCAGTGGGATTTGAAAAATCTTTTTGCATTTGATAAAGAAAGAAAGAAAATACGTTTATTTGCGGTAAACATGACGCAAAGACAGAACATAAAACAAAAAGAACAAGTTGGGGGAAAATATGCGTCACATCCACGCAAAACGGCCATCGCTCAGCATAATGCTGCGACGCTATGCGAGCAAAGCCCCAGCGCTGGTTTTCAGCGACAGCCAGCGTTGACGTTATGATATATCAAAGAAGTTTTTATTAACATCACGGTACGGACCCTCGACCCGTTCATTAATACACAGAAGCTTTAGAATTTAGAGATGGCAGAATGCAAGAGCGAGCGAAGCGAGCTAGAAAATTTTAGGATCTCGCCTCGAATACGTTAAGTTCTCTATTTATGTGTTAGGCGTTTTTTAGTTCTGAATGTTTTTACGCCTATATTTTATTTAAAAAGCCAGAGGTGTAGATACACCCCTTGCACCCCCTTCCCGGTGCCCATGGGTTTGTCTTATTTAAAAGTGATCGTACATATAATAAACTTTTGATTTTGTAAAATAAAATCTTATCGTGGTATGTGGGATATCATTGTCTAGAACACATCGAGTACCTAAAATTTTTCTTTTTTTTTAATATTAAAAAGGTTTAAATATTCATAAAGTATATTTAAACATGGGCGATTTACTGCAACTGCAAAAAGTTACTTTGTAATTCACAGTATCATTATGAAATACTAATTTATCTTTTAGTATTTTCAGTTAGGTAGGTACACTAAAAAAAAAAAAATACGATTTGGTACGGAACCCTTCGTGCACGAGTCCCACTCGCACTTGGCCGGTTTTTCTTTCATATTTCTGAGTTGATACAAAAGGTTTTGTCAATGATGAATAAGTACCTTTTCTGGATTTTCAATTAGTGCAATAATACCTTACCAGAAGGTACTTGAAGGTGTACAACAGGTTTTTAATATTCTGTCGAGAATGTGTGGTGATTAACACTTTCGACTCTTTCACTTTTCATAGAACTCATACGCCATGCTATATTGGAAGTGAACCCTCCGGGAGGGTTACTGGCATTACGTTTGCGCTAATGTTAACCATCGCGGACGGTCGCCGGCATTAAACCGTGTTATAAAACACTGTAAAACGAAGTAAAATGGTGTTTTCAGGAGGTCTTGTCGCTATACGTAGTTTCCAACCTTTAATTTTTTTTGTGAATATTTGAATGCGTGAAAAAAAATTAAAATGCTTGGATTTTTTTTAAACCAACGCATATCTAATAAATCTTGTAAAAATATACATCACATTTTATTTTCAAGGTTTATAGTGCTGTTGTCGCTAATAAAAACCTATATTTATAAAATGAGCCCTCCGCGTGGGCTCCCGGCACTGAACGTATTAAGGCGAAAGCGCCAGGGTAGCCCGCGAAATCTGTTTTTTTTAATATATTTAAGATCAGTATCAGGTGGTATGTTGTTCAAAATATGATTCGCGGCAGTATCAAATATGTATTACAGACTATTATTTTAATGAAATCATGACATTTGAAGCCAAGTAAATACTTACTTTCTTCTCCATATAAGATGTGTGGTAGCCATATTCGTCTGCGTATTTCTCATTTTCATAGGGATAATGTTCATGTTTATAATCCTCAGAGTTATGCTTACTATTCCCCTCAATATTGCTATAAAACTTCTGGTCGCTATTCAAATAATCTTCATACTCATTCTTACTATATTTCTTATACTTTTCATTTTTCTCAAATAAAAATTTTCTCACTTCCGGTAAATCGATCGTCCACGCCGCAACTTCCGTGAACGCGACTGTTAAAATTAAAAAATTCACGAACGAATTTTTTTTAAATGTCATTTTTCCCGCCCTTTTTTTTTGACAGTTTTTTTCTTCGGCAATTTTTTTTTATTCAGTAAATCATTATTTATTTTTTAATATTCTTTGTAGGATACAAAATCAAGATGTTGATTAAATAACAAAAATACGTGGTTTTTCACGAACACTTCGCTAAGTACTGTGTAGAAACAAACGGATGGGATTTTTTCTCGTAATTACAAGTTTCCCGCGGCATATATTGTTCGAGGTTGAATTGAGTAATGCCTTCGCGTCGACTACTGACCGTTTAATGACTCCGCCTGCGTATTACATAATTAACTAAAATAATGTTATAAACATATTTTCTTTTTGAACACCTCAGGGAAACACTTTTGAATTTACTAAAAGTTTTGACATAATATACCTGTAATTCCCAAAGGCTTAGGCAGAGGTGTACCTTTAGTACACCCACATTTCGCCAGTTATATTAAGTCCCATGTAATAGGGGGCGAGCCTATTGCCATGTACTGACCACAAATGTTCCATTAGGAATTTCTCAATAGCAGCGCGGAGTCTGGATTTGATGCTTCAGTATTCATATTTTTTAAAGTCTACTCCAAAACCAGTAGGTAGGTACGCTCTCAAGCATAGATATAAGAAAGAAGTTTTTTTTATATTTCTATGGTCATAAGCATAAAAGATTTTAGTTTGGCTTCGATTTTTACAAGAATCCACTGAACAACACGGTATTTTTAAATTTTGTCACGATCGCGGTCAAAAGCGCACTAGTTCGCGGAGACGAGAGATAGCTGTGTTTTTTTTTATATTTCTACAGTCTCAAGGATGTTGTCCCGACTTCTGGGTTCGATTCTCATTCATAATTAAGGTAGCAGTCCGATTGTCTATAATCTGGGTTCATGCTGCAGTTAATAGAATGTAGGTCTAGTAGTCGCGGACTCGCGAGCGCTTATTGGGGTTTTCTGTAAGGAATTGTTCATTAGCAGACGTTTCAGGTAATAGGCTCGCTTTATCAAACGAGCGAAATATGTATTTATCTACCCTACATCTCTGCCTATGCTTTTGGAGAATACAGGCGTGATCTTATGTTTAAATACGATACGAATCTTTACGATAGTCTATTATTAATACTTAATAGTGTAATGAGCGCTAATTCTAATCGCTAACTTAATTACAATAACGTTTCCATTTACTGGTCAAGGTAACAGTTATTAATTTACTAAGTTAACTTGCAGTTATTTACCCTGCATTAATCAATCTGCCTGCCTTTCCCTAACTATGTTAGGGTCAGCTTCCAGTCTAACAGGATGCAGCTGAATACCAGTACCTCTACAATCCAGTTACTAGGTAGCACACGTTACTCCTTGGTGAGACTGCTTGTCAGACTTTCGGGCTTCTGAATACTCATAACGACTGTCGAAGATCTACGAATGACAGCCGGGAACAACGGCTTAAAGGGCTTTTCGAGACACGAAGGAGTCTCGATAAGTAATGGATGGACAATCATCCGCGAATCGAACGCGGCAACCGTATCCTACCTTTGATCGACCCGTTGCGGCTGTTATTATTTGGCCACGGGTCCTGCATATTCTGTCTTCCTTGCTCTCGGTCACAGTCCTTGGGTATTGAGTGACCACATGGGGTGGTGCCCACAAAACAACCATGCTGTGATTAGAAAGGACGCAGAGGACTACGCTTAAATGTCCTTCTAAAAAACCAATCCGCTATCCGACATTTGACTTTAACTCACATTGCAAAGTTCTCACGGTTAGGCAGTTTTCGTACTACAGACTGTTCAGGTTTTACAAAAGGCCTTCAAAAAGTGGCAACATTTTACATGTATTTTTATAATAACAACATCACCATCGACGTCAATGTCGTAGTGACACTAAAATTTTTATAATATAACTGGAGACTTTCCCGCCGATATCCGAATGAAAAGCTTACCAATAGAAATTCTATCGCCGTAAAATAAAATATTATAAACTGCAATTCCTGGGCCTTTTTTGCACCATTATATCCCTAAAGATATAACATTTATATGATATATTAATTTCAACTCGATACCTTCACGCGTTCCTGAGAGAAAGGCTCTTGCTAGACAGACGGACGGACAACGACGTGATTCTAAGGGATCCGTTTTTTCCTTTAGAGGTACGGAACCCTAATAATTCAATTTTTATCACCACAAGGTAACTGACGCAAACTGAACACGGTTTTGATGGGGCGTGTACTGCTACAAAAGCGTGGTGATTTTACGCAACCGTTGTCTCGAATTAAGGCACATATTCTACGAGGCGTAAAATGAAAATATAATTATGGCGATCTTATGACCTTTTATTCAAATTTTAAGCCTAATTCTTCAGTGGATGGTACCCATTAAATAAAAATATTAATTAACCAATAAAAATAGTCGCAGGTTCAATCAACCTGATTTCTGTTAGAAAATAATAAAAAATATAGCAACACATATGTAAAGTATTAATAGCTGTCATTGCACAACACTTGTTTTCATGCGATTAGATAAATAAGCAAGTATTAAACAAGCATTGCGTATTGAGAACAGTAAGAAGGGTGCACCAGGAATCGGGATCGGGAAGCCCTGGCTTCCGATCGGGTAATGCAAAACGAGACTCGGGAATAAATCGTTTACATGGTTGTCGGCGTAAACTGGTCCTGCTGGTCGCAGCGCGACTCAGCGCGATACCTCACGGACGTAGGGAATCACACTCGATTGATTACCAATAGTCATCGTAGATGTATTTTTGTGATAAAACTGTAGTATTAAAAAGACGCTTAATTACTGTAAACGATTCCTAATCGCTTACAGTACAAGTGTCCTACATACCGCTAGTGTTTCTGTTTTATCATGTTTACTAATTACCCACTCATAGGTGCACATAGTATGTATTGACAATACTAAAACACACATCTCTTGATGTCCGGCTGGTAAGATGTCCCCATTGCTCGCAGGCACGTTTTTTTAAAGGCACACACTCATCCACAAATCTCATAGTGTACCTTTGTGCCCCCCAGCCACATCCCCAACATCAACACCTCCAGGTCGTGAACAAAAATAGAAATAAGCTCATTAAATAAAAATGGTGAGTCCACTTGTTTTAGTTCTAAATTTAGTCCGACAAAATCAGGAGTACCGCTGGGAAATATTCTGGGTCCTTTACTTTTTCTGATTTACATCAACGATTTACCTACCTACGAAATTTTATTTACGCATTCAATATAGCCCATTCTAAAGTTTACCATGATCTGGCTGCTGCACCCAGTCTAGGGTTGGTTCCAGAAGCGGGAACTTCTCAGCGATCAACAGCACAGACATAAAATTTTATATAGGCATTCAATTATGATACACCGTTCTCAAGTCCACTAGAACCTAAGTGCTGCACCCAGGACTGGCTTCAAACGAGGGAAGTCCTAAACGGTCAACAGCATACACACAAATTTTAATTGTTGCATTCATACACCATGACCTGTCTGCTAACCCAGGATTGGCTCCATACGATAGATCTCCTCAGCGGTCAGCAGCACAGACAACAAATTTTATATACGCTTTTAATTATTATAAGTCGTTCTAAAGTCCACCATGATCTTGCAACTTCACCCAAGGTTGGCTCCAGACGAGGTAACTCCTCAACGGTCATCAGTACCTACTGACAAGAAATGTTATATACGCATTTAATTATGATAGTCCGTTCTAAAGATCACTATGACCTGGGTCCTGGCAGCTGCACCCGAGATTGGCTCAAGACGAGGAAACTGCTCAGCGGCCAACAGCAGCAACATTCAATTTTATATACGCATTCAATTATGATAGCCCGTTCTACAGTCCACCATGATCTTGGTGCTAGGAATTCCTTCAGACGAGGAAACTCCTAAACGGTCAACAGCACAGACTGTTAATTTAATGTAGGTACTCATTAAATTTGCCCGTTCTAAATTATAGCATGACATGGATAGTGCAACTTTGTTGGTTTCACACCATGACTTGTAACGCCGTGTTTGGATTCGTCGGATTTGTCATTAAAAATACCTTTCAAGTGAAGGTGATAGAGCAGATATTTATGCAAATTCTAATGCTAATAAGTACAAAATAAAATTTAAGTAAAAACCTTTTTAAAAACAAGCTTCTTACCCAGAAGGACGTTCACGCTTCAAGCTTTTACGAAATATTAAAGTTCTATGATTACGTCAGTTTTATTTTGTATTTTTAAGATAAGCCTCAAGCTTTTAGGAAAATATTAAAGTTCTATGTTCTTGCGCTGTTTTTTAAAAGCTTGTTTTTAAAAAGGTTTTTACTTAAATTTTATTTTCTATGTAGGGTTGAGGAAAGCGACAAGCTCCTCAAACTTGGAATCAACGTTGAAAGTCGTGGTCCTGCTGAAGCAGCGTAGGAAAAAGTAGGAAAGTTGGAAAGTTTTAGTTCTGTTTTTTTTTTTTTACAAATTAAATCACATATAAGGATGAGATAATTTGTATACTTAGAATAGCTGCAGCATGCCCCCTTTTTCGGCGCTCATGGTGCTCCTGCTGAAGGGAGCGTGACTACCGGACCACGTTCAAAGTAGTTTCTCGAAAACTACTGGCCGGTTATTTTTGGTTATTCCAGAAATTCCCACCAGTGGGGATAGTAATTTTTTTTCCCAGAAATCCCCACTAGTTAAATGAACTAGCCTTTTTTTCTAATATTCTCAGTTTTTGCTCAGTAGTCGTAGGGGGTCACAGTTCTAACCTAACCTTTTATTAGCTAAGTGGGGATTTCTGAAAAAAAAAATCCCCACTGGTAGGGATTTTTCGTCGGTGGGGGATTTCTGTAATATACTTTTATTTACAGATTCGAGCTTCCCTTAGTATTTTTTTTTTCATACATCTTACTGACTTGTGTATGTCACTTGGCCTTGTATGATGTAGTTCTACAGATTTTCTAACTATAGTTGGTAGATTGAAAATAAATAAAACGAAATGGTGGTATTAATAGTTATTATTAATATAATTAATAGATAATACTATAATAACTTAGTACTAAGCGTGAAGAGGACCAATCTTTCTTTTAAACAGTTTAACAGCTATACACATCTCTGAAATTTTATTACAAACAATAATTAAGGTTAAGCTACGCTTGTCGAGGTCGGGCCGTGGATAGGTGACTATACATTCATACCGAGAACCCTCAGTGCCTCGGAAAGCACGTTAAGCCGTTGGTCCCGGCTGTCATTCGTAGATCTTGGACAGTCGTTACGGGTCGTCAAGAAGACAACTAGTTTGACCAAGTCTTAGAGCATTTATAGGTTAAATGCTCTAAGGACCAAGTAGTACCGTGTTACCGAGTAACTAGGTTGTCGAGGTCAGATAGAAAGTCACTCCATGTAAAATACTGGTATTCAGCTGCATCCGAGTAGACTGGAAGCCGACCCCAACGAAAAGGCTAGGCAGATGAGTGCATTTTGATGGACGATACTAGTCACACAAACGACGTTCTTCAACACAGTTAATGAGGAAATTTTCTTATTAATATTTTTAGTCCTAACCATGCTTTTTAACATGGAATAAATACTGCACAGCTTAATCAGCCTATAATGTCCCCACTGCTGGGACACAGGCCTCCTCTCTGTGAGGAGTGGGCCGTAATCCACCTCGCGGAGCCAGTGCGGGTTGGTAGATGTCACATGTCTTCGATTTTTTGGTTCTAAGACATGCCGGTTTCCTCACGATGTTTTCCTTGACCGTTTTGAGAGCAGTGGTGATGAAATAATTTACACAATTTAAAGCACCTGCTTGGGTTCAAACCTACGAGTCTTCAGTAGGCCACCACTGCTTCGACTGCGTGAGGCTTGTATTGATTTGCCAATGAGGTTAAAAACTGAAGGTGGCAGCACTGTTGTACGTCTCTAAACCGCCATTGTTGTGTTTATGCTCACATCTTTGGCAAATACATGGGTCCCCGTATTTTTGCAGTAAACAGCTGCGTAACTGGGCTCAGTAATTAATTATGCACAAAAGAAGTCGCTTGTTTACAAAAAAAAATATATGGCTAGCTGTCAAATTATAAGACGCTGGAGATCAGCGCCATCTGAAGTGAGCAAGTGGCAGTTTTTATCTCCATTCATTAAAGTGAGGCAAAAATGGTTATTTTTGCTGTCCTTCCACTGGATAAATTTTAAAGGTTTTTAAGTATTTATCCATAAAAAAAAACAGCACCTCGACTAGTTTATAGTTATCTGTGGCGTACTTTCCAGCTCTGGAGTGGCAAAGTAAAATACGCGTGTTCAATACACGGTACTGTGAACCTAAAAGCGATGCCATAAGAGCCAGTTTCGAGCAACTGTGTTGAAAATTCGTTTGTAAAATGATTGTCTTGTAAATATAGCAGAAAGTTACGTACACCTCTGCCTTACCCTTCGGGGATTTACAGCCGTGATATTATATTATTTGCCCTAATACAGAGAAATTATTTGTATCTTCGTTTGTAATGAATAAACTCAAGAACTACTGAACCGATTCTAAAAATTCTTTCACCAGTAGAAGCTATATTATCATTGAGTAACATAGGCTATAATTTATAAAGATATCATGCGCGCAAAGCCGCTGACGGAAGCTAGAGATAAAGAGCCGGTGTTAGGGAACCAGTTCTAGTACCGAAGCCCGAGAGAAGAACTGTTAAACGTTACAGATTGGTCAGAAAGGCGTAATAGTGAATTTTATTGTTATATTTGTGAGTGACGTCATCAGCCCATGCGCGGGCGACCCATGCCGCGTCCCATCGGCGCTCCGGCCGTCGGCATATCAGCTCCCTTGACGTTCTTTATCGTTTCATCTACGGAGAGAATCTGAAAAT
This sequence comes from Omphaloscelis lunosa, assembly GCA_916610215.1. Taxonomy (NCBI): domain Eukaryota; kingdom Metazoa; phylum Arthropoda; class Insecta; order Lepidoptera; family Noctuidae; genus Omphaloscelis; species Omphaloscelis lunosa. Next base: position 2,515,499 of record OU744272.1, on the reverse strand, counting down.
AAAATATGCAGGTTAGTACAGATCGACATAAGGAGTCTGACGAGGTGACATTTGGAACTAAATATTTTACAGTCCTCGGGTATCATCGCATTTCCGAATACAAACGAATGCTATTTTTTTTTTTTTTAATAATAATAATAATGTTTATTCACGTAAAAATGTACATTTGTTACAAAAGTATTAGCATTTGGGGCCGAACTAGGCATAGCCTGTATTTCAGCCCTCAACGCCGATCCCCCGAGTTACAAATTAAATTATCATTATTATGTCCGTGCAATGATCACAATGTATAAATGAACGTATCCTATTAGAAATATAAAAATAAAATAAACAATTTAAATTTAGAGAAAAAGAAAAAAAAGAGAAGTTTTTTAGTGTGTAGAGCAGTCCTCTCTTTGTCTGTAATGGAGGTGTGCGTGAATGAGTGTAAGAGGGCGTGTAAGATTGCGGAGCATGACCTTTTGTTATTTTAGTTATCACTAAAATCAAGGTTACTAAGTTTAATTTTAATAATTCAACTATTGTCGTTTAATTTATTTTTAGCTAGGTATATCAAGCAATTTTTCTGTCTCTTCATATGTGAGTTTCTGTAATTACCATGTCCATCAATCATTCGATGTATCGTGTATAATAATTTGAATTCAGAACTAATTTCCGTGTGAACTACATAGAGCTGTAAAACTATTTTCGTGCCTGCGACTTTGGCAGCTTTCCTCCCGTTTAAAAAATAAATGACATTAAGTTAAAAGAGTATTAACAACTCTATATACTTCCAAGTCGATTGAGAGCGTCCGGTCTGCACCAAGTGCGAAGGGCAACTGATAGAAATCTGACGACTGACGAAACACGAAGTTTTCCGAGGGACATAAGTAATGCAGAACCATGATGATGGCATTACTTTGCCGACAAGTGCTAGTAGGTTTTGAGTCACCCATTAGCAGCGTTTTTAACAATTCTTTTACTCATTTCCCATTCGAAGTGCCCTAAGTGTGATAGTGGCGCCCTCTTTTAAGCCAAGTTGTATTAGGTTGCTATGACCCACTTGGTCTCGTGCTCCCAAGCGCGGCTGCTGAGCGTGGGTACCTGGGTTCGATTCCCAGGTCGGGTAGTGTTATTAGGTTTTCCATTAGGAATTTCTCAGTAACAGCCCGGAGTTTGGATATTGTCGGTGTGCCCCGCCCGTGCCCCGCTCGTGTCGCCTGCCGTCCCTGAGGACTATGAGAGTGAGGGAAGAGAGAGTGCACACACACCTGCACTATAATATCTCCCGTCGATCGATCAGGTTAAGCTACGCTTGCCGCGGTTGGTCCGTGGATGGATGCCTATCTTTACATACCGAGACTCCTCCGTGCCTCGGAAAGCACGTCAAGCCGTTGGTCCCGGCTGTCATTTGTAGATCTTTGACAGTCATTACGAAGTCCAAAAGTCTAACAACCAGTCTTACCAAGGGGTATCGTGTTACCTAGTTACTAGGTTAGAGTCAGATAGGCAGTCGCTCCATGTACAATATTCATCTGGTATTCAGCTGCATCCGGTTAGACTGGAAGCCGATCGTAACATAGCTGGGAAAATGCTAGGCAGATGATAATGATGATGATGAGATGGCTGTCTCCGCTGAGATTGCCCGGAATTCGGTCTGGAGGACTAATTACCTGAGCGGCGGCCTCGCAAGCGGCGGTGATGGCGTTGATCTTGACAATAGCGGGCTCCCACACGCACGACGTGTAGTTGTCGCCGATGTCTTCCTTCTGGATGTCAATGCCGTACCAGATGTCACCTGGAACAAATAAAATAGTGTCTAGAAGAATTCTTATTTCGGGTATCATCGGATTTCCGAATACAAACGAACTCTAAATTCCATGTCCCTCAATTATTAGATTTATCGTGTATAATCATTTGGATTCAGAACTAAGTATTTTATTGTTGTTTTGTTTTGATTTGATTTCCGTGTGAACTATATAGAGCTGTAAAACTATTTTCCTATCTGTCGTGCCTGCGAGTTTAGCGGGTTTTCTCCCATTTTTAAATAAATTACATATATTAAAAAAGTATTAACAACTCTATATACTTCCAAGTCGATTGAGAGCGTCCGGTCTGCACCAAGTGCAAAGGGCAACTGATAGAAATCCGACGACTGACGAAACACGAGGTTTGCCGAGGGACATTAAGAACATATTAATTGTACTGTAGTGTCGTGATACTTCAGAGCTATTCTTGCGTAAAAGGTAAGCAAAAAAAAACCACGTAACGAGACAGCTGTCAATTAACCGACTAATCGTAATACCTGTCACTTCAGTTGTCATGCTACGTCACAGTTGTACTCTTCAATTTAGCAATGTTATAATTTGTTGACGTTTAGAAATGGGCTCTCTTCATTAGACAGATTACAAAATATTTTAGCATTATTATAAATCTAACTCTAAAATTGTGTTCAAGCAGTTACGTCTACGAAAAGTAGTTAAAAGTTTAACATACATTAATAAAAGAAGAAACTATTGTAAAAATCTAAATTTACATAACATAACATCACGCCTTGTTTCCCCGAAGGGTTGGGCAGAGGTGTCCCTGTAGCAGGTTCACCCACATTTCGCCAGTTATGTTTTAATTCCCATGTAATAGGGGGCTAGCCTATTGCCATCAACCGGGCACAAATCCAGACTCCAGGCTGCTACTGAGAAATTTCAGATAGAAAAACCCAATAACACTTTGCCCGACCCGGGAATCGAACCCAGGACCTCATGCTCAGCAGTAGCGCTTGCGACCACTAGACCAACGAGGCAGTCTAATCAAAATCTAATGGTGTTATCTATAAAAACCGTTTCCACGATTTTTTAATCTTTATTTAATTACCTAAACCTATGAGGCCCTACAAATAAAGAATAACTTATACCGAACATACTGTTGATGTCTATTCGTACAACGACATTTTGCTTATTCTTAGTTAATTCTCGAGTATAATTGTCATATTACGTTTATTTGTAAGGCTGATGGAGTTTAAGTTCGTTTAGCTACCGCGTGTATGCATACTTGTTCTCACCGCGAACTACAAACGAACTTGAGCTTTGTTGCCCGTGTGACATGCGCTTAATAGTTCTCGTCCTCATAGTCCCGAAGGTGGGGAAATTGTTCTATTGGTAGGAAACACAGTCCTATTGTTGTTAATTCTGTGCCAGAGCTAAGAATATTGTCCCATTGAGGGAAAACCTTCCCACACCGGGAAATACTGTCCCACAGCTGGGATACCTTTACCACAGCTGGGAAACCTTTACCACAGCTGGGAGACATGTCCCACAGCTAGGAAACCTGTCCCACAACTGGGAGACCTGTCCTACATCTGGGAAACAGGTCTCACACAGCTGGGAAAACTATCACAGAGCTGGGAAACCTGTCCCACAGCTGGGAGATATGACCCACAGCTAGGAAAACTGTCCCACATCTGGGAAACAGGTCCCACAACTGGGAAACCTAACCCACAGCTGGGAAACCTGTCCCACAGCTGGGAGAAATGTCCCACAGTTAGGAAACCTGTCCCACATCTGGGAACCAGTTCCCACAACTGGTAAAACTATCCCACAGCTGGGAGGACTTGTCCCACATCTGGGAAACAGGTCCCACAGCCGGGAAAACCATCCCGCAGCTGAGAAACCTGTCTCACACCTGGGAAAGCAGTCCAAAACCTGGAAAAACTGTCCCACTCCTAAGCTAACTCACCATTATGATGCTTGTTCCTCAGCTTATTGAGTAGATTGGTGGCGTCGAAGCCGGCGTTGTCACACAGCTGTCTGGGTATAGCCTCGAAGGCTCGCGCCACACCGGCGACTAACAGCTGCTCCTTGCCGGCGACACCCTTAGCGTATTCCCGGAGATGTTTGGAAATTTCCATATCAATGGCACCACCACCTGTAAAATAGATTTTTTTTATAGTATTTGTCAAATAATTTAAGTCGAAAAAGCTTAGTGTTGGATTGTAAGCCTCATTTTTGCTATCATGATCCTCACAGCTGTTCAGAAATTGGATCCGTTTGTTATAATCATAGGCTAACAACTTCCGACCTTTTAAATAAAAAAAATGTCACTTCGTCTTCCCAGTACTAGGAAGTGGTGAAGGGCGGGCGTTGAAAAAGTACCTTTATAAATTACGGTATCGAAATATTTTGGTTACTTCTACGACTAAGGTTACCGCTATCTGGGTAACCAAGAAGAAGAAACATGTTACTGTATTAGATTACCGTTTTAATACCGGTTACACACACACAGGTCACGCGCGCCCTTTGACTAATGTCGACAGCACGTGTAAGCTAGAAGTAATTTTTATTTCCGTAAACGGCATTAATACTGGTAGTATTCAATTTAAGGTAACCTCTAAAAATACCTGTAAAAAATATAAATGTTGTCACCGAAAAAATACCCGTATTGATCATACCGGCGGGAATAAATGACTTGTGATTTTGTTTTAAGATATAGCATTTGCATAGACAGCCTATATGTTCCCACTGCTGGGACACAGGCCTCCTCTCTGTGAGAGGGAGTGAGCCGTAGTCCAACACGCGGGCTCTGTGCGGTTTAGTAGATGTCACACGTCTTCGAATTTTTTGGTTCTAGAACATGCCGGTTACCTCACGATGTTTTCCATCACCGTTTTGAGAGCAGTGTTAATGAAATAATTTACTCAAACTCAAAGCATTTATTTCAATTTAACCATTTACAGACACTTTTGAATTGTCAAGGGGTCGGTCAGTCAGAAATATGAAGCTAATTGCCCATTCCAAAGCGTAGTAGGTTCCTATGGAGAAGAACGGGCAGGAAACTCCACGCACCATTTTAAATAAAAAATTGTCACAAAAAGTTGGTTACATCATTCACGTTGAAATTATACATGTGAGACACAAAATATTATAAAGCTCCTATTTGGGTTCGAACCTACGATCTACTACTTGTAAAACGCGGCCGTTATCACTGGACCAACACTCCTTCCAGTTTAAGATATACCGTCAGGTTTTTTATTTTTTTTAGAACCTTGCCCCACTCTAGGAATTTCTCCTGTATTGTGGGTGCGTTTACAAACATTGAAACTCACATACACAAACAGCCAGACCCGGAACAACCACTTGTAGGTCATACAAATATTTGTTCCGTGCTCCGTGTCCATGTGTTCCGTGTATATCTCTCACTCACACTCAAATAAAAACCTTGGATAAACTTACCAGCGACCACGGCGTCGTTCTTGATGGTCCGCCTGACGATCATGATGGCATCGTGCAGCGAGCGCTCCGTTTCCTCCAGGAACTGTTCTGCGCCTCCACGGAGGAGGAGCGTGCAGGTCTTAGCAGCTGGGCAGCCTGAGGAGTTGAGGAAAAAGTGGTTACATGTAATGTCAAAATAACAGCTTTTTACTAAATTCATATGAAAGTATATATACGGTACTTCGAACGCATATCACAAAGCATCAATTTTTTTAAATTTTTATCTGGTCTGTCCATTTGTTCTGAATAATCTCCGAAACGGCTGGATCGATTTTGTCAGGACTTTTTGTGACAACCATATGAAAATCCGTTCGGTAGATTTTGAGTTTATCGCGTTCAACAGACAGACAGACGGGGCTACTTTAACTTCGACTTTGTTTTGTAATGACTATGTTGATAAGCCTCATATACTAGTTAGTGATCCACACAGTTCTTCAGAAATTGGATCCGTTTGTTATAATCATTGGCTGACAACCTTAAGAGGGTCTAAAGTGGGCAACGTCTGTAAAATATTTACCTGTTTTGATTACATAACATAACATAACATAACATCACGCCTTGTTTCCCCGAAGGGTTGGGCAGAGGTGTCCCTGTAGCAGGCTCACCCACATTTCGCCAGTTATGTTTAAGTCCCATGTAATAGGGGGCGAGCCTATTGCCATCAACCGGGCACAAATCCAGACTCCGAGCTGCTACTGAGAAATTTCAGATAGAAAACCCAATAACATTTTGCTCGACCCGGGAATCGAACCCAGGACCTCATACTTAGACTGTAGCGCTTGCGACCACTAGACCAACGAGGCTGTTTTGATTAATTTAGCAATATTACTGTATGGAATTAAGAAATATGGCTAACTAAGGAACTAAAATATTGATTATGAAATGCAATCATTAATATCGTAGCACCAAATATTTAGTTTTAGATGTAAAAAAGTATTTGGAAGCTTTCCAAATTCATTTTTTACAACTAAATCGGTTACAACATCAAATTTTGTGTTATAATTGCAATTCATTATTAATATTATTAATATTATATTGCTAAATTAATTAAAACAGTTAAATATTTGACAGCTATTTACGATGTTGCCAACTTTTAGGATAATCCCTCTTAGCAAAGAGAATAAATAGAATATGGTTGGTGTCTGGAAAGGTTTCCAAAAACCGATGGGAGGGGGTTAGAAATTAAAACATAACAACCTACTGCGTTTGCGATTTCGTTTCAAAACATATAAAAAAATATGAGTTTTTAGAAAAACAACTTTAGTAACCATACTTAAAGTTCAGTTTGCGCTGCAACTTCAAACATTTTAATGACAATTTTAATAGTAGCAGTCGTTCTGAAATCAACTTAATTTACAGCCACATAAAGTTGATATTCGTTTAAGTCGAAAAAACGTCAATTGGAAGCCAGTTTCAATAGACTATAACTACCTTCTTTCTATACTCTGTTCCGAAATTATTTGATAAAAATATAAACAAAGGGGTCAGAAAATATACGTGTATATGGCAATTTGTTTTGTCACAAAGCTTTGAAATAATTATTTGAATACTATCGGAAATTCTATTTTTTAATTATCTCAATGCAAAAATCAGCATTTGAAAATTCAAGTATTTTTTATTTTCAATATACATCTCACACTAAAACATATAAATTATGTACAAGTAAAAATAAAGGAAAATCTCATTGGGCGTGAGAATAGTGCCCAAAGAATCAGCATTGCCACGTTGTATGGCAATGCTGATTCTTTGTCCTGAAAATTGGTCACGTGAATTGAACTCGAACCCCACTGCCCCAGTGTTTCAACCCCAAACGGCTCAAAAACATAGCTACCAATAAGGTTGTTATGATTCCATTTGAGGTTTTCTCCAAATTCAGGTTATTTTTTATAGTCTAAATTTTTGTATGTCAAATCATATGGTATGTCAGTTATCGTGCAGCTCAACTCAGAATTTAAGGAGCTCAACGATTCGACGAACAACACCCAAAAAAGGGACATTTGGGTAGGCCACAGAAATTACTCAAACTGTCAGACCATAATTAGAACTAACTCAGAAAAAAACAAAAAAAAAAAAAACAAAACGGAATGACCACATAGTCTTCACATTCACAATAATGAAAATAATAAGTTATTGTTAATGTTGAGATATTTCAAACCTAAATATAGATGAATGTGTAACGAATTTCCTTAAAAGAGCCATTGCGTAAGAATTTCACCTGAAAAGAGTATGTTTATATTTTTAGGATTCCGTACCTCAAAAGGAAAAGGAACCCTTACAGGATCACTTGTCTGTCTGTCTGTCCGTCTGTCCGTCTAGTCGCAGCCAATTTTTGCTGCATCTACTAGATCAATTTACTTAAAATTTGGTACACGTATGAATTTCTGTGACGCAAACACGGACGTGTAATGTAAATAAATGAATTTTGAAAATCGGGGTCACTTTTCAGGGGCTAATAGGAACATTTATAAAAATAGTTTTGAACACTGTAACGTGTCACATCAAATAAATGATGAATGAATGAATAAATACTCTCAATATTTTGCGTGCAAACTTACATTTGAAATTGAAATGTATGGAATGCATGTAAAACATTTTTTTTTTTCATTTGCAATGTTAAGTTTGTTCTTGGGATAAATTCATCCCAACTACGGAACCCTTCATTGTGCGTGGTCCGACACGCACTTGGCCGGTTTTTATCAAATACTTTCGGAACAAATTATACTTTTTTTTTTTAAATTAATGCCTTACCATCGGGTGCCACTTCTTTGTCATAGCCTGTAGGAAAGAAGAGGATTAGGAACGAGGAAATGGAATAAACTAGAAAAAGGTTAAGGGATAAAATAAGAAAAGTAAGGGATTGGAAATATTAAAAAATAAAATGATGATGTGGATATATTTAGTAACCTTTTCCGCTTAGCTATTTCTAAAGAGTCTTGTAAAAACCCTGGAAGAAATCGACACGTGTTTCACCTCTCAACGAGGCATCCTCAGGATGACGATTAACTTGTCGTGAACTCGAACACGGCGTGTTGCCACACCAAGCACCGAGCGTAGACTGAGCTTTATCGCCCGCCTGAGGATGCCTCGTTGAGAGGTGAAACACGTGTCGATTTCTTCCAGGGTTTTTACAAGACTCTTTAGAAATAGCTAAGCGGAAAAGGTTACTAAATATATCCACATCATCATTTTATAATGGATTTCCGCAAGGTCACGCCTGAATCAATTAACTATGGAAATATTAATAAATAGGTTAAAATGGAAAGGAATTGGAAAGGGTAGCTTGTGTGTAAGTAATAAACGATCAGGTTAAGCAACGCTTGCCGCGGTTGGTCTGTAGATGGGTGACTATCTTTACATTCCAAGACCCCCTCCATGCTTCAGTAAGCACATTAAGCTGTTAGTCTCGGCTGTCATTCTTAAATCTTTAACAATTGTTACGGGTCGTCAGAAGCCCGAAAGCCTGACAACCAGTCTTACCAAGGGGTATCGTATTACCTAGTAACTGGGTTGTGGAGGTCAGATAGGCAGTCGCTCCATGTAAAATACTGGTAATCAGCTGCACCTGGTTAGACAGGAAACCGACCCCAACATAGTTGGAAAAAAGCTAGATAGACGATTATGAGGTCAAAATTGAAATGACTGAAATTCTGAGAGTATTAAGGTCATGTGCACTCACCAGTGAAGATATTATACCGCTCGCCGCCGACCTGCTTCTCGGTGAAGGCAGCACATGAGCCGAGGGCTTCGGGCACCAGGTCGCGCACTGAGCTTAGGACTGCGCCTCCGCAAGCGCGCTGCGTGCGACGTAAGTCTTCTTCTGGCACGCGGCCCGCGCAGAACATATCGCTGTAGAGAGGAAATATACTATAAAGACCAGGCACTGCAAAGACATTTTCCACGCAAACTCCGCCCCCATGCACCCCAGCACTCCACTATGTGCTAAACGCTAACACATCAGTAATAAAGTTGAATATCGCGTGCGCTCTTTGGTCGTGTTCAAGCACGGAACTAAATGCCGTAAGTCTCAATTCTTATTTCGTTTAAGTAATAATTGATCTAGAGAAAAAATATCTGATATCTGGATAATAAACTATATTTCCTTACTGGCAATAATTATTTTAGACATAAAAGCCGAGTAATCTTGTTTAAGTTTCAAATAATCTTTAAAAAGACACGATTTTCGAATAAAAAATGAATCGAGCTAAAATGTTTAAATTACGTAACTGTCTTATATTTGGAAAGAAAAAGATCTAATAAATCATATACTAAAGTTCCATTTTGATTGTATGCGTGACTTTTTCAGAATATTAATGCAAATTAACATACAATTTAGGGAGCCGGAAATTATCTTTAAAAAAGACATCATCCACAACTGACAGAGAAATCGTTGGACATACATATTTAAAAAAAATAGACTTACGCAAGGAACATATAACCTCCTCCTTTTTGGAAGTCGGTTAAAAACTAACCAACGGATTTTCTAACGGTTTTCATCAATGGACGAGGTGATTTATGAGGAAGGTTTAGGTATATGCTTCATTATGGTGTTGTGTAAATTGGCTGGAATATGACGATTATTGTTGAAGATATCGGAAAAAATCATGCTGACTGGGAGCTTTACTGGCGTGCGCCGCGTAAACCGTTAGAGATACATAAAATGTATGTTCTACAGGTTTGTACATCTTAAAAAGTTCAACAAAAAAGTCCGCAATGGCTTATGACCCACAGTAACCATTATTATCACATTATAGAGGTATGTTCCCGTGGGATATTTTCAGACATCCACGCGGGCGAAGCCGCGAGCAAAGGCTAGTGTATTTTACGTGTTGTGGATATTTTTTTTATTATAAACCTCATATACTACTTAATGATCCACACAGCTGTTCAGAAATTGGATCCGTTTGTTATAATCATTGGCTTACAACACATTAATATTACAAAATCAACGAATGGAGGGTTGCTAGCTTCTCATATAAGCTATATTACACTGTGTCTTACCGGTCAGCAAAGTACTGTATACCCACGTCTCCGATGAGCAGCTTGCTCAGCACCATGTTAGCCGCTAACTTCTCATATAAGCTATATTACTCTGTTTGCTTACCGGTCAGCAAAGTACTGTGTAGCCACGTCTCCGATGGGCAGCTTGCTCAGTACCACGTTAGCCCCGCTGGAGTGGAGGGCTGCTAGTTTCTCATATAGGATCTGCCATTCAGCGTCCACCACTTTCTGGTATTCCTTCACGTTGTCGACGCGCACCTGTGAAGAGATTAATAATATATTGTGTATTTTTCTAAATAATAACTAGGATTATTATTAATCTACGATGGTCCTTGTTTATTATTTGTGACTAAGAGTTACAGCTTTAGTAGTAAGTTCGCTCATCCACCATAAAAAAGGGAGAATCCTCCGACCAGACGTGTGTTGTCTGGCGGGCAACTGCCCGACGGTTGAAGTCGGAATCTTGTATATATGTCGATCGCGCGGTAAACTCTAATTGCGCGATGCAGGATTTGTGTGACGTCACGTATTTGATGCGTAGTTCGTATGTGGCGGTGCAACCGCTACACAGCTATATGAACAGAGTCTGGCCACGCTAAGTCTGCATAAGTGGAATTTGAAAATAGATTTCAAATTCCACCGTTTTTTTTTTTTGAATTTTCAAAATAAGACCTTGACAGCTAACTGACAGTGTTGCCAGAAAAAGTGCAGTGTCACTTTTCGCCCAATACTACTTTCCCCTACCGGGGTAATTTACACAACTAAAGGGGTTATAAACTAGAGTCTGCATATAAGTAAAAAACGGTGGAATATATAAGTAAAAATCTATAGACGGCAACACCATCCTGTCCTACGAAAAAAGAATTTGATACTTTGTCTCTTTGTTTTTGATAGGTTATTTTGTTTATATTCTGATTTATTCCTGGTAAAGAATAGTCACTTTAGCACGATGCAGTGTGGATTTGATACAGTTTTGTCATCGTATGGAGGTAGAGCATAGGTACGACATAGTCTATTACACATAATCTAAAGGCAAAAATAAGAAGGCAAAATATCAAAATCATAAGATATACTTACAACCCCGAAGCTAACATAACTGACTGGTGTAAAAGTATACCATATATAAAACTTTTTGGGGTTGCCCATTTATTCCATTGCAGACTTAGCGTGGCCAGACTCATAATATTAAAGAGGTATGAGGAACAGGGTGTAAAGTTCACTCATCCTCCATAGAAAAGGGAGGATCCTCCGACCAGACGGGTGTTGTATCTGGTGGACTACTGCCCGATGATTGTTTTTTTTTTAAATGGCTACTCGCATTTTTGACCCCTAAGGTCTTGGCTGCTTAACCGGACTTTCCTGTGGGTGCCTTAAGCTGCTACACTCAAAGCCTCCAGCCAGGGGCAAAAAACTAAACTAAATTAAAGCTAGGCGAACGCTCGCTAAGGGCACCCCCTGTGGGGTACGAACCTCGGCTTAGGGCGTCGCTGAGGGGAGGACAGCAAGAAGGGACAGGCTGGATCAAAATTGGTTTAGATCATGATTATTATTCGGGGTAGTTTAAAGTTACGTGCTCAGCGGCAACAACTTGCTGGCACCTCGTTTTCGAGCAAGGGTCGGGGCCGATGATTGATGTCGGGATGTTGTATATATACTCGTCACGCGGTAAGCTCTCGATGCAGGATTTTGCGTGACTTCATAGTGATGCCGCCACAATATAATCCAGCATTGCACATGTAAGCGGGCACGCCCTTTATGCCTGGAGGCTTTTATTTAGTTCTGTTTACGTTTTCATTTCTGCTAAGTAGATTTCAATGTTTTTGTTGGTATATTGGCGTGTGCTAGCTGACATAATTATGGCAAATAACTTAATTTAATGTTTTGTGTTTCATAATGTTAGTTACTTGGCATACTATTGGATAGAATCAAGTTTTTCTAACTGAACAGACAGCTGTGCCGCTGGGGAGTTTGCTGCGCCACTTCTTCTTCCCAGCTAAAGGCACTAGGAAGTGGTGAAGGGCAGGCGTTTTGGGAGACTGTCACTGTCCTCTCATACCTATTAACACTGTAATTGGAAATTGTAGAGACCATTCATTTTTAAAAGAGTAACCGTGGAGTTTCTTGCCGGCTCTTCTCCATAGGAAGCGGCCAATTGTAACCGTGCACCTAGCTTCTGACGTTTCATAAGTGTCCTTGTAGGTTTATGTGAAATAAAATATTTTTAATTTGAATGCGTCTTATGTAATTTTAACGCTCAAAAAGTGCTGATGAAAGCTTAGTTTGAATAAATGATCAATTTAAAAGGCCTCATAATATGTGTGATCCTCACTGGAATTCAGAAATTGGATCCGTTGTTTATAATCATTGGCCAGACACAATTAAATTAAAATGGCACCCAGCCATTGGTCACCACTTTTCAACTTTCACTTTTATTTTAAGTACTCGTATATTGTCTTCACATTCAATAATATAATTACATTCAAATTCAAATAATTTAATTCGAGTGACATAGACTCATATCAGAATAGGCATACACATTTACAAAATAAATTCAAATTTAATCAAAATTAAAATACAATCAAAATTAAAACTCAAATAAAAATAAAATAATTTATGTAAAACATTTATAAGAGTTTTGATATTCAAAAGTAAATATGGAGTATTTTGCCCATTCTTCTCCATACGAAAGTACCTTTTCGAAGGGGCGACTAGAATCAATCACATCAATTTTCTTGTAAATTTTGATGTTTAAAAGTGCCTTTTATGAGTATATTTGAAATAAATGATATAAAAAATAGTAGCCCATCGGCATCAGGAACTGAGTACAAGGTGCTAAGGGCTCTAGAGAGAAGAACCTCCTCATCAATGGCGTAAATGGGCCTTGTATCAAAACTTTGTTGGGGGCCCTCTTTACCACACTACTGGGATACCTAAATTAAGCTGTCATTGTGATTTTAGTATAAAAATATATGAGAGAGCGAAGCGAGCTCGTAAATTGGAGCATCCTGACTTGGATATTCGGTAGGTTAAAATTTCTGTGTGATTTTACTAAATGAATGCAAGAGCTTGATAATTGGACCGCACCTGGGGGGAGCCCTGGAGCTTGGGGAATGAAATGAAATCGTTTATTCTGTAAATAGGATATCGGAATCACTTTTACAAGTCATATTTAAAATAAAATAAGCTAGTTGAGTTCGGCGTTTCCTATCTGACTACTCTGAGAAGAAAGGCCGAAACAAACTCAGAGGTCACAGTCTCTTTTAAAGTCCAGACATAATCTTGGTCAGGCCATATGAGGACCATGTAGATTAGTGTCTGAAATGGTCTTTTGAGGAAAGAACCACACAGATTTGAGTGAACCTGTCCAGTCAGTGCAAGCATTTGTCAGTAATCGTGGAGCTCAACTCAGAACTTAAGGAGCTCAACTCGACGAACAATACCAAAGAAAGGACATTTGGGTAGGCCGCATAAACTACTCAAACTGCCAGACCATAATTAAAACTAACTGAAAAATGAAAATAATAATGATATCCACATAGTCCTCACATTCACAATAATTAAATAAAATAATATAATACTTTACAAAGTAATCATGTCATTTTGAATATAATTTTCAACAATGTCAATGTGTATATAAAACTGGTATATTTTCATGATTTTACAAAATAATTAAAATGTTAAGTTTTATCACAAGGCTTAGCAGAGCGAGCAGTTCAATCCCATGCTTTTTTATCTTCTACATAATCTGAAATTTTATAATACCCTTTTTTACAAAGTTTAGTTTTAATACAGATTTTAAATCTATTAATGGGTAAGTTTCGAATGTCAATGGGAAGTTTGTTGTAAAAGCGTATACATTGACCCATGAACGAGTTGCCTACTTTGTGGAGACGTGTGCGATGCACAGCAAGATTGTGTTTATTCCTGGTATTTAAACTATGAATATCGGACATTTTCTTAAAATTTGATATATTTTTGTGTACATACAATAGGTTTTCAAAAATATATTGTGAGGCTACAGTCAGAATATTTATTTCTTTGAATTTTTCTCTAAGGGAAATAGGGATTTATTTTTAAAAGAGTAACCGTGGAGTTTCTTGCCGGCTCTTCTCCATAGGAAGCGGCCAATTGTAACCGTGCACCTAGCTTCTGACGTTTCATAAGTGTCCTTGTAGGTTTACGTGAAATAAAATATTTTGAATTTGAATGTGTCTTATGTAATTTTAACGCTCAAAAAGTGCTGATGAAAGCTTAGTTTGAATAAATGATCAATTTAAAAGGCCTCATAATACGTGTGATCCTCACTGGAATTCAGAAATTGGATCCGTTGTTTATAATCATTGGCTAGACACAATTAAATTAAAATGGCACCCAGCCATTGGTCACCACTTTTCAACTTTCACTTTTATTCTAAGTACTCGTATATTGTCTTCACATTCAATAATATAATTACATTCAAATTCAAATAATTTAATTCGAGTGACATAGACTCATATCAGAATAGGCATACACATTTACAAAATAAATTCAAATTTAATCAAAATTAAAATACAATCAAAATTAAAACTCAAATAAAAATAAAATAATTTATGTAAAACATTTTTAAGAGTTTTAGTATTCAAAAGTAAATATGGAGTATTTTGCCCATTCTCCATACGAAAGTACCTTTTCGAAGGGGCGACTAGAATCAATTACATCAATTTTCTTGTAAATTTTGATGTTTAAAAGTGCCTTTTATGAGTATATTTGAAATAAATGATATAAAAAATAGTAGCCCATCGGCATCAGGAACTGAGTACAAGGTGCTAAGGGCTCTAGAGAGAAGAACCTCCTCATCAATGGCGTAAATGGGCCTTGTATCAAAACTTTGTTGGGGGTCCTCTTTACCACACTACTGGGATACTTAAATTAAGTTGTCATTGTGATTTTAGTATAAAAATATATGAGAGAGCGAAGCGAGCTCGAAAATTGGAGCATCCTGACTTAGATATTGCGTAGGTTAAAACATCTGTGTGATTTTACTAAATGAATGCCAGAGCTTGATAATTAGACCGCACCTTGGGGGATTAAATGAAATCGTTTATTCTGTAAATAGGATATCGGAATCACTTTTACACGTCATATTTAAAATTTAAAAAAATAAGCTAGATGAGTTCGGCGTTTCCTATCTGACTACTCTGAGAAGAAAGGCCGAAACAAACTCAGAGGTCGCAGTCTCTTTTAAAGTCCAGACATAATCTTGGTCAGGCCATATGAGGACCATGTAGATTAGTGTCTGAAATGGTCTTTTGAGGAAAGAACCACACAGATTTGAGTGGACCTGTCAAGTCAGTGTAAGCATTTGTCAGTAATCATGGAGCTCAACTCGACAAACAACAACACGAGGACCTTGTATCATTGATACGTCTCATACCGCGGTAGCTACGCTCTTGCTCCTCATCATGCGTGCCGTGTCCACGAGTACTGGTTTCAGAATAAAGCCCTTGACCTAGCCTCCTAAGGTTGAGGCTCTCCGCTATTAGGCCATTAACCGTAATGATGATCGGTACAATAATTGCAGAGTCCACGTCCCACATGTCGACAGCCTCGTGTGCTAAGATACTTGATTTTTTAAGTGAAAACTTCTTTAGGCGCTGGACATTTTTGAAATGGGACTAAACCATTGATTTCGCGACACTGTGATGACACCAGCTTGTGACGAGACGATTAAAAAAGTCATCAACGCGTTAATTACCACTGTGCGTGGAGTAAAAGACATAAACGCGTTGATTACTGCGGTGCAGATTTTTTTTCAAGTTTTCACTTCTGTCGGCACTCCCGGAGTGTTTATCTCTCTCAGCTTTGACGATATTCTCGTCATGAGGTACAACGATATCAACAATCATTGCACGTCGCAAAACCTAAATAAATGTGTCTATGCTACTCACCTCAGCGTTATCCCTCTCTGCCTTCAACTCGAGCTCAATGTTGAGGAGAGCAATCTTGCAGTTCTCATAGCCCTTAGGTTGCATCTCAAATCCAGCATAGGAGAATGTCTTCTTGAACGCCACGCCAGCGACTAGGAAGGACTCTTCTAGGGCTCCGCCTGAGACCTTTTTGATTCCTGGTGATAAAGGGCATATTTATGTTTTAGACAAGCAACGTGCCCAATAGATTTCACATTAGCAAAAATTACCAACTACAGTAGAAACTTTCATCCCCCTTCCTTATTAATTTTTATTTTTTTCATCTCAAGGGGAAGCCCTTGGCCTGCATCTCACCTGATGGTAAGTGATGATCAAGTTGAAGTTGTAAGCTGAGCTGAAGTTGTCATTTGGAATCCTCAACCACAGAGGAACTGGCTTTCCTCTAACTACCGAAACACAACCATGCTGTTAACATTGTTGTTATGGCGACAGACTTAGATAAGATGGTGGTAGCTAGCCAGACGGACTTAGAACAAGACCTACCAGTGGTAAGCCTTATCAAGGAAATTATCAAATAACTATCCCGCTCTGGGTGGAGCGGGAAGGCGCGTCACTCTTACTGATTACTACTAAACTAAACCACTTACCTATCATATCCAGAGGCAAGAGAGGAGCATCCAGAGACAACACAGCATCAACCACCATCTTTGAGAAGTAATCTTTCTGCTGGTGAATAAGCTTCGAAGACATGGCAGTGGACGCACACTTGGTAAGCAGCTCCCTGGTAAAGATGGGTAATTATTAGTTTTGGCTGGATTCATTTGGAATGGAGGTTAAGTTGACAATGGTTGGTATAGAAGTAAAGTTGATAACGATTGGTACAGAATTAAGTTGTTAAAGGTATTGAGGTAAAGTTGGTGGTCTTGAGTTGAAGTTGACAATGGTGTGGGTAGAGGTGATAATAGTTTGGGTAGTGTTGAAAATGGTAGGTAAGGAGGAAAGGTTAGTGTAATGGTAAGGGTAAAGTTGATAATGGACTGCGTAAAATTGATAATCATTGGTGTGTAGGTAAAGTTAGTAATGGTGTGGGTAAATAAATGAAAAATGTATATAGATAAGGATAGTAATAGTATGGTTTAAGTAGATAATACTTTGGGTAAAGTTGGCAAAGGCACGGGTAAAGTTGATAATAATATGGGTAAAGTTCAGAATAGGGGAAAAGTTGTAAATAGGTTGGGTAAAGTGGTTACAGTAAGCCTCATTTCTACTATCATGATCCACACATGTTCATTCGGAAATTGGATCCGTTTGTTATAATCATTGACTTACTTACGTCCACTTGAGAATGAATACTTAAAAGATATAAATTTTGACTCAAATCGAGCTTTAAAAAATATATTTAATAAAATAAACATCTTTCTACAAACTGGAATGTATTAACGAGAAAATTAAAATGTCTCATATGCTTGTCATGTCTAAAGGATTCAATTCGAAACTTTTAAATTCACAGCAAAACTGCGTATCTACAAAAAAAAATACAGATGTAGTCATACCTCAGTTCCTCAGGCGATTTGTTGTCAATTTTGACAGCCAGCTCCTTGACGCGGTCTACCGCCAGCTTGGCAGCCACGCGGATAGCACGCACGATGATGCGGGGATGTACTCCTGAACAAATATATTTGGTATTCAAATCCTTGTTTTAACTTTTAAACAAATATCAACTTGCAAAGTGGAAATTAAGTTGATTACAAAGCAAACTGGACTTTATATGTGAGTTTTAAAGTTATTTCTTAAAAAACACATGTTTGTAAAATAATTGCGAATGGAGGGTACTCGTATGTGATAAAAACATCTTAACACTAGCCTGGAGTTTGGATTTGTTTCCGAATGGATGGCTCCCTTTATGGGAATTAAACAAAAATGGCAAGTTGTGGGTGCACAGTTCGAACATGTAAGTTTGCGGCTCCATACCACGCTACTGTTTCAGTACGAATATTTTGTACTGCACAATCACTTTTGCTCAGCGCACTATGGAGTGGACTATGTTCGAAATTTCTGTGAAGAATAAGATCCGAAAAAGAACCGGAGTTATCGACAGCCTGCAATGTAAGCAAGCTAAAGTGGAAAAGGTTTGCCATATTTGTCGAAGGAGCGATGGCCGGTGGAGCAGAGGAATCCTGGAGTGGAGACTACGTCAAGCGTAGTATGGGACGCCCACCAATTAGACGGACCGACGACCTTTAATAGGTGGCTGGGAGAGACTGGATGCGGAAATCGGAGGACAGAGTGCAGTGGCGCAGCCTAGGGGAGGCCTATGTCCAGCAGTGGACTGCAATAGGCTGAGTTGATTGATTGAATCATTTCTAGCCTACTTCAGAGCGGCAAACTTACATGACGCGAACTGTACTGCACACGCTACACTCCTGCCTATCCCTTTGGAGATTACAGGCGTGAAATTTGTAGACTGCGGTATGATTGTGGTTTGTACGGGGAAAAGCCTCATTAGTGTAAACATGATCCTCATTGAATGTCAGAAATTGGATCCGTTTGTTATAATCATTGGCTTTGCATTATAGTATCGATTAATTCAGAAATTTCAAATATGGACAGAATTTCGCATTAACACATCTATACTCCAAGAACTCGGCACCAAGAAGCGTTTATCAGCTACAGCACAGGCTCAAATACACTAATTCTTTGGGCATGTGTCACGACAGAGCACGCAACAGGTCGCCCATACGATGGACCGACTAGATTAAATCCGCAATGGGCGGCCCATTAAACGAATGCGCACATGTTACAGCCAACAGAGAAGGATGGCGTCGCATCGTGAAGCAAATCACGGTTACCCGAAATCTCACTACATCGTGATGACCACGACCGCTCTGTCAAAAGTGCACTAACTGCACTGAAAAAGAAGAGAATTAAAAAAAGAAGACTATAACAGGGGGTATCAGAGTTTTTTGATGTGAAACATCTAAAGCGGCGGGTCAGACCGAATGTTTTAAACAGCCAACACGCCAACAGTCGCCATATTTATTTGCAGTCGTAAACTACCTTTTTATGCATATTACCTGTACATAATAATTTCGATGTTTTTTTTTTTTATTGTTTGAGAGAAGTTTTACAAATTAGATGATGATGATGAAGATGGCGTCAGTGGCGATGATTATGACGATGGCGGTGATAATGGTCGAAGTCGAAATCAATTTCGATGTTTCACATCTGCCAGGCGTCCCGGGACGGTAAATTTTATTCTTTGAACTTTAAGCCCAGTCGTTTTTTTTTTTTTTCATAAATATCGTATTGTGCAATAGCAGCATTGCGCGAATCGGTAAAATAATCGTTTTACGAGACAAACAGAAATAACTTGAAGAACGTGTAGCTTTTCCATTTTTCTACCGATTTGAATTATTTTTACTCAGTTGCTAACATTTTTTTAAATATGTATATATTTATATTCTTGATTGTATTTAAAATACCATACTCTCCTGAAACCTTATAACCGGTGAATAAGGATGATGCCTGGGTTAAAAAAAAAAAAAAAACTATTTAGTCCTTCAGTCAATTAATAAAAAAATATTAGCCACGTATTTTTTGTTGTAACATATTTAAAAAAAAAACAGTGTAATTGAGAACCTCCTTCTGCTATTGAAGTCGGTTAAAAGTGACTTAGATAAAACTCATTCAAGTTGGGGAGTGGAGGTCGTTACGTCACAAGTAAGTGTAAAATCTACATACTTGACGTCATGGCATATTTTAACTCAATGTATCGCCGTAATCTTTTGATAACATAATAAAAGAAAAAATACGTGCCCAATATTTTTTAATAATCTACCAGCACGCGTAGCATGACCACCGTAGAAACGAGTTGTGTCGACAGAAGAATAGACAAAAATGACGTTCCGTGTAGACAGGACGGCAGTAAAGTAGACAGACACAACTGCACTTTTTACGCAATTCACTCTTCATATTCGACTCAGAATTGTTTGTTTTGTCATAGGATTTTTTTTTCTTTGTTTGTTTCTCAATTTTTATTGATATTAAGAGAGTCAAAGTATCGTATTTTGGAAGAAAACAATATTACAGTAATATTGGATTTAACCATTTCCTTGGTAATGGTGCCGATTTCTCTTGTACACCGAACTAAACTATCTAAACTATCACTAAAACCCCTTTATTTTTGGCTATGAAAATCTTAAAATTATTCTGCAACAAAAAATCCCTAATATAATGTTGACACAACTTAAATCGTAGTTGACAATCGCGAGTCCACGTGGTACTTGTTTGTCCTACCCCGTGATTTTTTTTAGAGCCGGAGGCGCGAAGGCTCGACGTATTTTATATGGAATTTTTCACTTTTTGTATGGAAAATAAGAAAAATTATTACCTACATGTTCAGTCTTAGCGGTTTGAGGGTTTTATAAAGGGGGTCGAAATTTTCATTATTTTTGCGATTAGACACACCATTTTCGAGATATAAGTAAAAGAAAAAAAAGATACAGTACTATTTTTGCACATGAATTCGAATTATGATAATTATTACTTATCACAGTTTTGCGTTCAAAACGCTCTCCTTTACAGGAGAGCGTTTCATGATTTTGTAGATAACCGTATATACTTTGTGGCCGTCGAGTAAAAAGTTTTCTACCGTCTTTAGCATGGCGATTACAAAATCAAATTGTCTTCACTACCCATTGATGTATAAAAACCCAAGATGCACACTCAACGTCTAAAAAACGTCCCCAAAAAATGAGCGCAACATTCTAAATTGTGCGCTCATTTCAAATAGTCTCGCGTCGCTCGCGTCTGGAAGCAGTCGTTAAAAATGCCGAAGTGTTCTGTGAGGAATTGTAAAAATATTACGTCAAGAAGGTTAAAAAAGGATGGGATATCGTATTTTCGGTAAGTAAAAAACTTATTGACTAGTTTTTGTTGTTTTTATGACCGATTTTAACAAGCAATGTGTGATTTTGATTTATTTTTTCTAAAAACTTCATTCAACGCTCAAAGTAAAGTACGGCTAACTTCAATGGCTGCTTGGTCAGTGTTAGAACAACGCATTACAGTCTCCTTTTTATTTTAGTCGCATTATAAAAATGACCCTGTTCTAATAAGTGGAGTCGATTTATTTTTTTTGTTTGTTTTTCTTTTTATTAATAAATTTATGTACTTTTGAACCTTTTTTGTATGTAGTTTTTGAAAAATATATATATTTACGTTACATAACGTGTAGGTCAGGAGGTAGCCAATTTAACATTTTTATAATGTTCGTAAATATTATGATGTATAACGATTCATTTATGGGCCAACTTATGAGTTCGCGACATGCGGCATGCTAAGGATAGACTGAAGTGTCGCGTAGTCTGTAGTCTGTAAGTGTCACATTAGAAACTTCATGGAAACTTCTAATTTTTATATTTTAGTTTTCCTCGTGACCCAATACGATGTGGAGAATGGACATCAATCGTCAGCCAACAAAGGCGAGAAGATTTTTTTAATTCGAATAATTCAAGCGTCGTTTGTTCCGAGCATTTTTGGATGAAGATATGTATGTCACTTTAAAAGGCATAAAACGTCTTCGTAAAACTTCGTTCTTTATATTTGAATAAACAATTTTAACAGTTATTATTTGTTTTTTTATATACCCATAGGCTACCCAAAAACATATTTATGCAGAAATAAAAGTATATTTATGTGTTTTACAAACTCTTAAAATACTAACTAATAGCGTAAGATGAAAAAAAAAAGTCATGTTCGACTCCACTCAATACCTTGTCCTACCGACCACGGTCGGTCGTAAAATTTTATTGCTTTAAGTACCTGCGTTAAAATAACAACTTTAAACAATTGGCGTAAGGTTGAACTTGCAATAATATATGCTTGTAGCTTATAGAAAGAGACAGAAATAGAGTTTCGGGACACTTTCGAGCGTTACTTTTATTCGAGACTGTGCATCTTGGGTTTTTATATATCAATGTCACTACCTTAGTGATTTTGACAGTTTGGATAGAAAACTTTCTTCTGAAATAGTCTACATGTAAAAGGACCTAGACAAAGATCGTTAGAAACGGAAGACAAAATGACAGATTGTAGAATGATTTCTACGGTGCGATGTCAAAAATGGAGAGACGAAATGTCAATTTGTATAAAGATAAGAATAGCTATGTCTATTCTTCGTAGAAATAGAAAGCGTCATGCTACGCGTGCTGACGGACAGAAAATAAATTTTTAGTTATCATCCCTATTTAGCAGGCACAGGGCTCGACAAAAATTAAAATTTTATAATTTTTGACATACCTTCTTCAACAAAAGGCTTCAGCCTCTTCAGGAGTTCTCCAGCCAAGATGACGACTGATGTGGTACCGTCACCAACCTGAAAATTTGAGTAACCATAATGTATCCGTGTTCTATTGGCCTTTTTTAGGGTTAAATAGGCAAACGACAAAAAACTGAACCCTTATGATTCCGTCATGTCTTCACAGTGTGTGGCCCGACGCGGACTTAACCAGTTTTTTTAATTTTTTTTATTAATTAAAGTAATTTTTGGTACTACTTTCTAATATTTTATAATTACTAGCCTCATTTTTACATTGTGATCCTCACAGCTATTCAGAAATTGGATCCGTTTGTTATAATCATTGGCTTATATTAATACTTAGATGTTTCTCATTGGTCATTAGTCAAAATACTTAGAACGTTCACACGGCGCAATTAATGCGCTATGGCATACTCAGGGTTGGCATAAAACAAAGAAGTTGTTTTAAATAAAACAATGTTTTTTTTTATTCAGTCTTTAAAATCACAGTATAAAACAATTTTAAAATAATGTTTTAAATATTAAGAAAAAAAAAACAAGGTTTTGAATCGCGAATGAATGGAAATAAATGAAAAGTTATACATTTTTAGTACTTGAAATATGTAGCTCGAAAATAAATTAAAAAGGTTAGATAGTTTTGTACACTTCGTTTTTTGTCGAAAAGAGGAAATTCTCCGCAATAGGGACTTCCCCACTTTTATATTTTTTTTATATTATATTATATTACATTTATATTCGAAAATCGGATTATTATTATGTTATTCTGATCGTTTTTTGTAAATGTTTCCTCAGCTAAATTGTAAAATTGTCTAGAAATGAATTATATTAAGCCTGATCAATAATTGTTGATAGTAAATTTGATAAATCGTTCAATCAAAAAGAAAAAAAAAACTTTTTTTATAAAACATTTTGAACTGTTTGTTTTATAAAATTTAAAAAAAAAACTTTTTTTTTTTCCAAAGCCACATATTTTTGGCATACTGCAATAGTTCCTAATCAAGCAAACTCGTTTTTCTGGTAATTGCCTTAACTAAATCAAATAATATGTTTCTAGCACAAACATATTATTACACTGCCGGACTCTTAACTTGAGCCAACGTGCATTTCCATGTAAGGTATAAAGGCGTAAACCATCAAAATAATGATGTGTCAAAGAAACAATTTTATGCAGCTTTGAAAATTGTGGTGTCACCATTTTTCAGAATTAAAATTCACAAACGTTAAAAAAATTATAGACTTGTATACAAAAAAGTGCAGAGTGGCTCAATTTAGGACTCCAGTAGTGTGTTTAGCTTATTTAAATGGATTAGCATGAAAAATTCTCATTAATAACGCACCTGATGGAATTCAAACTCACAATCCCTCGCTCGCTAAACCGCGCCTTGAACGTTCTGCGCTTGAAATTTGAATTATAAAACAAAACCACTGTTACTAACCTCAGCATCCTGTGACTTGGCGATATCCACCAGTGTCTTGGCAGCGGGATGCACAATATCCAACAGTTTCATGATGGTAGCTCCATCGTTAGAGATCACCGCTTTGCCGTTGTGGTCTACTATAAGCTTGTCCATGCCACGAGGGCCGAGGGTCGTGCGGACCTTGAAAGAAATCATTTGGTTATTAACAATAATAAACTGGTTGCGTCTTCGCGCAGGTAATCGACTGGCAAGATGAAACCCAAACACCAGCTGACACTGACTGGAGTTACGCACGCAGGGTGATCACGTTGGAGAAACTCCAATGGGCCATCCGGAGCTTCCATCCTTTTAAGGCAGCTGGTCCTGATGGAGTGTTCCCCGCTTTACTACAGTGGGGGGGTGCTTCTGTCGCAATAAGACTGGTGCCTTTAATGAGGGCGTGCCTGGCCTTTAGATACGTTCCTAAAGGATGGAGGGAAGTGAAAGTAATATTCATCCCTAAGCCAGGTAAGGGCGACTACACAAACGCCAAATCCCACCGACCAATCAGCCTGACCTCCTTTCTCCTAAAAACTCTGGAAAGGCTATGTGATAGAGAGCTGAGGGATGGCGCTCTGAAAAACATACCGCTACATGGTAATCAACACGCATACAGCTCAGGTAAGTCGACCGAATCTGCTCTCCATCTAGTGGTCAGTCAGATAGAGGACGCGATTCATCAAAAAGGCACCTGCCTGGGTACTTTTATAGACATCGAAGGAGCTTTCGACAAAACCAACTTCTCCAGCATCAGAAGCGCCCTCTCCAGGCATGGAGTAGAACAGGTACTTACGGACTGGATTACAAACATGTTAAGCAAACGGGTGGTTCGCCTTGAGGGTGAGCGGCAGTTGGCCATGATAGCCAGAGGCTGCCCCCAGGGAGGGGTTCTGTCCCCCCTTCTATGGAATCTGGTAATTAATGACCTCATTACCAAACTCAATGCCAACCGCTATTACACAATAGGGTATGCAGATGACCTCGCAATCCTTGTATCGGGGAAGGTGACGGGTACGATCTGTAACCTCACTCAGCAAGCACTACGTATCGTAGAAAGTTGGTGCAGGGAATTTGAACTGTCAGTGAACCCCACTAAAACTGAACTAGTCATGTTTACCCAAAAACGAGCATTAGGTCCTTTCCGCCTACCCAAACTGTTCGATACTGAACTTCAGTTGGCCAACGAAGTCAAGTACCTCGGGGTCATTCTAGACAGTAAGTTAAACTGGAGTAGTCATGTAGACAACAAGCTAAACAGGGCCTGCATTACCTTCTGGCAGTGCAGGAGAATGATAGGTAAGAAGTGGGGCCTATCCCCCAAAATCATACTGTGGCTGTACACAGCAGTGATCCGCCCTATGATCGCGTACGGGGCCGTGGTTTGGTGGCCCCGCACTCAGCTGTTTACAGCTTGCAACAAACTACAACGCATGCAAAGACTAGCCTGCGTGGCAACCACGGGCTGCATGAGGACTACTCCGACTGCAGCAATCGAAGCCATGCTGGGACTGCCCCCACTCCACCTGTTCATACAGCAGGAAGCGACAATGGCGGCGGTGCGTCTTAATGCAATTGATCTCTGGGGTAAGAGAGTCACACAACACACCGCGCTGCTTGAGGGACTTAACAATGAGTTCCCTATTACGAAAGCGGTAAATGACCGGGTGCCCAAACAATTTATCTTCGATAAAAAATACAGAATCCAACTCCACGAGGACCGCAGATGCGAGGGTTTGCGCCCCGCAGAGCTGCGAATCTTCACCGACGGATCCAAAACAGGTAGTGGCACAGGTGCTGGAATCTTCTCGGAGGACTTCAACATACACATAGCCACACCATTGGGTGTCCATAACACAGTGTTCCAGGCCGAATGCATGGGTATATCTCTTGCCGCTTCAGCCATCATGGCCAGGGAAGTTAAGGACCACTCGATAAGAATACTCTCAGACAGTATGGCTGTTCTGCAAGCGCTAAACAGTCACACTGTTGATTCTGGGCTGATATACGAGTGCCACCAACGCCTCAACCAGGTGGGTGACCTCAATAATATAACCATTCAATGGATCAAGGGACACAGCGGTTCGCGGGGCAATGACGCAGCCGACGAACTTGCCAGAAGGGGGTCGAGCATGGCACCAGTGGGGCCTGAACCCATCACGCCACTCCCCTTCGGGTACCTACGCTCTCTGGTAAGGAAACGAACCAGGGAACAACATCACAAAATATGGGTGGACCACGGTGAGTGCAGGCAGGCTAAGGAGGCTCTCCCTACAATCGACGGCCGCCTCACGAAACAGGTTCTCCGATTAACAAAACAGCAGCTGCGCACAGTTACAGCTGCCCTAACTGGCCATGGGTCATTTAATAAACACCTCTTTGTCATAGGAGTCACAGACAGTCCGCTGTGCAGAGCTTGCATGGAGGACGACGAGACAGCAGCCCATGTGCTGTTAAACTGCCCGGTGGTCGCCACATACAGGGCCAAGTACTTCGGTAACCCAGGTACCCTACGTGAGATTGTCAGTGACACCAAGGCGTTGCTGGCCTTCTTTGAGGAGCTGGGGTGGATCGAATAACAGATTTTCCCACCCGTACGCAAAATACGCGCTTTGACGTGGAGTTGCGGATACCAGCCCGTATTACCTATTACCTATTACCTATAACAATAATAAATGATACATCCCTTGACAATTTTTGCTAGTTTAGTTTTTGATGGCTAATAAAACCTATTCTGTTTATGAAGGTACGTTCACATACTTTTGTTAAGGTAATGTGGATAAGGTGCGCAATAAGTGGGTAAGATTTTTTAGGTCTGGGTAAAGTTGATAATATTTTAGTAACCTGGTGAATGTGAGGGCAAAGTTGGTAACGAGGAGTAGGGGTAAAATTCGTAATGTGTTGAATATGTTGGGGTTGGATATTTGATGAAGTTAGTCATAAAAGTAATTTTCAGAGTTAAAAAGGCATGAAATTAAACATTTATGTTTTTAACATCCATGTGCTTTTCTGATTCTAGAAATTCTAGCCCTGAGGGGGTTAAATAGGGGATTTAAAAAAATATGCAGGAGCGTTTTTATAAATTGAGGAGTTCTATAGTCCATCTCGGAAGCTCTCCACTAAGTTATAAGTTTGAGTAAACAGGTTAATCAAATGTGAGGGTAAAGTTGGTAATGTTGATAAATATTGGGTAAAAGTGTATTAGGGTTAGATATTAGATAAAGTAAGTCAAGTAGATAAAAGAGAGGTTAAAGAAGGTAAGGGTTGGGTAAATCATTTTATGGTAGTTGTAATTGTAAGCCTCATTTCTACTATCATGATCCTCACAGCTCTTCAGAAATTGGATCCGTTTGTTATAATCATTGGCTTACAATGTACCTTTATTGACAGAGGGCATAATGGCGAAATCTGCAGCCTTACTGCACACAATAATCAGTTTATAATTTATCTCTTTTCAATGTTGCATTGATTTTCATGTGTTTAATATACAAAAAAAAATTTAAAAAAAATCAAAATATTTTATTTCACATAAACCTACACGGGCACTTATGAAATATCAGAAGCTAAGTGCAATATGATTAACAAACCAGCTTACTTCATAGCATGGCAGTATTTCTTATCATAATCTGCCTACACACGCTTCATGCTTCTTTAGATGCAGCTGAATACCAGTATTTTATATGGACGGACTGCTTATCAGACCTCCACAACTCAACTACTGGATAACACCCAATATTGCACAAAATAAGTTACGTATACTCACAGCATCGACAACCAGCTGGCAAGCATTGATGTTGGAGATGAGTTGCGGCTTGCCCTGCGACTGGTCCGTCCCTTCCTTCAGCACTAGGATCTGTGGTTGCTGTAATGTAACGGTAATTACTTTTAACTGTTTTAATGAAGTTCCTTATCTTATGTTGTACTCTGCACACTCGGTGAATGAGAACTATACCAAAAAAAAAACATTTTCTTTTTTCATTTATTTACACTCTAATGTTGTTAATTTATTTAATTATGCCTGTTTTTTAATACAGCTAAAGCAACTTTGTTCGAACCAGGTGTCCCACAACACAGCACGTCTTTAAAAAAAAAACCCTAGAACCAACAGGTTTCATCTAGCAACACATGCAACAGACACGGGATATGAGATACTAATTCTGATAAATTCACTATAGTTAAAAAAAAACATGTTAGGTTTGAGTGTAGTCTAATCTATTAAACTGGGTGCGTTACTGAAATAATTATTGCATGTTGAAATTACTGTATAGTAAGCTCGACAATTAACTAAATTCTAATGAATCTGCTGTGGATAGCAGATAAAGTACTATTATTTGGCTCGTATTACTATAATCACTAATATAAAAATACTGAGTTAGTAGAGGAAACAAGGTTTATAGGTTTTAATAAAATAATAATTATGGAAATATTGCAATTTCAAGTTACAAAGGGTGTATTACATGTAACTATGTTCATATGTGTAGACAAAAAGGTTTTATCATAAGTATTTACAGGTTTTATCGCGGGTCACATGAACATTTGCGATTTAGGAGTCATACTTTCATAGACAATGAATGACAATTGAACATCGAGCAAATGCCGGATATTTTCTCATGTTATTCAATAAATTATCACTTTTTAACATAATTCGCTGTGATAATAATAATAAGGACACTCTTTCATACCCATAGCGGCTATATTTCACGAGAAAATTATACAGAATTCACAAAAAGTGAATAGTTCTCGAATTTTAACCCTCGAATTTTTGTATCACTTTATCACAAGAAAATACACACAAATCACACAAAATATCGGTGCAGCCGAATTATTTACACCATGCTCTGTAAACCTGTGTTAATAAAAATGCAAAAATATCGAAGATTATTCTATAAAAGTTAAATTAAATTACCATTTTGACTTAGATTTTTCCACAAACAAAACTGAATGAAATAATGAATGACTTTGACACTTGACACAACACTTTGACAGCTGACTTTAGATGGGTTGCTATACTTTGTTTCGTTGCCTCAAAATGGGTAAAATTAAGATTTATTTTTATTCAAATCTATTTTGAAGCATGAACTAGATTATATTGCTATATGGAAATAATAAATTCCATCGCATCATTTATTTTGATTCATTAATTAACCCCAAATCAGCATCAGTGGAGAATTAATGACACCATGACGGGTATTCAAAGTTTAGGTGTAGTAACTAAACGTGGTTCTGATTGGCTGTTGGAGAGAAAAGGAACGGTTTCTTTTAGAGAAGGAATCTACGCGATATCGATTTAATCAATCGACTTTGAGAACCGCATGGATTAATATCGACTTTGGCTTGAAATAACACAAAACATACATAAATATTGCATAAATAATCATTATTTTTGGGTGTCTGACATTTCTTGGAACTCGTACGACGGGCCAAACCAAACTCGCAGAAGCCCTTTTGATGGTTAATTATTATTACTATTTAAAGAATATTAGTTCATAAATTATGGTTATATATTGCTGTAAATAAAAAAAAACAATGTTAAATACACAAATAATTTATTATTTATTTAATAAAAACAATTTACTAAATTATCTCATTAAGTAAACACTGCGGATACAAAAGGTATATAATTTATCCGTTCTCATCCTTGATAGTTAGGAACACAAAATTTGTTAATTTAAGAAACATAAATAAGCTATCACAGAAAATAATAATAGCCCCCTGGTATCTCGATGGATCAAATGATAGTGGTTAAGGAAAGACTAATACATCGTACGTCACAAGAGCGAAATATAATTCACATATAATATCAAACTCACAAAGTTAAAAAAGAGCTAACTCAAAAGAGTTGCTTTTCATATACAAAGTCATAACCAGCCACCAAACAAAATGTGACCACTGACCACTCAGTTTAAAATATTTACAATCGATCTTGTATCTAGCGCAATCGAGTTAACGAAAAGTTGACATGTACAGTACAAAACTTCCACGCACCTCTCTAATTTGAAACGTCAAAAAATTCTTCATAGCGGCGCATGTGACGTACTGAATTCAGAATTACAGAGAAAATTATTGAAAAATCAGCTAAAATTCTCTTAATTATTGTAAAGGATACCAAGAATGACCCGCCAAGTGGATATAAAGGCGTTAGTGTCCCATATAGTGCGTGGGGACGGGTCAGATAGATGCCGAATATGTATGGGAGATACCACAGAGGGGCAAGTTCATTTAGAAGATACGGTTATGATGGACGGAGACAAGCCTGTGACGCTTGCTGAACTGCTAGAAGTCATCACAGGAGTCGAGGTACGCTATTTTTGCCTTATTACAAGCTCAACATCAAACGATTTGTTTATTTTCTGTGCAAAACGGAACGGCGTCTTCCCGCCGTGGTTGTCGCAAAATGGCGGCGTTGAGAATTTTTCCAGAATTAAAACTATATTTTTTTCTGCCATCTCGTTGGATGTTGCTGCTTGATTATTATTTAATCGTTAGTTTAAACTGTAATATACTTACGAACCTTCCTGAACGTTTTAAAGTATGATTTGAAATCCTTTATCTTCGCCTTCCCTAATGTAGGCGTTTACGGAGTCTGCTATGATGACGTCATGTCATCATAGTTACAGGTTACAGGATTAGACTGGAAGGTTATTAGGTAGAATAATTCAAATTAATTGTTATATGCATTTCCTACAAGGTTAAAATATTTTCCTTTTGTTAAAACTTTAAAATATGTTTCAACCGTAACTGGCTTTATAAATTCAACCACCAACAGTTTTTTAATGTTCTAAATACCTACCAAACAAATACTCAACATAATAATATAGCTTATGTACCAAATATTTGAATGAAATCTGCTTGAAATTGGGCAGTCAGCCTACTTAACCTACCTCAACAAATATTTATTGAAAACCATATTCTGGACAATCCTCAATTTTTAATGTTTTATGAAAAAACGAATACTTAGGCATAAGTCATCTCGGTAGGAAATATTCTATGCAATTGGTATGTTATTATTTTGGTTAACAATAATTAACTAAATTATGAACTATCAGACATTCCAACAGCAATAAATACATACTTATGTACTGAAACAAGTCATGGGCAGAAGAGGCCTTCGCCCAACAGTGGGATGATGCAGGCCAACACTATTGGCCATTATAGAATAAAATACCAGTCACATAGCGGACCATATGCGACAATAGACACTTACACCCTACTAGGCAGTACAGTCACTGTTAACACTACGTCTTAATCAATTTGTTGAGCCCAAAATTAACAGTCGGTAAAAAAATATCACAGCCTTGATTTATCAACTTTATAACAGACTGCATTAGTATAAGTTACTTGCCTATCATTAATAGCTAAGGTTAACTACAGTATCTTGCGTTTTAGTCCCATGTTATTAGCCAAAACTTATTGTTATTAAGAGCTTGTATACAGAAAATGGACAATGTCACAAATTATAGCGGTCAAATATATCGCTGTTTTGATTAATTAGGCAATATTACTGTATGGAAGTAAGAAATATGGATAACTATTGAACTGGAATATTAATAATGAATTGAAATTATAACACTGAATTTGATGTAACCGTTTTAGGTGTAAAAAACCGGCCCAATGCGTGTCCGACCAAGCACAGTGAAGAGTTCCGGAGTTGAGATGAATTTATCCTAAAAACAAACTTAGCTTTGTAGTTGAAAAACATGTTCTCCCATACCGACTGTATGGGAAAACATGTTGTTGCAACTGTAAATATAAGTTGGTTGATTATTACTCGTTAATTTGTAGAGCCTACTTAGCTGTGATAGTTTTCTTTTTAATTTCGTTATATAAACTACTGCCGTGATATTTTCACATATCCAAACCCAACCATTTAGCTGGCAGGGGATGACACTTGACTCTAAAATTTAGCACTTTAAAACTTAATATTTCGCAAACAGATCCCTGAATCCAAAAATGGTTTTCACACACTCACAATGTTTTTGAAGGACCTTTCCAATGATACTCCACATCATGGGATAGAAAAAAAAACATCACCACTTTACGTGTAGGGGAAGTATCCTAATATGTACACCCATGCCAAATTACAGCTTTCTAGTACTAAGAGTCTTGGAGCTAGACCTCGGACAGACAGACAGACGGACATGGCGGAACTATGGTTCCTTGTTTACTACGGAAGCCTAAAAAGGCATTTGGAAACTTGCCAAATACTTTTTTTACATCTAAAACTAAACATTTGGTATTGCGATATTAATTATTGCATTTCATAATCAATATTTTTGTTGACTAGTTATTCATATTTCTTATTTCCATACAGTAATATTGCCAAATTAATCAAAACAGCTAAATATTTGACAGGTATTTACGACTTTCTTTTAGGTAGGACATCTCGTAGTTGACCTCTCAGATCATGATTACTTAAGAGTCCTATTACACTTTTTACGCAAATTCATGATTTTTGACGTTGTAATTTTCAGCAACAGTAATATATTTTAATTATTTGATTATGAATAACGATAGTGCTATTCTCTTTCTTGTAAGTTGGAGTTACACATTTTAATTTTTCTTTTCGTGTAATTTACTATAAATATTTTACGAACACAGTTTACAAGAAAATCCGTTGGCGATGGAACTTTGACGCTTAAATTCACTTTGTTCCATTCAATTCAAATAAAAGCTAAAATTACTAAAAGATAAGTTGAATGTTTTACTTGTTTATTGGAGTTCTAGAATTTCTTTAAATTTCTTGAGTTTTCACAGATAAAATCATAAAGAAAAGCAATAAATGTCTTGATTCAGCGTCCATTATATTCCAAATAAACAAAATTTTATCAAATAAACTAATAAGGTATAAAACTTCTATCTACAATGAATACGTTTCATTAGTTTTCGTTTCTCAATATAATAAGAAAAAAATACCATAAATAAAATTAAAGTACTATATATTCCGCG
The DNA here is from genome assembly GCA_916610215.1 of Omphaloscelis lunosa. Classification (NCBI taxonomy): domain Eukaryota; kingdom Metazoa; phylum Arthropoda; class Insecta; order Lepidoptera; family Noctuidae; genus Omphaloscelis; species Omphaloscelis lunosa. The sequence goes on along the minus strand of OU744272.1, from coordinate 2,482,633 downwards.
TCAATTCAGCAAATCACTTGAAAATAATGTGTAACTCCAACTTATAAGAAAGAGAATGGCACTATCGTTATTGTAATTAAATAATTAAAATATCATAATGTTAATGAAAATTACAACGTCAAAAATTACGAATTTCCGTAAAAAAATGTAATAGGACTCTTAACCGGGCTTTCCTTGTGGGTGCCTTAACCTACTACACTTAAAACCTTTAGCCAGGGGTTATTCAACTATGCTAATTAAAACGCTCGCTAAGGGCATTATAAACGCTCTTAATCTTCTGAAAATCTTTAATTAATACCCAACTCTGCTGTAACATCACAAAACTTAAGTCTGTGTATGAAAGATGATTGGAGAAATTACCCAACAACAACTTAAGCCCTAAATATATATAAAATCAACACGAGGAATACAGCTTATTGGCCGTTTGACTAGTACGGTGGTTGCAGGTGCGGCTGGATGATGACCTGCCTCTAGGACTGTGCTCCGTATGCTCAGTGTCTGCCCTCCAAGCAGCAGACTTCAGGACCCAGTGCCGAACAGCTGCCACACAGTGGGAGACCACTCTGGAATTGCTGAACAGCATACCAGATCAAACTGCCTTTAATAACCGAATCATAGCTGTACTTTCTGAAAATTCAATATATATTACTAAGCAAGAAAAAGAGGAAAAAAAGCCAGTTTTCACAAAATCACCGAAGTTGTCAAGACCAAAAAGTAGGTGTGAGAATGGTAAAAGTAACAAATGTCAGTGCCCAGGCTGTGGTAAGCGGTTCTTATATGCCCAACATCTGTGCCAACATTTGAAAGAATCGTCCAACAACCAACATGCTTGCCACATTTGTGCAAAAATTATGTCGAGGCAAGAACTGATTTCGCATTTGATTGAGACGCATAACAGAGAGCCGTATGACTGTAAAAAATGCCCTGCTATGTTCCGTACTTATATGCAGTATAAAATGCATCTGTCGAAGGCCCATGCAACTGGGGCATGTACTTGTGGTGAATGTGGCCGGAACTTTCAGAGCCAACATGCGTACTACGCTCATCTGTCGGTTCACACTCCAAAAACATGTCCCGGCTGTGATGAGCTGTTCAGAAACCAGAAATGTTACCACTACCACGTCAAACGCTGCTGTAATCTCGACAAAACACGTTTAGACATTCACAAAACGAAAAACAAAGCCACAATAACGGTTAAAAAGATGAATAAAAGCATCAAAGTTGGAATGCGAGGAAGCGCGGACTCGGAATGCATTTGCGATTACTGCAAAAAGAAATTCGCTGGAAAGAAGTTCGTCGCTGCACACATTCAAATCGTGCACATGAAAAATACTCATCGACCTTGTATTTACTGCGGGAAACTACTCGCAGCAGCCCACATGACTACACACGTCAAAAAACATGAATCGACTGAGTCTTATCAGTGTGGGCATTGTGGCATTGTGTTGAAAACGAAATTAGGTTATATACAACACGTTCGCTTACACACTGGCGAACGACCCTACCCGTGCAAGTTCTGCGGAGAGTCCTTCTCAGCGTCTTCTCGACGATCAGAACACATCAGAAAATGTCATAGAGAATCTGAAATAGTTCTGAAACACGCTTGCGAGTTCTGTCCAGCGAGGTTCAGACTTCCTTATAGGTTGAAAAAGCATGTAAATACGGTCCATGGTAAAGGAAAAGAGCCGTTGTTGCAGTTCGAGTGTAATGACTGCCATCAGAAGTTTAGCAGCTGTAGGGGGTTGCTGTACCATAGTAGGAAGCATCAGGAAAGTGAGAATACTCCAGCTAAGCTAACGGGAGTGAAGGAGGTCGCATAGCCTGTTGTTCAGATTATGAAGAGTTATTAGGTGATATTTTTATACAAAACCGTCTCACAAAACGATTTCTAACTGTCCAATCTTAAATCTTCGGGCCAGTTTTCGTATTTCAAACCTTGTTCCGACTATGGTGGTGTTTTTAATAGAAAATGTACAACTTTTACAGTTTTTGTATTAAGAACAAAAAAAAATATATTTCGGAATTAAGTTTGAAAATCAGGTATGGTTCAATTTTTTAAACCTGGGTCTAAAGACAACCTTGTCTTGTAATAAGACCGAATAAGTTTTGACTCCACCTCATTTTATGAATGTTTAATCCTAGCCCAATTAATTTCACAAAGTACACCATTTCAATAGAATGACTACAATACAATGTCAATTTCTTAATCATTAACTAAAGAATATTATCCTCAATTTTGAGAAAAATCGGCAGTTCGAAACTTAGGACTAACTAAACCTTTGGAGTTGTCAAAAGTACGCGAGATTTAAGGCAAACCGTGCTTCATTCTTTCATACTCTTTCAATTTCTAGGTCTATAACATTAATAGTAGTAATAAAATACGATATTCTTACTCAATGATAGAGGGGCTCGTGGCTAAATAGTAACAGCCGCACGGGTCGATCGAAGGTTAAAGCCCGCGATCGGTTCGTGGATGGGTGAACATCTATTACTAATCGAGACCCCTCCGTGCTTCGGAAAGCACATTAAGCAGTTGGTCCTGGCTGTCATTCGTAGATCTTTGACAGTCTTTGCGGTAGTCAGAAGCCCAAAAAGTCTGATAATCAGTGTTATCCAGTAACTGGGTTGTGGAGATCAGAAAGGCAGTCGCTCCATGTTAAATACTGGTATTTAGCTGCATCCGGTTAGACTGGAAGCCGACCCCATTATATTTGGGAAAAGGCTAGGCAGGTGATGACATTACATAATATTGTTATCCTATAATATAACGTTCCCACTGCTGGGACTCTGGGTGAGAGAGAAATACAACAAACGGCTTTGCATTTGTATACTTTACCGTGTAATTGCATATTGGAGATAAAGACACATTGAAGACCAAAAGCTCATTGTTTTAGGTCGAGTACGCAACACCGCTGCCTAACAAACTCTGCCTCCGGTGCAATCGGGACCTAACTTCAATTCTACCCTTCATAAAACTCTGCAAGGAGTCCGCAAAACGTTGGAACGAGATCTCTGACTTTTTAGTTATGCTAATACCCTCAAATAAAGCTAAAAATGTTTATATAGAAATCGGGAGTGATATAGAAACGTATACAGATACTTCTAGATGTAATTTTAATAAAATAACAACGCGAAAACAAGCTCTACAAAGTTTTAAATTGCGGCTTCGAAGGCAAATGGTATACAAAAGTCGATTGGTTCAAGTCGAAACAGTGGGTCAGAGCGATTTAGGGATACTAGCCAAACGAAAACCCAAAATGTCCTGTCCGAATTGTGCCGCTCAATTCCAATGCTTCTTCAAATTCAATATGCACTTACGTGAATTTCGTAAAAAAATCTGCAGAATCTGCTTTGAAATACTAGATATTTCCGCCTTTGTAGAGCATTGTAAGGGTCACAACTTGACTGTGTTACCCTGCCCGGTTTGCTTAGAAAGTTTCGAAAAAGAAGGCGCTCTTGTATCACATAAGCTAAAACACGAGAAGGGCCCAGAACAATGCCTTGAGTGTCGTGAAACCTTCGCAAATTCTGGGCATTTGAATAAACATATGAATATTAAACACAAACCCATTATCTGCGGATGCGGAAAGAAACTTCCGAACCGCGTTTGTTTCTCTAATCACAAGAAAATTTGTGCGCGACACGAAGATATAAAGCTAAAATTCATCTGTGACTACTGCAAAGTGGAATACAATAAAAAAAACTGCTTGAAAATGCATATAAAGTTAAAACACACTGTCGGATGGGTCTTCCAGTGTCACACTTGTGGAAAAAAGTTCTCAAGTCGCGCGCATTTGATAGAACATGGAACCACTCATGAGAAAATCACTGATAGGCATGTATGTTACTGCGGTGCCAAGTACAGCTCAAGAAGGGGTTATGAAAGGCATTTGAAGAAGCATACGGAACCGAAGAAGCTAAGGGCTCGAAAAGGGAAAATGAAATCAAAGGCAAATGCCTCGATTGCCGCAGAAGTATGGTAGAGACTTGATAAGTGGTGTCCTTTGTCTCATCGTAATTCCAGCCGTAAGACGTCCACTGCTGACATAGGCCCCCAAGGATCGCTATTTCGACCAATTCTGCGCTTCTCGCATCCAGTGGATTCCTGCGAATTTTATTTATTTGGCACCTCAACGCCTTACTCACTTAAACATACACATACAAAAATCACACAGTTTTAGGTATTGTGAACTCGTCACTTACAGAAGTGCACAGCACTAGCAGAGAACTTAAGATTACAGGACGTTTTAGTTATCGTTAAATATTTAACTAAATAACTAAAAAGATGGAAATGGAAGTGGATACAATTGTATTAATAGGCGGATTTCGCACAGAGGTCTTGAGACTCGGAGCTGGTTAAAAGTCTCGTACGGAATTGACGAAAAGGGTTAGTGAAGATGTCGATGCTATTGGTTCGTGTAGCGATTTTATTATAATTTCCCATTAGACGATTCATGGTTGCGGTGCTACCAAGGTTAGTACGACTTGCAGTTGTGGCAAAGGTAATGGTCTCGCGACCAGATCGAATAGTTTTCTGTCGAGGCACAGCTATACTTAATTCCGCCAAAAGATCGGGAACATTTAGAAAACCGTTAGCGAATTTATAAAGAAGGTTTTGGTCTGTCACGTCTCTTCTGTGTTCAAGAGTTTAAAATGATTGAGCGGTCCACCTTGTGGGTACTTCTATGGAACATTTAATTAATTACCATAGGGTCGATTTTTCAAGCGTCCGATAACTTTTATCTGAAAAATAAATATGGTGGTTTGACATGCCTATACAGTAGTGTCAAACCGCAATTTTTGTTCCTGAGATTTAGAAAAATCTGAAGACAAATGTTCATCCGATAACTAACCCCATTAGGGGGTTTATTTACAAAAATCCTTCGTTAATGCTCACCGTTGCTTTAAAAGTAATTCTGAAATTGCATGCTTCTTAACACCGGTGTTTAGGCTGTGCGTTGTCCCTCAGTGAATTTAAGATTATTAAGATTAAAAAATCGGCCCTTGGTGAGTTACTTACACGTAGGGTTATTTCCGTTGCTATGTTTTAGGCAATACTTGTTAAGAAATACAATAAGAGTACGGAGATAAATTATGATAATGAAATTAACTCTGTGAAAATTAAATCATTTTTTTATTTACCCGTTATCCAATTTTTTGATAACTAGAGCCGCGTTCTAACCAACGCGATCGTCGCGCGAATATGCAATCATCGCATTCATCTTGTTCGGCGAACCCGAACGCGTGGTCGCGACGACAGAGGGCGTTTTCGGTTTTCCGAACGAATAAGTGTCATATTAACGCGATGATCGCGTATTCGCGCGAACGATCTTTTTTGTTAGAACGCGAGGTATGCCAGTATTCCTTATATATAATTACATTATATTTCCGTTTAAAAATGTTGAATCATTAAAAAACCTGTTGTTTTGAGATTTTAGAGATAATTTGCAATAAAAGTAATTAGTTTAATAAATACCTATTTTCCGAAACCATATCATAGAGGAAGACATAATTATATGATGCGGGTAGTTATAGAAATGACCTAAATTCCGAAGCAAGACCTTAGTACGCCTTAATTTTATGTATATTTTTAAAACTTAAATGAAACCGCGACTTATAAAGTTGTACATAAATGTATTTTTACAATAAAGATAACAAAACGATACATAATGCTTTTATTATTTATTTTCTGACATACTAACCTATAGTTCTACGAAATTGTTTAAATGAATTAAAAATAGTTTATCAGAAATGAATGTAATTTTTTAGCGCTTTTTTGTAGAAAGTCAATAGTCTTACACTTTGAATTACCGATTACTTTAGTGATCAAAATCAATGATACTCTACAAAATTACAATCACCTAATACAAAGCCGTCTATCAGAATCTACAACAGTTTTAAACCCTGCTTTATAATTGCCAAAATGATTGGCCAACCACTCAACTTATCCAAAGATTGGCCACATTACCACCACCAACTTAAACAAGAGGAGCGGACTGATTGAAAACGTCGTTTCAGATGGAGTTGGACCCCGCGCTCCCCTGCGGCTTATGCCGGAGCTGTTCCGACGACACCCTCGCAGCCATTACCTTCAAGAACCTCTGTGCACTGTCTGCACACCATTGGGCAGAAGGATCCAACTACATCTCCCATCCCCCATCTCCCACTGAAGATGATAAAGCCTACTTCATTCTCTATAACGATGAGAAAACTATAGTGAAAGACCAAATCGCCAGGGTTCCTACCACGAAGGACGCTGTGGACAGGTTAAATATGAAGTGGGTTAAACCAATAAAAACTCTGAAACCCAGACGTCCACAGGGCTTGATAAAAGAATCGTGTAAATGTCCTGATTGTGGAAAAAAATTCTCGACGCCTGATTATTTGAACTACCATCTCCGAAACACGCTCACACGAGCTTGTCGCCGATGTCGAATGGTCATGCACAAGAAAAAGCTGGCTAAGCATTTGTCGAAGAATCACAACATACATGTATTTGAATGCAATATCTGTAATAAATTGTTTGATGAGGAAGAGTTTATGAAGCAGCATGTTGATGAGGCGCACGGCAAACTTATGCACTCTTGCAGTCACTGTGGTAATAGTTATGTGAATGAAAGAGCGCTGAGAGCGCACGCGCACTCCCACTCACTGTTCCATTGTAGTTCATGCAACATGAGCTTCGACAACGTTAAATGTTTCAAATACCACCAGCAGACATGCGAATACTTGCACCGACCTTCAGTCGAGTTCAAATTCTTTACTTGCGATCACTGTGGCGTGACTTACAACCGGAAACCGTCACTCAGAATACATATCATCCAAAAACACCTCAACATTCTGCCTTACGTTTGCCAAACCTGCGGAAAACGGACTTCCACGTTAGCTCATTTGAGGTCTCACGAAAAAGTTCATAAAACTGAGCGAAAGGTGTTTCAGTGCTGCTGTGGGGCTCAATTGACAACTGAACTAGGTTTCCAGTTACACCAGAGAATTCATACTGGAGAAAGACCGTACAAATGTGAACATTGTGGGGACAGATTCCTCTCTTCTTCAAGAAGGCTAGACCATATAAAAAGACGCCACAGAGGAACAAAGGAATTAAAACACGGCTGCGAGCAGTGTGCGGCTCGTTTTGTAAGACCGTGTGAATTGAAGAAGCATTATTTGTCCGTGCACTACTCAGTGGTAGAAGTGAAGCCCTCTAAACGCGAGATCAATCCAGTGACTAGAAGACTCAGAAATACTGTTGAGAAAGATTAGAAATTTTAATTCAAGTCTGAAAGGAAATAAAGATGTGTATTTTTATATGTAAGTTGAAAATCTTCCTGTTTTCGTGAGTTCGTGAAACAGTGATATTGAAAACGACTATAGACAAAAAATTTGATGAGTTGTGTACTTGTATTGTTTCTGATATTATGCCTTACTATTTCGGAAAAATGATTTCGAATATTTGATAAATTAAGATTAGAATATAGTTTTTATTAAGAATGCAATGCTTTATTTTTGTGAAAGACTGAAGAGGTTGACTACTACGTCATAGTTATAACCAAGTTTCTACGATGTTGATAGTTTTGACTGTTATTTTTTCTTTATTTCGTCATCTATTAACATAAATACGGACGGACTAAAGTAAAATTCTAGTAAAAGGCTTGACCACAAAAATTTACAACATCATAGCATTTTAAAATTGTAAAATTTAATTTAATCACAGGAGCTGTCAAAATGCTTCAGTATGAACATACTAAATGATTATATTGAGCTGGTTTTAATTTCCCAGCGTTCAGTTTACGACATTTTGTGGCATTTAAATAGAATAGAATAGAATATTTATTTGCGTAAAACATGGTATACAGGGGTGTTAAATATGAATTGAGGCACAAGCATGTTTAGCTAGGATAAAACATAGCATGCAAAAATTTTAAAGACAAGCAACAACAATCGTTCAACATTTTTTATCTATAAATTCTTTTAAACTATAAAAACTACACTCGAGTAACCACTTATGAAATTTAATTTAAAATAATTTTGTATTTAAAGCTTTGAAATGCCTTGGTATTTTATTATAAATGCACACACACATTACCAAGCATTTACTATTGTATTTAGACAGTCTAGGCAAATCATTTAACACTAGTTTAAATGGATCTCGTCGGTTCCGAGGATTGACATCATTTGCAGTCTTAAATAGTTGCTTATTTTTCATAACAAACACACATAATATGACCCCAATGGTTGTAGCTCTCCAGTCTCCTACTCTATTCAAAGATTTAAATCGTTACGATTCGCCCGAACGCATCATAAAATGGTCGCGTTTTTGTTTCGTTGAAAATAACATTTCACTTAGTATTTTCTCGCTCACTCTTACTGAGAATCGCATCTATCATTACGTGCGGGATGTGTGAGCTCGCTCTTCTCAGTATTGACACTTTTTCGTGCAACCTAAATACGGTGAGGACTCGATACGATTTAAATCTTTAACATTCCCTTTATTCTCCTTATATTTCTTGGCTAAGGATAGCAGCTAGGGAGCCTTTACTTCAACAATATGACTATTTTCTAATTATTTTTTTACAGATGAAAGAAGAATCCTTAATACCAGTAGGTGCGTGTGTTGCCTGCGCCAGCACAGCCCTCGCAGCGCAAGAATTCCGCCTCTTTGTCAGGAACTCAGAGAAACTATGGCGGAAAGCTCTCATCAATATCGCTACCTTGCCAAACTCAATGTTTGCCCCCTCCGTCAAATCAGTCTGCGCATTCATTAAAACATCAGACCTCTCGATACAAACATTCAAAGACTACAACACTAGAGACGCCAAAACGATCCTAAATCGATTAAAAAATCGAGTCACAAAAAAACCTGTCGAGAGGAAACCTAGGGGTGCGCGCACCGGACCGTCTTGCAGCTGTCCTGACTGTGGAAAGGGCTTCTTAAGTCCGTACTACTTAAATATGCATTTACGAAATAGTGGGCATAAGGAAGCCTGTCTCCTTTGTGGATCAGTCTTCGTTAGAGGGAAAGAAATGCAGGAACACCTGTCTTCCGTTCACAATGAGATTGCATTCTTATGTAAAAAGTGTCCAATTCTATGTCCGAATGAAACGCAGTTGAAAAAACACGTGAAAAAGGCACACAAAGCGGGAGCGTTAACGTGTACGGATTGTGGCAGGACGTTCCCTAGAAACGCTTCCTTTGAATGTCATGCACAAATGCATGCAGTCAGGACTTGTCGTGCTTGCGGCGTGCAATTCACCAACCGGGGCTGTTATAGAGAACATAGGTCTCAATGCGAACCAGATGCTAAGCCTAATGCTCAAGATGTGCCTAGAAACCGACGCTCAAACATCCGCGATCCTGCAACCTTCACTTGTGACCATTGTGGCAAAACTTATAACTCTAGACCTCAACTCAAAAACCATATACTCTGGATTCACATGGATATACGACCTCATCAGTGTCAGTGGTGCGGGAAAAGGTTTTACACCCCTGCACGACTGGCAGAACATACTGTAGTCCATACCCGCGTTCGAAATTTCGAATGTGACATCTGTGGCGCGAAACTTGTTTCAAAAATGGCCGCCGTGTATCATAGACGAAGGCACACGGGTGAGAGACCATATGAATGTGAAGATTGTGGGGAGAAGTTTATTTCTGCATCTCGTAGGTCTGAGCATGCTAAGCGTAGACACAATAAAGGATACAGGTTGCCTTGTCTGAAATGCCCTGCGAATTTTGTTAGAAAACACGAGTTGAAAAAGCATATGGAGAAGGCGCATAAAGGGCCAGAAAATGCCCTAGGTTGGCCACAATGAGCTTCCCGTTTTATTGTTAATTAATAGTCAATGTTAAGTTGCTCTCTGTACTTTGCATCAAAGTAAGATTAAGATTGATTATGACGCCATATTGTCACGTTTTTGTAATTTGTCAAACTTAAGTGCGCTGCTGTTTTACGGGCGTGTACTTTCGACCCCACATCAGTGGTTTAGTTTAACCGGGACAGCTGTTCCGCGCCTTAGCAATGCACGGCGAGACGGGAGGCAGCGTTGATGAATAAGCGGCGGGCCGTGAGTTTTGACGAATGAGCGGTCTACATTGCCCCCACGTCTCACCACGCACATATCTAAGGTGCGAAACTGCAGTCTCAGTCATCTATAACAGCTGCACTACGAAAGTCGCCCTGACTGCTATGACATAATGGCGCTGTCAATGTCTTATTAGTTAATTGATTCAGGCGTGACCTTGCGGAAATCCATTATAAAATACAATAGACGTTTTATTTAGTAACATGTTCCGCTAAACTATTTCTAAAGAGCCATAAAAAACTCTAGTGTTCGCGACAAGTCAATCGTCATCTCAGAATGACGATTGACTTATCGCCAACACAGAGTTTTTAAGAAATTGACACTTGTTTCACCTCTCACAGTTTTTTTATGACTCTAGGAATAGTTTAGCGGAACAGGTTACTAAATATAACAACGTCTATTGTATTTTACAATGTCATATTGTTACCATAGGTGTGCGGACGACTGTAACTACATCTGCGAAAAATCTCTGTGAAAACTTAGTTGAAGTGACCTTCAAATGAGCTGTGTCATACTACCCGATGCTAGGGATTGATAAATTGACACCTCACTTCAAGATCGCCTCACCTAATTATCATGTACATACACTAACAGGATAGCCCGTAAAATTCATTTTTTTTTTTACGTTTTTTGCTTTTTACAGGCCAGTATCAGGTTGTATGTTGATCTAAAAATGATTCACGGCCGTATCAAATATTTATTCATAGAATTTATAAGCTTATTGAATAACTATTTCATGATATCATGACATTTGAGGATTATTCTAAATGTTCTGAATGTGCTGACACATCAATTTAATATCTTTAGTACGACTGCATTAGGAAGGCCTATTCCTATTTTGATCATTTTCGTCCTAGGTCCTTTCTGTATTTTACAAGCGCGTAAGTCATTGCAAAGTAAACCTTATGTCGATGACAGAAGTCACACGACACACGCTCGTGATTTGAACCATTATAAGCTGACGTTCTCACGGACGTAATAAAACGCGGCGGGATTTAATCGCGCACTGGATTTTCAACTCTCGGTGTTAAGCCGAGCGTTGAGAATCCAACACGCTGGGGCGTACTCTAGTCCCGGCACGTTGAAAAAACACAATGTTAGATGTTCAACTCTCGGTGCTTAGCAGAGCGTTGGAAATAAAGTGCACGAAAAAAATCGCCGTCGGCTAACTTAGTGAAATAAGTTATTTATTTTTATTAATAATGGATCCTTTTGATCTGGATTCCTTCCACTGGGATCCCCGGAAAGAGAGAGAAAGCCAATTAATTCTCTTACAATACAAAACGTTCAATTAAATTCGCAATGCTTCATCTCGAAGACAATCAATGCCAAAAACTTGAAATTTTCAACATTCGCACGGACCCTTTTTTTACGCGAAGGCTTTGACCGTGCTCTGGATTTTCAACTCTCGGCGTCGAACCGAGCGTTCAAAGCCCAACAGAGTGCATCTCTAGCGACCAATTGGAACCGTGCACCTAGCTTCTGACGTTTCATAAGTGCCCATGGAGGTTTATGTGAAATCAAATAATTTGAATGCGTTGAAAAATGCACAGTTGAATTTTCAACTCACACTGCTAAGACGAGCGTTGAAAATCCAATGCGCGGCAAGAAAAGTCGCGTTGAAAAGAGCCTCCATGCGAACGTAGGCTAAATTAGAAGATTTTTTGACAGATTGAGACAGATTACAATGTGACAATGTTCTTTAAAATACGGAAATTACTCTGGATTTCGCTTATCAAAATGGGTGGTTAATATTAAGAGCGTGCATTCTGAAACTGGGCAACGTCGCAAATAGATGTCAAATATTTCGCTGTTTTGATTAATTTGGCAAAATGAATAACTAGTGAAGTAAAATATTGATTATGAAATGCATTGATTAACATCGTAATACCGAGTTAATAATTTTAGATGTAAAAAAAATATTTGGAAGCTTTCCAAATGCCTTTTTTACGCAAAATGTTTACAACATCACATTCAGTGTTATAATTGCAATTCATTATTAATATCTAGTTCACTTGCCAAATTAATCAAAACTGGTAAATATTTGACAGCTATTTGCGATGTTGCCAACTTTTAGAATGAACGCTCTTAATCAGAATCACTTTTACTCTGTAATATTTATGAAATGGGTGTTTAATTAATACAAACAATAATGATTCATTTGTAGGCGAGCCATGCGCTTGTTCAGGTCGGCATTATTCGACACAGCCGGGCGGCAAAACCGAATATAATGTAAATATATGTTCGAGAAAAAGCTGCTCGAATTTTGCTGAGTCGACCCGAACATGATTCAACGGAGTTCACCGATTGACACGAGCCGCATATGTGTAGTAATTGCTTCGGGTCGCAATGTGCTGACCCGAACATTTGTGTAGCACCTCTAACTACAGGGTCAAGTTAAATTAGCTAGCAAAACTCCGCAGACACGACATCGCCGTGTTTAGTTATCGAACCTATCGCGTCTGTGGAGTTAGGGGCTTGCTCATTTAATTTGAGCCTGTATCACAAATTAGTACATATGGGTCACTCCGCAAAATCATTTAAACAAAAAGCGACTCTTGCTACGACACAATAAAGTGCAATTCAGGTCGCGCAGCGCTAATTACCTACAGTTATATTCACCTGGAACTTGCCTCTCTTTCTATCGCGTAACTCTTAAATCTCCTGGCTAAAAATGCGGAGTAACTCATCTGTATTCATTGTGCCTGTATACGAAATGACTGTTTCGTCAATACTTATAATATTATGAGTTTTATTTTAAATTGACTGATGTAATTTAGCAAACATTTTATAAAATCAAAATGTTCAGGGAAGCAGATGGCTATAAAAATCTACCTACCCACCTTTAATTAAAATCTTTGTAATGAACAAACGGACAATACAGATAGTAGAATGTGGGTAGTTTGCCGTTCGTTTTCATAAGTTATTTTACCTCTGATTTTGTGATCTTTATTCTAGTTGTAATAAGGTTGCTGTTGGGTTCCTGCCACCGTCAAGTCTGTCAAAATCACAGTGATCTTTAGGGATCTCGCGCACTAATGTCGTTACAATAAGTTTGTTGTTGGCAGAGGTAAAGTAACTGAAAGGACTGTATATATGTAGGTTTTCTCGAACGAAAATTAATATGGCATGACCAGTCATTAGAATTTTTATAAGATACTTAGTGATTTTAGGGTATAAAAAACTGTTAAAAAATGTTACTGTAAAGCCACCTCCACAGAATAACATAATTTAAGTTTGGAATATTAAAATATTTTGATATATTTTCGTTTTTTTTTTTTTCAAGTTACCAACAAAATTTTGGCAATCTGTCCCAAAGAAAAGGATCTAAATACGTTTATCAACACCGACTAACCAACTCCGCATGCCGCAGTCCGCTGCTGGACATTATACTCCAAAAAGTATAATTATATTACGGGAGGGCCTCTTCCAAGCTGCGCCACAACACCCTGTCCTTTGCCTTCTGCATTCAGTTTGTCCCAGCTACCTTATTAAGGTCGTCGGTCACGCTGTCAACACTCCAGGGTCTGCTCAACCGGCCATGGGTCTTGCGACAAACTCGCAGATCTATTCTGTAAAAGTCTCACCGTGATAGCGAGCGTCGCTGCTTCGGTGAATAAACTTTCGCCTCTGTACAGTGTGACTAGTATTCACTTTCACTAAAGTCTGTTTTTTCAATTTGGAGTTTGCCAGTTGCACCTGACAAATTAGTCTGCGAGATTAAAATAAAAAACAGATTATAGCAAATACAAATGTAGAAGCAGCGGCAGCGTGGCACTTTTGTAAAATAAAAGGCCATACAGTTTGGACTCTACACACCCGTACGCCATGCAACGAATGAACTAATAAAAACAAACACTAGAAATATGTAAGTATAAAATACCTACTCAAATAGTTAGAATATGTAAATAATGTTTTGGTACTCAAATCATCAAATAAAAAGCCCTTCAGGCTGTGTAACGTCATACTTTTGCTTGAGCCCTAAACTTAAAAATAAATAATGACAGTTTACAAAACACCCTGTCCACGAAATAAAAAACCCGCAGAGAAAACACCTTTAAGATGTCATGCTGTCCCTCTTACTCTTACCAAATAACTAATATTGCCATCCTGCTGTCATTTGACAAATCTATATCGGTAATTCACATCGTGAAACAGGGAGTTTAGCCCGGATATAATAATTGACTGCTGGTGTGGTCCCCGAATTGTGATTTAAATAAAATTTTAACTAATAACAATGTCTTATAAAGCTGATTTTAAGCAGTTATTGAAGCCATATTACTGGTTTAACATTTTATTAAGTCTTTCTTTCGTAACTTGTAAGAGAACAGGTTATATTTGCAACTTTTTGTTTCCAAGTGCGGATTGTGAACTGGATAGTCGTGAAACGGAAATCTTATTTTTCCTAATTATAGTCGTTATGTTGAGGACGAGGAAGGCGGGAAGTGTTACTATGGTTAACTATCTATCGTCTTCGTTCGTTTATACGAAGATTGCGAATCTAATTCTCTGGTTTTATGCTGATATTCGGTAAGTCCTTTTTTGCGTTAATTTTTCTCATATTCGTTTGGATAAACGTAAATCTAACTAGTTTTATGTAGTTGTATGTATTGTTTGAACCGGTTACATACTGAGGTTCTTAAAAAATCTGGGTCTCAAGCAGTCATGGTCATAAATTAAGTTTTTAATACCATTAAACAGAAAATTTTGGTAAACTCGCCCCTAATGCAGGGGTTCCCAGTAAAGAAGGGCGCCAACGCCGTAAAGCGTTCTCAGTCTCATTGAACTCTCTTGCAACCAAGATTCAAGTGTTCCGATTTGACTGAGTTTTGGATATCGAACCAAAATAAATATCCAACTTTAAATTCAAAAGCTCCAAGAATTCTTATTCCTTTTGCAATATCTTATTTATGTGAAACCGGATTTTAAGCTGTAGCTGTAATAAAGATCAAATATCGCTTACAGATCAATGTGGAGCAAGAAATTAGAGTAGCAATGTCAAACCTTATCTCACGCTTTGAAAAAATGTGTGGAAATCACCAAGCTCACATTGACTAAGTTGCCATTGTATTTTATTTCCTATTTTTCCTAAATATTTAATAAATGTATTCTTGCTTGTCAAATATAAATATAAACATTCATCCCTATTCTATACATATAATAAAACTGTAGAAAAGAAGTTTTTGTACATTAAAAATAAAATAAAAAAATATAGCCAGGGTGATAAAGGACAACCAATAGAACCATTTCTAGCATTTTTAGAATTTTTGTCTGTTTTTTCTGTGTGTCTGTTTGTATGTTTAGTTATCTGAGCATCACGTAAAATGTACGAAATCAATGTAGATAACTTTTATACACAACGATTTAGCGTAACTTGAAGTAACATTTAGTTTTTGTTTCATTGCAATCGGTTCAGTCTATCAAAAGATTTTTGAGGATGTTTTTTTTTGTTATGTTTTAATCATCGTACACTATTTCAACTAGCTATGGCACCGGGAAAGTACCGAGAAAGTAATAAATCTGTAAGTGCATGAAGAACTGTAAAAGTTTGGGAACCCCTGAGCTAATGCGTATTTATCAGATGTCAGGATTAAAATAAAACAATATTCAGATCGAATAACTTATATTTAAAAGGCTAGATTATATATACAATTTTGTTTTACAATAAGATGTAGGACAGCTATGAACAATATAAATTAACCAATCACCGATGAGCGGGTTGATTTTTGCTCGCAGTATAAATACCCCGCGTCGCGTCGCAGTCACGTTAGTTGTATGCCCGCGCACACAGTGTGCGGACGTTTATTCTAGCAGCTACATAGCTCCTACCCAGCGCAGCGCCACACATTCTCGTATATAAACAGTTGGGTATAACAGTTATACAGTACTCTTCTGTCATTGAAGTCTATAAATCATATTATCAACTCAGTGATACGTGATAATAAGTTGCTTAGTGTATATTTTCATATGAATGCTAAATGGTAGTAATGTCAGTTTGTTCTTTTAGTACAGCGATTTTTTATTATACAGGGTGTCTGGTAAATAATGTATAAACTTGAAATATCATTTTTTAGATCTTATGGCCGTTCTAAAAAAATACAAAAAAAATATATATCCCGAGTAGTACCTAAGATGTGATTTAAAAAAAAATACTGTGCATTTTTAGTCACATTATTTACTGCTACTCTGTCGGTATAGTCAATAGACAGGCAGCATAAAGTGCCTGCCTGTGTTCGAACTTACAGCTTGCAAGTCATGAGTTGTGGCTGTTTCCACTGGGCCATCAGCTCTCGCCTACCCTTTACTTACATTAATAACACTTCTAACTCTTCCCCCTTTCAGCTATGGCCTCCCATACGGTGCAATCCTCGTTCTCTCTGCTCTCCTCATCCCGGAACCAACGTACATGGGCCCGGAACACGTGACCTACTTCCGAGGCCCACAAGTCCTGGATGAAGAACTCAAACACCATAAAAATACCACCTGGATTGTGTGTATCTACGCTGCGTGGCATCCGGCTTGCGTGAACTTTGCTCCGGTCTTTGCTGAGCTGTCTGCGAGCTATAGCTTGGAGAATCTGAAGTTTGGAAAGCTTGATGTCGGAAGGTATTTGTTATGTCATTTTTTTATCACTCTACGAAAAACTACTTCGTCACTAATCTGCGTTCACAATTTGTCAAACATGTAAACAAACACGAGTTTTAGGAAAAACAACTGTAATGCCTACACATAAGGTTCAGTTTGATCTACAACTTCATTTTTTTAATGACTTATTCAACACTACTTACTAGTCAGTCTAAAATCAACTTTATTTACACATATATAAAGTTGATGTTTGTTTAAGTAGAAATAACATCAATTGGAAATATAGGGTTATGTTTCAAACCCCAAATGAACATCTGCTGGCAGGATAAGATGCACCATTCCAGGGGGGGCTGAGGGCCTCAAGTCTCCTAAATGGATCTTAGTTCTTCTATGGCAAATCTTAAAGCTAACTTGATATTATTATAATTAAACTTTTTAGCAAGCATTAAACTACTTTCAGTAAGTTCAATTTCTAAACGATGTTTTGTTTACTTGACAAAATTTGAATCTTCGCGCCATTCTGACGCAGCCCCTTTTGGCCACCATTTATATTCACCGAGATTTTCTGGTAGTCTACAAATTAACCGAGTCATTGAGGAATTTGCGAAAAGTAATCCGAGGAGGCTTGTTATGCGTTAAGAAAATAAAATTTCGTGTGCTTTTTTACTTAGCTAAAACCTAGCTTCAGCGTAGTCAAGCCCCTCCCAAACGACAATTCTGCATCCGCCACTGCACCATTCTCATGGATAAATTCATTCTTATGCAAGGTACACACGTAACAACTTTGATCGCCTCGCCAGCAACTAAACGAGCGATTTTTTAAATCTCACGTCAGTACCCAAATTTTGATAGCCGTTTTGGCGCGAGCGATGTCACAATCTGTGTGTGGACGTGAGATTTTGAAATCGGCAGCGAGTCGCCGCGCGCGCCTGCGAGTAAAGTTGCTGCGCGTGTGTGTGTGTGTGTATCTAGTATTACAGTGTAGTCAGCAATCTGGTTGCCGGGTCGACTGCCCAGCATGGTCTATCTTAAAGTATTATTTACTCTAAGTACTTGGAGCACAAACTTACCGACGACCTTAAAGATAATGCAGACATCGAAAGAGAACGTAGGGCACTGGCGGTCCGAGGGAATATGTTGGCCCGTAGATTCTTTCGTTGTGCGGACCAAGTCCAAAGCACCCTGCTCAAGGCGTTTTGTCAAGGTCTGTATGCGGGGGGTCTATGGGTCAGCTACACCAAAAGATCGCTGGAAGTCTTACGTATCCAATACGATAATGTTTTTAGGATGCTGTTGGAACTGCCCCGTTTCTGTAGCGCATCGGAGATGTTTGCTCAGAACCAAACTGACGGCTTCCATGCAGTGATTCGCAAAAACGTCGCATCATTGATGCGTAGAATGGGGGTCAGTGACAATAGCATCCTGAAAACAGTGGTGGAGAGCCTTTACTCCCCTTTTCTGAGGCACTATGTGGGGAGAATGGTCAGGTAGCAGA
Organism: Omphaloscelis lunosa; assembly: GCA_916610215.1. Taxonomy (NCBI): domain Eukaryota; kingdom Metazoa; phylum Arthropoda; class Insecta; order Lepidoptera; family Noctuidae; genus Omphaloscelis; species Omphaloscelis lunosa. The sequence continues at coordinate 2,464,470 of OU744272.1, read as the reverse complement.
TTCCTTGCTTTGTCGTTCTCTGCACGTCCTGCCGCAGTCACCAGCTAAACTTGTTCTTTTTTTTGTGTACTACTAACTGCTGCACTTTGAAACTGGTCATCTCTTATCTGCCAGGGCTTATTTTTAATCTTATATTTTCAATTGCTTTTGATTATTTTTTGGACATTGTTCTCACATATAGAAGCAACAAGAATGATGTACCCAGGATTTTGTAATATCTATATTTAAAAGAGTGTCCTTGGAGTTTCTTGCCCGTTCTTCTCCATAGAGACCTACGTTTTGGAATGGGCAATTAGCTTCAACTTTCTGACTAACTGACCGACTCTTTGACAATTCAAAAGTACCTGTAAATGGTTTAATTGAAATAAATGCTTTGAGTTTGAGTTTGACTAGTGATAGGATGTTTTACTAAGAAATTGGACCATGTTGTTGTCCGAACTGAGTAAATAAAAGTAAAAATTATTCTTTGTGGATGATTTTTAGTGTATCCCTAGTACTCTTAGCATTTTTACCCTCAGAGCGGTTACGCACTACGTCCGATCCGAATTCAATCCGAATTGGGAATGTTCTAAATTCGGACGGACAAAGATCGGATCTAGTGCGCAACCCCACATACAAATAGTACTTATTACAGCTACTTCGAGCCGACATTTCTCCGATCCGGACCGGATCGACCCCTAGTTCTCGTTCTCTTAGAATGTTTAACCTTATCCTAGTTTACCCTGCTAATTCTTTCTTCAGATACCCAGACTCAGCCACAAAGTACAGGATTCAAGATGGCCCCACCAGTCGGCAGCTACCCACAGTGCTGTTGTTAGCTGACGGGCAGGAGAAGATGCGGCGGCCACAGGCTGATCATACTGGAAAGCTGCAGAAGTAAGTATCTGTCTATAAATAGTACTAGCCCGCGGATTATTCCGTGTAGAGGTCAGAAATATTTATTTAGCATAGACTAAAAGACAGTATACAGGGTGGTTGGGACATCGACGCGAAAACGGTTACCATGGATTCAGTACATGACTCTGAACACGCATGCGTTGAAATTTTTCGTCTGTTATTTAAAAAAAAAACCGCTGTTTCATAGAAAAGTGCAATACCTACGCGGTCAAAATGTATGGAACAGCTGATTTTTTTTTAAATAACCGACGAAAAACAGGGGGGTTCAGAATCATGTACTGAATCCATGGTAACAGTTTTCGCGCCGATGTCCCTGCCATCTTGTATAATACTGGAGGAGCCAAAAGCGCAATATTCCAAAAAAAAAAAGTGTCACTTTTGGTGGGGGACGCGGTAGCTACTACAAAAAAGAAAAATAGCTATTTTTTTTTTTTTAGCCCGGAAAGAGAAGTCCGTACCATCGTTTTTTTTTATCGTTTTCGATAATCATTCGGAATTTTGCTTGACCCCAGAAAAAAAACAGCTGATGCGTAGAAAAACTAAATTGTAATAATAAAAATCATTTTAAAAATCAATATTTACCTAACACTTACTGATTTTTAAAATGAATCAATTTAGAGTAAATATGGCGAATACATTTTTGATCGTCTCTTTTTTTGTATTGTACGCAGCCGCCATCTTGTATCTACATTTTGACCTCACTCTCGACTTTAGCACCCTCAAAAACTATGAAAACAACAAAATTAAAATTAATACAATTGTAGAAACAACTAAGTAATTTCTAACCGACAAAGCATATTATAATATTAAGGAATCTCTGACACAACCATTTATTTTGACATAGATTATTTTTATTTACTGTTGACATTTATAATTTATTAATGTTTGCTAAATTCAAAGTAAATTAATTATATTGACTTGACTACCTTTTTTTTTTTTGAGGGTGTGAAATCATCAAATAACTTCTCCCGCTCTGGGCGGAGCGGGAGGGCGTGTCAGACTCTTACTGACTAAAACCCACTCGTGTTCCTTCGGTTGCCCTGTTGCCGGGGGCCACGATCTCCCTTTCGGTTTTCTTCGCAACCCCGGCAGGCATCGGCCCTGGTGGACCCCTTCAAATCTGCTGACATCTCTTTGAGGCGCGCGTGGAACACAACGCGCCGTCGACCCGGGCCTGGTCCTTATCGGACGGTGAGCCACCCATTGCTCACCGTCCGCAAGCCCGCGCCTACGGTGGCCGGAAATCGCCTCGCGATTCCCGACGCCCTGGGCGTCTCCTCCTGCGGCGGTTAGGGTTAGGAGCGTGAGGGCGCGAAATTTGCCTCTCCCTCACGCGTTCCGCCTCCTCCTTCGCGAGCATTACAGCTTCGCAGAAGGAGGTGACGGCCTCCCATTTCCTCTCGCTCCGTACCATGGCCCGAACCAGGGCTGGACGCGAGAGATCACCGCCGCCAATCGCCTCCACGAGGACACGGCGATGCTCCGCCCAAGCTGGGCAGACCTCCACCGTATGCTCCATCGTGTCCTCCGGGCGATCCACACAATGGTGACACCCAGGCGTTTCCTCCCGCCTTATCCTGTGCAGGAACCTCCCGAAACAGTGACTTGACTACCTAAATTATTAACAATCATAATGATTAATATTTGCACGCCTGTATGTGGCAAACATGTCTGAACCTGGGGGCCTACCACCAGCTCGTAGAGCAGTATTATTTTAATATTACTTCAGTGTGGGAAAGAGATGAAGCTCTACAGGACGTATAGCTCCATCTCTTTCTCCCACTGAAGTAATATTAAAATAATACTGCTTTATGGGCTGGTGGTAGGCCCCCTGTACGCTTTTAATGTTATCCTGCATGCACGTTTTTATTTTTTTATTTCTCTGCGATTTCTTAAAACGACAGTCGTGATGAAAAATTTGAAAATTTTCACAGCCGCCATCTTGGAGTTTGATTAACGATGTGCATTAAAATCGATTTGAAAGCAGTTTTTATGACCGTACTAGAATATTTTTTCATGTACTTCTACAGAGGGGGAAGTGTTCGTAAGGCGTCCAGTGTTATAAATGCTCTAAGACTAAAAGGCATACCATATAATATATTATTAAAGCATGATTCTGAAGCTGCACGCGTTGCGTGATTCCGGTTACCGCTGTGCAGCACTGCTGTTCGGTTTACTTCAACTGTCGTCAACATTCATGTGTTATTGGCGTTATGGTCTGCCGCAGCGGCAGTGCGACAATGTCGCGCAGCAGTGCCGTTGCAGCATTGCTGCCGTGTTTGGAATGTAATCTCACATTATCTGACCAAGATTATGTCTGGACTTTAAAAGAGTCTGTGACCTCTGATTTTGTTTCGGCCTTTCTTCTCAGAGTAGTCAGATAGGAAACGCCGACCTCATCTAGTTTTTAAAAATATGATTGACGTGTAAAAGTGTTTGTACAAACCTATTTACAGAAATAAAATCATTTATCATTTATATAAACCTATAGAAAATGTATGGAGACTTAGAGTGACGCTGCCGCGTACAGTGTTATTCGGAATCATACCTTTAATCTGCAATTATTTTTTTCAAAGGGTAAGGTTTAGGGTAGTAGGGGGTAAGGGTAGAGTTTTTCCGTTAAAAAGTATCCAATGTATGTCCTACTCCTTTTTTTTTTTTTTTGTTCCGGGGTGGAAAATCCTCATGGATGTCCTTCGCCCTGGGGCGGGCGAAGGGGTCTGTCAGACTCCTACTGACTAAAAACCACCCCGTTGTTCCCTTCCCACACTTGGACTGGGGATCATGGGTTTTAGTGCGCCTTCCATGATCCCCGACTGGTGCCGGCCCGCTTTTGCGGACCACTTCATGCCCGCGGGTGGAGTGAGGTGTTACACTCCCCCCGCGACGTCAAATAGGGGCGCGCGTGGAACACTACGCGCCGCCACCTCGGGTCCTGCTGGATGGGGGGTGGCGGACGTCCCCGAGTCCGCCATCCCTCCGGATCCGTTTACGGGGGCTGGAAGAGGGCATTGTCTGCCCTCCGTCGACGCCCAGTCCGCCTGCTACGGATCAGGAGAGTGGTCTCGATCTCCCTCTCCCTTTCCGCAGCCTCCTTCTGTGAAACTACGGTTACCTACTCCTAACCCAAGCTTATTTTTAATCATGTTAATGTTCTTTAATTTCAGGTTCCTCTTCTCAAAAGACAATGTAAAAGCAGCATTCGACTTGGACGGCATCTATCAAGAATGCAAGAAGAAACTGGCGGCCGCTAAGAATGTTAAGAAAGATGAGTAGAGTAACGGTCACTGCCCTGCCTTTTCCCAACTATGTTGGGCTCAGCTTCCAGTCTAACCGGATGCAGCTGAATACCAGTATTTTACATGGAGCGACTGCCTATCTGACCTCCACAACCCAGTTACTGGGTAACACGATACATATTGGTAAAACTGGTCGAGACTCGATGAATAGAATAACAGTAGTAGTCATAAATAAATTATTGTTGTACATTTAAATATGCCATAGATTTGTCTTTGAATTTGGGTTGTAAGCATTTTGCACTCAAGGTAAGGTCAGCGACAAAGTCGACAAACACTGCTACTGTGACACAAAATTATTGATTAAAAACATAAACTTGCTAAATAAATAAGATTTATTTATTATTTAAGTTTTCATGTACAATTCAAACTCAAAAGCATTCGAAGCAGCAATGCCAAGGTGTCGGTCAGTCAGAAAGATGATGCTAGTTGCCCAGTCCAAAGCGTAATATGTACCTATAGAGAAGAACAGGCAAGAAACTCCACGGACACTCTTTTAAATCACAATATGGTTACATCATTCATGTTAAAGTTATAAATGTGAGAACGATGCAGAACGTTAAAAGCGTCCGTAATAAAAAATAAAACAATTAAAAAATTAAATTAAAATAAGCCGTGGCAGCTAAGAGGTCCTGCGGCGCTGTCAGTCCCTACTGACAGCGCCCGTTCACGAACATGACGCATGAATTAGCACCATTCAGCTCAACCATTTTGAAGGCAAGGCAACAAGAATATAATCCCTAAAAATTGACACACAAACCTACTTAGGTTAGGCAAAAAAGAGAAAGAAAAAACACGAGAAATAATAAAAAATAATAATAATAAATCTTTCATCCATCCATCTTCTCAAAAAAAAAAAATAATACCTAACTAAAGTTTTGATCGACTTTGGGCGCTGACTGTACCTAAAGGAAGTAATGCAAGCAATATAATTATTAAAAATAATGTCCATAATTTTGCAGCGAGATTTTTATTCAACATCAGTTTGAGATTTTTTTGTAAAAAACAGCTAATAACAACTTTGCCCCCTATAACAACTATTAGGCCTAGACCGCACTGCGAAAAAATTGCAATTCTGTAATACAAGGTATCATAGGCACTGAAAAAAAAGTGAACTCGTTTGATGCAGATTTGACAAGGTACGGTGCGAATTAAATTCGCGCGAATATTTTGTCGAGTATAGGATTGTATGTCGCTCCTCCCATAGCGAAATAAAATTCGCGCGAATAGGCGCTCACTGTTCAGTAGTACACCGCTATACATATGAAACCTCACTTGTGGGACAAATTTGATGCTAGATACCTCCCAGCCCGTCCCATCTTTGATGTCCTCCCTCCCGTGACGCCCTAAGCCGAGGCTCGTACCCCACAGGGGGTGCCCTTAGTGAGCGTTCACCTAGCTTTTTAGCTTAGTTTTGTATGCCCCTGGCTGGAGGCTTTGAGTGTAGCAGCTTAAGGCAACCACAGGATTGACCGGTTAAGTAGTCATGACCTCAGAGGTCAGCTACGAGATGCCCAACAGAAAAAAGCTAGATACCTCGATAGAATTACACAGGCCGACAAAATTTTTAACCAGAAACCAGACTATATATTACCGAAGGTTTTCGATGCGCTGAATCCAAATCTGGCAAAAAAAAAAAAAATATGCAAACTCAACGGCATTTGAAAGAAAAAAAACTTGTTCTTTAATATGATAAACTTAATTTTTTTTTTAAATAATAATTCGTGAGTCTACATAACCTCAAAATCGGGCAAAAACGGTACTTTTTTCACTTTTAGTTAAGGATATCTCAGAAACCTGACGTGATAGAGTGATTCTGAGGCAAGATTCGGATTCAGCGCATCGAAAACCTTCGGCAATGTATAGGTAGTCTAGTTTCTGGTTAAGAAGTTTGGTTAAATTTTGTTGGCCTGTGTTATTAAGGTAAGATTGTGGGAGGAAAATTATTTAATAGAGATATATATTTGATTAGTTCTGTTGTCCATTGTAGACATGCGTCTCAGCTAGCGTGTCAACCCTACTATATAATATAGTATCCTGCTATGTCAGAGGCCTAAATACTATATTTCTTATGAAAAAATGTAGTAGGCAAAACTACTATTTTTTTATTTCCATACAAAATGGAAAAATAATCGCAATAGTGCCAGTAATCTTAATTTAGAGTGTGGAAAAAAAAATCCTTTTAATGAAGGTTCATTGGCAAAAAATATGCATTTAAAGAATAAAAATCTTTTTGTAATAAACCTGCTTTATTTTTTCGATAATATAAAAAAAATGGGCAACCCTAGTCTCAGCTGATATCTACGTAGAGCTGAAAAAATCGCGAGGAATTTTATTCACAATGCGTGTTAGTTGCTATTCCGTACAATGAATATAAACAGCGCGGTAAGATTTCGCAGTGCGGACTAGGACTTATTAATGAGTAACATCTTTCCTCTTGCTTTCCCGCAATCTGTGGGATTTCGTGAAAAGGGACAGAAGTGTGTAACAGGAAGCCGGGGAAGTGAGCGCTATTTGATTTAACTAAAGAGCGAGCGCGGTGCTAGAGTTGACTGTCAGATGGTGCCAACCCATTTTCCGAAAGGTTGCTACTGTCAGCCAAGATGTTACACATCGTATGCGACTACTGTAAAACTCAGTCGTTTTTTTTAACGTTTCCCCGAGAACTTTCGTACTCAAATGAAGCTGAATCGGGAAACCATTACCTCATACAAAAATCTATTATAATTTGGTCAAGGCGCAGTTGAAATCTCGACATCCGTATTTCACATTATACATAATAATTTATAGGTAGCTAAGTAATGTTCGTACCAAAATATTTATTTTATAAGTTTTATAAAAGATCTGATGTAAAGTCGAGAAAATTAATTTTATATCAAATTGACTACCAGTAATGTCCGTTATGAGCGTTCATTCTAAAAGTGGGCAACTTCGCAAATAGCTGTCAAATATTTCGCTGTTTTAATTAATTTGGCAATATTACTGTATGGAAATACAAAAATGGTATTGTCCTTAGAGCTACTAACATAATATAACAACTAGATAACTACCACTTAGTGCAAAGTTCGACGGCTCATCTTGCTGCGTTGTCGTCACCACATGACGTTGGCAGAATGGTCGACACGCACTTAGCCAGCTCCGTAATTGGGATGAATTTATCCCAAATATAAACTTAACATTGTAGTTGAAATACATGTTCTCCCATACATTCCAACTGCAAATGTAAATTGGTACGCACAATATTGAGAGATTTACCCGTGTTATTTTAAGACCATAGACTTTTTTCCTGTAATCTATGAGTATGAGCCATATCATGTATTTTTTACAAAATTTTAGATCCAGTAGTTTCGGAGATAAGGGGGGAGTGGTCAATTTTTATCGAATATCTTAAATATCTTTAAATACATTTATTTTAATATTATATAAAAGCAAATGTTAAAGATTCTCGCAACAAGCCCTTTCATTTGATATGTCACACGGTACTGTTAACAAAACCTTTTTTTTTTTCTTGTTAACCGCCAAAGTGACCCCTATATTCAAAATTCATTTATTTACATAATACATATGTGTACCAAATTTCAACTTAATCGGGCCATTAGATTCGGAGCAAATTGGCTGTGACAGACAGACAGACAAACAAGTGATCCTATAAGGGTTCCGTTTTTTTCCTTTTGAGGTACGAAACCCTAAAAAGAAGAAATATCGCTAGGGCCGCGTTCCCACTATGTCGTGACTACATATTATCGTGTCGTTTAAAGCGTCGTGGCTTGTGTGTTTAAATGGAGGTGTTCACATATAGGACGACACGATTAACTTAACTAACTTTTCCGACGATAAATTAATTGTCACGACATAGTAGGAACTCGCCCTGAATAGTGAACTAAAATACTGATTATGAAATGCAATAATTAATATTATCACACCGAATATTTCGTTTTAGATTTTAAAAAAAAGTATTTGGAAACTTTCCAAATGCTCTTTTTACACCTAAAACAGTTATAACATCAAATTCAGTGTTTATAATTAAAATTCATTATTAATATTTCAGGTCACTAGTTAGCCATATTTCATATTTCCATACAGTAATATTGCCAAATTAATCAAAACAGCGAAATATTTGACAGCTATTTAGAGACGTTGCTCGCTTTCAGAATTAGTGTTGGGTAACTCAGCACAGTTGTAGCGACTCACTTGGATCAAAAGAGTCACTCACTCTTTTGAATTTGATGTGCTAGCACACACCACAGGGCACAGATTACCTACACAGAACATTTTGTACTCGTATTATGAGTATTGAACGAAACGAGTCACTCACTAAACTGCAAGTTCATTTACGACTCTAAGCAAAGGAGTTAAGGTCTAAGTTTAATTTAACGCGCTTAACCGAATAATCACCGCGTGTACCTACTCTACTGTATATGTGTACCGTGCGTGTTGTCGTAGCGACACACCACACTCGCGAGTCATGCGCCTCACTGACACACACAGCACGTACGTGCTCACAGGCCTCCGCAGCCTCGCCTCATTCGTGGTAGCACAGTGTGCTAGCACACTTTGTAAAATGAGTGCCTCGCACGATCCTCATTTTAAATGAGTGAGCTACCCATCTCTATTCAGAATGCACGCTATATTCAAATTGTCAACTGTCATTGTTTGACAGTTGTGATGATCAGCGTTAGCCTTACAAAAGTGACCACTCTCTAGAAAGAAACAAAGCGACTGTGCCGTCAATACCTGCCGCGAATTCTCTTCGTCTTCCTCGTACTTTTCGATCTGTATTCACTGCACAACTGAATACGGAACGCTCAGTCCATTCTCGATATCTATGGCTCTAAACACGCTGAATTAGCGTGTTGTATCAATTTGATAAAAAAGTAATTTTCCTGACTGTTCCTAATATTAGTCAATTACAGCTTTTGCATGTTATTTTTGCATTTTTTTGTACACCCTTTAAAGCTAAGTTTTTGTATACACACTGATTTTCAATGTATCATGTTTAGGAGCAAAATTGAGCGTATTATACGCTCTGAAATTAATGGTACCACGACTAAATCATTATACAACTGTATTTTGCCATGACATGAAATGACTTGATGACGCGATGCTGGTATAACTATACTCCTTTTTCATGTATTCGCCAATATTTTTCAATTTTTCAAGTGATTACTTTAGGCGCGTTGAGTAGGGATGGGAATGCCGTATTTGAGCGATCTTTTGATAGGGTGTCAAATTATGGATTCGCGTCACCGATGCGTCGTAGTGCTTTACAATAGAATGTAGATGGCGCTAATACTAATTTTTGAAGTGAAACTTCTTTACGCACGCTTGACTTGGGGAGTAAGCTGGCGAACGCGTGACGTAAGCGTTACGAAAAGTGTGATCGGGCAAGGCGAACGGAAGTTGAGTGGGGGATATAAATAAGCAAGAGACAGCAGTGCGTGCGCACATTTTCTTTCTCTCTTCCTCTCATAGCCAAATACGTTCCGTATATCTAAGATTCATATATATATATAATACATACAGATGGAGCGAAAGAAGTTTCACTTCAGTCGTTTGGTCATAAGCACACTCGTTTTTTTTTAATGTACTGTGGTTGACGTCCTTGGTAACATTTTGACATTGACAGCGCCCTTCATCACTTACGTCATTCATAAATTACGTCACACGAATTTAATGATTTGTGAGACTGTTTTGTGACGTAACATATTTCGCCATTTTAAATTAACTGTTTATTAATATTGATAGAGTTGGTAATATTTTAAAAGTTTTTTTTTTTTGTCTAAGAAAAACCAAGACAGCGCTGTCAAGAGTGACGTGAGGCCAATTTCGTTGTATGCACTTAGTGAGGTGTAGTTTGTTTGTAGTTTCAGTGTAAATGTGTGCGTGTGAGCGTGCGTGTATGCACAGAGTAAAGCTGTAGTTTTGGCGTGGCCCACGTTCGCACGGACGTAAAAATATCGCGGCGGGATTTTATCGCGTACTAGATTTTCGACTCTCGGTGTTCAGCCGAGCATTGAAAATCCAACAGAGTGCATCCTAGCGCATCGAAAAAACACACTGTTGGATTTTCAACTCGGCGCTAAGCAGACCGTTGAAAATCCAGTACGCGATAAAAAATCGCTGCTGGAAAATATTGCTCGTGTTTCCCTGGGCTTACTGTGTTGTCCGCAGCGCTGACTTTGTTTTTTATTTGAAATGAGGTTAGAGTAATAAAATTCTTGATATTTTTACATGTGACGACACGAAGCTTATGACTCTCCCTCTTGTCACACTGTCGAATCCTCCCCCGTAACGTGAAATTTATGGATGGCTGTTTATTTTGAAGCAATTAGCACAGATTAGTACAGATGGCTCACTCCGTAAAATCATTTAAATAAAAAGCGACTCTTGCCACGACACAATAAAGTGTAATTCAGGTCGCACAGCGCAAATTACCTACAGTTATATTCAGCCTCTCTTTCTATCGCGTAACTCTTATATCTTCAGACTATGTTACGCTCACTGAATTGGCCCGACAAGACGGGCCCGCCGCGTATTTGTAGCTTCATAACTAAAATGCGGAGTGCGCCTTCTGTACTATTCTGTGCAGTAAGTCGTTCATGTACGGATACGTTAGACCATAGGTACCTACTTTTAATAAGGACGATGACATTTTTTTTAAATGTCCGTCTGGTAGATTATTAAAAAATATTAGACACATATTTTTTCTTTTTATACGTTATCAAAAGATTACGGCGATACATTAGTTAAAATGTGTCATGACGTCACGAGTATGTAGATTTTATACTTACTTGGGACGTCATTTTTCATTATTATGATAAAGAAAAAAAACACGTATCTAATATTCTTTTATTATCTGACTGATGGACTAAATAGAATTTCTCTTTTTTTTGACTCAGTCATCATCCCTATGTATGGTAAGTACCTAAATTATAGTTGTATTTTTAACACAAATGAATTATAAGTAATATGTTTCTTGACAAAGTATTGAATGTGTTCAAATCAGTGTATTTATGTGTTGTTGAATTAGTTCGTAAATAAAATTATTTCACGCTTGAATTCTGACCATTTTATTTATTATTCAAATTCAATTCAAAATATTTTATTTCACACAAACCTACATGGGCACTTATGAAACGTCAGAAGCTAGCTGCACGGTTCCAATTGGTCGCTTCCTATGGAGAAGAGCCGGCAAGAAACTCCACGCTTACTCTTTTTAAAATAATTAGCTTTTACAATACTTTCAAATAACAGTGTGACTAGGTATGGGAGGACAGTGTAGATCTTTCAATAAGTACCAGGTACTTATCAAAATAGAAAATGGTCGACAGATCTACAGTCCACTAAGCCTACAGCGTTCTCACATTCACAAAATAGAAAAGAATCTATACAAAAGAATAATAAAAACTTATTTTAATTAAACGCAATTACATGATTGCTATTCCAACTGTAATAAATCTAAATAATTATCATGTCCGCAAAAGCCACTAATAAAGAGTTAAAATTAAATCGTAGGTATAATTATAGTTTCAAATAATAGGATGAATATTGCAAGGACAAATGTAAAAAAATTAAAATAAACATGGTAATTTGGGAGCAGTTAATGGACTCTTACATAATTATGCCGCTAATGAGGTACCAGGGAAGCCACATGTGCAGAAGGAATTATTGCCAAACTTCCTTGTCTTCAACGTAGTCTTTAATTTTATAATATGCTTTCTTGATAAGGAATATAAGGAAGAATATTGGAGTAAATTCTCGAAAAATACGCCTACTCCATAAGATAACCAGCCCGTCCCATCTTTGATGTCCTCCCTCCGGTTGACGCCCTAAGCCAAGGTTCGTACCCCACAGGGGGTGCTCTTAGCGAGCTTTCACCTAGTTTTATTTAGCATAGTTGAATAACCCCTGCTGGAGGTATTAAGTGTAGTAGCTTAAGGCACCCGCAGGAAAGCCCGGTTAAGTAGTCATGATCTCAGAGGTCAACTACGAGCTGCCCTAGCTAGAGAAGCGCTACCTAAAAAAAAATACTGTACAGTACACGTGCATTTTGCCACTTATGTTTAAGTCCCATGTTTTAGGGGCGTCTTTTTTTATTCCTTTTTTATGACTCGCCAAACCGAATTTAGTTTTAAATACATGGTCACAACTAATGCATTAGAGTTAGCCGGCTAACTCTAATGCATTAGCTAGACTTACCACTTTCGACTCCACCCACTTTTCATAGAACTCATACGCCATGCCGCCATACATATTGGAAGTGAACCCTCCGGGAGGGTTACTGGCATTACATTTGCGCTAAAGTTAACCATCGTGGACTGTAAACGGCATTAGGTTTAAAACCGTGCTATAAAACACTGTAAAACGAAGTAAAATTGTCTTGTCGCTATAAGTACTTTCCAACCTTTTAAATATTATTGTGAATATTTGTAAGCGTGAACAAAAAAAAAAAAATGCTTGGATTTTCATACCAACGCATAAACTAATAAATCTTGTTAAAATATACGTCAGATTTTATTTTCACGGTTAATAATGCTGTATTCGCTAAGAAAAACCTACATTTAAAATGAGCCCACCGGGATGGCTCCCGGCGTCTCATAAGCGACTAGGTGAACCCTCCAGGAGGGTTCCCGGCACTGAACATGTTAAAAGTATAAGAGGGCTTAGATCTCTCTTTACATGCGTTTTTCATTTATTTTAGAAGAAAAAAAAATGCTATACAAATACTTATATTTATTTATTGACTAGATACAAATACCTTAAGTTAAATAATCTATTTATAGAGTAATGTCTTCATAAGTTTTATATACACGTTTGGTACTCAAACGACTTATAAAATGAGTGTACAGTCTCGAGCATACATACCTTGTACACTTGCGCAAGATTCTAAAGCGATGTCTTCTAAATCAGTGGTCGGTAAACAGCGGCTCTTTGGCCTATGGAGTGCGCCTCTGTCTATTCAAATGTCGATGAGTAGGAACGAGCAGGGTTCCCCCCCGACCCTTCCTTGAAAACGAGGTGCCAGCAGTTGTTGCAGCTGAGCACGTAGCTTTAAATACCCCGCATAATAATCAAGATGTAAATCTAAGTTTGATCCAGCCTGTCCCTTCTTGCTGTCCTCCCCTCAGCGACGCCCTAAGCCGAGGTTCGTACCCCACAGGGGGTACCCTTAGCGAGCGTTCGCCTAGTTTTAATTTAGAATAGTTTTTTGCCCCTGGCTGGAGGCTCTGAGTTTAGAAGCTTAAGGCAGCCACAGGAAAGTCCGGTTAAGCAGCCGCACAGTGGGCTGAAAATCGGCTTTCATAGACATTCGATTTTTTTTTCGAATTGGTCAAATTTTTTGATTGGAATTGTTTAAAACAATCATGACCTTGAGGTATAATTGGTATGACGTCATAGAACATAGTGGAAGATAGACTTTTGATTTTTTTTCAAAATACTTGTATGGGAATTATCATAAAATCTTCAATATCTCAGCTATCGCATATTTGCGCAAAAGAATTCTTTCACACAAAAAATCTCCTATTTTTTTGCCAATTTTTGATATATTTCACTTTTATGGCAGAGGTGCGATGAAAAAGAAAAAAAATAAAAATAATTTTATTATTTTTATTTCTTCATTTATAACGATTATAAATGAATTTAATTACGCATTAGAATAATATAACAAAGAATATATAGCACAATAGTCTAGGCCATCGTGAGCCGCTTTTTTAGTCATTGATTTTTATACTACCTAGCAGAAAAACAGCATCTTATACGTAAAAAAACAATTCTTAAATTGTTGACAACAAATACTCGACTTTATCGGAAGCCTGACCCTTTTAGCCTATAACAATTACCGAGAATTATTGCTAATAGGTACCTACCTATTAACTAATAGGTAGGTGATCACTGATCACCTAATTTAAGTTTTATTATGACAATGAAGGGTTTTTAGGCTGATTACTAATCGTTCTCCAGAGGTAGAACTTACAGAATCACTGTGCCTAATGGGTTATTATCATTAGGGTATAATAACAGTTAAACATATAATATACAACTACAAATATGACTTACATTTAAATTTTAAATAGTTTTATATAAAAAAAAATAGAACAAAAATAGTACCTAAATCTAAATACATTCTAAAAATAAAATTTAATTGATTATTTACAGACATGCTCTAAATTAATACTAACAAAAGTAAAACTAATAAAAAGTTAGTAAATAAACAAAAACATCTTAACCTACTGTTAGTCACAATCACTACATTCTGATTCTGATTCAGATTCGGAATCTAATTGATTTATATCGCAAAATTCGACATCGGGTTCTTGCAGGTTATCCAAAAGATCCCGAGTTTCAGAGAAGAGAGCTTTCCTGTTCTTTACATCCATAATTGGTCTAACTGAAGAAATGAGAGGGTCTGAAGTGAGAAGAAGCATGTTTAGAATGTCTTCATTAGAACATTGTCTGCTCTTTTTTCTTGAATGATGACATCTAAATCTTCGAAAGTCCTTATTACGAGCCTCTGATGCTTCTTCTGAAAGACACCCAATTGGTACTACTGCATTACAAGCTATAATATCTGCCCCATGTACAAGTAACTTGTGCACAGTTGACGACATGTAATACCAGTTATAAAGTGCCAAATACCTCTCTGCTGTCTTTAGGCAGTACTCTTTAAATTTTTCAATATATATATTTTCTTCTGATGTAATAGCCTGTAAAATAACAGCAAATCTCCGAATCAAATTCTCATCCAGACCCGTAATGGCTGCGGTTTTTTCCGGAAATTCAAAAAATCTCCGTGCTGTATTTCCATCGTTGGTTGTTCCTGAGCCTTGTTTAACCACACCTATGATCAGGTTCAGTTCCCGCTTGAAACCGTCTTGGATTGTTTTTTTCCTTGCCTGCAGAATAGCTTTATCTTCTTCCCCTTTTGCCATCCATTTTTTAAGATCTTGTCTGTAAGAAATATTTAAAAGGCATTCCATGCAATTGATGCGTGCATGTAACGAAGACAGCCCAAATTCGTATAAATTCTCAGAAACAGGCCTTTTTAACACTTCCGTTAAATTGTTCATCTCTGAAGGTTTTGCCAAACATAAATAGCAAACTGAGCTGGCTTTGGCTTCAGAGATGTAAGTGCAGACCTTGCCATCGATCATGGTCATCTTAAGGTCATGGGTGACCTTGTTGCTGCCACTATCTGTCGGTCTCAACGCTTTTATTTCTTCTTTCATACTGTCTAAATGCTCATTGACAACCAGTTTGCTTTCTTTCATGAAGCTAAATCGCACGGGACGACAAAATGATGAAGAACAGGGTTTCGGGTTTTTCCATATGGTGTCACTGCCATTGATTAGTTTCAATGGAACTAATGATGTCATGAAGACACTAGAATCATCATTTTCACTGTCCATTGTCTGTTTATATCTGCTCTGGCTAGACGCACCGTCAAATCCCCATTTCGATATTAATATTAACTGTTTCTGTTCTACGCACTCAGGTAAACTGTCGAAGATTCTTTTGACTGTTAAATCTAATAATCCTTGAAGAGAAATTTTTGCTGATGAATCCGTCACTGTTATTGTTTGTTTGGAAGGATAACATTGTAATTTCGCCTGTTGAACTTTGTAATAAGATGGATACAAATCTTTTACGCCTTCACGTATGGCTGTTTCTCTCAATGTTATATATTGCCACTTAGATAATTTTAAAGAGAGAAATATGCCAAGTGCCTTCTCGGGTGTGAAAACTTGCTTGGCCAACGATTGATGAATTAAATTATTGAACTTATCAGCAGCTCCTGGATTTGTCAACATGAATTCTAGTGCTGAAGCAATATTCTCCTTTCCTTCTTGTCTCATCTTTATGATAGCAGCATATGCTATCTCACTGGACTCACAATTTTCTTGATCTGTAATTCTCCTTCTTTTTTGTTTCTTTCCTAGATCTTGAAATGGTTTACGAGTTGGTGCCTTTCTTTTTGTCATTGTTCCAACTGATATTGCTGCTGATGTAGATGTGGAAGGTTGAGGAGATATGGCATTTACTTCAGAATCCACAATGCCTGAAGCAGCAGGTACTTTTATGCAACTCAATATCAGTCTCAAGCCAGTTTTTGTGTTCCTTTAAGAAACACTCCAGTTTTCTGTTGGCTTGCTTCCATTTCCTTGTAATAGCTAGTGTAATCCTTCTGCAATATTCTTTTAATGTTAAATTATCTTCATCGGAGAGATTTAAGTTCAAACGAGAAACTACAGCATTATATAGTGCAAGGCTGTCACTGTACTTCCCCGAATTCTTCAAAATCATGAAGAAATCTAGGTAAGTAGATAAACTCTCCATTTTTTGCAAGCACAATTTCACTGTTAACACAAGGGGAAATCAATGTGAACTGAATAATTGTTCCCAATACTGCACTTTAAATACCTGTGAGATATCTGTACAGAACTAAATTAACCCTAATGATTATAACTCATTAGGCACCTGCACAGTGATTCTGTAAGTTCCTCTGGAGAACGATTAGTAATTAGCCTAAAAACCCTTCATTGTCATAATAAAACTTAAATTAGGTGATCAGTGATCACCTACCTATTAGTTAATAGGTAGGTACCTATTAGCAATAATTCTCGGTAATTGTTATAGGCTAAAAGGGTCAGGCTTCCGATAAAGTCGAGTATTTGTTGTCAACAATTTAAGAATTGTTTTTTTACGTATAAGATGCTGTTTTTCTGCTAGGTAGTATAAAAATCAATGACTAAAAAAGCGGCTCACGATGGCCTAGACTATTGTGCTATATATTCTTTGTTATATTATTCTAATGCGTAATTAAATTCATTTATAATCGTTATAAATGAAGAAATAAAAATAATAAAATTATTTTTATTTTTTTTCTTTTTCATCGCACCTCTGCCATAAAAGTGAAATATATCAAAAATTGGCAAAAAAATAGGAGATTTTTTGTGTGAAAGAATTCTTTTGCGCAAATATGCGATAGCTGAGATATTGAAGATTTTATGATAATTCCCATACAAGTATTTTGAAAAAAAATCAAAAGTCTATCTTCCACTATGTTCTATGACGTCATACCAATTATACCTCAAGGTCATGATTGTTTTAAACAATTCCAATCAAAAAATTTGACCAATTCGAAAAAAAAATCGAATGTCTATGAAAGCCGATTTTCAGCCCACTGTGAGCCGTGACTTTATAGGTCAATTGGGAGATGCCTTCGTTAAAAAAAAAAAAAAAAAAAGAGCATGTTGGAAAAAAAAAGTTTTTTCTTAAAAATTTTTAAAACAAATAGTTCAAAATATTTTAATCAAGTGTTTTTTTTTTCATTGACCGATTTATCAAAACTATCAATACAAATTGATCTGGCCTACATAACATTACGCCTGTAATCCCCGAAAGGTTAGGCAGAGATGCACCTATAGTAAAGCCACATTTCGCCAGTTATGTTTAAGTCCCATGTAATAGGGGGCGAGCCTGTTGCCATCAACCGGGCACAAATGCAGACTCCGGGCTCCTACTGAGAAATTTTAGATAGAAAAACCCAATAACACTGCCCGACCCGGGAATCGAACCCAGGACCTCATACTCAGCAGTAGCGCTTACGACCACTAGACCAACGAGGCAGGCCGTAATTCATATCTAGACAATTTTAAAATTTACCTTTTTTAAATTTACCTGTCGAAACCAAGTTTGGAAAAAAAATTATAAAACAAACAGTTCAAAAATTTTTGAACAAATGTTTTTATTGTTTTTTTTTTTCCACTGAGCGACGTATCGAATTTATTATCAACAAAAATCGATCAGGCCTAATATAATTCATTACTAGACAATTTTAAAATTTACCTTATGAAACATTTACATTTACAAAAAAAACTTCAGAATAACCTTATAATAATCACAACAACGTAATGCTAGTTACAGTTAGTTAGTAGGTACTAACTAATAAACTATCTAATCTGTGAACATAGTTAACACACATACTTTTTTTTTGTAATCAATCAAAGTAGGTATGTAACTCAGATACTGAACCACCCAGTACACTCTGTACGTTCAGAATTGCGAATTCCGATTTTCGTTCTCTTATGTACCTTACCTAAAAGTAAATTTAAATATGGGGAAGTCCCTAAAATTTTTACGGGGATTACCTCTTTTCAACAAAAGACGAAGTATAGATATACATAGGTAGGATGGACTATATTCAAATAAGAGGGGAATCCCCGAAATAGTTGCGGGGAATTACTTCATTTCGACCGGCGACGAAGTGGACAAAACTATCTAACCTTTTTAGTTTGTTTTCGAGATATTATATATATATAAATAAATGGAAAGTTATAAATTATTTTCCATTTATTTCCATTCATTCTCGATTTAAAACCATGTTTTTTTTTCTTAATGTTTAAGGTGGGTATTACACTATCACATATCTATGAGTCATATTTATATGTAATACAAAGATATGACTCAAATCGTCTTTGATCACAGATTTTTGACATTTGTTTGACATTTAGATAGGATCATAGAAACAGGTCTTGCCATATTGAATATTATTTATTGAATTTTCACTTTTTTTTTTCATAATTTCCTGATCCAAAATCCGTCCATAAAATTATGTGATTTTGCCTTTTCAGTTTTGCTACTGCCATTTCAAATTGACGATTTTATTGATGGATAAAAAGTAAGTACAACGAAATTTTGGCGTAAGTTCACAATATGCTTAGTGGAATTCTAAAATTATTGTTGGCAACACTGCTGTTCTAAAAAAAATACTGACTGCTGCTGAGCGACCGGGAAACATTGTTTTAGCTTCATTGGTGTTCTTTAGAGTTCTATTTGTTATTTTGTGTGCAGAAAGGCTACAGAATTTGGTTTTAATAGACGATTGCAACCACATATGACAAAAAATAGGAACCTAGATTATATGATAATGTAATACACAGATATGATCCTAGGGGTCATATAAGTGGGAGTAGCGCGAGGAGACGAAACGCCGGGGTTTAACTCCGCTGTCGCGAGAAATCAGGGCACAGCGGACAGAGCTCCAGCGGGATCTCATGGCGTCATGGAGAGTGCGATTGTCGCAACCCAGTTCTAGGCACGGCACAATTGCGGTGATAAGTCTCCTCTTTGAGGACTGGATAGAGAGGCGCCACGGCGTCCTCACCTTCCGCCTGACGCAAGTCCTCACTGGACACGGCTGTTTCGGGAGGTTCCTGTTCAGGATAAGGCGGGAGGAAACGCCGGGATGTCACCATTGTGTGGATCGCCCGGAGGACACGGTGGAGCATACGGTGGAGGTCTGCCCGGTTTGGGCGGAGCATCGCCGTATCCTCGTGGAGGCGATCGGCGGAGTGATCTCTCGCGTCCGGCCCTGATTCGGGCCATGGTACGGAGCGAAAGGCAATGGGAGGCCGTCACCTCCTTCTGCGAAGCGGTAATGCTCGCGAAGGAGGAGGCGGAACGCGTGAGGGAGAAGCAAATTTCGCGCCCTCACGCCCTTAACCGCCGCAGGAGGAAACGCCCAGGGCGTCGGAAATCGCGAGGCGATTTCCGGCCACCGTAGGCGCGTGCTTGCGGACGGTAAGCAATGGGTAGCTCGCCGTCCGATAAGGACCAGGCCCGGGTCGACGGCGCATTGTGTTCCACGCGCGCCTCAAAGAGATGTCAGCAGAATCGACGGGGTCCGCTAGGGCCGATGCCTGCCGGGGTTGCGAAGAAAACTGAAAGGGAGATCGTAGCCCCCGGCGACAGGGCAACCGAAGGAACACGGGTGGGTATTAGTCAGTAAGAGTCTGACACGCCCTCCCGCTCCGCCCAGAGCGGGAGAAGTTATTTGATGATTTCCCACCAAAAAAAAAAAAAGGGCACCCCCTGTGGGGTACGAGCTTCGGCGTGGACATCAAAGATGGGACGGGCTGGAAATCTTAGTCGTTTTAGTATTGATATTTGGCTCTATTGACTAAAGAGTTTGCCGACCACTAACCTAAAGTACTGACAGATATTTATTTTATAACATTGTATTATCGAAACTGTACACTATTTTGAAATAGGTCTTTTGTCAAAGTTGCAATTTTTACTTCACGAGAAAAACGCTTTTGAATTTTTCATTAGCATAGCATAATCAGCCTACAATGTCCCCACTGCTGGGACACTGGCCTCCTCTCTGTGAGAGGGAGTGGGCCGTGATCCACCACGCGAAAAACCAACTACAAAGTGAAAAAATGCCAACTAAAAAGGTAGACATCACAGACAAACAGATTAAAAATCCGGAGTCACACGTAGGGATGTAAAACGGTAAAATTACCCCGGTACAATACGGTAAAAAATGTTATATTACGTAATTCACGGTATTTCACAATAAAATGAATTGTATTTCTCCAAATCCAAATGCCGTTAACTGACTACCACGATACACTTTTCATTATAATTATTATAAACACTGTGCTATTGTAGCATTCACAGAGTACGTAGCATTATACAGCCGTAATGTTTTTATAACAATTTCTTGCCGGTGCGGGCCTTAGCAGAATACCAGCGCTGCGACATTTTTTTTAAATGTCGCAGCATATGCTGAGCTTTTGGCCTCGTACAGGACTTTCTGTTATTACTTTAATTTGTTTTTTAATTTGTTATTAATGTTTTAATGAGTGTGTTTTAGTTTAATTTGTGATTTCCTGTGCGAGTCTCAATAAATACTTTTTCTTTCTTTCTAAATATGGTAATTTTCGGTAAAAAAAATATTAAACGTACTCACACAGTCATACCCACTAAAACACTACAAATACGGAAATGAGTATGTTTGTGCGAATCATGTGTATGTCACTACTTCACTTTTAACGGATAAATGGATTTGAATGAAATTTGCCACAAATATAAGCAATATTAGAAATTAAAAAAAAAACATAAAATTGGGCTCGTGCAACTCATGCGTACTAAAAATCCCTAAAACTTAATTCTCAAGTCAAGAATTCAAGATATGAATCACACCATGTCATGGAATTATAATAATATCATCTATGTGCAGAGGCAGAGCAGAGGACAGCACAAATTAAAATTTAAAACTTCATAAGTCGCCGGTAATTTTACCGTAATTTATATAAATGACCGTAAAATACCCGTATTTTACCAGCGTTTTCGTAATTTTGCAACCCTATCACACGTCGTGTTAAGGCATAAATCGAACTGATTACGTGTGCCTCCGGATTTTTTATTCGTGCTTCGCCCACGTAATAACTATATAAATTATAAACCTTTAGTGGTATGAGGAACAGGGTGTAAAGTTCACTCATCCATCATAAAAAAGGGAGAATCCTCCGAGCAGACGGGTGTCGTGTCGGGCGGGCAATTGCTGGAATCTTGTATATATGTCGATCGCGCGGTAAACTTTAATTGCGCGATGTAGAATTTGTGTGACGTCATGTCTTTGATGCGTAGTTCGTATGTGGCGGTGTAACCGCTACAAGCCTATGTGCATTCTACAGGTGAAAGATTTTTTTAAATCAATCCAGTAGTTTTTGAGTTTATTAATTACAAACCAAAATACAATTATTTTCTCTTTATGATATTAGTTAAATATGTAATTTAAATAATATAACTTTGTGTCAATTACAGTACAACTATGTTCTTAATGTCCGTCGGCAAACCTCGTGTTAATATGATAATTTATTTTATTTTATTTATTTTATTCAATAGGAACAACAAACAGCTACATTATGCAATATTACACACAGAAAAATATTAATAACTTAAGTAATAATGTAGCCCACAGCGCTGTTCACAAATTACCATTAATAAATAAAACCTTAAAGTCACTGGAAGGTGAACTGTTCATGCATGACAGTTACAAGAATATTATTAAAACAGAATAAACAAGTATTATAAAAACACAACAACAAACAATTAGTCTGAGAGTAATAATTTAATATAAAAAAGTACTTAATTATACAAGATAAATCTAATAATTGATGGACTTGGAAATTAGCATTCGTTTGTATTCGGAAATGCGATGACTCCCGAGGGACATTAAGAAAATAGAAATACTGTACTGTGATTGTTGCCTGTTGAATAAATGAATTACTGTAGATGACATTTATTATATTATATATCTTAAGACACTAGGCAGTATACAGTAGCTACATAAGTGAGAGAATTTTCGGAACAAGATCAGTAGTTCCAAAGATTACCACCGACACACAAACTTACAAATTTTACCTCCTTTAAAATTAAATAATAGTAGATTACAGTACACCAAACCATATCTATAGTAAAGTTTTAATTTAACCGTTGCCCAGCACTTCCATTTCACGTAATATTTCACCACAGTATACCATCTTGTACCAACGCGTTGCCTACCCCCTTTACAACGCGTTGGCGTGATAATATCTATCACGCTCGGTTAGTCTCTCGAAATAGCGTAATAGCCACAATAAGGTCTGTAATAGATACAAAAATATAAATTTATGATTGAAATAATGTTAAGAGTAAACTATTATACTCATTAGCAGTTTTTTTTTCCATTCTGAAATTAGATTTATAAAAAAAACTGGTGAACAGCGAGTCGGACTCGTGCACCGAGAGTTCCATACCATTTTAAGTTTTCATCTTTAAATAATACTTAAAAAAAGACATGATTTTCGAATAAAAAATGAATCGAGCGAAAATGTTACAATTACGTAACTGTCTTATACATGGAAAGAAAAAGATCCAATAAATCATATACTAAAGTTTCATTTTGATTGTATGCGTGACTGTTTCAGAATATTAATGCAAAATAACATACAATTTAGGGAGCCTCCTCTTAAATCTAAGGAGAAATATTTAATTGTTCCTCTTAAAACATATTGACCTTCCAATGATGTTAGCTTTTATTAATAAATAAGCCTCTTTTTAACTTTCTGCCATTCTTCTCTAAGTTGTGACTACGATAGGCACCCCGAGCAAATGGGTTAGGTTAGAATTGTGACCGACCGCGGCCTACATCCAAGTTGGTCGCAGTTAATTGGCTATTTAGTATTTTAGGTAAACAAAATTTGATTTGAGGCACATAGCCACACAGCCAGACTCTAAGTCTGGCCACGCTAACTCTGCAATGGAATTAAAGGGCAACCCCAAAAAAGTTTTATACGTGGTATACTTTTACATCAATCACTTCGGGGTACTTGAGCTGTCAGATTGCTTACGCCGTAAGTTGTTTTCACAAAATAAAGTAGAAAAATGGTTAAACCTATTAAACGTAGAGTGCGGGAGTTATTATACATATAATTTATGATATGTAAATTCCAAGATGTGAAGGAACAGCACCATGTCGTCCTTAGCCAAAAAGGACAATGTTTACAAGATATCGAAAAGTTGACGTTAATCTAATGATTTTGATATTTTCCCTTTTGACTTTTGCATAATAGAGTATGTCGTACCTATGCTCTGCCTCTATACGATGACAAAACTGTCTCAAATCCACACTGCATCGTGCTAAAGTGATTATTCATTACCAGGAAAGAATCAGAATATAAACAAAATAACCGATCAAAAAGAAAAAGACAAACAAAGTATCAAATTATTTTTTCATAGTACAGATGATGTTGCCGTCTATAGATTTTTCAAAATCTACCATTATTTTTACTTATGCAGATTTAGCGTGGCCAGGCTCTATTATATTAGAATGTACATTAATGTTTTTAGGACGTCAAAATGGGAATTATTTTGTGTATAATTAAGTATTTCAGGGAGGCAGTCGCTCCATGTCCGGTTAGACTGGAAGCCGACCCCAACATGGCCGCATTCCGAGTTACGCCTTAATCGCTCACAGCGATCACATCGATACTTCGCGTACCGATTTAGATATCACGATTATGACAGCTCAGAGCTGTCAATAATTCGGAACGCTCGTGATCGCGCTCACACTGCTAACAGTGTTCGCTCAACGTCAAAACTTATAACATAACCCCAAACCTTGCACAAGATGGTTGGATTACATTATTTCCTTGAGTATACACCACAAATTTCGTCTTCTTCTTTGGTTAGGTGGCGACTGTAGCCAGAAGCACAATTTCGAAAATGCCACGTCAGTTTTAAGTTATGATGCAAAACAAAACAGCACAACTGTCATTTTTGACAGCGCTCACGGTGATATTAATATTTAGGGCGTGGTCGTCATCGCAAGATGGCGCATGTCATGACGATTCACGGGACATCGCTATCGCGATCACGCTAATTCGGTACGGATGTTAGCACTCTCAAATCGATTACAGCGTTACTCGGAACGCAGCCATAGTTGGGAAAAGGCTGGGCAGATGATGGACTTACCTATAAAACAAACATCTCGAAGATCATATCGAGGATGCTGAGCAGCTTCAGGAAGCGTGGCTTGGGCTCTTCGTCAGTCTTGCGCGTGGCCGGCTTTTCTTTGCGCTTGTCCAATTCTGAGGAGACAAGATATAGCAGATTTGTGAGTGTTTGTGATTCTGAGTATTGGGGTTCATTTATGCTCTGTAAAAGTGTATTAAATACACTGTTATTATAGTGTAGTAACTACTATAAAAAATACAGGAATAAATATACAAGGGTGCAGGGACATCGACGCGAAAACAGTTACCATGAATTCAGTACATGATTTTGAACCCCTATGCGTTGAAATTTTTCGCTGGTTATTAAAAAAAAAAAATTGCTGTTTCATAGAAAAGTGCAATACCTACGCGGTCAATATGGAACAACAGATTTTTTTTCAAATAACCGACGAAAAATTTCAACGCAAGGTAATTTGGGAAAATTTTTCAAAGAGATTTTAGAATCATATAGTGAATCCATGGTAACAGTTTTCGCGTCGATGTCCCTGCCACCCTGTATAACTTCGATGGAATTATACAGAGCAATGTTGGCCACTAGGCCACCACTGCTCTTCATAGTTCCACCGACTAACGAGTTGTAGGTCGTAGTTCGAACCCAAACAGGCACTTTAATTTGTGTACATTATTTCATCACTAATGCTCTCAAAACGGTGAAGGAAAACATCGTGAGGAAACCGGCATGTCCTAGAACCAAAAATTCGAAGACATGTGACGTCTACCAACCCGGGCCCGCGTGGTGGATTACGGCCCCCTCTGTCAGAGAGGAGGCCTGTTTCCCAGCAGTGGGAACATTATTGGCTGCTCATGCTATGGTGGAATTATAGAAAAGTGAAGTTACTCTTCTATCCTTGTCACACAGCTTGTTGTACTGAATGGCGCGAAGTTACTATGGTATTTCTGTGGTGTGACGGCAAATCTTAGTAGTTCTGCCTCTGTCTAGCATTGACTTTAAAACGCTTACAAGCTCGCAATTTTTGGGTGGGGGTGACTTCTGCGATAACGGCTAATAGGAAAACTTTATACAAAAAAAAAGCAACCGACTTCAGAAGTTACTTTAATTTCGGAAGTCGGTGGCAAAATACAAAAATTCAAAACAAAGCCACCGACTTTCGAAATTAAAGTTATTTTTCACTTTGTAGTGTTTTTTTTTAGAAGCCCGTTGCTTTTTTTTTTGTGAAGTTTTTAATATTTCACTTTTTAGTTGTGGTACACAAATTGGAATACCACTACCTGCTATATAAATAACAGTCACAGGAACTTATCGTCGAATTGAAAATATAGAAGAAGTATTCAGATATAGAAAAAAAATAAAATAAAGAAAATTAAAGTTTATTTGCAGCAAACAACGCAAAAAATAATTTTAAAATACAAAAATGAGAAAAGGTTGGGGGAAGCATGCGTCACATCCACGCAAATTGGCTATCGCTCAGCATTATGCTACGACCCTATGCAAGACAGAGCGCCAGCGTTGGTTTTCAGCTACCGCCGAAAACCAGCAGGCAAGGGTGATCAATGCTTGTGCTTTCAAGCAAAGCAATGTAAATTGACTTTGGTTGGTCTCTGGCCCTGAGATCAAGCAATGGACAAAATTTGTCAAACTTTTAAATTTTGAATACGAGGCTTTTGGCTTATTTGCAAATGAGTCTTTTAAATTTTTCTTTTTTTTGTAATGTGCGTTTAGTTTGTGCAGAATAAATAAGTTTTTTTTTTTTCTCTGAATGAGAAGAGGCCTCTGCCCTGCCCTGGGACATTAATAGGCTGGCATGAATGGGGATGTCTATAAAAGTAGGCGAGGACAAAGAAACGATTGATGGACTGTGTAAAAGATGATATGGCGAGAAGGACATGTTGCTCCGACCCCAAATAAATTGGGATAAGATCAGGAGAATAATGATGACGAGGTTACCTCCATATTTCTCCCCAAGTCCTCGGTGTGCCCTCTCAATAGCCAGCACCTGTTCCTCGCTGAGCACTGCTGTGGCATCCAGAAACACTTGAATGCTGTACTCTGAGAGGTAGTGGGACCAGTGACCGAAGACTCCAATACCTGGAATATGTTGTTCGGAAACCTGGGTTTAGAAGTATGAAGTTGTAGAGCACTTTGTTCTATAGAGAGGCAATACTTATGTGATGATTCTCATTACAGGTAAATTCAGAGGCCAGAGGTTTGTAAAAAAACTGACCAAGTGGGTGTCGGACTACGCACAACCAAGGGTTCCGTAGTTGGGATGAATTTATCCCAAATACAAACTTAACATTGTAGTTGAAATACATGTTCTCCAATACATTCCAACTGCAAATGTAAGTTTGTACACAGAATATTAAGAGATTTACCATGTTATTTCAAGACCATAGACTTCTTATAGGTTTTCCTGTAATCTATGAGTGAAGAACCATTCTCTGTAATTTTTTCAAAATTTTAGGCTCTGTAGTTTCGGAGATAAGGGGGTGAATGGTCAATTTTCATCTATTTCCTAAAATATCTTTAAATGTATTTACTTCAAAATTATTTTAAAAAAAAAATATTTGGTAGCCTCGCAACAACCCCTTTTATTTGATATGTGACAAGATACAGTTTGGAAAACTTTTTTTTTTTTTTTGCCCCCAAAGATTGACGCCCATATTCAAAATTCTTTTATTTACGTTACACGTCCGTGTTTGGGGTCACAGAAATACATATGTGTACCAAAAATTTTTCAACTTAATCAGTCCATTAGATTCGGAGCAAATTGGCTGTGACAGACGGACAGACAGACACACAAGGATAATATAAGGGTTCCGTCTTTTCCTTCTGAGGTACGGAACCCTAAAAAGTATAATGGGTTATCGACACGGTGTTTATTTTTTTTAAATGGCCAGTCGATGCCCGTTTAGGCATTGTGTATTTTGTATTTTTAAGGTGGAAAGCATGCATTATTAATACGCACAAAAACATGACTGTACTGCACTCACCAATAGGTCTGGGAAATTCAGATGGAATGTTAATCATATCAGGACCGCATGTCACGGAGCTGAAGTTGTTCTTATCTGTTTCATAACTGGGTCTGAAATATTAATGCGTTTTAAGCAGGGTTGGAAATAAAAAAGATTTTTTTTACTCAAATAAATCACGATTTTTTTTTTCAATTTTATCATATCAGTAACTATATTTCTGCCTAAAACAGAATGCACCCTTGGGTGTTAGAGAACAGGGGAATCCCCGCGCAGTGTTTTATAAACTTTGCATACAATTACCGTAGTAAATTAAGAAACCGACTGGGAATTGAAAAGGCTGGAAAACTAGTTTTTTTATTCAAGCATTATAATAATGTTAATGAACTTGATTTTTGAGATGTAAAAGACCTATATAATATAGTAAATTTAATATTTCTAAATCTGTTTTTTATGTTGATTTCTGTAAAAAAAAGTATAATTAATCATATTTGATTAAAGAATTGACTTTTATTGAAAAAATCATTTAATTTAAATCAAAATGATTCAATTGTGTCAACCCTGGTTTTAAGGGTCACATACATATATAAACTCACGTCATCTTCCCATAGGGGTAGGCAGGAACTACAGTTTTAAGAGTTATTTAGGATTTTGTACTGTCCTAGCTGGGCATTAGGCATGTCACAGTCAAAACTCGTAAGGGTCAAAACAATTGTGGGGTCCAAAAGCAATTCCACCACTGTTGTTCTAATGTGGCGGA
Organism: Omphaloscelis lunosa; assembly: GCA_916610215.1. Lineage (NCBI taxonomy): Eukaryota > Metazoa > Arthropoda > Insecta > Lepidoptera > Noctuidae > Omphaloscelis > Omphaloscelis lunosa. The sequence continues at coordinate 2,436,241 of OU744272.1, read as the reverse complement.
TTTGCTTTTGAACCCCACAATTATTTTACTGCAAAAATTTGTCAAAAGTCTTTTTGCAATTACTAACATTTATTTAAGAACATGGGTTGGTAGGTTTTTTGCAACCCTTTTAAAATTAGTTTTTTTAACAAAGGCTAAAACTGGTATTTTAATTGAGAAAACAAGTTTTAATTTAATAGAGGGTTTGACTGCAATTAGTTAAGTGGTTTTGACAGGTAGAGTTTTAACTGTAACATAAACACACACAGTGTTTTGCGATGTCCCTAAAAAGGTTAGGAACCGAATTTGAGCCCGTAATAACAAACAAAACATATTTTTGTCCAGAAAAGCCGATCACAAAAAACGTAAAGAAAATCAAATAAAATGACTATTTTGGCCAACATACCTCACAGTATCAGACACATAAAGGTCAGCATCACCGGATAACGACGTCAGTTCCACCAGGAGAGGCCCGGTATGTCCTAGTTGCCAATAAGAGAAATTACCAGCCCCGACTGCACCTACAACGGTGTCTAACAGTATTTTATCCGTTTCTATTTGCACATATCCGGATAGCAAAGACGACAGTGTCGATATGCATATAATTCCCAACAAAACTAATATGAATTCCCTTCGCATTTCGTTAATTTTGTAAATATTTTTCTTATGAAAATCTCTGCAAAATTTTCTGTCAAATTGACGTTTGCTATTTTTGAATTGTCAGTGTCACAGAGTCATTAAACGTTTATTTCGTTCAGAAATTCAATCAATATCCTCAGAAAAGCTTTCTTGGAATGTCTTTGAAAATTTTTTTTAATAATCTCACTTGTAATTCGCTGTTATTACACAGTAATCCATAAAAATATCCAAAGCATTTACTAACACGCGTAGTACTTTAATCATACTTTATCAAAGATAGTCTGGAGACGGCATGACGCCATGCGTCACCCGCTTTGCGTTAACGCCAGAGCGTAGGTAAGCCAAATTCTTTCAGTTATTTTTATCAGAAACTGAATTAAATAATCTACGTAAACAACTTTACAAATTGATAATGATGCAATAATGAAATCGCTAAATGGAAACTAGTTTAATAAAAGATAAAAACCATTTATCTCAATTAAGGCTACCGCAAACAGGCGCGATACGACAGCGCGACAACTTCACAGAAATTGTTCAACCGGTGTCACCTTTCTACGGGAGCTTTTAAACATACTATACGTACGACCCGTAAAACGTTACTAAGTAAGCAGTAGTCCAGCCCGTCCCATCCTTGATGTCCTCCCTCCGGTTGACGCCCTAAGTTGGCTTAGGGTTCGTACCCCACAGGGGTTGCCCTTACCGAACGTTCACCTAATTTTAATTAGCATAGTTGAATAACCCCTGGCTGGAGGTTTTAATTGTAGTAGCTTAAGGCTCTCAGAGGTCAACTACGAGAGGCCCAACAAAAAAAAAAAAATAAGCAGTAGCACGTAGGCCGATACCCATAATATTTTGGACTCGCTGGTACGTAATAAAAGGTTGTAAAATTAGCTTTTATAGAATATGGGTTTAAAGAACTTTATTTCTCATAAGAACTTAAAAACTAGTAGTTCGCTTATAATGAAATATAAAGTGATTTTTATAGTACTGTTATCTCTAGAGTGTTGGAGACATTATGTTAGCATATTTAGCATAGTCTGTGTTGGCAGCACTATTGCTTTATCTATGGTAGTTGGCAGTGGATTGTTGATCTGTGATCTCGATCACTAGGCTTTTCAGTATAGTATAATGTACTCTGTGAGGCTTTTGAAATGCTAGTGAATCATTTAATAATTAATAAATATATTTAAACTGTCATAGTTATCATTTCAAAACAGTCTGTATATTATTTCAAATCATGTGGTGTATTGCCTTAATCTGCGCTTAAATGACACATTATATTGTCACATTTTTTTATATCCTATTGTATATATTTAATTTATTTAAATATACCTTTTTTTACAGTCCGTTCAACCGATTTTGACTTCTATTGCGTTGGTGGTATGACAAATGGCAGCTGCAGTAAACAGTTGGTATTGTAACCACTTTTTTGCTGTTAATGCCATCCTTATGCTTACGGAATAGAAGTCAAAATCGGTTTGAACAGACTATAAAAAAGGTTTGTTACAATGTCTAAACTTATTTCAAATATAGTATAGGTAAAATGCCATCCATCCATACTTCCATACAACATAATATCACGCCAGTATTCCCCGAAGGATTAGGCAGAGGTTTACCAATAGTATACCCAGATTTCGCCAGTTATGTTTAAGTCCCATGTAACAAGGGGTGAGCCTATTGCCATCAACCGGGCTTCGGGCTCTACAGTGAAATTTCAGACGGAAAACCCCAATAAAACTTCGCCCCACCTGGGAATCGAACCCAAGATCTCATGCTCAGCAGTAGCGCTAGCAACCTTATATGCGAAAGTAACTCTGTCTGTCTGTCTGTTACCTTTTTACGCCTTAAATGCTGAACGAATTTCGATGAATTTTGGCACACAAGTAGACCATGACGTTAATTGAAGACATTTGAAGAAAAGAAAAGTACAGTACCCTAATTGCGTAACTTATTTTCGTAAAATATTATGCCTTATTTGTTTCATTTTAGTTTAACAACATTCATTGAGTTATTTACGTTGTTGAGCAGATTTTTTTTCCAACTTATGAAGCAATGGATTAGCAATCTGTTTCAAATCGAAACAGATTGTGTTGTATTATGCAACTAGGGTACTGGTTTAGGAACATAGGATACTTTTTATCCCGGTAGTACGATCGGATAATTTTCGACCTCCACGGGGACGAAGCTTCAATCACTGATATATGCTTTTTAGTCATTGAAGGCAAAAGCCGAGCCGAGGGCAAAAGCTAGTAACTTATAAATGAGTGTTGTCGAAGATTTAAATCATTATTTTCTTTTCTTGTTTCTTGTACAATTTTATACGGGTGATCCGGATCTTTACGATAAGGGCCAATCACACATACAGTACACCACAACTTAGATGTAGCATCGACAAAATCTACCCATCAATTTTACGAATGTATTTTGTTAAAAGACTTAACAAGTTATTGCGTTTGCGTAATGATAATTTTCGCCAAAATCAGTAATAAAGATTAGTGATTTTGAAGGCGCACTCAGTTCGGATGTGATCGGTTTTACGAATTTTGTCGATGCTACATTTAAGTTGTGTCGTACTGTAACACAAACACACCACATCGCAGCGACAAAATGCGGGCAAGTAGTGGTTACGTGTGAATAGTGTCGCTGTAGCTTCTTGCAGTTGCGTTGTGGTATCTACATTTCGATGTAGTTGCGTTGTCGCTAGTAGTTACGTTGTGGTTACGTTTATGGTGTTTGCAGACAGACTGATCGTTGTGTTTGCGATGCGGCCGGCCGCTTGTGCGCGGTCTCGCTGGGGTGCTGCGACGTGGACACAAATATGGTCCGCATGAATAAACTATTCATTTTCATACAAATTAGCGCACGACCACGTGTTGTCGTTGTGGTGTGGTCGTGGTACGTGTGATCGAACCCTAAACCTATTTCGAACCATCTTGTCCACTCTGAGATGTTATTTAAATACCAAATGTTTCTAGAACACTTGAAATAAAAAGTTCAAGAGATGTCAAGGAGCTGTCAAAATATTTTTGTTTTTTTTTTTACATAACTATTGTGATTATAAGTGGATTTGGAGCCTTGGATGATTTACGATATCAATAACAAGCATACAGATGGCTTTGTTTGTGTATAATGATAGTAGTGTTTACATAATGCTGAAAACAAGATATACTTTATCAAAATAATTTCTTATCAACGGTTCTAGTAAATTCGGCTGCGTGTGTCGTCATCGAAGTCAAACCATTTTAATTAATTTACATTTTTATAATTAATATTCTTAGGTATATTTTACATAAAGGTTCCTGCAGACCAGCGCGATATCGCCGTCACGACAAGGGTTGCGCTGCCTGTCGCGCCCGCGATATCGCGCCAGTTTGCACGAGCTTTCAGCGTAGCGGATTTTTTTGCGAAAAAATAGAATCACACTAATAATATGCTATTTTGAAAACCCACCCGTGTACTTCCTAGTAGAAGATGATAGTGAGATGCAGCCGATGGCTATGTAGTCATCACCACCTCGTTTACCGTAATCAAAGTTTTAAGAAGCCTGAATACATCACATGATGATGACGAAATACACAAAGAAAAAAAAAAGTCTGAATAAAAATGACACACATTACCGTTATGTCTATTAAAAAACATCTCTCACAGGAAATTACTATACAATTTATCATTATCAATGAGCTTATCAAAAAGATAAGTAACATTTATCATCATTTTATGAAATAACAAATACATAAATCCATGATAAGTGACTCCCTATGTAACATCTTTGTTATTATGAAATAAAACAAAAAATGAATGCGCTTTTCCAACAATTAGGTATTAAATACCTATTAATGTTTATCAAAGGTACGCTTACGTACCTACCTACTAACTTATTTATACAAAGGTAAGGATGACGATACGACAATAATTGAAACTGCGTATTAAATCTAATGACGTTCCCAGTCTGCATACGAAAATGCAATCAAATAAATCCTATAGTTTAGGCACTATAGTTAGGCAATCATCGGTAAAACCTCCACTACCCACCCCATCACTACAGTTTAGCTTGTTTAGAATGTCGCGTCGCGCCTGTCTGCGGGAGCCTTAAAACTTAGCACTGGATTTTACAAAAAAAAAAAAAAATTCCTGACAAATAGTTTCTTATTCTAACAGAGATCTTGGTAAAAAACCGTAGATATTTATATTAACATGTCTTTTAACTCTGTCGAGTACAGTTGTACTCGTGCGTGATGATATGCATGTTATTTTTTATAGTCGGGCTAAAAAATTAAAGATTTAATTCTCCTTTTTAACTGACTTCCAAAAAGGAGGAGGTAATAAATGTTCGTAGTGTATGTTTTTTTAATATTTTTTTATGTATGTCCGCCCATTTCTCCGTCAATTGCGGACTGATTTTGAAAATTCTTTTTTTGTTTGAAAGGGTATGCTCTCAATGTGGTTCCATATAAATTTTATTAACTTTGCTTGAACAGTTTTTGAGTTAGCTTCAATAATACGTATTTTTTCCCACTTAGTATGTGGATGATATGTTAAGTAAGTTCCTGTGACTGTTATTTACTTAGCAGGTAGTGGTATTCGAATTTGTGTGGGGTAGGTACCACAACTAAAAAGTGAAAAATAAAAACTTTTTCCAAAAAAAGCGAAAAAATAACTTTAATTTCGGAAGTCGGTGTCTTTAGTTTCGAATTTTCGTTTTTTGCCACTGACTTTCGAAATTAAAGTTATTTTTCACTTTGTTGTGTTTTTTTTGGAAGACGGTTGTTTTTTTTTGGAAAAAGGTTTTTCTGTTTGCAAAGCATATTAATTTACGTAAATAATTAATAAAAAAACCGGATTATTCAGCATTTATTATGTCGAGGTATTATTATCAACATAGAATCACAAAATCATTCTTATTCAGGCAAAATAAAATCATATCCTGTGCCTACAAAAAAAAGTCAAACGAGAGATTCAACAGTGGATTCAAAGCCCCAAGCTTGTTTGGCTCAACATTCCATCTCCCGTTTTTTATCAAAATAACTGTCGGGACTCGGGACCGCCGGAGCTCCCACGCGAAGTGTTTTCTTCTCTTTCTCTCACATGTGTTAGAAAGAGAAGAACACAACAAAAACAAAACATATCAGCTGGTAACCCACATCCTGACAGGTTTTACAGCTGTTGTTGTGTTTTACACAAAGAACCAGTTTATCTTGACTCTTGAGGGTGGCGCTGCTGGCTAAGGAAAATTACAACAATATACGGAAATTCATTATTAGTTCCAAAATTTGCGGCATCCCAAGATATTCTGGGCACTTAAAGATGCCTTCTAAAAAAGGTAAAATCAGCTGGCTTTCCTGTAATTTACGGCAGTTGTATTTGTCATAATGTAAACGAAAACTGTTATGATAGAATTTGACTAAATTGTGATTTAAATTTAAATTCAGAATCGGCTGTGACGTGAAAATATGGTCAACCAAGGACATTGTGTGACCATCCATTGTATTTACCGACCCATGTTCTAATAATTAACCCCTATGGCCTATTGTTACACTATAGGGGCACCCGTTCTTTCAGACAGCGTTTGAAGGGTTTAAATTAAAACTTTTTAAAGTGCCATGTGGGGTAAAAATAATGAGTAAGTAGAATTTTAAATAAAATAAGTACTACTGAGGGACTCGCCCCCTATGACAAGGGGCCGAGTCCATTATAATGGGGCACAAACTACGTGTGCAATTAAATTGACCCGTTGAAAAGACGTTTTATACAAGCACTTTATGAATTTTATTTCATCACCATTGCTCACAAAATGGTGAAAGAAAACATCGTGAGGTCTCCCAGAACAAAAAAAAAACCGGCCAGGTACGTGTATACAAATAAGGGTGAAAGGATGAATTTATCCCAAATACAAATTAACATTATAGTTGAAATATATGTTCTTCCATACATTCCAACTGCAAATATAAGTTTGTAAGCACAATATTGATAGATTTACCATGTTATTTTAAGAACTTCTTATTTCTTTTATAAACTTCTTATAGGTTTTCCTGTAATCTATGAGTGAAGAACCATTCTCTATATTTTTTTCAAAATTTTAGGATTAGAGATGAAGGGGGAATGGTTAATTTTCATCTATTTTGTTGAATTTCTCTAAATGTATTTATTTTAAAATTATGAAAAAAAAAATTAAAATCCTCTCAATAAGCTCTTTTATTTGATACGTCACACGGTACTGTTAGCAAAACTTTTTTTTTTAATTCTCTTGGTTTCCCCCCAAAAATGACCCCTATATTCAAAATTCATTTGTGTACGTTACACGTTTGTGTTTGGGTCACAGAAATACATATGTGTACCAAATTTCAATTTAATCGGTCCATTCGATTCGAAGCAAATTGGCTGTGACAGACGGACAGATAGACGGACAGACAGACAGACAGACAGACACACGAGTGATCCTATAAGGTTTTTTCCTTTTGAGGAATGAAACCCTAAAAATCTAAGACATGTGACATCTACCAACCCGCACTGGTCCCGCGTGACGGATTACGACCCACTCCCTCTCACAGAGAGAAGGCCTGTGTCTGTGTCCCAGCAGTGGGAATATAAAAGGCTGATCGTGTACCAGCATAGGCAACACAAAAGAAAATACCTCTTTTTAAACAAAATATGATCACAAATGCTTGCTCGCAACGTGTTGGTGATTTATGATTATTATGTTCAGATTAATGTACAAATAATAACATGTATGACAAAAAAAAGTACAGAATCCAACCCACCCGCGTGGTGGATTACGGGTACGGCCCATTCCTATGTAACAGCAGTTTTCATCAGCCCAAAATACCATGAGAGAATCTGAACATGAGAAAGTCATGGGAGAATCTGAACATGAGACAATCTGAACATGAAACAATCTTTCTCTAAAAGTATTTTCTTTCACCGTAAGTCAGTATGTCTCGAGCCGTTCAGTAAGGTTGATAGTGAAATTGTCTGCTCAAGAAGCGCCCTATTTCGTAAGTGATTTTATCCGAGGTTATTACAATGCTTCCAAAAGGTACCTACATCTATCTATACTAATATTAGAATACTTACTAGCTACTGCCCGCGTGGTAATTATGAAAAAAAAGGTATTCTAAGTTTCTCCATATAACATCAGCTATCTGCCAGTTAAAGTCCCGTCAATATCGGTTCAGCTGTTTCGGAGATTAGACGGAACAAACAGAGAGATACAAAGAGGAAAAAAAAAGTTTTTTTTTATATAAGTACCCGGCGCGGCGGCGTATATGTAGACTTTCATTAATTTTATTTTATTTAATTAAGTAAAAAGCTTTTCATTTTGACATGACAAAGAGACACTTCAATTTTATTTATTTGTTGATACATAAGTAAGATAAAGAGTTATTTGTGAGTTTGTATGTTGGCCGTAATCTTCGGAACTACTGAGCCGATTCCGAAAATTCTTTCTTTAATGGGAAGCTACAGGAATGCCGAGTGTCATACGATATATTTTATCTTAAAACAAGAAATTTCATGTGGATGAAGTCGCAGGCAAAAGCTGGTTAAATACAAATTGGCATCTCAACACGCCCTGTCTTTGATAACTATGTTGATTGTGATACCACCCTGAGCGGCTTGTGGCTAAATAATACCAGCCACACGGGTCGATCGATCAGGTTAAGCTACGCTTGTCGCGGTTGGTCCGGGGATGGGTGACCATCTTTACATAACAAGACTCCTCCATGCCTCGGAAAGCACGTTAACTCGTTGGTCCCGACTGTCATTTGTGGATCTTTGATAGTAGTGACGGGTAGTCAGAAGCCCAAAAGTCTGACAACCAGTCTTACCAAGGGGTATCGTGTTACCCAGTAACTTAACTAGGTTGTGGAGGTCAGATAGGCAGTCGCTCCATGTAAAATACTGATATTCAGCTGCATCCGGTTAGACTGGAAGCCGACCCCGACATACCTAGTTGGAAAAAGGCTAGGCAGATGATGGCATTATCAAGCCCCTAATCCGCCTTGAAGGCATTGCAGTTTGCAATTTGAACCAAAGATATCGATGAATAATATAATAACATAATAGCACGCCAGTGTCCCCAAAGGGTTAGGTAGAGGTGTACCTATAGTACACCCACATTTCGCCAGTTATGCTTAAGTCCCATGTAATAGGAGGCGAGCCTATTGCCATCCCTTACCGACCCTGACGACCCCATTACCCTCCTGCAGGAGAGCAGTAGGGAAACCAGCACAGTGTACAAAAACAGACGCCTCCCGTCATTCCGACCTCGCCGCCGAGGTCCTTTGCGATCGCCAACCGCGTCCCCAAGTAAAGGATACTCCTCTCCGACCCTTGCTCGATAACGAGGTGCCAGCAGTTGTTGCAGCTGAGCACGTAGCTTTAAATTCCCCGACTAATAATCACGATCAAAACTTTGATCCAGCCCGTCCCATCCTTGATGTCCTCCCTCCGGTTGACGCCCTAAGCCAAGGTTCGTACCCCACAGGGGGTGCCCTTAGCGAGCGTTCAGCTAGTTTTAATAAGCATAGTTGAATAACCCCTGGCTGTAGGTTTTAAGTGTATTAGCTTAAGGCACCCACAGGAAAGCCCGGTTAAGTAGTCATGATCTCAGAGGTCAACTATGAGATGCCCTACCTCAAAAAAAAAAAAAAACATAGCCATCAACCGGGCACAAATCCAGACTCCGGACTGCTACTGAGAAATTCCTTATAACACACATAACATCACGCCTGTATTCCCCGAAGGATTAGGCAGAGGTGTACCAATATTACACCCACATTTCGCCACTTATGTTGAAGTCCCATATAAATTCCTTATAGAAAATCGATAATCGAGATTTGACCCAGGACCCCACGCTCAGCAGCACCGCTTGCGACTACGAGACCAACGGGGCAGTAACACATTTACAATGTCAATGGCGTTGTCGAGCATCGAGCAGGATGAATTTTTCAAACATAAGAGGATGGATTAGTGATTTCCTTCAAAATCTTTCAGATTGTGAAAATAAGTGTGTAACGCAATTAACGCCCGTTTTCCAACAAGGAAATAGAATACAGCTTGGCCAAAAAGAGTCTGGGAAGAATGAGGGCGTCACTATCGCACTGAGGTGACTTTGAATGGGATATGAGCAAAAGATAGAGTCTTAAAACCTACTAGCATTTGTCGGCAAGTGTGGCAACGTCATAGATCTGCATTACTTATGTAAAATATTTAGTTCCAATATTTAGTCTCCACGTCAGACTCTTTTATGTCGATTCAAAATGTTAATAATAATTAGTTCATCAACATCAATAAATTCACAGTTTTTTTAGTCAATACAGCTCGAAAACAGCTTATTTAATTCAAACAAAAGACTAGTAACAAAAATAGGTCGAATTAATTGACGTCAATAACATAATAAAAATAAAACTATTTCCAGTGTTCCTTGAACGGTGGCGAAAAAATGAACTAACTTTAAAATGTACTGGATTTGACATTTGTTCCAAGACAGTGGCGCCACCTTGAACTGTCAAGATACTGTCCAATATATCTTGACAGTTCAAGGTGGCGCCACTGTACACGAAACGTTTGTTCGGACAAAGCTATACAGTTTCTGATATCATTAATTAGGTCGAATGGAAATTTATTTCGTGACCCGGCTTGACCCTATACTGCATAAATAGTAGCCATATAATATTTTAATAATAATTTTTATTCGTTATAATTTTTATTTAAGTGTACTAAATTGTGTGGTCTGTCTGTTGTCGGGCGACATTCGTTGCATCTGGATGCTGGTTCTGAACTAAGCAGAATTGGAAAACAAGGAAGTTAAATAACTAGCCGAATAGCATTGTCGTCAAACAAACAGTAACAGAACATTTTTCCAATTCCGGTACCCCTCTTCGAGAATTTGGCTATTGCTTCTTCCAGAAGTTCTTTTAAAACCTCACTCCGTAATTTTATAGGTCATAATGTTTATCGAGTTTAATCATCTACTTACGTCCTAGGCCACTAGTCGAAGAAACTTTCGCAGTGATACTGTCAAAATAACTTTTATGTGAAGCACTGAGACAGCTAGAAGGCGTCGCCGTCGCGGCAGACCCCGTACAAGATAGCGAGGTCGGGACGAACTGGAAAAAACAAACGACTAGTTGTCGACATTTAGCACTGGATCGCAACTTCGCAAGCTGTGGAAGTCATGGGGAGAGGCCTTTGCCCAGCAGTTGGATGATACAGGCTAACAGTAACAGTGACAATTTGTAAAAAAAAATAGCCGTTCCTTACGAAGCTGTAGTTAGTAAATAAATAAATACTTACAATTAGAAAAGGTCAAGCAAGAATAAGGTAAACGATAGACCATTTTGAATTAAAATACCTGTTTTTGAAGTGAAAACTTCTTTAGGCGCGTTGGGCATTTTTGAGATGGGACTAAACCATTGATTTCGCGACACTGTGACGACACCTCATTTTTGTAAACGCGATTGATTGATAGACGCGGCTCTTTATTTATATTATGTTACGGATCAATGTTCTATGCAAGTATTTTTACTTTAAAGGCTTCGGAAGTTTTTTTTTTTGTATACGCGATTGTGCTCTTTATGTAGATAAGGTTACGGACCAATGTTATATACAAGTATTTTTCTTCCACCAAGGCGATCTTGTTCAAGTTTTCACTTCTGTCGGCACTCCCGGAGTGCCACCAATGTAGTCCATCAATAGGACGAACGGAGCGTTGCTGTTTGCACTTTGCAGCAGTAGTTTTTTTTTTAAGGCTGGGTATATACCTACGTCCGATTTTTTCATCAGATAGTCGGATCCGATAGTCTCCGGCTATCAGAACAATGCAAAATATCCGACTATAGGATCTGACGTGTGTTGAATGTTCAAACAAAATAATGGCTCTAACGCCTTCCGAAAGCCAGATCAGACTATCGGATCCGACTATGTGATGAAAAAAAATCAGACGTGTATTCCTAGCTTTAAACGTCCTGACAATGTCCGGGGCGCGTTTACATTGGTAGAGTAAATAGCCTAGTCGAGTACTGGAACAGCAATGCTGGATTTATTAAAATAAAGCCTTCGAGCCTACAACAAAGCTGATATTAATAACCAACTATTGTAATAGTTGGTCTATATCAGGTTCGTTATAAGTTGCCAAGCAGGAGGTTGTAGCCGCCCAAAAGTGTAGTCTTTACAGAGAGGTCAACCGTCAGACTGATGCAGATAACGAAAAACCTACGCAATATTCGTGTCGCTGCCTGCGGTCACGTATAACAATGACGTATCAAGTCGAAACTTTGCAATACTTGCAAAATTACTGAGCCATCGCTAACCAATGTTATAACGAGCCCATTTCCCTGAACTTTCTCTTTAGTACCTTGCAGGAGAGGGTAAACAAGCTACAAATAGCTTGTCTACCTATTAGTTACTATACTAAAATAGATTGTTTACATTTTTCGACGAAAAAGGAACTTTATCTCTACTGAGTAGTTACCTTATATACTTCTACAGTATTGTTACGTATTCATAAGTACCTAAGTTGTTATGAAACTATGTAAATATAGCTGTATATGTACAAAATTATATTATTATTAGGTCTGATAACAAGGAGTCAGTATTGAAATGAAAACAAACAAGTCCTTATCTACCAATGAGCTAAATGCGATATAACACAAGTAGGTACACAACGGCCATTTGCAATAATTCTAACAAATTAAAAGTCAGGGAGAAGTTACGGGAGTCTTTGTATGAGCGTACTTCCAAACATGGTCGGGCTATACCCTCAACCTCCTTGTTTTCATCGTCATATTTTTTTTTTCAACGTTGCTAGCATATTGGTACTAGGCGGCAAATAAAGCTGACCATTCACGTTTAACGGATGCGATTTTTTTTCCAGATTGTTCCACAAATCGCATTTCGTCCAAAGTGTATAACTAATTAAGAAATGTTAATTATGTTATGTTATTTTCAAACAAAATATAACAATATTATTTTTGGAAATAAAAACACGTTTTTTATTTTTCAGGCATTTTTATTTTTTCTAGTTATTTTATACACATTTCTTTTTAACAATACAAGTAAATACATCCAATGATCTGGCTACAAAAATTGCAAGTGAATTCCGTCATCTACATTTATGGGGTTTATTTATAAACGTTGCCTAAAGTAAGTGACGTTCAAACGTCGAAGTGTATCGTTAAGCAGTTGTAAATTATTACTTTAAGCAACGTTTATAAGTAAACCCCTACTTCAAGTGTTTTTACTCGTCAGATTTTACAGTTGAGTTTGAGATTCCAATATTTTATTCAAAATAGCAACCTGCACTTTTATTTTTTCCTCCTCGTTTTCTAATTTTGTTTAAAAAAAGCAGACCTAAGGCCACGTTATGAGACTGTTTCAGTTAGTAACTAATTAAACCCCAATACTTCCATCACTTTTAGTTTATGTCCTAGGGAATAGCTATCAAACTTAATAGTATTAAGCCAAAGTACTTAAGCAGAATAATGTCACTTTCAAACAAAAAGTAGGTAATTAGCAATGATATTATAAGTAAAAAAAATGTAGATAGGTTACGTTCCCAACATTCAATCTTTGAAAGCGGCACAATTGCAGACTATAAGCCCACGTTCGCACGGACGTAAAAATATCGCGGCGAGATTTTTTCGCATACTGGTTTATAAACGCTCTGCTTAGCACCGAGAGTTGAAAATCCAACAGTGTGTTTTCCGACGCGCTGGGATGCACTCTGTTGAATTCTTAACGGTCTGCTTAATTGAAAATTCAGTGCGCGATAAAATCCCGCCGCGATATTTTTTCGTCCGTGCGAACGTGGGCTTAGATGACACGTGGAAGAAGGAAGACATGTCGTTATTATCGGGAGCGAAAAATATTTAGGTTAATTAGCCAATTTTTAACGTAACGTGCGACTTACGGAGCGTGTAGAACCTATCTACCCCTCTTTTACTTAAAACATTATAAATTGGTAATTAGAAGTAAATCTTAAAGAAAAACGTCATTATTTTTTATTACTTCAATTGCCATTCCGGTTAATGACTGAATGATAACTGTCTCAAGTATCTATTTACTGACTTACGTAGGCACTGTAATCCGCATTTAAATATCACTTTGCTAATGAGTATAGATAGTAGATAAGGGAACGGTATTTCCCATACTCGAACTAATACCTGGGAGAGATCTAAATCTGATTAAATATTTGCTTTGTTTTATTTTTTACAGCGGATATTAAGATAACTTATGGTATTTTATATAAAAAGAAAGGAATAAAATCGTAATAAAAAATTCGTGTAAATAAAATCAGGTCAGCCAGTACCTATCCAATAAAATAAAAACTGGCCAAGTGCAAGTCAAACTCGCGCACTGAGGGTTTCTGTCAAAATAGCATTAAATACCTTGAGCTGGAGACATTTTCACGGGTTTTAACATTTTGAGTTATGATGTTTTACTCAGGGGCCGTACTACGAGGTGTTAAAGCCATCTTTTTCCAGTGTGAGATAGAGATGGAGCTATACAGCATAAATAGCAATGTCCCATTTTCACAGCGGAACAATAAAGGCATAACACGTCACAGTAAGGTCCCAGCAGTTGTTAGCTGAATAGTTATAAAAAAAATAGTTCAGTCAATTTTAATGCGGTCTATATTCGGTTTCAATACCTTTATACATTGAAAATTTGAAGAAAATACTTTTATCCTTTGCTACGACAATCGCATCAATAAAAATAGTAGCGCTACGAATGGCACGCTTTATATCCCCACTGCGCAATTGAAGTCGCGCAGCCGCCATTGCCATATAAATACCGCGAGCGCCACCGACGTCACGTAGTCGAAATCGAGAGGTGAAGGTGCGAATAATGGAGAGGTGGCGTCCATATTTTATTCCCATATTAATCGATCATCATCATAGGAGCTAGCAGCGCGACCGCCGACGTATCAAGTCGTGAAAGTGAAGCAGTTAAGTGTTTCGACGTGTCATCCAAGAAGATCGACAGCGGTTCGAGGCCGACCCCGGCGGATCGCGGCGATCGAGCGAAGCCACATACACACACAATCTTGCGTGCGAGCGGCGACCATCTTGTGAAACATCCAAGTCGTGCCCGGCTTAGAGGACGCAAACAACGCAGCGGAGCACCCCCCGACTGAAACAACGCAGTGCCCGTTGTCATATTGTACAAGTGTCCGTGCAAACGTAACAGTGAAGGAGCCGGAGTATCAACAACAACCCGACGAAGAAGACCCGGGGGCTCGCGACATGAACCGGCCCAGTCCCCCCACGGCCGTGGGCGCTCCGCAGGCCCGCGGCCGGCGCCGCTCGGCGCTGCGGCGCGAGCGACGCGATGAGCGCTCTGAGCGCTGCGAGCGGTACGCGGCCAGCAAGTGGGGCGCAGCCCCAGCCGCGTGCGCGCTACCGCCGCCGCCCACGCACTGGCGGCGCGAGGGCCGCTGCCGCCCAGAGCCCGACCGCGCACTGCCGCTCAAGCTGCTCCTCAACGTGACGGCGTAGAGCGCCGCCCGCCATACGGACTCTAAGCTAGTGATAAGTGGCGCGGGCGCGGCGCGGCGGCTCGCCGTCGGGCCGCGTCCGCCGCTCAGTGCTAAGTTTTTTATTTCAAGGCGCGAGACTCGGCCGTCCGCGACCTAGTGCCGCGCGCGGCCGCGTCCGCTGCCGACCAAATTCCGGCGTTAGGTATTATTTTGTGAAAATTTTAGTAGGTAAGTGCAGCCGCGGCTCCGTGGGCGCTGCCGCCGCCGTCCTGGCCCTAAACAAGAGAAAAACACAAAAAAATGAATAGGGCGTCGGCGGAGCGCCCTCGGGGCCTGGGGTAGCCGGCGCGGCTTGCGCGCGCGCTCGGCGGGGGCCTCTTTATGTTGTCGGGCGCTCCGCCGGCTCGAGGCGCGCGCGCTGCGGCGCGCCGCTAGTCGTATCGTTTATTTATCTTGAGAGCGATGTGTATTTTATTTGTGCGCGCCGGGCCCGCCCCGGCGGGAGGACCTGCCGTCCAAAGCTTTAAACGTACGTATGTGAGGCCCGGCCCGGTGCACCCTAGTTGTAGATTTTAAAATTTAACAATACGGTAAATGTGAAAGCCGACTGTTGAAGATTGGGAGTCTATCATATATGTCTGTACAGTATAGTATATTGATCTCAGCTGCGGGCACCTGCGGCCAGAACGTCTAGGAGCTTTCTGTGATGTACAAAAAAAAAAACGAGTATATTTGGAATTTTACAAGTTTTTTATAATTAATTTGTAATGTAATACTTTAAGTGAAGATTGAGCGTTGGCGGTGGCCGCTCTACGCAAGATTGTCCGCAGCATCCTGTCCCACCTTGTCCCATCCCTTATTCCTGTCCTGTCCCAGGGCTCTCCGGAGCCCGCCAAATGGTTCAATGTTTCTATCAGAAGTCAAAAACGTGCTCTTCACTCTTCACGAGTGGGGCAAAAACCTTTTTTTTAGCTCGAGAAAGAATTAAAAGTTGAAGACATGAAGAGAATGTAACAACAGCAAGATTTCACAAAGAAATTATTAAAATCAAGATTTTTTTACAAGGAAGATAAGGAATATGAAGTGAAAACAATAATATCAATAAAAGGAAGCCTGAAATTGAGGAAAAGCTGCATTGGTGAGTGCTACATGTTTCTAACTAACACCTTTGTATTATTCAGCATTTTATCAGGATCCCATATCAACATTGTTTTTATTCTTCATTGAAGCAATATAAAATTTAATTACTGTCATGGATACAATACTCCTACTGTTTTATCAACAACTAGCTTTGCTCGCGACTTCAACTGTGTGAAATTTCGATTTCTGCTCGGTTCCTGAATCCATGTTTGCACGGACGTAAGGCAATATTCTTTGGTGCACTTGGTTTTCAGCTTGGCTTAACAGAGAGCGATAAAATCCAGGTGCGTGATAAAATCCCGCTGTGATTTTATTACATCCGTGTGAACTTCGGCTAACTGTGCATTTGCTCTGGCGAAAAATCACATAAAAACATGTTGAAATGTCTATTTCCTGTCAAACATTGAATGGAACATTCACAGAAAATAGAGATTTTGAACATGTTTTGTTGTGAATGTTTTAGCAGTGCAAACGCACAGTAAGTTGTAGGGTGATATTACGTCCTGTAACCTTCCTCAAGAATTGGGCTATCAAACCAAAAGAATTGTACAAATCCTACTGGTAGCTCCTGAGATTAGCGTGTCCAAGCAAAAAACTCAGCTTTATTATGTTAGTAAATAAATTTCTATATCCTACACATAGGCCCCTTCAAACGCTTGCTATTTAGTTCTTTTCTCGGCTACTCCCATTCAACTTAAAAAACACTGTGTAAATAAATAATATTATGCATGTATTCCCCGAAAGGTAAGGCAGAGGTGCACCCACATTTCGCTAGTTATGTATAAGTCGCATATACCTAATAGGGGGTGAGCGTATTGCCATCAGCCGGGCACAAATTCAGACTCCAGGCTGCTACTGAGAAATTCTAGGTAGAAAAACCCGATAATAATTTGCTCGTCCTGGGAATCGAACCCAAGACCTTGAGCTCAGCTGTAGCGCTTGCGAACACTAGACCAAAGAGGTAGTAGGTACTAAAACATGTTTTGTTTACATTTTGTCTCAAGCTAAACAAATTCAACTGACCTACTTGTATGAGACGATGACAGAAACAAAACAGCTGTTTTCAAAATATTTACCAATACAACCAGGCAAAGTTTGCGATCCATACAGCCTACCAAAACAGCTGTTTGAAAGTTCTAAAGATTGCCATTCATAATGTTTAAAAATAAGTTATCCCATTAAATGGCAGAGTACAGAACTACAAAAGCATGGAATGCGTAAATTTATCTATTCACAATATTAAATAAAGTAATGAATAGGGAAAAGGTGTGTATGTTCAAATGAATGAGTTTGTTATGTCTAGGACTACATACTTATCTAGCCGTTTTCAAATCATAATAAAGTTAATAATAGCAGTTGTAACGTTAGCATTGTAAACACACCCTTACATACCAAACTATTACTTAATCAATAGGTAATAAGCTAATATTACGTAACAAAATTCACCACACTGAAATGAGTACAGAAAGGCCAGCATACCTACACGCGGCAAAAATGAGTACTACATTAAAAAATGTACTGAAATTGACAGTTTATTCTACGCTGGCGCCATTATGGTCTGACGTAATATACTGGGTGCACTTTATCGACTGGGGTATTGTTTACAAACATGATTACATGACCTACATTTTTCAATTGAATGAATGTGAGACTTGAAATAAATATAATTTAATATACATAACTGTCATGCGGGGCTATATTATTATTTCGTCAGTCAGAAGGATAAGCAGTAAACTCGCTCGTTAAATAAAATCGAACTTGTAAACTTTCTAACAACATTCAAACTTGGTGATTTTACTGTAACAAAGATTTTTGACTAGGGGAACGGGGAAGACCAAAGAAACGATGGATGGACTGTGTGAAAGATGATATGGGTAGAAAGGGGGGAAAAAAGACACGTCGCGTCGACTACAAATAAATTGTGAAGGGCAGTAGACTTGTGGTGATGATGATAAGTTATGATTATGATGGTCGACTGTCATACAAACGTTTTTGAGGGGCTAAGCACAGATAGAACTAGGGTTGCCAACTTTTTGTTCAATATAATAAAAAATAAATAAATAAACGTCTTCCATAAAAGACTACAAAGTGAAAAATAGGTAACTTTTCGGAAGTCTTTGGTTTATTATTCTAATTTTTTGCCGCCTGAGTTCTTTTTTATTAAGGTATAGCTCTGGATATCAGTGAAAACAGTGTATTTGTATACTTTATTTTTGCTGAACAGTAAACAGTATTTTAGAGTGGAAAACAGTATAATACTGTTTTTAACAGTATGGTTGGCAACCCTAGGTAGAACTTACCATTACCAATATAACACCTACTAGGTCGAAAGAGTGAAATAAAAATAAAACAAACAAATCTTACTCAAGAAAATATTTTTATTCACATGAATATTTCTTTATTTTTCTCAACAACAATAACTGTTTGAGAATTAGGACGCGTTTCATATTTTATTGCCAACGAATTTTTTTTTTGCAATATTTTCATACTTACAATTTTTTTTTAAATCTTTATACTTAGCTAATAACCTACTGCTGGACATAGGCCTCTCCAATTGCACACCACAAAATAAATTTACTTTAAATTTTATCAAGTTATTTAATACATTGGGACACTCCGCAAAATCATTTAAATAAAGTAAGTAATAGTGACTCTTGCTACAAGACAATAAAGTGCAATTCTGGTCGCTTAGCGCTAATCACCTACAATTATAGTTGCGTCTCTTTCTATCGCGTAACTCTTATATCTTCTGACTACGTTACACTCACTGAATTGGCCCGACAAGACGGGCCTTCGCGTACTTGTATCTTCTTATCTAAACTGCGGAGTGTCCCGTCTGAATTCATCTGTGGTTAAACTGACTCTGAAATGAGTTGTCATTCCAGCTGATGAGGTTTGACATATTTGACAGCTCACTTCATCTTAGTTTCTACAGAATTTAACAGCAGATATCAGAATGAAATCCTAATTTAGTCTTAGTGTAGTGCAGCAGACAAGTTCTAACTGTTAACAACATTAATGGTGGGAATGCTCTCTTTTATCAATGAAGGAGGATAATGAAAGAAGTTTAAGTCTCGTGCAGACCAGCGCGATATCGCGGACGCTACGAGGGTCGCGCTGCCTGTAGCGCCCGTGATATCGCGCCAGTTTGTACGAGCCCTTGCGTACTTATATTTGTACTGTATTACATTTTTAGGGTACCGTAGCCAAATGGCAAAAAATGGAACCCTTATGGATTCGTCATGTCTGTCTGTCTGTCCATCCGTATGTCACAGCCACTTTTTTCTGAAACTATAAGAACTATGCTGTTGAAACTTGGTAAGTAGATGTATTCTGTGAACCGCATTAAGATTTTCACACAAAAATAGAAAAAAAAACAATAAATTTGGGGGGTTCCCCATACTTAGAACTGAAACTCAAAAAAAAAATTCTTCAAACCCATACGCGTGGGGTATCTATGGATAGGTCTTAAAAATGATATTGAGGTTTCTAATATCATTTTTTTCTAAAATGAATAGTTTGCGCGATAGACACCAAAGTGGTAAAATGTGTGTGTGACCCCTGTAACTTCTAAAATAAGAGAATGATAAAACTGAAAAAAAAAATATGATGTACAATTACCATGTAAACTTCCACCGAAAAATCGTTTGAACGAGATCTAGGAAGTAGTTTTTTTTTTAATACTTCATAAATCGCAAACCGCAATTTACCTTTCATTCAATCAACTCAAATATAAAAAAAACCGGCCAAGTGTGTGTCGGACTACGCACAAAGAAGGGTTCCGTAGTTACGATGAATTTATTCCAAATACCAACTTAACATTGTAGTTGAAATACATGTTCTCCCATACATTCCAACTGCAAATGTAAGTTTGTACGCACAATATTCAGAGATTTACCATGTTATGTTAAGACCATAGACTTCTTATAGGTTTTCCTGTAATCTATGAGTAAAGAGCCATACTATGTATTTTTTTTCAAAATTTTAGGTCCAGTAGTTTCGGAGATAAGGGAGGGTCAATTTTCATCGAATTTCTTAAATATCTTTAAAAATATTTATTTTAAAATTGTATAAAAAATATGTTTAAGATCCTCGCAAAAAGCCCTTTCATTTGATATGTCACACAGTACTGTTAACAAAACTTTTTTTTTTAATTTTCTAGTTTGCCCCCCAAAAGTGACTCCTATATTCCCAATTAATTTATTTACGTTACACGATCGTGTTTGGGTCACACAAGAGAACATATGTTTCAACTACAATGTTAAGTTTGTTCTTGGGATAAATAAATTCATCTCAACAATGGAACCCGTCATTGTGCGTAGTCCGACACGCACTTGGCCGGTTTTTCTTATTTTTTTATTTGTAGTGACAACTCCTTTAGTCGCGTTAGACATATTTGAGATGGAAAAAACAATTGAACTCGCGACACCGTTACCGTTACCGACACCTCATTAAAAGTATTTCCTGCACACTCAGACCAACAAAAAAAAGGTTTTATTTTGTTGGTTCCTGAGCTTGCACGATAAAATTGTTCAAGTTTTCACTTCTATCGGCACTCCCGGAGTGCCTTTTTTTTTTCCTAAATTAGATTTTGCTTCCAAACAACTGAAATAAAATAGATACTTTAAAAAAAAATGGATATTCTCACAATGTATTTTACCAACTGCCAGACGGTTCTAGCAACACAGGCAGTTGCTAAACACACAATTTACCAAATGCATTTTGTAACTTTGATTGGCAAGTGGCGACTCGTAGCACATACATTTACGAGATAGTAGCTACTATACCACTATTTGGCCTTGGTGGATTTGTTTTGTACATAACACAAGGTCACACTTGCGACTGACTCCGAAGGGTTAGGCGAGGTGTAATTATATTTCACCCAAATTTCGCCAGTTAGGGACCGTTCAAGTATTACGTAAGCACTATAGGGGGGCGGAGGGGTCCATGCTTTGCTTATTTTTGATGACATGGGGGTGGGGGGGTCTAGATGGTGATTACGTCAGCAGTAATTATTTACTTTTTTTACACATGTGGCAACCCACACATTGTCTATGCTTGAAAACGAAACGAATATATTTCGAGAATTATAACTGCTGCTCATAAATCAATAAAAAAGAAACCAGAATACTTACATTAAAAGAAAAATGCATAACCCAATGTTTACGTAAGCATGGAAGGCGGGTAAGAGCTTTGATTACTTTTGCTGACAAGGGGGAGTGGGGGTAAATAATTGTAATAAATCTGCTTACTTAATACTTGAACGGCCCCTTAGATTTAGTCCCATGTATAGCCGTGCCTTAAGCGCGTGTTTTCGAAACATTACACAAAAAACCATACACATAAACATATTTTTTTCATACACAATTTGTCTACTGCGTTTAAAATATTTTTAGATTACATCTACAGATAGATTTACACATTTTGTGTAGATTTCGTAATGAGTTCCGACGAGGAAGACGTATTTAAAAACGATCTCTATTCCATACCATCGTCAATTTATCACAACTTGTTCACAACTATTCACAAGACATACCCTCAAAACCTGTGTTGAATGACAGTTACAAATGTCCGCGGTGCGCGCAGCGGTTGAAAATGACACAAATCCTTCCCGTCTTCACCCTCGCGGGGAATGTTGTCCATGCAGCTCGGAAAACAAAAACATTGTGTTTGTATACACAAATGTGTATGGCCACGGCTCTTTGTTTCGATGTTTTTGTGTAATGTTTCGGAAAAACACGCGCAAGAGACATGGCTTCATAGGGAGAGAGCCTATTGGCATCAACCGGGCACAAATCGAGACTTTCCTTTGTAATTCATCCCTAATCCTTACTAATATTATAAATGCGAAAATGAAAATGATAATGAATTAGCAAAGGCGTCGCCAGCCGATGGCCTGGGGGGGAGGGGGGGAGCAAGTTGATGGAGGAAGAGAAAAGTATTATTGACTTGACTCTCGACTGGACCTGCAGTCAAGACTCAAGAGTACATGTAGCTTTACACTTGCAGTGCCTGTCTTACAGCGCACAATGACGCCAAAATCTACGCTGGAGGACATTTGATTTTTGACAAATCAGTACCCTAATTGCGTAACTTATTTTCGTAAACAATTATGACTAATTTGTTTCATTTTGACAGTTCAACAACATTCATTGCGTTATTTACGACGTTGAGCAGATTTTTTTTCCAACTTGTGAAGCAATGAATGCAATCTGTTCAAATCGAATCAAATTGTGATTGATTGTGCAATACGCAATTAGGGTACGGTTTCAATTCGGTAGTCCCGATATGAACAGAAAAATAGTAATTTCCATATTCAATATATGAATTGGAAATGGACCTTTCGGATCGTTTTTCCCAAAACTATTCAGAACTGTAGCGCTAAAACCTAACAGGTATTATGACTGGGCCCACCACCAGCACACAGATATTAATATTACGCCCGTGGGCTCCTCCAAAACTTAAATAAGTTGTCCAAATAAACAAAATTGGCTTTTTAGATAAGTATGTCTTTCTTTAAATTAAAATTCCTTGTATTTGACTAAATTTTTTCATGGCTAGGGGGGTAGCTGCCTTTGCCCCCCCTTTGCGACGCCGTTATGAATTAGCAATATTCTTCAAAACCCTCGGATTGTGATTGAAAGTGTTACGCAATTATTAGGGTGCTGGTTTGCGCTCGAGTATTTTTGCAATAATATCGATCCCTTTTCACCCCTTGCTTAGTTTTATTGTTACCCTCACCCCTCGATTGAGGGGCTCATGCATGCGGCGCGATAACTATTTTGTTATTGTTTGATATGCTAAAGGTCTGAAGGTTTTAATGGTAGAAGTATTTTCCTTTGCTATGATTTATTTTGCTAACATCCTACTTTGGGGGAATTCGACCGAACTGGTATGCCTTAAAGTTTGTTTTTAGGGTTCCAGAGCCAAAGGGTAAAACGGGACCCTATAGCTAAAACTCCGCTGTCCATCCGTCTGTCTGTCACCAGGCTGTATCTCATGAACCGTTATAGTTGACAGTTGAAATTTTCACAGATGATGTATTTCTGTTGCCGCTGTAACAACAAATACTAAAAAACAGAATAAAATAAATATTTAAGGGGGCTCCCATACAACAAACATGATTGTTTTGCTCGTTTTTATAGAAAATGGTACGGAACCCTTCGTGCGCGAGTCAGACTCGCACTTGGGCGGTTTTTTTTAACATCGGATAGTAATTTGGCAGGTGCAAATATCAAACTTCAAATTGAAAAAACAAACAAAGGTTTAAAATATCCATTTACTATCTGGGATATAAAACGAAGTTTAGCTTGGTCATAACCAGCGAATAAATGATGATTTTTGACAGTTTATTCAAACGTCAATTTATAACACTTAAGTTTTTTTTTTTCATGAAAATTCACAGTCACCAGTTGGCGCCACTTTGATAAGGGGTCTTCCATTTCGACAATCTATATAAACTCTCAAAGAAAAAAGCACTTGGACACTTTTGACAGATGACAGGCCCGATCTGACGTCTTAGTGCTGCCACCTGGTGAACGTTATTAAAGAAAGCCCTCATTCTTTCCATCTATTTAATGTCGTAATGTCCCACTGTTGGGTCAAAGTAAAAGGAGACCATAGTCTCCTTTTACTTTTTCCACACACGTCTGTGCACGGGTTTTTCTATTTGGAATTTCCTAGTAGCAGCCCGGAGTCTAGATTTGAGTCCGGTTGATGGCAATAGGCTCGCCCTCTACATGGGACTTAAGAGCGTTTATTCTGAAAGTGGGCAACGTCACAAATAGATGTCAAATATTTCGCTGTTTTGACTAATTTGGCAATATTACTGTATGGAAATAAGAAATGTGGCTAACTGGTTCCCTTGAATATTAATAATGAATTGCAATTATAACAATGAATTTGATGTTGTAATAATTTTAGGTGCAAAAAAGGCATTTGAAAAGTTTCCAAATACTTTTTTATATCTAAAACTAAATATTCGGTATTACGATATTAATTATTGCATTTCATAATCAATATTTTAGTTCCCTAGTTAGACACATTTCTTAATTCCATACAGTAATATTGTTAAATTAATTAAAATAGGTAAATATTTGACAGCTATTTACGACGTTGCCAACTTTTAGGATAAACTCTCTTAAAAAATAGCGGCGAAAATTGGATGTTCATTGCTATTAGTACACAGACGCCAGCCTAACCCTTCGGGGTACAGGCGTAATGTTATGTAATCGTGCAAAGGTGGAGTTCCAATTTGAACTCAAAATCTCTCGGTTAAGTACTCCGTTGGACTCTTGCCCAAGCTGGCAGCTTTAAAATTACTTACTCGTTGCACTACAGCCGATTAAACAAGAATCAAGTTATTCTATTGTATTGTTGAACTGTCATACATAATTTATAAGCCCTCGGCCAACCAAGGGATAGGGCTATTGACCTCAAAAGCGATGGTCTAAATTCTTGACAGGTCTGTCACTGGATGCAATTGTAATATTAATGACTTTAAATAATATGTTTCAAGACGTAGAATCAATAAAAGATGGAAATAAAGATCACTGCAGTGATGCAGAGGTTACGGTGCAAGGGCGTCGCCAGCCAATGGTCCAGGAGGGGGGGGGGGGGGGCAAGTTGATATACCTATGGAGAATGGGAAAAGTATGATTTGTAGGTAAAGCCAAAAGTGAAGAGCACATGAAGCTTTACACTTGTAGTGCGAGTCTTACCTCTACGGCGAGCAATGGGGCTAAAATCGACGCTGGTGTACATTTGATTTTTGACAAATCAGTGTCAATACGGTAGTCCCGTTAGGAACAGAAAAATAATAATAATTTCCATATTCAATGTATGAATTGGAAACGTCGTTTTTCCCAAAACTATTCAGAACTCTGCTACAAAGCATAAAGCTGAAACATAATAGGTATTATGACTGGGTCTACCACCAGCACATAGATACGGAATATTACGTCCTCGGATTAGACCCCGTTTAGGAGATATGGTACTTAGGGCGACTTGCAGCAAAATGATACAAAGCTCGGTTTAATTAAATCTCGATTTTGCCCTAAGCTCGACTTAACTTAAATCTCATTAAGCATGTCTTGCACAGTCACATTTCACATTCGATTTAACTAAACTGAGATTAGGTCTATATTTCATTCGCCATTCATTCTTTGCGTTCCGTTTCCAAATAAAAAGTGATGGCAATTCAGTTCTGAGTATAGAGAAAAAAGAATTTGATTTATCAATAATGTCAATGTCAAAACTACAGAAGTCAGTTTAGTCAGTGTTGGTTAAAATATTTGTAATTGTGTTCTCGTGAGTCGTGTTTAAATAATAATAATTTTATCATAAAGGAGCTTTGTACTATGTTTACTTAACCGGAACCGTTTCAAAAATTCGTCATCTCGTAATGTACTAAACAAATCGCTTCTAATGTACACTCTACTAGAGAAAAACGGAGTCTCTAAATATTGTACGATCTCCTCGTCATCATCCGATAACAAATCATGATGGTCAAATGAAAAGAAATTCATTTTTGCAAATAAACAGAGAAATTTAAAATAAAACTGTAATGACGTCTGTATACAAAATCGAGATTTAACAAACTTAAACCGACCCAGATGCCAGTTTAACTTTGACGTTTATTTAAATCGAGATTTAAGCCAAATCGATGACATGCAAACCGTTAAATTAAGTTTAAGCCTAAGTCGAGTTTAAATCGAGATTTAAGTAAAAGCTGCAAGTCGCCCTTAAAAAAAAAACAAAAGTCATCCCAATAAAAAACATTGGCTATATATATAAGTATGTAGTTTCTTTACATTAAAAAGCCTTAAATTTACTTTTTTTTATCTCTAGGGGGAGTGGGGGGGCAGCTGCCCCTTTGTCCCCCCTTGGCGACGCCCTTGTTAAGGTGAAAGCGTCAGGGTAGCCCGCGAAATTCGACTTACGTTTTTTTTTCAATTTGCAAGTCAGTATCACGTTGTATATTTGTGGGTTTTGCTTGGGGTATCGTGGATGGAATTTCGCACCAACACCTCTATACTTCAAGAACTCGTCATCAAAAAGCGTCTTTCTGTTCTGGTCCAAACGCGCATTCTCAAATACTTCGGATACGTCTCGAGGTGTGAGGGTGACTCTATAGCAAAAGACTAAAAAAGGAGATCTATAGAGCGCCTTGTCGTGCAGTATAGAGTGGAGGGCATTAGACCACGCGGACGGTGACCTATGAGATGGACTGACCAAATTAAATCCGTGGTGCGCGAACTCTTGTATAAGTGCAAAAAACAACAAAAATCGGAGTAGATGGCGAGAAATCGTGAAGCGAATCACATCAGCCCCTGGAAAAGAAACTACATGAAGACCACGAAGAAAAAGAATCAGGTTGTATTTACAGAATTATAACCATTAAAATAATTTCTCGAGTTTCCCACGCAACTATCATATATACAACGTCTCCACATCAATTTTCGTTTGGTCGGAGGACCCTCCCTTTTCTATAGAGGATGAGTGAATTTTACACCCTGTTGTTCTATAAGTGTTTTACATGGAGCAACTGTGTACCTATCTGACCTCCACAACCCAGGTACTGAATAACATGATACCGCGCGGTTAGACTGGTTGTCAGACTTTCGATCTTCTTCTGACTAACCGTAACGACAGGCTGTCAAAGATCTACGAATGGTAAAGTCCCGCCGTCGAGAGAATGCGTTCTTGACACCTGTCAGTTGGACAATTTCTGGTAGTAATAAGGATCAAATTTGCAAAATACATGCCGTGAAATATGCCAATTGCCCCAAGGGAAACTTTACCCGAAACACCATTCTATAAGAATATCTTTGATGTGCAAATATCTTAATATTATGGCAACATTGATTGACTTAGGTGGAAAATAGCGTAGACAGATAATGCCATAGGTTATATGTATGAATGGCAATACTGATTATCGTGTTTGTTTTGTTGCTAACTTCGTTTAGCTTGTTGGAACTCGTCGAATGAGGTGCGTGTTTTTGCGGGCAAATTTTAATGAGAGGTCAGGGTAACGTTGCCCAGTCATTTTAATAAAAAACTTTTCATAATATTGTTTACATTCCTAAAGTAAACGCCATCTTTTAATAAATTTTCATTGAATTTCTTAAATATCTTTATTTCACAATTATATAAAAATTAAGTTTAAGATCTTCGCAACAAGCCCTTTCATTTGATAAGTCATACGGCACTGTAAGCAAGACTTTTTTTTAATTTTCTTGTTTGCCCCCAAAAGTGACCCCTATATTCAAAATTCATTTATTTACGTTACACGTTCGTGTTTGGGTCACATAAATACATGTGTACCAAATTTCAACTTAATCGGTCCATTAGATTCGGAGCAAATTGGCTGTGACAGACGAACAGACAGACACACGAGTGATCTTATAAGGGTTCCGTTTTTTCCTTTTGAGGTACTAACCCTAAAAAGTGGGCAAAGTTGGCATATTTCACGGTATTCGTTAGTATAAAACTGACAGGTGTCAAGATTGTCAAGAACGCATTCTCTTGACGGCTGGACTGTAGGATCTACTTCCCAAATTATAATGACAAAAACTACTTACATCGTGTTATGATCGCAAAAAACCCGAATGAAACTAAAATAGACAGTAGTCGAATCTAGAATCTTAATAGATGAAAACCGGATTCAATATTAATCACTATCAGTCAACAAAAAATCTCCCAAGTCATTGCTTGAGTCATAGTGACCAGTTAATTCGTTGAATGCGATAACAGAGGTTATATTGAAAATTAAAATATTAAATAGATAGTTGATTTTATGACTTTAGGTTTTCATCATATTGCGTAAAGTTGCCACAATGCCTAAAGATTTAAACAATACTATTGTATTTGCATGGTTTTAATGTATTTTTTTCCCCGGAAAACTAATTGGTCAGACATGTGGTCAGACTCAGGATATTATTAGATTTACGCTCGTTTTCTGAATTGAGAACTTGTCAATTCTTTAAATGTACTAAATTGCATAAAACGTAAGAAATATTGAATTTCGCGGGTTACATTGAAGGAATCGTACATTCCGCAGTCTTCCACTTATAACCAGTACCCTAATTGCGTAAATTATATTCGTAAACAATTATGACTAATTTGTTTTATTTTGACAGTTCAACAACATTCATTGCGTTATTTACGTTGTTGCGCAGATTTCTTTTTCCAACTTATGAAACAATTGATTAGCAATCTGTTTAAAATCGAAACAGATTGTGATTGATCGTGTATTACGCAATTAGGGTACTGATAAGTCGTTTTTTTTATCAACAGCGATGTAAATTGGTACCATCGTATTTCCACATGCCATTTAATCTTTTCAAAGTCAAACGCAAAGCATTAAATTTCAATTAAATCATTTACAAGTAGTTTTGAATTGCCAAGTCATCGGCCAGTCAGAAAGATGAAGCTATAGATGCCCATTACAAAGTGAGTCCTCACACACTGACTTACTAATTTTAAAAACATTAGGAAAATCGTCTACTTTTACTATGTTTGTAAATATGTGAGCACCATGTATCTATCATATAATTAAATTATCTGTCGTTGCTTCATTTTTAATTCTTTTTACCTATTGTGGTATAGTAATTTTATTCTAGATGCATCGTCTTCACATATAATTATTTAACTAATGTACGTACTAATACAAACTATTGTAAAACATTTTAAAAGAGTAACGGTGGAGTTTCTTGCCCATTCTTCTCCATACGAAAACTACCTTTTGGAAGGGGCGACTAGAATCAATTATATTATTCTGTAAACTTTGACGTTCAAAAGTGCCATACATGGGCCTATTTGAAATAAATGTTTTGACTTTGACTTTGAGTCGTTTCTTATGGCGAAGAATGGGCAAAAAAGTCCATGGAGACCTTCGAAAGTGAAGCCCCACTAGTTCTAACTTCTAACTCTAATGAATAAAGTTAGTTCAGTAAATTATTATATAATTAACAAATTTTGTAGGTCTTTCACGTGGCAATGAAAACTTACTGTACCACTCGGGCACGTGCCATGGATAGTTACTGATAACTACGCCTAAAATATTTTCGTTAATTGGTTGTTATTTATATTCAGAAGGGCATGTGGCCAAATATCAGCCGCACCGGTCGATCGAAGGTTAAGCTACGCTTGCCGCGGTCAGTTCGTGATGGTTTGCCATCCATTAGGTCCAAGAGAACACGTTAAGCCGTTGGTCCCGGCTGTCATTCGTAGATGTTTGACAGGCGTTACAGTTCGTCAGAAACCCAAATGTCTGACAACCATTCTTACGAAGGGGTATTGTATTACCCAATTATTGGGTTGTGTAGGTCAGATAGGCAGTTGCTCCATGTAAAATACTGGTATTCAGCTGCATCTGGTTACACTGGAAGCCGACCCCGACATAGTTGGGACGCGGTTAAGCATGGATTGATTGGTTGTTATGTTATTTGTATTCTAAAATTGAAAACACATGTTGAAAAACAAATTAAACGTAACCTTTGTGGACATAACCTCAATTTAATTAGAGATATAATTTGTTTTTGTTGCCCCGCTGGTGTTGTCGTTAGCGCGTCTGTTGCACGTGGTGACTCGAGTTCAATCACCGAGTTAGGCAAGTTGAGATATCCTCGTAAGGCTCAACGACCTAATTTAATGACAAAAATATTTTGACACACTGGCCCAAGACAGTTTTTAAAATCACAAAATTACGGCCCAGCGGCCTAAAATTATGACATGATATTTAAACAGATTTTTTGTTTAAATAATCCCGCCAATTTAAATCTGTCATCATAAAATTATTAACTTAGAACGCATCACTAATTTTGACAGTGTCAACTTGACATTTTAGAACCAGGAATCTGTGTTTTTGACGTTTCATTTCACGTGAACGGAAGCCTCGTGGAGAAAGCTATGTAAATCTATTCAAATCTTTACAATCTATACATGGTGATCTTTGAAATGTATTGTATACAGTTGTGGAAATGTTGTATTTTGTTCCCACGTTTTTTTTTTTATACTGCAGAGTTATTTTAATTCAGTAATATACGAACGATAAAAACTGTCCCTAAATAAGGTCGGTGGGTTTTTATTGTAAAAGTTAACCTAACTTATTTTCTTTAAAATAATTAATAAATACGGTTTAAAATGAAAGAAGTAAGAAAAATATTATTTTCACAAAGTTTTTTTTTTATTTCTGTTATAATTTGTAATTCCATGATAAATAATTAAATAGATTTGATTTATTCAAACTAATATTATATCTAAAACTACGGCCCAGTGACCTAAAAAAATAACAAATTATTTCAACATATTTTTTGCATGAAATAGTTAACTTTAGGTATAGGAAATATTCCTTAAAAGAATTTAGCTAAAAACATTACATTTAAACAATTTTTTACTAAACCAAAGTTCTGGGCCGCAACTAATTGCACCTATTTTTAGTACATTGGGTCGTAATGTATATCGAGCTTAATTTAGGTTAGGCCTTACGAGGATATCTAGGTTTTTCCATAAAAAATTTCATTGTGTCGTATTCATACATTTCATTCTAATTTTTTCGTTCCTTCATTCATCTCTATTTAGCCATTCAGGTGTAGGTACGTTACCCCAACAGGAAAATGTCTCCTAGAGTTATATGAGTGGAACATTTAATTGGTGCCTTAGTTGCTGTAAATGTGCCCACATAAAAAATGTGTGCCCCCTGTCGTTTTGGAAAAAAACGGAAAAAACGATTCCTGCTGGGGTAACGTTTTTCTAGCAGGAAAATTCTAAACGAATGATCGGAGAGACAAAAATTGTGCATGGCCAGATAGCTTATATGTGTGCCAAAATGTACCCCCAAAAATAAAATCTGTGCCCCTTCAGGTTTTCGAGATATTGCATTTCCTGCTGGAGTAACGTTTTGCAGAATCGTATATCTCTAAAACCATTGCATGTGCCCCTGTAGAATAAACTTACACGAGTAGCTCTTAATATGTGCCCCTTAGTGCCCCAATTAGATTTAAGAAAATATTTGTAGTTTTCAAGTTATCGCGGTTTTATGAAAACCCGAAAAAACATCGCAGCGCCTAAATGAGAGAAGGTATAAGTTCGCTGAAAACTGTATTCGGTCCTTCTTGACGCTAATAATAACCATACAAAGTTTCAAAACTGTTAATGCATGCATTTTTGAATAATCTTGCTAAAAGCCAAAACGATGGTGTCATAACTTTGACGGCAAAATACAAGGAACCGCGACCGGCTCAATCCCAGATGTGTAGGTGTAAACCAAAATCTTGTGCCTTTAGTCAAAAATATATGGTGAAAATATTCAGCTTGGAATGTTTTGCATTAAGTAAATATTAACAAAAAACCAAAATATGTACCTAAACAACGGCTGGTTATCCGACCAAATTCGAATGACTACTAAAAAGCGACGGATTCATACATATCGATGACCTTCTTTACTTTACTCACTAACCGGTTCACATGTGTTGTGCCTGAGTACACTGAAGTAGAAAAGTAATAATTAATAAAATAAAGTTGTTATTGGATTATATTCCACTAGCTGTTTCTGTGACTTTACACATGATTAAGTGTGATTTAAATAATAATGACTACACAACGTGCAAATAATTCCTAATATTTATAGGTAGGTCAGGAATCGTTTTTTCCGTTTTTTTCCAAAACGACAGGGGGCACACATTTTTTATGTGGGCACATTTACAGCAACTAAGGCACCAATTAAATGTTCCACTCATATAACTCTAGGAGACACTTTCCTGCTGGGGTAACGTACACGCCATTCAGATGATGATTTTGTGATGGTTATTAATTGGTTTTTAGCCGCCTACCTAAAATACTAGCCTTTTTCGCACACAATTGTGGTCTAGGCTGTTTTTAGCTTCTTGGATGCGGCTGTATATCAGAATGACTGTCGTCAGGCCACCACATAGCCTAATAACTGGACAATACTACCAATGGGTCACTCCGCAAAATCATTTGAATAAAAAGCGACTCTTGCTTGGATACAATAAAGTGCAATTCAGGTAGCACAACGCTGTCGTGCGGTGTCCCACAGGGATCGGTCCTGAGGCCGCTTCTGTGGGACATTGGATACGACTGGGTGCTGTGCGCCGACCTCCCTAGTGGCGTCAGCATCGTTTCCTACGCTGACGATATGTTGGTCCAGGCAGTGAAGGCGCCGCAGGAGACGCCCTGAGCGTCGAGAATCTCATGCCGATTACCGGCCTTGGGACTTGCGGACGGTGAGCAATGGGTAGCTCGCCGTCCGATAAGCAGCAGGCCCGGGTCGACGGCGCTTTGTGGTCCACGTGCGCCTCAAAGGTATGTCAGCACAATAGAAGGGGTCCGATAGGGCCGATGCCTGCGGGCGCTCCGGGTTTGTCCGAAAGGGTTACCGTGGCCTCCGGCAACGTGGCAACTGAAGGAACACGGGTGGTTTTTAGTCACTACGTCTGACACGCCCTACTGCTCTGCCCAGAGCGGGAGAAGTTATTTGATAATTTCCCACCCAAAAAAAAAAAAACAAAAAGGTCGCACAGCGCTAATTAACTACAGTTATATTTACCTAGAAGTTGCCTCTCTTTCTATCGCGTAACTCTAATATCTTCTTCTTTAATTCGACAAGTCGAGCCCGCCGCGAAGGTACCAACTTGTAGCTTCATATGTAAAATGCAAAGTGACCCATCTGTATTCATCTGTGGTAATACTTAGTAACTTCTCTGTCATTGAGATGAAGTGACCTCTTTGTTAAATATATTATGACAACTATTTATTTACAATGTATTTCCTTCACCACACAAGTTAAAAATGTTATCAGAGGAGACCATGTTAACTAGTACACACTTTTTAGGGTTCCGTAGAAGCTTGAAACAATATGGCGTCTGTCTGTCTCATTCTAGACGGAAACTTAGGTGTATCTTCGAATGAGAAAAGCAGATGACAGTCTTATGTTCGCAGGTCGAAGCAGGCACACCGGCACAGGAGCGTGAAGAATGGGTACGGTAGGCCTCACGTCAGGTGGTAACAAAACCAGTATAAGGGCTAGAACTCGCTGTGGTACGGTGGGATGTGGTATGTGGTGCGTTATTACTACGGTACGGTAAAACAAACGCAGTCAAAGTTAAATAGTCAAATAATTTATTTCAATTAAGCACATAAAAGGCACATTTGAATGTAAAAATTTACAAAAAAAAAAAAAAATAGAATTGATCGACCCTTCCAAAAGGTAGTTTTCGTATGGAGAAGAATGGGCAAAAAAACTCCACCGTTACTCTTTTAAAATGTTTTACATTCATTATGTGAAGACGATGCACCTTGAATAAGATTACTATTCCATAATAGGTAAAAAGAATTAAAAATGAAGCAACTACAGATAAATAAAATATGTGATAGATACATGGTGCTCACATATTTACAAATATTTTAAAAGTATATCAACAATATTCCTAAAATTTTAACAAGTAATACTAATAATAAATGTGCGAGTTCAGGTAATTACAGAATGTAAAATCAACGATAAAAAAAAATACAATTAAATAAGCAACCAGTTTGATTTTGTCTAAATTGGAGCAGAACCAGCATGTTTCCAAGCATTCTTATCTTGGATATAATCCTCTAATTTGCAGTCACGGGTCCACGCTCTGGCGGAGAAAAATAATCACGTTTTTAATAAGTCTCGATCTCGGAATATCGGGATAAAAAGTATCCCATGTTCTACCCCAGATCATGTCTATCCAGTACCCATGTGCCAAATTTCATTCAAATCCGTTCAGCCGTTTTAGCGTGAAAATGTAACAAACATGCATACAAAAAATCTAATCTTTTCTCGTTATATTATAATATTAATTTAGATACAGAACTGTATTTAAAATTAGCGTTCGAACTTGGCCGCATTTTTTAACATAATCGCTTGGTTTTTCTGTTATTTAGGTCAAAGTTGCTTTGTTATCAGTGTTGCCACTAGTACGTAATGTTATCAACAGTTTAATACTTACTCATATTTTTTTGTGCAAATAGGTACATTTTTTTATTTACTTTAATTTTTGATTTTTTCTTTGTTTTTATCTTTTTATTACGGACGCTTTTAACGTGCACGTCTTTCTACATTGTTCTCACATGTATAATTTCAACATGAATGATGTAACAATATTTTGATTTAAAAGAGTGTCTGTGGAGTTTCTTGCCCGTTCTTCTCCATAGGTACCTACTACGCTTTGGAATGGGCAACTAGTTTCATATTTCTGACCCCTTGACAATTCAAAAGTGCCTGTAAATGGTGTAATTGAATTAAATGCTTTGAGTTGAGTTGATTGTAGTTGAAAAACATGTCTCCCATAAGGAATGTGTGGGAGAACATGTTTTTACAACTGCAAATGTAAGTTGATCGACTATTACACGGTAACTTAGTTTTTTTTTAAATGTCATCTTGCAGTTTAACCTAGGAGGTTGTCAGCTGCTTAACCGGACCTTTTCCTGTGGCTGCCTCAATAAAATAGACCTCTAGCCAGGGCATAAAACTTAAAAACTAAACGACTACATGCTAAGGGCACCGCATGTTGAGTATGGACCTCGGCTTAGGGCGTCGCTGGGGAGGACAGCATGGGACAGGCTGGATCCGATTAATAACTTGTTTTCCTTTTATATATACTACAGCCGTGATTTTTTCACATATGCAAAAACAACCATTTAGCTGGTACGGCGGGGAACTTCATTTAAAAAAAATCGCACTTTGAAGCTTAATATTTCGCAAACGCATACGACCTTTCCAACGACTTCCCACGCCATGGGATGGACGAGAGAAAAATACATCCCCACTTAACGTGCAGGAGCGGTACATTACGACTTTGTCGGCGTAATTAATATGTATACCCATGCCAAATTACAGCTTTCTAGTACTGAGAGTCTCTACTAAGCCCTGGACAGACAGACGGACATGGCGACACTATTTATTATTATTACTACTACTACTACTATTAACTATTATTATTTTTAGGGTTCTTTGTTGACTACGGAAACCGCTGTGCCCGCGTTGCCGACAACCATAATTATTTTGTTATGCGTAATTTTGAATCTGATATCTAGTTTTAAGTTTGAGCAACGATGAATTTAGAATAAAATTTTAAAAAGTCATTTAAATAAATCTATGTGACCTGGGCCTAAACACGTAGCAGACGGCCCCATGGATCCGTCATTTTCGTATGTTCAACCGTCTGCCTAATAACCTGTAATTAGCTTTTGTATACACGAACGCTTTTTTAATTGACTTCCAAAAGGAGGAGGTTCTCAATTCGACTGTATATTAATTTTGTTTTGTATATTTGTTACAAAACGTTTTTTGTTAAATGTTGCCATTTTAAATATTATATTTGTATCAACATTTAGGACTAAGTATAGTATTTATTTTATTTTTGATTTGTTATTTCACTAGGTTCTCAATTCGACTGTATATTAATTTTTTGTTTTGTATATTTGTTACAAAACGTTTTTTGTTAAATGTTGCCATTTTAAATATTATATTTGTATCAACATTTAGGACTAAGTATAGTATTTATTTTATTTTTGATTTGTTATTTCACTAGATTGCTGTTTTGCGTGGATATGACGCATGTTTACCGCAAATAAACAAATTTTCTTTCGTCTTTCTTTCTCTTGTTACGCGATTACTCCGCCAATTATGAATTGATTTTGATTATTCTTTTTTGTTTGATAGGTCATACTTTGTGGTCCCATATACATTTTATTAACTTTGCTTGGGTAGTTTTTGAGTTAGCTTCATTAATACGTATTTTTTCCCACTTAGTATATGGATGATATGATAAGTTCCTGTCACTGTTATTTACATAGTAGGTAGTGGTTTTCGAAT
Source organism: Omphaloscelis lunosa (assembly GCA_916610215.1). NCBI lineage: Eukaryota > Metazoa > Arthropoda > Insecta > Lepidoptera > Noctuidae > Omphaloscelis > Omphaloscelis lunosa. The sequence continues at coordinate 2,400,140 of OU744272.1, read as the reverse complement.
TTGTGTGGGGTAGGTAGGTAGCACAACTAAGAAGACTGAAAAATAAACTTTTTACAAAAAAAAAAAAAAAAAAAACAAACGACTTTGGAGCCCTTGGTTTTGAATTTTCGTTTTTTGCCACTGACTTCCGAAATTAAAGTTATTTTTTCAGCAGTTTAAATCAGTTTTATATTTTTGTAAAAAGTTTTTATGAGAATTTTCAATAGTTGTCATTCCAAAGTTGATATAACTATACGTTTTAATAATATAATTATTTGTTTCACTTTGTTTTAATTTACTGATAGTGGTTTCTATGTTAGGTACCTACGTTATCTAATAACGTTTGATGTCAGAGGGGTCACCACAGATAAGATAAAATTCTACGTAAGTACATGCGTAGTCACTAATCTTTCACTTTTCTTTTTTATTCGTTATATTTATCAGAATACCTACAAATAAGATGATGTCTGCGTAAAAAAAAATTCTATTAAGTCTGTCAGTCAGATAATAAAAAACTATTAGACACGTATTGTTTTCTTTATCATATTGATAAAAAATGACTTAGATAAAACGCATTAAAGTTGCGGAGTGGGGGTCGCCACGTCACAAGTAAGTATAAAATCTACATACTCGTGACGTCATGGCACAATTTAACACAATTTATCGCCGTAATCTTTTGATAACGTAAAGAAGAAAAAATACATGTCCAATTTTTTTTTTTTTCAATCTACAAAACAGACAAAAAAATATTTTTAGTCATCATCCCTATTATTATAGCGTATAGCCTCTGCCCACGAATTGTGAATTAAGTTTTAAAATAAATGCGATCAAAACACGATTTCAACCTTGACTCCGATTCAGTTTGAATTTTTAAGCGAGTGAGGGGCCCGAGGGCAGGCGAAGAATCAATAATGAGTATCTAGGTATGTAAAGTACTTCGTTGAGTACAACACTATCCTACCTCAAAATTATGCGGCTGGGCGGGGAAGTTTGTTGCGCCACTTCTTCCCAGCTAAAGCACTAGGAAGTGGTGAAGACGCAGATATATGACAGTGACCTTGAGTGGTTAGCTTGCGTGTTCTGTACTGAGTTCACGCAACGCGTCGTACGTCCAGCCAGTAATAGGCCTCGCCCATCAAGGAACGCTGTCCCAAATTAAACGCATTATTAAATTATTACACATGAAACAAAAGGTATTTTAATAAAACTCGTATACTAAAAAATCAATAATTAAATTATCTTTAAAATGGTGACGGTTTCAGAAAAATACGCTTGATAGATTTTGCGCGATTCTCAGTTTTTTATCTGCGTTAGACATAACTTTACAAATTAATTTCACTATGTAATATAAACATAATCTAAAATATTCCAATATTAAGTTACTAAGAAAATGCTCTTATTTAACATATATTTTTTCCAAGTCATTAACACGACTCGTTTAGACGTGATCTTCAGTATAAATTCATTAAAAGTCGGGTATCGTCGCCTTAACTAAAACTAGTAAGTCATTTCTTATAAACGTTGCCACAGAACTAAGCGATGGATAGTTCAAAACCCACATCAAACGTGTCCTTATCAAAAAAGCATATTATAAGATTAAACACTACGCTGAAGACAAGGAAGTTTGGCAATAATTCCTTCTGTACATGTGGCTTCCCTGGTACCTAACGGCATAACAATGTAAATGTCTATTAACTGCTCGCAAATTACGATGATTATTTTAGTTTACTTTTTTACATACTTCCTTGACATAATCTTTTCATTATTTGACATTATATTCCTACAATTTTCTATATTTTTTAAAAGCAAATTAGATTTGTTACAGCTGTAGTGGCAATCATGTCATTTGGTTTAAATAGGTGCTTACTTTTATAAATTTTATTTATGTTTTATAAAGATTACTTTCTTTTAGATTTTGTGAATGTGAGAACGTTGTAGGCTGTAGACTTGTGAACCATTTTCTATTTTATTAAGTACCTGGTACTTGTTGATAGGCCTACACTGTCCTCTCATACCTATTAACACTGTAATTTGAAAACATTGTAGAAACCATTTATTTTTAAAAGAGAATTAAGAGTAACCGTGGAGTTTCTTGCTGGCTCTTCTCCATAGGAAGCGACCAATTGGAACCGTGCACCTAGCTTCTGACGTTTCCATAAGTGCCCTGGTAGGTTTATGTGAAATAAAATATTTTGAATTTGAAACGGTTTTCACCAATAGATGGTGTGATTCATGAGGAAGGTTTCGGTGTAAGTATATGTATTTCACGAAGGTTTTGTGTAAATTGGCCGAAATATGACCATTATTGTTGAATATGCCGGAAACAATCATGCTGACTGGGAGCTTTACAGGCGTGCGCCGCGTAAACCTTGAGAGATCAATTAAATTTATGTTCTACAGGATTGTACGTCTTACTCGACGACTTTTTCGTTGAACTATTCAACGAAAAAGTCCGCGATGGCATATGTCTGTCTTCTAAGGATGACCCACAATAACCATTTTATCTTTCAGAATTTGAGAATTTCATTTTTATTTCCGAAGCTATTTTGACCTGTATTGTATTAATCCTTATCAAATAAACTATGTTACTTAAATCGAGCATTTAATTTGGATTAAAATATGCCTTGACATCATTTCATTTAAATGAATAGTTTAAAAGATATTACAGATTCAAAATTACGCGTAACATAATAATTATAGTTGACGGCAACGCAGGCGTAGCGGTAGGAGTCAATGAAGAGGTCATTGACTCCTACCGCTGCGCCTGCGTTCTCCTGCCCTCGGCTATGAGGTATGTAATCCCGGTATCGGTAGTACGTTCTTGACCAATTCAATCAATTTCCACAAATATTTTGGCGAACAACTCACCCGGTAGATGTTTGTCCCGTAGAGGGGACACTAGGTCTCAGACTTAATATTTTATAGGTATTTTAATCGTTTTTATCTGATAGTACATGTTTTGTTTTGCAGTGCGTATGAGAAAGCATTCTAGAGTTTGATGGCGATGACTCCTCTGTTGAGGGCCTGTCTGATGATGACTTCGAAGTCAGCCAAGATCTTGAACCTCGTCTGCAAGAACCGAAGGATGAAGAATCAAATGATGACTCAAACGACGATGATGACGACGAACCACTGGCTGCTGTTGCTGCTCGTCAGACTTCAAATCGTCGGTAATATTTCAAGCATGAAGATAATTTCACTCCATATGCACCAGGCATGTACTGTCAACCTTTAGCTGCAAGTCGCGTTAATTTATTACAATAGAATATTTTTCGAGATACATTCCTGAGACAATGTTTGAAATAATAAGTACCAAAACAAACCAGACTTACTTTTTAAGGAAAAGTCAAAATCTAAACACAACTAAGGAAGAAATTAAATTGTTTTTTGGCATATCTATAGCTATGAGTTATTTGGGATTGCCAAGGATTAGAATGTATTGGGCAAATAGGACGAGGGTTGCAATGATAGCAGACCGTATGACTAGAGACTTATTTTAAAATTATGTCAAATTTGAAACTAGTTAATGATCTTGACGTAGATGAAGCATCCAAGCAAAATAAATGTTGGAAAATTAACCCTTTGATTGAATCTGTGAAAAAAGCTTGCTTAGAAACTCCAAGATCTTAACATATTAGTGTAGATGAACAGATGATACCCTTTTGGGGTCAAGTGTCGATGCGTCAGTTTATTAGAGGAAAACCAAACCACTGTGGTTTCAAAAACGTTGTATGCACCACTCTAGATGGTGTGCCTCTAGACTTCTTTATGTACGAGGGCAAAGGAGACACAATAACCACAATCGATGAAGCTGAAGGTCTTGATATTGGCGGAAAAGTTGTGTTGAAGTTATCAGAAAGTTTGCCTGAAGGAGTAAAGTTATACATGGACAGATATTTCACCACGATAAATTTACTTGACAAGTTACGTGCAAAGAAGATGCAAGCAACAGGTACTCTTCGAAAGTCTAACATACCCAAAAACTGTAATTTCAAAACTGACAATGAGTTGAGAAAACAAGGACGTGGTTCTTGAGACCAACTCGTTCGGAGTGATGGAAATGTGGCATGTCTGAAGTGGTTTGATAGCAAACCAGTAATAATGGCATCATCTGTTGATTCAAAACAACCCATCAACAAATGCAGACGTTGGTGCAAAAAACAAGACAATATATCGAAATTAACAGACCATTTGCAATTGAGCAATATAATACAATGATGGGAGGGGTAGATATGTTGGACAGGGTCATCAGTTTTTACGGAATTAAAGCACGTTCGAAAAAATGGACAGTTCGGATGATTTTCCATCTCTTTGATTTTGCTGCAGCTGCGGGATGGCTCGTTTACAGAAACGAAGCAAATATATTAGAACGCCCAAAAAAAAAACATTCTGTGCTATTTAGATTTCAAGGTGGAAATAGCAAATTCTTTGCTTTTCTTCACACCAGCGAGGGAACAGATACAAATATTTCAAGAAGTCGATTCAGATAACCCGTCAACAGAAGCACAACCTGTCAGCCGTAAAAGAAAATAAGTGCCTCAACCTCCAGTTCAACTGAGGACATCTATGGCTGGTCATTTGCCATTGATTGACGAACAAAATGATAACAACGGATGCCGAATGCCAGGCTGTAAAAGCAAGAAAGCTAGAGTGTATTGCTCTACATGTAACATGCATTTATGTCTTGTAGTGGAAAGAAATTGCTACAAACGATATCATGAATCCATTTAAGTAACTGTTGCTTTCTTGTTTGAATAAATGTCTTAATTAATATTCTTTTAGTTTTTTTTGATACACTACAAAAATCGGCATGTTAAAACCCAAAGTCTTGTATAGGAGACCCGCAATTAAAAAAAAACTAGATACCCAATATTTTTTTTCTCATTTTTTTTTTCGTTACTTTATGACCCCTATAAAAATTAATTTCATTAGCAAACACAAAGTGATCTTGGGTCTGAGAAGGTTATCTGCGAAACTACTGAGCCTAAAATTAAAAAAAAAAATACAGAAAATAGTTCTAAAAACCAATATGAAGTATATGGTCTTAAAATAACATGGGAAATCACTCAATATTGTGCGTACAAACTTACATTAGCAGTTGGAATGTATGGGAGAACATGTAGGAGAACACCGGTGGAGTTTCTTGCCCATTTTTCTCCATTACGAAAACTACCTTTTGGAAGGGGCGTGTAAAACAATTCTATTCCTTTGTTAATTTTGGCATTTAAAATTGCCATATAAAATATAATAAAAATCCGGAGTCACACGTAATCTGTTCGATTTATGCACTAACACGTGTGACTCCGGATTTTTAATTCGTCTTTCTGTGATTTCTTGTTTATACCTTTTTAGATGATTTTTTGTCGTAGTTGGGTTTTAGTTTTATAACTTTTAAACAGTATTTCTTACTAAATACTTACAAATTATCAGCAATGTCCTTTGGTACATAATATTAATTCTTCACCTGTGGCGTCACGTCCGTCGAGTTCCTAATAATTACGTCTTTTGACGATATCAGCTGCCGACATTTGACCATTAAGCTTGTTACGCACGAGCACTTTTTCAACGTAAGTTCTCACGACATCAGCGCTTTTTTGTTATGTTTCCTATTCTTGAAAGGGGGAAATTTACAACCGTTTTCTGAATTGAAAACTTGACTAAATTTACTTTACCTAAATACCTATGTATTACGTAAGGTGATTCCTTCTCTGGAGGCCTACACCTCACCTTTGAGAAATATATGGGTTCTTTTATTTTTTATTAAGGCATCATTCAATGTAGCCAGTGAAATAGATTTCTTAAGAGGGCTATCACAATTTTTCTTCTATTCAAGCGTTTGACTCGAGTTTTGATGTGCGATTATGGTTTAAATAAAGCCAAAAAATTAAAAAAAAAAATATGCCCGAGAAAGTTTGATTATTTATCTTGGGAGTGTTCTAAATAAATATGTCAATTTGTATACATAAATCAGTGAAACCCTTGTCTCTGCAAAGGATGTTTCATAAAATTTTGCTTTTAGGTATCTTTTGATGCTTTGTTACATCGAAGATATAATGATTTAATCATTTATTAAAATGTCCATGATACAACTATAACTTGTACTTTGGAATGCTCAATTCAGTTTATTATGTTTCATACAGTAATACACTAAAATAATTCCGTAAAAAAGAGAGTTACTGATAATTTTTCGTCCGAAATTATATTTTTTATCTATGAATATATAATCCAAATTCAAACAAAAAGTATTTTACAACTAAGATTACAATGTTACCTTGCTTGAAAAAAAAAATTGTCTATTTAAATGTAAGATAATATTTTTAAACAATTTTTGTATGCAATGCTATAAATCAATATAAATCTCGCGACGCGCGGGGTCTGACTTTAGTCCGCGCCGAGCGCTCACCGAGGGAGGATGTATCACTCGCTGTCGCCACTTTGTACGCCACGTAATCTCGGCAATACACCAAGAATATAGCGCAACCAACATTTCTTGATACAAGTGAGTAATTTTTATGATTTGATTGTAATATAGTATTATTAGTAAGTATTTTCCTATGATATTCTAATGCGAACATACCTATTTATAGAAAATAAACAAAAATTGTTGTTTGTTTTCTTTTTTTTCTGAATTGCTTATTAATGTAATCTCCAACTTAAATTAAATTAATTATTTTCAGACATAGTTCTCAACAATGCATGGGCAAACGAGAAAAAAATAAAACTTTTGGTGCTGTCAAAATAAAAATAAAGGTTTTGGCTGATAGTTTGAAACGCGCAAGAGAACCTAATAGGAAAATCTAGGAAAGCACGCTCTATGCCACTTCGGAAAATATTATTTTAATTTATTTTTACGATTATACTTTTTTCTTTAGTTTGTTTTTTATTTACCAGTTGTACGTATCCATAAAATAATAAGTTATCTCGAACGATACACATTTATGGATGCATCACTATAAACAGTGATGAAGTCCTTAAATGTGCATATTTGATATAATTTATTATAATGCTTAGGTTCCCCTTTTTTTTGTGGGTGGGAAATCATCAAATAACTTCTCCCGCTCTGGGCGGAGCGGGAGGGCATGTCAGACTCTTACTGACTAAAACCCACCCGTGTTCCTTCGGTTGCCCTGTTGCCGGAGGCCACGATCTCCCTTTCGGTTTTCTTCGCAACCCCGGCAGGCATCGGCCCTAGTGGACCCCTTCAAATCTGCTGACATCTCTCTGAGGCGCGCGTGGAACACAACGCGCCGTCGACCCGGGCCTGGTCCTTATCGGACGGTGAGCCACCCATTGCTCACCGTCCGCAAGCCCGTGCCTACGGTGGCCGGAAATCGCCTCGCGATTCCTGACGCCCTGGGCGTCTCCTCCTGCGGCGGTTAGGGGCGTGAGGGCGCGAAATTTGCCTCTCCCTCACGCATTCCGCCTCCTCCTTCGCGAGCATTACAGCTTCGCAGAAGGAGGTGACGGCCTCTCATTTCCTCTCGCTCCGTACCATGGCCTGAACCAGGGCCGGACGCGAGAGATCACCGCCGCCGATCGCCTCCACGAGGACACGGCGATGCTTCGCCCAAGCTGGGCAGACCTCCACCGTATGCTCCACCGTGTCCTCCGGGCGATCCACACATGCTTAGGTTCCCCTACCTTACCTACCTACCTTTTTTATCACATCGGATGTATTTCATAGATGTATCCAAACTGTACCATAAGTTTCAGCCCCGTGGGAACATCGTGATAAAGTTCAGCAGTTTTAACGTGAAACCGTAACAAACCCACTTTCGCATTTATAATAATAGGCCGTATAAGATTTTTTTTATAACCCTATTTTAACTCATTAGATAAGCACGTTCGTTCTAGGTGATAACATTCATCGTACAAATAAATATTTCACGAACTAAAATAATAGTAATTTCAAAAGTAAAGTGGCAAAGGCTCATGTTGGTTTGATCCTGGCATACGACGCATAGCAGTTTGCATGTGTGCGTAGCGTACTTAGCCAGACGCACACGTGCGCATTCGCTGCCGTGCGCCGTCAAATTTACCTAAAGCTGAACACTTGGAATTTGTAATAGCCCTCTTAAGTGTTTTGCAAAGTTTTGAATTTCGCAGGCTTTAAGTAATGCTAAAGCAGTGTGATAGTACCCTAATTGCGTAAAACACGATCAATCACAATTTTTTTCGATTTGAAACAGATTGCTAATCCATTGCTTCATAAGTTCGAAAAGAAAAATCTGTTCGTAAATAACGCAATGAATGTTGTTGAACTGTCAAATGAAACAAGTTAGTCATAAGTACATAACCGTTTACAAAAATGAGATACGCAATTATGGTACCTACTGTTCTTTTCTTAGCTTCAAATTCTCAATTCAGAAACGGGTATAATTCGTTTGTAGGTATAAGCTACTTAGGTAGTAAATTAGAAAATCAAGCTTAGTCTTAAAAACTTTAATAAAGCAATAACTACTTAGTAAATATTCTTATCAATTATTACTTGTTTTCACAACCTCCATGTTCTGTTTCACTTTCTTTCGGCTGTGCCACAGTAATAGTATAGTTATGTCCCATCATAGTACTACTTATCGGCGTTATTCCATCAACCGTTATGATATTGGAACTAGTATTTATTAGTTCCTTATTTAAAACCATAGTCCGACTAGTATTGGCTGTACTCGCTTGCGAATTAGCTTTTAAAATTGTGTTTATAATTTCAATTTGAACGTTCGAAAAGACATCAGCTGGGAGTTTTTTTAATAGACAAGTTATGTACTTAATAAAAGTTCCTAATTCATCATTTTCGTCTTCTTTTTTAGCTTTTTTTAGGGGGATTTCGTCGGAACTATAGAGACTGTGTAGCCGTTCGCGTTTTTTCATGGGTTTTGTAAAAGTTTTAGGTTTCTCTTTGTGTTTCGTTACGTTTTCTTGTTGCTCCTGTTCTAGGTACACTATTTCCGTATATGTGTTTTCGTTGTCGTCGTCTCCGTCGTTGGAAGCTGCGTCCGAATCTTTGTTCTGTGGAATAGAATTATGTATTAATATACGAAAGCAAGTTTTAATTTTTTTTTTCTATACCTGTATCCTATTTCCTCGTTTATTTAGTCAAGGACCATCAATCTACCTACTACGTTGGGGTCGGTTTCCAATCTAACCGGATGCAGCTGAATACCAGTATTTTATATAGAGCGACTGCCTATCTGGGCTTCACTGGTCGTCAGATTTTTTGGGCTTCTGACAACCCCGTTATGACTGTCAAACTTCTACCAAAGACAGTCGAACGAACCTAAACTTCACGTGATTTCCTAGGTACGGTTTAGTTAAGGACAAATGGAAAAATTGTAATTAAATATGATTATTGTTCAATTGCGGTTTAGCATTTATGTTCAATTATATAAATTAATAATACAATAAACAGAGAATTTGTTTACTCTAGCTATTTTTCGCCAGAAACCACACATCATTTTTATTAGTACTCTTATCATCATCATCATTTCGTCGAAAGACATCCACTGCTCGACATAGGCCTCCTTCAAGCACCGCCACTTCGATCGGTTCTGTGTTTCCTGGATCCAGTGGATTCAGTGCTCCTTTAGCACTTTTGAATGGAGAGGGAGAGGAAGGCTAAAGAAAAGATGGATAGATTTTGCGAAGAATGATATGAAAGAAAAGGGAGTGAATGATAGCGCGACGGTTGACAGGGGAGAATGGAAGAAGAAAACGTGGTGCGCCGACCCCACGTAACATGGTGCGCCAACCCCACGTAAAATGGGACAAGGACACGAAGATGATGATGATGGCACTTTTCATAAACTGTGTTAAGTATTGACTATCATCAGAAAAACCTGCTCTTTGCTGCTCTTTTCTTTTGTTTGAGCTAGAGAGTTTCTATTCCGGGAAGATCTCGAACACATCATTGTAATTAACAGTTACGTGTTACCGCGCGTGTTGCGTTGCAGCTCGGAGTCTGGATTTGTGCCCGGTTGATGGCAATAGGCTCGCCCCCTATTACATGGGACTTAAACATAACTGGCGAAATGTGGGTGTGCCTGCTACAGGGACACCTCTGCCCGACCCTTCGGGGAAACAAGGCGTGATGTTATGTTATGTGTGTTACCCATACCTGTTTGTTAATTATTCTGTCCCCTCCCGCCCCTTATTACATGGGTCTTAAACATAACTGGCAAAATGTGGGAGTAATATAGGTAAACCTCTGCCTAACCCTTTGGGGATTACAGGTATGGTATGTTTGTTTGTGGTTTGTACAATAATAGTACAGCCTATTATAGTAGCACTACAGGACGCGCGCGGTGCGTTTCCCTGGTGCGGAGAGTGTGGGGCGGCCCCAACTTACAGTGTCTTAAGCATAGTTGCAAGTCACCTGGACCGTGTATTCGTGGGTCACTGTTGTGCCGTCTCTCGTGGGATGTCGCAACGGTGACCAACCGTTATTAATTTATTGTATTGTTTTCCTTGTTTTTGTTTAGTGTCTGTGCTTACTATAATAACATAGCCGTAAGTTTTTACTAAAAATCTTGTTGAGACTTGGTTACTTTAATAAAGAAAAAATATATTCGATTCTATTCTAAAGGCCTCTTCTCATACAGATAAGGTACAAGCAATGATCACCACCCTTGCTCTTGTTCAATTCAATATATTCAAATTCAATTTCAGACTATAAGTCCAGGTTTCCTCAACATATTTTTCATTTACCTATCTCAGTAATGTCCAAGATAAACTCAGAAAGTACATAATTATGAATTGAATTAAAAGCGAGGCCTTGACCACTAGGCCAACACGACATAGTTTCCTAATTATCTTGTTAATTTTCATTATGTTTAAAGGGGGACACTTTCGAAGTTTTCAGGAGTAAGTCAGTAAGTTTCTACCTGCAAAAGCTCCAGCAGCAGCTTCGGATGGTTGTCTTTCAGATGTGCCTTCAGTTCGTCGTACTCGTTGCCTAGAGTGGTATGGCAGACAGTACACTGAGCCCTCTTCCCCGAGTCTTCTGTGTCGAAGTAACCCCACACGTCAGTCACTTTCAGAAACTCGTCGCACACATCGTCTGCGAAAAACATGAAAGAGTAAAGTCTCTATATCTGTTAATCTCTCAACCGCCCACAACTGGTCGAGAATGCTCATCACAGCCGCACATTACAGCCGCAACGGCTGCAGAGCAACGCATTTTTATCCAAAAAAGTGCGGTTCGGCCCGCCTGTAGTGTGCGTTGGTTCATAGAAAATGTACGAAAGTGATAAAGGAGGAGTTTTGCAATGTGTTGTGTTGTGGCGTGACCTGCTCCAATCTACGCTCGCCTTTATAGTTAACAAAGTTTAATATAGAGTTTTATAATCTGGGGAGTTTGTTGCGCCACTTCTTTCCAGCTAAAAAACTAGGAAGTGGTGAAGGGCGGGCGTTTTGGGGTACTGTCTAGTGTAATTTGGCGTTCAAAAAGTGCTGATTCTCAAATTAGGCTGAGAATCAGCATTTTACGAATGAATAAAGAAGTTGCTTCAAATAGGTAAGGTGAAACGTGGTGAACGCACTTTGACTTTGCTAAGTAATGGTTTCGTACCAATATGAACTTCATTCGTATAAAATTAGTGTTCATATTCGTTAGAATAAACACTTAAGAATATGTCATGCCCTGATTTGGTAGGTGTTCATGAAAAGTATGTGCTATGGGGTCTGTAGGAATTCGACGTCATTAGAAAAAAAATCACAGAAATTCAATTATAGGTACGTACTACCTCTGAATAGCTGATTTCATTTATATAGCTCTAGGAATTTCCAACTAAATCGTTGAATACATTGAATTGTGACAAATAAAACCATATAGTGTAAGAGGAAAAATATATTTCCTACTTATCGTTGATTCATTTACAAAGTACCTACAAACTTTATAGCTGAATACCATTTCAAGTTATCATTATTGTTATTACGCATTTTGAAATAATAATACGGTTATAAAGTAATTTATATGTGCGTCATGTGTAACCTAATACGTAGATACTTTTCTCGTATCGCACTAACTATAATTATAAAAACAGCTCATCATAATTTGCTTAGCCTTTTTTTTTTTTTTATTGTTTTTTTTTTTTCTGTAGGGCATCTCATAGCTGGCCTCTGAGGTCATGACTATTTAACCGGTCAACCCTGTGGTTGCCTTAAGCTGCTTAACTCAAAGCCTCCAGCCAGGGGCATACAAACTAAGCTAAAAAGCTAGGTGAACGCTCGCTTAGGGCACCCCCTCTGGGGTACGAGCCTCGGCTTAGGGCGTCACCAAAGGGAGGACATCAAAGATGGGACGGGCTGGGTCAACTATATTATTTTTTTGTTTTTTTGAAGGGCACCTCATAGCTGACCTCTAAGGTCATGACTATTTAACCGGTCAATCCTGTGCTTGCCTTAAGCTGCTTAACTCAAAGCCTCCAGCCAGGGGCATACAAACTAAGCTAAAAAGCTAGGTGAACGCTCGCTTAGGGCACCCCCTCTGGGGTACGAGCCTCGGCTTAGGGCGTCACCAAAGGGAGGACATCAAAGATGGGACGGGCTGGGCCAAATATATATATTTTTTGTTTTTTTGAAGGGCACCTCATAGCTGACCTCTAAGGTCATGACTATTTATCCGGTCAATCCTGTGGTTGCCTTAAGCTGCTAAACTCAAAGCCTCCAGCCAGGGGACTATATTGGTCAGCAGAATTGACGGGGTCCGCTAGGGCCGATGCCTGCCGGGGTTGCGAAGAAAACCGAAAGGGAGATCGTGGCCCCCGGCAACAGGGCAACCGAAGGAACACGGGTGGGTTTTAGTCAGTAAGAGTCTGACACGCCCTCCCGCTCCGCCCAGAGCGGGAGAAGTTATTTGATGATTTCCCACCCAAAAAAAAAAAAAAAAAGGGGACTATATTGGAGTCGACTTTCAGTCTATATACAGCCCCGGATCTAGATTTTTTTTGAGGCGGGGCATAAACTGCCGTCTGCCGCCCCCCGCCAATCTTTTATGGGGATGCGCTAAGAAGCCCGTAAAATTCAAATTGTCTCAAAATGAAAATTTTGCTAGCAACATATTAATAAAATTTTATCGATTGATAATGGTCCAACAGTCCAACAGGGGCGCCATAACGGTCGTAAAAAAGAAAAAAATAGAAAGGTTAATGTGCCGCGCGTCTCATTTATTGCAAAGTTGCGATGTCCTGGGTGGTGCACTTGTCTGCTACATTTGAATTTGTCGCCCCCTGAAATTGGCGCCCGGGGCACGTGCCCCGGTTTGCCCCCCCCCCCCCTTAGATCCGGGGCTGTCTATATAGTCCCATCCACGAAAACGGGCCCCACTCCGCTCCGCTCCGTTCTAAAGTACAGTTACACTAAAGTAATCGCGGAGTGGGGCGCGTCTGTAACCGGATGCGGCGGAATACCAGTATGTTACAGGGAGCGACTGCGTATCTGACCTCCACAACCCAATTACTAGGTAACACGGTACCCCTTGGTAAACCTGGTTGTCGGAGTTGGCGCTAAATTTATGAATGAAAGGGTAAGAAATAAAACGAAGGTAATTTATTATGGTAAAAATGTTTACTTATTACAACCTTTATTAACTAAAACCTAGTTATTCTTTTACTACACTCTCAGTACTTTCGTTCAACTTTTCAGCAGTTTCATTCGACTGAACAACAGTATAACTGATCGGTTCTGGTACATTTGTATCAGGCTCATTCTTTCGACTTGTTACAATTTCGTATTTAGCGACCACCGTCTGCGATTCCATAGCCATTTTACTAGTAAGAATCTGTTTAATTATTTCACTCTGTAATTGATCAGAAACTGGTTTAGGTAATTCCTTCAATAAAGAAACGATATATTGACCGAAATAATCTAAGCTTCCCATAGAGCTGGGCGTATATGTCGGTATCGGTTTGCTAGGGAGTTCCAGTACTTCGGAACAGGTATCTCTAGTACTGTGGCTAGGGAGTTCCAGTATTTCGGAGCAGGTATCTCTAGTACTGTGAACTTTTGTTATTTTTGGTTTCATTTTGGAAGGAATGTTAAGTTGCTTTTTCTTTGGGGTTGGTGGTTTGTAGTCGTCGTCTAACTCTTCTTCGTTTAGGTATATCGCGTCCATTTCCTTCGGCTGGTCCTGTGGGACAAATAACATTTTATCAGGGTCTTGATGGTATGTTATTGGGATTTTCCATCAGGAATTTCTCAGTAACGGCCTGAAATCTGGATTTGTGCCCGGTTGATGGCAATAGGCTCGCCCTCTATTACATGGGAATTAAACATAACTGGCGAAATGTGGGTGTATACACATAGGTACACAGTAGTGATTAAATAAATATTTTATTTTTATTTATTAACATTTTAAATATATCTATTTTATTGACAATTATTAATGTTTTTCTGTATTTGTCTGTGACATCACAGAGGGGTCAGGTTGTGTCACAGCGCTGGTATTCCGATAGGGAATACCAGCGCTGTGACACTATTTTTAAATGTCGCAGCATCATGCTGTGATAGGAGCCTTTTGGCCTCACCCAGCACTTTTTTTTCATTGTGTGTTTAGTTCTATTTGTGATCTACCTGTGCGAGTCACAATGTATCCTTTTTATTTATTTATTTCTTTCTTACACCTCTGCCTTACGTTTCGTGGATTACAGGCATGATATTATGTTATGAGAGTATATACATGCGATAAATTGTCATAAGTCGAGTTACAGACATATAACCATAGCGAATTTTTAGCTCAAGTACTAATTATTAGTACTTATAAAGATATGCCAAGAAAAGCATGCGCTTCGGAAATCATCGTCTATCTTCGGATGTACGAACGCGCGATGTTGAGTAGAGGTACTGGCCTATTTTGTAATACCATGATAACAAAATTATACATAAACAACTCTATTCAATTCCAAAAAACTTTGGAGTGACAAATGACGATCTGCGACCGGAGTAAGTAACATGACGGGAAGTGAGCTTCATACAAACGCGCAATAATAGATGCACTACTACAAAGCGCGGTAATATAGGTATAAATTATATTAAATATGTATTTATTTATTTAATATAATTTGTACCTACATTACTAACTATTATTATTTATGTACTGTTGTTCCTACTTATTTTATTTCAGATGATATACATTTTTTTTTCTTTTTTCTTCTCAAACAGAGCACCTGCCATCTAATCTCTTCACCACCCTTGGTTGACTGGTAGAGAATGCCTAAGGCATTAAATCCGCCTTTGTACTTTTTTGAGTGTGAAAGTTTAAATAAATAATACAAAACTTAGAAGCGTTGCGCCTCTGTGGAGGATTATTCTGTGGTGCAACGTTCGTGCTAATTCAAAAACCCGAAGATTACCGAAGCGCATACCTTTTTTGGTTTAACTGTAGGTAACTTACATCATCATCTTGTCCACTCACGACCTCGTACAGTTCCCCCTTGTATGTAATGATATTTTTTGACTAAAACAAAGAAATACCTGTTAATAACGATGGTTAGGAAAAATAAAAGAGCAGTGGCGGCCTAGTGGTATTAGCCCCGACTTATGAGTTGTAGGTCGTGAGTTTGAACCCAGGCAGGCACTTGAGGTACTTTGTAAAGCTATGAAAGAAAACATCGTGTTCGTGAGGATACCGGCATTTTCCAGAACCAGAAATAGTGAAACAATTATCAGCTGTTCCCTAAATTTTAACGAGTTAGCCCAGGTACGCACGGGCGATTTCTTTCGTGCACTGGATTTTCAACGTACTGCTCAGCGCTGAGAGTTGAAAATCTAACAGTTTGTTTTTTCAACGCGCTGGGACGAGAGTGCGTCCCAGTGCATTGGATTCTCAACGCTCGACTCAACACCGAGAGTTGAAAATCCATTGCGCGATAAAATCCCGGCACGATATTTTTACGTCCGTGCGAACATAAATGTTTGGAACAGCTACTTTTATTTTCGCGATTTCTGATTTCGATGACGAAATCCGAAATATAATGATGAGTACAACGACCCCTTAAGAGGATGCCCATGAATTTAATTTCACAAATCATCATTTCATGTGTTCTGTCATGTCTGTCAATTTTCAGCAGTTTAAGACCAGGCACTTCAATGAAATTTCCACGCAAACTCCGCCCCCGTGCACCCCACCACTCTACTATGTGCTAAACGCTAACACATCAGTAATAAAGTTGAATATCGCGTGCGCTCTTCGGTCGTGTTCAAGCACGGAACTAAATGTCGTAAATCTCAATTCATATTTCGTTTATAACTAAAGTAATAATTGATTCAGAGAAAAAATATCTTATATTTGGATAATAAACTATATTTCCTTACTATCAATAACTATTTTAGACATAAAAGCCGAGTAATCTTGTTTTTGTTTCAAAAAATCTTTAAAAAAGATATGATTTCGAATAAAAAATGAATCGATCGAAAATGTTCCAGTTACGTTTACGTTACATCTTATGTATTGAAAGAAAAAGATCCAATAAATTATATACTCAAGTTCCATTTTCATTGTATGCATGACTTTTTCAGAATATTAATGGAAAACATACAATTTAGGGAGCCTCCTCTTAATTTCTCGATCCTGTGCCTATAATTAAACGCAAATTGATATTGTTACTTACTTCACCATCTTCGCTAGGAAAGGTTGATTCCCCATGTTTTCTCATCAAATGTCTTCGAAGGTTGGTGATGGTAGACCCATAGTTAAATAAGTTGTGGCACATCAAGCATTCTGCCATCTTGTCATCAGTGGCGCGAAAAAACTCCCATAATTTAGACTTATGCTTTCTTTTTGTCCTAAAAAAAGATTAAATAGTTTTTAATAAGTAAAGAAGAAACCTACAACCGGCATGTCCTAAAACCAACAATTGAAAGATATGTGTTATCCACCAACCCGCAGTGGGCCCGCGTGGTGGATTACGGATTTACGGCCCACTCCGTCTCACAGAGAGTGGGCCTGTATGACCTGTGTCCCAGCAGTGGGAATATTAAAGGCTGATTGATATGTGCGACAAGTCGTAGTCCACTAATTGCGCGAGATCCCTAAATCTGGGTAGTCGTTTTTCAACTACGTTAGGGTTAGTTTCCAGTCTAATCGGATATAGCTAAATACAGTCCTCTTACATGGAATGACTGCCTTTCTGACTTCCACAACAATGTTACTGGGTAACACGATTCCCCTTGGCAAGATTGGTTGTCGGACTTTTGGGCTTGTGACTACCCGTAACGACTGTCAATGATCAAGAAATGACAGCCGGGACCAACAGCTTTACGTACTTTTCGAGGCACGGAGGAATCTCGGAATGTAATGGAGCATCATTGCAGCCGAAAGACGGCCACTACTGGACATAGTGGCCACTTCGACCGGTTCTGTGCTTCTCGCATCCAGCGGATTCCTGCGGCCTTCACAAGGCCATCGGTCCACCTTGTGGGATGTCACTATATGGTAAATAGAAACCTCGATTTCCAACTCACTTCTTCCCCTGGACCTCTGGAACAAATTCTTCATCGCTGTCCGCGGGTTCAAGACCATGGTCCTGGATATGTTGCTTCAGCTCCGACATATACTCGTAAGATATGGTCCTATTGCAAATCTTGCAGGTAGCTTCACACTTCTCCGGGTCTAGGGGTTCAAAATAATTCCAGCTCGCCATTGATTTCGTTTTGTTAACAATTGTAGTAACAGCTTTGTCTCTGAAAATGAAATTCTGTTTAGTCTTTTCAGTTGTTGGAAAAGACCAAATCAATTTCTGCATAATTTGCAGCCGAAAATTAGAAGCAGCGATATAAGTAGACAGAGTAGTGAAGCTGTCCCGGGTTTCAAAATTAAAGGTATTAAAATTAGGCAGAGAATCAGTACTTTTCGAACATCAAAATTATCTAACATAATCTCCCAAAAGGCTCGCCTTCCACAACTGTCTTAGTGCTTTAGCTGGGAAGAAGAAGTTGCGCAACAAACTCCCCAGCAGCAGTTTGTTTGAATCCCCAGTCTTGCAGTGTTATTAGGTTTTCCCATCTAGAATTTTCGAATGAAAACCACGTTTCTTGTATGGGGGATCATAACATAACATAGCATTTACATAACGTGCCATCTCCACGAGCGTGAATATCGAAGGCACAGCGTGTCTATTGCCGTGATTCTCTCGTCTGTGGAGATGACGCCTAAGCGACAATTAATTTTAGTCTAGGATTTTCAATGCATTGCTTAGAGCCGAGAGTTGAAAATCCAACAGTGTTTCTTTGACGAGCTGGGATGCACTTTTTTAGATTCTGTTGCTCGGCTCAACACCGACAGTTGAAAACCCAGTGCGTGATAAAAATCGCGCTTGTCTATGGTCATAGTAACCACCTATATTTATTTTATTTTATCTACTTACAGAACTAAGTACATCAAATCCTGGTTATAAAATATGTATATAATCAATTAAATTGTATTTGCTATTCTTTACGTAGGTGTATATATAACTTCTCCTGCTACTACTTAAAGATCACATCGTAACGATTCATCGATATCCCCTCGCACTTATTTACGCACATCACTAATGCGCCCCATAAGCCCAATAAGTGCGAGCAAACAGAAAGAAAAAAGACATGAAGAGAAGACTCAGATATGTAACAACGACAACGGCCGTACTAATAGCAAAAGAAACGAAAAAAAAAAAAAAATATTGATCTAAAACTACGCAATACCTTGCACAAGGCGAGCAAGCATCACGCATTCACGCATCGCCAAGAACGCATAATCTCTTACCATCAATATAGGTACTATGTACATAACAAAATATACTTTTCTTCGTAGGTACACCTGTACCTACTAAGGAAAGTACCTCACTATAAAAAAAAACGAACTAGTATCAGAAATACTAGAACAAAATTTAAAAAGTTTTAAAAAATACTCACTGTTCCTCATCACTATTGTAAGTATTAATTTCTGACAGATCGCTAGGCTTCTCGTCAATGTGCTTCGTGTGCTTATTATACCAATGCTTCCTCAGATTACTCGTAGATGCTCGAAATGAGTAGTCTTGGTTACAAGTATTGCAGGTGGCTGTGAAACCAGTTTTCTTCGTGAAAAATGACCACACGGATGAATCACTGAAAATTAGGGACTTATTTAGATGTTTTGAAGTAGGAGCTTATGGATTTTTGGTTATCGCATGACAAATAGCCTACCTATAAACAAAAATGACATAGCATACACGCATGCTCTTTGGCGTGCTATTTACAGAATACTATACTATACATGTCGATAGTATTCCATTTTGCAATGGATGTCAAACCTATGCCCGCAGTGGGGTGGGACATCATTTATAAAACATTTAAAAAAAAAACCGGTCAAGTGCGAGTCAAACTCGCACATTCGTGTGCGACTTCGACTCGCACTTGACCGTTTTTTTTTTTTTTTGTTTGATTCCTTACACCCGTACAATATTTAGCAAATAAATGAAAATACTAAACGAAGAATATTATTATTTTTCATCATAAATTTTAATAATCACAAAAATAAATTTGTATTTCATAATGATATTATAAATTACGAAGTAATTTTTTGCAGTTGCAGAAATTCACACATATTTAAATCAAATACCTTATGAATCGGCGTTTTTAGTATTTGTTGATTATATACAGTATATGTATATGGTATATGATATACAGAAGGTAATAATGTGTGGTACCTAGTTTAATGTATGGGGACCCCCTTTAATTTATAATTTCATTTCATTTTTGTTATTTGTTGTTATAGCAGCAATAGAAATACACACATCAAAAGTGTCTAGGGATCAACATATATTTTTGCAATAACTTTTCTCCTGATTGATATTAATTAAAATTTTCTTTAAGGATTCATCAAATAAAGTGTTTTCGTTTGTCACAGTAACGATAAACCAAGTCACCTTTGCATTAATAAAGAAATTTGCCATTTTCCTAATAAAGGGATTTTTGACATTTGAACCACTAACATTAAAGTTCGAAAAAAAGACTGAAATAACAGTTTTCTTTAAAATTTTATTGGGTAACTTAAACAATTAATAATCCGTGTTTCTACCGCGAACACTAACAACACAAGAACATCGGTTTGGCATACTCAAAATGAGTTCATCCAAATCACGCTGTGGAATGGCCGCCCATGTTCGTTGCAACAACAAAAAAAGGTCTTCTTGCGACTGGATACCCTCCATATTCGGCAGAGCTCTTCTCTGTAGCATATCCCATGCATGCTCAATCGGGTTCAAGTCTGGCGACTGAGCAGGCCAGAGCAGGACATTGATGTTAGCTGCGGCGAGAGTCTGTCTTACAACTCTTGCGGTGTGCGGTCGTGCATTATCATGCATTAACTGAAATAAGGGACCGATTTGCACTTGTAGAGGAACGATGACGTCAGATACAATCGTCTCAGCATAAATTTGAGCGTTGAGGTTGCCTCTGATCCAAATCAACTCAGTTCTTCCGCCGATCCAAATACCCGCCCATACCATGATGGTTCCACCACTATAAGGATGGACTTCCTGGCAGGATTTTAATCGCTGTTGGCGTCCAGGGGTTCTCCAGTGTCGTATACGTCTTGTATCCGGTCTCATACCAAAACGAGACTCATCAGAAAAGCACACGAAACGCCATTGTTCTTCTGCCCAATTTCTGTGTTCAAGAGCCCATTGATATCGAATCCTACGATTGTGCATTGCTATAGGTGGTACCCGTAGCGGTCTTCGGGAATGAAGGTTCACTTCATGCAAGCGGTTTCTGACTGTTTGGTCGCTAATTAAGTTCCCTGAAGAGTGATGAAGCCTCACGGCTAACATCATGGCGGTTATTGTTGGAGCTCTTCGAGTTAAGATTTGAATGTATCGGTCTTGTCTCCGTGTGGTGCAGCGATACCGTCCTCCATGGCGCTCAGCCACGGTACCAGTGCTTCGGTAACGTGTCCAAAGTCGACTGATAACACTCTGACTTGTATTCAGAGCTAAAGCCACAGTACGTTGCCGGGAATCAGCTTCTATCATTCCCACGGCTCTGAGCATTTCTTCCCTGCTTAAATGACGTCGCCGCTCCATAATAACGTTGGTTTTAATCAGTAGTAGGGAAACAGTAGCACTAATAATGTCTTCAATGCGTTGTATGTTTTTATAGGGAAAATATTGACAGCTGATTTTCATCTTTTACTCGAATTTGATTAACAGTTCCTGTTTCAAATTATGAAATGCACCAAAAAGGATCCATATAAATTTATATAATCATAAATTTATTACAAAGCCACATCTCAATCTCAAGAAATCCGCATAAAAATGCTTGATCCCTAGACACTTTTGATGTGTGTACATAGTCTGTGAAAATTTCAACTGTGTATCTATTATGGTTCATGAGATACAGCCCGCTGACAGACAGACGTATACAGACTGACAGACGGACACGGGAGACTTAGTAATAGGGTTCCGTTTGACACCTTTAGGGTACGGAACTTAAAAAAATACAAAATATCAATTTTGACTTTTTTTTTGGAATCAGTTGGGAGTCCAAAAAACTTAAAACTAGCGGTAGCTGACCCCAAAAAAAATAATCGAATCATTTATTTTATCTTGTTTAGTTAGCGAAACCCATTTCGTATGTCAAGTTTCACTTACTAATTTAACTTGACCTTGTACAGGCTTTTCGTACAATAACAGCACGCCACAAAAGCATGACCACAAAAGAAACGGGTTTTGTCGACGGAAGAATAGACAAAATGACATTCAATCAAAATCTCTCATCTGTCTATTCTTCCGTCGACGAAACTCGTAGAAAACCCGTTTTTACGGCTGTCATGAGTACTACCTGTACTACTAAAAGACATCCGCTCATGTTTTTTAGCCAACCCTGTGTTGGCATAAAAAATAATCACCGCGACTTTTTTTCCTGCACTTGATTTTCAACGCTCTGCTTAGCGCCGAGAGTTAATGCTACGCATGTGGTCAGCTTACACTAGAAATAATTATATCGCTTGATACGTCATCGTGTGTACCCGTAACAACTCAGGGTTGAAAATATGCCCGATTAAACATGATGACGTCAGTTTCCTATGATATAGATAAGATTGATAAAAGCGAGGCACTTCCTTAGTTCATCAAAGTCACAGTAAGCCGAAGTGTGCACGGACGTAATAAAATCTCGGCGGGATTTTATCGCGCACTGGATTTTCAACTCTCGGTGTTAAGCCGATCGTTGAGAATCCAACGCGCTGGGACGCACTCTCGTCCCAGCGCGTTGAAAAAGCACACTGTTGGATTTTCAACTCTTGTCGCTGAGCAGAGCGTTTAAAATAAAGTGCACGAAAAAAAATCGCCGCGATTTTATTACGTCCGTGCGAATGTAGGCTAAACCTGGGTGAGAATTGCTGAGAATCGAGCTGAATGGCGCTAATGACCGAATCTTACGAATTTTAGGTCGAAGTTCGAACCCAGGCAGACACTTTACAAAAATTATTTTATCACCACTGCTCTCAAAACGGTGAAGGAAAACATCGTGAGGAAACCGGCATGTCCTAGAACTATAACTTCGAAGACATGTGACATCTACCAACCCTCACTGGGCCGGCGTGGTGGATTACGGCCCACTCCCTCTCACAGAGAGGAGGCCTGTGTCCCAGCAGTGGGAACATTATAGGCTGATTATGCTGTGCTTTTGTTTATGGCGTGCAATTGGCAAGATCTATGGTTCTACCAGTTCAGTGGACTGCTTTTAAGCTATTGATGATGATGATAATGGTAAGTACTAGGAATGTTATGGATATGAAATTTCGGATCTGGCTAGAGATACGGATATTGAAATATTATTATACCGGTTTCGGATACGGTTACGGATATGAAGTTATTTCTGATTATCCGTTAGTTTTGATTACGGATATTAGAGTTTTGCGAAATTGTAAAAGTAAAATACAAATAAGAAATAAAAAAAACTTGCAAGCGCGGCTAGTGTGTCGGCTCGACCGGGAAGAACAACCTGTCATAACGTCTCTGATTTAGACTCCGCCTCTATCCGAAATTATCCCAAATCTTTCTATCACATTCGGTTACGGTTACGAATAGATTTTTATTTCGGATATCCGGTAGTTTCGGTTACGGATAGATTTTTATTTTGGTTATCCGGTAGTTTCGGTTACGGTTACGGAGCTCGTTAACATCCCTGGTAAGTACAGTAGGCCGCACGCCAATGGTAAGCAAACCAGCTGCGTAATTTGTGTTGTGTACCTATGTGTTGTTCTAACAATAGGGATGATGACAAAAAATATTGGACACGTATTTTTTCTTTTTTTACGTAATCAAACGATTACGGCGATACATTGAGTTATAATGTGCCATGACGTCACGAGTGTGAAGATTTTACACTTACTTGTGACGTAGCGACCCTCTCTCCTCAACTGTAATGCGTTTCGGATCTAGATTTTTTTTTGAGGCGGGGCAAAAGCTGCCATCTGTCGCCCCCCGCCAATCTTTTATAGGGATGCGCTAAGTTAGCCCGTGAAATTCAAATGTTCTCAAAGTGAAAATTTTGCCAGCAACATATTAATAAAATTTTATCGATCGATAATGGTCCAACAGTCCAACAGGGGCGCGATAACGGTTGTAAAAAAGAAAAAAAAATTAGAAAGGTTAAATGTGCCGCGCGTCTCATTTATTGCAAAGTTGCGATGTACTGGGTGGTGCACTTGTCTGCTACATTTAAATTTGTCGCCCTCTGAAATTGGCGCCCGGGGCACGTGCCCCGGTTTGCCCCCCCTAGATCCCGGGCTGGGTAGCAGTTCAAGCTGGCCCCGCGTCCTATTGAAACTTCGTACTTCGCTGGGACAGGTCAAGGTCAAAGTGTCCCCTTTTTTTCAACCTGCATTTTTCCCACTGCTGGGCAAAGATCTCCCCCATAGCAAAGCAAAAATACTCCGATCGATAAAATAAACAGGTAAAAAAAAACTCCCCAGATGGATAGCAGCTTACTGCCTACTGCTTCTGCCTACTCCTTATTCAATCATGAACTCTATGTATATAAATAGTTTATTTCCCTTTAAGTTTGTAGCAAAGTAATCATAAGCCCACGTTAGCACGGACGTAAAAATATCGCGGCGGGATTTTATAGCGCACTGGATTTTCAACTCCCGGCGTTGAGAATTCCACAAGCATCCCAGCGCGTTGAAAACCCAGTGTGCGAAAAAATCCCGCCGCGATATTATTACGACCGTGCGAACGTGGCCTTACGATAATAACAAAACGTAAATAATCACGTGATGACATTTTTATTTCATTTAAGTATTGCAAAATGTACGTAAGTATCTAATAGCTAGATATTTATAAATATATTAAGTATAAGTATTAATTTTGTTATAATTACCTACTTACTTAACTCATTTTATATTAATTCACTCATTTAATAATAATGTTTACATGCCTATTATTCAGACAGATCAAATAAAAAACAAAAATAACGCGGCTGACAACAGCAAGGCTCAGAACTGGTTTAAAAAATACCGGTGGAAACCGGTTTATTTAGGTTTTACTCCGAACTCTTCTTAAGAACGTGAACGTTTTAATAACTTTATTTTAACCTAAATTAACTGGTTTATACGACGAGCGGCATGACGGTAAACGCGTTGCAACTTGTGACTATTTGTGAGGATGCCGCGCTGAATAAAAACTAAACAAAAAACCGGTTAATATTGCTCTAAACCGTTTAATTAGAAAAAAAAAAACTTTTATGTAAAGAATCCTAAAAAAAAAACAGTATCCACGAGAAAAACTTAATGTAAAGGTTTTTGCGTCAAGTACATAATAATGGTTTGAAAATTAAACCGGTATCCGAGCCTTGATCAACAGTGACGTGAGGCCAGTTGCGTAAGCCTGTGTGCACTTACTTTATTGTGCGGTGAGTTTTGTTCGGATGTAAATGTGTGCGACACAGAGCGAGGTGTACTTTTTGCATGCTTCACTGTATTATTCGCTCGCAGCACTATACCTTGGTTTTTTTATTTGGTCTTCTGAGGCGTCATATAACCTATTTTTTGCAATCTATGGCAATTTGACTTTACTTTATAGCTAGGGCAACTCGCACCTAAGTATAAAGGAAACAGTTCTTGGAACTGGAAAACGTACATAACAATACCATACTGAACAAATCTATTACTATCAGTACTTCATACTACGATCAATACTTTTGCCAATATAGCGCGAGCTACTGTAACACGAGTTTACAACTTATCTTACGTATTGACTCCGTTATACTGCTACGGTCGTCAATAAATGCTAAATAAATCGGTAAACTGATATATAATTGCGATAAACTAAGTA
Organism: Omphaloscelis lunosa; assembly: GCA_916610215.1. Lineage (NCBI taxonomy): Eukaryota > Metazoa > Arthropoda > Insecta > Lepidoptera > Noctuidae > Omphaloscelis > Omphaloscelis lunosa. Next base: position 2,374,875 of record OU744272.1, on the reverse strand, counting down.
CGCAAAATCATCATCTGATAAAAAAACGGAAGATTTTCATAGATATAAATCAGTATTTCATTCGGAAATACGAATCAAAATGGCTTTGACTGAATGCGTTCGCACCGTCGAGAAATATAACCTCTAAGTTATGATGAATAAAGAACACGTTCTTTTCTTGTTTCAATGTTAAAGCAGTGATTCAATTATTTCTACATCTACATAATTAGAAGAAAACTCATATGTTTCATGTGATCTAAAAGAACAGTGAGAAATAACAGTTATTTGGAATAAATATCACAAAAATACTCACCGATCCATTTTGATGGCGTCGCCTCTGTCAAACGGTTTGGGTTGCCAGCGCTCGAAAAGGAAGTTCGAACCACTTTTTGCTCACTGATTTTTTATTATTCATAAATCAATTTTAATTTTTCATATAAATATTGGATTTTGTAAATATAATATTAAAAAACATACAATTACATGACTCATTATTAATTAAGTTACTTTTTTAAGGATTGTCTTTTAAATATTCAGAGGTCAAAAGCCTCTTTTAATTGAAAAAAAAATCTACATTATTTTTCTTTGGTAGGTTGTGATGTGTATATTTTGCCAAATTCTTAGTCGTCTGAATCAAACTGTAATTACTTTGAGTGGGTAAGGTGCAGTACGACACGGTTCTAAATGAACGCGGATGACCGCAATACTTCTAAAGGAAAACGTCAAATACAGAATATTTCATATTAATTCTGTATTTCGCCACTATGATTTAGATCTATGTCGTTCTGTATGTTCAGTTTTGATTAAACCCTATACCGATTAATGCGCATCTGACTAACAGCAGTCATTTGAAAAGAAGCATTTTCATACGGAAGTTAAAATGCTCGTTCACCTTGTCCTACCCAGGAATAGAATTCTACCAAATTAGTAGGAACTCAAATCGTGAGCACACTTTCATTTTAGAAGCGTTCATAGATTGCGTTTCGTCATAGAGTATTGAAATAACAGTTCTGACTGTTACATAGCTACGTTGAACTACTTATTATGACAATATTCCGCCTGTGTGACCCAAAGGGATAGGCAGAGGTGTATTGTAAGTTCCTTTTTTATTATTATAGGTACGGTTATTTTTTGATAAATAGTACTTCTGTTGATTATTGATTTTGTATGAAAACATGTTTAGATGCGAATTTATGGACGTTTTTATTTTGTTTTAATATTTATTTAATTGATAAATGCTGCTTCGAGTATTTTTAAAGCGACTTAAGATGCATCGCGCAACGTTTGGGGATCGAAATTACGACGTCTCAACCTAACCTAACCGTTTGGTCCAAGGGTACTTTTCACTCAGAATTTAAAACATCATTCGTGAATGGAGGGTCAGAGTTCGGGTGGATGGAAACCCGCGGGGTAATTGCATAACACACATAAAATAGCAATTGATCTCAACGCCTTTCATTTTTACAGTTCAGCCACGTTCATTGCGTTATTGACGTAGTTGAGCAGACGAATTTTTCAAGCTTATGAACCAATGGATTAGGAATTGGGAGTGCCTCCGCTGCCGGCGCCGGCTCCCGAATTGGCTGCCGGCGCTGAGTTAAGAAAAAAAAAAGCGGTAAACGGGGTTGGCACTTTGGCTTATTAGAGTAGATAGGCGGGGTAGGCATAATTAGAAGAAAATAAATAATAAAGCATTATTTTTTTCCAGTATTATATGTATTTCCTTAATCAATGATTTCCATATTCAAGTAATCAAATACTAATTACCCGGAACTGAACTGGTTAGATTGTGTTAAATATTCGCAAAAAAAGGTTAGGTTAGCCGAGCGAGCGAAACGAGCGGTGCCGTGGCAGTGGCCGGCGAGTGCCAAAAACGACTAGAATATATAGAAAAAAATACTTACTTAGTTGGAGTTCTAAACACTGGAAGGATTTCCATAAACCCCATGGCGCGGCGCCGCCAGTGTCCATTAAGGGAGCCGGCAGTGCCGGCCAGAGTATGTAATGTGCCGGCAGCCGATGTTTTTAATCTCGGCTGCCGGCAATAATGCCATGCCGGTTCCCAATGGCGTTATTTTTCGGAGTCGGCGCCGGCAGCGGAGGCACTCCCTTAAGAATTTCCTTCAAAACTCTCCGATTATAATTGAAAGTGTGCAATGAAAAGTTATAAGCAATTAGACTTAAGTACCTAAGTATATACTGAACAAAACTTTACTTCGACCCCTAGATCTTTACCATAATTTGAGTCAACAAAACAATGCCATTACAAAATAATAATCGGTTCAAAATTGAACTGTATCCAAAAGCAAACATAATTGCGCTGTAAAACGTACAATGACATGGCTGACCTTGAGAACTGGTTTAACGTAGTAAACAACTAAACTTAGTCTGGAAACATCGACGCAAATTGATCGTGAACCTAAAATAAGTTTAGGAAATGTAAATATGTGTGTGTGTGTAATGTTTTTTACATATAAAAATAAACAAGTCACACTTCTGAAACTTTTTGTTCCTTTGCTCTTAGTTGGGTAGAAGTTCAAAAAATGTTTTTAATCACCTTTTAATTTTTTTAACAGTCTTCCTGACAAGTTTTTTTTTAATCTTCTGTGGTTTAGGATTAAATAGAGTGGCAAATTATCTAACTTTCGCGTAGTATAAAGTAAGGATAACACAGAATCCAACATCAGAAAATAATCGTGGATAAAATGATGTATTACCTGTAACCAATATTCCAATGAAGATTTCCATAAGGTCGTGTCTTCGAATAATAATAGAATTAAGGTCATAGACGTGTCAAAAACAAGAATTGACTGATATTATCTTAATAAATCTACATAATTTTGTTGATGAGTTTGTAATCGTCAGTAGCCGAGCTGCCAAAAAATGGATGAAATGGAAAAAAAACCATACTACATTAGGGTTGCCAACTCTTTTTTATATCAAATACAGTATTTTTGACATTGCCTGAAAAATTAAGTAAACAAGGAAGAAAAAAACGTGATAGACATGTTTTAAAAATATTTTATTTTTTGAATGCACATTTATTGCTTTTTTACCGGCAGCCTTTATTAACGGTTATACTTGCTTATTTTTTATAAATGACTCTACTACTACGAATAATATTATTACACTCAATATTAGTGTTTAAAATGCCATTCCGCTTCGAGATTAATATTGGACCTATCTCGGTCATCTCGCCGTTTTGAATTGAAATGAAAATATAGTAGTTTCGCCATTTTTTTTTAACAAAAAATTATAGTATTTAGGCCATAAATATTGTAGGATACTATAATATACACCGTGATATTTAAGTCGTCTTACAAAAGCAGCCCGCTTCATGTATCCAATGACTATTAAATACTCATTAAAAAAAAATTGTATATTGTAACAATGTTTTAATTGCTCCTAGAGGTATTTTATGTCGGGTATATTGAGTGGCCCTTTGAAGACGACTATAATGACACGGTGTATATCATTGATTTTTTAATGTTTATCAGTAGTTACTGGGTACATGAAGTTTTGTAAGACGAGTAAAATGTCAGGGTGTATAGAAGGGTTGGCAACCCTAATCAAAATCAACAAGGGCACAGAAACGTCAGAAGCTAGGTGCACGGTTCCAGTTGGTCGTTTCCTATGGAGAAGAGCTGACAAGAAACTCCACGGTTACTCTTTTTAAATAAATGGTTTCTACAATGTTTTCAAATTACAGTGTTAATAGGTATGAGAGGACAGTGTAGGCCTATTAACAAGTACCAGGACTACCAGGTACCAAGTACCAAGTACTTAGTAAAATAGAAAACGGTCCAAAAGTCAGTCTACAGCCTAAAGCTACAACGACAATCCTAACTAACATAAGTTTAATTGATAACTACGAGTAAATCAGTTTCATTCAAACCAATAATTCATAATTTAATTTAAAGCTAAGAAAATGCGACGTTGTCATATTTGACGTAAGGGTGTTTTACAACTTTTTCGAATTATTTTGTATGAAAAATGAAAAATAAGAAAAAATAAAAATAATTCATACGCCAGTATATTCTTTGATATGGTATCAATAATAAATACCATGGAGTTATGGGATAACAAACAAAAATAACACGTTGTATAGACGCATTTTTGGACTATTTTTATGCGAACACGTAACGGAATTCGAATGAAGTAGTCACCGACAAACCTTGCTGTGTCAATGTTTATTTTTTAAATTGTGTGTGCAATTAATTTAAAAGGACCACAAACAATGGAGCTGGCAAGACCTTCATCGATGACCGCAATAAATAACATAATGCAGGACATCAACCAATAATTCCAAGGTTAAAAAAGTGACCGCTAACAGGAAAAAATACACGACTTTTTGTCCAACAAACGTTTGGACATGTGACGAAATGTTTTTATAGCCGATCCGCCGTTATTTTGTTGCAGAATAACACAAAGAAGTGAATAAAATCACGATAATCTGAATTCAGCAATAAAAATGGCCGATTCCTAGGTCGGGCAGTGTTATTGAGGTTTTCTATCAGGAATTTCTCAATAGCCCAGCCCGGAGTCTGTATTAGTGCCCGGTTGATGACAATATGCTCGCCGCCATTACATGGAACTTAACATAACTGGCGAAATGTGGGTGTACTATAAGTATAGATACACCTCTGCCCAACCCTTCAAGCAAACACGGTGTGATGTTATGTTATATTAAATTAATAAAATCACAATAATCAAAATTCAACAATAAAATAGGAACTACAAATATATTTTTGCCTTCAGTCGTAATTGAGCCAAAAAAAAAAAATCATAAAAAATACCTGTTCTTTTTCTTAATTTATGCACATCCTTATTGTAACAAGGATGTTCTTTTTGCTGGGACAAACCCGTTCCAACCAGATGACGTTGTCAAACGTCAAATTAACGTCACTTAATACTCGGAACGGTTCGCGTCACAGCTCTCATGACGCGTTCCTTACGTCATGTAAAGTATTTCGTAACAAGTAACAGCTCTGTATGAACTACTGTGATGACCTGGTTTTTTAAGAAAGTTAAACTATTCTTTGTGCTAGATAAGCCTTCTATTTCGGGGTTTGGTTACGATGATTTCAAAGCCACGAGGTATAGTCACAGTTTTTTTTAAAGAAGTTATAAGTATTGAGCTAGATTCTCAACAGAATTTCATAAAAGAAAAGAGTACGTAAACGTGATAGTTTTTGCCGGTTCTTCTAGATAAGAAATGACGAATTGAAAACTTGCATCTAAATTCTGACGTTTCCTGTCTGTATGAAAAATATATTGAAATAATAACGTTCTTCCAAAGTTTTGTTAATCCTTTCGGGGTCACTCTTGGCCGGCATCACACCTGATGGTAACTGATGATCAGGGCTAAGGTGGAAGCGAGCTTCACCCGGAATTCTCAATCACAACTGGCTATCTTACCTGTTTGCCCAGAACGTAGCATAGCATAGAAGTATTACTACTTTTTTATTCGATAATAATGAGTTTTGGTCTGCCGGAGTTTGAATTACCCTTTCAACTTCCCAAGAAGTCAGCCAGCAAGTTAGTTTTACAAACGAGGTACAAGATCACCACGATCCGGTACTGTGTGTTTGTGTTATGTTATATCATGCAGATGAGCATTTCGCATTTATTTTATATTCAGTGGTTTGCAATAGCTGATATTTTTAAAGGTTGCAGAGGTCAGACACATAAGAATAAGAGGTAAGAGGTCGCTTAGTAAATATTTTATCTCATTTACTAACATTGCCCTCCTTTTGGCTTCGCTGTAGTCAGGCAAAAATTGTATTGCTGTAAGAGCAACCGTACCAATGGAACTACGAAACTTCAAAAAAAATAAATAAAGGTGCTGTTAAAGTCAAATTGTTATCATAGATGTGCGATTGATTGTACCTTCTTCTTCGTGAAGCTGCCCGGAATGTCATTTTGACGTTCGAAAGTGCAGATTCTCAGCTTAATTTTAATAAATTACTTTTTGATTTGAAACAATATGCACCTCCGATTCTTGATTTAAACCAGAAATGTTATTGTAGATTAGATTACTGAGTTTATACTGAAGATGACAGCGTCTGACCTCTCGTTATCAATAGGTATCCTTCGATAAATCCGTGTGTTTCATTTAGAGGTCAAATCCCTCGCATATTGATAGGTATACTGACACTGCCATAGACTTAGCAAATATCTAGGCAGACGGTAAAATAATGGCTGAAAAATGTACTGAATTAGAATGACAGTGAAATATGAAGCAGTGCCGCGGAAGTGCCGCAAACGAGTACACCTTGGCAGTTACATTTGGCAGATAGAATTTAGAAAAAATCCGGATTTATAGAGTTCTGTCATGTCACTTATACGTATGTATAAGTGACATGACAGAACTCTATTAATCTGGATTCATGTCACTTGACTGAGCGGCGGGGAGAGGCGCCAAGACACCAATAGTTTAGGTAATTTATTTTTACGGCAAAAATAATCGTAATTTAAAATAAATAAAAAATATTGTATCTGCTTTAAAGTTAGTTCAGTTATTTAGGCAAAGTTTCATGATCTAATTTGAAGTATTTGTTTAATATCAGCGGTTTATTGTTCGGTTTGGAGGCAGCTTTGGATTTCTTTTTTCTATAGAAAATATTTTATGGAATCAAGTTTTCGTCAAACATAATTTTCGATATAACGGAGGATCATGCTAAGCAATTTGAGGTATTATAAACTCTGAACGGCTGAACGGATTTCGATGAAATTTGGCACACAGCTAGGCCATGACCTGAATTAGGACAAATGATACTTTTTATCCTAGTATTACGTTCTAGTGGGATAATTTACGACATCGCGGCGAAGCATGAGCAAAAGCTAGTATGTCATATTTACGAGCGTGAGTACGAGGTACTGTGGGTCGCTGTGTACGAAATACTGGGCGTAGTTTAAGCTGTTATTACGAAACTAGTGTCATTATGTGTGACGTTGACTTCGCGTCACGCGCTGATGACGCGACATCGTACGATGCTGATGTTATATTTATATTCAAGCCGCTTTTTACCGAATGAGGTAAAGAGGGAGGTAGGTGCCCTCGAAATTTGATTGGTTTGAGTTTCGTGGGATACTGTTTGGTGCCAAGGTAAATGGTTGTCGCTGAGAATGGGCTAGCCGGCTATGAATATGAACGGACAGGTTGTTAAGCCAGGAAAAGCTACGAATTTTAAATGCAGATAGATTATGCTGTGAAAAACTGCAGAATGATCTCTACTTATTTTTAGTTGGTACAGTAGGCGCTCGGTAATCCGGCGCTCACTAATCCGATACGTCCAAGTCCAGCGTTTTCTTACTTATCTCTCCTAACATAGAATCATATATCCGTCTCCAACTCTGTAAGCTTGCGCGCTCATTGGTCGTTGTCGTTCTGCAGTCCGGTCCAATTCAACGAATAGTTATTATTACGTAAACTAATAAAGAATTCCTTACTAGCTAGGAGCTAGCTGACACTTCCTATAGGAATCCAATAATCCGGCGTTTCCGTTTTTTTTTTTTAGTTTAGCCTACACTGTCCCACTGCTGAGCAAAGGCCTCCCCCAAATCCTTCCATGTATCCTTTTCCAGGGCCACCTCCATCCAACCCTTGCGGTATGCGTCTAGATCATCTCGCCACCTCTTCCTCCTCCACCGTTTCCGATATTGGCGAAAAAAATGGCTGCCGGATTATGGAGCGCCTATTGTACGTAATTATTGTTTTTGGCCACTATCAATTTGTTTTCCCTTAAATCTTTTTGGACTTGCAACCGCAATGCCTAAGTACTACAGAAAAGTTATTTCATTTAATAGAATTTGCACGAATATACCACCCTTTGCACTTGCTCATTAATCATTATACATACTTGTTATTTTTAACTGTTCCAAGTTAAGTATTAGGGAATACTTATTTACTAGGAACCTCACGAGTAACCTATAATATGGAGTTATAATACTATCGTACAGAAGAATAAAGAACCTTTTTTTTTTTTTTTTGGGTGGGAAATTATCAAATAACTTCTCCCGCTCTGGGCGGAGCGGGAGGGCGTGTCAGACTGTTACTGACTAAAACCCACCCGTGTTCCTTCGGTTGCCCTGTTGCCGGGGGCCACGATCTCCCTTTCGGTTTTCTTCGCACCCCCGGCAGGCATCGGCCCTAACGGACCCCGTCAATTCTGCTGACATCTCTTTGAGGCGCGCGTGGAACACAACGCGCCGTCGACCCGGGCCTGGTCCTTATCGGACGGCGAGCTACCCATTGCTCACCGCCCGCAAGCCCGCGCCTACGGTGGCCGGAAATCGGCCTGCGATTCCTGACGCCCTGGGCGTCTCCTCCTGCGGCGGTTAGGGTTAGGGGCGTGAGGGCGCGAAATTTGCCTCTCCCTCACGCGTTCCGCCTCCTCCTTCGCGAGCATTACTGCTTCGCAGAAGGAGGTGACGGCCTCCCATTTCCTCTCGCTCCATACCATGGCCCTAATCAGGGCCGGACGCGAGAGATCACCGCCGCCGATCGCCTCCACGAGGACACGGCGATGCTCCGCCCAAGCCGGGCAGACCTCCACCGTATGCTCCACCGTGTCCTCCGGGCGATCCACACAATGGTGACACCCGGGCGTTTCCTCCCGCCTTATCCTGAACAGGAACCTCCCGAAACAGCCATGTCCGGTGAGGACCTGTGTCAGGCGGAAGGTGAGGACGCCGTGGCGCCTCTCTAGCCACTCCTCAAAGAGGGGAATAAAGAACCTGACATGTGTGTACCATAGGGAAAGATGTCGCATTCTAATTTAACATTTAGAACCTAATTTAGCCATACAACATGAATCCACTCAAATCAAAAATACGTTAGTGAGTAATTTGTTTGTTACATACGTTTTCACGGCTAAACTACGAACCGATTTAGATGATATTTGGCAGAGAGGTAGCTCGGTAATTGAAGAAGGACATATTATACTTTTCATTTAAAAAAAAATGAAAGAATCTCTTCATCAGTTGCGTAACGGTAATAACTAGGTGCTCAGTACTGTCAATTACACGGCACTCAGTAGTTTGAAACTTGAACTACGAAAATAGCCCTAAGAAAGCTGTCAAAGAAAAATTTTAGCATGGACCATAGATATAAATAGTACCTACATTTATGGCATGGACGACGTGTAGTTAGTTAACTGTAAACAGCAAAGTAGTGACCATTTTCACAAACCGAAGCCACAACCTACAAGTATAAAATTTTGTAAATATTTAAAGTTCCATAACGGGTATAGAGGTGCACTAAAAAGTATTTTCGGAACTTAAAAAATCAGGTTGAGATTTGCACACGAACGAAGTTGCGGCCGACAACAAGTTACCTAATTAATTTAAAGAACAATAAATTAATCAGTAATCCATACATAACTTTAGATAGTAAGATAAATCAAAGAAAATAGCTTCTGGAAGCTTGCCAAGTGAATGTGAGGAGCCGAGGACATCACATAATTCTAGTACGAAGCCAACGACCTATGACAAGGGCAGCAAAACATCATTGTTGATACTAAACGCACTACCTATACCTACACACTATTATCATCTTTACTACTTTTTCAATAAAGGTGCTTTTCCTGTGATAAACAACGGAAGCCATACCATCAAGTATTCAAACGATTTTCTTCTTTATTTGTAAAGTCTTAAAGGAGAGTATCGTATGATAAAAATGTAAGGTTATGTTCGTATTGTTTATGGGTAGAGCGGTTGTTTCGTTATTGCATTGTTTGTTGGTCAATAAAATAAATTGGTGGTGATTGTTGATCGTTTTTTAATTGAGTTTAATTATGAGCCTATGTACACATAATGCTAAATCACAGGGTGCCTTCTTTAAAGATTAGAATGAAACTAATTACTAGTCTCTCTAACTAGCGAAATATTCACAAGAAAAACATGTTGAAATCTCTAGTTCCTGTCAAACACTGTATGGAAAATTTACAGCACTTAAGAGATTTCAACATTTTTGTTGTGAATGTTTAACCAGTGGAAACGTACAGTAAGGTCTTTCATAAAACAGAAAACTACATACTCCTGAGACTCTGATTTACTTGCCCCAACAATACTCACAACGAAAACTCTAGTCTACGTAGTCAGAAGGAACATATCAATAAATATATTTAATAGTTAATATAGTTGTTTTATAGTTCATAACGTTCAAAATAGGAAGGTAGGTACGTATAATTAGTATCCTTTTTCACTTTATCAGACGCGAGACTTCAACATTTGGCGCGAAATTCTGACAGTTCTTAAAAAAAAAGCGCGCGGAAATGTTTCACATCACAACATTTTTTTTCGTCTTCCCACGTAATGTAATGTACAATCTATTTCTGATAAACATTCTTATTTCTTACACTTACGATGTAGATCTAAAATTATCTTGTTTATTTCACGCTATACTGATGAGTCATTGAATTAAATCTGATTTGATGTAGTGCATGATAGATCAAAGGGTTTAGGTACTACGCCCATCTAGCTGGCGGCGGTGAGACTTCCAAGATATGCTGGTAACACTGTACTTTGTTTTATATGAACTGTCAGAAAATCTGTTAGATAATTTTGTCCACAGAGCACGGAGACGCCTCGGCTGCCGCTGCTAGAGGCGGCATTGTCAACACTTACCATATAAACCACCGTTTACTCAATGATGAATATAAAAAAAATATGACAGAATAGATCCAAACAATGATGGACGTCATTGTTTTCATTTATTCGTTCATCATTCAGTCATGACTAAAATAAAATTATAGGCTTTAACACTTTTGACAGGTGCCCGGACCTGACGTCTCAGTGCTGTCAAAAAACCCTCATTGATCTAACTCTGATTCAATGCCGTATGTTTAAATTCCGAAGTTTTAACATATTTGGAGATTTGGCCAGAAGCCACACGTGAGGTTTTGTATAAAACAACATCTTATTAGTCAGTTTTATTAATAGGATAAGAGGAGGAGTTATTCGGAATGTTGACGACGATGGTTACAAGAATAAAGTTACGGAGATAAAAAGAGACAGAGCGAGAAAGTCGCATGGAGGGCATATAAACGCATAACCCATTTTCCTTACGCAGGATCCGCAAACATAGCCCACGAAATTCAAATTTTCTTAAGTTTCAATTTGCAGGTCAGGTTGTATCTTGCTCGAAATATGATTCGCGACGGTAACAAATATGAATTTACAGAATAATAATTAGAATCATCAATACAACATTCTAGAATTGACCTCAAATGTCATGATTTCATGAAATAGTCTTTGGTTGTAAGTATTGATGTTTTTTTTATAATTAAGTATCTATATTTACCTATAATGATTATTTCTATAAATAAATACATATGTGTTACGATGGGCCACCACATTGATAAAGACTGATTTTGGATCTATTTCGTATTTCATTTCTATGTTCTTTGGGGTGTTATACACCCCACGCGATCTTTAACTCTATTTAAGCGACTATTAAAGTGCAAAACGTCGCGTTTTTTTCTGACAACGACTTTTTTAACGCTTATTATCGTTAACAACGCTTTACGTTTATCAATAAAAAAAAAGAATCAGGAAACAAAATGTTACGAATGTGCATATTACCTGATTCTGGTCCGTGGATGGCATCGAGACCCCTAGGTCGTTGGTCCCGGCTATTATTCATAGATTTTTCACAATCGTTACGGGTAGTCAAGAATCCAAAAGTCTGACAAGCAGTCTTACCAAGGAGTATCGTGTTACCCAGTAACTGGGTTGTAGGTCAGATAGGCAGTCGTCCCATGAAAAATATTAGTATTCAGCTGCATCTGATTAGATTGGACACTGACAACGGTTGGAAAAGGCTAGACAGATTAGTATTACCTGATTCTGATGATGTGCAATGATCTTCAAACGAATCTACCGCTACGGACTCGCCTTGCTCCAAAAACTCGTTATAACTACTAACATGTTTTAACTTCAAATGCTGTTTCAAATTACCAATAGTCGTTTTATATGAAAGTGTCTTTTTACATAGTCTGCAGTCAGCAATTTTGTCGCCTTCAGCCTCATTTTGCTCGAAATAGTTCCAAATCAATAAATTGGTGCTTCTTGGACACGAAGCTTTCGGCTTAACGAGCAAGAGGTCTTGTGCATGCAACTTGTTGAAGGCTTTAACATGTTTCAGCTTTAAATGCTGTTTCAAATTACCAATAGTCGTTTTGTATGACAATTTCTTATGACATTGTTTGCAATTTGCGATTTTATCGTCTGGGTTTGGTTCAAAATAGTCCCAAAGCAATAAATTGTGTAATTTCGGCATTTTTTTTTAACAAAATTCGTTTTTCACCACACGCTAGTTCTAAACACAGGTTACTTGTAACTCTTTTCTATTCACAAAGTTCACCAAAAACTAGAACACTACGAAACTTGTCGCGAGCCCCGAATTTACGTCAGAAAACGTATTATCAACGTCAACGACAACGAAAACGTCAACGTTGCAGTGTGGCGTTTTAGGCCATGAACTGGCTGGATGATGTAACGGGTAATGGAGGGGCCAAGCGGGGCGGTGCCGCGGCGGCGCGGTAATGGCGTGCGCCGCTCTCAGCGTCGTTGCTATCGACAAACGCTCAATACAAATCTACTACCATCTACACATCTACCGCTGCTTCCTCCAGTTTATAGCCTTTATCACTATTTGCATTCGTACGCGTGACCGACATCAAAGAAGAAAGAGAATTTAGACCTAATTACCAAAGAGAATTAAAAAACGAAACTCTCTCGTTCAGAACGAAAGATAAACTAAACGTTATAACGCGACGAAAACAAGTCGTTTAAACGCACACTTAATTTAGCTGGTTATTCAACCACCTAAAGATTATGAATTTGAGTCTTATTTGTACCCCCATAAGGTTACATTTCAATTATACTGATGAAAGATAAGTTTCGTCGATAAAAAGTTTAAACGACATCTGTTTTTTTTAAACACCGTTTTTAAATGGAGATAAAACTGCCACTTGCTCACTTCAGATGGCGCTGATCTCCAGTGTCTTATAATTTGACAGCTAGCCATACATTTTTTTGTAAACAAACGACTTCTTTTACGCTAACAAGCGACTAACGCTGGTTTTTTTTCCCAGTGGTAGACACTTACCCTGTCCATAGCTCGTCTTGTAATAGTGCTACACTCCAAATCTCATACATATTTATAGTTTTTCTAGTTTTCGTATAATTTGTGATCGACACAAAAGTAAACATAAACACAACAATGGCGGTTTAAAGACGTACATACAACTGTGCTGCCACCTGTTATGAGCTTTCAGTTTTAACCTCATTGCGTTGCCTGCCTTTTTATTATCGTAGAACTTCTTGGCTCTTTATTATTTCTGGTTTCAGTCAAGTTATTATACTGCAACGCCACGTTCGGGGCAATGAACAAAATAGTTTTATAAATACATAACTTCACGCATTGTTTCCCCGAAGGGTTGGGCAGAGGTGTACCTAAAGTATACACCTACATTTCAATTGGGGCGAGCCTATTGCCATCAACCGGGCACAAATTAAAACTCCGGGCTGGTACTGAGAAATTCCAGATCGAAAAACTCAATAACACTTTGTCTGACCTGTGAATCGAACGCAGGACCTTATGCTCAGCAGTAGTACCTTATTTAAAATCATGTCGTAGTACTTAGTGCTTGCGAAGTTGCGACCAGTAAACCAACGAGACAGTTTTATAAATACCTGTTTATAATAATATGTAAAACTCATTGCGTAACAAAACTTCACCAAAAGAAAAAAGATATAGTGAGACCATGCACACCATAGATATATTACATCTATGATGCACACCCAGACCCGGACTTAGAGGCCTAGGGCTCCTAGGAATTTCGACTTTTGAGGCCCCATTCTGAAGCTATTTGGAAATTTTGTAAATAAAATGCACCAGTAGCACCGGTACAGGTAATTATAAAACAATTTTCTTATCTATAAATTTTTCTGACTAATTAATTTCTTAATAAACATCAGAAATAATGCAGTCTATGCTAAGTATGTCACTATAGTCATGCTACCCAGTCGGGGTAGCTTTCCCCTAGGCTGGCAGGGCCCCTAGGCCAGTGCCTTGTGTGCCTAGGCGTAAATCCGGGGCTGTGCACACAGACATATTTTACTTCCCTCTTCCATGTGTAATTAAAGGAACCTATTGGGACAGTGATCTTATTCAACTCTTATTCTTACTTTTTATTATAATTTAATTTTGTAACTTATTAAAAACAATGCGTTCTTCGTAAACACCAAAAAAAACAATAAAGAACTAAGTAACTAAAAGTAACGAATTAAAGAACTAAAATGGAATGTACTGGGTTTGACAGATTTTTGACATGTACCCTTTGCTAGTAGCGCCAATCGCTAACATGTGTTGTGTGTTGGGTTCAGAACTCGTACTATAGATACGTAGGTATACTTTACTATTCACATTGAAGCTACGTAATAGAAGGGGTTTTCCGGATGTTTCTCGAGCCGAACGCGTCGGTCGGCGGTTAGCGTGTTGACCAATCTTGAGCAGCAAAAGGCAGAGAGAACAGAAGCTTCACAAAATATCGAAGAAGGAAATATAGGTACACTCAATCAGCCAATAACCGCAGGGTGATGGGTATCGATTATAAACACGATAAAAAAAAGATTTAATGTATATTTTTTAACCGACTTCAAAAAGGAGGAGGTTCTCAATTCGACTGTACGTTTTTTTTTTGTATGTTTGTTACGCGATTACTCCTCCAATTATAAATTGATTTTGATGATTTTTTCTTTGTTTCGTAGGTCATACTTAACAGAGGTGGTCCCATAATTTTTTTGTTAACTTTGCTTGTGTAGTTTTTGAGTTAGCTTCAATAATACGTATTTTTTCCACCTAGCATGTGGATGATATGATAAGTTCCTGTCATTGTTAATTACATAGCAATTAGTGGTATTCGAATTTTATGTGAGGTAGGTACCACAACTAAAAAGTGAAAAATAAAAACTTTATACAAAAAAAAAAAACAACCGACTTCAAAAAAAAAAACACTACGAAGTCGGTGGCAAAATCGAAAACTCAAAGCTAAAGACACCGATTTATTTGTAAAAAGTTTTTATTTTTCTCAACAACCGCTTTTATTAAGTCTTTAATAAATGGAGTAGAACGTTTAAAATCAGACGCTAGATTGTTCATGACAAAAAATGTTATTTGTAAACTGAGAACTGATTTTACCACCGCTTTTTATCAGAGAAATAATTTTGAATTTTGTCAGTTTTCCATACAAAAACTGTTAATGGTCAATGTTATTCCACGAATAACAGTTGACCTGACCTGCCGATGATCAGCCCTGTAAGTGCAGTGCTTCAAGGATCTTCTGGCGAATGACATTGACGGGGGACGTTGTTGATAAGTAAACATTTAACTGTCTCATGCATGTCGTAAAACTGTGATTTTTTACAGTCCGGCCGTCGAGAGAATCCGTTCTTGACACCTGTCAGTTTCATACTAACGAATATGTGTTTTGAGCATTCTTCTTTACGTGTGGTTAGTGACTAACCTGGTGTCAGAGTTTTAAAGCCGCCTATAGGCCTTTGACTTGGCTTCATCGCCATCGAGAAATATCTCTCAGGCATGCCGGTTTCCTCACAATGTTTTTTTGTTCACCATTTTTTAGGCAAGTGATAATTATACAATATGCACATGAATCCGAAAAGTCAAAAGTCGTGCCTTGGGTTCGAAATCGAGACCTATGACTTGGTAGTCCAACGGTCACACCACTAGGCTATCACTGCACTTCACTGCAGTTTGATCCACATTACTACTAGAAATTGTCCAACTGACAGGTTTCAGGAACGCATTCTCTCGACGGGCGGCCTGTATAAATTGTATTTAAAAAACAAGATGGCAGCGTTAGTTCCGATTTTGGCCACGCGCCAAAAGTGCTTGTGCCGTTGTATGGAATGGAACGGAACTTCTGTCCGCCAATTCATAGTGGCCCACCCACAAAGCGTAGTAAATGAATGACTAAAATGACTCACATAATGTGTAATCCACTTGAAACTTTATCTGATATTTACGACATACATTTTAATCGGATTATCACGCATTATAGTTCAATGATTCACATCGTCAGCGAGGACTTAAAAACGGAATTGCTCATTAGTTTCAACATAATTTCAGTAAACGTACGAGATGGCCCAATTTTGTAATCATTTATTTAAAAAAAATCTTATTTAGAACTTCTTTGCACAATAAATACTTATTTTACTGTACACTTTGTGTTCTTTCTGAATAGTGAACAAAACTGAACCGTCACGCTCGGATCGGTGACGTTGAATCGGGTAAGTTCAGCTCCAGCCGGTCGGTGAGTGACGCTGAATCGCGTATACTCGGTTCCAGTCGTAAGTTTTCACTTCCAGTGACATTTGTTGTACTTAGGTTTCATGTATTAATATTTTGGCGCGCAAATTGTCTTAAGACGCCATTTTGCAGGAAGTAAACGTTTGCCCTCACGAACAAGGAAGGTCTTACTTCCGTGACCGGTTCCACGATTTTCCTCATCGGTTTTATTTCTAAATTAATATACTATGTAAATATATAATCATTATCATTTATCTTCATGCATTTAACAAGTTGCATAGATACATCAAGATTAGCGTCAAACATAAAATCTTTCTATAAATGTTTTTTTTATATAGTGCATTCACTTTTCAAAGCTCATATTATGTCATGCCGTAATACATATGCGCTTTAGATAGTGGACCCTCCAGGCGGGTCACCGGCATTACATTTGCGATGAAGTGAACCCTCCAGGAGGGCTTCCGGCACTGAACGTGACAATAATTCTAGACTTATTATTAATCCAGTCAGGGGCCGTTCAAGTATTACGTAAGCAGATTTATTACTATTATTTATCCCCCCCTCCCCCTTGTCAGCAAAAGTAAGCAAAGCTCTTACCCCCCCCCTCCCATGCTTACGTAAATATTGGGTTATGCATTTTTCTTTGAATGTTAGTATTCTGTTTTTTTTTATTGATTCATGAGCAGCAGTTATAATTCTAGAAATATATTCGTTTCGTTTTCAAGCATAGACAATGTGTGGGCTGCCATATGTGTAAAAAAGTAAATAATTACTGCTGACGTAATCACCATCTAGACCCCCCCACCCCCATGTCATCAAAAATAAAGCAAAGCATGGACCCCTCCGCCCCCCTGTAGTGATTACGTAATACTTGAACGGTCCCTCAGACCTAAGACTGAGTCTATGGCTATAAGATAAGACAGATTTTTTAAATCCCTTAATTTTATAGTCTAAAAGCTGAAGCAACCAATGACTTGTATCGTGTATATTTGATACTAGCTGCTGCTCGCGGCTTCGCCTGCGTGGACCCTAATTCTTTTTCTAAAATAAAAGTAGCTTAAGTTACTCCTTATAACATCAGCTATCTTCCAGTGAAAGTCCCATCAAAATCGGACCAGCCGTTTTTGAGATTAGTCGGAACAAATAGACAGACAGACAAACACATTTTTTTTTTAAATTGTGTTTTCGTTGTCTGTAGTTCTGTACCGTATATACTTACATATGCATTTAGTAAAAAAACTGTTATTTTGACATTACAAACAGACACTTTAATTTTATTTATTTGTTTAGATAATTTCACATAAAAAAAAATTTTTTTTTCTGCCTAGCCACAGGCGACTATATCGCGTAATGTGAATTAGGCTTTCAGTGTCTAAGAGCCAGCGTAGAAAAAGCAGATCCATCGGAAATTGTCATGACTTCATCAGCCAGGCAATTTCCTGAATCAGACATACAAAATTAGCCATCTCCGTGCAAAAATTTTGAAATCTATCATTTCAACACTAATTTGGTTTGTCATTAGCAGACAGGAGGAAGAATGCAAATGCTGCTGGGTACTTAAACCTGTGTTTGTCGAAATCAGGAAAACTCATAGAACTATTGGAACTTTACTGGTGGATTCTGCATACCTAATTGAAAACTTTGAACTTCTCGCTTATTTGATCAAATTCTAATACCATAGATCATTGAATATCTAATGACAAATTTTAAATTACATCCTTACATATAAAACAAAGTCCCCCGGCTGTCTGTCTGTCTAAACGCGATAATACTCAATAACTACTGAACCGATTTTCAAACAGTTTTCACCAATGGAAAAAAAATGCTTGGGTTTTAAAACCAAAGCTAACACTAATAAACAGTAGCGGATCCAGGGGTTAAGGCTAAGGGGTTCAAGCCCCCTCACAAATTTTAAAATGAACTTGATATTATTCTAATTATTTTTAGCAGGTATTACACTACCTCATGGAGGTACAATTGTCATCAATTATCCTTAAATTAATAAATATTATGTTTTAAATTTTTTGTATAAGATGTTCTGTAAGTTCTGTTTACGTGACGAATTTTGAATCCGAACGCAACTCATTCTCAGACTCACGCCGCCCGGTTTGGCCACCTGCATGTATATTCACCGAGATATCTCTTGTAGTCTACAAACTAACGAAGTTATTGAGGAATTTGCGAAAAGTAATCCGAGGAGGCTTGTAAAATGTTGCGTGCTTTTTTAGTGTTTATTTTGCTAAAATCTACCCTCAGCAGAGTCAAGCCCTCCCAAACGACAATCCTGGATACGCTACTGCTAATAAATCTTGTTAAAATCAGATTATTATGCATCAGATTTTATTTTGACGGTTTATAATGCTGTATTCGCAAAGAACCTACATTTAAAACGAGCTCTCTGCGAGGGCTCCTGGCATCCCATATGCGACTACGGGAACCCTCCAGGAGGTCTCCCGGCACTGAACGTGTTAATATATTATTAAACACCTCTGTCTAGCTTACCACTTCAGAAAATATGTACCTAAAACCCCGAGCCCCGATTTAGTGCTTACTGTACTGGTGTTATTTCTTGGTATGTTAGTTTTTCCATCTGGAATTTCTCAGCCGTCCGGAGTCTGGATTTGTGCCCGGTTGATGGCAATAGGCTCGCCTCCTATTACACTGGCAAAATGTGGGTGTGAGTGTGGTAGGGTTACCATCCGTCCTGATTTGTCCGGACATGTCCGGCATTTTAGACCCCCGTCCGGACTATGTCCGGTATGCTCATTTGTCCGGACTTTTTGATTTTAAAGAGATAAATGATTCAAGTACTGAAAAAAATAAGATTATGCGGAATTTTTTGCAAATTTCAAAATTCAAATTCGAAATTATTAATTTTGGAACAACTAGAGCCAAAGGTACAAAAAAAAACTTAGAAACTATTGTTAGTAATTATAGACAATTACAAAGGACAACACTCATTACATACATTCTATAAATGTCAGGCTTTTTGTCAGGACTTTTCAAATTTCGAAATGGTAACTCTAACTATAGCCCCTTGCCTAAACCTTCGGGAAATTCGTGATCTTATATTATCTTGTGTTTATTTCTTTTCTCTTAAACATCTGTTTCTAATCTCTCAGTACCCTATAGATTGATAATAAAAAACAGTTCATTTAGTACGGCATAGTACCTACTAAAGTGTCACAGTAATAATAAAAACAACATGTCTGCGCGAAGAGAAAGGCGACGTTGCCGCTCTGTGCCTGGTCAAATAGGACAGGCGGCTGTATACTGCATAGTGATGTGCGTTTGTATACATTACCAATTTTATTTTCGGTAGTGTTATCGGTTTTCTGTCAGTATTATGTAATAATTGTTTACTTGGGGTTGTTTCAAAGTAGAGTAAGAGATTAAGGTAATCGGAAATTGAAATGAAAATAGGTATGTAGGTAAGTACTACAAAGATTAATTTTTCAACTTATTATAAATGAGTTTTACGAACGGATATGGCAATTTCTATTGTTATTTTTATGGTTCGGTAAAACAAGGGGCTCGTGGCTAAATAATAACAGCCGTTTCTTGGATGGGTGACCATCCATTATATACCGAGACTCCTCCGTGCCTCGGAAGCCGTTGGTCCCGGCTGTCATTCGTAGATTTTTGACAGTCGTGACGGGTCGTCAAAAGCCCGAAAATCTGACAACCAGTCTTATAAAGGGGTATCGTGTTACCCAGTAGCTGGGTTGTAGAGGTCTGATAGGCAGTCGCTTCATATAAAATACTGGTCCGGTTAGACTGGAAGCCGATCGGCGGCCCCAATTTAGTTGGGAAAAGGCTAGGCAGATTGATTGATTGGTGACTGGTAGAAAATGCCTATGGCATTAATTCCGCCTCTGTACATTTATGTGCTTAAAGTATTAAATTAATAAATTGATGGTTTCATAAAACATGTAGATGTGAGCTGTGTTATGTTTTTTTTCACATAAATACCTTATGTAGTAGTTTTTAAGCCCGTTAAGTAATAATGAGAAATGTGCAGTATTAAGATATGTATAAAAAAAAACAGCACGATCTCAACATCTAAATATACACCGTGACATTTTAGTCGACTTAACAAAAGCAGCCCACTTCATGTATCCAATGACTACTGAATATTCATTAAAAAAAAATGATATACATCGTGACATTTTAGTCTTTTGACAAAGGGCCACTCAATGTACCCTACATAAAATACCTTTAGGAGAAATAACAAAAAAAAAAAAAAAAAAATTACAGAACATATATATTTTTTCCATTTTGTTAAAAATTACCACAAAAATAGACTCTCAGTACGATACCTAACAACACCCTCATGGATTGGACAGGTTTTTTTTTACATATTGTATACGGTATTTATAACAAAAAACAATTTTTAAATTTTTTGTCTTTATGTCTGTTTGTTCCGGCTAATCTCCGAAACGGCTGGACCGATTTCGACGGGACTTTCACTCGCAGATAGCTGACTTTATAAGAAGTAACTTAGGCTACTTTTATTTCAGAAAAATAATTAGGTTCCACGCGGGTGAACCCGCGAGTAGCAGCTACTACTAGGTAATTAAAACCACGTGTACAAATAGTACCGAAGAGACATTTTTTTCTAGAAAACATAAAGCTATTATTGCTCGCTAAACATAATTAGTATGATAATTTAGTTTTTTCTGAAATATCTTGTTAAATTGAAGGCCAAACAACATGGATGTTATTATAAAAATTAATTTATTATGCATACGGGGAATCATGTGTTAGGGGAAATACATAATATTAG
The DNA here is from genome assembly GCA_916610215.1 of Omphaloscelis lunosa. Taxonomy (NCBI): domain Eukaryota; kingdom Metazoa; phylum Arthropoda; class Insecta; order Lepidoptera; family Noctuidae; genus Omphaloscelis; species Omphaloscelis lunosa. Next base: position 2,353,774 of record OU744272.1, on the reverse strand, counting down.
GAATTTGCGTATAAGTAGTTTCCAACCCTTCAATTTTTTTTGTGAATATTTGTAATCGCGAAAAATAAAAAATAAAAAAATGCTTGGTTTTTAAAACCAACGCTTTGACTAACAAATCTTGTTAAAATTTACATCTGATTTTATACTACTGTATTCGCTAAGAAAAACCTACATTAAAATTAACCCACCGCGAGGGCTCCCGACATCCCATATGCGACTAGGTGAACCTTCCAGGACTGAACGTGTTAACCATACATTTTTGACGTTTAAAGTTAAACTGATTTGTGGCAATGGCAATAGACTCGCCACTTATTACATGGGCCTTAAACATAACTGGCGAAGTGTGGGTGTACTATAGGTACACCACTGCCTAACCCTTCGAGGAATACAGGCATGATGTTATGTAATGTTAATAATGATCTTCACACAATTTCGTAATCGTCTTCCAAAGTAAGGAAACAAGTAGGTGGCATATTTCGCCAGAAATAAAACAATACTGTTTCATGGTAATCCTATGAAATGTGATTGAGCAACTGACGAATGTCGAAACAATCACAACAATGAGGCGTTGTTAGAAATTTTCGTGGTCACGCTTACGACGGTAATGTACTGTACAAATTTTTGGGACTTTACAGTAATGGTATTTCTGCAACTATTTTATTAGACTACAAGGAGCGAGAAGGAGTGATACATATAAATTTTGATGGACGGAGAGGGAGAGGAAGGCCAAAGAAAAGAAGGATGGATTTTGTGAGCAATGATATGAAAGAGAAGGGAGGGAATGATAGCGTGACGGTTGACAGGAGAGAATGGAAGAAAAAAGTGTGCGCCAACCCCACGTAACTTGGCACAAGGGCAGGAAGATTGTGTTGAATGACTACAAGGATTTTTCTCGGAGTTCCAGAGAGAGGTGGTGGTGCATGCAACCAAGCTAAAATGGTAGTGATACAGTTTCTCAGACAAGAGCATACAAAATAAAAGATGAAGAAATTATGCCCAAAGTTGTTAATTTCTTTTCAGTGGGTCATGTACCCTAGCAAGAACATTATGAATTTAAATAATCGTAATGGTAGCAGTATGGTGTTTCTAGCTGGCCTTACCCAAACATTTCAAACATCAAAAGTCATTTATTCAAATTAGGCTGAGAATCAACACTTTTTGAACGTCAAAATCACTTAAGACAGTCCCCCAAAACGCCCGCTCTTCACCACTTCCTAGTGCTTTAGCTGGGAAGAAGAAGTGGCGCAACAAACTCCCTATTTGTCAAGGAAGATACTTGTCGAACTTTAGCGATCACATAGCGCTGTTACAATTTCCACTGTCGACAGTAAAATCTTGTTTGATGTAAGTAAGTACAAGAGGACTAATGTGACGTGACGGAATCCGGCCCCAGATCTTGGGGGCGGCAAACCGTGGCTCGTGCCTCGGGCGCTAACTTCAAGGAGTGACAAATTTAAGCGTAGCAGAAAAGTGCACCACCCAGCACACCACAACATTGCAATAAATGAGACGCGCAGCACATTTGTAATCTTTATATTTTTTTCTTTTTGTGCAACAGTTTCGGCGTCCCTTTTGGATTGGCGCATTATCGATCGATAACATATGCGCCAAAATTTTAATTTCGAGATCATTTTCATTTCGCGTGCTACCTTAGCGCCCCCCGCTAATCCTTTATGGAATATGGAATAAAGGATTGGCGGGGGGCGGCAGACAGCGGAATTTACCCCGCCTCAAAAAAAAAAAATCTAGATCCAGGGCCGACTGAATCAGCGACAGACCTGACCTTCATTGACTGCTAGTCCTTACCACATGACGTGCTCAAATCAAACAATTTATTTGTCTCAATTTGTTTATGACCAATCTTATTCAGCACATGGGTGTCAATGTAGTTCTTCTAGAGCTATTGTGATAGAGCAGAGGCCTTTTTTGTTGATGGCAAATAACTGTCGTAATTGGTAAATCCGCTGAGTGTTCAAGATGTTTGTAAAAGCGTGATGAGGAAAAATTTATGGACTTTGTTTTTCTTAACGACCTTTGTGGTGGCCAGACAGTTCGATTGAAGCTGGTCTATTATTCTATGGAGTGTTACATACATCCCATGCCGATTTCGGCTACGGTGACTGTTTTTGTTTCCGACAACGTTGACTATAGGTTACGGGCGTGTCCTCTGATGTGGCCAATGTAATAATCCTGACTGTGAAGGTTCCCATTGTGGTAATGATATTGTACGTTTGTTGGTTTACTCTTGAGGTAATAATATCCCTTCCGCTGGTCGCTGGTTTTACCAAATGCCTTTAAACAGGTCTATCCATAATAGGGATGATAACAAAAATAAAAAGTTGTCCTTCAGGTAGATTATATAAAAATATATTGATATAAAAATATTTGACACGTATTTTTTCTTATTTTACGTTATCAAAAGATTACGGCGATAAATTGAGTTAAAATGTGCCATGACGTCACGAGTATGTAGATTTTATACTTACTTGTGATGCAGCGCACTCCCCAACTTTAATGCGTTTTATTTAAGTCATTTTTTATTAATATAAGAACGCAAAAAATACGTGTCTAATTTTTTTTAATTATCTGACTGACGGATTAAATAGTTTTTTTTTTTTGATCCGCGATTTTGCCAATTCCGCCCAACCAGAGGGATCTATTTTGCATCTCTTCGTATGTCTTTTCGAACGTTTTTGTATCCGTACGTACGTATTTGTTGGATGTCTTTGTGTTTTTGAAACTCACTCGCCGAATGGTGTTCGGTGCAACCCTGGGTAGTCACTTAGTCAGTCCTGCTAACATCCCCCAAAGTGGCTAGTGCCGAGATGACATGAGCTATTGTACATTGCTCTGCAGAAATACGAGGAAATTCAGCTTCAAAATTATTCCATCATTGTTGGAAACGACAATTAATCCTTTCATTCCTGTGAAAAATATAAGACAAAGACAATATTCTCAAAATGCAACAGCTTTATGTTCCCTCTCCAACCAACTTTGCCTCGGCGTCATAATTTCATGTCAGGAATTCAGGATGTAATACTGGCACCTGACAGTATGTGGTATTTGGCACTCAGCCGAAACAACGTTAGGATGAAAGCTAACAAATGTCACGTAGCGCTTTACGAGTTTTGAACGATTCAATACTAAAATTCCTCATAGATCAACCATTAGTACTGGTTTTTAGGATATTTCCTGGATGAGCGAAATTGGGGCTTTTGTCGCTCGAACAGTCAGGCCCAAAGAAGAGGCACGTAGTGTTTCATGCGCACCTTTATGGGAGCCCTCCCCTGCGGTCGTGGGATCGGCTGTACTAGGTGATGGGGACCGCTAGGTGTGGCGGGCTGATACCAGTTGCGGCGAATGTAAAAGTATATCCCGGGCCCTGACTCATGGTACTATAAGGAACCGTGGGGCTCTAGTCGTTAGGAGTTTGACATAACCCTCCGTTCTCCCCAGATGAAGAGTATCCATGAGGGTATCCCTATGGAAAAAAAAGGATATTTCCTGAATAGACCGACTCGTTCGTCTAGTGGTTGTTAACGCTGACTGAAGAGCGAGGTCCCTGGGCTTGGTTCCAGGGTTGAGCAGTGGTACTGGGTTTTTCCATCAGGAAATTCTCAGTAGCAGTCTTGATTCAGGATTTGTGCCCGGATCATGGCAATAGTCTGACTCCGAAATACGTTACACAAGGGGCTTGAAACATGTACGGCAAAATGTCCCATTTAAAACAAAAAAAAATTAATTTCTAGATAGTTTTTTTTGGCAGTTATTATAGCGTACCTACATAGGTCTGCAAGGGTTCTTGGAAATTCGACTTGAAAACTCAGAGTAGATAGCTTCATAATATTACGCTTGTTATACCCAAATGGTTAAGCAGAGGTGTACCTATAGTAACACCCACATTTCGCCAGTTATGTTTAAGGCGACGATAACCAACTTTTAATGATTTTATACTGAAGATCACGTCTAAACGAGTGACTATTAACACTACTCGTCTTCAGATTTGGAAAAAATATATGTTACATTAGAGCATTTTTTTAATAACTTAGTATTAGTATATTTTAGATTATGTTTATATTACATAGTGAAATTAATTTGTAAAGTAATGTTGTATGTAAATCTATCAAGCGTATTTTTCTGAAACCTACACCTATTTAAAGATAATTTAGCTATTGATATTTTAGTAACGTGTTTTATGAAAATACCTTTTGTTTTATGTATAATAAATTAATAATGCGTCTAATTTGTGACAGCGCTCCTTGAAGGGCGAGTCACGCATCCTATTACTGGCTGGACGTACGACGCGTTGCGTGAACTCAGACCACGCAAGCTAACCCACTCAAGGTCACTGGCATATATCTGCGTCTAAGTCCCATGTAATAGGGGGCGAGCCTATTGCCATCAACCGGGCACGAATCCAGACTTCGGGCTGCTACTGAGAAATTCCTGATGGAAAAACCTTATACTTAACACTTCTACAGAAACAGTCTAAAGAGTACATAGAACGCAATGACCTTATACACAAAGTCGCGAACAACGACTAAGCCTTCACAATAGTGCAGAGTACTTCACTAGCCAACACATAGCTGCATATAGCACCGCTCGGCCTCGCTGGTGCAAAGACCCGGTCAATAAAGCATAAATTGACATAATTGGAGGGACAGTAGCGTCGTCTGTTATACTGATAACTACGTATCAGTTTGCATAAGTGTTGCCAGCCGTACCAAACTAAAAAGCAGCAAATAAACCATTAAAAAAACAAAACAGTAGTTTAGTAATTTCAGAACAATAATTCCACTGTGTAGCTGATAAAGAAGAAAAAATGTTGAAAATTCGAAAAGGCGTACCTTCAACACTTACTTTTTTATAAATTTTGGGTTTAATACCAGAATCAGTAGACGGTAGACCTTGTTTGAATCCCACACGAAAAGCAAAAAACAAGCATTTTGGAGTTTTTACTTCAGATGGCGCCTAAAGTACAAAAAAGCAGTAGAAATATTATGGACTAAAACCGCAGATTAATACCAATGGTTCACCCCGCAAAATCATTTAAATAAAAATCGACTCTTGCTGCGACACAATAAAGTACAATTCAGGTCGCGCAGCGCTAATTACCTACCTGGAAGGTGCCTCTCTTTCTATCGCGTGACTCTTACATCTTCTGACTACGTTACGCTCACTGAATTGGCCCGACAAGACGGGCCCGCCGCGTACTTATAGCTTCATACCTGAATTGCGAAGTGTCCCATCTGTATTCATCTGTGCTAATACAGAAAACAGGAATGCCATCGAAAGAACAGTAGATCTACTTCATCTTGTGTTAAAACAATAAGGTTGTCAACACTGGTTTGCATATAAATATATCATCTATGTACACATGATACTGTTCCATGACAGACTGATAAGTCACATACCGCACACACAATGCACAGTCATGAGGTATAACTTTAGGTGTAGTATCATAACATAACATCACGTCTGCAATCCTCGAAGGGTAAGGCAGAGGTGTACCTATAGTAATACCAACATTTCGCGAGTTATGTTTAAGTCCCATGTAATAGGGAGCGAGCCTATTGCCATCAACCGGGCACAAATCCCGATTCCCGGCTGCTACTGAGAAAGAAATCCCTGATGGAAAAAGTACCTAATACAATTGAAGAATTTTTCAGTTCGTGCCATTAAAGATGAGACTTGACACACCACGTTGTTTGACTTGCGCAGTAGACGATTTATGGGTCAGTTAAACGCTATGAGGTCTGCGCCGGGGCGTCATCGGCGGGCGGAGAGCGGCAGGAGGCGCGATCGAGTCTCATCTTTTGTAGCACGTATGGTGCCAACTACTAAACCATTTACTTGAACTTTGAATCGGTAATTGTAGTCAGAAAGTCAAAGCTGTTACCCGTTTCAACCCGTATATTCAAATAGATGAGATTCCACTAACAGACGGTTGAAGGGTTTGTACTTTTTACGCCGACGAGATCACGAAGATCATCATCATCTGCCTAGCCCTTTCCCAACTATGTCGAGGTCGGCTTCCAGTCTAGCCGGATGCAGCTGGACACCAGTATTTTACATGGAGCGACTGCCTATCTGACCTCCACAACCCAGTTACTGGGTAATACGATACCAGTTTGTAAGACAGGTTGTCAGATTTTCTTGGTTTCTGTCTAAAGAAAGAAAGAATAACGTTTATTTGGACACACTTCAGTTCAGTTTAGTTGGACTTCCCGTAACGACTGTCAAAGATCTAAAAATGACAGCCGGGACCAACCAATGGTTCAACGTGCTTTCCGTGGTACGGAGGGGTCTTCATTCATGTTATGGATGATGGTCACCTATGCACAGACCGACTTCGACAAGCGTACCCACTAGCCGACGAAGTTACTGAGCCCAACTAGTAAATAAAAGATAGGCATCCATATTTTAAATAACATTGCTTGCGTTTTGTATTTGTTCAACTGCGGTCGTCTGTACCTAACGATAAGACCGGTATACAGGGACACAATACACACTGAATCATTTATTGTCCTCGATAACTGCGTTATTGAACGCAGTCCTCGAAACAAGGCTTCAATTAAAGTCAATTTCAATACAACGCATTTCATTGATGTTTGAATGAAAATAATTAATGTTAATTATGTAGGTACCTCTTGCTGGAATGAAACATTTAATTATGATCTTATTTATAAAAGACCTTTATCATTTATCATTCTTTATATTTTACAATTCAACATTTTTTTTCCCGTTAATGAGGTTTTTCTAAAATGACGATCACTAGATGGCAGCACTGAGACGTCAGGTCCGGGCACATGACAAAAGTGTAAAAGCGCCTGTATTTTCTTAAGTCGTGACTGAATCATGAACGAATGAATGTAACAAATGATGAACGTCATCCATCATTATGGGGATATAGGAGAGGTCACTTGCAACCAAATGACCCCTGATGACCCTTATGCCAGTGTCAACAATTTTAAAATGTACGAAATAAAATGTCAAACGACTCGATTTTTTTTACTTTTGCATAAGTTAAAGGGTGCATTTGGTTTTAAATGACCTTTCCTACATCCTCTAATCATAATGGATTGCCGACATAATTATAACCAATAAATGGTGGCGTGAATTTTTTTGAAAACCCTAATTAACAGTGCCGTAAGTATATTTAATATAAAGAGCCCATAAGATATGCCAGCTTTGTCTTTGAGACAGGAATGGTAACGCATACCGCCTCTGGTAGGTATTGGAGATGTCCGTAAAGGCGGCTGTAAGCACTTACTAACAGGAACAGGTGGGTTAGTGGTTGGCCACTTAATGACACGAATGAATTTTATTAATACTTAAAGGCATTTGTCAAATAGTAGGTATATACAAAGCTGGAAGACTTCAGAAAAGATAGGATTGTGTGAGGAATGATATTAAAGAGAAAGGAGTGAATGATAGCATGACTGTTGACAGGGGAGAATGGACGAAGACAACGTGGTGCGCCAACCCCACGTAACAAGGGGCGCCAACCCCACGTAACATGGGGCAAGAACAGGAAGATGATGAGGTATATATACCATATAAACAAAGCTTCCTTTTCTGTTGAAACGTAACTAAAATTGATGCAGCACACGCGTACAAAACCGTGAGGAATTGCCAAACCGATATCAAAACACATCTCTAAAGATTGTAGATTTAAAAAATACTCCGCAAAAATAAAACAAGAGCTATCGTACAGTTTTATCAAGAAAACGTCATGGAGACATTTAAGTGATTACTATCTTTTCGTAACAACTGACGTATTTTTACGATTAGCAGCCGGTTCGGTGCGACAATACTTAGGTAACGGTATACATGTTACGTTATATCTGCGAACATATGAACTGCAGTTAACCATCCACTACATACCGCGATCCCGTCGTGCTTTGGAAAGCATAAGCAGTTGGTCCCGGCTGTCATTCGTAGATCTTTGACAGTCGTTACGGGTCGTCAAAAGCCCGAAAATCTGACAGCCAGTCTTACCAAGGGGTATCGTCCTACTCAGTTATTGGTTTGTGGAGGTCAGATAGGCTGTCTCTTCATGTAAAATACTGGTATTCAGCTGCAACCGGTTAGACTGGAAGCCGGCCACCAAATGGCTAGGCAGATTAATATTGATGTTTTTACGAATGCAGCCAGTTCGGTGCGACAATGGTTATGTAACGGTGTATGTTACGTTATGTGTGCACGCACGTTAACTTCATCATACAGTTTTAGACGTAACAACGGATTTTTGACTCGCTCTGAGTGCAACTTTGTCTGTAAACGTACACGATATAGAAAAAATTAAGGAAATCTTCGGATCAAATAATTATCATGTGGATAGACCGAAACCAAGCTTGATGGTTTAGGTTTAAGTTAGCACTTAGAGTAATTTTTCTTTAGCCTTCATTGGCCCCGTTTCTTCCATTTCTCTATCAGATCTAGAGCTTTTTCTTGCCAATTATTGAGGATTATACCACAGACGACCTGCCAATCTGCCATGTTGACTTCGGTCTGCCTTGCTCAGTATGTCAGGGCTAACACGAGTCCATATTTTGCCGGGTTTTGAGCCCGAAAATATTTAAGCTGACTATCAGTATCTTCTATTAATCAGCCAACTATATTGCTGTCGAGTAACAGTCTATGCAGTTAAATATTTAAAAAAAATGCAAGAGTTTCTGCCATCTTATACCTGACATCAGCACGTTTAGCATGACCACAATTGAAACGGGTTTTATCGACGAAAGAATAGAGAAAATGACAGATAAACAATCACAATCTGTCATTTTGTCTATTCTTCCGTCGACAAAAACCGTAGAAAACCGGTTGCTATGGTTGTTATCCTACGCGTGCAGATTAACGTACAGCGGAAATCCCAACAGCGACTCACAAAAACTAGTAAACATAAATACTGCTGTAATCTCAATAACAACTGTGACGTCCATAGCGCGATCACAAAGCTGTTTTGATACAAACCGAAAACCACATGTGCAAATATTAAAAAAAAGAGTTCATGCTAACACACGATTTTATTATTTACTACTTATGACGTAGCTCTTTGAGCCAATATTATTTTAGGAATTAATGTAAACTAATATTAAAAAGAGGAAAGATTTGTATTTTTGTGTGTAACGAATAAACTTAAAAACTACTGGACCGATTTGAAAAATTCTTTCAGCAATGGATAGCTAGCTACATTATCAGCAAGTAACATATGCTATATTTTATCCCCGTACTCCCACGGGAACGGGAACTACGCGGGTGAAACCGCGTGACGTCCGCTAGTCTATACTATTCCTAACTAATATTGTAAATGCGAAAATGAGTTTGTTTGTTACGCTTTCACGCTAAAACGACTGAACGGATTTGGATGAAATTTGGCACATGGGTAGACCATGACCTGGGTTAGGACATAAGATACTTTTTATCCCGATGTTTCCACGGTATCAAGACTTATTCGGAAGAAACCGCGGGCCACAGCTAGTAATATAATAAAGCTGAAGAGTTTGTTTAAACGCGTTAATTTCTAGAACTAACAGTCGAATTTGAAAATTTCTTGTTACGTTTGATAGCCGAATTCTTGAGGAAGGTTATAGGTTATTTACCATCACGCTGCGAACCTTAGGAGTCCAGCAAAATGAAAAAAAAAGTCAGAAAGAACGCCGTTTTCTCCTAAAAAACGAAGTAATAACACGGGCTGTCGATGTGATGCTATAATTATATTTTATAAATTTCACACGGACAAAGAAGCGGGCAAATCTAATTTACTATATCGATGATGACGGTGCTATTGAGCTTACATTATTTTAGGAATTAATTATTTATAACTAGCTGCGCCCCGCGGTTTCACCCGCATAAGTCTCGATCCCGTAAAAATATCGAGATAAAAAGTTTCCTATGTCCTTCTCCGTGTCATGGTTTACCCATACGCCAAATTTCATCCAAATCCGTTCAGCCATTTTAGCGTGATGCCGTGACCAAGGGAAATAGGGATTCATTTTTATATATATAGATAATAGAAGGAAGGAAAAATAAGAGACTGATGAAAAATTTGTGGTTTCCGGCGAATAAGACGGACATTTGCATATGGGTGGTGCCGTAAGAGCCAGTGTTTCTAGTAATCAGGATGTTGAGCGTCGCCCTGTCTGCTAATAACAACATACTGAAGTTTGCGGTCACTTGTCTGACGTATGGGCTCAGATTACTACTACATAATAAGATGCCCATCTGTATTCTAGAAAAGGGAAGACAGAGCGTCTGCAGTACACACAGATACATATCAAGGTATACCATTTCCAGTTTAAGCTCACCTCTCATTGCACGGAAACCCTATACAATTCGAGATCAGTTTATAACGGAAATATATAGCTTGATATACATGTGTATATCCACATTTTCCATATCCAAAGGCATTTATTAAAATTAGGCTGAGCATCAGGGCTTTTTGAACGTCACAGTTACATAAGACAGTCCCCCAAAACGCTCACCTTTCACCACTTCCTAGTGCTTTAGCTGGGAAGAAGTGGCGCAACAAACTCCCCAAGAACACATCTGTCTGTTAGGAGAACTTGATTGATTCAGGCGTGACCTTGCGGAAATCCATTATAAAATGATGATGTGGATATACACACATCAAAAGTGTCTAGGGATCAAGCATTTTTATGCGGATTTCTTGAGATTGAGATGTGGCTTTCTAATAAATTTATGATTATATAAATTTATATGGATCCTTTTTGGTGCATTTCATAATTTGAAACAGGAACTGTTAATCAAATTCGAGTAAAAGATGAAAATCAGCTGTCAATATTTTCCCTATAAAAACATACAACGCATTGAAGACATTATTAGTGCTACTGTTTCCCTACTACTGATTAAAACCAACGTTATTATGGAGCGGCGACGTCATTTAAGCAGGGAAGAAATGCTCAGAGCCGTGGGAATGATAGAAGCTGGTTCCCGGCAACGTACTGTGGCTTTAGCTCTGAATACAAGTCAGAGTGTTATCAGTCGACTTTGGACACGTTACCGAAGCACTGGTACCGTGGCTGAGCGCCATGGAGGACGGTATCGCTGCACCACACGGAGACAAGACCGATACATTCAAATCTTAACTCGAAGAGCTCAAACAATAACCGCCATGATGTTAGCCGTGAGGCTTCATCACTCTTCAGGGAACTTAATTAGCGACCAAACAGTCAGAAACCGCTTGCATGAAGTGAACCTTCATTCCCGAAGACCGCTACGGGTACCACCTATAGCAATGCACAATCGTAGGATTCGATATCAATGGGCTCTTGAACACAGAAATTGGGCAGAAGAACAATGGCGTTTCGTGTGCTTTTCTGATGAGTCTCGTTTTGGTATGAGACCGGATACAAGACGTATACGACACTAGAGAACCCCTGGACGCCAACAGCGATTAAAATCCTGCCAGGAAGTCCATCCTTATAGTGGTGGAACCATCATGGTATGGGCGGGTATTTGGATCGGCGGAAGAACTGAGTTGATTAGTATCAGAGGCAACCTCAACGCTCAAATTTATGCTGAGAGTATTGTATCTGACGTCATCGTTCCTCTACAAGTGCAAATCGGTCCCTTATTTCAGTTAATGCATGATAATGCACGACCGCACACCGCAAGAGTTGTAAGACAGACTCTCGCCGCAGCTAACATCAATGTCCTGCTCTGGCCTGCTCAGTCGCCAGACTTGAACCCGATTGAGCATGCATGGGATATGCTACAGAGAAGAGCTCTGCCGAATATGGAGGGTATCCAGTCGCAAGAAGACCTTTTTTTGTTGTTGCAACGAACATGGGCGGCCATTCCACAGCGTGATTTGGATGAACTCATTTTGAGTATGCCAAACCGATGTTCTTGTGTTGTTAGTGTTCGCGGTAGAAACACGGATTATTAATTGTTTAAGTTACCCAATCAAATTTTAAAGAAAACTGTTATTTCAGTCTTTTTTTCGAACTTTAATGTTAGTGGTTCAAATGTCAAAAATCCCTTTATTAGGAAAATGGCAAATTTCTTTATTAATGCAAAGGTGACTTGGTTTATCGTTACTGTGACAAACGAAAACACTTTATTTGATGAATCCTTAAAGAAAATTTTAATTAATATCAATCAGGAGAAAAGTTATTGCAAAAATATATGTTGATCCCTAGACACTTTTGATGTGTGTATTTAGTAACCTGTTTCGCTTAGCTATTTCTAAAGATACTTAAAAAGACCCTGGAAAAAATCGAGACGTGTTTCACCTCTCAACGAGGCATCCTCAGGATGACGATTGACTTGTCGCGAACTCGAACACGGCGTGTTGCCACACCAAGCACCGAGCGCAGACTCAAACTTGATTCTTAAATCCAGACTGCTGCTGAGAATGCCCTATGGAGACATTTTGCTTGCCGACCTTGGAATTGAACCCTTCTTCATAGACCATTTTGTAGAAGAATGTCAGTATTCAGTAGTGAAACTTTCCATAGAAATATGATGAAATCTGATCCAATACCCATTTTTATGCTTATTTTAGTATAATGACCTAATATTTTGTATTCAGTATGTATTTTTTCCGTTGCAAACATACATGTATTGGGGTTTCTAGGTGACCACTGACCAGGAAGTTTTGAAATAAATTCACAGTACGAAAATATATTTGTTTTCATACTCATGTCACATCAAAGTCTTGAGTATAAATGTGGATGGCTCTAAGAGTAGGGGAAGACCAAAGAAAAGATAGATGGACTGTGTGAAAGATGATATGGCTAGAAAAGGGGTGATAAGGGGAATGATTGGCATGGCACATCATATTCATGTGGCACATGTTATAGTTGTTGGCATAGCATTATCATCTGCCTAGCCTTTTCCCAAATATGTTAGAGTCGGCTTCCAGTCGAACCGTATGCAGCTGATTACAGACTTGTGATGTTACCCTTACTAATGGAAAATGGTTAAGTACCAAGGTTTAGGACACCGGCATCACCCAGAGGATTTCCGTTGGATTGCTGACTTTACGAGATACAGTTGCCCTGGTACCATGAGCCTGTAGTTTTAACGGGACTCATACTTGCCCAAAAAAGAGAAAACATAGTTAGGTAATTTGGACAAGAGGTATTGTGTGAGTTCCCATGCAAAAAACATGAAGTTTTCTAAAATCTTTGCTACTATTTACATTCTGAAGACATTTTCGCTCTTATTCTCCGTCTTCAGAAAAATTCAGGGAATCTTTCAAAAATATCAAAAACTAGAGAAGCTCCTACAAGGCTAAAGACTCGCTTCCTATTACATGGATCTTAAAAATAACTGGTAAAATGTAGGGATACGATAGAATACACCTCTGCCTAACCCTTTGGTAAATATAGCTGTGAAGTTATGTGTAAGAAGCTTCTATTTTATGGAAAAACACTCCCACTAGTACGCGAGCAACAAAAATAACGCTGAAACCAACAAAAACAGCCTTCGTTTACTCAGTGTTAAATAACATTCTGAGTATTGTGACGTTTACCACGTTCGTGCTCGCTTAGCTGCGTACGCGCAATTAGGTACGTGGTTGTTATTCGATTAACGAATTTATTTAAATCGGTGTTATGTAGTCGTGTTAAACATCGATGATAGAGCTTATGTCCAGTTATAATACTGTTTACTGTGAACGGATTGGTGTAGCATGTCTCATGGGCATGAGGAAGCGAAGACTATGTTGGTGATGTAATGAATGCTACTGATGCAGTTGCTCGTTGCTTAGTTCTAAGCGATTTTTGTTTTATGGTACTAACAACAGTAACAACTCGTTGAGAAAAAAAAATGTAGAAGTAGACTAGAACTGACTAAAATACTTGAGAATAAAACGGACAGAAATCAATCAAGTGATTTATTCAAACTAGGCTGTTTTTTTATATAGGGCGTCTCGTAGTTGACCTCTAAGATCATGACTACTTAACCGGGCTTTCCTGTGGGTGCCTTAAGCTTTAATACCTCCAGCCAGGAGTCATTCAACTATGCCAATTAAAACTAGGTGAACGCTCGCTAAGGGCACCCCCTGTGGGGTACGAACCTCGGCTTAGGGCGTCAATCGGAGGGAGGACATCAAGGATGGGACGGACTGGAAAACTAGGCTGAGAATCTGGACTTTTAGAACCTCAAAATTACATAAGACAGTCCCGTAAACGCCCACCCTTCACCACTTCCTATTGCTTTAGCTGGGAAGAAGAAGTGGCGCAACAAACTCCCCAGCAGCACAGCTGTCTGTTCAGTTAGAAAAGCGATGCAGTCTTATAGTCTTATGGCATTTATTAGAACTAACACCATTAAGAGCAGATGTCGAGAGACTGGGCATTTGAAAAGCAGGGATTAGTAGGATACAATTCACTTCGTCATATTACAATGAATATAAACCTAATGTGGTGGTATTGTACCACAACCACAATCGCAGTCTCAAAAGCGCAATAAATAAACACAAAAAAGAGCTTTATATAAAACGATGCCCGCATACAAGTTTAATTTTCTAAAAGCCCTCTAAAACTGTACTAACTCTTATGCGTATAAAAACACCAGTGGCTTAGGACAACCCGCATTACGATCCGATACGGCCTATCCCTTGCTGCTCTCTCCCAGGGATGCTCAAAGCCGAGGTCCGAATCGAATTATCCATACCCCACTTCACGCGTAGCATGACCACCATAGAAACGAGTTTTGTCGACGGAAGAATAGACAAACTGACAGATTGTGACAGTTTATCTGTCATTTTGTCTATTCTTCCGTCGACAAAACCCGTTTCTACGGTGGTCATGCTACGCGTGCAGGACAGCGATTACACGCTAAGGGCACCCCCTTAGCATGTAGTCGCTTACATTATAAGTTTTATGCCCTGGCTGGAGGCCTTAATTTATTAAGGTATCCACAGATTAGCCCCGTTAAGCAGCCGACAACATCCTATGCTGACCTTCGTGAGGCCATACACAAAAAATAAAAACAACCCGCATTAGGGAACCGTGCTTCGCTCCGTTGCACATTGACTTTTTAACACAATGGAGAGCAGCCACGGTTTATTCGTTTCGGTCTCACATAGTTTTTGACGTTCTTATAAAATTTTACTCCTTATCAATTTTATATTTGACAATTTATTTTATTTTTTCCACTCTGACATTTTTATAATTTTTTGACAATTTTATTTAATGAATATTTTAAAATTATTGCATTTTGGATTTTTATCTGTGAGTTGTATTATTTAAATGTAACTATGGACTAGATTATTGTCTGAAATAAATAAATTAATAAATAATAGTGTGACCAACAGTGTTATTAAAGAATCATTGTCCCTGTTTAGTTGACTTTTAATTCACTACAATGGTTTACCCTTTTTAAGGCGTTCCGTCAATCCTTTTACACGAGTGACCTGTGGGTATCATACACGCGCCGAGCATACAACGTGTTCAATTTAATAATGCTTTTAGGATGCTGTTGGGGCTGCCATGGCGTTGTAGCACTTCAGGTATGTTCGCGGAGGCTCGCACAGATGGTTTCCATGCCATCATGCGAAAGAAAGCGGCCTCCTTACTACAGCGCCTGCATGGTAGTGACAACAGCATTCTAAAAATGATCGCTGCCAGACCGGACTGTCCCTTTCAGGGACACTGGGTGGGGACAGTCATAGGTCTGCGCAAATAAATAATTTGTAAAAAAAAATAACAATACTAACCTACTTATTTAAGCACCATTGTTACTAACACCACTATACTAACAAAATTATGGACCTTAATCTGAAATAAAGTTTTATTTAATTTAATTTATTGGCTAAATGGTGGATGGGTGACCATTCATTATATTTTATATGGAAACCCTTCCGTGCCTCAGTTGGTCTTGGCTGTAATTCATAGATCTTTGACAGTCGGTACATAGTCAGAAGCCCAAAAGTCTGACAGCCAGCTTTACCATGGGGTATCGTGTTACCTATCAACTACGTTGTGGAGGTCAGATAGGCAGTCGCTCCATGTAAAATACTGGTGTTCAGCTGCATCCGATTAGGCTGAATTGCTGAGAGCCGACCCCAACAATAATCGGGAAAAAGCTCGGAGATTGATTGGTTCATTAAGAGTATTTAGGCAACAAGACCGTGAGAGAGTAATCGCTTGTGCACGACCAACCTTTAAACAGCTTTTGTCGTGATATGAAGATTAACCAACTGTCAAGACACAGTATCAGAAATCAATCTTTTGAATCATTTCTTCTACGTAGAGTTTCAGGGTTCATTAAAGCATACCTATGTGTGTTTGTACTGGAAGGTTTTATTTTATAAAGACAGCTCTACATTCGAACTCTCTGACAGTTGATATTTAAATAGAATTTTAATATGATTTTGAGGAAAAAGTCACAGAGTCGCGCCCGACGCTGACAAGCGTTTAGATTAAAATGTACATGTTATGAATAATTCTTAAACCATTATAGAAATGACCTGACCTGTGTTCACAAATAAAGCTTTCTGATTTCTGAATATTACTGCAAGAAACCCTTTTATTAATCAACTTACAAAAAGGACGAGGTTATATATTCGTAGCGTATGTTTTTTTTTAAATTATGTATGTCCGCCCATTTCTCCGTCAATGTGGACCGATTTTGAAAATTCTTTCTTTGTTTAAACGAAAGAATTTTCAAAATTATAATTATGATGTTATAATTATGATTTTGACATTATAGTTGTGATTTTGACATTAATATTGATTGTGTTGATATTACTAGTAACTATGACTAAAGTTTGCCAAATATTATCATGTAAGTACTAACATTAGTGTTTAAGATGTGTATGTAATTACTAACAAATTGGATTGAATGATCTTACAATAAAATTATTTGATTTGAAAGGGTATGCTCTCAAGGTGGTTCCATATAAATTTTATTAACTTTGCTTGGACAGTTTTTGTTAGCCCCAATAATACGTATTTTTTCCCACTTAGTATGTGGATGATATAATAAGTAAGTTCCAGTGACTGTTATTTATATTAGCAGGTAGTGAAATTCGAATTTGTATGGGGTAGATACCACAACTAAAAACTGATTTATAAAAACTTTTTCCAAAAAAAATAATCAACCGACTTCCAAAAAAACACTACAAGGTGAAAAATAACTTTAATTTTGGGAGTCGGCGGCAAAAAATGAAAATTCACAACCAAAGACATCGACTACCGAAATTAATTTACCTATGTTATTGTTTTAATGGCGTTAATATTATTTATTAACATTTGAAATTTCTTTTTTTTTTAAAGCAAGAGATTTTTATTCATTTTTGTCCTAATATATTTTTTTTTTACTGCTAATCATACATTTAATATCGTCATTTTCCTGACTTGGCCCTGTCCTTAACACATTTTTGCTTTATCCGCCATTGTTCTTCACATGCATTCTCCTATTTAAGCGTGACCCTTTCCCCAAATTCGTTACGTAATACTTGAAAGCTCCCTAAGGATCGCTCGTTTATTTTTTTTTTTCTATTTTTCACTTTTTAGTTGTGGTACCAACTGCACTATTATAACGTAACTAGCTCTTCTGTTCACAGAAAGAAAGATGGCTGCATCCTACACATAACGACCCAGTTAAGGGCTCCACAATTTCCCCAGCCTACGCAACTCTTTTAACACGAGGAAGCGTAGGTAGTAATTCTATAATTAATTAATGTTTAAACCAGAAATATGCAAATGTGTTTACGAATGCATCGCCACAGCGGCGCCGGCGCAGGTTACCGGTTACGGCGGTTAAAGCAACCTTTCGAATGGAGGCTTTTTAGCTTGAAGCCTCATTGGAGCACTCTCTTTTATTTTACAGAACGTTTTCTCGTTACGTCTAAGGAGTTTTAATGCCATGTAGGTGAAACTAAGATTTATTGTTGGTATTTTTTCAAATTATTTGGCCAAACGTACTTTTTTAGAATTCGTTTTTTATTTTCTTGTCGTGATAGGTGGGCGTTCTGGAGGACTGCCTTATGTAATTTTGACGTTCGAAAAGTGCTTGATTCTCAGCCTAGTTTGAATAAATGACTTTTGAATTTGAATTTATACAATATGAAATAGAAACAAGAAATACCTACACAAAGCTTATAAGTAGTCAAATAGGGTAGTCGACAACGCTGTTCACAGATTAGCTGTAGCATAACGTATAATAGTGAAAATATTCTTTAGGCTAAAAAATTTGAGCGATTTCCTTAGCAATGTCTAGTATGATGACCAACTAATAAGTTTTGTCTTTGGAAAGGGCATTCTATGCTGATTATACCGTACCAAAGTACCTATATCTATAGTATACAACTCACAACAACTAAAGCAAGTTGCAGCAAGATAAACTGTCAGCCCGCCAGATAAGAGGGTTAATAACCTCAGAGATGGTATTAATTATTTAAAAAAAATATACCTAGTTTTTTGATTAAAATATTAAAGTTCAATTCACAAAAGAATGAAGAAATGCAAGAAACAGGAGTTTTGTCATTTAACTCGTACACATAAAAGCCTATTTTGCGATGATACGACGCCATGAAGTTATTCTAATGCACAGGCAGGTGTATCTGTGAGGAAACGAAACATTTTTACGAAAAGTAAATAATTACGTGGCATTCATAATACATTTTGTTACCTACCAGCCGAGTTCCCCTTTCCTTCAAAAACCTAACAATGGACTTAGATAATACGTACGTTAACCAAAAGTTTCTGTTGAATTTCACGTAATTTAAACATTTCATAAAAGGCATTTAAATAATTATCCTTCGTAAAGTCCCTTTTTACGTAACTCTCTCGCAGCGTCCAGGTAGCCCGGTATATCCATTTATAGAAATGATCAATATAAACAACATAGCTACGCGACGTTGCCGCTCTTACATTGAAAACAATCCGCCGTCTCTCTAGAAATGTATGGAAATTGTTAACAGAAACCGAAAAGTTTGTTAACCGATAAAAATTCCTACGGTTACGGCATAAGAGTTTCCCTTTACTAGCAGAACGCGGGAGTTGTGACGTTTCAAAATGGGAATACGATGTAAACAAAAAACCTCTGCAAATGAAACTGAACCTTAGCTGCCTTGAAATAAAGTATAAAATCAACTGGTTTTCAAAATGCAAGATGGCTGTTGGGTTGTCGAGCTATACGAGATATACCGTGTTGAAAATCACGTAGTGTGCTCAAACTGCTCGAAGTTAAAAAGGTTAAAAAAAAAACAGATTGTATACAGAATGTAATTGCGTCGTGATAATAATAAATAACGACATGTTTAATGGAATTGAGAAGCAGGTATTTACTGAAGGAATAATAAACATTTGATCGTAGATATAATTCGAAGAACAACTACTTTTTTAAGTATTGTTTTGACAAAATAGACCAATACGTGAAAGATCCAGTCCAAACACAAACAAAACACAAGGCCAAGGGGTGGAAGGCGAGAGAAGGATCACCTGATTACCCCCTGGCCCCTGTCCCACCCCACTTCTGTAAAAAGTGCTCAAAATAACCAGAAACACGGACAAAAAAGGAACTACAATTTAAATGTAGGGAGTTTAGACGTTTTTCTTTACCAGCAGCGCCACCCACAGATGTCAAGTTAACTGGTCACCCTCAATAGAGCTAGCGAATGTTTTGTTGTCATGCCGACAACTTTGGAAGGGGGCAAAAGTATCGCCATTGAGCCCCATTCATTCTATTTTCGTTTGCTGACATTTATGTAAAAGCAAAAAGTCGTAAGGAGCCAAAACAGGTGGAATAAGGAAATATTCTATTTTGTTACTGAACTGGTACCTGTTGACAGGTCTTACCGCCTACACTGTCCTACCATACCTACCTATTAACACTGTTATTTGGAAATATTGTAAAAGCCAATTATTTTTAGAAGAGTTTTAGCCGGCTCTTCTCCATAAGAAACGACCAGTTGGAAGTTTGGAGCCGTGCACTTAACTTCTGACGTTCTATAAGTGCCCATTTAAGTATTATGTGAAATAAAATAATTTGATTTGATTCAATATGGGCCAGCACTTTGTTGTTTGGGCTTTTTTAAATATTGCATTTGCATATTGCATATAATATTTCGGGGCGAACTAAGAGTAGGTATACCTACCTAAGTATTGAATGGAGAATTCTTTTCCATAAAGTCAAGTGTACCTAGCGTTGCCATATCTAAAAATTAGAAAACCGGACTTACCCGCTAAAAAAGTTGGACTTTTGGGTCCCACGGCCGGACGGACGCAAAAAAAAAAAACGATTTTCGACTAAAAGTTCAAAAATAAGTTTTTTATAAAAAACGTTTTAATCGGTATTACCATTTTCATATTTTTCTTTGGTGAAACGTGCTTGAAAAGGTTAACCTCCTTAATGATTTTATCATAAAACATTTTGTAAGTTACATGTCTTAATTTAAATTCCACAATTAATTTTTTTTTAAATGTTTTCCGATTTTAACCTGTTTCGTCCATTGCTGGCCTATTGGAAAGAATAAAAACCTAACAAAAGCCGGACGGGCCGGACGCAGTCATATTGGCCCGGACAAGAGGTCAGAAAGCCTAATACGGTCCGGCTTTATCCGACGGTTGGCAACTCTAAGTATACCAATAGCAACACATTTGTTGTACAAAAAGCACTCGTGCGTAACGAGCCTAAGGTTGTAAGTTGAAAGGAACACCAAAGTAGGAGTTGGTAAATAAGCATGTTTCTTGTTTTTAAAACAAGCATGCAATTTAACCTTCAAAGTTACGAGACACCGTAAGCACGATTTAACAGTGAATTTGCGTTCACAAATTTATATTGACTTTCATTGCTAAAACTTTTTTTTCATTACAGTATTTAGTGAATTTCTTCCGTCTATGGATTACAGAGTATCTAAAAAAGCATTAAATACGGAAACTTGGTTGTAAATTACGAGGCCACCATAACGAAGTTGATAAATATGAAGTGCCTCCTTTGGTTACAAACACTAAAAATCATCTTCGAAACTGAACCTAAAAACACGATACAAATACCCCATGCGAAGAAAATACTTTCTAAACTTTGTATTAATTTAATTAGACATACTGTTAGCGCCATCTAGAATTTTAGTTACGAACTAGCGGCCAAGTAAGGAAAAAACCGAACAAATAAATGTACTGCGTTTTGTTGAATATTGAATGATTCAATAATGAAAAGCTGATTTGGCTTTTAAATAATTGTATTTCAATACTCAACACTCAGTTAGGACGAGTCGTTTGACCGTTTGACGGTTCGGTATTTCTGAGAAACATAAATCAGATATTTACTATTTTTAATATCTGATTTCAATATCTTAGTTCAATTTCTGTACTAGATATTGTATCTATGTATTTAGATACGATACGCAGTTTAAATCGGATACGACGACGATATTATAACCACTGATTCGATGTGAATCGGTTGTATCGTATTAAAGAGGTTTAGTTTAGTTATATTTGCCATAAAGCAAGATAAGTTATTTACATAAGTTGAAATAATACGATGAATGTAAAGTAACTTACTAGCTAATCTGACAGATGTTGTTCTGTCAAAATTTCATTAATTCATTCCAAAATGCCATAGAAAACAAGGACGATCAGTTTTTCCCGAATTTTCCCAGGAATTTTCCATTCTTTTCTTTCCGTAAGAACCAGTTCCCTAATTACGTAACACATTTTCTAAAGCGATTTAGATTAATCCGTTTCTTTTTGACAGTTCAACAACATTCATTGCGTTACTTACGTTGTGGAGCAGATATTTTTGTTCCAACTTATGAAGAAATCTGTTTCAAAACGATTCAGATTGTGATTGCTGGATCGGACTATTACGAGCATTTGAAGACAAAAATAGCCAAATCGGTCCAGCCAGTCTCAAGTGATACGGTTACAACGAGCTTTTCATTTCTATTACATAAAGATTAATACCTGATGGAGCCTCCTGTGCTCCTGATTTTGCTTGCTGTTGAGCAGCGCTGACCTGGTTGTAAGCATGACGGTGCTTCTTCTTTAAATGGGCTTTTAAATTCCCCGTCGATCCTTTATAACTGTATAATTCACGACACATACGACATCTAGCCTTTTTATCGGTTTTGTTAATTTTATCAAAAAAGTCCCACATGGGACTAACAATTCGAGACATTTTTAACAAATGTTTGTATACCACACAAACAGTTTTATTGTTTATTTATAATACTACAGCTTAATTTTTTTTTTCATTTAATACCTACAAAGATTTTGATAAATCCAGTATTCGCTACCGATACATAGATATCGTATCTATAATAATATACATTTACCACCCAAAACTTTAGTAATCGTGAAACAGGTTAGAAAAATTGCTCGTAATCTGTCACTGTCAAATTATTTGTCTATAAACATCAAAATAGCGATGTAACTACATAGTCCAGTAAACAATTTGCTAAAACAAAACAGTTTTAGCCGCTACGTGTTATCTATTAAACGTATGTATCTAAATAAAACATCAATATAGCGTAGAAAATATTTTAGTAGCATAGGCAATCAACTATTAATTAAAATGAGTAAGTACTTTAGACAGGCCATAAATGCAAGACGCGTCACTGTTTTTAAACGTTATAAAATTTTTGTATTGCTTACAAGATACGGTACGTACCTTCGTTATCCGTTGCTTCCACATTACGGTCCCATTTGATTCGGTCAAATACATCGGGATGAATTCGTCTCAAATGCATCTTCAGGTTACCAGTGGTAGAAAAATATGAATACACATTGTTACAAAATCTACAAGCAGCCTGCTTTTTGTTCGGTTCCCTATCAAAATAGTTCCATAGCTGTGATGAACTTTTATTCCTAGGCATGTTTTCAACGAACACGAAAAACCCACTTAGCAGTTATTTCTCACAATAATTTAGTTAGCAGTTATTTTTAACTATAACCCGTCACGATCAACTGTTTCGTTTTCGTTATTCTACATAACCTAAATATTTTGACGTTTGTTGATTTTCTGTTTGATCTGTTTCTGAATACGAGTCTTTTGGTACGTAGTTGTTATTTTAATACCTTTGTTAAAATAATCCTATTGAAACTAACAGATATAATGATATGATTTTGGAACGAAGTTCCATTTTAATCGTACGTTATACTCTGCACACTTGGCGAATGAGAGCTTGACCGAAAAACGTGTAACATTTTGACTTCAAGAATTTTCCTTTAGAACTTAAATCTCAAACTTTGTTAATGTATTTAATTGTGCCTATTATTTAAAATATAAAGCGAGAGTAACATTCCAACTGGGTATCTTACGACAGTTCTCATTTTTAGGGTTCCGTAGTTAACAAGGAACCCTTATAGTTTCGCCATGTCCGTCTGTCTGTCTGCGGCTCAGTTCAGAGACTCTTAGAACTGGAAAGCTGTAATTTGGCATGGGTATATAGGGTAAAATCAAATGTGTATCAGGGCTTGTTTACATTAATCGATACAAAACCACTGATCATGTATTATTTACGCCGAGAAAGTGGTAAAATAAAATCAAGGTCTACAAGTTAACGAGTAATAATCGACCTGTAATAATAAACTTAGGTATGTTATAATTTGCAGTTGGAATGTTTGAGAGAACATGTTTTTTAATTACAAATCCCGTATTAAGTGTTTTATCTACGACTATAATGCTAAGTTTAGTCTCGGTATTCATCTCAACTACGGAACCCTTCATTGTACGTGGTTCGATACGCACTTCGCTGGTTTTTTTTTAATGATTTTACTGATGGAGAATAATACCCTAATTGCGTAACTTATTTTGCCTAATTCGTTTCATTTTGACAGTTCAACAACATTCATTGCGTTATTTACGTTTTTGAGCAGATTTTTTTCCAACTTATGAAGCAATGGATTAGCAATCTGTGTCAAATCGATATAAATGATTGTGTTGTATTACGCAATTAGGGTTCTGGTTTTCGGTAGTTGGGCTTCCTAAGATATTGTACTGACCTACCATCAAAGAAAACACGTTACTTGGGTTAAAATTTATTCATTTAATAATTGTTTTCTTTGTTAAAGTTAGATACACCTTATATACAAACTTATACGATATTTACTTAAGCCTACTCCATTCAGAATTACTTACATTACAAATATAATGTTATATGTTACGCGTTATTTTCATATAAACGTATTTTAAACTTGCTTGTTTCATGCTAAATACCAAATAATCTTCTTATTTTCGTGTGGTTAGTGACTAACCTGGTGTCAGAGTTTTAAAGCCGCCCATGGGCCTCTGACTTGGCTTCACATACCGTCGAGAAATATCTCTCAGGCATGCCGGTTTCCTCACGATGTTTTCCTTCACCGTTTTTGAAGCAAGTGATAATTATACAATACGCACTTGAATCCGAAAAAGTCAGAGGTGCGAGCCTTGGGTTCGAACTCGAGACCTTTGACTTGGCAGTCCGACGGTCACACCACTAGGCTATCACTGCTGTTGCAAACACCAAATAATGTTACCACCAGTTACACACAGGGTGGATTTTTGAGATGGGGCAGTTAGGTAAAGTATAATTTGATCGAGACTGCGGTACTGCGTCTTTAGGAATACGTGGCGAGGCCGGCAGCGTTGTCGAATGAGCGCGAGACGCCGTGAGCGTAGACGAATGAGCGCGGGACGCCGTGAGCGTAGACGAAAGAGCGTGGGACGCCGTGAGCGTAGACGAATGAGCGCGGGACGCCGTGAGCGTAGACGAATGAGCGCGGGACGCCGTGAGCGTAGAGGAATGAGCGCGGGATGCCGTGAGCCGCGCACATACCTAAGGCGCGGAACAGCGGTCTTGATTCAACTTTACCTCGTTGTAACTACGCGAAAACAGTCTTAGGAGTATGTCCTTAACTTTTTCAGACAATCTGATCTGCATTCACAGATGCGGGCGGTACCGATAGACGACGCCGACCTATATGCATTCACAAAAAGTATATCAAAATCCGTGAGTGCGTTGCAACCAGCCCGGACAGTGGACGTTCACCTACTGTTACCGTGGGACCGCACCTGAGTCTATAGTGACAAAGGAATGCATGCCGAAGCTTCGTTTCTTCGTTCTTCGTTATTCAATTATTATTGTTTGTTTATAAGCTGTCAATGGCCAGTGTTGTAACACTCGTCGGTAATATTACGCAATATAAATTGTCTATGGCTCTGACATTCGAGTAATAGACAATCTTGACATATTTCTACTACTTGGCTACGAGGCTTTTGGCTAATTTATGAAAGTGCATTTTATGTAATATTCTTTGGCATGTGCGTTTTGTTTGTACAGAATAAACAATATTTCTTTCCTTCTTTTCCTTCTTCGTTGAGTTATCGCACTAATGCGGTGGGCTTCATAATTTTAATGAAATAATCCAAGATGGCTTTCTATTATTTCGACACAGCGTCTACGCAGTCCGAAAACAAGACAAAATGACCAACGCTAGTCCGGCCACGCGCGACGATAACCGATAATGGTCGGTCATATCTGCGTGTACCATATCATTGTGCGAAGCATTATGAAAACTCGCTATCATTTACGATAAATGTCATGATATCACAGTGGTTACGGCCTCGTCTCTCATGCACGAGGTTGTGGGTTCAAATCTAGGGAAGTACAAGTACCAATGTATTTTTTTTTCAATTCATATGTACTGTCTGCGTTTATGTTGGCCATTACTGACATTGGTGTAGGAAAACATCGTGAGGAAACCTGGACTTATAGTTAATATAAGTCTGAAATCGGCAACCCGTCTTGAGCAAGCGTGGTGATCAATGCTCGTGCCTTCTCTGTATGAGAAGAGGGTTATGCCCAAGTGTGGGTCAGTAATAATCTGGTACAGTACGACTATTTTCTTATCCCTCGGGAATCAACGCATTTCCGAATACAAACGAATGCTAATTTCCATGTCCTTCAATTATTAGATTTATCGTGTGTAATAATTTGAATTCAGAACTTGCTACTTTATAATAGAATAGAAATTATTATTATTATAAAAACTCGTTGTCATGTACGACAGATATCTTCAGCTTATGCTTGGGCCACACTAGAGTGATCGGCAGCGTTGGGGGCTCCGACCCTGGCGTCTCCTCATCACTGTCAGGTTCAGAGTCAGAATCGGCCAGTCTCGAGAAACATGAGACTTGCTTCGACATGTCCTGGGCCAAGTCCTTTGGGATAATTACCTGTGAAAAGAGATATTACATTTTAGGCTGTATATCATGCTGCCGGTCAAAGTCAAATCATTTATTTCAAATAGGCCCATGTATGGCACTTTTGAACGTCAAAATTTACAAAATAATATAATTGATTCTAGTCGCCCCTTCCAAAAGGTAGTTTTCGTATGGAGAAGAATGGGCAAGAAACTCCACCGTTACTCTTTTAAAATGTTTTACAATAGTTTGTATAAGGAAGTATAAGGAAGCCGGGGTTGCGAAGAAGTCCGAAACGGATACCGTGGCCCCCGGCAACATGGCAACTGAAGGAACACGGGTGGGTTTTAGTCAGTAAGAGTCTGACACGCCCTCCCGCTCCGCCCAGAGCGGGAGAAGTTATTTGATAATTATCATCCAATAGCTTTTACCCGCGGCTTCGTCCGTGTGAAATTTCTTGTTCCCCCGACCCACCACATTGCTTGTCTACAATAAAAATTAAATTTCAATGTCACGGCATGCCTATTGGGGGTACACCATCATATATCTATGATCAAAGATATTATGAAATTTTAACGCAGAGTCTAGTGACGCAGAGTCTAGTGACGTAGAGTCTAGTGACGCAGAGTCTAGTGACGCAGAGTCTAGTGACGCAGAGTCTAGTGACGCAGAGTCTAGTGACGCAGAGTCTAGTGACGCAGAGTCTAGTGACGCAGAGTCTAGTGACGCAGAGTCTAGTGACGCAGAGTCTAGTGACGCAGAGTCTAGTGACGTAGAGTCTAGTGACGCAGAGTCTAGTGACGCAGAGTCTAGTGACGCAGAGTCTAGTGACGCAGAGTCTAGTGACGCAGAGTCTAGTGACGCAGAGTCTAGTGACGCAGAGTCTAGTGACGTAGAGTCTAGTGACGCAGAGTCTAGTGACGTAGAGTCTAGTGACGCAGAGTCTAGTGACGCAGAGTCTAGTGACGCAGAGTCTAGTGACGCAGAGTCTAGTGACGCAGAGTCTAGTGACGCGACGTGAAGTGCCTCACCTGCAGCCAGGTGTCCGTGGCGGCGTAGGGCCGGCGCGCGCAGGCGGCGGCGCCGGCCACGCCGGGCGGCAGCACGGTCACGGCCGCGCCGCAGCCGCGCCACGTGAAGTGGCTGCCGTGCCACACGCGACCGCTGGGGAAAACACAATAAGAAAACTTATTTCTTATGTTCATAATTTAACATATCATTTAATCTATAATAATATTATAAAGAGATCAAATTTGTTTGTTTGTAAACTCAAACTCAAAGCATTTATTTCAATTAAACCATTTACAGGCACTTCTGAATTGTCAAAGAGTCTGTCAGTTAGTCAGAAAGTTGATAGATCTCTATGGAGAAGAACGGGCAAGAAATGAAATGAAATGAAATTGTTTATTCTGTAAAGAAACTCCAAGGACACTCTTTTAAATATAGATATTACAAAATACTGGGTACATCATTCTTGTTGCTTCTATATGTGAGAACAATGTACAAAAAATAATCAAAAGCAATTGAAAATATAAGATTAAAAATAAGCCCTGGCAGATAAGAGATGACCAGTTTCAACTGATGGCGCCCGTTCACGAACATGACGCGTGGATCAGCAACATCCAGCTCAACCATTTTGTAGGGAACCGAATGATCCAACACACTCGCCACCATCAGCGAGACATTTAAGTGAGCATGACATACTCTCAACTGCCATGCTATTTCAAGTCAACATACATCTTAATAACTTAATGAACGGCTCCATGGTCTCACATTTACAAAAATAAACTTGAATGTAATCTCCGGAACTACCATTCGGATTTGAAACAATAATTTTGCATTGGATAGCCCTATTCTTAAGGAAGGTTATAGTCTCGCAGACGAAGTCGAGGGTAGAAGCTATTAAAAAATAAATTAGTCTCTTTATTGAGGCACAGATGAATACAGATGGTTTACTCCGCATGTTAGCTATGAAGCTACAAGTACGCGACGGGCCCGACTTGTCGGGCCAATTCAGTTGGCGTAACGTAGTCAGAAGATATGAGTTACGCGATAGAAAGAGAGGCAACTTCTAGGTGAATATAACTGTGGGTAATTAGCGCTGTGCGACCTGAATTGCACTTTAATGTGTCATAAATGATTTTGTGGAGTGAACCAACTGTGTGGTGGTTAGATCGGCAATCACTCCATGCAAAATACTCAGTGGCGGATCCAAGATTGTCGTTTGGGTGCGGCTTGACCCCGCTGAACCCTAGGTGTTCGCATAGTGTTGCGAAGAAAACCGAAAGGGAGATCGTGGCCCCCGGCAACAGGGCAACCGAAGGAACACGGGTGGGTTTTAGTCAGTAAGAGTCTGACACGCCCTCCCGCTCCGCCCAGAGCGGGAGAAGTTATTTGATGATTTCCCACCCTCAAAAAAAAAAAAGGTGCTCGCATAGTAAACACTAAAAAAGCAAACATTTTACAAGTCTCCTCGAATTACTTTTTACAAATTCCTCAATGACTTCGTTAGGTTGTAGACTACCAGAGATATTTCAGTGAATATTACTTAGCGGCTAAATTGGACAGCGTGAGGGCAAAACTCAAAATATAGAAAAAAGAACTTGAAAACGTAATTAGAATAATATCAAGTTCACTTTAAGGTTTGTCACGGGAGAACTTCGACGCTTTTTTGTGGAGGGGGTGAACCCCTTAGCCCCCCCCTGGATCCGTTACTGGAAATACTGGTGACACTGTAAAATACTGGTAAACCAACAGCTGTCAGTTCAAGTTCAGTAAATAATTATTCTACAATAGTAAACTGTTACTTACTCGATAGCGAGTGGCAGCAAGCTCGCCCCTTCAGCGTTCAGCATTATATGTACTCCTTCCAAGTATTCCACGTCGGTGTCACCGCGCCACGAGCCCTGGAATTTACAATAAATTATTGGAATTTACTCCTTAAAAATCGATTTTCCCTTGGTATGGAAATTTTATGACGAGTGAAATGTATACAACCGTAAGGCTGCCTGTCCACTGGAACGGAACAAGATAGTGGAGCGGAGAAATGTGCCAATATTAACCAATAAGAGCGAAGCTCTAAAGCGGAGTTTAGATTCCATTGGTTAATATTGGCACATTTCTCAGCTCCGCTGCCTCGCTCCGCTCCAGTGGACAGGCAGCCTAACACTTGTTTTATTCGTAAATAACACGGATTAAAATTTTGCAAAAAACGTTTTACATATATCACACTTCAACCGTTTTTTTTTTTAAAGAGATGCGTTTATTTACCATCTTTGCCTATGGCATATTCAAAGACAATCGTATTAAGGAGTAAACTCGTCGTGCATCGGAGCTGACACACACACTTTTTTTTAAAACAAGCTGTGTGCGCGATGAAATTTCCCATCCGCAGAAATGACGTACTTCCATACAAACTTCTTTAGTTCTCATTTTCGTTATATATAAGGAATTATTCTGCAAAATTACATATTTCTAGATCTAGACTCAGCGGTGTATGTTGTGCGTTGTCCGTCAGTGAAGTTAAGATTTCTATTAAGTAGATTTATGCCCGTGTTCATCAACAACTTAGTGACACCTAAATTAATCCCTAAATAAAAGTGCTCTGTTGGATTTTTTACTCTCGGCGCTGAGCTTAGCGTTGAAAATAAAGAAAATTAAGATTATAAAAAAAAAATTGGACTTTAATTTTGGGATTATACTCTGTCTTACCAAGGGGTATCATGTTACCCAGTAACTGGGTTTTGGAGGTCAGATAGGCAGTCGCTCCATGTAAAATACATGACACTGTTATCGATAAATTATCTTACCTCCATTAATTCAGGTATATGAGGTAACGCTCGCTCCATACTTGACATCTCGAAGCTGTCCGTTGACATGTGGCCTGAAATTAATGAGAATAATAATTAATCCTTGTCCTTTCTCATATTATATAATGTCTCCCGTTATAATGTGTGCGCTCATAGCATGAAAACAACTTTTTTATTTATGTAGAGAAACTTATAACATGAAAACAAGAAAGAATGAATTTAAAAAAAAAACTTGTGCGGTCGGGGGGACTCTCGTGAGGAACGAAGTACTTTCTCACGTAAAACAAAAAAAAAATTGTTTGCAGCCGCCATCTTGGATTTACATTTTGACCTCATATCGGCTTTAGCACCCTCGAAAACTATAAAAACGACACCCATGAAAAAAATGTTGAAAATTTTCACAGCCGCCATCTTGTATTTACATTTTGACCTCACTATCGGCTTTACCACCCTTGAAAACCATGAAAATGAACCCATGATGATAATTTAAAAAAAAATCTGAACCGCCTTCTCGGATTTTCATTTTGACCAAATTCACACTTCCTGTCTCTTATGAGATCGGCATGACTCGGGCCGATTTCATACAATTTTTATCCCACGATACTGTAATCACTTTAACTCTTTTCCTTTGTTTTTTCTTTTCTAATAGTCGTAAAAATTTTCAATAAGCCCGTCTTATTGAGAAATTTTACGGTTATTGTAAAAATGGGTAAGAAAAAAACCCAGATTTTTGCTAAAAAAAAAACATGTTTACTTTCAATTGAGGGTAGTTTTTTTCCACAATTTTCATTTCATGAGGACGCCTAATTACTTCCAATCATTATGGAGTTTGTTTCATCGCGATAGATCGTTTAGTTTAAAAGTTACACCGCTTTGTTTAAAAATTCCATAAAAATATTTTTTTCCGTCGATAAAATTAAGCATTGATCCCCTCATTTCGATATGTGCACATTATAAAGACTCGCACTGTATACATTACCATTACTATATTTTTTTTAAACCTATATTCTATTCCATTCATTTTGAACGTGTAGGTAAAAAAAATTTAAGTCGGTTATTAAAAAAAAAAACTAATGTTTCATACAATTATGAAACAGCAGTTTTTTTTAAATAACCGACTTCATTTTTTTTTTTTTTTTGGTTGAGGTTGAGATGCCGATACCATAAAGTCTGTGAAGTTTCACTAGATAATTTATTTGAACGATTCAGTCCTTACCTTCAGGACCAGTTCTCTCACACATGGTGCTTAGTCCTCGCTGTAAGGTCTCCTTGATCTGCTGTTCCACTGACGGGGGGAGAGGGGAGGGTGAAGCTGGTTGCTCCTCCGTGATTGGCTGGAAAATAATTAATAAAAAATATATCATTTATTCACATAAGGCTGACATTCTGTAATTTTCCAATGTGAAAAGTTACACTACTATCGCCCCACACCACCTTCCTATACTGCGTTTTCAATTTAGTTTCTAAAAATGTAAACAATTTTTTTTCAAACCAACTTATACTAACAGTTTGCACCACATATGCAAGTTATATCTATTAGTAATTATAATTACACATACAATCTTAAAGTAGACAGTTGAAATTAAATGAAATTAGGCAAAATTAGACAAAATTACGTATATATAATTGGGATAAAAATTGGAATAAAATCCCATTGACATTTGGTCACGATCTGATGATGGGATCTTGGAGAAATCGCGGGAACTCTTTAAATATTATAGGCACACTTATAGCGATTTGGGATTTTTTTATAGTAACTCATGCATTTGCTCTCGAAAAGCACCATTTGGTAAAGTGGAACTGATGAATTACAAAGCAACCCACAAAACAGAGATTTTTTTTTTCTACCAAAAATACGACCGACTTCGGAAGTCGGTGGCAAAAAACTTAAATACTGATCTAAAGACACCGACTTCTGAAATTAAAGTTATTTTTCACTTTGTTGTTTGGAAATCAGTTGTTCTTTTGGTAAAAAAATTTTTTTGGCCGAAAACGAAGCTTCGGTCGGCCAACTTAAAGCAACGTTTATAAATAAGGGGGATAAAGTTCAGTTTGTGCTTCAATTTCAATATTGTTATGCTTTTTTCAATTTTATAATTATTCTGAATTCAACCTAATTTACACATCAAATAAAGTTGATATTTGTAGAAATAACATCAAAATATTTTATTTCACTACTACAAGGGCACTTATGAAACGTCAGAAGCTAGTGCACGGTTCTAATTGGTCGCTTCCTATGGAGAAGAGCCGGCAAGAAACTCCACGGTTACTTTTTTAAATATAAATGGTTTTTACAATATTTTCATCAAATTATAGTGTTAGTAGGTATGAAAGGACAGTGTATGCCTGTCAAGAAGTACCTTATAAACAAGGATTAAATAATAATATGGAATAGATGGACCGCTGACCTTGTAAGTCGACTGAATGCGGAAGGCGGAGAACCGTGTGATGTGGCGCAGCTTGAGAGAAATCAAAATCAAAAGTAATTTATTCAAACTAGGCTGAGAATCAGCACTTTTTGAACGTCAAAATTACATAAGACAGTCCCCCAAAAACGCCCACCCTTCACCACTTCCTAGTGCCTTTAGCTGGGAAGAAGTGACGCAACAAACTCCCCAGCAGCACAGTTATCTGTTAAAAGGATTTCCATGGAGTTTCTTGCCCGTTCTTCTGCATAGGAACCTACTACGCTTTGGAATGGGCAACTAGCTTCATCTTTCTGACTGACCGACTCCTTGACAATTCAAAAGTGCCTGTAAATGGTTTATTTGAAATAAATGCTGTGAGTTTGCGTTTAGATGTGTCAAGTCTGTCTGTGGAGAGTAGGGTTGGCAACCATACTGTTTTTCGCTTTAAAATACTGTTTACTGTTCAAACAAAAATAAAGAAAGAAAGAAAATAAATTTATTTGACTCCGGTTAAGGCACACAATTCAAAAACAAAAAACACAGAAAGCTTAAAACAGTATTGTGTGCCTCACGGCTGCGACAAATAGGCCCAGTTCAGCAGAAATGCCAGACAACTAGTGCCTGACGCTGGTTCTCAACTAAACCTTATGTTACGAGTATGTCTTCCGGATGTAAAGCAGTTTTATAGTGTGTGTAAATATTAAAATAAAAATTAATAGATGAGAGTAGCAATTAATAATAAAATCAACATGGTACAATTAAGTTTAAAAAATAATAAAAATTAAGTATATGAATATACTGTTTTCACTCATATCCAGGGCTATAGATACCTAAATAAAAAGGAAGTCGGTGGCAAAAAACGAAAATACAAAACCCAACCAAAGACACCGACTTCCGAAATTAAAGTAATCAATTTTTCACTTTGTACTTAGTGTTTTTTTTTTGGAAATCGGTTGTTTTGTGTTTGTAAAAAGTTATTTTTCAGAAATATTGTTTATTTTCCCACTTTGACCAAAAATAGACTTTGTTTCTTGTACAAAAAGTTGGCAAACCTAATGGAGAAGCCTATGTCTGGGAGTGTACTGTGATAGGTTCAAGATAGCTACATACCGGTGTCCAGGGCGCCCAGCGCAGCGCAGCCGACACGCCGGCCAGTGGCGCGGGCGCGGGCGCCGGCGGCGCGCGCGGGCGCACGCGGCGGCACGACGCGCGCCGCGCCAGGCGCGTCACCAGCCACGCGCCGCCGCAGCTGGGGGAGGGCCACGTCATTATACTGCATAATTAGCCTATATTGTCCCCACTGCTGGGACACAGGCCTCCTCTCTGTGAGAGGGAGTGGGTGGGTTGGTAGATAATTATAATGGGCCTTTTTGAATTAGTTGGCGAGACTTCAGAGATGTTATGGGAATCGGAAATAAAATGTTTCATAAAATAATTATTTGAGGCAAGTAACGCGAATAAACGCGCTAAAAGGCGTTGACCCTGTGAACAGATGTTCTTAAAAAATATTTTTTCATTCCTCTCGCTTTCCTGCAATCTGTGGGAGTGATTTCGTGAAAAGAGACGGAAATGTTTAACAGGAAGCCGGGGAAGCGCGCGCTATTTGATTTGACCAATGAGCGCGCGCAGTGCTAAAGTTGGCCGTCAGATAGTACCAACCCAGGAGTTGTAAACATGATGATGAAAATTATTTATATCACATATATACGTCAACCGAAATATTAAATGTTACACATTATATGCAACTACTGTAAGACTCGTTTTTAAGGTTCTGTAGTAAACGTTTATGTAAGCGGGCACGCCCTTTATGCCTGGAGGCTTTATATAGATATTAAGTTCTGTTTACGTTTAGTTTTTATTTTTTTATTTCTGCTTGAGTATAATTCTCGATGTTTTCGGTTGATATATTGGCGTGTGCTAGCTGACATATGGCTAATAATTTATCATTTAAATTATTTTGCATACTGTTGTATAGAATCTTTTTTTTCTAACTTGAACAGACAGCTGTGCCGCTGGGGAGTTTGTTGCGCCACTTCTTCCCAGCTAAAGGCACTAGGAAGTGGTGAAGGGTGGGCGTTTTGGGGGACTGTCTTATGTAATTTTGACGTTCGAAAAGTGCTGATTCTCAACCTAGTTTGAATAAATGACTTTTGATTTTTGAACAAGGAAGCCCTATAGTTTTATCATGTCAGTCTGTCTGTCTGTCCGCGGTTTAGTTCCGAGACTCTTAGTACTATAAAGCTGTAATTTGGCATAGGTATACATATTAATCGCGCCGACTAAGTGGTAAAATAAAATAAATAGGCAAACATTTTTTTTTTGGGGTACCTCCTCTACACGTAAAATGGTGATGATTTTTTCTATCCCATGATGTGGAGTATCGTTGGATAGGTCCTTCAAAAACATTGTGAGTGTGTGAAAACCATTTTTGGATTCAGGGATCCGTTTGCGAAATATTAAGCTTTAAAGTGCTAATTTTTTTTAGAGTCAAGTGTTCTGCAAGTTAAATGGTTGGTTTTGGATATGTGAAAAAAAATCACGGCAGTAGTTTATATAACGAAATTAAAAGGAAAACTATCACAGCTAAGTAGGCTCCACAAGTTAACGAGTAATAATCGACCAACTTATATTTGCAGTTGAAAAAACATGTTCTCTCTTACATTCCGTATGGGAGAACATGTTTTTCAACTACAAAGTTAAGTTTGTTTTTAGGATAAATTCATCCCAACTACGGAACCCTTCATTGTGCGTGGTCCAACATACACTTGGCCGGTTTTTGTTCTATTGCTCTTCAACATCAACCCGTAACGTCTGTAAAATTTCGCTAATTCATTCAAAACGACCCTGTGTATATCGTTGGCGTGGGTGGGGAACTAAATAACTAAAATTTTATTGTTTGGAGAAAATTGAGATTTATTTCAGCGGCATGATTTGGGTGTTACGAAAATGGTGAAATGTCAATGTGACAAAAATCGCAGTTATTTAGTTTTCCACCCACGCTGACAATTTATCCATTACATAATTTTACGCCTTCTTCCCACGAGATCGGGCAGAAACTACAGAACGTAATCTTCCATGATTCTTGCATAAACACACGCCTTTTGTAACTGCATCAACATTATTTAAATTACACATTAAAACTTTCTTACTTAGGATCTTCGCTAATCAGCTTCAGGACTTCAAACCCAGAGCCTCTTTGAGCGGCTTTTAATTCCCTGCCGGTGCAGCCCACTATCTGTAATAAGAAAAAAACAGTATTGTACAACGTAATGTTGAGCCTACGAAGCCTACCAGCCTGTGGGTGTACTCAAGGGCGTCGCCAAGGGGGGGCAAAAGGGGGAGCTACCCCCCCTTGAGGTTCAATTTTTTGTCAAACACAAGGCATTTTAATGTAAGGAAACATTATCTATAAAGTCAATTTTGTTTATTTGAACGATTTTTAATTGGGTTTTTAAAGCTAATTATCTCCTAAACGGGGCCTAATCTGGGGTCCTAAATAGTAGTAGTAGATGATAAATAGTTTTGGGAAAAACGACCCAAAGGTCCGTTTGAAATCCATACCTACATTGAAAATGGAAGTTATTATTCTTCTCAGTTCCTATCGGGGCTACCGAGTTGAAACTGATTTGTCAAAAATCAAATGAATTAATTTGAATTAATATTCTGAAACAGTCACGCATGCAATCAAAATGAAACTTTAGTAAATTATTTATTGGATCTTTCTATTTCTTTCCATATACAAGAAAGTTATGTAATTGTAACATTTTCGCTCGATTAATTATTTATTCCAAAATCATATTTGTTTTTAAAGATTATTTAAATAAAATCAAGATTACTCGGCTTTTATGTCTAACATAAGTATTCACAGAAAGAAAATATAGTTTATTATCCAGCCACAAGATATTTTATCTCTAGATCAATTATTACTTTAGTTATAAACGAAATAAGAATTGAGACCAAAGAGCGCACGCGATATTCAACTTTATTACTGATGTGTTAACGTTGAACACATAGTGGAATAGCGGGATACATGGGGGCGGAGCTTGCGTGGAAATTGTCTCAATATCTTTATTCTTTTACCATAATGTGTACTTAGGTGGTAATTATATAATTTAGATCATTATGGACCCTGTAGGGCACAGCAAAGAGGGTAGGAGAGAGGAAGCACTGTTTTAGGAGATTTTTTTTTTAGATTGGGCATCTCGTAGTTGACCTCTGAGATCATAACTACTTAACCGGGCTTTCCTGTGGGTGCCTTAAGCTACTACACTTAAAACCTCCAGCCAGGGGTTATTCAACTATGCTAATTAAAACTAGGTGATCGCTCGCTAAGGGCACCCCTGTGGGGTACGAACCTCGGCTTAGGGCGTCAACCGGAGGGAGGACGTCAAGGATGGGACGGGC
The DNA here is from genome assembly GCA_916610215.1 of Omphaloscelis lunosa. Classification (NCBI taxonomy): domain Eukaryota; kingdom Metazoa; phylum Arthropoda; class Insecta; order Lepidoptera; family Noctuidae; genus Omphaloscelis; species Omphaloscelis lunosa. The sequence continues at coordinate 2,317,047 of OU744272.1, read as the reverse complement.
TGGATCAAAGTTTTGGTCATGTTTATTAGTCGGGGAATTTAAAGCTACGTGCTGTTTTAGGAGATCATTAAGTTGTTATTGTGGGAACAATAATCAAAGTCTTTAGAGTGGCTGGTCTTCCCAGGCGTGGGCTTACCTGTAGGAAGGCCACCGTGCCGTGCGGCGTGCGCGCGGGCGCCAGCTGCGGGTCCGCGGCCACCAGCAGGTGGCGCAGGCGCGAGCGCGACGCGCCGCCGTCCAGCGCGCGGTGCCAGGTTATGTGGTCGCCCGCGCAGAGCTTGTTACCTGAATAAGTCATTTAAAAAATGTATATTCTGCCAGCCTTTTCCCAACTATGCTGGGGTCGGCTTCCAATCTAACCGGATGCAGCTGAATACCGTATTTTACATGGAGGGACTGCCTATCTGACCTCTACAACCTAGTAACTGGTTGGCTGACTTTCGGGCTTCTGACGACCCGTAACGACTGTCAAAGATCCACGAATGACAGCCGGGAACAACGGCTTAACGTGCTTTCCGAGGCACGGAGGAGTCTCGGTATGTTAAGATGGTCACCCATCCACAGACCAACCTCGGCAACAGTAGCTTAACCGCTTATTAGTTTAACAAATGTATATTAAAATAGACACTATTCGGTCATCTTGTTCAGTTAGTAACCGAATCTGGGACTCTCTAGTGAACAGGTTATTGAAGTGGAAACTTCTTTAAGCGCGTTGAGCATTTTTGAAATGAGAAAAAACAATTGAACTCGCGTCACCGTTACCGACACCTCATTTTTGTAAACGCGATTGTGCTCTTTATTTATATAACGTTACGGATCAATGTTCTATGCAAGTATTTTTACTTTAAAGCTTTGGTAGTTTTTTTTTTGACGCGATTGTGCTCTTTATTTAGATAAGGTTACGGACCAATGTTCTATACAAGTATTTTTCTTCCACCACGTTGATCTTGTTCAAGTTTTCAATTCTGTCGGCACTCCCGGAGTGTCACTATTTTTTTTTTTCAAGTAAGCCGGGCACTCGCTTTAACCGCACCACAGGCCAAAGACAAATCGTACTTCCGCACTAAGGGTTCCGTACCACCAAAACTATTATACTTTAAATTGTTTTTATTGAAGTGAAAACTGCTTTAGGCGCGTTGGGCATTTTTCAGATGGGAAAAAACAATTGAACTAGCGACACCGTTACCGTTACCGACACCTCATTAAAAGTATTTCCTGCACAATGAAATTGTTCAAATTTTCACTTCTGTCGGCACTCCCGGAGTGCAACTGTTTTTTTTTTATTACTTACCACTAGCTCACTCCGCGATTTTACTCGCATAAGTCTCAATCTCGTAAGAAATATCAAGATAAAAAGTACCCTATATCCAGGTCATGGTCTACCCATGTGCCTAACTTTATCCAAATCCGTTCAACCGTTTTAGCGTGAAAGCGTAACAAACAAACAAATTCACTTACGCATTTATAATTTTAGTTGGGATGGTAGAAATCAAAATAAATTAAAGATTATCTACCTACCAGTAGTAAATACATATCTAGCGAGCGCCTGCAACAAGGCAGCTGGCCACAATGGCGGTTGAGTTAACCCTTCCTCTGCAGACAAACGGATGGTCAGCTCGAAACCGTAACCGGACGGCGCATCCCGGGAGAGTACCGGCGCCGGATGCACGCGGCCGTCGCCGTGCAGGTCTGAGAGGCCGAAACTGAAATCAAGGTTTTAATATTATCTATATAGTTAATTGATTCAGGCGTGACCTTGCGGAAATCCATTATAAAATACAATAGACGTGGATATATTTAGTAACTTTTCCGCTGAGCTTTTTCTGAACAGCCATAAAAAAACCTTGAAAGAAATCGACACATGTTTCACCTCTCAACGAGGCATTCTCAGGATGACGATTGATTTGTCGCGAACTCGAACACGGCGTGTGAACGGAACACAAGCGGAACGGGTGGACCTAGCAAATTGAAATTGATATCAGAGACTGAGATATATAGTCCCTATTAGATGTATAAAAATAAAAATCAAGGTCCTGAGTCAACACGATAAAAAGATATGGGCAAATTTAGATTTTCGCGAAAACTTGTAAGTACCGAAATTTACCTTAATTTTTTATTTTTCTGAATTTTCCCTTTACTTTTGCTAGAAGACCTTTTTTTTAACCAAAATTAACAATTCTAGGTCAACCGGAAGTACCCTATAGGTTTTGGGTCGAAAACCTATATGGTAGTTACTGTTGACCTAAAATCATGAAATTTTGCAAAAAGCAAGGTCAAAACACAAATAAAGGGAAAATTATGAAAAATAAAAATAAAGTTGAAAATTAAGGTAAATTTTGGTACTTACAAATTTTCGCGAAAATCTACATATCTTTTATATCATACCATACCTTTACCATACCATATCATCATATCATATCATTTTTATCATATCTTTTTACCAATAAAAATGATACCAATTTTATTATGGCGGTATAATGGATAGGTACGGAACCCTCGGTGCGCGAGTCCGACTCCTCTTGACCGGTTTTTTTATGAATTTGAGGTAATTTTGGTACTAAAAATGTGACTTTTAAATAGCAATTTTTTTTTTATATACAGCCATAATTACTTTTTTAATTACTTTGTGGTAATGTTATTGCAGTCCTATGTGCCCCTTTGGGATCGAACAAGGTTTATTTTACATATTGTATAGTTCACACGGAAATCAAAACAACAATAAAGTACTTAGTTTTTAATTCAAATTATTATACAAGATAAATCTAATAATTGATGGACATGGAAATTAGCATTCGTTTGTATTCGGAAATCCGATGATACCCGAGGGACATTACGAAAATAGAAATACTGTGAAATGCAAATAAAGTATTGAGGATTGAATGGTGTAGCTTTAGCAAAAGATACTTCTAGCAGTGTACCACCAGCCGTTGACCGCGTAGCAGTACCTAGTTAAAATTACGAGATTTTTTTTTAATGTGTAACATCTTTCCCCTGGAAAAATGCAATTGAAGTGGATATATTTAGTAACCTGTTCCGCTTAGCTATTTCTAAAGAGTCTTAAAAAGACCCGGAAAGAACACGCCGTGTTCGAGTTCACGACAAGTCAATCGTCATCCTGAGGATGCCTCGTTGAGAGGTGAAACACGTGATTTCTTTCAGTGTCTTATTAAGACTCTTTAGAAATAGCTAAGCGGAACAGGTTACTAAATATATCCACTTCAATTGCATTTTATAATGGATTTTCGCAAGGTCACGCCTGAATCAATTAACTATCTTTCCCCTGGCTTTCCTGCAATCTGTGGGTGTGATTTCGTGAAAAGGGACGGAATTGTGTAACAGGAAGCGCTGCGCTGCGCTGGAATTGGCCGTCAGAAACGACCTTGACGAGGCCCCTCCCCTTTAATGTTGCTTATTACCAAGGTGAGACGTCAGATGTTACACATCACATGTGACTACTGTAAGGCTCGGTCGTTTTTTTTTAAGTTTTACCCTCATTAGGTACCGATACCAATCACATCTGTGAAGTTTTGCCAGCTAATCTAAAATGACCCTGTATATTGAGAATGAAATACCTACCTGACATAATGCCAATGAGGCAGTATGTGTTCTTCAGGCTTCCCAGGGTTCCAGTACATACTGATATAGTCCAGGGGATCATGTCCCCCGAGCCTGAAAGTAAACAAAATAAAACTAAGTAGAACTCTATGTGCACAAGCTTGTCCGGGACCGGAGTACACTAACATCATATTCTTCATCTGTATTTATTTCTGCCATGACAGGGCTCGGAAACCGGTTAATTTTCCAATCCGTTTTGGTCATTGTCCTCGGACCATTGCGGTTTCGGTTACCGATATTTTAACCAATAGTGGGGGAAACCGTTTTTTACAAATTACAATTCTATTGAGTAATATTAGCCGGTTAATTTGAGTTCCACGGTATGAATGAGTTCTACCTACTACGCCATCTCTATCACACCTACAATAACAAAGCTCTCGCTCTACGCTAACAAATACGCACATTATTGTGACAAACGGGCGGCGGGCGTGCGTCTGGGCAAAACCGGTTTATTCAGGTTAGCGCGAGTATTAAAAAGATTTTCTCTATAATAACCAGTAACCAAATTATTTAGTTTTAGTCGATTGTCCACTCACAACCCACACACGCACCCCCACACACCACGCACACCACATACACTCACACACATACGAACCCTAGAATAAGTAATATCACTCTTTTTTTCTGGTTTTTATATAACTAAGAATGTAACAGCTTCCATAGGGGTGGAGACCTGGTGTCCTGAAATACAGGCCTTATGTTTAGCTTAGGCACCAGTCTCCTACAGTATAATTAAAATTATTATGTGTTGTCCTATGATCATTTGAAAATGTACTTTATATTGTGGTGAGAAATATTGGCGTGTCATTGACCATATATAATTTAGTGTAGCTTACCAATACTTGAGTCTAGTGGTGACTTGAAGAGGGTTGGGTTGGTCTGGGTAAAGCCGGGAACATGTTTCACACAGCGCTGTCAGTCCAGCTGGAACTAGGCGATCTGTGGAAAAGGTTGATTAAATCTTGTTCAAATATATACCGAGATGAAAAGCCAAATTATCCATAAGTTGTTAGTAAAAGTCTTAATGTTAGTAAAAACCATAATCTATATACAAAATTGAAATGACTGACACCTACGTGTGCAGCCGTATCCAGTGAGCCAGCATGGGGCTGTCCCACCTATCACACAATACACTCAGTATGTGCTGTGAGAGCTAGCATGTATTCCACTGAGAATAGAAGCGCACCATTTCCGTATAATGGCATGAAAACCATCAACCCTGGATGGAGCTCTACAGGATGTATAGCTCCATCTCTTTCCCACACTGAAGTAATATCAAAATAATACTGCTTTATGAGCTGGTGGTAGGCCCCCTGGCCTCGGTGAACATCCCGGAAGCACTACAAATGGATCTAACAGCATCCTGATTACATTGTCATACTGGACACACAGGCTATTGTATGCCCTCAGTGTATACCTGACCCAACTGCACATGTAAAAAGACTGGCAGTATGCTTTGAAAAGGGTTAAGTATTTCGATTTTCGTCATACATTGTGAAAATCTGCAGATAAGCATATTACCTGAGACAGCCATCGCCCTACATTCCCTTTCTATGGCCAGTTCATCATTCAGGTCATGAGTGACCCAGTGATTTCACCCAACAGGCAACATATCAAGTTTATAAATGTCTTGAAAACAAAGACTTAAGGGTGCTTAACACAATTAAGCTAGTCATACATTTGGAAGAGTGGTCGACAAGGGTTAACAGATCTTTTCATATTATTATCTATTCATCATATAATATATATTATATTGGTCATAGATCTATTCAAAGTATCAGTTTGTAAATAAATGGCTGTGCTTGTGGTCAGTACAGGACATTTTAGAGCTGATATGTATGTGTCTAGATGGATATGGGGTCTTGTCAGGTGGCTAAAGCAAAGCTCTAGTACACTAGACTATATGACACCAATCTGGTACCAGCAGATCACCATGTTACAAAAGATCTAGTAACTCCAAAGAAAAAAGTTTGGTAAAGAAAAGCAACCTTTTTTCTACAAAATTAAGTACACCTTTACCTGCTTGTCCCATCTGTTCCCGATCCATTTCCTGCGAATTCCCGGGAATGCTGTCAGCTGTTGCCGTGGGTTGCGCAGACGCAACGAAGGACAATGCACTGCTTCGGACCACGCCACCCGGGGGCGGCGCACCCGGTCCGCTACCACTGGACATATTAACTAAAATATGGAAGATTAAGTAAGTGTTTCAGTCCAAAAAGTAGCTTTTGTTCCACAATATATGATTTATAGATTTTAGTAGTCTGTGCATGTTTTTTGTTGTTTTCTTTAATGATGTTCGTTTAAAAATATTCTTCCTAATTGAAGCATAACTATGACAGATGCCTATGGAAATATTCGTAAGTGGAAGCAGGACAAAAAATTTATGCTCAGGACTTTTTTTCACTTTACATTTTTGAAGTTTCTGAACGAAGTATTGTTGACGAACGTTTCTCTAATAAAATATCAAGGATAATCAATCATCAAAAGAATCAATATTATACAAAATTTAAATATTATTCTTTGCAAACCTACAAAATTAAGCTATTAAATTATTTTTTTTGTTCCATCAATGGCAGAATGCGAACTGTCAATGTCAATAAAAACGTCATAAAATTTCAGAACGATTACGAACATCCGCTCGGTTCTTTCACTGTTTATTTGTTTGTGAAAATATTTCGATCATTTCAGTCGTTTTGCTTTATTTATAAACAGAAATAACTCGCCCAAATACTAAAAATAACTTTTCAGCCATCCCTCGCTGCATTAATCGTAATATTAAACAGTAAAAACGTTATTTCTCACCAAAATGCGCTACGTATTTTTAACGACTATATTTAGCGTAGTTTTCGCATACGAAAAAGACATGACGATTATGGTGCAAGCAGGAAAAGTGGACTGTTTCTATCATAAAGTGCTGCCTAACGAAATTATCGACATAGAATATCAGGTAAGGTGTAAAATTATTTTTATCGTCATTGGTAGATAACCTCTTTCTTGAGGGCTTGTAGATAAAATTTAACGCCGAAATCATAAATTAATATCTTTGATACGCTACGTTTTTACAACTGATAACTTTAAAACTTTATTTGCTACGTAAAACACGAATTATAATAAGTAATAAGTTCTAGTAGTATTTTATTTGGCTGTTTGCCAACTCAGTAGCTAAACTGAAAAACCGTGAGTAATCTACACAACACAACACCATTCGCTACTGTAGTTGAGTGTTGAGTATCATTCTCCTGCCCTTACCCCAATTTATTTGCGGTCAGCACAGCATCTCTCCTTCTTAAAAAAATCTCTATCATCCTCAGCCATCATTTCTTTATTTCCCTTATTGTTGTATGCTAAGAATTATGGAAAATATCTACATGTACAACTATACAAATAAATAATTGACTGCCTCGTTGGTCTAGTGGTCGCAAAGAGCCACTGCTGAGTATGAGGTCCTGGGTTTGATTCCAGGGTCGGGCAAGGTGTTATTGGGTTTTCCCATCTGGAATTTCTCAGTAGCAGCCCGGAGTCTGGATTTGTGCCCGGTTGATGGCAATAGGCTTGCCCCCTATTACATGGGACTTAAACATAACTGGCAAAATGTGGATGTACTATAGGTACACCTCTGCCTAACCCCTCGGGGAATACAGGCGTGATGTTATGTTTACAAATAAATAAATAAAATAGAAGTGTGATGTCAAACTAACAGCCTTTTACTAAATGCATATGAAAGTAGTAGCTGTAGCCCGTGGCTTCACCCTCGCGTGGATTTTAGTCATTATCCCACGGGTATGTACTACTAGTATAAAATGTATCCTATGTTTTTCCAGGTTATTACCTATCTGTCTGCCTCATCCAAATCTTATGAGTAGCATAACATAATGATGGAATACTAGTGTGAATTCATACAAGCCTAGTACTTTTTGTGCCAAGTTTATTTTCACAAAGAATTTAATATGAATTTTCATTACAGTCTATAGAGCCACTTGTAATATAACTTAAAGGTGCAATTTTCAAAAACCCTTTCTTAGTGCTCCCCTACATTATAAAAGGTAGCTGTGTGCAAAATTTCACGTTCCTAGTCCCAGTAGTTTTGCCTCTGCGTTGATATGTCAGTCAGTCAGTCAGTTTCTCCTTTTATATAGACTATCAGTATTGTACAGTCACCAATAGCTTGCCAAGTTGTTTTAATAATAATATGGCAAAATTGGACTTCATCAATCAGCTTAAACATTTACATCCATAGTGTGTAACAGGGATGTTGCGGTTATTAGCATCGGCATTTGCAATTGCGGAGCTTCTGCACTTATTTAGATCTATGATAATCGCCTAGATGTGGGTCAAAAAAGGTGAATATAAGTAAAATCATAATAGCAAAAAATCTGCATTATTTTAAATTTTTTTTAGGTAGCGCATCTCGTAGTTGACCTCTGAGATCATGACTACTTAACCAGGCTTTCCTGTGGGTGCCTTAAGCTACCACACTTAAAACCTCCAGCCAGGGGTTATTCAACTATGCTAATTAAAACTAGGTGAACGCTCGCTAAGGGCACCCCCTGTGGGGTACAAACCTTGGCTTAGGGCGTCAACACGTGGACATCAAGGATGGGATGCATCCGCACCATCCTTGGTACGGAAATCCTATACAATACGAGATCAGCTTATAGTGGAAATGTATAGCTTGATGTGTAGCCGTGTGTACATAACCCCAAAAGTATAGGTAAAACATTTTTTTTTTAAATTTCACCTTTTTAAATACTGCGGTGAAAGCTAAAGTAACAATAACTGTTATTACTGCCTAGATATGGTGTTTGATAAGCCTCAGATATAACCATTCGTTTGAATTTGGCTGTAAATGTTTGAATAGGGTGGTCAACACTCCATTGTTGACCACCCCCCCATACTAAATATTTTTTCACTTGCTGGCTGCTATCTGCAACTTGTTGCTATAATTATCAATAAAAAAGAAAAACTAATAAAAAGTTGGCTTGAAGAGTTTTATCGGTACAATAAATTAAGTGATAATAATACACAACACAAAATCATTTAAATAAAAAGCGACTCTTGCTACGACCCAATAAAGTGCAATTCAGGTCGCACAGCGCTATTTATCTACATTACCTACAGTTATATTCACCTAGAAGTTGCCTCTCTTTCTATCGCGTAACTCTTATATTTTCTGACTACGTTACGCTTGCTGAATTGGCCCGACAAGTCGAGTCCGCTGCGTACTTGTAGCTTCATACCTAAAATGCGGAGTGCAGCTCCTGTGTTTATTTGTGACACTACTAACTAATAAACTAGAATGGTGTTATTTCATGACTTACTAAACGTGACTGATAACAGTATAAGTCCACTATTGGCCTCGATCTTTTACGACATAGTCCACAGGACAAACAAGCTGATGAGCAACTGCATAATTAGCCTACAACGTTCCCACTGCTGGGACATAGGCCTCCTCTCAGTGAGAGGGAGTAGGCCGTAGTCCACCACGCGGGTACGGGTTGGTAGGTGTCACATGTCTTAGAATTTTTGGTTCTAAGACATGGCGGTGATGGAAAACATCGTGAGGAAACCCTCACGATGTTTTCCATCACCGTTTTGAGAGCAGTGGTGATTAAATAATTTACGGAAAGAGAAGTGCTTGTTTGGCCACGATCTACGTCACGTAAGTTGGGGCCATTACCACTGGGCCACCAGGGCTTTGAAATGGCACTGGCATGACCATATTTGCCGTAGAACCGATGACCCGAAGCGATTGTGGTAGACGTGTTCTTGAGTGTAGACCGTGAATCGGCAGACGTAGGGAAGGACGAACTTCGCAGGGTGGCTAGCAAAAACAGCTGGATGAGATTTCCTTTTAGTGTTTTTAACTGAACAGACAGCTGTGCTGCTGGGGAGTTTGTTGCGCCACTTCTTCCCGGCTAAAGCACTAGGAAGTGGTGAAGGGTGGGCGTTTTGGGGGACTGTCTTATGTAATTTTGACGTTAGAAAAGTGCTGATACTCAGCCTAGTTTGAATAAATGGATTTTGAATTTGCCAAGATTTATTGGTTGCTAAACGCAGTGTCAGGGTTCGATCCCCGTATTGGGTAAAGTTTGTTTATCTGCCGTCAAGATTTGCAGCCGTTAAATGGCAATAGCATAATCAGCCTATAATGTTCCCACTGCTGGGACACAGGCCTCCCCTCTGTGAGAGGGAGCGGGCCATAACCGACCACGCGGACTCAGTGCAGGTTTGTGAATGGCAATAGAGTCGCCTCTAATTATAACACAAGCCATGCGCTCGATGGAATTTCTCATCGGAAAAAATTACAAACTTCAATTCCCCATTGAACCCCTTTAGGGGATGAATGTTCAAACATCCTTCCTTAGTGTTAATTTCGTCATATAAAGAATTCTTGTTGAAGTTGCCAGATGCTTGTGATGCCACAGTGGTTAAGGCCTTGCCTCTCATGCACAAGGCTGTGGGTTCAAATCGAGTTTGAGACTGCTTTGTTGGTCTAGTGGTGATCACACTGGTGTGCTGAGCAGTGGTCACAGTGGTACTGCTGAGCATGAGGTCCTGGGTTCGATTCCCAGGTCCGGCAAAGTGTTATTGGGTTTTCTATCTAGAATTTCTCAGTAGTAGTCCGGAGTCTGTATTTGTGCCCGGTTGATGACAATAGGCTCGCCTCATATTACATGGGACTTAAAAATTACTGGCGAAATGTGAGTGAACTATAGCTAAACCTCTGCCCAACCCTTCGAGGAAAGAAGGCGTGATGTCATGTTATATTTCCTAGTCTATTTTCATTACGATGTCGGTGGAGGAAGAACATCGTGAGGAAACCTGGACTTATAGTTAACTAGCTTTTGCCCGCGGCTTCGCTCGTGTGGATGTCGGAAAATATCCCATGGGAACGTACTACCGGGATTACATACCTAATAGCCGAGGAAAAGGACATTGACTCCTACCGCTGCGCCCGCGTTACAGTCAACCATAATTATTTTGTCACGCGTAATTTTAAATCTGTGATATTTTTTACACTCTTCTTTTAAATGTTATGACATATTTTAATCTAATTTAAATAATATATTTTATTGGATAGGGATTAATATAATACTGGTCAAAATAGCTTCGGAAATAATAATGAAATTTTTATTAAATTCTGAAAGATAATAATGGTAACTGTGGGTCATCCTTAGAAGATATATACTACATACAAAAAATGTGAATTTTAAAAAGCAATAACTTTTTTACCCTTACATAATTATTATAAAACAAAGTCCCCCGCCGCGTCTGTCTGTCTGTCTGTCTGAACGGGATAAACTCAAAAACTACTGAACGGATTTTCAAACAGTTTTCATCAATGGACGGGGTGATTCTTGCAGAAGGTTTTAGTGTATAATTCATTAAGGTTTTATGTAAATTGGCTGAAATTTGACGATTATCGTTGAAGATGTCGGAAAAAATCATGGCGACTGGGAACTTTATTGGCGTGCGCCGCGGAAATCGTAAAAGTTACATAAAAATGTTCTATAGTATTGTTCATCTTAAAATTTCAACAAAAAAGTCCGCGATGGCATATGTCTATCTTCTAAGGATGACCCACAATAACCATTTTTATCTCTCAGAATTTCATCATTTCATTTAAATGAATAGTTTAAAATATATCACAGATTCAAAATTACGCGTGACAAAATAATTATGGTTGCCCGTAACGCGGGCGCAGCGGTACGAGTCAATGACCTTTTCCTCGGCTTTCAGGTTTGTAATCCCGGTATCGGTAGTACGTTCCCGTGGGATATTTTCCGACATCCACGCGGGCAAAGCCGCGGGCAAAAGCAAGTATTCAATATTAATAAGATGTTTTAGTACTTTTTGGTAATGTTATTGCAGTATCTATGTGCCTCTTTCATTTTTTTTTACATATTGTATAATACAGATTTATAAGTGACGCATAAGTACTTATACATCCACACTCGATTCAATTATACAAAGTCACATCACGACCTTGCATGTTTTTCAATTAAAAATTAATCACACGTGCCTATAGCTAGTTACAATAATGAACAATTAATCAAACGGCGTATTCAGCTTTTTCTGATAGAGATTACTGCCTGCTGGATTTTCAACGCTCGGTTGAGCGCCGATAGTTGAAGGGCATTCATCAGCGCACTTTTATTCAGGCATTCGAAGATCTTCGTTACCTAAATATCATATTGATCACTAAGTTACATCATAATCTTTTTTATTCTTCTTGTTTTCGCGTGGTTAGTGACTAACCAGGTATCAGAGTCTTTTAAACTCCCTATAGGCCTCTGACTTGGCTTCACGTGCCGTCGAGAAATATCTCTCAGGTTTCCTCACGATGTTTTCCTTCACCGTTTTTGAAGCAAGTGATAATTATACAATACGCAAATTAATCTGAAATGTCAGGGGTGCGTGCCTTGGGTTCGAACTCAAGACCTATGACTTCGCAGTCTAAGGGTCACACCACTAGGCTATCACTTTTAATTATGGGATCCAACAATATTTAAATCCACATGCTTATGTCATAATTATGTATGTGCAACGATTTTTTTGTCATCAATGCCACCTCTAATTATTTTTGAAGTGAAAACTTCTTTAAGCGCGTTTGGCATTTTTCAGATCAAACCATTGATTTCACGACACTGTTACCGACACCTCATTTATGTAAACGCGATTGTGCTCTCTATTTATATAACGTTACGGATCAATGTTCGATGCAAGTATTTTTACTCGCCAACAGACGATCTGTGGAGGAAAAGACATCAAGACGCCCAGGGGATCTCCTGCGGCGGTTAGGTGCGTGATGGCGCGAAATTTGCCTCTCCCTCACGCGTTCCGCCTCCTCCTTCGCGAGCATTACTGCTTCGCAGAAGGAGGTGACGACCTCCCATGCCCTCTCGCTCCGTAACATGGCCTAGACCTGGGCCGGACGCGAGAGATCACCGCCTAATCGCCTCCACAAGGACACGGCGATGAGTTAGTTCATACCTAAGGTAGATGCTAACTAATAAACTATCTTATCTGTGAACATATATATTTTTTTTTGTAATCATTCAAAGTAGGTATGTAACTCAGATACTAAACCATCCAGTACACTCTGTACGTTCAGAATTGCGAATTCCGATTTTCGTTCTTAAATGTAACTTACCTAAAATATTTAAATATTGGGAAGGCCCCAAAATTATTGCGGGGAATTACCTCTTTTCGCCAAAAGACGAAGTATATACATAGACGTAGATATACATAGGTAAGATGGACAATATTAAAAAAATGTATAACTTTTCATTTATTTCCATTCATTCCCGATTTAAAACTATTTTTTTTTCTCAATGTTTAAAACATTGTTTTAAACTTGTTTTATACTGTGATTTTAAACACTTAAAAACAACATTGTTTTAATTCAAACTGTTTTAAACACTGTTCAAAATACGTGTATTAAAACAACTTGTTTGTTTTATGCCAACCCTGGAGTTTTTTTTTTTTGATGAATTTATCCCAAAAACAATTTAACTTTGCAATTGAAAAAAATGTGAAACATGACCTAACATAACATGACATGTTGAAAACATGTTTCTGCAACTACAAATATAAGTTAGTCGATTGTTACTCGTTAACTTGTAGAGCCTACTTAGCTGTGATAGTTTTCCTTTTAATTTCATTATATAAACTACGGCTGTGATTTTTTTTAACTTATTCAAAACCAAACATTTAGCTGGCGGGGGACGGACGACACACACACAAAAAAATGTGCACTTTAAAGCTTAATATTTCGCAAACGGATCCCTAAATCCAAAAATGGTTTTCACACTCACAATGTTTTTGAAGGACCTTTCCAACGATACACACACACCATGGGATAGAAAAAAAAGCATCCCCACTTAATTACGTGTAGGGGAGATATCCTAATTTTTTTTTTCACTGCCACTTTGTCGGCGTAATTAATATTATATACCCATGCCAAATTACAGCTTTCTAGTACTAAGACTCTCGGAGCTAGACCGCGGACAGACAGACAGACGGACATGACGAAACTATAAGGGTTCCTTGTTTACTACGGAACCGTAATTAGCATCAACACTCATAACATCTAGCACATATAGAAGCAAGAAGTTTCAAACAATGTATTATGGAATTAATAAATTGTTTACCTGGTTTCTATGTACAACTGAACTTATATCGTCTGTTGTCTTTTATGGTTATTTTTACGTCTCTTGAAATTTCTCGGGACCCTGGAGTCCCGGACCTTTGGAAGATGTACGAAGGGCCGAAGCCAACTCACAGAGGCCCGTTAGACGTTTTTAATGAAATGAGACACCAACCGACGATTATCCCTGTCCGTACTATGTAAGTGCATCCAAGGACAACCCCCGGTTGGTGCAGGACTATTGCAGGATAAGGAAACAAAGATATTGGATTATGGGTTTTGATGGCTATAGTAAACTGGTTACCTAGGACTATGGAAAGACCATGGCCCCTGTCTGATCAATGTTTTATATAAACTACACTGATAAAATGGCAGGGATTGACTTGCACACTCAATAATGGGCTCCCGAAAACGGTCGCTAGCACATAGTGTCGTAGCGACAAGAGGGCAACACGTCCTGAGGTGCTTATGAGGAGAGGAGAGATAAATCAAAATCAAATCAAAATCTATTTATTTGCCAGAATGTAGGTTTGCAAAGTATGATCTTAAACTATAATGGCCCCTTTACATTCTACCATTACATATGGTGTGCAAATATTTAATTTTAATCTGCATAAAGTTATTGTTTCAATTAAGTGCATTCAGAACAAAAATAAAATAAGAAAATTAAATAGTCAGTAACAACAAATAAGATCTCATGCATCGATTACTAGGAATAAATAAATAATTTAATTTTAATTGATATTCCACGGCTATCAGGACAATCACGGAAGTACGGTCAAGATCCCTACCAGCTTCTTACTGGAATACTTCCTTCCTCTGAGCACGTTTGCTCTTGCGAATCTCCACTCAAGCCGGCCAATTACGGCAAGAAAGAGGTGGCAGGTCTGTTCCTCGTCATTGTTCACTCCAGCCGGCCAACAAAGGCAAGCCAGAGGTGAGGTACAAGACTTCTTCCGGGAGATAGGGGCGGGGGGTCGCTACTGCCCAACAGCTCGCCACATGCTGCCCTGCGGGTTCCTGTATCTCTCTTGGTCTGTCTGGCTCCGCACCCTAGACCTGTTCTGTAAGAGACCTTGCTTTTTGCGAAATTTCGTGATTCTGGGTCAACGGGAACTACTATATAGGTTTTCGACCCAAAACCTATAGGGTATTTCCGGTTGTCCTAGAATTGTCAATTTTGGTTAAAAGCAAGGTCTTACAGCACAAGTAAACGGAAAATTTCGAAAAATAAAAAAATTGAAAATTAAGGTAAATTTTGGTACTTACAAGTTTTCGTGAAAATCGAAATTTGCCCATATATTTTTATCGAATTCACTCAGGACCTTGATTCGTATACACCTAATAGGGACTATAGACCTCAGTATCTGGTATAAATTTCAACTTGCCAGGTCCACCCGTTCCTGAGAAAATCGGTGGAGACACACGGACAGACGGACAAGACAGTGCCCTTAGAGGGTTCCTTTTTTACCTTTTGAGGTACGGAACCCCAATGAAAATAAAATACTTTTAATCCCGGTAGTAAGCTTCCGACAGCCATGCGGGCAAAAGCTAGTTATATCTAAATAAACCCCCTTATTTCTTTGTTTGCAGGTAATAGACTCAACCCACGGCGATTTAGACGTGTCCTTCCAAATGACGGACCCGGTGGGCCGCGTCATAGTAGCCGACTACAAGAAGCCAGAAAACTCTCACAGACACACGGCTACGCTCAACGGAGACTATCGGTTCTGCTTCGACAACAGCTTTAGCACGTTTAGTCAGAAGACTGTGAGTATTTATTTAATAAAATCATCAACAATCTATTGCCCTTATTACAGATACGTACAGATGGTTCACTCCGCAAAATTGTTTAAATAAAAATCTACTTGCGACACAGTATAGTGCAATTCAAGTCGCACAGAGTTAATTACCGACAGTTATATTCACCTAGAAATTGCCTCTCTTTCTATCGCGTAACTTTTATATCTTCTGACTACGTTACACTCAATGAATCTTTACCTTTTTTAGGGTTCCGTACCTCAAAAGGAAAAAACGGAACACTTATAGGATCACACGTGTGTCTGTCTGTCCGTCTGTCACAGTCAATTTGCTCCGAATCTAATGGACTAATTAAGTTTAAATTTGGTACACATATGTACAGTGACACAAACCCGAACGTGTAACGTAAATAATCGAATTTTGAATATACGGGTCACTTCTGGGGGCAAACAAGAAAATTAAAAAAAAAAATTGTTAACAGTACAGTACCGTGTGATATATCAAATGAAAGGGCTTGTTGCGAGGATCTTAAACATATTTTTAATATAATTTTAAAATAAATACTTTTAAAGATATCTCCGAAACTACGAGACCTAAAATTTTGAAAAAAGAACAACATATGGCTTTTTACTCAAAGATTACAGAAAAACCTATAAGAAGTCTATGGTCTTCAAAAACATGGTAAATCTCTGAATATTGTGCGTGCAAACTTACATTTGCAGTTGGAATGTATGGAAGAACATGTTTTTATTCATTCATTACTCCATATCAATGAAGGAATCAAGAATTTGAGGTTTTGGATAATATTGTACAAATTTTTACTTACACACCTGGGGGCCCCTGTTGTTTGGGGGCCCCGTATCAGTGATACGGCTAATACAGCGGTAGCTACGCTTCTCATAATGGACCTATCCCATGTTTGTTTACAGGTATTCTTCGACATGCTAATAGACGGCGAAGAACAAGAAGACAAAGACTATGATGATGATAAAGAAATGGAGCTCGGTAAGTAACTTTTTATAAGATATACTATAGTTTCACCGACACCGCTGTTTCGTGTCTTAGGAATGCTTTCGCCAGCGATTTCGGTCGCGTCATATCTTTATAAATTAAAGTCTCTGTGAGTAACAGAGGCCATAATTTAGTAATAATATGGCATTCTACTGGTGAAAGAATGATTAAAGTCAGTACAGCCGCTTTTGTTTTTATTTACTACAAACAAACATACAAATCTTTTCTCTTTTTATTATTAGTGTAGAGAATATCTGGAAAGCAGCTATAGCTTCTTTCATTAGCAACAAGGTTAAATCAGCAGACGATAAAATAAAGACAGTTTGGAAAATTATTAACAATGAAACAAACAAGAACAAAAGACATAAAACAGATTACACACTGGACACTTCCCGCGGCCTCATTAGCGATAACATCGATGTTGCTCAGGAATTTGCGACTTTCTTTACCAATATTCCAATTAAAACTACTGAAACTTTAAATTCCTCCCCTTCACTTGCTATTGATTTATTAAAAGTGAATGTTTCAGCCTGTCCTGTGGAATTTAAATTTAAACATATAACTGTGGTCGTTGTAAAGGCTTTTAAGCAACTAAAGATTAAAATTACCGAAAATCAATTATTGAGACAATTGCACCCTATTTAGCTATTATATAAAAATATTTAATTTATGTATAGATCAATTTCCGAATTTAATGAAATGCAGTAAAGTTATCCCAATTTTCAAATCCGGGGACAGCAACGACACTAATTAATAATCATAGGCCCGTCTCGGTTTTGCCGGTTTTCAGCAAGGTGTTTGAAAAAGTAATGTTAAATCAAATGCTCAATAATTTTAATCGTAAGAACATCCTACACGATCAACAGTATGGTTTCACCAAAGGACGTTGCACAAACGACGTCGGTGTCACTTTATTAAAACACATATTTAATGCATGGAAAGAGGCAAGAGATGCAATAGGCATCTTTTGCGACCTATCCAAGGCATTTGATTGCGTAGATAACGAAACACTGCTCTTGAAAATTGAACATTACGGATTGGATAAACTTGCGCTGAGCTTAGTAAAATCATATTTGCATGATAGACTGCAGCAAGTTCAAATAAACGGTGTAAATTCATTGGGTTTAAAAGTCTAAATGGGTGTTCTACAGGACTCGATATTGGGTCCATTTCTATTTTTAGTATATATAAATGATTTACCTAATTTACTGAAAAACCGACCACAAATGGTGTTATTTGCTAATCACTGATTTTTAAAGTAAACAGTGCACAGAAGCTTGCCGACGTAAATAACGCTATGCTTAAGGTCCATAATTAGTTTACTGTAAATAATTTGGTATTAAATGGTTAGTGACTAACCTGATGTAAGAGTTTTAAAGCCGCCCATGGGCCTCTGACTTGGCTTCACATGCCATCGAGACGAACGAACGATGACTAACAAACAGTTATATTTACTGATGTGCAACATTTTCCTCTCGCTTTTCTGCATTCTGTGAGAGTTCTTTCGTGAAAAGGGACGGAAGTGTGTAACAGGAGGCCAGGGAAGCGCGCACTATTTGGTTTGACCAATGAGCACGCGCGATGCTAGAGTTGGTCGTCAGATGGTACCAACCCATTTTCCGAGAGGTTGGTACTGTCAGCCAAGACACATCATATGCGACCACTGTAAAGCTCGCTCGTAATTTTTTTAAACTTTTGTTACAAAAGTTTAGAAGTTTAAAGTTTACTTGACCATTCATCTTCTCCCCAGGAAACGCAGCAGAAACCTACATGATGAGAGTACGCGACATATCAGAATCAGTCTCCAAAGTTAAAGACAACATGTCCACCGCGCGCAGACTACAGGAGTTACACTCAGCACACGAGGCGAGAGACAGGAACCTCGCCGAGGACATGTGTGACAGGTGAGAGAAAGATACAGTTAGAGGGAGACAACATGTCAACCGCAGACTACAAGAAACACACTCAGCACTCGAGGCGAGAAATAGGAACCTCGCCGGGAACAATTGTGACAGGTGAGAGAGAGAGAGGGATACAGTTAGAGCACGCAGACTACAAGAGTTACACTCAGCACACGAAGCCACCGAAACCTCGCCGAGGAGATGAGTGACAGGTGTGAGAGAGAGAGTTAGAAGGACACAACATAGCCACAGGGCGGAGATACACGAAACAGGCGGCATCTGATGGTAAGTGGTCACTGACACCTGATAGATATTTGCAATACCAGAGGCATCGCTTATGTCGGTAGCGGATGCAGGGGGGTGCTAAGAAGCTCAAGCCCCCCCAAAAGTATCTGAGTTCTTACGTGACAAATCTTAAAATGAACTTGATATTATTCTAAATAAACTTTTTAGCAAGCATTACTCTATCTAAGGTGGGCTGCATTAATTATCTCTTTTATGATGCTTTGTTTACGTGACGAATTTTGAATCCGCGCGCCACTCATTCTGCCACTCACGCTACCCGGTTTGGCCGCCATGTATATTCATAGAGATATCTCTGGTAGTCTACAATCTAACGAAGTCATTGAGGAATTTGCGAAAAGTAATCCGAATTGTTATGTGTTAAGCAAATTAAAATATTGTGTGCTTTTTAGTGTTAATTTTGCTAAAACCTACCCACAGAGGGGTCAAGCCCCCCCAAACGACAATCCTGGTTCCGCCACTGGCTGATGTGTTGCCATCCTAGAGACGAAGCTAAAATGTCTAATTCCTCGTCCGTACTAGGACAGAAATCAAGACATATATACAAAAATGGTCAAGGTAAAGCCGTGGTCGTATGCCACCAAAATTATAATGGCATGCGACCACGGGTATCTATGTCTTCATTTCTGTCTGAAATATTTTCTTGTTTCATACTTTTTCTTATTGTTATCGATTTTTAAAGGCAAATCGACAGTTAAGCGGATATACGGTAATTATAATAAAAAATAAAAAAAAGACCATGTGCGTGTTGGACCACGCACAATTAAGGGTTCCGTAGTTGGGATGAATTTATCCCAAATCTGCCGTCCTTTAACTAGAAGGCCGTTAAGCCCAAAAAGTTGTTTCCGAGAAAATGGCAAAAAACGCGGAAATCGCTGTTTCTTAAAAACTAGGTTAAATGATTGTTGGACACATCAATTGATATTCGTTTCTGTTTATCCTAAACAATCCTTTCTGTCCAGATCTGTTTGTCTCTTTTTTTTTTTGGGTGGGAAATTATCAAATAACTTCTCCCGGTCTGGGCAGAGCGGGAGGGCGTGTCAGACTCTTACTGACTAAAACCCACTCGTGTTCCTTCAGTTGCCTCCCTTTCGGTTTTCTTCGCACCCCCGGCAGGTATCGGCCCTAACGGACCCCGTCAATTCTGCTGACATCTCTTTGAGGCGCGCGTGTAACACAACGCACCGTCGATCCGGGCCTGGTCCTTATCGGACGGCGAGCTATCCATTGCTCACCGTCCGCAAGCCCGCGCCTACGGTGGCCGGTAATCGGCCTGCGATTCCCGACGCCGAGGGCGTCTCCTCCTGCGGTGGTTAGGGGCGTGTGGGTGCGAAATTTGCCTCTCCCTCATCTGTTTCTGTCTGATTCCATCACTTGAAAGAACTCTTAAAGAAGAAGTGTGGGTTAGACGCTTTCAGGTGATGGAATCATCATAAATTGTGTTAATTAACGGCCTAAAAAAAAAACTCTGGAACTATTTATATTGTAAAAATGTTTCTTAGACCGAAAGATAGAGAATTTTGAACTCTATCACTTTCAATTAAAAGGAAAATTTACCATTTGAGGGTTGTGTTAAAGGACGGCAGAAATAAAAACTTAACATTGTAGTTAATAAGATGTTCTCAACATTGACATTCCAACTGCAAATGTAAGTTTGTACGCACAATATTGAGAGATTTACCATGTTATTTTAAGACCATAAGACTTCTTATAGGTTTTCTTGTAATGAAGTTAAGAACCAAAATAGAACCAATTTTCTTCTATTTTCTTAAATATCTTTAAATGTATTTATTTTAAAATTATAAAAAAGAAATAATTGAAATCCTTGCAAGAAGCCATTTGATATGTCACACGGTGCAATTTGCATTTTTTTTATTTATGAGCTTATTTGCCCCCCAAAAGTGACCCTCATATCCAAAATTCATTTATTTACGTTACACGTCCGTGTTTGGGTCACAGAAATACATGTGTACTAAATTTCAACTTAATTGGTCCATTAGATTCGGAGCAAATTGGCTGTGACAGACGGACAGACAGACACACGAGTGATCCTATAAGGATTCCGTTTTTCCTTTTGAGTTACGAAAACCTAAATCTATTGTATTTTTTTTTTGTAACTACTTTTCTTTTAGAAAAATAATTAAGGTCCACGCGGGCGAAGCCGCGAGCAGAAGCTAGCTATTAATAAAGTCCTGTCCACTGGAGCGGAGCGAGGCAGCGGAGCGGAGAAATGTTCCAATATTAGGCTGCCTGTCCACTGGAGCGTAGTGAGGCAGCGGAGAGGAGAAACGTGCCAATAGGAGCGGAGTTTAGATTGTATTGATTGATATCGGCACATTTCTCCACTCCGCTGCCTCGCTCCGCTCCAGTGGACAGGCAGCCTTAACCAATAGGAGCGGAGCTCTGATGCGGAGTTTAGATTGTATTGATTAGTATTGGCACATTTCTCCGCTCTGCTCCAGTGGACAGACAGCCATAACCAATAGGAGCGAAACTCAGAAGCGAAATTTACATTCTATTAGTTAATATTGGCACATTCCTCCGCTCCGCTGCCTCCCTCCGCTCCAGGTGACAGGCAGCCTTAGTCTGATTCTTGAAAATTCTCACGGAATATAGGATGGACTAAACCACTGGCAAAGTGCTAATAGTAATTCGACGGCACGGTTGGCGCAGTGGTTAACCGATTGACTGCTGCTCTGCGTGTCAAAAAATAAATAAATAATTTATGTAATTTCTTTTTGTTTCAGAGTATTAACGTGGTCAATAGGACACGTGCTATTAATGTTATTAGTTGGATTTACACAGGTGAGTGCACCTTACTTGCATAATCAGCTTATAATGTTCCCACTGCTGGGACACAGGCCTCTTCTTTGTGAGAGGGATCGGGCCGTAATCCACCACGCGGGCACAGTGCGGGTTGGTAGATGTCACATGTCTTCGATTTTTTTGTGTGAGAACATACCGGTTTCCTCACGATGTTTTCCTTAACCGTTTTGAGAGCAGTGGTGATGTAATAATATACACAAAGTAAAGCGCCTGTCTAGGTTCGAATTCGAACCTACGACGTTCAACTCGGTAAGTTGCGGCCGTTACCACTGGTCCACCACTGTTCGATACTTACTTGCGCTCAGCTCTATTTAGAAGATTTTTTTTTATTTAGTAAGGAACATCGTTTTTCATTGATAGTGAACTCAAACGTAACGAAAATAAAGTTCAAAATAGCATGATATGATTCCCTGTGGTGTGTGCGCAAGCGCACTCAAATCTTGACAGGAAAACTTAAACACAACTGAAATAGAGCTGACAATTGCGTTCATAAGATAATTCTGTGAGTTGCGTATTCGCAAATATTTCATTTAAATCACATGCTCAAGAAAATTTTGCTGTTCTGACAGAACCCGGTTTCTAAGTTGAGAATTTGAAGTTGAGCACTTTTATAACCAGCTTATAATGTTTCCACTGCTGGGATACAGGCTTCCTCTCTGTGAGAGGGAGTGGGCCGTAACAATCCACTTGTCAAACTCTTTAGCATAAAGCTCCATCTCCACGGGCGGGAGAATCGCAGCGATAGTCTCGCCGTGCCATCAAATTCATTCAATAGAAACTCCTTGAATCAATATCCAAACGACGATACCATCGCGGCAATAATTTGAAGGCACAGCGTGGCTATCGCAGCGATTGTCGTCCGTGCAGATGGCGCCTTACTGAACCAGTACTCAAATTACGTAATACACGATCAATCACAATCTGTTTCGATTTGAAACAGATTGCTAATCCATTGCTTCATAAGTTGGAACAAAAATCTGCTCAACAACTTAAATAATGCAATGAATGTTGTTGAACTGTCGAAATTGAAACAAATTAGTAATAATCGTTTACGAAAATAAGTTACGCAATTAGGGTACAGGTTTAGTATGTTCACAAATTCGCATTAAGGGCTTGGGTCATATTTACCTACTGAGTGAAATATGTATAGATGACTATTAATTTTAAATACATTTTTCATTTGTTTTCAGGTAATATTCGTTAAAAGTTTATTTGAAGACAGACGAAGCTTTAGAAAATTAGTTCCTGGATTTTCATCTTAATGAGTTGGTTTGTAGCCGACATCTTGCCATCGATTTCACAAAATTATCATCAGTTAAATGATGACGATGGTTATATCCTCTTTACACACTGGTCCATGCTGGCCTGGCCCCGGCAGTCCTTCAAAAGTTATTTTATCTCTGACAGCAGCAAGCCAACAGCAACCTTATTGTAATGGCAGTAAAGATCACTGTGATTTTTACAGACTTTTCAGTGGCTGCAAGCCAACAACAACCTTATTTCAACTGAAATAAAGACCACTGTTATTTTAACAGACTCTGAGGTAAAATAACTGTAGATTACGTTAGTCTGTTTCTATTTTAAAATTAAATGGTTCACTTTTGAAGCGAAATCTTCTTTAGGCGCACTGCACTCTTTCTGGACCAGGAACCGTCACTCGGCGACGCTGAATCGGGTATACCCGGCTCCAGTCGTAGTTTTCACTATCATGTGTTCAAAAGAACAGAAACTTTTTTATTTATAATTTACTCCTTTTTTAATGAAATTTGGTTGATTCAACCAATTTAAAATGCAAAAGTAAACCGTTTAATTCCGGCGTTAGATCAAACAGAAATATAAATTTTAAATGCTCATTCATCCTCGCCTAGGGTCAGCTTCTAGTCTAACCGGACGCACCAGAATATCAGTATTTTACATGGAGGGACTGCCTATCTGACCTCCACAACTCAGTTACTGGGTAACACGATACCTATACTAAAATTGTAAATATGATGCTAGTAAAAATATTCAAAATTCATTGTCACAAACATATTGAAACACACACACACACCTAGGTACATAAACTCAGGCCTTCTTTCTGTGGGGGTAGGCAGAAACTACAGAACGCCACCTGCTACGATCCTTACATACTCCTTTTGCCTCGTTTACGTTCATACATCTGGTCATACACGCACGCCGGTTGCTAGTACTACAGACCTGACCTTTATTAACAACATCACCAATATGTGTAGTGTGTAAAAATATTGATATTATTAATTAATTGTAAGAAATTCTTGCCAAAGCACAAATGTAGCATTTATTTGTTAGTCCGTACTTTGTACAAATGACGCACAATAATTAGGTTTAATAAAATAAGTTATCTAGTCTATATTGTTGTTTTATTATTTTCTTTTAATATATAATAATTAATATCACGGCTGTATTTTCTGAAGTGGTTGGCAGAGGTACGCCTACATTTCGTTAATCACGTTAAAGCCCTATTTACACGGTGCGATAAGGCTGCGTTTCTACCGGAGATGTGCGAGGATACGTAGCGAGGAATGCGTTTGTTAAGAATCAATAGAATCGCTTCATTTAGCTAGCCTCGCTCAGCGCAGTTCCTGTGGAAACTGTTAGGCATGGACGCGAGTGAGAAATCGTATCTGAAAAGAGCCCGCTACACATCCTTGCAGCACTCATTTGCGAAACGTTTCACAGCGTCGCCGGCGCATCCTCGCGCCGGTCAGCGGCCTAGCACATCTTTGGTGAGAACAATCACATCATTTCAAAGCTTCGTTACGCATCCTCACACCGCTCAGCTACTTCGCACATCTCTAGTGGAAACGCAGCCTTAATATGGGCTTTCTGAAATGACGTTCACTAGGTGGCAGCACTAAGACATCAGGTCCGGGTACCTGTCAAAGTTATATTTTCTTTAGTCGTGAATGAATGATTAACGAATTACTGAAACGAATGATGAACGTCACCATTATAATTTTTTAAATTCACTGTCGAAATGGGAGACCCGTCAAAGTGGCGCCAACTGGTGTCGAGAATTTTCATGAAAACCCTCATTACTTGTGCAACATGGTATACCATAAGTTGAAGTAACAACAAAAATTCGTCTAACTCCAAACCAGGGATTCCCAACCGGTAGAGCGCGCCCCCCTAGTGTGGCGTAGTGACCAATGGGGGGGGCGCGACGGCTCTATTATAAAATTATAGATTTATTAAATTTTAAGTTCATTCTATCATTCATTCATTGATTTAGAAAAGGTTAAGGCTAGTTTTCAAAACCTGAACGTTTCATAACATTGTAGGTAGGAGACTGTAAAATGAGCTTCAGCTTTACTGCATAAGTCGACAAAATAAGTTTTCCTACTTCTGAATGAATGGACTAAAAAATAATAAAACAGGCAGGAAAAAACACTGAAATACTGAATTTAATTTAGAGACTGCAGATGATAGCTCAAGAATTTGAAAACTTTTTTGCTAATATTCCCCTTAAAACTACTCAAGCTTTAAATTCCTCACCCGCGCTTTCTGTTGCCTTACTTAGACAGAATGTGAAGGCTTGCCCTTTGGAGTTTAGGTTTCAGCATACAAACCCCCAGGCTGTTATAAAAGCTTTTAAAGATCTTAAAATTAAATCAACAGAAGAGCTCTAGGGAATGTCTGTAAAAGTCTGTAGATCTATAATCGAAACCATTTAGCCCTATTTAGCTTACATATTTAACACCAGTATAGACCAAGGAGTCTTTCCGGATCTCATGAAACAGTAAAATAGTTCCATTGTTCAAATCCGGTGATGGTAAAGAACCCAACAATTATAGGCCTGTGTCAATTCTGCCAGTGCTCAGTAAGGTGTTTGAAGAGTTGATGCTCAATCAAATGTTACCTCACTTTAATAAAAATTCCATCTTTCATGAACAACAGTACGGTTTCACCAAAGGGCGTTGTACCACTAACGCCGGTGTCACCCTAATAAAGAACATTTTTAATGCCTGGGAAGAAGCACAAGATGCCATTGGAATCTTTTGCGACCTCTCGAAAGCGTTCGATTGTGTAGACCATGAGACACTTCTGCTGAAACTAGAACACTATGTGATTAGGAATACAACCCTTGATTTACTTAGATCATACCTGCACGCGTAGCATGACCACCGTAGAAACGAGTTGTGTCGACAGAAGAATAGACAAAAATGACGTTCCGTGTAGACAGGACGGCAGTAAAGTAGAAAGACACAACTGCACTTTTTACGCAATTCACTCTTTTCATAATTCGACTCAGAATTGTTTATTTTGTCATAGGATTTTTTTTTTCTTTGTTTGATTCTCAATTTTTATTGATATTAAGAGTGTCAAAGTATCGTATTTTGGAAGAAAACAATATTAGGGTAATATTGGATTTAACCATTTCCTTGGTAATGGTGCCGATTCTCTTGTACACCGAACTAAACTATCTAGACTATCACTAAAACCCCTTTATTTTTGACTATGAAAATCTTAAAACTATTCTGCAACAAAAAATCCCTAAATTTAAATATAATTTTGACACAACTTAAATCGTATTTGACAATCGCCAGTCCACGTGGTACTTGTGAGCCGGAGACGCGAAGGCTCGACGTATTTTATATGGAATTTTTCACTTTTTGTATGGAAAATAAGAACACATGTTCAGTCTTAGGGGATTGAGGGTTTTATAAAGGGGGTCGAAATTTTCATTATTTTTGCGATTAGACACACCATTTTCGAGATATAAGCAAAAGAAAAAAAGATACAGTACTATTTTTGCACGTGAATTCGAGGTGTTGGTGTGAATTTTAATTATGATAATTATTACTTATCACAGTTTTGCGTTCAAAACGCTCTCCTTTATAGGAGAGCGTTTCATGATTTTGTAGATAACCGTATATATTTTGTGGCAGTCGAGTAAAAAGTTTTCTACCGTCTTTAGCATGGCGATTACAAAATCAAATTGTCTTCACTACCTTAGTGATTTTGACAGTTTGGATAGAAAACTTTCTTCTGAAATAGTCTACATGTAAAAGGACCTAGACAAAGATCGTTAGAAGCGGAAGACAAAATGACAGATTGTAGAATGATTTCTACGGTGCGATGTCAAAAATGGAGACACGAAATGTCAATTTGTATAGAAAGAACTATGTCTATTCTTCGTAGAAATAGAAAGCGTCATGCTACGCGTGCTGAAAGATAGAAAGGTTAGTTCAGGTAAACGGCGTAAACTCATTAGGGTCTGAAATGGCAATGGGCGTTCCTCAAGGTTCGATATTGGGTCCATTCCTCTTTTTAGTTTACATTAATGATTTACCCCAATTACTTCATCATTAATCTTTAAAATAAACTGACGGTCACAAAATCTTGAAGACATGAATAGCTCTATTGTGCAAGTCCAAGATTGGTTTACGGTAAATAATTTGGTACTAAATAAAATAAAAACCAAATGCATTAGATTTAAATTACCTAATGTTAGAAGTAGCGAATGTGACATCATATTGAATGGGGAAAAACTGGAATTTATTAATCAAACGGTTTTCCTAGGAATCACGCTAGACGAGAAATTACAATGGGGAGGCAGCGGAGCGGAGTTGCGGAGTGTGCGGAGCTAGGCCGAGTTCACGGGACGAGTAATTACCCGCATCCCCTCTCCGCTTCCCGGTTTTGTATGAATTTTTAAACTAGTTCGCAAATCCCTGTCCACTGAAGCAGAGCGGAGATTTTATGCAATTCCATTGGTTAATATTGGCACAGCTCCGCTCCGCTATTCTCCTTTCGGCTCTAGGGGACAGGCAGCTTTATAAATGTCATTTTTTAAAGTTTAAATAAAACAAAAAATAGTAAAAGGATTTTATATTTTCTTTTTAAATACGTTGCCTACAGCTATTATTTACAATGATTATGTGCATACACTACAAATTATATATGCGATATTTCATAGTCTTCATTAAGATAACTAATTACTTAAAGTAGGTACAAAAAATATGATTTATCTATAACTTAATTTAAACAATTCAATGTTTTTATCACAAAAGTCGCGTCGTGGTAAAAAAAAGTCGGTTAACACTTCAGTTTTTTAACATAAAAACTTTGGAAAAGATATATATACCTCATTAATATAACAAGTACAATATTAACAGTCACAGTTTAAAAAAAAACCCCAACACCAACATTTCCTCACTTCGCTTTCCTACTGCATCACCAGACCCTGTTCATCATTTATCTATAACCAATTCATTGAGACCATTCCAATGATCCCAAACACGATACCTGTGCTGTAAGTTGGCAAGGGAGTTGGGTATCCTGCAAATTCCAGGTGATGCTGCAGCATCAGTTCAAGGTTACTATGTTCTTCTAATATCATTGAAGTAACAGAATACCAAATTTCAAATCGATCACACCTGTGGAAGATACTCACATCCATCAACTAGAAAAGAGCTGATAATCTTCAAACGGCTGAACCGATTCAATTCAATTCAATTCATATCAGAATCATAATTGGTGTAAATATTGCCGCATGAAAAAAATTAAGACCGTAATTTTACCGGTTAATTTTTCTTTACAGTTTAAATTAATCAAATAAAAATTTTATTTTTTATTTCAACAGTTTAAATGTTATTTAATTATAATACAAAACTGTCAAACAGATGAATTGAACGCAGATAATATTACGAATTGTCAGTTTGTGACGTTAAATATGATTCATAATATTATCATATTATGATTCTGCCAAAGCGGCTGTTTTAGGCCCCCAGGACCTCATGCTCAGCTGTAGCTCTTGCGACCACTAGACCAACGAGGCAATCTGAATATTGAGCAACAATCGTACATTTAATGTGACGGGTTGGTCCTTTGTTTACTATAAATGGAACATTTGCAACACTCTACAGGGTCACATTAGATTCTCTAGCGAAACCCCAAAAACGTGCTTGGTGTGTGAATCGTTATCTAAACATTGATTAACAAATCACAACTGCCTTGCTAAAAAAGGAATTAAAAAGTAATAAACAAGTTGTATTAGTTAATAAAGCGAAAGGTCGCTCGTTTACTTGCTAACTAAAATGATAAAAATAAAATTGCCATTGCTCTCGGGGGACCGTTGTGTCGTTGTGTGGAACAAGACAATTTTATTTCTTTAATAAAGAAAAATATAGTCTATGTCACTCGGGATGATGTCAGGATTCTAACGATACCCCCCATACATCGAAATCTGTTTAGGCGTTTAAAAGTTATGGTGGCACAAAGTAATTCGCATACATACATGAACTCTGAAAATTTTACAATCCTTTTTGGGTAGTCGTATAAAAATGATATAAAGACTTGGGGTCAACGACCCCATTTTTTGAAGTATTAGTTTCGAAAATCTGTTTATTTTTTGTTTTTTCGATACGCGCTGCATAACATTCATATATAAACATCCCAATGGGGGTAGGCAGAAACTATACAGAACGCCACCTGCTACAATCCCGATACCCGTCACGTTCGTTCGTGTAGTTTTGCTAGCTAAATTCTTTTGACCCTGTATGTTGCAAGCAACAAGTTTACCGCAACGCAAAAAGGGTGATGCCGAAGCAATGTTCCTCAATTTTGTTACCCACTGAATACGAGGATTAACTGTTCACAACATATTTATGAATAGGCCCCTGGTCTGACCTGGGAACCTCATGGAAGTTGACCAAGTGTCTCCTGACATGATCCGGACATTTGTAGATCTTCGGGCAGCGCGGGCATGTGTACCTGAGTCAATAGATAGTTAATTATAATAAAACAAGAACCCCGAAGAAAATAAATAAATAATTGGCCCAACCCGACAAAAAACAGACATTTTGGATGGGAGAGATCTTTGCCCAACAGTGGGATAAAAACGCAGGCAATTTACTCATGGAAAAACTCAATAACAGTGCTAGACCCGGGGATCGAACCCAGACCCTTGTGCTCAGCAATAGCGTTCGCAATCAGTTAATACAGTATTTCTATTTTCTAAATGTCCCTCGGGAATCATCGCATTTCCGAATAAAAACGAATGCTAATTTCCATGTCTATCAATTATTAGATTTATCGTGATAATAATTTGAAACAAAACAACAATAAAATGCTTAGTTCTGACTAAGCATTTTATTGTTGTCTTGTTTTATTTCCGTGTGAACTATATAGAGCTCTTAAACTATGTTCCTTTCTACCGTGCCTGCGACTTTAGCAGCTTTCCTCCCATTTTAAAAATAAATTACATTAATTTAAAAGAGTATTAACAACTCTATATACTTCCAAGCCGAATGAGAGCGTCCGGTCTGCACCAAGTGCAAAGGGCAACTGATAGAAATCCGACGACTGACGAAACACGAAGTTTGCCTAGGGACATTAAGAAAATAAAAATACTGTTCTAGCATCGTCAAATCAGCCATGATAAAACCACTGATAAATTAGCGGTTTTGTAAAAACAGCTGATTTGATAATCCATCTGTTACAGATATAAGGGGAAAACTAAGGGGCAATAGGCCTGTGTCCAATTTTTTTTTTCGGACGGTAGATTGATAGATAAATTATAAATTAATTATTTATATTTACAATTTATCCTACATTTTTATCAAGTTCTTAATTTTGAATGTTTTTGATTATGAGAATTGGCCTTCTGATAATAAGCAATTTCAGACAAAAATCTTCAAGTTTTGTTTAACCTTAAGGTTGCACTAGTCGACGGCTGGAACACGTTGGTGCGCGTGGCTAATATGTATGTTATTTAGTATAATTATTTATTTATTAGGTATTTATTTATCTAGTTTTTATTTATACGAGTGTCCGACCGAAAGTTTGGTTTCCGGTGATTTTCGGCAAAAAAACGAGTTTTGGTTTCGGCGGAAAACCTGCCGAAACTGCATTTGGGAGTTCTCGCGCTGATGTTCGGCGCGTTAAATTCCATCCAAGCGAGTAAGCGACGAAGACATTTTGCCGCGTGTTTTAGCACGTGGACGCGGCAAAATGTTTCGTGTGATTTTAGTGATTTATTAATAAAAAATAAAGACTGACTGATACAATATATAATAATGTTTTCTTTATTTTTCCCTCAAAACACGATTCTTATAAGAAAGTTTCGGTTTCCATTTTGGCCGAAACTGAGACTGTTGCCGAAATTCGGTTTCGGTCGTAAAAACCAGTTACGGTGGGACACTTTATATATTTATTGAGTGACATAGACGAAGATTTATAACGAAAACGTGCGCGTAAAATTTCATGAACAGACCTTTGGGCGTTTAGATATTATGGAAAACTACTGGATGTCTGTACTCAAAATAAAATTATTTGAACTTTGAATAAATTACACTGGTAAGCAGTAGGTAGTTTTGTTTTATGACGTTTCATACCTAATTATGTATGATTCTGCCACGCCGATTTCAAATCTGTTGTCAGTTTTTCTCTAGCAGCTCTAGTTTTTGAAATATTAACATATATACATTTGTCGTCGAATAATAAAATGAAAAAAAAAAATAAAAAAAAATTGTTTCTCTAACCTAACATGAAAAAAGCCTTGCTTTTATAAGATTTTCTTGCATGAATCGAAACTTCAGCCTTGTTTTGAATGCTCCAGCAGTAATTAGCCATCTTATTTGCATTCCAACGACCCTGGTATCGCTCTTCTACCGTGCGAATGTCCTGATGAAAGCGTTCTCCTAGTTCTTCGCTTAAATCGCCTGAATTTTCTGGGAAGCGTTCTAAATGGCTGAAGAGGAAATGCATCTTAATGCTCATGTTACATCCTAGTCTTGGAAAGTGCAACATGAGCTGCTCAATGTGTTGATTGTAGTCTGGAGACTTTTTATTACCTAAGAAATTTTGCACAACCCAAAATCAATCCATGCAGATTTCTCTTTATCTCTCATACAGTCGGTAAAATTTTGATCCTTTATTAGTTCCCGGATTTGAGGACCGTCAAAAATACCAGCTTTAATTTTTTCTGTGCTCAATTTCGGGAATATTTTACTGATATACTTAAAACATTCCCCATCCTTGTTGAGAGCTTTTACAAATTGTTTTATCAGACCTAATTTTATATGGAGATCCCGAGTAATATAATGCGGCCACTGGCTACTAGAGGTACATTCATACTACCCGGCTCTAAATCCACTCTCAAACGCCAAACTTGTTTAGTCCAGTGTTGTATTTTGGCTCGGCTATCCCACAAGCACATAAAACAGGGGTATTTGGTATATCCTCCTTGCTGACCCAAAAGAAAATTGACCATTTTAAGATCAACGCATATCAGCCAGTTGTGTTCTACGTATTTTATTTTCTCCATAACAAAGGCTATTGTGGGATATTCCTCTTTAACTTTTGTTGAATGTGCAATGGGTAAGCAACCCATTTTATTGCCATTATGTAAAAGCACACATTTAAGACTACGTTTCGATGAATCAATACATAAACGCTATTCTCTAGGATCATAGTTTGTTAATTAATCCCATTTCAGTCATCAAACCGGGAATATTGTTGCAAAAAACAAAATCTACTACCTCGTTGGTCTAGTGGTCGCAAGCGCTACTGCTGAGTATGAGGTCCTGGGTTCGATTCCCGGGTCGGGCAGTGTTATTGGGTTTTTCCATCTGGAATTTCTCAGTAGCAGCTCGGAATGTAGATTTGTGCCCGGTTGATGGCAATAGGCTTGCCCCCTATTACATGGGACTTAAACATAACTGGCGAAATGTGGGTGTACTATAGGTACACCTCTGCCTAACCTTTCGGGGATTACAGGCGTGATGTTATGTATGTAAAACAAAATCATCTTCTTCAGAAAAGAAAGGGATCAAATGTTTTTCTCTTTTACGGTAAACTGATACATTAGTCTCTGCGGTTATCAGATTTCTTTCTTTAAGCCGTGAAGCTAGAAGTTCTGATCCTACTTTTGATAGACCAAGATCTCTAATCAACTCATCTAGGTGTTTGGTTGAATGGTTTAGGTTCGGATGTACTCGGGAAAGTAAAGTCACTGTCCTCATCATCACTGGCTACTGAAAGAACTTGTAGTGTTACATTAGAAGTACTAGGTTGCCTATCAGGTTCTTCGCTGGTATTTAGAATTGGTCTAATAGCTGATTTTAAATTCGGTTAAGTCCATTTGGAACGATTTTTCGGTTTATTCCGGTAATATTCACAACACAAAAATAACAGTCATCGTGATGATTAGTCGGTTCACGCCAAATCATAGGACTTGAACTTCAAAGTAGGTCTTTTTTACTAGCTCATAAACGCAATGATGTTACGCAACTACCACATACTGAATTTGGGATCCATGGCTTACAAAACACTTGTAATGGCGTCCCAAAGAAGTCCAAGTAGACCTTTTTTATAAAGTCAGACGCACATAAACGACATTTTCGAAACACATATTCACCACAAATCGTTTAAGCAAGTTCTTCTTAATGTAGACATATCGATTTATATAAGGAATTTAATAAATTTTTGCACTAAAAAATATTAGTTAGCCGCGTAACGAAATTTTAAGAAGTATCTGTATCACAAAAATTAGAGCTGCTAAAAAAAAACTGAGGGTAGATATGAAATCAGCGAACTCAAATTACTAAGAAACAGTTTAGAAACTTCATAAAACAAAAAAAAAGTTAAATTTTATTAATCTGTGTTATCTATTCCTGTACGGTTTTTATTTTGCCATTTTCATACTACATAAGTTATTTATTAACGTTGTGAAAGTGTTGAAATATGGAAGTTTCGATGCTCATAACTTCAAAACCATTTTTTTTTCCATTTCTTCTTCCCTAAAGGGATAATGACAAAACAAATTGATATAATTTTTAGTTTTGAACATATACCGTCAAACAGACGAATAATCACCATACTACATTTGTATGGAAGAATGACCGACTGGCGTAACCTTAAGTTTGTGGTGATAACTAATAACAACAACGTTGTAATAAATTCAACGACAAATAAACAAAATATAAGACACTAAAAACTGTTCATCGAAAAAATGTCCACAAAATACCTCATATTTCTCGATGACGCCCTGGTCTTCCTTGGGCACCCCGTGACTCCTGGCCAGGTGTTGCCTGACGTTGAACGGCCGTGTGAATGTGTCCTGACATACTGGGCATATGTACCTGTATTTGTGCTCCCTGTGGGCCTTATATTCGTGGACTTGAAGGCGTTTTTTCGACTTCTCCCATTTTTGGCAGACGCCGCACTGTTGGAGAAAAGGTGGAGAAATATTAAAGTATAAAAAATGTTATTATTTATCCACAGATAGGGATAAAAGATTATCCAGTGTCGGAAACTCAACATATGAACAAAAAAAAAACAAAACTGCCTCAAAAAAAAAAAAGTACTGTAATCAAGTAACTTTTTTATGGTCAAAATTGTGGTTAAGATGCTGAAGACACAAATATAAAAAAAGAAACGAGCGAGCCTTACAATAATGAGCAACATTAAAGGGGCATCGTCAAGGTCGTTTCTGATGGCCAACTCTAGCACAGCGCGCGCTCATTGGTCAAATCAAATAGCGCGCGCTTTTCCGGCTGTTACACTCTTTCGTCCCTTTTCACGTAAATCACTCCCAAAGATTTGATTATTTAGATTGCAGGAAAGCGAGAGGAAAGTGGTTACACATCAAAAAACAATATTTGTACACAAAAAATAAGGTAACGGCGCTAGTGTTTGACATAAATAGTAGAAAACAAGTTGATTTAACTTAAAAATATGTCACTAGTAGTTGACAAAATAATAATACAAAAATATTACTACAAAAAAAAAATCTTACAAAATTCTCTTCTTTCAACATTAAATTGCATTTTTCATCCTTAATTCATTGAAAAAACTCTCAATATATAAATATAGAAATCACGAAAATTCTACTTTTGCTTAAACTAACAACTTCTACATATTTATGTCAACCACTAGTGCTCAAGAAAATAATACGAATAATAAATTCTTAGTCAAACAATGTGCCCTTACCTCACCTTTTTTATCCACGTAGAGAGCATAGGGCCGATTGTATGGTGCCTAATACCTATCCCTATTAATATAAAGACTAGTTTAGTTACCCCCCACTAAATGTATGGAAGAAGCAGACGTGCTGTGGCCAGCCCCAAATACAGCTTTGCAAAGAAAACTATGTGCGCTTCGGTAATCTTCGTATTTCCGAATTAGCACGAACTCGAACGTCGCGCCACACCGTAACTCCTCACAGAGGCAATGCGTCGTTTTGTACTTTTTTATTTAAGTAGGGCATCTCGTAGTTGACCTCTGAGATCATGACTACTTAACCGGGCTTTCCTGTGGGTGCCTTAAGCTACTACACTTAAAACCTCAAGCCAGGGGTTATTCAACTATGCTTATTAAAACTAGGTGAACGCTCGCTAAGGGCACCCCCTGTAGGTACGAACCTTGGCTTAGGGCGTCAACCGGAGGGAGGACATCAAGGATGGGATGGGCTAGATCAAAGTTTTGATCATGATTATCAGTCGGGGAAATTAAAGCTACGTGCTCAGCTGCAACAACTGCTGGCACCTCGTTATCGAGCAAGGTCTTTGTACTACCGCGCCTTGTAGTAGTGCACCTATCCTGCACGTCTCAGATCATCATTTGTCACTCAATAGTTTTGGAATTACATAGAGTTGTTAATCCATAATTTTATGATCATAGTAATACAAAATAGGCAAGTTCTTCCATGGGTGTAGCAGCTCTACATATATCAGATCTCACCATCGAGCGTTCGTATTTCCGAAGATAGATGATTATTCCTGAAGCGCATACTTTTCTTTGGAAAGCTGTAAATTAGGATAAGCCACCCTGTTGACTGGCTGATATTTTATCCACGGTAGAGCTATTCACATATTGCAAAAAATACTGGACAAGGACACCATATATAGGGTCAAATTGAATTAACTAGCGAAACTCTGCAGACCGTCTGTATCGATAACTAAAAACGACAAATCAAAAAAAAAAATGTTTGTTTCTAGAGTAGCATAGATGCTTGAAGTAGTTGAGAAAATCTGTTTTTTTTTTTCCTTTCATCGCGTTTAAATATACCCATCACGTCTGTGAAGTTTACACATAAACTTTAACTGATATTTAAACTACACTGAGATACATGACAAAAAAAAACATTTTTTTTTTGCTTTGTCATGTTAAGATATAAGGGATATAAGGGATTCTCGATATCCATCGAGAATCCCTCTCTTGGCATAAAATTAAAAACCGGCCAAGAGCGATTCGGACTCGCGCACGAAGGGTTCCGTACCATTATCTATAAAATCGGCAAAAAAAAATCACGTGTGTTGTATGAGAGCCCCGTTAAATATTTATTTTATTCTGTTTTTTAGTATTTGTTGTTATAGCGGTAACAGAAATACATCATCTGTGAAAATTTTAACTGTAACTATCACGGTTCATGAGATACAGCCTGGTGACAAACGGACAGACAGACAGCGGAGTCTTAGTAATAGGGTCTCGTTTTACCCTTTGGGTACGGAACCCTAAAAAGTATAATATTATTTGGCATAACGTATTCGCATAACTTTTAATAGCATAATAATACTGTGTCATTTGGTCTAATTTGTTTTGGCATAATTTGGAGTTGCATACATTTTTAAGGCATATTATTTATTCGTCTATTAATCATGAGCCATAAAGATAAACATTATTTATTATAATTTGGGAATCACTCTATTGGATTTACCTAATCAGGTTAAGGTGCGGCGGGCCGCGAACATTTTGTTTTTATATAAGTTATATTAGGGTTTATTATTTTTTATTCCAAAGACCATTATATGTAAATATCATTATGCGTTTATAACATTATGCTTTATAAAATTAAGCTTAATTATTATTATGCCAATAGTATTTATGGCAAAACATATATGCCTAATAATATTATGCGTAATGATTATTATTGTAAATTATGCCAATTTAATTTATGATTATCATTAGTTAACCATACCCATCACGTATGTAGAGTTTCTCTATTTTAATTTGGCCCTGTATATGGTAGTTGCGCGGTAAACTTTGCTTGCGCGATACACGATTTTTGCCTGACGTCAGTGTGATGCGTAGTTTGCATGTGACGTAGTAGACGCCGCCACAGTCCCTCAGTAATACTTGTTCATCATGATGAGTATAATAACCTTTTCTCAGGCTTTCAGTTCACCTTGTATCATTTTCATCCAGAAAATCTTCTTTTCGTGTGATTATTGACTAATATGTATAATTATCACTTGCTTCAAAAACGGTGAAGGAAAACATCGTGAGGAAACCGGCATGTCTGAGAGATATTTCTCCACGGCTTGTGAAGCCAAGTCTGAGGCCCATGAGCGGCTTTTAAACTCTGACTTAGTCACTAACCACACGAAAAAAATATCCAGAAAATATAAAAATAAGTTATATGCTCGCAGAGTCTAGTTCAAATACTTTATTACAATACATTAAAACTATTTTAAGAGATCACTATTTTATTTAATAATCTAGCTTTACTATTTAATATCCATGATTATTCAGTACTCTACATTATTAATATTTTATAAATAATTAATTGATTCAGGCGTGACCTTGCGGAAATCCATTATAAAATACAATAGACGTGGATATATTTAGTAACCTGTTCCGCTTAGCTATTTCTAAAGAGACTAATCGTAGTCTGCGTGCAGCGCTTGGTGTGGCAACACGCCGTGTTCGAGTTCGCGACAAGTCAATCGTCATCCTGAGGATGCCTCGTTGAGAGGTGAAACACATTTCGATTTCTTTCAGGGTTTTTTATGGCTCTTTAGAAATAGCTAATTGGAACAGGTTACTAAATATATCCACGTCTATTGTATTATAGAAAAACTTAATTTAAAAAAAAAAACTAAATTATACAAATACTTAATTTTATTTACTATGGCAATTAGCTAGGCATTAGACACATATTTGGGGGACATAATATCCCTTGATGTCCAGACTATATCTTGGAAGATATTTCATAATAATAATGGCAGTTTTATAAATAAATGGTTATACAGTCTAAGTACATATTTATAATGTGCACATATCGAAATGAGGGAATCTATGCTTAATTTTATCGACGGAAAAATAATTTAAAAAATCTAAATAAAAAAAAAATATGCGTGTCCTATTGAGAAATTTTTACAATTATTGTAAAAATTTATGAAAAAATAAAGAAAAAGATTTTTGCAAAAAAATCTTGTTTATTTTCAATTGAGAGTACTTTTTTCCATAATTTTCATTTTATGAGGGCGCCTAATTACTTCCAATCATTATTATTCAAGTCAATGGCACGTAAAATTTAATCGGAGAGGCAACCGGATGGCGTATGGGTAATCTGGGTCTTGAAGTGATACCGAACTAGAACCGTCCGAATGTACCCCAAATGGACGGGGGCGGAGATATGGGGGGATGGGGGCAAAACAGTTTTTTTTTGACATGGCATTCAACGTTTAAGCTCTAAAAAGTGCAAGGGATTTGTGTGTTAATGCCATCTAGTTTTGATAAAATTCACCCTCATTTTCGGTGATAAATCATCGGTAAGGAGTTTCAAAAATTGTAGACATTATATCAATTATAACAATTTTGGGGATGGCAACCGGATGGTATTGATAACACCGACACCCACATTTCTTTAGTTATGCTAAATCCCATGTAATAGGAGGCGAGCCTATTGCCATCTACCGGGCACAAATCGAGACTATAATACCTTTAATATAACATTCATTACATAACTCTACATTTTTTAATACATTTTGAGAGTAGTAAAAATAAATCCTATTAAGAAAGTACATCTGAATAATATTACATTATTAAAAGCACTTTTATTTGATTATTTCTACATGATTGCACCATGTAGTGCTTCCGATCCACCGGGTTAGATGAAGCAAATTTAGCCAGTGAGTCGGCGCACTCGTTGCCACCTACACCCGAGTGACTGGGAACCCAAATGTTTAAATAGTTGTTCGAACCAGTGAATAGTAAATTAAGAATATCAAAAATCATTTTGCTGTGGATTAGAACCAATATTGCACTATTCGAAAATCTTAAATAAAAAATAATAAATTAAATACGTCTCATTCCATTCGCCCCCTGTTAGGCCGCCTGTCCATTGGAGCGGAGCGAGGCAGCGGACCGGGGAAATGTGCCAATATTAACCAATAGGAGCGGAGCTCTGAAACGGAGTTTAGATTCTATTGGTTAATAATGGCACATTTCTCCGCTCCGCTGCCTCGCTCCGCTCCAATGGACAGGCAGCCTAATAGTCCTTAAATAATACCAGCCTATTATTGTCCCACTGCTGGGAATAGGCTTCTACTCATACAGAGATGGCATGAATATTGATCACCACGCTTGCTCAAGATGGCTTTGCGATTTCAGAACCCAGTTCTAGTAAAAAATATTAAAGAAAAACACATTTACTTCTTCAAAAGATCAGAATAAATGCAATTATCACAAAAATAACTTCTCTAACAAATGAATAGAAAATTAATATGCTGCGGTTATATTTAATATTGATATTTACTATCTATCAATGATTCCATATTTCATCGTGACAAAGTAAAAAATGTAAATTATTAGCTACAAATATAATTTAAGAATAATGAATTAAAAATACTGTTAAGTGCATTTGTTTCGTATTCATTTCGGGCCAGCCCAACTATTATATTTTCAAAAAACTTTGATAACAATTTAATTATAATAAAATCACGTATTTGGCTGCCTATTTTCATTCAAAAATCTAGGTAAAAACGAAAGCTTAAAAAAGTTAGGGGCAAAAATGGGGTATCAAAAGGCCCCCTTTTGAGCCCCAACTTATTTTTGAACAGCCCTAAAGCTGCACTCTAACAATCGGCCCCTGCTGGTCATCAGCCACGCCATGCACGCGCCGCATATGCGCGCGCACTTTATTCGGCTTCTCAAACCGATGCTCGCATATGCCACAGAGGTAGCCGTACCGCTTGCCGGTGTGCGCGTTGTGCTTGTGTATCTGTAGGAACTTGCGCGACTTGAGCCGTTTGGGGCACATGTCGCACTTTTAGGAGTCAGTTGGGCACGAATTAGGGACAATTAGGCACGAATTAGGGACACTTGAGCACCAATTAACCTGAGTTTAACTTGTACAATTTGAGCCATGCTTCTTTGCACGCTGTCATAGTTACATCACTTATGACTGATTTAACGCGCAATCAATTTATTTCAGGTCACAAAACAAAAAGTTATGAGCCTTAAGCCCACGTTAGCACGGTCGTAAAAAATATGGCAGCGGGATTATTCGCACACTGGATTTTCAACGCTCTGCTTAGTGCCGAGAGTTGAAATCCAACGGTATGTTTTTCCGACGCGCGGGATGCTCTCTGAGGAATTTTCAACGATCGGCTCAACACTGAGAGTTGACAATCCAGTGCGCGATAAAATCCCGCAGCGATTTTATTACGTGCGAACGTGGGCTAAGTCAAAAGTGACCTTAGGGATGTTTGTGCACTCATGCGTATACGGTTCGTGCTCACTTCAAGTCGTTTATTGACGGATCAAAACCGAGAATATCAAACAAAGCGAATCCAATACGCAAACTCTAGGAGGTGAATTTCTCGTCCATCTTTTTCACGTATCGAACACGAACCGGATGCCGATAAGGCCCGCTTGCGCGTTAACAGCTAACCCAGGGTTAATCCAATAATTCTCTTTGGATTAACCCTGAGTTAGCTGTTAACTCCCGTGTTATTTAGCTAATCCATGAACGCGCAAGTGGGCCTAAGCCCTAAGTCA
Organism: Omphaloscelis lunosa; assembly: GCA_916610215.1. Taxonomy (NCBI): domain Eukaryota; kingdom Metazoa; phylum Arthropoda; class Insecta; order Lepidoptera; family Noctuidae; genus Omphaloscelis; species Omphaloscelis lunosa. The sequence continues at coordinate 2,276,733 of OU744272.1, read as the reverse complement.
AAAGGTTCAGTACAAATATGTTCCTAATGTCCCTCGACAAACCTCCTGTTTCGTCAGTCGTCGGATTTCTATCAGTTGCCCTTTGCACTTGGTGCAGACCGGACGCTCTCAATCGACTTGGAAGTATATAGAGTTGTTAATACTCTTTTAACTTAATGTAATTTGTTTTTAAAAATGGAAGAAAACCCGCTAAACTCGCAGGCACGACAGATAGGAAAATAGTTTTACAGCTCTATATAGTTCACACGGAAATCAAAACAAAACAACAATAAAGTAGGTACTTAGTTCTGAATTCAAATTATTATACACGATAAATCTAATAATTGATGGACACGGAAATTAGCATTCGTTTGTATTCGGAAATCCGATGATGCCCGAGGGACATTAAGAAAATATAAATACTGTACAATTAGACTGCGGTCGAGCGATGGACGACTGACCGCTTCTATTTCACACCGTCGAATCACGTCGAATAAAAACAGTCGACGTCGATCAACTGTAATTCGGCTGCCATGCACCACACACCAGTCATGTTGCCAGGGGTCACGGTATCTTTCGGACATTCAAACTCAAAGCATTTATTTCAAATAAACTAATTACAGGCACTTTTGAATTTTTTGAATTGTCAAGGGGTCGGTCAGTCAGAAAGATGAAGCTAGTTGCCCATTCCAAAGCGTAGTAGGTACCTATGGAGAAGAACGGGCAAGAAACTCCATGGACACTCTTTTAAATCACAATATGGTTACAAAATATTGGTTACATCATTCATTTTGTTAAAGTTATAAATGTGAGAACGATCCAAAATGTTAAAAGCGTCCGTAATAAAAATAAAACCATTCAAAAATCAAATTAAAATAAGCCATGGCAGCTAGAACATGACCAGTCCCTACTGACAGTGCCCGTTCACGAACATGACGCATGGATTAGCACCATTCAGCTCAACCATTTTGAAGGGAGTTAAATGATCCAACACACACGCCACCGCGACCCCGGCAGGCATCGGCCAAGTGTGTAGCACCCCAAACGATATAAATTCTCCTTACCTGGAAGTTCTTCTCAGGAAGATGTATAGCTATATGCTGCACCAAGTTCGATCTTCGATGGAAGGTGGCGCCGCAGTGATCACAGACGTACGGCCTTTCACCCGTGTGGCGACGTTCGTGTATCTGGTGGTTGGGACGATTTTAATGAAATTGATTTTATTTAGTTAATTGATTCAGGCGTGACCTTGCGGAAATCCATGATAAAATACAAAAGAAGTGGATTTATTTAGTAACCTGTTCTGCTTAGCTATTTCTAAAGGAACTTAAAAAAACCCCTGAAAGAAATCGACACGTGTTTCACGTTTCAACGAGGCATCCTCAGGATGACGATTGACTTGTCGCGAATTCGAACAGGGCGTGTTGCCACACCAAGCGCTGAGCGCAGACTCAGACTTATTCTGCCTTCAGCGCTTGGTGTGGCAACATGCCCTGTCGATTTCTTTGAGGGATTTTTTTAAGACCCTTTAGAAATAGCTAAGCGGAACAGGTTACTAAATATATCCACTTCTATTGTATTTTTTTATTTATTTGCCTAAACCAGTTAGTCAATAGAGCCAAATATCAATACTATAACGACTAAGATTTCCTATGAGAGCCAATCCTTACAGTGTGTCCAAACTGTCTCAGTAAATTTTTCATAATCTTTAAAACTCCCATCTCTTTCACTCCACAACGCTTCCTAAAATTAACTTGCTAAGAAGTAGGATGCCTTCATCAAAATCGTCATATCGGCTGATAATAATATTATTACAAGACGAAGGCATTTTACTTATTAACAAGTTAACCTTTGAAAACTTTGAAAGTTACAGTAAATGATTAAATTTCGATGTCCTGTAAATTTTTGGTGATAATACTTCGGAAATAATTATTTAAAATATAGTTTGAATTTTGAATAAAACTTGATATCTTGCTTAGTGACCGAAACCCCGACCCCTGCGCGTATCTACGCTTGCACTCATCGACATTTGTACAGCCAGCCTCTATAGGCCAAAGAGCCGCTTGCGGCTCGCTGCCGCGGTTTTCCGACCACTGGTCTAAACCCTACGGGGAAATACGGGGGTGGTGTTGTGTGTGTGATTTTGTTTGAGTGATATTTTAATTAAATTAATTTTGTTGTGCGACAATTTAACGAAATTTATTTTGTTTTGCGATATTTTAATGAAATTGATTTTGTTTTGCGATAATTTAATGAAATAGATTTTGTTTTGCGATACTTTAATTAAATTGATTTTGTTTTGCGATATTTTAATGAAATTGATTTTGTTGTGCGATATTTTAATGAAAATCTTTTGAGAAGACGAAGAGAGGAAGTCGACTCCAAAAAAAGAAATCCATTCAACATTAATTTTATTGCTTAAAAAATATGTTAAGGTATTATTTAATTTGAATGTCTAGTCTAGCATCTTTTGTTAAATTTTGTCAAAACTCAATCAAAATCAAAATATTTTTATTTCACATAGACCTACATGGGCACTTATGAAACGTCAGAAGCTAGGTGCACGGTTCCAATTGGTCGTTTCCTATGGAGAAGAGCCGGCAAGAAACTCCACGGTTACTCTTTTAAAAATAATTGGCTTTTACATTTTTTTCAAATAACAGTGTGACTAGGTATGGGAGGACAGTGTAGGTATTTTGTCGATATTGTCGTATTTGTCGATCGGTTTTGTTTGGAGAGTTATTCATTTAGGATATATTAATAATTTCTCAGTAGCAGCCCACAGTCTAAACTTGTGCCCGGTCGATGGCAACAGGCTCGCCCCTATTACATGGGACTTATAGATAACTGGCGAAATGTGGGTGTGCTATAGGTACACCTCTAACTAACCCTTCGGGAAATACGTGATGTTATGTTTATGTGATATCTTTACATTTTAAGACGCAGTTATATGCCAGTGACCTTGATGGTTAACTTGCGTGTTCTGTACTGAGCTCACGCAACGCGTCGTACGTCCAGCCAGTAATAGGACTCGCCCATCAAGGAGCGCTGTCCCAAATTAGACGCATTATTAATTTATTATACATAAAACAAAAGGTATTTTAATAAGCTTTACTGCCTCGTTGGTCTAGTGGTCGCAGGCGCTACTGCTGAGTATGAAGTCCTGGGTTCGATTCCCGGGTCGGGCAAAGTGTTACTGGGTTTTTCCATCTGGAATTTCTCAGTAGCAGCCCGGAGTTTGGATTTGTGTCCGGTGGATGGCAATAGGCTCGCCCCCTATTACATGGTACTTAAACATAACTGGCGAAATGTGGGTGTACTATAGGTACACCTCTGCCTAACCCTTCGGGGATTACAGGCGTGATGTTATGTTATGTGTGTATTTTAATAAAACACGTATACTAAAAGATCAATAATTAAATTATCTTTAAAATGCTGAAGGTTTAAAAAAAATACGCTTGATAGATTTTGCGTAATTCTCAGTTTTTTATCAGCGTTAGACATAACTTTACAAATTAATTTCGCTATGTAATATAAATATAATCTAAAATATTCCTATAATAAATTATTAAGAAAATGCTCTAATTTAACATATATTTTTTCCAGATCATTAACACTACGCGTTTAGACGTGATCTTCAGTATAAAATCATTAAAAGTCGGTTATCGTCGCCTTAATTGAAAATTTTCCTTAATAAGCCTGTCACTCACCGTAAGTGCCTCTTTAGTAGCGGAACTATATTCACAGTACGCACACTTGTGTATCTTGTACAACCCGTGTCGGGCTCTCTTATGTTCCTGTAGCTGGTTGTTATTGCGACATCTCTTTCCGCATGCCTGTGGAACAGTGGATTAGAGTGAGATGACTATATTTTTGACATATGGCTGAAGAAAGTGGGGTACGGTTCTCTTTTTTCTTGTGTTACATTATTATTATGTCTAAATTAAATAATGTGACAGTTGATTTTCAACGAATTTTGACATTATCTAATGAAGAAGTTGGGAGATACAGAATCTTGAAAGAATGACAAAACAAAGCAAATCACACGCGATTGCTTCAATCGTGTTTTAGGGATCTAGCGTAATAGACGATCACGACCAGCCGACTAGGTAAACCTCACGTGCGCCTTTTAGGTCGCCTTCATCCGGAACTCCTTGCTGCGAGTGCCACATTTATACGTCGCACAGTCCACAAGATACATAACTCACACAAAACACAGTACAGTACAAATATCGGCAAACCTTGTCAGTCGTCAGATTTCTATCAGTTGCCCTTTGCACTTGGTGCAGACCAACCGCTCTCAATCGACTTGGAAGTATATAGAGTTGTTAATACTCTTTTAGCTTAATGTAATTTATTTAAAAATGGGAGGAAAGCCGCAAGTTGCAGACATGACATATAGGAAAATAGTTTTACAGCTCTATATAGTTAGTTCATACGGAATCAAAATAAAATAACAATAAAGTACTTAGTTCTGGATTCAAATTATTATACACGATATCGATAAATCTAATAATTGATGGACATGGAAATTAGCATTCGTTTGTATTAGAATCCGATGATACCCGAGGGACATTAAGAAAATAGAAATACTATAGTTCGTATGGAACAGTCCACAAGATACATACCTCACACACACAGTAGTTCGTATGGAACCTCATGTGTGCCTTGAAGGTCGCCTTCATCCGGAACTCCTTGCTGCAAGTGCCACATTTATATGACGCAAGGTTGGGTATCGTCATGCGTTTCTTTTTAGCAGGTGCTTTCTGTAAAGAGCAGAGGAAAATGTGTAGTTTTTAGAGGTATGAGCAACAGGATGTAAAGTTCGCTCATCATCATTAAGACCAGGCACTCCAAACACAATTTCCACGCAAACACTGCCCCAATGCACCCCACCACTCCACTTTGTGCTAAACGCTAACACATCAGTATCAAAGTTGAATATCGCGTGCGCTCTTTGGTCGTGTTCAAGCACGGAACTAAATGTCGTAAGTCTCAATTCTTATTTCGTCTATAACTAAAGTAATAATTGATCTAGAGAAAAAATATCCTACATTTGGATAATTAACTATATTTCCTTACTGTCAATAATTATGTTAAACATAAAAGCCTAGTAATCTTGTTTTGTTTTCAAATAATCTTTAAAAAAGACATGATTTTCGAATAAAAAATGGATCGAGCGAAAATGTTCCGATTACGTAACTGTCTTTTAATTGGAAAGAAAAAGGTCCAATAAATCACATACTAAAGTTCCATTTTGATTGTATGCGTGACTTTTTCAGAATATTAATGCAAATTAACATACAATTTAGGGAGCCTCCTCTTAAAAAGGGAGGATCGTCCGACCAGACGGGTGTCGTATCTGGCTGGCGCATCTACCCAACTACTAGTCAAAAACTGCTTATACAAAACGCCTACATGTTATATGTCGGCCTTATCTAATACCTTTAAACGAGCAATTCTTGTAAATATTTATATAATCTGAATCTTGGAAAAGGAACCAGTTAGAGAAAAACATTACTCTGTCTTTGCTGTCCTGCAGTCGGGTAAAAAAAAGAGTTAAATAACAGGAAATATAAAGAAATGAAAGGCCGGTGGTTCGCGCTGGGCGCCCCTTAATGTCTGGCGCCTTGGGCCCAACCGCGCCCTACCCTAACGCCGCTACACAGTTACCATTGGGCTAGTGCTCTTTATGCTGTTAGTTACGTGTAAAACTGAATAAAATCCTTCAAAAAGATCCCCATACCTGTCTCGGTCTCAACTTGGTCCTCGTCTCAGTCTTGACCAACTCCTCGTAATCTTCATCGTCGTCATTCTGGAACTCCTCACCGAATATCTCGTAACTATAATCATTGAGTTCCACCTTCTCGACTTTAGTTTTCTTTATTTTCGGCTTTGATAATGATTTTTGGAGACGTGATGAGAACCTTTTTTTGCGTTTACCTGGAGTTATAGAAATGAGATTAAAGGAATTCTGTTGGCATGTAAAAATACACTAAATATTTAGTGCCATAAAGTGCAAAATCGTATGAAAGTAGTCATAGACATCCAAAAACTTTGAGAATTTTCAAAGACTCTTGCCCACGCTCTTTTGCACTATAACACAGATTAATACGTATACAGATGGTTCACTCCGCAAAATCATTTAAATAAAAAGCGATTCTTGCTACGACACAATAAAGTGCAATTCAGGTCGCATAGCGCTAATTACCTGCAGTTATATTCACCTAGAAGTTGCCTCTCTTTCTATCGCGTAACTCTTATATCTTCTGACTACGTTACGCTCACTGAATTCGACAAGTCGAGCCCGCCGCGTACCTACTTGTAGCTTCATAACTAAAATGCGGAGTGTCCATCTGTATTCATCTGTGATTATAATAACATTCTGCCTAGCCTTGTCTCAACTATGTCGGGGTTAGCTTCCAGTCTAACCGGATGCAGCTAAATACCAGTATTTTACATGGAGCGACTTATAACTAGGTTATACGATATCCCTTGGTAAGACAACTTAATTGCGTAATACAACACAATCACAATCTGTTTCGATTTGAAACAGATTGCTAATCCATTGCTTCATAAGTTGGGAAAAAAACCTGTTTAACAATGTAAATAACGCTATGAATGTTGTTGATCTGTTAAAATGAAACAAATTAGGCATAATTGTTTACGAAAATTAGTTACGTAATTAGGGTACTGGTTGTCAATCTTTCGGGCTTCTGAGGACCCAGAACGACTGTCAAAGATCCACGAATGGCAGCCGGGACCAACGGCATAACGTGCTTTCCGAGGCACGGAGAACCCTCGGTATGTAGAAAAGGTCACCCATCCACGGATCAACCCTGGCAAGCGTAGCTTAACCTGATAGATCGACACATGCGGCTGTTAGTACTTAGCCACGAGCTGTGACTATAATAAGGTTTATTAAATTAATTGTTTTTGTCTTAAATTATCCTCAGTGCTAAGCCTAAGAGTAAATAAATTGATAAATTAATAATTGCTTACAAAATAAGAGTTAATGAACTAGTTACATATTCTTTTCTTTCTTTCCAACTGAAAACCTTCATAAATTACGGTACAGGTATCGAAGAATTTTGGTTACTTCTACAACTAAGGTTACCGCTATTTGGGTAACCTTAAAGAAGAAACATTTTACCTCTTTTAGGTTACATAGGCTATGCGCGCCCTTTGACTAATGCCGACGGAACGTATAAGATAGAGGTAATTTTTATTTCGGTAACCGGTATTAATACTGGTTGAATTCAATTTAAGGTAACCTTTGAAAATACCTGTAAAAAATATAAATGTTGTAACCGAAAAAATACCTTTATTGATCATACCCGTTTCGGTCCATGCTTTTTTTCCTGGCAACATGATGGTGTTGCCTCATTTATATCTTAGAACATGCAGTATTCTCCATCATAGACTATATTGTCATAGTGATTTCAAACCGTAGTGTCAAACGATTTGAAAGCTTCTAATACGCTATGTAATTTTATTGTGGAATAAAACCAAGATTTCCTTTGGTTTTGTCTTTATTGTGTATCAATTTATTCCACAATAGTTGTTATCGCAAAATAATATCAGATTCTTATAGCACGATGTCTCAAGAGAAAGTAACTCAATATCTTCGACCCGATCATTTTGACGTGGAGCCTGCTGCACCCGGTGCCGATCTAAAGTGGGCCCACTGGAAATACACCTTTGAGAACTTTATCGCACAACTAGGATCGCCCGATAAATCGCCCGATGAATCGCTCAAACTGAAGGTACTTGTCAACCACATTTCGCCAACAATCTTCAACAACATCCGCTCCTGCAATAAGTACAGCGACGCAATAAGCAAACTTAATGATGCCTATGAAAAGAAACAGAACATAACCTTAGCAAGGCATCGACTTACGACTAGGAAACAACAGCCTGGAGAAAACATCGCAGAATACTCTCGAGCGCTTAACATCCTTGCTCATGACTGTAATTTTGAAGCAGTGACAGCAGAAGAACACCAGGACCAAGCCATACGTGAGACTTTTATCAGCGGGATCTTATCAAGCAAAATAAAGGAACGGCTTCTAGAAAAATCTCTGACACTAGAAGAGACTTTGAACCTTGCAATTACCTTAGAAACTGCAGAGAACACCTCTCAACTACTAGTACAATCTCTTTCCTTCAATCCTAACCCTGTCAATGCTGCCACTGAGGCAGAAACACGAACGCAGCCGAACCTAGCAACAACTCTCCGCCGTCGTTGTTTCTTTTGTGGGGGTAATATTCATCAAAGATTAAAATGCCCCGCCCGCAACGCGGAATGCCAACTCTGTTCGAAGCGTGGCCATTTTGCCAAGGTCTGCAGAAGCTCTAATCGCGATTCTAATAATAACTCAACAAATGCAGCTGTCACAGATGATGATACGCAAGTACAATCTGCCGGCTCCCAACTATCAGCATTTTCTGCCGCTGCTCCTTCTAGTCTCAACAAAGCTACAACTCCCATTACTCTCAACAACTACCGCGCTGATGCACTCGTCGATACTGGCAGTTCTATCAGCTTCATTGACAAGAATCTTGCTCAAATTTTGAAGCTCAAACTTAAGCCTTGTAGACAGGCTATAACACTCGCATCTCTCAATAACGTTTCCTACGTCGATGGATTATGTTACGCGACACTTCAAATAGGTGGCCATATACACCGAAATCAGCCTTTATTGATCATCAATAATCTTTGCGCCGACGTTATTATTGGACATGACCTACTCCAAAAGCACTCTTCTCTTGAACTTCAGTTTGGAGGTGATAAACAACCGCTAAAAGTCTGCAACGTATTAGAGGCTTCCGTTCCGCCTGTATCAGTATTTACGAATCTTTCTCCAAATATCAAACCAATCGCAATCCGCTCAAGACGCCACTCACAAGAAGATCAAGATTTCATATCGAATGAAATAAACAATTTGATCAAGGATAAAGTTATTGAGCCCAGTGTGTCACCCTGGAGGGCTCAGGTTCTTGTCGCTGGAGGAGGGCACCATCGAAAACGTCTTGTGATCGACTATTCACAGACTATAAACAGATTTACGGAACTTGACGCATACCCCCTTCCAAGTATCGATTCTATTATAACGCGAGTATCACAGTACAATTTATTTAGCCAAATAGACCTCAAAAGTGCATATCACCAGGTGCCCATTCTGGCCAGAGAACGAAAATATACAGCTTTTGAAGCATGCGGGAACCTATATCAGTTCACACGGATTCCTTTTGGAGTAACGAACGGCGTGGCAGCTTTTCAGAGGACTTTACAATATATCATCGATTCGGAGAACCTCAAAGGCACATTCGCTTACCTGGATGATGTCACTGTATGCGGTGTCAATAAAAAGGACCATGAAGAAAACCTTCGCAAGTTTACGGAAGCTGCTAGAAAGTACAGACTTACGCTTAATACTAACAAATGCACGTTCGAAGCGGAGTCAATTAACCTCCTTGGTTATAACATACACAAAAACATTATCAAACCAGACGAGAACCGTCTTGAACCCCTGATGAATCTTCCTGTTCCAACTGACTCGGCAACTTTGAAAAGAGCCCTTGGCCTATTCGCTCATTATTCGAAATGGGTAGAAAACTTCTCATCCAAATTAAGACCACTGGTCGAAGCAACATTTCCCTTATCTCAAGACGCTATTAATTCTTTTAACGACCTTAAGAAGGACATTGCTAAATCGGCCTTGGCTGGAATTGACGAGAAGGAAATATTCTCGGTGGAAACCGATGCATCGGAGTTTGCAATTGCTGCGACACTGTCACAAAAAGGAAGACCTGTAGCATTTTTTTCACGGTCGCTAAATGCTTTCTGCATGAAAGGCGACAGCCATCAATAGAAAAGGAGGCCTGCGCCATTGTTGAAGCACTTCGAAAATGGAGGCACTTTCTGATTGGACGTCATTTCTTACTAATCATAAACCAGCATTTATGTTTAACCAGACGCACTCTAATAAGATAAAAAACGAGAAAATCGAGAGATGGCGCCTGGAGCTCTCCTGTTTCAAATACGACATAATCTATCGGCCAGGCAGTCAGAACTTTGCTGCTGATGCTTTATCAAGAGTTTGCATGCACATCGACAGCAACTCTCCAAGCAAACTCATTTCTCTACATAACTCTCTTTGCCACCCTGGTATTTCACGCATGACTCATTGGGTACGGTCCAAAAATCTACCCTATTCAATCGAAGATATCAAAAGAATGACCGCTGCCTGTCCAGTATGCGCCGAAATCAAACCCCGTTACATAAGAAATGAAGGGCGTCTCATAAAAGCTACATCGTCATTCGAGAGATTAAACTTAGATTTTAAAGGCCCACTTCCTTCAAAAACTTCGAATAAGTACATTCTAACTATAATTGATGAGTTTAGTCGGTTCCCTTTTGCATATGCCTGTAAAGACATAATGTCAGCAACGGTTATAAAATGCTTAATTGATCTATTCTCCACATTTGGCACGCCAGCATACATACATTCCGATAGAGGGACGTCGTTCTTATCGGATGAGCTCAGAAAGTTCCTGACGTCACTTGGTACTGCGTGCAGTCGTACAACTCCATATAACCCACAGGGGAATGGCTTGGTTGAACGCTTAAACGGCACCTTGTGGCGTACGATCCAGCTGTATCTTCGCTCCAACAACGCTGACATTAGTGACTGGGAGAAGGGCTTGTCTCCAGCCCTACATTCTATTAGATCCTTGCTTTGCACGGGAACTAACGCAACTCCTCACGAGCGCATGTTCAATCATCCTCGTCGCTCGGGGAATGGACAATCGCTACCGACATGGCTCCACTCTCCAGGGCCAGTCTTTATGAAGAGAAACGTACGAAACTCTAAATATGAACCTGCGGTAGAAGAAGTGGAACTACTACAAAGCAACCCGGAATACTCATATGTACGCCTACCTAATGGCCGTGAGACAACTGTTTCGAATAGATCCCTGGCGCCTCTTCCATATACAGTAGATGACGAAGAAAACTCCGACGATGAACCACCACGTGGACCATCTACTGCACCTACAAGTGATGACGAGTTTGTTGACGCAACTGGGCCAGCTGAAGTTGAAGACATTGAAGTTCCTCGTCGTTCTACTCGAGAAAGAAGACCTCCGGCTTATCTTCATGACTACGTTTCTTCATAGAGCATGGGTGAATGATATGAAACCTTCTTACGTAGTAAGGAGATCATTTCGATTCTCCATCATAGACTATATTGTCATAGTGATTTCAAACCGTAGTGTCAAACGATTTGAAAGCTTCTAATACGCTATGTAATTTTATTGTGGAATAAAACCAAGATTTCCTTTGGTTTTGTCTTTATTGTGTATCACATAATAATTTTAAGGTCCTAGGGAAACTGAGGAAAATTCTGCGCTAGGGTTGTCTCCGTGTTAGTAAAAATCCAGGAGACAAAAAAAAAAAAAATTAATTAATATTTTCCATTTGAACGTACCGACTTTAAAATATTTGGTCTAAAACTAACTCACTCTTGCACTGCATTTTAAAATTGAAAAAGTTTGGATTTCTGCCTTGACATGTTCGTCATTTCAGCGGGTTCTTTCATCACCATAATATCGACTACTATACTAATAAAAACACGCTCGCAGGCATTTGACACAGGTACGGACAAAACGTAGTTTCGAGTGTCACGAGTTCGCGACTGCATTGCCTAGTAGCGTGCTACCTTACGCGGCCGTACGATTTTCGCAACTGTCTAAAGAAAAAGAAAGAAAATACGTTTATTTGTGGTAAACATGACGCAAAGAAAGAACACAAAACAAAAAAGAACAAGTTGGGGAAAATATGCATCATATCTACGCAGAATGGTTATCGATCGCGGCTCTTATCGCGTGAATTGAAAATTCCGGGAGAATTTTGTTTATTGACTCCCGGAATTCCGGGAGAGGTGGCAACCCTATCCCGCGCGAGATTCGACCGCGACAGCGCGCGTTGATTGTTTTAATTAAGAATTCACGATAGTTTGAACACGTCCATACAAGCTAGTTGACATTTAATTTCGTTGAGAGAAGATTCTCTCGACGAAATTCGAAATGATTTTTTTGACGGAGATCCCTGGCGTGTCTTGGAAAGCACGATAAGCCGTTCGACCCGGTTGTCATTCGCAGACCTCTGACAGTCGTTATGGGTACTCAGAGAAGCCCAAAAGTCTGACCACCAGTCTTAACAAGGTGTATCATGTTACACGGTTATTGAGTTGTGGAGGTCAGATAAGCAGTTGCTCCATGAAAAACTGGTATTCAGCTGCGCCCAGTTAGACTGGAAGCCGACCCCAACATGGTTGGGAAAAGGCTAGGCAGATTAAATGATCACGCGCGACATTCACTTCAGCTAACCAGAGGTTATTATTCACCTGATATCATGTTTAGTAGCGATTTCTCAGCTTTCCGACTGGTTCTCCGGAACTGTAGTGCCATGTTCATAGTCTCTATACATTGTGTGCAGATCTTCTGTGATAGTCCATCATCCATTTTTATCTGAAATATTCAAGTACATTTTGCATATACTACACACATACACATATAATCACTTGCTTCAAAAACGGTGGAGGAAAACATCGTGAGGAAATGCATGCCTGAGAGATATTTCTCTAAGGCATGTGAGCCGAATCAGAGGCCCTAGGGCGGCTCTAAAACTCTGACGCCTGGTTAGTCACTAACCACACGAAAACAAGACAGGAGGTAGGAGAGAGTCACTTTTCAACCACGGGCCACACTGGGAACGAAGCTAAGTTCGTTTAGCTCAAAAACTCAAAAAACTCAAAGCATTTATTTCAAATAAACCAATTACAGGCACTTTTGAATTGTCAAGGGGTCGGTCAGTCAGAAAGATGAAGCTAGTTGCCCATTCCAAAGCGTAGTTGGTACCTATGGAGAAGAACGGGCAAGAAACTCCATGGACACTCTTTTAAATCACAATATGTTTACAAAATATTGGTTACATCATTCATGTTAAAGTTATAAATGTGAGAACGATGCACAACGATAAAAGCGTCCGTAATAAAAAATAAAACAATTCAAAAATCAAATTAAAAAAGCCATGGCAGCTACAAGATGACCAGTCCCTACTGACAGCGCCCGTTCACGAACATGACGTATGGATTAGCACCATTCAGCTCAACCATTTTGAAGGGAGCTAAATGATCCAACACACACGCCACCGTCAGCGAGACATTAGAGTGAGCATGACATATTGTCAGCCGCAAGGGCACATTCAAGTCAATGAAAGACGTACCTAGTAAATGGTAGCTTTAAAGTAGGTACATAGTACTCACACATGTTATGAAATTATACAATTTGAAAGGGATTGAATTTATACAATGCAAAGATGAGTAGTTTCTAAATCTTCAGCAACTCCAACAGTATTTCCCAATGCTAATCAATTAGTTTATGCGCCCTTGTGGAGCAGGACCAGCGTTTAGCCAAGCATTTATATCAGCGATGTAATCCCCCAAATTATAATATGCTTGGCTGCATAGTGTGCGTTTTATATAAGATTTAAATTTCGTTTCATTCAGTTGAAGTATGTGGGGAGGTATTTTATTGTAACATTTTAAACAGTACCCCATGAAAGATGAGTCCACTTTAGCCAATCTGAAACCTGGTTGAACTAATTGGTCCCTATTTCTAGTGATATAATTATGTCTTGCACCTCTTTTACTAAAAAGATGTAGATTTTTCCTTACGTACATAATGTTTTCATATATATATTGACAAGGTACCGTCATGATGTTAATATCTTTAAACAGTTCCCTTAGAGAGTCGCGCCTGCGGAGGCCATATATGGCTCTGATGGCTCTTTTCTGCAGAATAAAAATAGACTCGATGTCTGCAGCCCGACCCCATAGTAAAATACCATACGACATAATACTATGAAAGTAACTGAAATAGACTAGCCTCGCGGTATCTACATCAGTAAATTGACGTATTTTTCTCACAGCATATGCTGCTGAACTTAGCCGTCCTGAAAGGGATGTTAAATGAGGACCCCATTGAAGCCTTGAGTCGAGCGTGATCCCCAGGAAAACAGTTTTATCGACAAATTCTAGTCTCTCTTGATTCAATACTATCTCACAATTACTACTTTTGACATTTGGTAAAGAAAATCTTATGCATTTAGTTTTTTTACCATTTAATACTAAATTATTAGCAGTGAACCAATTTTGGACTTGCAACAGGGCGTTATTTACGTCGTCAAGATTTGATGCACGTCTATTAATTTTAAAAATTAAGGAAGTATCATCAGCAAATAACACCATTTGCGGTTGGGTTTTTAACAAATGGGGCAGATCGTTAATATATACTAAAAAGAGGAAAGGACCTAATATCGATCCTTGTGGTACACCCATTTTTACTTTTAAAGCAAGTGAATTGACACCTTTTATTTGAACTTGCTGCTGTCTACCATTTAAATAAGATTTTACTAAACTAAGCGCAAGTTTTCCAAGTCCGTAATGCTCAAGTTTCGAGATTAAGGTTTCGTGGACGACGCAATCAAATGCCTTGGAGAGGTCACAAAAAATTCCTATGGCGTCTTGGGCCTCTTCCCACGCCGTAAATATGTGCTTTAATAAGGTGACACCGGCGTCAGTCGTACAACGCCCCTTGGTGAAACCATACTGTTGCTCATGTAAGATTTTATTGGTGTTAAAATGATTGAGCATTTGATTAAGCATTACTTTTTCAAACAACTTGCTGAAAACCGGCAATACGGATACGGGTCTATAATTATTGGTGTCTTTACTGTCCCCCGATTTAAAAAGTGGTATTACCTTACTATATTTCATTAGATCAGGGAAGACTCCTTGATCCACACACAAATTAAATATTAAGGCTAAGTACGGCGCTATAGTCTCAATAATAGAGGTACAAACTTTGATAGACATTCCCCATAGATCTTCGGTTAACTTGATCTTTATTTGCTTGAAAGCTTTTATTACTGTTATGGGGTTTATATGTTTGAATTTAAATTCAATCGGACAGGATGAAACGTTTGCTCTTAATAAATCAATAGAACGCGAGGGCGAGGAATTTAAGGTTTCAGTAGTTATAAGTGGAATACTGGTAAAGAAATTTACGAATTCTTGAGCAACTTCTTTGTTAGTGCTTATGAGACCACTTGAAGTTTCTAGTGTGAAATCATTATTATATCTTTTATTCCTGTTAGTCTCGTCATTGATAATTTTCCAAACAGTCTTTATTTTATTATCGGCTGATTTGATCTTGTTGCTAATGTACAAGGCTTTAGCTACCTTGCAGGTAGCTTCTCTCATATAGCTACCGCAACGTTGCATACTGAGGTTCACACTGCAAACTATTCTTTTCCTTTTGTGTGGTTAGAGACTTACCTGGTGTCAGTGTTTTAAAGCCACTCATGGGCCTCTGACTTGACTCCACATACTGTCGAGAAATATGTCTATGTAAAGCAAGTGATATTTATACAATACGCACATGAATCTGAAAAGTCAGAGGTGCATGTCTTGGGTTCAAACTCGAGACCTATAACTTCGCTACACACACACATACACACACACTTCTATCACTGCAAACTATGAACCAAAGTATGAAAAGACACAATAGCTAAACAAACTTAGCGTAATTGTCAGTGTGGCCAGCTCTTAAAAGTTGCAGTGTATACATATTAGTGCTCGTGAGAGAAAACGTAAGCACAGGAGTCTACCCTTACTGAATCTAGGAGTAATGTTTGCTTATCTACAAACTCTTGCTAAAATATTGTGAACTTCAGACAGATGTAGCTAATATTTTCAAAGGAGCCACTGCCAGTGAGGAATATCTTAAGACTGGACAAGTGAGTGCTAAAGCGCATTTTATTATAAAAATGAAATGCTGTTAGTTGGTAAGCGCATCAATTGAGAACGATTCGACCGATTTGGGTATTTTTTTATATTAAACTGTTCCTAATAGTCCTAATTAAGTTATTATGGAAAGAAAAACTTGAAAATCAGAAATAACGTTTTTCTATGGGATTTTTATATGAAATTTTACAGGACAACGTCGTCTGTTGGGTCAGCTAGTCTAGTACATAATAATGTACAATAAGTACTTACCTCTAAACCGGTAACAAGTCTCAAATCCTGCGTCCTTTTCTCCTCACTTTCTTTGTTATAAAATATTGACACTAAATCCTCCGTATTCAAGCAAGTCCTGCAGTAAACCACTTCTGGCGCCTTCGCCTCAGCTTTATCCGCTTTCGCCGCCAATTTTCGCTTTGCAGCCCTGTGTTTTGTACTCATATTGTTAAGTAGGAGTAACGCCAACATTTTTTGAACTTTTCTTGTTTATTTCACACGTTACGAAACATTTATGACTTGAGACATCTAGTTTTTAAGGTGATGGATCAGTTTGTGGAATATATACATGGTAACAACTTTATTTACGATGAGATTTTATAATAATATTGATCAACATAAACATAAACAAATGAAATAGCAGCCATTTTCTGTTTTTTTTTTCACTTGACCACAGACTTCATTTGACAGAATTGCAGACATGTTCAAAATTATAATATATAATAAAGGGCCTACAACACGGCTGCCAACCGCGTCCCCGACAGAGGTGACCTCAAAGAGTATAATAATAATATGGGTGACCTTGGTTGGTGACAGGCAGAGCGGTTTGACGTTTAGTTGTAAATCACCATTTACGCTGTTGTAAACCATCAAGGTCATCTCTGTCGGGACGCGGTTGGCGACCGTTTAGCAGGCACTAATCTCTTAGGTGTCGGTGGTATACCGGTGTGCTGCCAGTATTGCCTCGACCGTCAAGCGTGGAAGCCCGTTTCTCGCAACTTCGAGCTGTATTAAACTTACAAATAGGGGCTAACATCTTGTTTGGGTAGTTTATTTTACGAGAGTCCGACTCTTCATACTTTGCCCAGGCTTAGGACTGGCTGCAGAATCTAGTAGTTTTATCAATAGATATTATTATAATTATGCAGGCGTATTTAAAAGTTCATTTTATATACATTTCTTCTGCCTATATAAAATAATAAAAAATAGATCATTGTGGAAGTCGACTGTAACGCTTGCGTTGTCGCTTAGCAAAAACGTTTGGAAAATGATGTGTGTTACATAACGCCCATGCCTACTTTTTATATGACCATTCACTCTTTAGCGTCTCAAACAGAGCATAGTTGCTTTCGAATGTGTTACGTAAATTCTATAACTGGTTTGTCACATTGCAGAGAGGGTTACAAAATTCAAGGCAAACTGGCAAACCAATGCTTTATTAGGTTATTTCAACTTTTACTCAATGTTGCCAATTGTTTTCCCTGAGTCCACTATAGACATGCGTCAGATTCATCAAAACAAATTTAAAATTCGATTTCAGTCAGAAATTGAATCCTATCGATAATCCGAACTAGACAAACCGATTTCATAAAACCAAGGCAAGAGTAGCTTTGCGTAAGTAAGTATTTGTTTATGTTTGAATAGTTTTGATAGATGCACTCACAACCGAATAATATTACTAGAGACGATCGAAACTGCGAGCTGGAGCCTCTCTTGAAATCCATTTCTAAAAATGGATTTTAAAAACGATTACAAAATCTGAAATAGGATTTTTAACTGTTTGCGTAAAAATCCAAAAACGCCCATGTCTAGTCCACTACCGGCGGTTCTTCAAACCACCAGAAATAAACTAGATTACTCACAATTTTTAATTATTTTTTTTTATGTTGCCGACATACGGTCGCTGTTTTGGGGGTCAATTTGAGAAAATAAAACATCACATAGGTAATGTGAAAAGGTGGGCAGTCACAGTCAGGATGGTCACAACAAACGATGATTTGCACTATAATTTATTTATTAGTTTCCACTTGAAGATTGCACTTTGTGACGGTTACAAAACGACTGACTTAAATTACCTGCCTCACTGGTATTTATAGGTTTCACAAATAACTTAATATTTAAATGGCATTACTTAAAGTAATGGGTAAAATTAAATAACAATTAATAACATAGAAATATAAATCAATTTAGCTTAAGCAATCATTAATTTAAACTTAATACTTAGCGCGCCGGAAGTTGACAAACTGAGGGCGCCATAGCGGATATTCAACAACTCTAATTTAAATCACTCAAAATAAATCAAACATTTGGCTAAATAATTTTATAAGAATTAGGTACCTATTAAAATACTATTTATTTAATTGTGAAGTCGAGCTGGTATATGCTGGACCGGAAGTCGATAACACTCGGCCATCCTGTGTTTGACGTGTCCCACGGCGTTCAGAATTGCCACTTGCGCCTGGTCTGTCGCTGGTATTCGGCATCTGAAATAGTAAACAGTATGGGCAGTACATATATTCTTCTTATTAAGAGGTATGGTAAAGGTGCAGCAATTTCAGTTCATACAGCTTTTATATTATTATGTTGTTCATAAGATTTCACATAGCTCAGTTTGTATTTATAACTCCTATCTAAGACAGTGTTAATAATTACTATCTCACACAGCTTTAATTACTTACACAGTTTTTATTACTTACACAGCTCACACAGATTTAATTTCACATAGCCTCAATTACTCACACAGCTTTTATTAATCACACAGCTTTAATTAGTCACACAGCTTTAATTAGTCACACAGCTTTAATTAGTCACACAGCTTTAATTAGTCACACAGCTTTAATTAGTCACACAGCTTTAATTAGTGATAAGCTTTTATGTAGCTGTAATTTGTGGAAGAGTGCAACATAGTTACATACAGGGTGTTTGGCAGAACGTTGAACATACGAAAATGGTGGGTAGGTGGGGTCATCTGCTACTTACTCAGCCCTAATTTATTTGGCCCTGGCCGACTGGGTATTTAAAAAAAAAAAAAAAAAAGTTTTTTTCTTGTTTCACCACTTTCCTAACTTTAAAGTGTATTTTTTTTATTAAAAATGGGCAATAAAACAGGCATTTTTTTTTTTTTAATCTTTGATGTTGGCAGATTCTTATAAAATTATTGCTTTGTTCAGATGTTAGCTAGAAAAAAAGTTATGAGTCTTCAAACTTACAGAAAGATGTAAAAAATACTTGAATGTTAATTTCAACTTGCATTTAAAAAAAAAAAACAAAAAATGATTGAGGAGTTCCAATTCTAGCAAAACATCCCTAGTGTGTGAGCTTTCTAATGGTATGTAATTTGCTTTTATAAAAAAAAAACTTTAAGAGTTATTTCATAATTTTATCAAGTAGGAAATTTTTGACGAAACTCTACCTTTACGGAAAGTTAAATGTTTTGCGAAATTTAATACTGCAAAGTTGGTAAAAATTAAATGATCGATTGAAATTATGCTGTACCAGTTAGGTGCGTTAATGAAACAATTAAATAATTTTAAATAATTTATTTAAATAATAAATCATATTAGATGTTCAAATTGACGCCCTTCATTCGCAATACAGGTGCGGCATCTACGTCTGATTTCTACAGTTGTTGTGCGCAGCAGCATCTCCTGTCGCATAACTTCGAAAGCAGCATTAATTCGATTTATCAAATCTTCCCGACTTTCTACTTCTGTAGTGTAAACTAGTTCCTTTGCCCTTCCCCACACGTGAAAATCGAGCGGAGTGAGGTCGGGCGATCGCGGAGGCCAGGGAATTGGTCCTCCCCTGCCAATCCACGAATTTGGGAAACAATTATCCAAATGCTCACGTACAACTAGACTAAAGTGAGCTGGGCAACCATCGTGTTGAAAGACAATAGGCCTGTTTATGTCTACTTGGAACACTTCTTCCACTAATGGTGGTAAATCATTTATCAAAAAATCCAAGTAGTTGTTCGCGTTGATGTTGTCGGGCAAATAATGAGGCCCTATTAGCTTATCGCCAATCACTCCTGCCCAGACATTCACACTGAATCTCCTCTGGAAGCCTCTTTGTCTCTTCACGTGTGGGTTTTGATTTTTAAGTGCCCAATGGTGAAGATTGTGATAATTGACAATCCCTTCTTTGTCAAATTTGGACTCGTCTGTCCACAAAATACTTTTTAAAAAGTTAACGTCGTCCACATCGGTATGCAGCAAATGGCGACAAAATTGCACACGTCTCCCAAAATCACTGTCATCGAGACCTAGAACAAACAAAACATGTCTAAGAATTGATTTCAATACTGAATCTTTTCTTCCTCCGAGTTCAAACTCTACAATTATCCAAATTTTTCATCTTCAATTTTTAAGTACACTAATTGGCTTTATGGCTTAGCCATAAAGACGTAAGACCAAATTCACAAAAGGGCGTGCGACTTTCCAATTTTGTTCTAAAAAGGACCCATAAGTGCTGGCAAGTTTACCTACGCTGACCACCTGCGCAAACCGAATCCGAAATCCGAATCCTGTAAGCGCTGGCCGCCTGATTGTTACGTGAATGCGGCCGAATAGGAATAGTTTATTGAATTTAATTTGAAATTAGAATTGAATGCGCTAAAAACAACATGAGGCAAAACAACTAATAAAGAAAGTGACGAAATCAAGGTTAAAAGGAACGATCAATTGAACTGTCTCATAATTTACTACATTCCACAAAATCGTATCAGATGCAGTGCATAAACGGCTTAATCTTACCTTGCACTGGAGTGTAGTGAAAAGCATGTCTACCATCTTGCCGGAGAACAGACCACACTTTCCATATGCTTAAGCCAAGTATTGAAGCTATCTGTCTAATGCTTTTGGTAGGATCCGCGTCAAACTCGGCAAGAACTTGTTCGTCAATGGTAGCATCGGGTCGTGCTGCGTTCACTCGTGGTTCTTGTAAGTTCAGGTTACCGGTTTGTCGTAAACGTCGGTAAGTACTCGCAAACGTCTGATGACTGGGTACTCGGCGGTTGGGATAACGCTCTTGATAAATTCTTCGCGCTTCACGCGAATTTGTATTAGCGCTTCCATACGCTAACAACATGTCCGCGTATTCCTCACTGGTAAAAGCAGCCATTTCTTTACCAATAACAACAGGTAACAGTAATAACAAAAAACTTAACAAACTTAAACTTAAACTTAACTAGTGATAACAATAAAAGAAAACGAAGTGAACAAAAACAAACGTAAGCGTAACGGGCACGTGAGATCGCAGAGGCAGTTAAGTCTCGACTGAATAAAAGAAAAGAATTCATTCTGAGGCGTCACGGTGCCACGAGAACGAAAGAGAGCAAAAATACGCTATGACTGCGCAAGAGTGACACAAAAATTTCTACCTGCTTTGTGTAACCATCTCAAGGGAATAGTGAATGTCAATTTGCACCATTGCTACTGGCAAGCCGTCGATCCATAATTTTTACCAACTTTGCAGTATTAAATTTCGCAAAACATTTAACTTTCCGTAAAGGTAGAGTTTCGTCAAAAATTTCCTGCTTGATAAAATTATGAAATAACTCTTAAAGTTTTTTTTTTATAAAAGCAAATTACATACCATTAGAAAGCTCACACACTAGGGATGTTTTGCTAGAATTGGAACTCCTCAATCATTTTTTGTTTTTTTTTAAATGCAAGTTGAAATTAACATTCAAGTATTTTTTACATCTTTCTGTAAGTTTGAGGACTCATAACTATTTTTCTAGCTAACATCTGAACAAAGCAATAATTTTATAAGAATCTGCCAACATCAAAGATTAAAAAAAAAAAAATTGCCTGTTTTATTGCCCATTTTTAATAAAAAAAATACACTTTAAAGTTAGGAAAGTGGTGAAACAAGAAAAAAACTTTTTTTTTTTTTTAAAAAATACCCAGTCGGCCAGGGCCAAATAAATTAGGGCTGAGTAAGTAGCAGATGACCCCACCTACCCACCATTTTCGTATGTTCAACGTTCTGCCAAACACCCTGTATATAATAAATAAAACTAAGTCTTTAAACATGTGTTTAATTTTTGCTTATAGCTTAGTGTTAAATCTGTTATAAATTAATCATTTTAATAATTTATGTACCTACGTATTTTGTTAGTACAATGTAAATATGAATAGTTACATTTAACTTAAATTAGCTTTCTAACAGGTCTATCAGATCATCCCTATCGACTTCATGGTCACTACCACTACTTTCATCAGGTATAGATGAATTATAAGGTCGGAGGACTTCACCACGTACAACTGCTGTAAATTTTCTATATCCTTTCATACCCTTTATACTACTTATCGTGTAACGATCTAACGTGTGATCAGCTTTGCATATTTTATAGGGCCCTGTATACAAACCGTTAAGTTTCCTAGTCACGTTCGCGCTTTCCCTAGTAATACCTCCTTTCCACAACACTAATTGCCCTACAGAGTACTTAACGCATTGCTTATGAGATCGGTCGAATCTGTCCTTCATAAGGGTCATATTTCTATCAATACGCAATTTAGCCGTACCTCGCCGTTCCTCAAGAGCCTGTGTTTGACCCGCAAAATCGTTAGCTTCCTCGGTCGGATATGCCGGTAACTGTGAATTGGAATGGCCGAATAATAGTTTAAAGGGGGGAAAACCGGTTGTTGCATGAGGAGTATTATTTATGCCCCAAACTATATCACTCAAATGATCATCCCAGGTGCACTCGCTGTCAGACATAGTGTTTAAACCGTTAATCAAAGTTCGGTTTACACGTTCTACTTGGCCATTCGATCTAGGGCTTGCAATAGCGTTTAGGACATGTTTGAATTGCATCTCTTCAGCAAATTCTTTAAAATACCTACTTGTACTTTTCCCCTATGTGCTTTTCCCCTATCTGTTATGATCCTGCTAGGATTTCCAAACTGAGAGATAATATCTTTCAAATTCTTTATAGTTTCAATAGAACTACAGCTTTTACACGGTTTCGAAAATACAAATTTTGTAAACGAGTCTATAGTAACGAGTATATAAGAGTTTCCTTTACGAGTCTTAACGAACGGACCTAAATGGTCAACGTGTAGTGTGTGCATGGGAACAGCTGCCTTTTGAATTGGGTGTAGCTCTCCTTGCAATTTACCATGATCTCCTTTTCCGTAAGCACATCGAAGACAGGATTTGATATATTTACGAATAAATCTAGTCATGCCCTCAAACCAAAATTGTGCTTTAATGGTCTTTTCACACTTATCAAAGCCAACATGTCCTATTTGATCATGGAATTTTTGAAGTAAGCCCCATTTTGCTAATTTGGGAATAACAAAACGATGTCCGTTTATTGTTTGCCTATAGAGAAGGTCATCTTTCAGTACGTAATTACTAGTTATATCATTATTGTTTGTGCCATTACGCAACTGGGTCAGGATCGACTGAATGTTTTCGTCCTGCAACTGTAACGTTACCAGCCAGTCGGAATCGTCAATTAGTAAAACAGGACTTTGTACTGGATTCCTACTCAAAGCATCTACGTGTCTCATACGATCACCAGATCGATACTCGATTTGTAGATCGTAGTCTTGAATTGAAAGCCACCAGCGGGCAATGCGAGGAATCAGGTCTTTTTTAACTAGGGTAGTTCGCAACGCGGCACAATCTGTCACTACAGTGACAGGAATACCTACGAGATAAATTCGAAATCGTTTGAGAGATTCTACGACTGCTAATGTTTCCAGCTCATAGCTATGATAAAACTGTTCTTCTCTACTTGTGACCCTACTATAATACGCAATCGGTTTCAGGACACCATCAGTTTGGTATTGCAAGAGTATACCGCCTAGTCCTAGCTTACTTGCGTCGGTATGAAGCTCAGTACGTGCATTTCTGTCGTAAATGCCTAAAACCGGTCTTTCGATGAGACGTTCTTTTAGAGTCTGAAAAGCAGTTTCTTGGGCAGAACCCCAAGTCCATTCTACATCCTTTTTTGTTAACTGTGTGAGGGGTCTAGCTATTTCTGCAAATCCGCGAATAAATTTCCTAAAATACGATGTCAAACCAATAAATTGTCGGATTTCATGCACATTACGGGGTTTTTTGTATTCAGCTACGCAGTGAATTTTAGCTTGTCCCGGTTGTATTGTACCTGCTGTAATCTCATGCCCCAAATAATTTACGCTTTTCTTCAAAAACGAACATTTACTTAAATTCAGTTTTAAATTGGCTTCTGACAAGAATTGCAGCACATCGCCCAATAATCTGAGTCCGTCATCGACCGAGATTGTCGGAAGCATTACGTCATCTAAATATGAAGCTACGTCATTGCCCAGTTTACCCAACACTACTTTAATGAGACGTGAGAACACCGCCGGCGCATTGGCCAGACCAAATGGCATTTTCAAAAACTCGTATTGCCCTGAAGGTGTTATAAATGCCGTTTTATGAACAGAGTCTTCAGCTATTCTAACTTGGTAATAACCTTGTGCAAGGTCTAAAGTAGTGAATAAAGACTTTCCAGATAAACGAGTTACCTGGTCATCTATATGAGGCAACGGATAACGGTCTTTGATAGTGCGTGCGTTGAGTGCTCTGTAATCTATACATAATCTATAATCACCGCCTTTTTTTTTTACAAGGACTACTGGACTTGCATAGTCAGACATAGATTCCCTAACAACACCTGCATCAATAAGATCCTGAATTTTTTCGTTCACAATCTCATTTTCTTTATAAGAGAGTCGATAAGGTTTGCAGTAAACAGGTTGCTCGGTTGTTGTCTGAATATGCATCTCCAGCACGTCGGTACATCCTAAATCTTTGGTATTTTTCGCAAATAAATGTCGGAATTTATTTAATAGCTGTAGCAATCGATTGCTGTCATCGGTTTCTAAATCGCCTACATCTAAATCAGATAACTGTAATTTATTGTCAGTAGTTTGAGCAATTGTCATTATATTCGTATGCATATGCGTACTATTATTTATGTCACCAACTAGTTCCGCGCGCGCTACTAATCTATTTGGTTGCCACTCTATTATATCATCCCCAATGTTAACTATTTTTAAAAAACAATCCCTCGACCTTACAAGTCCTCCTATAATAACATAAGACATACTTCCTAGCTCAAAATAAACAGAACGCATAAGAAAAGTATGGTTAGAATTAACATCGATATAAACTTGTACAAAAGAGGAACTTCTTTGTGGTATTACACTATGATATTTTAAATATACAGGAAATTTTGAAATGAAATCCGTTTCATTTAACTGCATATGATATAGTTCAATATTTAAATCAAAATTACACATAAACTTAACAGAGTTCTCTGAAATAACTAAGCTTAAGTTTCTCTGGTTTATCATTGATTGACCGATTATTAAGTCTATATCAGCTAGATCATTACTAGTTAGTTCAACAAAACCACTTAAAATTATATTATCTATTTTAACATCAACATGGGATGTTCCCAAAGAATTTGAGTATGCACCACCAAAACCTTTCATTGTAACTACAGATGGCAATTTTTTTAACTTTAAATGATTAGCTTGCGACACTGTGAGAATATTTAATTTACTGCCCGTATCGATATATGCAATAAGATTATGTCCATTAATCACCACTGCCTTCTTGTACAAGTCTATGAAAATATTGTAGCTTGTAAACATAACGTTACTAACCTTTTGAGGCTGTTGCTGTGAAGAACTGGCGGCAAACCAGCAGCTGGCGGCAGTGTGGCCCGGACGATGACACACCTCGCAGCGTGGAATCCTACAGTCCTTTGCCTCGTGCCCTTGTCTTCTGCAGGCATAGCATTTCTTCGGCAGCAGTTCGTTTTCTTTAGAGTTTGGAGCAATATTGCCCCCTCTCTTCCATGTTGAAGTCGGTCGCTTGGAGTTACTTGCTTCCACTTGCTTGTAGTTTTCAAGGGATGATAAATAGCCATAGTACAACTGCGTCGGGGTTTCGCATTGATAGGCTTTAGCGTTGGCTCTTATTTCCACCGGTAAACCTTTGATAATGCATGAAATCGCAGATTCACCGATAATATTGCATTTCTTGAGTAGGGATGCTTTGTCGTGAAAATATTTTGTCATTGTTTCCGAGTCGTTTTTTTTTCGAGCGAGCATAGTCTCTAATAGTTCAACATAATCGGTAGAACGTGGAAAGGCGGTCTCTAATGCGTCTTTCCATTCCTTCCAAGTGAGATTGTAATTTTCTAAGTCGTCGTACCAATCACGTGCGGATCCACGAAGACGAATTTGCATGATGAACTGCCGATCCTTGTTGTCCCAACCATACACGTCGCCAAATTGGTCGATCTTGTGCAACCACCCTTTGACGTTGCTTGATTTTTCATCCGGCCGGAACTTTGGAATAACTTCAGCATCGGTTTGGGTAACACGGTGTCTTTTACGACGACGGTGTCTTCTATCGGTCTCTTCGTCATCGGAAGAAAAAAAATCTGTGTTTTCATCATTTTCCGACGACGCTGTTTGATAGTGTCTCCTTTTCTTGGCGCCAATACCATCAATATATGGGCCTGACATATCCCACTTCTGACTGTGAAAAGGTGGGCAGTCACAGTCAGGATGGTCACAACAAACGATGATTTGCACTATAATTTATTTATTAGTTTCCACTTGAAGATTGCACTTTGTGACGGTTACAAAACGACTGACTTAAATTACCTGCCTCACTGGTATTTATAGGTTTCACAAATAACTTAATATTTAAATGGCATTACTTAAAGTAATGGGTAAAATTAAATAACAATTAATAACATAGAAATATAAATCAATTTAGCTTAAGCAATCATTAATTTAAACTTAATACTTAGCGCGCCGGAAGTTGACAAACTGAGGGCGCCATAGCGGATATTCAACAACTCTAATTTAAATCACTCAAAATAAATCAAACATTTGGCTAAATAATTTTATAAGAATTAGGTACCTATTAAAATACTATTTATTTAATTGTGAAGTCGAGCTGGTATATGCTGGACCGGAAGTCGATAACAGTAATCATAGTATTTTTTTAAACCTCATCCTACTATAATATCACACAATAAGTAATGAAAAAGTTAGTGAAGATGTTTTGATGTTTGTTAGACAGATAATAATTGCTTAATTTTTTTTTATCTTGGAACTGTTGTATGTTACCGTGGGATATTTTTTTAGAAATGACTTTGTTTTTCGATATCCACTCGGGCGGAGCCACTGTTTGGCTTCAATATATTATTATTCGTCATGCTGACCAGTATTTCCAAATCAACGTTCAAATCCGCAGTGGTTTTGGTATTTGAAAAAAATAAATCGTAAAATTTCTGACACAGGTTTTAGATAAACAATAAAACATGCCGTTATCGTATTGTTTTAATATTTTCTTGAGTCAAAGTTTAAGTAATTGATTGTATTGTTTTCTACATATTGAATTAAACTGACGAAATAAATTGCAAAAGCACCAGTCACTAAAACCAAAATTTCTCCGCCAGTAGGGGTGTCCAAACCCCCAGGTTTAGTGGAAATCCTACTAAGTTGACAACACTGCTTTCTTTTCTACGATTTTGTCATTGGCCACAGATAACAAAAACGTGAAAAGAAAAATGTTATAATACGAAGTGTTTTTTTTTTTTTTATCGGCATTCATTGTACATTTTGACTAAGGATGAAATTTGGCATATGGGTAGACCATGACCTGCAAAAGGACATAGGCTACTTTTTATCGACATTCCACGCGAACGAAGCTGCGGGTGAAAGCTGTATTATATAATTTTTAATTATGGTTTAAAAATGCATTAATTTTGCCAGTTAAAATAATTACACATTTCAAGTTTCTAAAATTGGCCGAGAAGTTTCCAAAAAATTAATTACCTATGTAATACGTTTGCTGCATATGCAGTTAGAAAAATAAGGCAGTTGACTGATATAGCCACAGCTAGGTTAGTATACTTTGCTTATTTCCACAGTATTATGTCTTATGGCGTTCTGCTGTAGGGATCGGCAGCTGACGTAGATTCAATTTTCATTCTACAAAAGAGGGCAATCCGCGCGATCTATAAAATGGGTCCTCGCGAGTCCCTTAGAGACAAATTTAAAGAAATTAAATACTGACTCTGCCTTCTCTTTATATCTTAGAAAGTATTTTGCATGTTCGCAAAAACTTAGGACTTTTCAAAATAAGAAGCGATTTCCATAATATAAATACACGTAGCAGACATGAAATTGTTATACCCAAATTTAGATTAACTAAAACAAGCAAGTCATTTCTTATAAACAGTATCCGCTTTTATAACAAGTTGCCAAAGTCTGTTACAGAACTTAGCGATGGGAAGTTCAAAACCCACATCAAACGTGTTCTTATCAAGAAAGCATATTACAAAATTAAAGACTATGTTGAAGACAAGGAAATTTGGCAATAATTCCTTCTGCACATGTGGCTTCCCTGGTATATCATTAACGGCATAATTATGTAAGAGTCTATTAACTGCTCCCAAATTACCATATTTATTATTATCTTATTTTTTTTACATTCATCCTTGACATATTCATCGTATTATTTGACATTATATAGCTACGAGTTAATTTCAACTCTTTATTAGTGGCTTTTGTGCACATGATAATTATTCAGATTTATTACAGTTGTAATAGCAATAATGTAATTGCGTTTAATTAAAAGAGGTTTTTATTTTTATTAATTTATATATTTTTTGTATAGATTCTTTTCTATTTTGTGAATGTGAGAACACTGTAGGCTTAGTGGACTGTAGATTTGTTGACCATTTCTATTTTCTTAAGTACCTGGTACTTATTGAAATACCTACACTGTCCTCCCATACCTTGTCACACTGTTATTTGAAAAAATTGTAAAAGCCAATTATTTTTAAAAGAGTAACCGTGGAGTTTCTTGCCGGCTCTTCTCCATAGGAAACGACCAATTGGAACCGTGCACCTAGCTTCTGACGTTTCATAAGTGCCCATGTAGGTCTATGTGAAATAAAAATATTTTGATTTTGATTTTGTTTGTATGCAAAGTATAATAATGACCCGAGCTCTGACCCTCAAGAAATGATTGTTGTTGTTTTTCCCGATTCAAATTATATTTTTGTCTTGAGCAAATTTTTGTAGATGGAAAATTCACTCGACACTATCATGAATTTCTCCCTATTTTAATGGGAATTTTTCAACAATTGGTATCATTATACACGCACACTAGAAAAGCAGAATGAAGTCTTAAGTGCTTTTTGCTTTCCGAGACTATGACGTAACCCTATAAATACGGACGTAGTTGTCACGCACATAACATAACAAAGGTGGCCTCAGTTGGCCTGTTTGTTTTAGTTGTTTTGCAGCGCGACACTTTATCTAGACATGAAGGTACCCGACTTCCTGGAATATTTCCTCGTTCTTGTCTTCTTGGGCGAGGTTCCATATACGCGGTCTTTAACTTCTGCAACAGTGTTCTATAACAAGTTGGATACGTTGGACAGCTTCTCCAACGGCGGTCCGCGTCCTATTCGGGCAGTTACGGTTGCGGAGAAGAAGCCGGAAGCCGTGGTGGGGCTGGGTGCGGTGATAGGGGATGGTGCGGTGTTGTCGCCAGGTGCAGTGGTGGAGTCGGGCGCGGTGATTGGGCAGGGTGCGGTGGTGAAGTCGGGTGCGGTAATAGGGGAGGGTGCGGTGGTGGGGGACCGTGCGGTGGTGGAGGAGCGTGCGGTGGTAGGGCGGGGTGCGGTGTTGGGGCCGGATGCGGTGGTGCGACCAGGTGCGGTGGTGGAGCCGGGTATTGGCGTGTTGCCGGGTGAGGTGGTGGGGAAGGCGGACTGACATGACCAGCACTTCAGGATGACGTCACGGATGTCAATCAATCATAAGCTCTGTTTACTTTACTTTTAGTGAAATATATAAAAATACAAGTTTGTTTTGCAAAATTTTATTGTGGAAATACATATTGTTAGTGGTAAACTTTTTAGAAGATTTCTGTATTTTTTATTTGATTGTTAGTCTTTTCTTTTGTTTTTTCTTGTCTCTGTCAAAAGGTTAGGTTTGTGTTTCCAATTTATGTTATAATTTTTCATAATTTTCCCATTATATTCCTTTTATTACACTGAGCTTTATTTTTATTTAATTGCCCCAACCACTTGTACCTACAGTCCATAATTCTATGTAATTTGACTACTAAACTGAATTTCGACAAACCGTAATACAACAAGATTCTATTTCGACATTACGGAACTCCGACACGTCTTCATTTATTGGGATGATTGGTATTCAGTTGTTTCCCAATGTCGCAGAATAATTTCGACGTAGCAACGTGTCTCAGATGCATCACGTCGATTTAAGATATTGTCGAATTACAGCATGCCGGAGTAGAGTACGTCAAAATTTACTCATGTCGGACTAGCATTATTGTCGAAGAAGTATATCGTCGAAGTCGTATCATTTCCTAGTTAAGTCATGTCGTTGTCGTTAAGAAACGCTTTGTCAGAGTACAGTAGTGTCAGACTTAAGGTATTTCGAACTAAAGTATTGTCGAAATGAAGACGTGTCGGAGTTCCGTAATATCGAAATAGAATCTTGTCGTATTACGGTTTGTCGAAATTCAGTTAGGTGGTCAGGTAGTTTTCATTTTTGTCACTGCATTTTATTTTCTCTTTATCGCACTATGAACATACGTTGTAAAGCCAAAGCCATCGCCATGTTATCTCGTAGTTTGGCTCCTCATACTTCACCACCTCATTCACCACCACCTTCGTCATCCTCATTAGTCGAAAAGGAGCCCGTAGTTACGTCAACCAAAATTCAAGCTGCTAAAGATGTATTCATCGAAACAACGAAAGCAACACGGATGACCTCATCCGTGTTGTTTTATTGCCAGAGAGCTGCAACCATAGAAATATTTAAAAAAACATAACTATGGGCCCGGGGGACAAATGTAATGAGTGTTCAGAAGTGGAAATGAAACAATCCACAATACACATTGTTTCAAAATTTGTTAGCTAAAGACGTAAACAACAATGGCCGCTCGAAATTGTCTATAGTTTAGTGATGAGGTAGAGTTTGGTGCTATCGATGCTACGATTTTTTTAGTAGTGTTTCATCACTATTTTTTATATTGAGTTACTTTAAAATCCAGCGAATCAGCCGTGAAAACGAACAAGATATAAATACAATCAAATTTTGTACTAGTTGCACTGGTTGAAATAAATTGATAAATATTGAAGACATAAAAAACATTAGCACGCACGGGTACCTTATGTCAAAGATTACAAAAAAAAAATGCTTATGCTAACCAAATACCTACCTGACAAATAATACGAGACGAGCTTACAGATGGTGCAGCTCAGGAGTCACCAAATGGCGAACCGCGGGCCGAATCCGAAACGCCGACCTATTTTGTACGGAACTGCGGACTAAAGGTAAACAGTTGATTTATATAATAAACTTTTTTTTTCCTTCTTTGGCAACTGAGCCGATGTCGACTATTCTGCCAGCGTCATATCATAAACTTAGTGACAGATCATTGAGATTATATGTCTATGTGACAGATAAATAGAATCATCTGTCAATTATGACATTAAATACGAGTGTGGGAGGTTTTATTTGGGTTGCCATCAGCTAATAAAATATACGTACTTCTAAATAGTCGATTTAGGTGTTGTTTGATGCTGGTTAGATTTTTTCGAAATAAAAAACCAAAGTCCCCTAAAAAGCGGACATCTCCTTTTCAACTGTTTAAGTCATTGAGATAGAAAAAACTTGTTAAATGTCTATGGTTTGGGTATACAACTCGCTGACAGACAGACGGACACAGTGTTGCCAACCCGTACGATAATTATTATTATGGGGTTTTATGGTAATTTGGCCAATGGTACTATGTGTTGTTTGATGCTGGTTAGATTTTTTTCGAAATAAAAAACCAAAGTCCCCTAAAAAGCGGACATCTCCTTTTCAACTGTTTAAGTCATTGAGATAGAAAAAACTTGTTAAATGTCTATGGTTTAGGTATACAACTCGCTGACAGACAGACGGACACAGTGTTGCCAACCCGTACGATAATTATTATTATGGGGTTTTATGGTAATTTGGCCAATGGTACTATGTACGATAATGAATGTCTAATGTATGATAATTTTGAGATTTGCTGAAAAAACAACTTTCATTAAAAACGTATTTGTCAGACAAATTTAAACGCAGAAAAAAACAAAACAATGTCAAAATCAATTGTCAAATATGTCAACATCAACAAGTAAGTAATTCTCACTCTTTCCCTCCCAAGTTTTTTATTTAATTTACAGTGAAAATACAAAAATATCAACGAAAACTATGTCAAAACATGTTAACGTTTTGTGCTGCTAGCGCCATTAGTGGTTAAACTTGATATATACTTCTCCTTTGACTCTATTATAAAATTATTCATTGTCTTTTGATAGCATTTTTTTTTTTCTCTTTCTTTTTTTCTTTTGTACGATAATGTTGTCCAAAAAACGATAATTTCGACGTGGGATCTCGATAATTTGAACTTTTTGAGTTGGCAGCACTGGACGGACAGACAAACGGGCAGTGTGACCAGATTCAGTATTTTAATACTTTTTCAGTATATTTCATCGATTTTTCCAAACATCTGTATATTTTCAGGTATATTGCTGGCAGTCAGTATTTTTGGGTATATTTTGGTTGAAGTTATGGCAACACCGTAGTGAGTGATCGTCTCTGCGACAATGTTTGCGGAATTCCCCGGAACGCGAATATTGGGGACTTTCCCGGATTTAGTTTATACTTATACATGTTATCTATGAACAAAGATGAATAAGTTACAGATATGACAAGAAAGACGGCCGTTGCCGGCGTTGTAGTATTGTAATACTACATATACAATTATCAATCAATACATAGTATTAATCAGACTTGCAGAATGTATGTTCGTCTAAAACGTTACAACTGCTGGTCCGATTTTAATGCGGTTTGCACTATTAGATAGAGCGTAATTTCTAGATTGCATACATTGTTTCAGAATATCAGTCTACCCGGACGAATTCGGGACGGACCGCTAGTTTATCTATAATTTTCAAAACAACGTCTAGTTTTTAAGTTTTCAGTTGCATGAATAGGTAGTAGTTAAACTTAAAAGATACTTTATTACTAGTATCAAATCGTCTAATACGGTTCAAGTGAAATGATTGTCTCTTCTGCATTCGACTTAATCATTGAGGACTTTCTTTCGATAATTCGGGAATTTCCCCAAAATAGGAGATATTTTTGTCATCATATAAATAGAACGCGATTTTCGTTGTTTTTAATTGACCGGTTTAATAGTCATGACCGAGGTCAGCTATGAGATGCCCTACAGAAAAAAGTTGTTTTTATTTACTTAGTTGCATTCATCCGGACAGCATGTCTAGTTTTCAGCAAAGTTATTTAGCTAAGTGGGAACAAATTCCGGAATTTTCTTCGTGGCTTTCACGTTATAAAGATGACGAGTTCACCGCATTTTGCAAAGCATGCAATGCGAAACTGCAAAGTAGATTAGCATCTATAAAACAGCCAGCAGAAGCCAATTAAAAAAAAATATCCGAAAATTCCGGAAACCGAAATATACATCGAATAAAAATTATATATGATTCTATATAATTTTACTAACCCGATCCAGTTAAAACATACCATAAAAATTAAATATAAATATGTTTTTTTTTACATAAATGAGAAGGACACAAACTTTTCTTCAAATGTACAATTTTTGGCGGCCAGACTCAAGAGCGATGCATTTTTGAGTTTGATTAAAATATCACAGTCAAACGAGTTGAATATTTATTGATGGAAAAGTATTTAGTATTTTGGTGCATACAAAAATAGACACACCTACGTTTTGATAGTGCTACATGCAGATTTATAGAGTCTTTATAAAAGACTCGTCAAAAAAGGATTGCAGTGTTTCAGAAGCACGCAAATTGTAGTTGATTTCTTTCCAACACAAAAAGTGCAGACTTTCTTTAGCGTAGGTACTAATAACGTACCTACGTAATAAGAATAACTAAACGCAAACGTCATTTCAATTTTCATTCTGGCATCAATTGGAGCTTTTGTGTTGTTCAGTTTTTATTTCATAGAATGCCTTTTATTACACTTTTTAGCTCGAATTTATAACTAAATGGGTGATAAACCCATACTAGTAACTAGCGATATGGACCCTTGGAACTGCTGCAGAACTTGCCTGGGGGTGGAATCTTTGCATCCTATATTTCAGTTCTTAGAACATCACGAAAAGTATTCCGATGTTATTTTTTCTGCTACTGGGCTAAAGGTATAATTCAAAAGATATAAGAGTTGTAAGAAAATATAATTAATGATTCATTCTAAGACGACCCACTGACCAAAAGTTCTAATTGGAAAGAAATTGTGAACTTTTCAAGATAACTTCAGAGTATTTACAATCACTAAATGTTCAAATAAAATGTTGTTAAATTTATTACAGGTGGACTATAAAGATACATTACCGCAAAAAATGTGCACATCATGTATAAACTATATCAACTTCTCATACAAATTTAGAAAAAAATGTGAAGAAAACCAGAAATTGTTCCTGGACCGTCTTAACAACAAACCCATTTACAATGTAAAAATAGAATCAAATATATGTAACACTGAAAACAATAGCAACATAGCAATAGACATATCAGATTTAATAGATAATTTTAATAATCACGAGGACAGTATAAACAGCTTCAATTATGTTTCCATTGAAAGTAATGATAACGAAGAAATTGAATTCGAAACAAAAGTGCAAGATCTTGTTGATGAACCCGTAGAATTAATATTTAAAACTAAGAAAAGTAAAAAGAGTAACGAAAAACCTGTAAAACGGACTTTGAGGAGAAAAAAGGAGAGTGGAGAAAAAAAAGTAAGACTAAAGGAAGAGATTGAGTGTGAATACTGCCATAAAATATTAACTTCTAAGTTGTCTTTGAGAAACCATTATAAAATACATACGGGCTTTGATGTGGTTTGTGAAGTAAGTTGATAAATTATCTACACTAAAATTATAAAGAGGTAAAATTAGTTTTTTTGTATCTCCGGAACTGCCAGTCAGATTTGAAAAGTTCTTTGTACATTGCATAGCCCAATTCTTGAGGAAGGTTATAGGCTCGCGGTCAAAGTCACAGCTAGAAGCTAGTCATTATTAATTTTGAATTTACAAGTAAGGTTAGAGCAGAGGTGATCCAGTGGTAACCGCCGCGACTTTCATTGGTAAGATTTTTTAAACACTATAATCTTTTTGAAAACTTCTATAAATGCATTGGGCATTTTTGACATGGGAAAAACAATTGAACTCATGACACCGTAATCCACACCTCATTTTTGTAAATGCAATTGTGCTCTTTATTTAAATTATGTTACGGATCAATGTTCTATGCAAGTATTTTTACTTTAAAGGTTTTGGAAGTATTTTTTAAATTGATTTTTTTTAAATATTGTCTGATGCAATCTGTCCATCTATTGACATTCAGCATCTTTTGTGTTGTTAGACTGTAGTCATTATGGGTATGCGTCCATTAGCTCATTCATAAAAATCTGAAAATTATACATATATAGTTGGTCAGTTTTCATATCAAGTCTTGTGGGGATCTGTAATCTTAAATAATCTAAAATAAGTCTCACCACTTCATCAGTATCTACTGGTTTATCGTCTGGGTCAACTAACCATGGAAATTGGGAATCTGTATTTAATTTACGAATCTACCATTGGGAGTGGGCCACTTTTTGAAGTGAAAACTTCTATAGGCTCATTGGGCTTTTTTGAGATGGGTAAAACAATTGAACTTGCGACACCGTTACCGACACCTCATTTTGTAAACGCGATTGAGCTCTTTATTTATATTTCGTTACAGATCAATGTTCTATGCAATTTTTTTTACTTTGCACAATAAAATTGTTCAAGTTTTCACTTCTGCCGGAGTGTCACTGTTTTTTTACTAAACCTATGTTCGTGCGGGTTTTAACACGACGATTTTTTATCGCGCACTGGATATTCAAAACTTGACGTTGAGCCGAACATTGAAAATCCAACAATGTGCATCGCAACGCGTCAAAAAATTACACAGTTGAATTTCAAACTCTCGGTACTAAGCCAGTGCATTGAATTTATGAGTATTGATAGCCTAGTGGTGTGACCGTCGGACTGCTAAGTCATAGGTCTCGAGTTCGAACCCAAGGCACTCTGACTTTTCAGATACATGTGTGTATTGTATAATTATCACTTTTTTAAAAATCGGTGAAGGAAAACCGACATGCATGAGACATATTTCTCGACGACATGTGAAACCAAGTCAGAGGCCCATGGGCGGCATAAAACTCTGACACCAGGTTAGTCACTGACCACACGAAAAAGAAGAAGGGCATTGGAAATCCAATATGCTTTAAAAAATCGCCAGTCGGAATGAGGGAAAACTAATAACCTTCTTGGCAATTCACACATAAAAACCATTTGTAATTTTTTTTTTATCTCTTTCCCCAGCACTGTGGCAAGAAGTTCATAACTAGAAGATTATTATTGATGCACTGCCGGGCCAAGCACGGGTATGAGAAGACAGACAAGTGCTCCTTCTGTGATTATAAAGCTTCTAATGCAGAGCAGGTGAAGGTTTGTATCTGTTGTGGCCAGATCTTAGAATTGATTATTTCATGAAATGACCATCGACCGCTGGTCACATCATAATCTGGCCAGATCATTGAATACTTAACGTTTGACGATATGACCAGTTAAATGCACGACTATTTGATGATGTGTTGGCCACATCACACATCACATTAGTGATCATTTAGTAAAATAGTTAGATTATCCACCGGTAGAGGCGTTGATATCGCTTTGTTTTAGTTTTGCATCATGGCGGTGGCATGCAACAAATCAAAGTAACCACGCAAAAAAATTCGATGGACTTTTATTGGGTTTCCAAATATGATATTATGGAAAGCGATCAACTTGGAAGTAGCGCTCGCCGGCCGCTGCCCCGGCGTGAAATGCTATTAAAAATTAACGCCGCTTATGTGGCACCCCGACCGACCGCGCGCGAGCCGAGCGAGCGAACCGGGCGGAGCCGCGGCAGTGGCGCGAGCGCTATTCCCAAGTTGGTCGCAGTTACTTGGCTATTCTTACTACACCTTAAACCAAGGATACCCTACATTAATGATATGGCCAAACGTCGACTGACATATCATTAAACGTTGACGTTTAAACGATATGCCCAATTTTAGCTGGCCATTTCATGAAATGGTCAATTCTAAGATCTGGCCACGACATATCCTAACTAAGATTATAAATTCGAAAGTCTGTGTAGTCTGTCTGTATTTTACTTTTTCACGCCTAAACCACTGAACGGTTTTCAATAAAATTTGGCAAGGAGATAGATGGCATCCCGGTGAAGGACAAAGGCTACTTTTGTCTCAAAAATGACCCTACGGGGAGGGTATATAGGGGATGAAAGTTTGTATGGGAACCTATTATTTCTTAAGTTAGGGCTATGAAAATTTAAAATTATGCTTTTTGTAACAAATCAAGAATTACGTATTTCAGCATTTAAAAAAAATCATTCTTCAAGAGCAGAGGTTCTCAAATTTATATCATCTACCGCCCACTTTAAAAATTAATCATTTTTCAGTGCCCCCAATTCTTTTTTTACTTTACCACAACTTAAAAACCACAATGAAATTCATTACTTTAACTATTTTAATTATAGTGCTATGTTAGCTGGGCTGGAGTTTAAACTTACACTCTCAACGAGACTTTTTTTTACCAGTGAGAGCAATTAAAACGCAACTTTATAATTTTAAGAGTATCTTTTAATCAAATTAAAACAAACATAATCATAAAAATCATTTTAATTTTAAAAGTTATCTAATGTGAAGGATGAATCGGATGATTTTTGATATTAGATATTAAAACGGGTCAGACGGTACCGTTTCCGGGACCCGTCACCTGTTAATGAATGGGCCCGTTTATTATGGTGCCATCCTTGCCGTATATCTCTGTGATGTAATGAAGAGATTTGAACGAATTTTTATATGCTAATTTTGAGCGAGAATTTGTATGCGAGAGTTTTATACTTAGAACATTTTTCTTTTTTGAAGAATTCGACGTTGAATTACAATTTTAAACTGCCAAATATGGATGGCACCCATATGAATGATAAAAGTAAAGGTATTTCTCGACTAGCGACCACGACAGATTATGTGATTTTAGCAGATTCGACCAAGTTTCGAGCCCCCGAAAGGACATGAAAACAGCTGAACTAAAAACACGGAAAGGCACTACGGCCTACTGTTAAAACACAACAACAAATTTGTTGATATTAGGTTATTCTTTACCTATGAAATTGCCGTTTTTCATGA
The DNA here is from genome assembly GCA_916610215.1 of Omphaloscelis lunosa. Taxonomy (NCBI): domain Eukaryota; kingdom Metazoa; phylum Arthropoda; class Insecta; order Lepidoptera; family Noctuidae; genus Omphaloscelis; species Omphaloscelis lunosa. The sequence goes on along the minus strand of OU744272.1, from coordinate 2,238,530 downwards.
AATAAGTTAACCCTTGTTTCTCTATATTTTTTATTTTTATTAATCAAAGTAATTACCCATGCAATCAATGCATTTTTGCCAAAGTAGTGGTAGCTTATTGGTGGCCATTTTGAAAAAGTCTGCTGACGGGAGGCAACAAATTCTTCAAAAGCATTTTGAACTGCCTCTCGGTTATTGAATTTTTTCCCCGCCAAGAAGTTATCCAAATTTTGGAAAAAGTAGAAGTCTGTAGGGGCAAGGTCTGGTGAGTACGGTGGATGACGGAGAACTTCCAACCCTAGCTCTTGTAACTTGGAGACCGTTTCCTGTGCAGTATGAGGTCGCGCGTTGTCGTGCACGAGCAGCGGAGCCGAACGATTGACCAAAGCTGGTTGGAGATGTGCGAGCTTCTCAATTATTATGTTCAGTTCTTCACAGTACACATTTGCAGTAATGCTCATCACGTTTGGTAAGAAGCTGTGATGAATGACACCGGCGCTAGACCACCAAACAGTGACCATCACTTTTTTAGGGGTCAGTTTTCGTTTGGGGCATTGTTTAGGTGCTGAACCAGGATCTAACCAACTTGCTGAGCGCTTGTGATTGTCGAACAGAATCCATTTTTCGTCGCAAGTAACAATGCGATTCAATATAGGTTCGCTTGTGTGCCTGTTGAGCAGTGCAAGGCTAAACTCGACGCGTGCTTTGCGTTGGCGATCATTCAAACTCGCTCGTAGAGAACTAATTTCTCTACGAGCTCTTGAATGTTACATGAGAGCTCGAGTCTCTTTGAAATGAAATGAAATTAAATGAAATTGTTTATTCTGTAAATAGGATATCAGAATCACTTTTACACGTCATATTAAAAAAAAAAAAATAAGCTAGTTGAGTTCGGCGTTTCCTATCTGACTACTCTGAGAAGAAAGGCCGAAACAAACTCAGAGGTCACAGTCTCTTTTAAAGTCCAGAGATAATCTTGGTCAGGCCATATGAGGACCATGTAGATTAGTGTCTGAAATGGTCTTTTGAGGAAAGAACCACACAGATTTGAGTGAACCTGTCCAGTCAGTGCAAGCATTTGTCAGTAATCGTGGAGCTCAACTCAGAACTTAAGGAGCTCAACTCGACGAACAATACCAAAGAAAGGACATTTGGGTAGGCCGCATAAACTACTCAAACTACCAGACCATAATTAAAACTAACTGAAAAATGAAAATAATAATGATATCCACATAGTCCTCACATTCACAATAATTAAATAAAATAATATAATACTTTACAAAGTAATCATGTCATTTTGAATATAATTTTCAACAATGTCAATGTGTATATAAAACTGGTATATTTTCATGATTTTACAAAATAATTAAAATGTTAAGTTTTATCACAAGGCTTAGCAGAGCGAGCAGTTCAATCCCATGCTTTTTTATCTTCTAAATAATCTGAAATTTTATAATACCCTTTTTTACAAAGTTTAGTTTTAATACAGATTTTAAATCTATTAATGGGTAAGTTTCGAATGTCAATGGGAAGTTTGTTGTAAAAGCGTATACATTGACCCATGAACGAGTTGCCTACTTTGTGGAGACGTGTGCGATGCACAGCAAGATTGTGTTTATTCCTGGTATTTAAACTATGAATATCGGACATTTTCTTAAAATTTGATATATTTTTGTGTACATACAATAGGTTTTCAAAAATATATTGTGAGGCTACAGTCAGAATATTTATTTCTTTGAATTTTTCTCTAAGGGAATCTCTTGGACCTAGGTTGTATATGGCTCGAACAGCCCTTTTCTGTAGAACAAAGATAGTATCAATGTCCGCACAGGTTCCCCAGAGAAGAATCCCATATGACATAAGACTATGAAAATAACTAAAATAAACAATTCTGGCTGTATCCACATCAGTTATCTGTCTAATTTTTTTAACAGCATAGGCGGCCGAACTTAGTCTTCCTGACAATTTTTCTATGTGTGGGCCCCATTGTAATTTACTGTCAATAGTGATTCCAAGAAAAACTGTCGAATCAACAGGGTCCAACTCTGTTCCATTTACTTGAACATTGGTAGATAGCTGCCTGACATTTGGCATTGAAAATTTAACTTTGTGCGCTCGAGTCCTTTTTATGCGGCGAGTCGCACTCAAGTCCTCTTCGTGTGAGTCTAGCTATTAAATTGTTACATTTACTGTACGGGGAGAAAGGCTCAGATAAAAAATAATTAATAATTTTCTTCGAAGTGATTTTTTTGTATGCCTAGTTACATCATTACGACTAATTTAAACTTAGGGAGTGCCTCCTCTGTCGGCGCCGGCCGAAAATATTTTTATTTCACATAGACCTACATGGGCACTTATGAAACGTCAGAAGCTAGGTGCACAGTTCCAATTGGTCGTTTCCTATGGAGAAGAGCCGGCAAGAAACTCCACGGTTACTTTTTTAAAAATAATTGGCTTTTACAATTCTTTCAAATAACAGTATGACTAGGTATGGAAGGACAGTGTAGGTATTTCAATAAGTACTTAAGAAAATAGAAAATGGTCAACAAATCTACAGTCCAATAAGCCTACAGTGTTCTCACATTCACAAAATAGAAAAGAATCTGTACAAAAGATATATAAATTAATAAAAATAAAAACCTCTTCTAATTAAATGCAATTACATTATTGCTATTACAACTGTAATAAATCTGAATAATTATCATGTGCAAAAAAGCCACTAATAGAGTTGAAATTAACTCGTAAGTATATAATGTCAAATAATAGAATGAATATGTCAAGGACGAATGTAAAAAAAGATAAAAATAAATATGGTAATTTGGGAGCAGTTAATAGACTCTTACATAATTATGCCGTTAATGAGATACCAGGGAAGCCACATGTGCAGAAGGAATTATTGCCAAATTTCCTTGTCTTCAACATAGTCTTTAATTTTGTAATATGCTTTCTTGATAAGAACACGCTTGATGTGGGTTTTGAACTTCCCATCGCTAAGTTCTGTAACAGACTTTGGCAACTTGTTATAAAAGCGGATACTATTTATAAGAAATGACTTGCTTGTTTTAGTTAATCTAAATTTGGGTATCACAATTATGGAAATCGCTTCTTATTTTGAAAAGTCCTAAGTTTTTGCGAACATACAAAATACTTTCTAAGATATAAAGAGAAGGCAGAGTCAGTATATCAGTTACTTTATATTTGTCTCTAAGGGAGGACCCATTTTATAGATCGTGCGGATTGCCCTCTTTTGTAGAATGAAAATTGAATCTTCGTCAGCTGCCGATCCCCACAGCAGAACGCCATAGGACATAATACTGTGGAAATAAGCAAAGTATACTAACCTAGCTGTGGCTATATCAGTCAACTGCCTTATTTTTCTAACTGCATATGCAGCTGAACTTAATCTACCTGAAATAGTTCTAATGTGGGCGCCCCATTGCAATTTTGAATCTAGAGTAATGCCTAAGAATATAGTTTCCGGTATTGCATCTATTTTTTTGCCATCAAGTTTTAAATTTAGACCTACTTGAGGTACATTTGGTAATGACAACCTAATACATTTAGTTTTGTTCGCATTAAGTAAAAGATTATTAGCTGCGAACCATTTTGAAAGAACAGCCAGACTATCATTGACATGTAAGACATCTGTATCTTTCCTGTCTATTTTAAAAATAAGAGAAGTATCGTCAGCAAATAGAATTATATCCGATAAGTTAGCCATCATGTAAGGAAGATCATTTATATAAACTATATAGATAAGAAAGGGCCGAGAATTGAACCTTGAGGCACGCCCATTTTAACTAGAGACCCCGTAGACGTCGCCCCATTAACGTTTACTTTTTGCTCCCTGTTGGATAGATAGGAAAGAACAAGATCAGCAGCTTGTCCACGAATTCCGTAGTGGTGTAATTTACAGATTAGTGATTGTGGTCAACGCAGTCAAACGCTTTTGAGAGGTCACAGAAAATGCCAATTGCATCCTGGGACTTCTCCCAGGATTCCAAAAGGTGAGTGATGAGTTTTACTCCTGCGTCAGTCGTCGACCTACCTTTCGTGAAGCCAAACTGGTGACTGTCAAATCCCATTTGAATTAAAATGTGACAACATCTGGTCTAGCATGATTTTTTCATATATTTTACTCAATGCTGGTAGCACAGATATTGGTCTATAATTTGAGGGATCACTCTTACAACCCGATTTGAAAATTGGTACTACTTTACTATGTTTCATTAAATCAGGAAACGTGCCGCTATCTAAACATTGATTAAATATGCCAGTTAGGACAGGCGCAATTGAGTCAATGATATCTTCAAGAACCTTAACGGAAATCCCCCATAAGTCTTCAGTGTTTTTTATGTTAAGACTTTTGAATGCTTTTTTAATTGTGAAAATAGAAATGGGCTTGAACTCAAAACTTGGAATGTTCTTACTGAAGTGTTCTTTTAGAAGAGATTCAGCTAGTATAGATGATGAGGGGAGAGATTTCGTAACCTCTATTGGGATGTTGATGTAACTTAACTAAGTGACACTTAAATGAATCCCTAAATAAAAGTGCGTTGTTGGATTTTCAACTCTCACTGCTGAGTCTAGCGTTGAAAATCCAGCAGTGCACTCTTATTTAAGGATTCATTTAAGTGTCACTGAGTGAAGGTGACAACGGGCATTAATTAGTCTTGCATAATTGAGTCGAGTCGTTAAAACTACGACTCGAAGACTCGAGTTTTTGGACACTACTTCCACCCTACTAACCCTTCGGGAATTACGGGCGTCATGTTATGTTATAATATAATTTATTATTTTATAATTTCAGATACACGAGCGTCTCCACACTGGTGAGAAGCCGTTCGTCTGTTCAGAATGCGGCACGGGCTTCCATCGCAAGAGCAGTTACTTACAGCATGTGGCTATACATCTACCTGATAAGAATGTACAGGTAATGAATATTTCATCAACATTATCATGTCAGCCGAAAGACGTCCACTGCTGGACATAGGTCTCCCCCAAGCACCGCCACTTCGACTGGTTCTGAGCTTCCCGCATGCAGCGGATTCCTGTGGCCTTCACAAGGTCATCGATCCACATTGTGGGAGGTCTTCAAACACTGCGTCTTCCTGCACGCGGTCACCACACTAGAACCTTTCGGTCTCATCGGCCATCTGTTCTGCGAGCAATACCACTTAAGTTTGGCAATTCTTCGGGCTATGTTGGTCACCTTGCTTCTCCTGCGGATCTCTTCATTTCTGATTCGATCTCGGAGGGAAACTGCAGGCTCTTCGTTTTCCTTGTTGTCTTTTAGCCTTCCAATAAGTTCGATATACATTTCAGATCAGTTCAAAGTATCCAATTATATCTTTTATATTTCAGTGCGACCAATGTCCCGCCCGCTTCAAATCCGTCACGCTTATGCGAATACATAAGAACAGACACAAAACCCCACAATATTCATTCAAATGTCGCGTCTGTGAGAACACGTTCGTGCGCCGGCGCAACGTGGTGCGGCATCTGATGCGGATACACGCCGTGCAGGCCGCGCCGCATCATATAGACAGGATGAAGATAACTTAGACACACACATTACGTGGCCTAAAGTGACCCCCATTACAAACACTTACATTCCAACAATTTTTTTTCTTAATGTCCCTCGAGTATCATCGGATTTCCGAATACAAACGAATGCTAATTTCCATGTCCATCAATTATTAGATTTATCGTGTATAATAATTTGAATTCAGAACTAAGTACTTTATTGTTGTTTTGTCTTGATTTCCGTGTGAACTATATAGAGCTGTAAAACTATTTTCCTATCTGTCGTGCATATAAATTTCGTTAAGTTAAAAAAGTATTAACAACTCTATATACTTCCAAGTCGATTGAGGGTATCCGGTCTTCACCAAGTGCAAAGGGCAACTGATAGAAATCCGACGACTGACGAAACACGAGGTTTGCCGAGGGACGTTAAGAACATATTTGTACTGTGACCACTCTCAATATACCAATGAGGGTTTTCATTAAAATTCACGACACCAGTTGCCGCCACTTTGACAAGAGGTCTTCCATTTCGGCAATGAATAAAAAATTGATGATGACATTCATCATTAATTTAATTCATTCGTTCATCATTCAGTCACGACTAAAGAAATATAGCTTTGACACTTTTGACAGATGCCTGGATCGCGTAAATACAAAGGCAGATGCAACACAGAAAGAAAGAAAGAAAAATATTTTATTTGGGACACGCACTGAAAACACAAACAGCTAAAAAGGAGGATCACTAACAAAACCCAACAGAAAAAACTAACAAAATTTTTCGAAATACCGAAACGGCCTGTGCGAGGCCAAAAAGGCACCTATCTCAACATAGGTTGCGATATTTAAAAAATAAATATCGCAGCGCTGGTAGACAGTAGCTGTTCTGTAACGCAGCCGCGTCCGTATAAATAAAGTATTACAAACACTATTACACCACAGACATTTGAAAACTGCAATGTGATCGGCTCCGAATGACACTGGGGTGGCTGTTTTTAACAGAAACGAGTGCAATACAGCTTATTAGTACTCGTTCTGTCTACACTGCAGGTATCGAACTTGCTTGCGACGTAACGTACACTGCGATAATACTAAATAGTCTGCCTAGCTGCGAGCAACTTGGAAGTAGCGGTTGGCCACAGTTCTAACCTAATCCATTTTTCCCAGTTCACAATTTTTCAACACTTTATAATCTGGCGGAAATAATACTATGGGTGTTTGCGTTGAATCCGCCTTTTCATTGCAAAATTTATACAAACAGATGCGGCTGCACTACAAAACGCTGTGTTGCAGCTGGGTTCGGACGGGCTATTACTGCTTTAAACCATTGGCAAGATAATGCAGCACAGACTATGGGTGTCTATGTTGCATCCGCCTTTGTATTTACGCGCCCGGACCTTTTATTATTATTTTTTGGGTGGGAAATTATCAAATAACTTCTCCCGCTCTGGGTGGAGCGGGAGAGCGGGTCAGACTCTTTCTGACTAAAACCCACCCGTGTTCCTTCGATTGCTGCCTACATTGCCAGGGGCCACGGTAACCCTGTAACCCTTTCGGAATAACCGCAACTGGTATCTCACTGCTACCACCTGTCGAACGTCATTTCAAAAAACACTTATTACACTCTCTTAGCCCGGGTTCTCATTGGCGATTTTTTTTCGTACTCAGGATTTTTGACGTTCTGCTGAGCGCCGAGAGTTGAAAATCCAACAATTCTTTTTTGAAGCGCTGGGATGCACTCTGTAGGATTCTCAATGCTCGCCTTAATACCGAGAGTTGAAAATCCTTTACGCGAAAAAAAATCGCCCGTGGGAACCTGGGCTTAGAGGGTCTAAGCCCAGGTTCCCACGGGCGATTTTTTTTCGACACCAGTTGAGATAGTCAAGTTTCTGAAGTGTAGCTAACTTGAAAATGTTTACTATTGAAATATTGTAAAAATAGTTTTAAATTTATTATTTAAGACCGTTCATCCCGCGCGGGTTTGCGACAACGTCGCGTTTGTAGAAGGTTTTCCGTGATTATTTTATTAAATTAAAAACGAGGTACTCTTTTTTTTCAGCCAACTACTAGATTGAAAAGCCTCTAGAAATGCGACGATACCATCCCGTGCCGGTTTTAAAATGTAAATTAAGTATTAACATGTGATATTAGTAGTATTAAGGCGCTGTCATAGCAGACAAATAAAGTAATATTTGTATTCCATTGCTAATCAAGATGATCTGATTTTTATTCATTTTTGTTTTAATATGTATTCCTTGACCATATACACTCGAGAGCAATGAATCCGGGTCACTTAAAGAATCCTAAAAATCTCGGAAACTAAAAATGCTAGGTTAATGCAATAAATTGTATTTAATAGACAATGTAATACTCCTTAAATGAAGGTATTAAAACTTCTTAGTTATTGTAAAGTTATATCATAAAAAAATCAAATTTGAAAAAGGGCCACTTTCGAAGATGGAACTACGAAATTACAGCATTTGGTTTTGCTTTTGTTTGTAATCTGTCATTTATGTGGGTACATAAACCATGTTGATAGCGCTCTATATTCATTATTCAAGCTGAAATTATGTCGCTTACGCCTGAAGAATGCACCAGAATACTTACAATGCTGGAAACCGGCCGGAGTCAGCGCGATACAGCCAGGACTGTCGGTGTGTCGCTGTCAACAGTACAAAGAGTTCTCCGACGTTACGAAGAAACTGGTTCTAACCTACGCAGACCAGGAACGGGCAGAACCAGGTGTACCACAGCACGAGAAGACCGATACTTGGTGAACACCATGCTTCGAAATCGCTTTCTCACAGGAACTGAACTCACAAATCAGTTTCGACGCCTCGGAGGAAGTAACCCAAGTGCATGGACAGTAAGACGTCGGCTTGCTGAATCTAACTTAAAACCCCTTAGACCTGCAAACGGCCCTAAACTGGAGCGTGGGCATCGTATTTCAAGACTAAGATATGCCCAGAGCCACGTAAATTGGAGTATTGAAGATTGGTCAAAAGTTATGTTCTCCGACGAATCAAAATTTATGCTCTACAAGCACGATGGAAGACACAAAGTGTATCGAAGACCAGGGGAAAGATTCAAGCAAGCATGCATCGAAGAAAAAGTAGCCTACGGTGGTGGGTCTGTACTTGTGTGGGCCGGAATTTCTTCTGAAAGTCGCACAGAGCTGGTGATCATAGAAAACGGCTCTTTAACTAGCGTAAGATATGTGAAAGAAATCCTCAATGATCACGTTGGTCCATTTATGGTCAATTTAGGTGAGGATGCTATATTTATGCATGACAATGCCCGACCTCATACAGGTAGGATTGTGAATGACTACCTTCAAGAGATGAACATTACTAGTATGGAGTGGCCAGCGCGCAGCCCGGATATCAACCCGATCGAGCATGCTTGGGACGAGCTAGGCAGATGCGTAAAACAACGAAACCCTCCCCCAATCACGCTTCGTGAGCTCAAAATTGCTCTCACAGAGGAATGGGAGAATATTCCCCAAAATCGTATAAGGAACTTGGTGTACAGCATGCCAAACCGCGTAAACGCAGTAATGGAAGCACGAGGAGGCAATACGAAGTATTAAAATTCAAGAAAATCGTAATAAAGTTCAAAAATTTCATGATTCCTATTTTTGTTTTAAGGAGAGATCAGCAGTTTTTTTCTTTATGTAATTTTGTGTTAATAAAATGTATGGTGACTCATATTTTTTTTACTTTCATTTAAGGAGTATTACATTGTCTATTAAATACAATTTATTGCATTAACCTATCATTTTTAGTTTCCGAGATTTTTAACATTCTTTAAGTGACCCGGATTCATTGCTCTCGAGTGTATATGAACGTAAACGCAGATGCCGTTCTGTAGTCCCCCCCCCTTCCATGGGAAGTCGTGAGTTTATATATGTACTAGCTTTTGCCACATGATAAGAAAATATCACACAGGAACGTGCTACCGGGATTCAGAGTTTCCTATATCCTAGCCCAGGTCATGGCCTATCTTATGCCTTTCATCTAAATCCGTTCAGCCGTTACGGCATGAAAATGTAACAGGCAGATGATAAATCTGAGGGTCCGTATCTCAAAATGAAGAATTTAAACCCTTAAACGATGACTCCGTTGTCTGTCAGACCCTTTTTCTAAGGAACGCGTGGAGGCATCAGGTTGAAATAGATATCAAAAACTTAGATCTACGGTCTCTTGGATCTGTAACGAAAATCAAACTTCCAAGTCAACGCAATAAAAAAATACGGCATTTATGCCGTATATTTTGAGAATAAACCAGTTTATTTGGTAATTAAAATCCGTTAAAAAAATATTTAAAAAATATTTTATTTCACATAAACCTACAAGGGCACTTGTGAAACGTCAGAAGCTAGGTGCACGGTTCTAATTGGTCGCTTCCAAAGGAGAAGAGCCGGCAAGAAACTCCACGGTTACTCTTTTAAAAATAAGTGGTTTCTACAATGTTTTCAAATTACAGTGTTAATAGGTATGAGAGAACAGTGTAGGCCTATCAACAAGTACCAGGTACCTACTTAATAAAATAGACAATGGTCCACAAGTCAGTCTACAACGTTCTCACATTCACAAAATCTAAAAGAAAAGAATCTATATACAAGATTAACAAAATAATAAAAATTAGGACCTATTTGAACCAAATGACGTTTACCACTACAGCTGTAACCAGCTTGAGCCAAGCATTTTTATCAGCGATGTAATCCCCCAACTTACAATATGCCTGCCTGCATAGTGTGCGTTTTGTACAAGATTTGAATTTCGTCTCATTCAGTTGAAGTATGTGGGGGAGGAATTTTATTGTAACATTTTAAACAGTACCCCATGAAGAAACCTGGCTGAACTAATAGGTCCCTATTTCTTGTACTATAATTTATTTATTTATATATACTTTATTGTACACCACAAAAATACATAAAAAATAAATCAAACACTTCAAAATATACAATGGGCGGCTTTATCGCTTTCCGCGATCTCACCTGGATGGATATCACCTGTCTATATATGACATTTTCATATGTTGACAAGGTAATGTCATGATGTTAATATCCTTAAACAGTTCCCTTAGAGAATCGCGCCTGCGAAGATAATATATGGCTCTGATCGCTCTTTTTTTGCAGACTAAAAATAGACTCGATGCCTGCAGCCCGTCCCCACAGTAAAATACCGTAAGACATGATACTATGAAAGTAGCTAAAATAGACTAGCCTCTGGGTATCTACATCAATAAATTGACGGATTTTTCTGATAGCATATGCTGCTGAACTTAGCCGTCCTTTTTTTTTTTTCTTTTTTTTTTTGTGGGAAATCATCAAATAACTTCTCCTGCTCTGGGCGGAGCGGGAGGGCGTGTCAGACTCTTACTGACTAAAACCCACCCGTGTTCCTTCGGTTGCCCTGTTGCCGGGGGCCACGATCTCCCTTTCGGTTTTCGTCGCAACCCCGGCAGGCATCAGCCCTAGCGGACCCCTTCAATTCTGCTGACATCTCTTTGAGGCGCGCGTGGAACACAACGCGCCGTCGACCCGGGCCTGGTCCTTATCGGACGGTGAGCCACCCATTGCTCACCTGAACTGAGCTGACCTGAACTTAGCCGTCCTGCAAGAGATGTTAAAACTTTTGACCTTTGTTAAAGAAAATTTGATGCACTTAGTCTTTTTTTCCATTATATTATTAGCAGTGAACCAATTTTGGACCTGCTTTAGGGCGTTATTTACGTCGTCAAAATTTGTAGCACGTCTATCTACCTTAGAAATTAAGGAAGTATCGTCAGCAAATAAAACCATTTGTGGTTGATTTTTTAATAAATGGAGTAGATCATTAATATACACTAAAAAGAGGAATGGACCCAATATCGAGTCATGTGGCACACCTATTTTTACTTTTCAACCTAGTGAATTGATACCGTTTATTTGAACTTGCTGTTAGCTATCGTTTGAATAAGATGTTACTAAACTGAGTGCAAGTTTTCCAAGTCCGTAATGCTCAAGTTTCAAGAGTAAGGTTTCGTGATCGATGCAATCAAATGCTTTGGCGAGGTCACAAAAGATCCGTATGGCGGCTTGGGCCTCTTCCCACGCGTTAAACTACACTACACCGTACTAGACAATCCCTTGCCCATATTTCCTGTAACGATTTTTACTTTTACTCTTATGACGAGTCGCCGTAATCCATCCGTCACATTCCTGTTTATTAAACTCATTAGTCATTACTAATAGATTTAATGACATTCGCGTACGTTTTAGAGTTATCTCCAATATCATGTTTCAAAGTTTGAGACGACAACGGCGCCGGCGCGGCGCACTATGAGACATGAAAAAAAAAACCTGTTAATAAAGTTCTAGTAGCAAAACATATGCATTTAAACATCGATCACTAAATAATAAAAAGGTTTTTGAAACGTACCCACTATTTTTTTTTTTCGCCGTACTCAATCTGCCTAGCCTTTTTCTAACTATGTTGGGGTCGGCTTCCAGTCTAACCGGATGCAGCTGAATACCAATATTTTACATGGGGCGACTAAGTGTGTGACTTCCATAACCCAGTAACTGGGTACTACGATAACCCTTGGTAAGTCTGGTTGTCAGACTTTCGGGCTTCTGACGACCCGTTACGACTCCGATCCGACGATCCACGAATGACAGCCGGGACCAACAGCTTAACGTGCTTTCCGAGGCACGGAGGAGTATCGATATGTAAAGATGGTCACCTATCCACGGGCCAACCCCGGCAAGTGGAGCTAAACGTAATGGATCGACCCGTGCAGCTGTTACTACTTACCCACGAGCTCTTCGTATTTTCTTGTCATCCTAACTAATATAATAATGCGAAAGTGAGTTTTTTTGTTACGCTTTCACGCTAAAAAGACTGAACGGATTTGGAACAAATTTGACACATGGGTAGACCATGACCGGGATTAGGACCTAGGATAAATTTTTTCGATGTTCTCACAGGATCGAGATGTATGCGGGTGAAACCGCGGGGCGCAGCAGGTCTACTATATTTTTACAGGCAATGGCTTCGAAAATACAATATTTGATATACTTAAAGTTGGCAACCCTAGTTACGTCACGCCGCCACTACGCCCTACGGAGAAAGATGAACCGATGTATCTGAAATCGGAGAATTCCTTGAATTTATCTCGTCTGCCAGAACGAGTCATGGTAGTTTTGTGATTGTTCTTGGATTGGCGTCTGCGATTGGAGATGAATCTGGCTATTTAGGTCTTGATGTGGATGTGTGAATGGGTTTTGTTGGCTTCGTCGGAGGATCAAGGACTGTAGGGCTGGCGAGTTCCATGTTATGGGAAGGTAAACATAAAATAATAATAAACTTGATTTTTGAAAACTTGTAGGTAGATGTTAAAGTTGACATAGTTAGGCAGAGCTGTGGTAAGTAGACTTACTTCGATACTGCCGCCAAACATCGCAACCCTCTGGTTGTCGAGGCCGCTAGTATCAATCGAACTCGCCGCCCTAAACGAATCCTTACCGACCCTGACGACCCCATTACCCTCCTCCAGGAGAGCAGTAGGGAAACTAGCACAGTGTACAAAAACAGACGCCTCCCGTCATTCCGACCTCGCCGTCGAGTTCCTTTGCGATCGCGACCGCGACCCCGAGTAAATTATACTCCCCCCCGACCCTTGCTCGGTAACGAGGTGCCAGTAATTGTTGCAGCTGAGCACGTAGCTTTAAATTCCCCGACAAATAATCATGATCAAAACTTTGATACAGCCCGTCCCATCCTTGATGTCCTCCCTCGGGTTGACGTCCTAAGCCAAGGTTCGTACCCCACAGGGGGTGCCCTTAGCGAGCGTTCTCCTAGTTTTAATTAGCATAGTTGAATAACCCCTGGCTGGAGGTTTTAAGTGTAGTAGCTTAAGGCACCCACAGGAAAGCCCGGTTAAGTAGTCATGATTTCAGAGGTCAACTACGAAATGCCCTACATAAAAATAAAAAAAAGGTAAGTAGATACTATAGATACAACTCTGCTTAACCGTTCGGGGAACACGGGCGTGATGTTATGTATGTATGTAATATTAATTATTCATTATTAATGATATTTTAATGATTTAATAACTTTATACAAAGTATTATTCACTGAGAACCACAGTTGACCTTGCATTACAGTATGTATGGCTTTATTTGTCGCAAATATGCTCTATAATTTTATAATATATGTTAACATCATTGGAGCTATAAAAACTTAGATAATCGCGCAAAAACCGATTTTTGTAATCTTTGACCTTGAATAACTTACGGATGCAGACACGAGAAATCTAGAAATGAAACAAGTTTTTAATACAATGTAGAAAATAATAGATCATAAAATTGGGAGCGTTTATTGATAAAAATATTCTGTCATCTACAGTTTTTGAAGCAACACGTCGTTTATAAGTGTTGACTAATTAGTGAGATATGCCTTATTAGGGTCAAAGGGACACCAAAAGAAAGGCCGTTCTGAGAAACTCAATAATAATAGTTTATTATCCCTTGCTATATGTAATGGAACTTTGGAAGCCGTGTTTTACTAATACTTAAATATTTATTACGTGAGACGTGTGATCCGGCACAAAGCTGAATGAGGACCTACTATGAGAAAGTAAGGATATCAGTCAGGAGGTGCCTAAGGGAGGGCTCAGATAATAAAAATTACGTTGGAAAGACAACTTTTGTAAAAGGACAGATTTGTTTTTGCTAATGTTGCGGCGGACAACGCGCATCAGTGGGCAATCGGACATTGCAGTGCTTTCGGATAAGCTGTTCACAAATAAAGAAGTATTTTAACTAAAAGTGCATTAATTAAAACAGTGCCAGTGAAGTGATATTCATCATGTCTAACTTTGAAATAAGTGTAAGTGCTGTAAACGATCTTAGAGAAGAATTATTAGGAGTCGATATTGAAATTGTGGAATTATTGCAAACTGTCAGGTCAATTACAAACTATGTTATGACAGCGCTGACACTAACTACGCTAATATACGGAGTGACATCATGGACCATCATACACAAGTTTCGTAATTACAGGAACTTTGTGTTTCTTAACACAATTTTAGCAAACTGTCTCCGTTCAATGTTAAATCTCGTAAACATTTTCAAGGTGCATCATATCTTAATATACTACACGTCTGCATATACCTTAAATTTTCTGGACGTGTTTTTCTTGACAGCAAGGAACTTTTGGTTTTTAGTTCTTACCCATATGTTTTACTCAGACTTTGTAAAAGTTTTTAATAGGCAAATCCGAAGAAAATATTTAAAAAGTAACCTTGTTGGTTGGGGAGGGGGTTTTATAACAGCTGCAATATCCTTTATTTATTCTTATGTTAGTCAGATTTGGAAATCAAATAAATATGATAAGCTTGTAGGAGATCTACAGTATCTTTTACCTTTGATAACAAACTGTTTACTTTATATCCGAATTTTATATTCGATTTTTCGTAGTACCAACATGAGCGCAAATAGCGCTACCAACAAATGGCGTCATTTTTACATAGCCACTCTGGTATTTATACTGAATGACGTGCTTCTGTTGTTTTTTTTTTTCATTGTTTTTCTCGCTCGCGTAATATCAATAGATATAGAAATAAATTATTTTCTACGAATAGCATTAATTCACGTAAGCCCACTAATAATTATCATTTATTTCGTCGTTTTAAAAAGTAATCGAGAACTGTGGCATGAGCTCTATCTAAGAAAAAAAAATAAAAGGCTTAGCAAACGCGATATTAAAATGCAATTGCATGGAAACGTTGTTCGTGAGGCTGCTGATAGCCAACCGGTTATTGATATACAGCCATGTGATTGCGTAACACACTTTTAAGTAGTATGAAGCGATGGATTACCAATATCCTTCAAAATCCTTCGGATTGTGGTTGTAAATGTGTTACGCAATTGGGATGCAGGTTTAATTTAAAAATACTAATAGTATCACTCGCATGTAGATACTTAGCTTCATAACATCACATTTTACAACTTCAGTTGCACGATTTTCCATATTCAGTAGGTATGATTTTCTATTTTTAACCGACTTCCAAAAAGGAGTAGGATAAATGTTCGTACCGTATGTATGTTTTTATTAAATGTAGGTACGTATTTTTCCCTACTTAGTATGTGGATGATATGATGAGTTTCTGTCACTGTTATTTACATAGCAGGTAGTGGTATTCGTATCCGTTGTGTTCCACGCGCGCCTCAAAGAGATGTCAGCAGAATTGACGGGGTCCGCTAGGGCCGATGCCTGCCGGGGGTGCGAAGAAAACCGAAAGGGAGATCGCGGTCCCCGGCAACAGGGCACCTGTAGGAACACGGGTGGGTTTTAGTCAGTAAGAGTCTGACACACCCTCTCGCTTCACCCAGAGCGGGTGAAGTTATTTGATAATTTCCCACCCAAAAAAAAAACGTAGTGGTATTCGAATTTGTGTGGGTTAGGTACACGCCTACACATTAAGCTATACATTTCCAGTTTAAGATGACCTCGCATTGTACGGAAGTCCTATACAATGAATGATCAGCATAAACTGGAAAAGTATAGCTTGATGTGTAGCCGTGTGTACCACAACTAAATGTGAAAAATGAATCGTTTTACATGAAAAAAAACAACAACTTCAAAAAAAAAAAAACCACTTCCAAGTAAAAACTAACTTTAATTTCGGAAGTCGGTGGCAAAAAACGAAAATTCTAAACCAAAGACACCGTCATGTAGGGCAGGCGTTGCTATTTTATAATAATGTTCTTACATTATTATATTTTTGTGATATTATATAAGTAAGTATTATATATTACCTTCATGTATGAACTAATGTTACAATAATAATAATAAGCGACCATGCGTCAATTATAAATAAGTTTATGTCGAAATTAGTGAATCCTGTTTATTTGAAATACTTGTATTTAAAATGCAAATACAAAATGCAAAATATGTATTTCATATTTTGTATTTAAATACCTTTTTTGAATAAAGTATTTTGAAAATAATTATTTTGCATTTGGTATTTAAAATACTAAAAGCAAAATATTTTGTATTTTGCATTTGAAATGGTAAATTAGAAAACTATTTGCATTTTGTATTTAAGTACTTTTTTAAAACTATTTTGTACATCTGCTACTACTTAACAATAGCTATAAGGTATTATTACTAACATTATGAATCTTTGTTGTATGATTAAAGAAAAGTGTACTTTATTTTTTATTTTGATTTCGATCATGAATACGCCTGAATAAGCATGAATAAGCCTCGTGCAGACTGGCGCGACGCTACACCGGTAATTGTTCTACCGTTCAAAAGAAAGCCCGTTCTAAGGAATTCAATAATAATAGCTTATTGTCCCTTTCTTTATGTATTGGAAGGTGTGTTTTACTAATACATACTTATTACGTGATACGTGTGATCCCGCACAAAGGTTGAATGAGTACCTACTATGAAGAAGTGTTTGTGAAGTTTCCTTAGAAATTGTTTTGTTCGAAACGCGTCACGCCCGCCGTCGCGTTGCGCCAGTCTGCACGAGGCTTTAGCGCCTCAAAATTTGTTGCAACGTGGCCTTATTTTGTGCGATCCAAAATAGAATAAGCCCCAATTACCACTACAACTACTAAATCACTAAATTCATCACCTGTTGCTGAGGTCTTTGCTAAAGGAAAATGTTAATGTTTGCGATTCGGAATTTCTTTTTGAACATAAAATATTACCTATAGAGACATAATTAAAAAAATTCTAACTTTAAATGTAAAAAAGACTGCAGATCTTTTTTTTTTTTTGTTTGGGAAATTATCAAATAACTTCCCCCGCTCTGGGCGGAGCGGGAGGACGTGTCAGACTCTTACTGACTAAAACCCACCCGTGTTCCTTCGGTTGCCCTGTTGCCGGGGGCCACGATCTCCCTTTCGGTTTTCTTAGCACCGCCGGCAGGCATCGGCCCTAACGGACCCCGTCAATTCTGCTAACATCTCTTTGAGGCGCGCGTGGAACACAACGCGCCGTCGACCCGGGCCTGGTCCTTATCGGACGGTGAGCTACCCATTGCTCACCGTCCACAAGCCCGCGCCTATGGTGGCCGGAAATCGGCCTGCGATTCCCGACGCCCTGGGCGTCTCCTCCTGCGGCGGTTAGGGGCTAGAGGGCGCGAAATTTGCCTCTCCCTCACGCGTTCGGCCTCCTCCTTCACGAGCATTACCGGTTCGCAGAAGGAGGTGACGGCCTCCCATTTCCCCTCGCTCCGTACCATGGCCTGAACCAGGGCCGGACGCGAGAGATCACCGCCGCCGATCGCCTCCACGAGGACACGGCGATGCTCCACCCAAGCCGGGCAGACCTCCACTGTATGCTCCACCGTGTCCTCCGGGCGATCCACACAATCGTGACACCCGGGCGTTTCCTTCCGCCTTATCCTGTACAGGAACCTCCCGAAACAGCTGTGTACGGTGAGGACTTGCGTCAGGCGGAAGGCGAGGATGCCGTGGCGCCTCTAGCCACTCCTCAAAGAGGGGTCTTATCGCCGCAATTGTAGCGTGCCCAGCGCTGGGTTGCGACAATCGCACTCTCCATGACGCCATGAGATCCCGTCGGAGCTCTGTCCGCTGTGCTCTGATTTCTCGCGGCAGCGGAGTTAAGCCCTGGCGTTTCGTCTCCTCGCCACTCCCAAATGTGCTCGAGGATCTTAACCTCCAGATCCCATGGCGGTAATCCGGCGAGGAGGCTCGCCGCCTCACAGGAGACCGTGCGGTATCCTCGGACCAGCCGGATGCCATGACCCTCTGGGACGCGGTCAACAGGCGGGCTGGCCGCAGCCTTAGTGAATGCGCCCACACCGGTGCCCCGTAAAGGGCCATGGACTGCAAGACCCTCGCGTAGAGCCTCCGGCAGGAGGCTTTTGGACCCCCTAGATCGGGCAGGAGCCGTTACAACGCAGCCCCGGCCCGCTCCAGTCTAGGAGCCAAACGTCGGAAGTGTTCGACGAAATTCCACCGGCTGTCGAGGACGAGTCCCAGATACTTCATCGTCGAGTCGACGCCGATGTGAACCCCTCCCGCCGTTACGTAGGAACCCGACGGTGGGAGACTGCAGATCTGTGGGGTAATTCTGTACAAGTTGCCAAGTCTATTATTGACATTATAGCACCTACTTTAGCTTTTATCTTTAATAATTGTATCGACTGTGGGGAGTTGCCTGACCATGTGAAAAATAGTAAAATAATACCTTTGTTTAAATCAGGTAGTATATCAGACCTCACAAATCTATAGACCTATATCAGTACTACCTACCCTTAGTAAACATTTTGAGAAGTTAATTTTAGAGCAATTGCAAAGATTTTTAATAGAAATAAATTATTACATAGCAAACAGTTCGGTTTTACAAGGGGTCGTACAATTACTGATGCCGGCCGGTGTTGAACTTTTAGGTCATGTTTATAATGCCCTATGCATTATAAATATGACCTAAGATAATAATTATAAATATGACCTATGACATAAGATAAATGCGATGCCTTGGGCATCTTTTGTGATTTGTCCACGGCATTTGATTGCGTTCTTCATGAAACGTTAATCAGGAAACTCTGCCACTATCGGATCCGGAACAGCGCTCTGGATCTTCTTATTTCATACTTGAGTAATAGGATTCAGAGCGTTGATGTTAATGAAAAAAGATCTCCCGGATTTATAGTAACAATGGGAGTGCCACAAGGCTCGATTCTTGGTCCTTTCTTGTTTCTTATTTATATTAATGACTTGCCTTGCCTCATAAAGAATAACCATCATATAGTGTTGTTTGCGGATGACACTTCACTTTTGTTTAAACTTAAACGTCAGCAGCTGGTTACTGACGATGTAAATAGCGCGATTCCAAAAGTAGTTTACTGGTTTAATGTTCTCAA
Source organism: Omphaloscelis lunosa (assembly GCA_916610215.1). Lineage (NCBI taxonomy): Eukaryota > Metazoa > Arthropoda > Insecta > Lepidoptera > Noctuidae > Omphaloscelis > Omphaloscelis lunosa. The sequence continues at coordinate 2,219,132 of OU744272.1, read as the reverse complement.
ATTCTCAAATTCTTTATTGCGTACCATAATGTATATAGTTGGTAGGGAAGTAATTATATTAGTCACAATTATGGACCCTGTCGGGCACAGCATAGGTCAAGTAGGAGAGAGGAGGAAGAGCACTCGTCGTTTAATGTGACAAATTGTATTATTAGTTAAGTAGTTAGTAGGTTATATATTTATTAATACAGAATTCAATTTAAGAATTATAAGTATTGTATTATAAATTATACATGTTTATTTATTTAGTAACATTAGAATAGCCATTTATTTTAAAAAAATATTCCTTTTAATTAATAATTATTGTTTTATTTAGTTATTATTATTTTTTATTTATTGCGTAATTAATATTTATTATTCTTATGGTAAGTAATTTATTGAATGCTTCATATTTTTTATTATTGTATATTTTGCGTATTATGAATATTTGTAGATACAAATGGATACCTAGTTTTGAAGTTACCTATAATTTATCATTTAAGTATTCGCTTATACTATAGTAGGATTTGCTTATAAGAAAAAGTTTCAATTTATTGATAAAGATATTATATTTGTTTAAATTCTTTATTATCTCGGGTAACTTATTATAAATTTTTATGGACATGACAAAGGTACTGTTGGAGTGCATTTTTAGTCGCGATTTTGGTAAGTTTAGTCTATTTTTATGTCTTAAAATAATTTTCGTTTGTATGTCCTCTCTTGTTGTAAAGAATTCTGGGTACTTACGCACGAACTTACAAATTTCAAAAATATAGAGACAGGGTAGGGATAAAATGTTTAGTTCCTGAAAATGGGGTTTACAGCTATCGGTGACCTCACTATTTACTAAGATTCTAATTAGTTTTTTTTGTAGGGTAAATAGCGTTGGCGCGTCAGTGCTGTTGCCCCATAAAATGACACCGTATTTGAGCCATGTGTAGGCGTACGCATAGTACGTTACTAGTGCAGTTTTAAGGTCTGTGGTTTTTTTGATCTCGCGGAGGGCGTATGAAAATTTAGATATTTTTGCTCTTACTTTCTGAATGTGTGACTTCCAATTTAAATGTGTATCAATGTTTAGGCCTAGTAATGTGAATTTATCAACGACTTCTAATTTATTTTTTTTAAAGCTAAATTTTATATTTATTGGTATTTTTTGGCAAGGGTGGAATGAAATAATTTTAGTTTTGTTGAAGTTAATTTCGAGGTTGTGTTCAGTCATCCAATTAGTTGTAGAATCTAGTATGGAATTTAGTTTATCATTTAGATTGATGTTATTCTCGCATGAGGTAAGTATAGATATGTCATCCGCAAACAGGACACATGACTCATTTATATTATTAGGAAGGTCGTTTACGTAAACAAGAAATAAGAAACACCCTATTACGCTTCCTTGCAGGATTGAGGCAGTTATTTGTTTACTGTCGGATCTGATTAATTTTATTTTATTTTTGCTGTTGTTATAATATTCTATTTCAACCATATAAACATATGTTAACAATGTATTTCTTTTTTGTTAGGCAGGTGAAAAGTAATGTGTTGATAAAGGGCGAAGAATTGAATCTTGAAGATAGCATAGTATTCTTGGGCTTAACTTTGGATGCTAAGCTTCAGTTAGATAAATTAGATTAAATTGAACTGTCTACGCATCGTCATCATGAGCGAGCCCGCCACTATTGGACGGCAGAGGAGAGGAGTGCGGAGCATGGTACCGAATTCCCCCACGAGCAGCGCGGCCGTCGCATTCATTAATCGCACGACATTCACGCATTACAAATTTTTACAAATGTTAGCTTGATGATCCTTATCATCAAGCTAACATTTGTAAAAATCATAAATCATTAATTATACGCCTAATTACTATCGAAGAAGATTTTCATTCATCTCCACAACATATTTTGGACCTTCAACACCGGATGCAGTAGAAGAAATCGTTGCGACCAGCATTAATCGGACGCACGAGGCCATCAGCGAAGTCATCCACGGTACCAGCAGAAAACGGTCAGATCAATTATCATTCTTCATCTTTATCCCTTTGTCTATATTCAGTGCTTCATTTGTCTTAATATTGTGTGAAATCGTAGTGTTTTATTCCCGTTAAATAGTTAAAAACGCGTAAAGATTTTTGTTTTGTCACTATCCTCAACTTCGTTTAAAAGGAAAAACTCTTTTGCAAATCTTTACAAATAAGTATTTTCCACTGTCTTCCACAAACTCCAAAATGACTAAACTCCGACAAAAGAGGGTCGCAGTAGTGGTGAGGATATATTTAGAGATTTAAATAAAAGAAGAGGTGTTGTTCGCGGTAAACTTCGACTATTCATGAAGTATGTAGACTCTGTAGAAATAATGCCTGTTACTGAAACCATTAAAACAGAATTACAAACACGTTTACAAAAGGCAGATTTATTGTTACAGCAGTTTTCAGAAATTCAGGATGAAATAGACTTAAAAATCCCTGATGGTCAAATAGAAAAGGAATTATCCGAAAGGGAAACTTTTAAAAAGCATTATTATGGTTATGTGACTAAAGCTACGTGTATTATTAACGCAGATAACGCTCGAAATTCTTCAAAAGTTTCTAGTAAAGTTCAATTACCTACAATTTCACTTCCTACCTTTGATGGCTCTTATGATCATTGGTTAGAGTACCGCGATACTTACCTATCTCTCATCCATAGTTCTAAAGAAATAGATAACGTGCAAAAATTCCATTATTTACGGTCTTCCCTTACTGGCAGTGCATTATCAGTGATTAAGTCATTAGAATTCTCCTCATGGGAGTTAATGGAAAACAGATTCAATAATAACCGTTTACTTGTGCAAAACCATGTAAAGGCTTTGTTTTCTATTACGTCAATTAATAAGGAATCATCCAATCAAATTCGTAAACTTATAGATACCGTTCTCAAAGAACTACGTTCCCTCAAAAACCTCGGCGAACCGACTGAGTCTTGGGACACTTTGATCATTTATTTAATTACATCAAAACTTGATTCAGTTACCGAAAGAGAATGGGAGACCCATAAAAGTTCAATCATAAATAGTCATAACCAGTCAAATTCACGTTTATCTCTTGATTATTTGATTACTTTTCTTAAAAATAGGGCTGACGTACTAGAAACATTTGGTGCATGGTAAATCTACCACAGACAATAACGTAAAGAAACCATCACATTCACAACAACCAAACAAATCACATAGTTACACATCAACACAAAATAAACAATCTAATCGTAACCATTCCAAACGTTCTCGTATTCGCACTATGTGTCAAGCTAACCATCCACTTTATTCTTGCGATTCATTCTTAAAATTATCTGTTAACGATAAAATTAAATTCATTAATGAAAAGAAGTTATGTTGTAATTGTTTACGCGCTAGTCATTCGGTAGATGAGTGCTGGTTCGGTCCTTGTAGGCAGTGCAATAAGAAACACAACAATTTAATTTAAGAAACACAACATTCATTATTAGAGACGGTACTGCTGTCTACTGCTTTAGTTGAGGTTGCAGATAAAAGCAATAATTTTCACACTACCCGCGCTTTATTAGATAACGACAGTCAGCATTGCTTTATTGCAGAATCTTTATGCAAACGACTAAATCTTAATTTAATACAGTCCACTGTGCAAGTCTCCGGGGTAGGTAACTCGGTGACTAATTCTACACAATCATGCGAAATTCATTTGAGATCTAAAGCTACACAATATATTACACGCTTTAAATGTTTAGTTTTAAATCAAATCACAACTCAGTTGCCATCTTTAGGTACAAAATCACACATAAATATCCCTGAGCATGTACAGTTAGCAGATCCCAACTTTTATTCGCCATCAGAAATCGAATTATTAATTGGGGCAGATAAGTTCTGAGAACTTTTAAATGACGGACTAATCCGACTAAGTAGTGGTCCATATCTTCAGAATACTAAGTTGGGATGGATAATATCTGGTTCATTGTTGAATAATAAAACTTCACGCAACAATCGAGTTCAATGCAATTACTCACAATCATTAGATACCCAACTTAGAAAATTCTGGGAGTTAGAAGAAATAGTTCCCCAAAATAAATTAACTAAGGATGAGTCTTTATGTGAAAGCTTGTTTACGCAAACTACGTACCGCGATAACACAGGTCGATTTTTTGTGCGCATTCCATTAGCCGAGTCTAGTGACACACTAGGAGATACGTACACACTCGCGCTAAATCGCTTTCACGCACTTGAACTTAAATTAGGTAAATCTACACCTGAATATAAAAAAAATATATTGCGATTTTATGAATAAATATTTAGATTTAGGACACATGAGTCGAGTCAATCACTGTCCATCGTCAAATTATTTTCTACCGCATCACGGTGTTTTAAGAATTCAGAGTAGTACTACCAAACTTAGGGTGGTTTTTGATGGAAGTGCAAAATCAACATCGGGCAAATCGCTTAAATATCCAGTAGGTATACTGGCCCTAGTTTACATAATGACGTTTTCTCAATTTTGTTACGTTTTCGGCAATTTAGATTTGTTGCATGCACTGATGTCGAAAAAATGTATCGACTAATTAATATTCAACCAGATCAAAGAAACCTCCAGTTAATTCTTTGGCGTGAAAATAAATCGGACGAACTCGGTGTGTAGGTACCAGCTTAATACTGTGACATACGGTACCGCGTCCGCTCCTTACCTAAGTATTCGATGCATCAAACAGCTGGCATCTGAGTGCGAGGACGACGATATAAAGCAAATAATAGACAAAGATCTGTTTGTAGATGATTTGATTACTGGTCATGATAATAAATAGACATTTGTACCAAAGTAAATGATGTTTTAAAATCTGGTTGCTTCCATTTACGTAAATGGTTGTTTAATTTGGAGACTTCTACAACAGATCAATCAAAGGAATTAGCTTTAGGCGAAAATTGTTTAACTAAAACTCTCGGTCTTGGTTGGTTGAATCATTTAGATTTATTATACTTTGCAACAAAGATTGATCAAACTTTCACTCATGTGACTAAGCGCGTTATTTTGTCTGTTGTCTCACAGGTGTACGACCCATTAGGCTTGTTATCACCCTCAAATATTATTGTAAAAATACTTTTACAAAAACTATGGCTTTGTAAGTTAAGTTGGGACGAACCAGTACCTAACAATATTTTGTTAATGTGGAAAAACTTTATCGACACGCTTCAACTCCTACAAAACATAAAAATTCCTCGTCACGTTAGACAAGTGAATAACTCCACAGATTTACATATTTTTACAGATGCATCACAGGATGCATATGGTGCATGTGCATACATAAGTACATACAACGACAATTCACCAGCCACCGTTAGGTTACTTTTTGCTAAGAGCAAAGTCGCACCACTTAAACCAGTTACAATACCGCGACTTGAACTGTGCGGAGCTTTAGTTGGTGCTAAATTATATAAAAAAATAATTCAGTCATGGAGATTAACTTTTGATAACGCATACTTTTGGTCTGACTCCACGATTGTCATAAATTGGATTAAAATTTCACGTAATTTGCTGAAACCATTCGTTCAGAACAGAGTAGTGCAAATCAATGAGTTGACTGGTGAGTTACCGTGGTTACATGTTGCTGGTAAAACCAACCCGGCTGATCTTTTATCCCGCGGGCTCACGCTCGATGCGCTTCAAAATTCAGATATTTGGTGGCACGGGCCAGCATTTTTAACCGAAATTAACATTAACTTTAAACAAAATAAGCACGATGAAATAATTAAATTGCACGATTTACCAGAAATTAAATCAAATGTTAATTCTTTATTTACACAATCAACTTTTACTGGTATTTTTACCTTTGAACGTTTTTCAAATTTTAATCGCATGAGACGTGCAGCCGCTTATTTGTTACGATTCACTCATAATGCACGAATCAAGGTCAAAACAGAACGTAGCAGTGGCCCGCTTACGTCTGATGAATTAAGTAAGTCAACTTTAGTTTTAGTACGCTTAGCACAACAAACGTCATTTCCAGTAATTTATAATGCATTAATAAAAAACTTACCTGTTAAATCGATGAGAAATATATCTAGTCTTGATGTGTTCCCAGATTCTGACTGCATTATTAGAGTGGGAAGCAGATTAGTAAATTCACATACCTTCTCATACAGTAAAAAACATCCCATATTGTTGTATTCCAAACATACTTTAAACGTCTACTCCATGCTGGTCCACAGTTGCTCTTGGCCACTATTAGAGAAAGTTGGTGGCCACTCAAGGGTCGTGATTTAGCCAAGCAGACAGTGCATAAATGCATTACATGTACTCGCTAGAAAGGGAAGGCACTATCAGTAAAAATGGGTAACTTGCCTTCTGAAAGATTAGAAACGGGGTATCCTTTCTTGCGCTGCGGTGTAGATTATGCGGGACCTATGTTCATATTGAATCGCAAAGGAAGGTGTTCAAAATTGGAAAAAAATGTTATGTTTGCCTATTCATATGCTTTACTACTCGGGCAATACACTTAGAATTAGTCACCAGTCTAAGTTCTGAAGCATACTTATTGGCTTTGAGAAGGTTCTTATCTCGTTGTGGAAAACCCGCACAAATATTTTCCGACAGCGGAAAAACGTTTGTAGGCGCACTAAAAGAATTTTCTCATTTTTTAACTACTAATGAAAATGATATTTTAAATTTTACTGCAGGCGAAAATATTAAGTTTAGCTTTATTCCTCCCTACTCACCACATTTTGGCGGTTTGTGGGAGGCAGGGGTTAAATCCTTTAAACATCATCTCCGTCGTGTAGGAAACGTAAACCTCACTTATGAGGAATTTTCCACTTTATTGACACAAATAGTAGCCCTCCTAAACTCCAGACCTATGTATCCCATGTCTTCAGACCCAAACGATCTACTCCCTCTTACACTAGCCCATTTCCTGATTGGCCGGCCGCTCGTTGCTCCTACCTACGAAGACCTCACAGCTGCAAACACTTCACGCTTGGTCCGCTACGAGCGCATCGAACAGATGAGGCAGAACTTCTGGAAGCGGTGGTCGCAGGAGTACGTTTCGGAGCTGCAGACGAGGAGTAAATGGCAGTCCAACACCGACACAATAGTACCTAATACCCTGGTGCTCATTAAAGACGACAATCTGCCACCCTTGAAATGGCGACTTGGACGAGTCATAAGCACTTCACCTGGCAAGGATGGTCTAGCACGTGTAGCTGACATTAAGACAGCTAACGGAGTGATATGAAGATCATACCCCAGATTGTGTCCGTTGCTTAAGGAAGAAGAACCCTAATTTCACTCAACGTGTACCTGTTTCTACTTTTTCTTCGTTGGAGGCTGTTACTCCAAGGCGGGGGGCATGTCTACGCATCGTCATCATGAGCGAGCCCACCACTATTGGACGGCAGAGGAGAGGAGTGCGGGGCATGGTACCGAATTCCCCCACGAGCGGCGCGGCCGTCGCATTCATTAATCGCACGACATACACGCATAAGGATCATCACGCTAACATTTGTAAAAATCAAAAATCATTAATTATACGCCTAATTACTATCTAAGAAGATTTTCATTCATCTCCACAACATGAACCTTACATCCATGCGTCCCTTCTATTCGTCATTTCAACTTTCACTGCCATCATACTAATCATCTTTCACATGTGACATTTTTTAATCGGTCTTTCGTTTCCAGTACATTCATTCAATGACTTAATAAAATAAGACTTGATTAAGTGTGAGATTTTTTTTCATTCAATTGGTGATTATAATTATAAAGCCAATTAAACATATATTTATAAAAAGTACAGAGTTTGTAAGAGTGGTAATTAAAAGAAATCATGGAGTCAATTTAACATAACCATTTTTACATTGATAACCACAAGGTTTGTAAGACTGTTAATTAGAACACTGTTACTCTTTAGAACTTTTACTATTAATATACTGTTAAGTGTGTTGAATTTATAATAATTACGCAGACATAAAAGTCGAAAATAAAAGAAAAATATTAACAACTGTTTTATTTTTGTATCCCTAAATTTCGTTTAGATCTGTGATAGCTAAGCTGTAAAACCTGAAATTAACGTATAGATTTGCTTTGAATGATTAAAGTTGTTTCATACCGACATTAATCATGCAAAGAACTAATTTCCATGGTGTTAAAATACCATTTCATTTTAGTAGATAATCTATAATCTATATAAATAAGACTTAATCAAGTCTCATTTATCAACTTGAAACACTGTAAAAGTCCCTTACAATAGAATTACGTATAATTTTCTATTTCTCTTGCTGCTTAAACTATGCTCGACGCTTTACACATAAAATTGTTTGCCTAGTCAGCATTTGTGGCCGTTATGACGCTAGTTGTCGTACAATCTTTAGGGTCCAAAGTTCATTTCAATTCATTGTTTATAATTTTTTAGTTTTAGTCACTTGGGTTTATAAAATTGCCACTCAAGTAATTATTTATACCAAATATTTGAGTTTTGACGTTGTTACGTTAGAGGAAGCACCAATTTATTGTGTACTAGCTTTTGCCCGCGGCTTCACCCGCGTGGATGTCAAAAAATATCCCACGAGAACGTACTACCGATACCGGGATTATATACAGCCGAGTAAAAGGTCATTGACTCCTACCGCTGCGCTCGCGTTGCCGTTAACCATAATTATTTTGCTACGCGTAATTTTGAATCTGTAATATCTTTTAAACCATTAATTTAAATGAAATGATGTCACGGCATATTTTAATCAAAATTAAATGCTCAATTGAATTAATATAGTTTATTGGATAAGGATTAATATAATACCGGTTAAGGGTGTTTCGCGTAATTCGTGCAAATTCTATGACATTTCTGAACTTCAAATTAATTGTCGAATAACTTTGTTTTTTTTTCTAATACCATTAATATACGTATAATCCTTCAATATTTTGTGGTTAACACCGGAAGGTGTTCTATAGACAACAATGAAATTATTATCATAAGAAAAATCGGAATGAGACGGTAATGAGTAAGTTAACGAAGGGAGTGATTTTGAGACGTGAGAAGTGAAGGCATAGAGCTGCGAGGGTAATGAAGATAAATGGAAGGCAACGATACAACATACTGTTATACAAAGATGCATTTTTAATATTTAAAATTCAATTAAATTATTGCTGTAATTAAATTAAATTACCTGCTAGATAGGTACATAATAATCAAAACATTATATTGGCCATCAAAACAATGAGATCAAAACTAAAAATCAGACTTACTATTAATTTAAACAAGAATAAAGTTATTTAATAAGTATTTTAAATGAAAAAATAACAGATTTGTTCATTCATTTTTCGTATTAGGAAATAATCATATCATCATCATTATCGATGTCACTCCAAAAGTTAGGCAGTGTTTTTTTCTTCTCCTTCTCACATATTTGGTTTTTATTTTCTTTGGCGTCATCTTCATTATCATTCTTACAGAAAATGAATTTCTCAAAATCTGTTTGATAAGTATTATTATCTGTTTTCATTTTAGCAATATTCTCCTTATTAATATAAAACTTTCTATTTACCCAATCAGTCACATAAATATCCGATAATATCTTGACTTTCGGTGAGCACGGTTTGTTTGAAGATTTATCTTGGGAGCTGATCGATGGGTCGGAACGAGTAATTGCAAAATCTGTATCGTTTATTTCTTGGATAAGTTCTGGTGTTGTATTCTCATCGAGGAAACTCTGGAATTGGTTAGTATTTACATCTTCATAAGAAGGAACATTGTAATGTCCAATAAGTTTGCCGTGACTGCAAATATCTTTATTTGCCACACAGAAAACAACTAATTTTAGAGCACTTATATGACCAAAGAGCTTGATGCACCATCTTTGTACCTTTGACTGCTTTTAGGGCTGTTTGAAAACTTCTTGCTTCAATGTCACTTCTTCTAACAATGCGAATCTCAATCTTCACTCTAGGTCCAAGATAGACTAAATTGTTTCTAATGAGTCCACGTCACCGCCAAAACGGACTACTTGATCTGTTGTTCGTTTGAGAACAGCACCAACTCCGTCTGGCGCCCCTTTGTCATGTCCAGCTTCTAAGTAGTTCCAGATCACAGATTTCAGTTGCGGAAAATCACGATACAGTTGGCTAATCATATAAAAAATAAAGCGATTTCTATATTGGTTTGTTGGACTGTCAGAAGTGACATGATCTGTGTCAATTTGGGATGAAATCTCCGATACATACCCAATGGTCGGTAATAAATGTGCCCAGATAGCCGCAGCATCGTGTTGGGCACATTCGCTTACAGTGCAAAAGCTATATTGTTTTTGTATTCCAACTTCTGGATCAATCAAGTAGATGACACATGTGTGCAGTGACAACTGCATTCTGCTACCACCAAAGTGAAAACTTTGGATTTCTTCGTTATATTTAACGCAATAGTTTTCGCTGAAGTCAAAGTGAACCACTACCTCTTGTGGAGTAAGATTATTTTTAAGCTCTTTAATATTTCTATACTGAGTCAAAATATTAGTGCAGTTCTTCATATAGCCCACAAGAGTGTTTTCTAATTGGAGTATAATATTTCGTAGAAAATCATATAATGTTCCTTTTTTTGGTACTATTTTGGTTTTCTCCTCATCTTTTACATAGTATTTTTCAGAGCAACTAATAATATTTAATTTTTTTGTCATTCTGGAATTCCGCGTAATCTAAATTTTTCAATTGACATTTTTCACATGATCGATTCAAACAGTTTTCATCATTAACGTTGCAAAATAAGCTTTCTAAAATACCTGTCCCGTTAGATTCTTTTAGTATCTTATTTGTTTGTATTAAGGCATTTATCAACAAATCCGTATTAATGTGAACTTTGCAAGCTCACGTATTTCTGCTGGACTCCTTTGGGTATAAAACCCAAAACGGGCGATATTTACAAGAAGTTTGATAAGTTACCTCGAGATTCGAATGCTGCGTAAACTTAGGTTAGCTAATGCGTGTGTTAAATATCTTTTTTGTTTCCTTGTTTTCTTTTTAGTAATGTATTCTTTTGTATCAGCCGCAATTCTAGTCACTTCATCATCGTCAAAAAACTCCAGAATTAGTTCACTCTTAGCTTTTTTATTGTCTTTTTTTATCTCTTTCTGTGAATGTTTTTGTTTGTATCAATAACTAATATTTTTTTTATTTTTCTCTTTCTGTCATAACAACTAGAGAACTCTTTCTTTTCTTTTTTCTCAAGCACTTGTAACCTTCCCCAACACTTCTTGTAAGAATTTGACCAAATATTCGTTTCTTTTTAATTTCTTCACGCTTTTTTATGTTCACAATTTCTACCAAATGTTCTATTTTTTCTTCAGTCGATGCAATTACATTTTTGTCTTATTTTTCATTACTCACAGATTACAGAATTTTCCTAATAACATATTTCTATTTCTTCGTTTTTTCAATTTCTCGTTTCAAAATGCCAATTTCTTTTTTTTTATGTCGGTAGCGAAGCTTTCTGAGAAGAACATCGTTTTTTAGACACTGTTGACAAGAATTACTATTGCCGGAACCCAAACCATTTAGAGATGAACTAGGTATGGGACTCAGAGCTGGTCGAGCGAGAGGATCTTGTTTAGTTGGGAATACCTCAGTGTCACTATTTGGTGGAGAATTATCTAATAATACAATCTTTAGGGTCCAAAGTTAATTTCAATTCATTGTTTATAATTTTTTAGTTTTAGTCACTTGGGTTTATAAAATTGCCACTCAAGTAATTATTTATACCAAATATTTGAGTTTTGACGTTGTTACGTTAGAGGAAGCACCAATTTATTGTGTACTAGCTTTTGCCCGCGGCTTCACCCGCGTGGATGTCAAAAAATATCCCACGAGAACGTACTACCGATACCAGGATTATATACAGCCGAGGAAAAGGTCATTGACTCCTACCGCTGCGCTCGCGTTGCCGTTAACCATAATTATTTTGCTACGCGTAATTTTGAATCTGTGATATCTTTTAAACCATTAATTTAAATGTAATGATGTCAAGGCATATTTTAATCTAAATTAAATGCTTGATTGAATTAATATAGTTTATTGGATAAGGATTAATATAATACTGGTTAAGGGTGTTTCGCGTAATTCGTGCAAATTCTATGACATTTCTGAACTTCAAATTAATTGTCGAATAACTTTGTTTTTTTTTTCTAATACCATTAATATACGTATAATCCTTCAATATTTTGTGGTTTACACCTTCCTTCTATAGACAACAATGAAATTATTATCATAAGAAAAATCAGAATGAGACGGTAATGAGTAAGTTAACGAAGGGAGTGATTTTGAGACGTGAGAAGTGAAGGCATAGAGCTGCGAGGGTAATGAAGATAAATGGAAGGCAATGATACAACATACTGTTATACAAAGATGCATTTTTAATATTTAAAATTCAATTAACTTAATTGCTGTAATTAAATTAAATTACCTGCTAGATAGGTACATAATGATCAAAACATTATATTGGCCATTTCTCCTTGCCTTTCTAATAAACTTACACGTTTCTATATTTATAATTTTTTTGGAAGCATGAGATCAAAACTAAAAATCAGGCTTACTATTAATTTAAACAAGAATAAAGTTATTTAATAAGTATTTTAAATGAAAAATCAACAGATTTTTTCATTTTTTTTTCGAATTAGAAAATATTCATATCATCATCATTATCGATGTCACTCCAAAAGTTAGGCAGTGGTTTTTTCTTCTCCTTCGCACATATTTTGTTTTTATTTTCTTTGGCGTCATCTTCATTATCATTCTTACAGAAAATGAATTTCTCAAAATCTGTTTGATAAGTATTATTATCTGTTTTCATTTTAGCAATATTCTCCTTACTAATATAAAACTTTCTATTTACCCAATCAGTCACATAAATTTCCGATAATATCTTGACTTTCGGTGAGCTCGGTTTGTTTGAAGATTTATCTTGGGAGCTGATCGATGGGTCGGAACGAGTAATTGCAAAATCTGTATCATTTATTTCTTGGATAAGTTCTGGTGTTGTATTCTCATCGAGGAAACTCTGGAATTGGTTAGTATTGACGTCTTCATAAGAAGGAACATTCTAAATTAAAAGTCTAATATGTTTGCTATGACTGCAAATATCTTTATTGCCACACAGAAAACAACTTAATTTACTTAGACTAATTTTAGAGCACCTATATGACCAAAGAGCTTGATGTACCATCATTGCACCTTTAGCTGCTTTTAGGGCTGAAGCTAGGTCGAAGATAGGCTAAAAATGTTTCTAATGAGTCCACATCACCGCCAAAACGGACTTCTTGATCTGTTGTTCGTTTGAGAACAGCATCAACTCCGTCTGGCATCCCTTTGTCATGTCCAGCTTCTAAGTAGTTCCAGGTCACAGATTTCAGTTGCGGAAAATCACGATACAGTTGGCTAATCATATAAAAAATAAAGCGATTTCTATATTGGTTTGTTGGACTGGCAGAAGAGACTTGAACTGTGGCAATTTGGGATGAAATCTCCGATAAATACCCAATGGTCAGTAATAAATGTGCCCAGATAGCCACAGCATCGTGTCGGGTACATTCACTGACAGTGCAAAAGCTATATTGTTTTTGTGTTCCAACTTCTGGATCAATCAAGTAGATGTCACATGTGTGCAGTGACAACTGCATTCTGCTACCGACAAAGTGAAAACTTTGGATTTCTTCGTTATATTTAACGCAGTAGTTTTCGCTGAAGTCAAAGTGAACCACTACCTCTTGTGGAGTAAGATTATTTTTAAGCTCTTTAATATTTCTATACTGAGTCAAAATATTAGTGCAGTGCTTCATATTGCCCACAAGAGTGTTTTCTAATCGGAGTATAATATTTCGTAGAAAATCATATAATGTTCCTTTTTTTGTTACTATTTTGGTTTTCTCCTCATCTTTTACATAGTATTTTTCAGAGCAACTAATAATATTTAATTTTTTTGTCATTCTGGAATTCCGCGTAATCAAAATTTTTCAATTGACATTTTTCACATGATCGATTCAAACAGTTTTCATCATTAACGTTGCAAAATAAGCTTTCTAAAATACCTGTCCCGTTAGATTCTTTTAGTATCTTATTTGTATTAAAGCATTTTATCAACAAATCCGTATTAATGTGAACTTTGCAAGCTCACGTATTTCTGCTGGACTCCTTTGGGTATAAAACCCAAAACGGGCGATATTTACAAGAAGTTTGATAAGTTACCTCGAGATTCGAATGCTGCGTAAACTTTTTATATAGGTTAGCTAATGTGTGTGTTAAATATCTTTTTTGTTTCCTTGTTTTCTTTTTAGTAATGTATTCTTTTGTATCAGCCGCAATTCTAGTCACTTCATCATTGTCAAAAAACTCCAGAATTAGTTCACTCTTAGCTTTTTTGTTGTCTTTTTTTATCTCTTTCTGTGAATGTTTTTGTTTGTATCAATAACTAATATTTTTTTTATTTTTCTCTTTCTGTCATAACAACATTAGAGAACTCTTTCTTTTCTTTTTTCTCAAGCACTTGTAACCTTCCCCAACACTTCTTGTAAGAATTTCACCAAATATTAGTTTCTTTTTAATTTCTTCACGCTTTTCTATGTTCACATTTTCCACCAAATGTTCTATTTTTTCTTCAGTCGATGCAATTACATTTTTTTTTGTCTTATTTTTCATTACTCACAGATTACAGAATTTTTCTAATGACATCTTTCTATTTCTTCGACTTTCCAATTTCTCGTTTCAAAATGCCTATTTCTTTTTTATGTCGGTAGCGAAGCTTTCTGAGAAGAACATCCTTTTTTAGACAATGTTGACAAGAATTACTATTGCCGGAACCAAAACCATTTAGAGATGAACTAGGTATGGGACTCAGAGCTGGTCGAGCGAGAGGATCTTGTTTAGTTGGGAATACCTCAGTGTCACTATTTGGTGGAGAATTATCTAGTAATAACTGCTGAATAGCTTTTTCTTTCTTTTTCTTTCATAATGACGTTTCGAATTAACTCTCCATGTTTTTCTTTTAACTCTCAATTGTCTAGGTTTCATATTTACTGCACTATTTATTTTTCTCTGTTCTTTTCTTTTAAGGTATCTTACTCTTTCTTTTGACTTAAGTTCTGCATACTTTTCAGGATTTTTCTTAATTTCCGCATACTTTTTTTTTGCAACCGGTCGCGTTCTCGTTTCTGCTCTAATGTTAGTTTGGTTTTCCTTGGCATTCTTAATGTTTAATAATCTGTAAAAACAAATATAATATTAGAGCTCCTATCGTTAATAATTAAGCGTCATAAAAAGTTTTAAAATTACACTTACCTGATGTCTTTAAGCAACGTCAAATAACAAGTATTAATTCTTTATTATATATTATTCATTAAATGAATAAAAAAGAAATAAAATTACTGCGGGTGGAACTAAAGCCCGACCATACCGAAGTTGACAAACATAACATATTCAAAAGGTTTGCACAATAAAAACAAAAATGAACTGACATAAAAAAGTTTCTAATTGCCATCGTTTTGACCTCATACCATCGCTCAAAAAAAACGGTAAACGAAGGCAGTGAGGAAGCAGGTAATGAGGTTTAAATCCTTTATCTATTTTTTTTCAGTAAAATGCCATACGACATAATGCTGTGGAAGTAGCTAAAATAGACCAAACGCGCAGTTTCTACATCTGTTAACTGTCTTTTCTTTCTAACAGCATAAGCGGCCGAGCTTAGCCGCCCCGCAAATGAAGTTATTTGAGGTCCCCATTGTATGATTCAGTTTCAGATTCATTTATTTATCGTGAAACATAGGTTAAAGTTGTTTCATACCAATATTAATCATGCAAATAACTTATTTCCATGGTGTTAAAATACCTTTTAAATTTAGTAGATAATCTATAGTTACATCAACTTGAAACACTGTAAAAGTCCCTTACAATAGAATTACGTATAATTTTCTATTTCTCTTGCTGCTTACACTATGCTCGACGCTTTACACATAAAATTGTTTGCCTAGTCAGCATTTGTGGCCGTTATTACGCTAGTTGTCGTACAATCTTTAGGGTCCAAAGTTCATTTCAATTCATTGTTTATAATTTTTTAGTTTTAGTCACTTGGGTTTATAAAATTGCCACTCAAGTAATTATTTATACCAAATATTTGAGTTTTGACGTTGTTACGTTAGAGGAAGCACCAATTTATTGTGTACTAGCTTTTGCCCGCGGCTTCACCCGCGTGGATGTCAAAAATATCCCACGAGAACGTACTACCGATACCGGGATTATATACAGCCGAGGAAAAGGTCATTGACTCCTACCGCTGCGCTCGCGTTGCCGTTAACCATAATTATTTTGCTACGCGTAATTTTGAATCTGTGATATCTTTTAAACCATTAATTTAAATGTAATGATGTCAAGGCATATTTTAATCTAAATTAAATGCTTAATTGAATTAATATAGTTTATTGGATAAGGATTAATATAATACTGGTTAAGGGTGTTTCGCGTAATTCGTGCAAATTCTATGACATTTCTGAACTTCAAATTAATTGTCGAATAACTTTGTTTTTTTTTCTAATACCATTAATATACGTATAATCCTTCAATATTTTGTGGTTTACACCTTCCTTCTATAGACAACAATGAAATTATTATCATAAGAAAAATCAGAATGAGACGGTAATGAGTAAGTTAACGAAGGGAGTGATTTTGAGACGTGAGAAGTGAAGGCATAGAGCTGCGAGGGTAATGAAGATAAATGGAAGGCAATGATACAACATACTGTTATACAAAGATGCATTTTTAATATTTAAAATTCAATTAACTTAATTGCTGTAATTAAATTAAATTACCTGCTAGATAGGTACATAATGATCAAAACATTATATTGGCCATTTCTCCTTGCCTTTCTAATAAACTTACACGTTTCTATATTTATAATTTTTTTGGAAGCATGAGATCAAAACTAAAAATCAGGCTTACTATTAATTTAAACAAGAATAAAGTTATTTAATAAGTATTTTAAATGAAAAAACAACAGATTTTTTCATTTTTTTTTCGAATTAGAAAATATTCATATCATCATCATTATCGATGTCACTCCAAAAGTTAGGCAGTGGTTTTTTCTTCTCCTTCGCACATATTTTGTTTTTATTTTCTTTGGCGTCATCTTCATTATCATTCTTACAGAAAATGAATTTCTCAAAATCTGTTTGATAAGTATTATTATCTGTTTTCATTTTAGCAATATTCTCCTTACTAATATAAAACTTTCTATTTACCCAATCAGTCACATAAATTTCCGATAATATCTTGACTTTCGGTGAGCTCGGTTTGTTTGAAGATTTATCTTGGGAGCTGATCGATGGGTCGGAACGAGTAATTGCAAAATCTGTATCATTTATTTCTTGGATAAGTTCTGGTGTTGTATTCTCATCGAGGAAACTCTGGAATTGGTTAGTATTGACGTCTTCATAAGAAGGAACATTCTAAATTAAAAGTCTTATATGTTTGCTATGACTGCAAATATCTTTATTGCCACACAGAAAACAACTTAATTTACTTAGACTAATTTTAGAGCACCTATATGACCAAAGAGCTTGATGTACCATCATTGCACCTTTAGCTGCTTTTAGGGCTGAAGCTAGGGCGAAGATAGGCTAAAAATGTTTCTAATGAGTCCACATCACCGCCAAAACGGACTTCTTGATCTGTTGTTCGTTTGAGAACAGCATCAACTCCGTCTGGCATCCCTTTGTCATGTCCAGCTTCTAAGTAGTTCCAGGTCACAGATTTCAGTTGCGGAAAATCACGATACAGTTGGCTAATCATATAAAAAATAAAGCGATTTCTATATTGGTTTGTTGGACTGGCAGAAGAGACATGAACTGTGGCAATTTGGGATGAAATCTCCGATAAATACCCAATGGTCAGTAATAAATGTGCCCAGATAGCCACAGCATCGTGTCGGGTACATTCACTGACAGTGCAAAAGCTATATTGTTTTTGTGTTCCAACTTCTGGATCAATCAAGTAGATGTCACATGTGTGCAGTGACAACTGCATTCTGCTACCGACAAAGTGAAAACTTTGGATTTCTTCGTTATATTTAACGCAGTAGTTTTCGCTGAAGTCAAAGTGAACCACTACCTCTTGTGGAGTAAGATTATTTTTAAGCTCTTTAATATTTCTATACTGAGTCAAAATATTAGTGCAGTGCTTCATATTGCCCACAAGAGTGTTTTCTAATCGGAGTATAATATTTCGTAGAAAATCATATAATGTTACTTTTTTTGTTACTATTTTGGTTTTCTCCTCATCTTTTACATAGTATTTTTCAGAGCAACTAATAATATTTAATATTTTTGTCATTCTGGAATTCCGCGTAATCAAAATTTTTCAATTGACATTTTTCACATGATCGATTCAAACAGTTTTCATCATTAACGTTGCAAAATAAGCTTTCTAAAATACCTGTCCCGTTAGATTCTTTTAGTATCTTATTTGTATTAAAGCATTTTATCAACAAATCCGTATTAATGTGAACTTTGCAAGCTCACGTATTTCTGCTGGACTCCTTTGGGTATAAAACCCAAAACGGGCGATATTTACAAGAAGTTTGATAAGTTACCTCGAGATTCGAATGCTGCGTAAACTTTTTATATAGGTTAGCTAATGTGTGTGTTAAATATCTTTTTTGTTTCCTTGTTTTCTTTTTAGTAATGTATTCTATTGTATCAGCCGCAATTCTAGTCACTTCATCATTGTCAAAAAACTCCAGAATTAGTTCACTCTTAGCTTTTTTGTTGTCTTTTTTTATCTCTTTCTGTGAATGTTTTTGTTTGTATCAATAACTAATATTTTTTTTATTTTTCTCTTTCTGTCATAACAACATTAGAGAACTCTTTCTTTTCTTTTTTCTCAAGCACTTGTAACCTTCCCCAACACTTCTTGTAAGAATTTCACCAAATATTAGTTTCTTTTTAATTTCTTCACGTTTTTCTATGTTCACATTTTCCACCAAATGTTCTATTTTTTCTTCAGTCGATGCAATTACATTTTTTGTCTTATTTTTCATTACTCACAGATTACAGAATTTTTCTAATGACATCTTTCTATTTCTTCGACTTTCCAATTTCTCGTTTCAAAATGCCTATTTCTTTTTTATGTCGGTAGCGAAGCTTTCTGAGAAGAACATCCTTTTTTAGACAATGTTGACAAGAATTACTATTGCCGGAACCAAAACCATTTAGAGATGAACTAGGTATGGGACTCAGAGCTGGTCGAGCGAGAGGATCTTGTTTAGTTGGGAATACCTCAGTGTCACTATTTGGTGGAGAATTATCTAGTAATAACTGCTGAATAGCTTTTTCTTTCTTTTTCTTTCATAATGACGTTTCGAATTAACTCTCCATGTTTTTCTTTTAACTCTCAATTTTCTAGGTTTCATATTTACTGCACTATTTATTTTTCTCTGTTCTTTTCTTTTAAGGTATCTTACTCTTTCTTTTGACTTAAGTTCTGCATACTTTTCAGGATCTTTCTTAATTTCCGCATACTTTTTTTTTGCAACCGATCGCGTTCTCGTTTCTGCTCTAATGTTAGTTTGGTTTTCCTTGGCATTCTGAATGTTTAATAATCTGTAAAAACAAATATAATATTAGAGCTCCTATCGTTAATAATTAAGCGTCATAAAAAGTTTTAAAATTACACTCACCTGATGTCTTTAAGCAACATCAAATAACAAGTATTAATTCTTTATTATATATTATTCATTAAATGAATAAAAAAGAAATAAAATTACTACGGGTGGGACTAAAGCCCGACCATACCGAAGTTGACAAACATAACATATTCAACAGGTTTGCACAATAAAAAATAAAAATGAACTGACATAAAAAAGTTTCTAATTGCCATCGTTTTGACCTCATACCATCGCTCAAAAAAACGGTAAACGAAGGCAGTGGGAAGCAGGTAATGAGGTTTAAATCCTTTATCTATTTTTTTTCAGTAAAATGCCATACGACATAATGCTGTGGAAGTAGCTAAAATAGACCAAACGCGCAGTTTCTACATCTGTTAACTGTCTTTTCTTTCTAACAGCATAAGCGGCCGAGCTTAGCCGCCCCGCAAATGAAGTTATTTGAGGTCCCCATTGTATGATTCAGTTTCAGATTCATTTATTTATCGTGAAACATAGGTTAAAGTTGTTTGATACCAAAATTAAATAAGTAAATAAGTAAATAAGTTTTAAACAAATGATTAAAAGAATTGTAAACACAAACCTAGATCATTATTCTACAATGATTTTATTATTAGGTAATAGTACTGGTATTACCAGAAAGGACATAGTGGATGGTGTGGACACCTTATTAAAATTAAATGTAGGAAAGCTCATGTTGTGTGCTTTTCCTTATTCTGATACTTTATCCTATGATGAAAATAACTACATTTATAAGTTGAATAGTACTATTCACAGGCTGACATGTTGTCATAGTGACAAATTATTGTATTTTGACACTAACCAGTTTGTTAGTGGTTTTAAGTTAACTCAGAGAACTTTATCTCTGTCTTGGGAATGTAGAAATTTGATTGCTATGTTGATAGCATATAATATTAATGAGGTTATAGATAATATAACAAAGTGTAGTATTAGTGACGAATCTATGTTGTCTAGTTATACTAACAGCATAGTGAATAATTATGTTTTACCATGTACGAAGGAGGATCCACCTACAATAACAACATACTTGGAGGCCACTACCAGTCAGATAGGGTATTCCTTTCCTGCTGGAACTCATACGGGCATTTTAGATTCTTCTGTTGTAGTTGTGGAGGTCACTCCGGATAATTCTTTAAACTAGGCAGTAAGACAACAGAAGTTACCCCTTCAATTAACCAATTATTATTAGAGAACAATAAAATGGTATCTTCTGGCAATATAACTCATAATAATAAACCAAAGGGAGTGCAACATACTTTAAAATTATTTAATCAAAATATCCAAGGTTGCTCTTCCAAATTACTGGAAATAGAATTGTTTTTAGAAAATACCAAGTTTGATGTAATTTGTTTAACAGAGCATTGGTTAAAAGATCATCAAGTGATGTCAATTAATTATGAAAATTATTGTGTAGTTAGCCATTTCAGTCGAAAATGTATGATACATGGAGGATCGTTAATATTGATTAAAAATTCTATAAAATCGAAAGAAAGAAAAGACATCATCGGACTGTCTGTTGAACACAACATTGAATTGTCCTGTGTTGAGCTTGATAAGCATGTTATAGTATGCGTATACAGACCTCCAAGTTACCAGAATCTATCTGTGTTTGATTCTGTGATGGAAGATGTATTAAAAAAACTTAGTACTAGTAGTAAGTCAATAATCATATGTGGTGATTTTAATATTAACTTATTAGAAAATAACTCGAACACTGTCAGATTACTAAGTCTTTTTAGGTCATTTGATTTGTCAAATGTTTTTATTGAACCAACCCGAGTGACAGCTTCTTCTGCCACTTGTATAGATAATATTTTTTGTAACTGTGATTACCTACACAAACAAATTGTAAATAAGTTGCCATCAGATCACAGTGGACAAACAATAACATTTTGTTCCTACATACCTTTACAAAAAACTCAAATAAGGTTTAGGCCAATTACATGTAAAAGTTTAGAGAAATTAAATAATTCTTTGGCCAATAAATTATGTGTTCAGAGTTTTAATAATATAGATGACCCAAATGAGTTCTACGCCGAGTTCTTTTCACTATTAAACACGCAATTTAATGACACTTTTCCACAAAAGACTAAAAGTATTTACACAAAGTTCTTATTTAGTGATTGGGCGACTCCAGGTATTCGTAAAAGCAGGGAAAAACTATTTGAACTTTATGGCCTAAAGCAACATATGAATAATACAAGCTTTCATAAGTATGTTGCAAAATATTCAAAAACTTTTAAAAGTGTGTGCAAAATAGCCAAAGCTCTTTATATTAGCAATAAAATAAAATCAGCTGATGATAAAATAAAAACTACCTGGCAAATAATAAATAATGAAACAGGTAGGAAAAAACAGCGAAATACTGAATTTAATTTAGAGACTGCACATGGCCCCATTAACTCAGATATAGAAATAGCTCAAGAATTTGAATCCTTTTTTGCTAATATTCCCCTTAAAACTACTCAAGCTTTAAATTCCTCACCCGCGCTTTCTGCTGCCTTACTTAGACAGAATGTGAAGGCTTGCCCTTTGGAGTTTAGGTTTCAGCATACAAACCCCCAGGCTGTTATAAAAGCTTTTAAAGATCTTAAAATTAAATCAACAGAAGATCTATGGGGAATGTCTGTAAAAGTCTGTAGATCTATAATCGAAACCATTGCGCCCTATTTAGCTTACATATTTAACACCAGTATAGACCAAGGAGTCTTTCCGGATCTCATGAAACACAGTAAAGTAGTTCCATTGTTCAAATCTGGTGATAGTAAAGAACCCAACAATTATAGGCCTGTATCAATTCTACCAGTGCTCAGTAAGGTGTTTGAAAAGTTGATGCTCAATCAAATGTTACCTCACTTTAATAAAAATTCCATCTTTCATGAACAACAGTACGGTTTCACCAAAGGGCGTTGTACCACTGACGCCGGTGTCACCCTAATAAAGAACATTTTTAATGCCTGGGAAGAAGCACAAGATGCCATTGGAATCTTTTGCGACCTCTCGAAGGCGTTCGATTGTGTAGACCATGAGACACTTCTGCTGAAACTAGAGCACTATGGGATTAGGAATACAGCTCTTGATTTACTTAGATCATACCTGAAAGATAGAAAGGTTAAAGTTCAGGTAAACGGCGTAAACTCATTAGGGTCTGAAATGGCAATGGGCGTTCCCCAAGGTTCGATATTGGGTCCATTCCTCTTTTTAGTTTACATTAATGATTTACCCCAATTATTTCAAAATCAACCGAAGATGGTGTTATTTGCAGATGACACATCATTAATCTTTAAAATAAACCGACGGTCACAAAATCTTGAAGACGTTAATAGCTCTATTCTGCAAGTCCAAGATTGGTTTACGGTAAACAATTTAGTACTAAATAAAACAAAAACCAAATGCATTAGATTTAAATTACCTAATGTTAGAAGTAGCGAATGTGACATCATATTGAATGGGGAAAAACTGGAATTTATTAATCAAACGGTTTTCCTAGGAATCACGCTAGACGAGAAATTACAATGGGGACCTCATATAACATCTCTTGCGGGGCGGCTAAGCTCGGCCGCTTATGCTGTTAGAAAGATAAGACAGTTAACAGATGTAGAAACCGCGCGATTGGTCTATTTTAGCTACTTCCACAGCATTATGTCGTATGGCATTTTACTGTGGGGTCGGGCTGCTGACATTGAATCCATCTTTATTTTACAAAAGAGAGCTGTCAGAGCCATTTATAATCTACGTCGCCGCGAATCTCTCAGGAAACTATTTAAAAGGATTAATATTATGACGGTACCTTGCCAATTCATTTATGAAAATATTATGTATGTAAGGAAAAATCCACATCTTTTTAATAAAATAAGTGATAGACATAATTTTAATACTAGAAATAAAGATAAACTAGATCAACCATTTTTCAGATTATCTAAAGTACATACATCTTTTATGGGGTACTGTGTTAAATGTTACAACAAAATACCTTGTGACATATTGCAATTAAATGAAAGAAAATTTAAAACTCAGATTAAAAGTACACTTTGTAAACAAGCATATTACAAATTAGAGGATTATATCCAAGATAAGAGTGCTTGGAAACATGCTGGTCCTGCTCCATAGGACAATTTAGAATCAAGACAAAATCAAACAGGTTGCTAATTTAATTGTTAAATTTATAATTTTGTATTATATGACATTGATTTTACATTCTGTGATTACTTCCTCACACACTGACTTATTAATTTTAAAAACATTAGGAAAATCGTCTACTTTTACTATGTTTGTAAATATGTGAGCACCATGTATCTATCATATAATTAAATTATCTGTCGTTGCTTCATTTTTAATTCTTTTTACCTATTGTGGTATAGTAATTTTATTCTAGGTGCATCGTCTTCACATATAATTATTTAAGTAATGTACGTACTAATACAAACTATTGTAAAACATTTTAAAAGAGTAACGGTGGAGTTTCTTGCCCATTCTTCTCCATACGAAAACTACCTTTTGGAAGGGGCGACTAGAATCAATTATATTATTTTGTAAATTTTGACGTTCAAAAGTGCCATACATGGGCCTATTTGAAATAAATGTTTTGACTTTGACTTTGACTTTGAAATTAATCATGCAAAGAACTTATTCCCATGGTGTTAAAATTACTTTTTAATTTTAGTAGATAATCTATAGTTACATCAACTTGAAACACTGTAAAAGTCCCTTACAATAGAATTACGTATAATTTTCTATTTCTCTTGCTGCTTACACTATGATCGACGCTTTACACATAAAATTGTTTGCCTAGTCAGCACTTGTGGCCTTTTTGTCGCTTGTTGTCGTATAGTCTTTAGGGTCCAAAGTCCATCTAAAATATCTTTTCGAAACGGTATTCATTGTTTATTATTTTTTAGTTTTAGTCACTTGGTTTTATAAAATTGCCACTCAAGTAATTATTTATACCAAATATTTGAGTTTTGACGTTGTTACGTTAGAGGAAGCACCAATTTATTGTGTACTAGCTTTTGCCCGCGGCTTCACCCGCGTGGATGTCAAAAAATATCCCACGAGAACGTACAACTGATACCGGGATTATATACAGCCGAGGAAAAGGTCATTGACTCCTACCGCTGCGCTCGCGTTGCCGTTAACCATAATTATTTTGCTACGCGTAATTTTGAATCTGTAATATCTTTTAAACCATTAATTTAAATGAAATGATGTCAAGGCATATTTTAATCAAAATTAAATGCTCAATTGAATTAATATAGTTTATTGGATAAGGATTAATATAATACCGGTTAAGGATGTTTCGCGTAATTCGTGCAAATTCTATGACATTTCTGAACTTCAAATTAATTGTCGAGTAACTTTGTTTTTTTTTTTCTAATACCATTAATATACGTATAATCCTTCAATATTTTGTGGTTTACACCTTCCTTCTATAGACAACAATGAAATTATTATCATAAGAAAAATCAGAATGAGACGGTAATGAGTAAGTTAACGAAGGGAGTGATTTTGAGACGTGAGAAGTGAAGGCATAGAGCTGCGAGGTTAATGAAGATAAATGGAAGGCAATGATACAACATACTGTTATACAAAGATGCATTTTTAATATTTAAAATTCAATTAACTTAATTGCTGTGATTAAATTAAATTACCTGCTAGATAGGTACATAATGATCAAAACATTATATTGGCCATTTCTCCTTGCCTTTCTACTAAATTTACACGTTTCTATATTTATACATTTTTTGGAAGCATGAGATCAAAACTAAAAATCAGGCTTACTATTAATTTAAACAAGAATAAAGTTATTTAATAAGTATTTTAAATGAAAAAATAACAGATTTGTTAATTCATTTTTCGTATTAGGAAATAATCATATCATCATCATTGTCGATGTCACTCCAAAAGTTAGGCAGTGTTTTTTTCTTCTCCTTCTCACATATTTGGTTTTTATTTTCTTTGGCGTCATCTTCATTATCATTCTTACAGAAAATGAATTTCTCAAAATCTGTTTGATAAGTATTATTATCTGTTTTCATTTTAGCAATATTCTCCTTATTAATATAAAACTTTCTATTTACCCAATCAGTCACATAAATATCCGATAATATCTTGACTTTCGGTGAGCACGGTTTGTTTGAAGATTTATCTTGGGAGCTGATCGATGGGTCGGAACGAGTAATTGCAAAATCTGTATCGTTTATTTCTTGGATAAGTTCTGGTGTTGTATTCTCATCGAGGAAACTCTGGAATTGGTTAGTATTTACATCTTCATAAGAAGGAACATTGTAATGTCCAATATGTTTGCCGTGACTGCAAATATCTTTATTGCCACACAGAAAACAACTAATTTTAGAGCAGTTATATGACCAAAGAGCTTGATGCACCATCATTGTACCTGTGACTGCTTTTAGGGCTGTTTGAAAACTTCTTGCTTCAATGTCACTTCTTCTAACAATGCGAGTCTCAATCTTCACTCTAGGTCCAAGATAGGCTAAATTGTTTCTAATGAGTCCACGTCACCGCCAAAACGGACTACTTGATCTGTTGTTCGTTTGAGAACAGCACCAACTCCGTCTGGCGCCCCTTTGTCATGTCCAGCTTCTAAGTAGTTCCAGATCACAGATTTCAGTTGCGGAAAATCACGATACAGTTGGCTAATCATATAAAAAATAAAGCGATTTCTATATTGGTTTGTTGGACTGTCAGAAGTGACATGATCTGTGTCAATTTGGGATGAAATCTCCGATACATACCCAATGGTCGGTAATAAATGTGCCCAGATAGCCGCAGCATCGTGTTGGGCACATTCGCTTACAGTGCAAAAGCTATATTGTTTTTGTATTCCAACTTCTGGATCAATCAAGTAGATGACACATGTGTGCAGTGACAACTGCATTCTGCTACCACCAAAGTGAAAACTTTGGATTTCTTCGTTATATTTAACGCAATAGTTTTCGCTGAAGTCAAAGTGAACCACTACCTCTTGTGGAGTAAGATTATTTTTAAGCTCTTTAATATTTCTATACTGAGTCAAAATATTAGTGCAGTTCTTCATATAGCCCACAAGAGTGTTTTCTAATTGGAGTATAATATTTCGTAGAAAATCATATAATGTTCCTTTTTTTGGTACTATTTTGGTTTTCTCCTCATCTTTTACATAGTATTTTTCAGAGCAACTAATAATATTTAATTTTTTTGTCATTCTGGAATTCCGCGTAATCTAAATTTTTCAATTGACATTTTTCACATGATCGATTCAAACAGTTTTCATCATTAACGTTGCAAAATAAGCTTTCTAAAATACCTGTCCCGTTAGATACTTTTAGTATCTTATTTGTATTAAGGCATTTATCAACAAATCCGTATTAATGTGAACTTTGCAAGCTCACGTATTTCTGCTGGACTCCTTTGGGTATAAAACCCAAAACGGGCGATATTTACAAGAAGTTTGATAAGTTACCTCGAGATTCGAATGCTGCGTAAACTTTTTATATAGGTTAGCTAATGCGTGTGTTAAATATCTTTTTTGTTTCCTTGTTTTCTTTTTAGTAATGTATTCTTTTGTATCAGCCGCAATTTTAGTCACTTCATCATCGTCAAAAAACTCCAGAATTAGTTCACTCTTAGCTTTTTTATTGTCTTTTTTTATCTCTTTCTGTGAATGTTTTTGTTTGTATCAATAACTAATATTTTTTTTATTTTTCTCTTTCTGTCATAACAACATTAGAGAACTCTTTCTTTTTTTTTTTCTCAAGCACTTGTAACCTTCCCCAACACTTCTTGTAAGAATTTCACCAAATATTAGTTTCTTTTTAATTTCTTCACGCTTTTCTATGTTCACATTATCCACCAAATGTTCTTTTTTTTCTTCAGTCGATGCAATTACATTTTTGTCTTATTTTTCATTACTCACAGATTACAGAATTTTCCTAATAACATCTTTCTATTTCTTCGTTTTTTCAATTTCTCGTTTCAAAATGCCAATTTCTTTTTTTTTATGTCGGTAGCGAAGCTTTCTGAGAAGAACATCGTTTTTTAGACACTGTTGACAAGAATTACTATTGCCGGAACCCAAACCATTTAGAGATGAACTAGGTATGGGATTCAGAGCTGGTCGAGCGAGAGGATCTTGTTCAGTTGGGAGTGCCTCAGTGTCACTATTTGGTGGAGCATTATCTAGTAATAACTGCTGAATAGCTTTTTCTTTCTTTTAAAATGATGTTTCGAATTAACTCTCCATGTTTTTCTTTGAACTCTCAATTGTCTAGGTGTCATATTTACTACACTATTTATTTTTCTCTGTTCTTTTCTTTTAAGGTATCTTACTCTTTCTTTTGACTTCAGTTCTGCATACTTTTCAGGATCTTTCTTAATTTCCGTATACTTTTTTTTTTGCAACCGATCGCGTTCTCGTTTCTGCTCTAATGTTAGTTTGGTTTTCCTTGGCATTCTTAATGTTTAATAATCTGTAAAAACAAATATAATATTAGAGCTCCTATCGTTAATAATTAAGCGTCATAAAAAGTTTTAAAATTACACTCACCTGGGTGGATTTACACATGAAAAATTTCTTCGAACAAAAAATTCAGAAAATTGAAATCACCTTGGAATGTCAGTAAAACTAGATAAAATCATCGTAGGATAGCTATAATGCTCATAAAATGTGTTTAGACTAAAATTTTGAGCGTAAATCAGAAGATATCAGCATTAAAATAAAAAGAGGTGGATGGTGTTGGCGGCTATGGTATGGCGATGATTTATACGTGGATGGTGATGATTTCGAGTGTATGGTGATGACACTATACATAAATTTACAATAAAATACGACAATATTTAAGGAAATCAACTTTATTAATGATTAATCAACAACAAATAAATCAACAGTCTATAAAATAATATATAAAGTATTATAATAATAGTCAGATTTTTTTTTCTTACGTAAACTTATAATTATAAACTTATCATATTTTAATATTAATTCAGATTTACTTAGGTTTTTGGTAATCAGTCTTATAGAGGTAAAATTGTAATAATTTTTTTAGCCTTCCATAATCAGGCATTTTACTCTTAATAATTATCACGTAGTTATTTCAAAATTTGATTAATTTTTGGTAATAGACTACTCAATAGTTCTCCTAGATGATATTTTTTTCATTATTTGGCAATTTTTGAATCAGTTATTTTATAATCAAAGAGGTAACTAATCTACCTGTAGCTACAAAATTTCTGATTATTATTTTTTTATTTGGATTAATTTGTTGGAGAGTATTTTTATGTTTGAAGGCCCAGCTATAATTACTTTGTGATTAGTTGGTAAATTTGTTACATCACAAAGAGTCGGACGCTTTGTTGCTGCTAATAGAGTGACATTCAGATCTTTGTTTTTGTCCTGATTCATGGTTATTGCAGCTGTACGTGGTATTTGTATAAAACCTATATGTTTTCCATGATCACATATCTGCCCATATGTGCATTTAAAACAGTTAGATGTTCTCAAAGTTAACTTATTACAGTGAAGTTCTCACAGGACCTGATGTACTTTAAGAGTACCCTTAAATGTGTCAAGTTTACTGGGTATTTTCTGTTCCCTTATCCGCACGTCACATCACGTCAGTTTCGTTTACAGCAATAACTGTTACATTGGTGTGTGCTTGCAAGACAGTGATAAAGGGTCTAGCGGTATAAGCACATGAAAACTGCACTCGTGTCTGATGAAGAGTTTTCACCTTAATTTTATTGTTTTTCATCTAAAATAGCCATACACTTAATCTCACACCCCTAACCCCTATGGTAAGGAAATAATGAGGGTGGCAACCCTTAAAGAAAACATTTATTTTTCTCAGTATCTATTCAAAATATCTTCATGAAATTGAAACCATATATGACAATTAATAAACTAATTATAATATATTTTTTTTAGAATTTTTGCAATATTAGAAACTGTAAAAAACGAGTAGTATATTTTTTGGGGGTGGTTTTTTATATTAACCCCTAAAATGACACCAAACAAAAAAATATATCTTATTTGTTAATTAGTTAGCTATTACATATAAAAGTTACAAAAGGGTTGAATTGGTGGAACATAGCTTAAAAAAATAAAAATCAATTACGGATACGTGCATGCATATATATCAATTTTTACCAAACTACGTAAACACCTGTGCACTATCTTTATATCTATCATTATAAATACGTTCTCATAACTTTTTAATGTCAACAAATATGTATACCTACAAATAAACTATGAACAATCAACGTTGCGTAACAAAGAACATGTAATGACCTGTTCATTTTCATGCAAGTTTACAGGTGACAAAACATTTGAAAGTCCAGATCATCCAAATCACTGCCGTAACTGTCATTTTCAACCCTATCATCACAGCCAGAAGACGTAGTCGGTTTTACAACTCTATATTTTATCATTCTACATTTGTGACAAAACACGGATCCCATATGTGTTCATGCAAGTTTTGTCAAGTTATAAGAAGTGAACTAGCGAGTCAAAACATAATTGGCAGGCGACATATACGTATTCGGGAGTTTCGAATATTACTTGTGTATTAAGTGTGGTTCAGTTTTTCACTATAACATTTGCGATCAGAAATAATGGAGAAAACAAATGAACGTAATAAAGATGATAAATGTGTTAATTGTAAAATAAGTGTCAGAAAAGCCAGTGGAAAGTTGAAACGTATCACTACAAATGAAGATTTAAATAGATATCAACCTTATTGTAAAAATACTTAACATATGGGATCCGTGTTTTGTCACAAATGTAGAATGATAAAATATAGAGTTGTAAAACCGACTATGTCTTCTGGCTGTGATGATAGGGTTGAAAATGACAGTTACGGCAGTGATTTGGATGATCTGGACTTTCAAATGTTTTGTCACCTGTAAACTTGCATGAAAATGAACAGGTCATTACATGTTCTTTGTTACGCAACGTTGATTGTTCATCGTTTATTTGTAGATATACATATTTTTTGACATTAAAAAGTTATGAGAACGTATTTATAATGATAGATATAAAGATAGTGCACAGGTGTTTACGTAGTTTGGTAAAAATTGATATATATGCATGCACGTATCCGTAATTGATTTTTATTTTTTTAAGCTGTGTTCCACCAATTCAACCCTTTTGTAACTTTTATATGTAATAGCTAACTAATTAACAAATAAGATATATTTTTTTGTTTGGTGTCATTTTAGGGGTTAATATAAAAACCACCCCCAAAAAATATACTACTCGTTTTTACAGTTTCAAATATTGCAAAAATTCTAAAAAAAATATATTATAATTAGTTTATTAATTGTCATATATGGTTTCAATTTCATGAAGATACACACATCAAAAGTGTCTAGGGATCAAGCATTTTTATGCGGATTTCTTGAGATTGAGATGTGGCTTTGTAATAAATTTATGATTATATAAATTTATATGGATCCTTTTTGGTGCATTTCATAATTTGAAACAGGAACTGTTAATCAAATTCGAGTAAAAGATGAAAATCAGCTGTCAATATTTTCCCTATAAAAACATACAACGCATTGAAGACATTATTAGTGCTACTGTTTCCCTACTACTGATTAAAACCAACGTTATTATGGAGCGGCGACGTCATTTAAGCAGGGAAGAAATGCTCAGAGCCGTGGGAATGATAGAAGCTGGTTCCCGGCAACGTACTGTGGCTTTAGCTCTGAATACAAGTCAGAGTGTTATCAGTCGACTTTGGACACGTTACCGAAGCACTGGTACCGTGGCTGAGCGCCATGGAGGACGGTATCGCTGCACCACACGGAGACAAGACAGATACATTCAAATCT
This sequence comes from Omphaloscelis lunosa, assembly GCA_916610215.1. Lineage (NCBI taxonomy): Eukaryota > Metazoa > Arthropoda > Insecta > Lepidoptera > Noctuidae > Omphaloscelis > Omphaloscelis lunosa. The sequence goes on along the minus strand of OU744272.1, from coordinate 2,187,636 downwards.
TAACTCGAAGAGCTCCAACAATAACCGCCATGATGTTAGCCGTGAGGCTTCATCACTCTTCAGGGAACTTAATTAGCGACCAAACAGTCAGAAACCGCTTGCATGAAGTGAACCTTCATTCCCGAAGACCGCTACGGGTACCACCTATAGCAATGCACAATCGTAGGATTCGATATCAATGGGCTCTTGAACACAGAAATTGGGCAGAAGAACACTGGCGTTTCGTGTGCTTTTCTGATGAGTCTCGTTTTGGTATGAGACCGGATACAAGACGTATACGACACTGGAGAACCCCTGGACGCCAACAGCGATTAAAATCCTGCCAGGAAGTCCATCCTTATAGTGGTGGAACCATCATGGTATGGGCGGGTATTTGGATCGGCGGAAGAACTGAGTTGATTTGGATTAGAGGCAACCTCAACGCTCAAATTTATGCTGAGACGATTGTATCTGACGTCATCGTTCCTCTACAAGTGCAAATCGGTCCCTTATTTCAGTTAATGCATGATAATGCACGACCGCACACCGCAAGAGTTGTAAGACAGACTCTCGCCGCAGCTAACATCAATGTCCTGCTCTGGCCTGCTCAGTCGCCAGACTTGAACCCGATTGAGCATGCATGGGATATGCTACAGAGAAGAGCTCTGCCGAATATGGAGGAAGAAGACCTTTTTTTGTTGTTGCAACGAACATGGGCGGCCATTCCACAGCGTGATTTGGATGAACTCATTTTGAGTATGCCAAACCGATGTTCTTGTGTTGTTAGTGTTCGCGGTAGAAACACGGATTATTAATTGTTTAAGTTACCCAATAAAATTTTAAAGAAAACTGTTATTTCAGTCTTTTTTTCGAACTTTAATGTTAGTGTTTCAAATGTCAAAAATCCCTTTATTAGGAAAATGGCAAATTTCTTTATTAATGCAAAGGTGACTTGGTTTATCGTTACTGTGACAAACGAAAACACTTTATTTGATGAATCCTTAAAGAAAATTTTAATTAATATCAATCAGGAGAAAAGTTATTGCAAAAATATATGTTGATCCCTAGACACTTTTGATGTGTGTATTTTGAATAGATACTGAGAAAAGAAATGTTTTCGTTAAGGGTTGCCCTCATTATTTCCTTACCATAGGGGTTAGGGGTGTGAGATTAAGTGTATGGCTATTTTAGATGAAAACCAATAAAAATAAGGTAAAAACCCTTCATCAGACGCGAGTGCAGTTTTCATGTGCTTATCCCGCTAGACCCTTTATCTATACTTGTAATGTCTGTGCCATGATTTACTTGAAAATCAGCTGTCCTCTTGATTACAGCCCCCACTCCATCTGCAGCTCCTTTTCCGTGGCCAGCTTCAGTGTAATTCCACGTTATTCTGGTAATTTGTGGGAAATCTTGGGACAATTGTGTTACTATATAAAACATGTACTTATTCCTATATTGAGATGTAGGCGAGTCTGATTGAAAATGCAGTGTATCGAGGAATGGATTAATTTTGATAGCTTCATTTATCAGAGGTATAAGATGTGCCCATATTGCTGGAGCGTCATGTTTCAGACATTCGCTTACGGTGCAGACTGATGTTGGTCTTATATCGCTGCTTTGAAAATCAAAGGCATAAATAACGGCAGTATGTAGGGTAAGTTCTTTGCGGCTCCCACCAAAATGTAATGACTGAACTTCACTAGCGGCTTTCATAACATAATTTTCTGAAAAGTCGACATGTATGACAGCAGAATTAACAGTCAAAGAATTCTTTAATTCTTTCAATTCACTATATTGTGCATAGATTAGGTAACAATGTTCGAAAAATGACTTCATGTCTGTATCCAATTCACTGATAATATCGAGGGGTTTTGCTTTTATTTCGTCTTTCTTAGTGATAGTGATAGTTTTAGGACCTTTTTTTGTTGAGATTGATTCTCGGGATCGTATCCATTTATAGAACACTGCCTCATCATCATTGGAGAACTCATTAAAGTCTTTCCTTTGCAGACACCGCATTCTCTTTTAAGACATTTCTCTGCATATCTTGAGCAACAAAGACTTTCCAGCAATTCGTGATGATTCTTCTCTCTAATGATTCCCGCCTTAAATAAAGATTCCAGCTTGAGATTAATATTAGCATGTACTTCACACATGCATGTGTCTCTTTGCGCCGCTGTGGCTGGCAATACCCAGAATGGACGAAATTTCCAAAACGTACAGTAGTAGCTCACTCTTATTTTATGAATCTTTAAAAACTTCTCGTGTAATTCTTTTATCGAACTTTTGAGATACCTTCTCTGCATTTGTGTTTTGAATCGTGTAATATACTGTTTTTTTCCGGGACATATCGTACTGTTTGCATCATCAACATAAAACTCTTTTATTAATTTAGCGATCTTTTTTTCTGGTGACATTTTTGTTTTCTGTGTTTTAAAATCTTTTCTAAAGTAAATATTTTTGGATTCTTCTTTGATTTCGTTAAGTTTTTGCCTATGAAGGTTTTGTCTGAGTCGTGTATTTTCTTTTTTCAAATCCATAATTAGTTTCAACAATTGTCTTCGTTTCTTGTATTCTAAATATCGAATTCTTTTAATTGTTACTGAGCAGTTACATTGTGAGTTGGTGGGTGTTGTTAATGGGTCCTGATTATACTGTTCTAAAATAGTTAGAGGACTAACCAGGACCCGAAGTAGCTAAAAAATATCGGGAAAAGAAAAAAAATGAGGCAAAGGATAAGACCATTGAACTTAAACCAGGTAGTCTTATCCTTTGCCTCATTTTTTTTCTTTTCCCGATATTTTTTAGCTACTTCACGCCATTTCTTGCGCTGTACTCTCTGCTCTCTTGGACTTTATATGGCGGCATATTTTGCACGTTTATTAATAGCTATATTATTCCGTTTTGCTAACTGAACTTCTTCTATGCTTCTTTTTCTTTTACTCATAGTTGTGATCTGAAAGTAAACAGTTTTATTAATAGACCGTACAATTCTAAAGGTACAAAGTAAAAGGAATGTTAATAAATTAGTTTATTATGTATAATTAAACCTATGCTGAGCTCTATTCCCGGTTTGAAATAGAAAAGGACTAAGATACATACACCGTTTGAAATTAAGTCAAACATAAGACTAAGAAAACCTTGAGCGCTATATGTAACAACTGCATATATACCTACTCTAATTCTTTATTATAACAATTTAAGAGAGCAAATTAATAACATTTGATCTCTTAGTGTAACATTTAAGCAAATTATAGCACAAATTAAGAAAATCATCATCACCGTACGCCTGTTGTCATCACCGCTCATTAATTGTAAACGGTAATGATGCGTATGGTGATGACGATTAAGACTTTAACCTCGATTTTTCTAGAATAGTAATAATAATAGAAGGATACCGCTACTTTCTCAGCATCTTCACTTATAACTAAGTTTCTATAAAATTTATCGTAAAGTTATTTTATGTACTTACCTTAAATGAAAAGCTTGACAGAAATGACGTAACTTTGTCTAAACACAACTTTTTTGAACACTCACTCAAAATTTTTAGTTTCGGAGCGCGTTTCTACGGACGTGCGATTCCTCTCACAGTTTGCTCAGAACTGAGGAAGCGGGGCGAGGTATCGCGTGCCGCGCAAATGCTACACATACGGAACTACTTCCACTTTGATATTTCCGTGACGGTGTTGACGAAATTCGGTGCTAATTTTATATTTATTTATTGATTATTTATTTTACGAAGAAATTATTATTTTCTTTTTTTATAGATAGATACAATATGGATAAATGTAAATCGTAAATGAAAATCTGCTTATTACATCGGGTAGTCGATTTTTTTGTTCGCAAACAATAAGAGTCGCATTTTATTTACAGGTGGTAATGATTTTAATGGTGGTTTTAATTTTCTTAAAAATCAGCTATTGACTTTGAGGATGTTTGGGTTAAAGTGCTATATAAAGCAAGTGTATATAAAGCCTGTAAATATAAAAAATAAAAATAGTTTTGACAATATAATTTTTTTATGCCCTCAACATAATTTTTCAACGATATTGTAAATCCACCCACTGATGTCTTTAAGCAACATCAAATAACAAGTATTAATTCTTTATTATATATTATTCATTAAAGTAACAAAATTATTATGTAAGGAAATAAAATTACTACGGGTGGGACTAAAACCCGACCATACCGAAGTTGACAAACATAACATATTCAAAAGGTATGCAGAATAAAAAATAAAAATGAACTGACATAAAAAAGTTTCTAATTGCCATCGTTTTGACCTCATTACCATCGCTCAAAAAAACGACGGTAAACGAAGGCAGTGAGGATGCAGGTAATGAGGTTTAAATCCTTTATCAAATTTTTGCCTAAGTAATATCAAAATTACGAACCTCACGCATATTCTAAACTACGAAGGTAATTATTAGAAATAATAATTAGCTACAAAGTAAATAAATCATAAATACTCACGTAGTAATACGGACGATAGGAAGGAGAAGGATTCCAGAATAATCACCTTTCGCGAAACTACACACGCAAATATTTTTTTACCACGACCAAGCGTCCACACGCTTCGACGTTTACTGGGTGACTGAGACGTGTGCGGGGCGCAACATGGGGCGTTTGCAGCATTAAGGGCATACTTAGACTATAATTAATAAGTCAGTGTGTGAGGAAGTAATCACAGAATGTAAAATCAATGTCATATTACAAAAAATAATAAATTTTACAATTAAATTAGCAACCAGTTTGATTTTGTCTTGATTCTAAATAATTGTCCTATGGAGCAGGACCAGCATGTTTCCAAGCAGCATATTAAAAATTACAAAGTGTACTTTTAATATGACTTTTAAATTTTCTTTCATTTAATTGCAATATGTCACAAGGTATTTTGTTGTAACATTTAACACAGTACCATTTTTAAAATATGTATGAACTTTAGATTATCTGCAAAATCTATTTTATCTTTATTTCTAGTATTAATATTAGGTCTATAACTTATTTTATTAAAAAGATGTGGATTTTTCCGTACATACATCATATTTTCATAAGTGAATTGGCAAGGTACCGTCATAATATTAATCATTTTAAATAGTTCCCTGAGAGATTCGTGGCGACCCAGATTATAAATGGCTCTGACAGCTCTCAAAATAAAGATGGATTCAATGACAGCAGCCCGACCCCACAGTAAAATGCCATACGACATAATGATGTGGAAGTAGCTAAAATAGACCAAACACGCAGTTTCTACATCTGAGGGGTGTAAAAGCAAAGTCAACTCTGTCCGTAAAGTGTCAAACTGAGATATAAGCTAAATTCAATTTAATCGTCGATAGTCAAGATTATCCGAACTTTTTTGAAATTACTAAAATGAAAAGGATTCAAGATGGACATACCCAAAGTTAAAATGTGTATTATATTTAATTTTTCGGCTATATTTAGCGTTAAAATTTGGATTGAGGTGATTTTGCTTGTAAACGTCGGACAAAGGTGCTTTTGCTCCTAACCTTAGAGGACAGAGGCTGTTTTGCTTCTCACCTGACAGGATAGAGGTGTTTTTGCATTCAACGAAAAAATGGTACTGACTGCATAAAAAACACAATTTAATATTCTATATTATAAAATTATGACAGAGATGTATCTGTGTACATGTTGTGGGTATTATCAGATTTATTGCATTAAGCTATTCAGGTGTCTGTGTCTAAAATTATATAATATTTTTTGACATGTTAAAGCCTATTTGAGCGGCTTTGGAAAAGACGAGTTCTCGTTTCAAGCAGATTGCTGTCAACGGACTACTAAGGTCAGCATAAATGAGACATTTGATAACAGGAAATGCTAAAACTACTTGAGTATACAAAGAATAAAAATCTCTATACAGATAATGATGAAAATATTTATTGGAATTACTAAACTTGTTAAATAGATAAGTCTGTGTCTAGTACGGCTCCTTCACATATTTCTATAGGATCATACGCATCGTCTGACCGCCTTGACGGATTTTCTAACAATCTTTTATAATAAATTAAATTTGGCAAAGTTTTCCAGCTAACTCCAAAATGCTTTTTTAAAAGAACATCAACATCTTTTAATTTAGCACCCTTGAGAATCACTTTGTCTTTCTCAATTTCTGTGGGTTCAAGATTGAGAAACGATTTATGTTTTTTTAATACGGATTTGTATACACCTCGGTCACTGTTATAATTTTCTTCTCCTTTCACCAAAATTCTGTTATTTTCAGTCCTCGACAAAATATAACGCTTGCACGTTGCAAACTGGAAGTGCCAGTTTCCAGGTGGCTTAATCACGTTTTGAAGAGCTGTTTTCCAGTCAAAATTTGTACTCAACTTAACCAAAGTTCCGCGTTTTTCAAATATTTCTTCGTACTGTTCTGGTGTAAGAATCTCTTCCATGGTTTTTATCTCTTTCTCTATAACACCAAAAACCCTGTCGGCAGGAAGGAACGAATGTCCAGGGATGGGGAACACAAGTTCTATACATTTTACATGTCTTGGAGCATTGGTCAGCCAGGTAGCACACATACCAACCATGATACTGTTCTTGTTTTGTGCTCCACACCCATCTGCAACCAGTCTTATTGTATTTATATCACTTGCAATATCCATAAGATTCAGTCTATGAAAGACAGATGATGCAATTTCATTTGCTCCTTTTCTATATTGATCTTCAGTCCATGAGTACAAAAAAACTGTTTCCGTGTTTAACTGAGAAGATGGATCAGATTGTACTATCGCAAAATTATAAATATATAACTGTCTGCTATAGTAAGCAGCCTGATCGGGTATCTTGGGTAGGGGCTGGTTTTTCTGACAATCGAAACTGAAAGTCAGCATGCCATTTTTTCGTTCTTTAAGGAGTCGATAGAATGCCTTCGCTTTCAAATTATGGACTCTCTTTTCTATGATTAATGTATTTTTCTTGCTGATGTCGGTTTCATTTTTAATTTGTTCTGTTAATTCCGAGCATTTTGAGCATGTGTCAGTCCTTGGCGAGCCAAACCCAATGTTAAAATAAGTATTAAATACTCGCCGAAAGTAAGATTCTTTTACCCGCAAAGCTGTCTGGTTACTAAACATTTTCCACATCTTCCTAATATTTAGCGTCGCTGGCAAATATTTTCGCTCTACTGACGATCGGCAATAGTGTGATTCTAAACACTGAAATGATTTGATAAATTGTTTAACAGCGCGAAATTTCATCACATTATTCTGCGATGTGTGATCTCCACCCCTATTTTCTTTCACAGTGCTACCAGTCAGTTTAAAAGTTTTGGCGTTGCGACGGATCCTATGGCAGGTAATATGCAAAATGTTTACAAAAGCATTCTGGCATACGGGAATTAACCGATTTTTGTTACATTTCTTCACGAACAACTTAGTTGAATATTGCGCAGGTGCCCTTGAGCGATCTCCTCTAGCACGCCGCCGCTGAATATCATTTACCTGACAATATTTTAATAAAAAGGCGTCCTGCTCCGGTTTAGTCTTTAAATCGTAGAAAGCTTTAAAAAATGACATTAAATCTGCCATTTTTAAAGTTGCACATTTGTAACTTTCTGAGTTATGACCGCATCTAGGCATTGCCGGCAAAATTTTTGGTTCATACCTGAAACAATTTGTTTTCAAACTTAGTACCGTATTTCAATGTAGATTGACATGTTGTTTAATTAATTTCCTTGTTAGCTATCTTATCTAATGTTTAATTTCAAACGGTTTACTACATTAAATTTAGTACCTACCGAATAGCTTCGGTAGATTCCGATTCAAAACATAATAATTCATTTAACAAACTGTATAATTAAAAACTTTTCTTAACTTTTTTGCTATCACTATCTCCAATCACGCGAAATGTACTAACCGTTGCAACTTTTCAACCGCTCTTTTCCATTGCTTAGGATCACGTCTTCTCTTCCTTGCTTTATTTTGAGGAACCTCTTCTATATTAACTTCCATTATGCAGTACTTTTTACTTAGAAAACACAATATTTTCTCTTCAAATACCAATAAGGTAAGTACTAAAACACACAACATGCACCTTGAAAAGTTTCGAGAGCAGCTCTGATCGCCATGACAGTTTTAATCAAATACCGGCTTCTGATTGGTTGACATGGACAGAGTCAAATTTGCTTCTAGGAAATTTGGGACAGAGTTGATTTTGCACGTAACTGCGTTTTTTGAACTAAATTTATAGCAGGATTGAGTCGAGTTTGCATATTAACAATTTTACCGTACCACAGAGTGACAACCATAGAGTAAGACTGCATTCACAGGTTAAAAAATGTAAAATATGGACAGAGTCGGTTTTGCTTTTACACCCCTCATCTGTTAACTGTCTTTTCTTTCTAATAGCATAAGCGGCCGCACTTAGCCGCCCCGCAAATAAAGTTATATGAGGTCCCCATAGTATGATTCAGTTTCAGATTCATTTATTTATTGTGAATCATAGGTACATTAGTTCTTATTTGGTAATACATTGATAGCGCTATGTTTTGCCTCTAGGGCGTACAAAAGTAGTAATACATGCAATATAATTCAAACAAGAAATCATTATAGATATATGAACCATAAATAAACAAGTAAATAAATTAGATCATCAATCGCATTAAGAATTTTCAATCACACTGAACAATGTCGATTACATAATTAGATAAATTAAGCGTGTGAGAAAAATAAAATAAAAAATGTCCACAGTTATTGTAATAAAATTAGAATTGTCTACACTTATTTATAGAATGCTAAAGAAATTGAATGATGTCGTAAATTAAAATGAAATGTCATAGGGAAGATCAATAATACTTATGAAATGTCAGAAATTTTATAACAGCATGTCATTCAAATATTCGGTGATTGAATAATAGCATTTTTTCTATTAAAAAAATATTTAATTTTCTTGTTATGCAAATTTTCATTCTTAATGCTATCAGGAATTTTATTGTATATAACCGGACACATGCCTAAAATACTTCTTCTTGCTAGTGCTGTTTTGTATTGACTTGTACACAACATGGTTTTGTATTGGGATCTAAGTTGAGTGGTTCGTTTTATAGTATCTACTATCGCAGGAAACAAATTCAAGATACATTCGACAAACATTGCTACTTCAAATATATAGAGGCATGGGAAAGTCAAGATTTTTAATGATTTGAAGACTGGCTCACAGTTATCAGCAGTTTTTAGGCCTACCATACATCGTATACATCTTTTTTGAGTTCTAAATATAGTTTCTCTTTCAGCGCAGTTGCCCCAACATATTATGCCGAATCTCAATACTGAGGAAACAATGCCATGGTATGCTATAAGTACTGTTTGTAAGTTAACTTTCTTTGCCAAGATGAAAAGAACATAAGTAGGTTTATTTAGTTGCGCACATATGTCGTCTGCCTGCATTATCCACGTTAGTTGGCTATCAAGTAGAATGCCAAGAAATCTTGCTACTTTTACCTCTTCTACACTTTTTCCGGTATACGAAAACCTTTAAATGGTTGGGTTTTAGCCTTTGGTAGAAATGCAATAACTTGCTTTTTTGTATATTAATAACCAAGTTATTTCTGTCAAGCCAATCAATTAATTTTTTAAGGGTGTTATTTACATCTTCTTCATACGTCAGATTATTGGAACATTTAACTATCGTTGTACTGTCATCAGCGAAGAGGATCATTGGATGCTTTATTTGTCGTGGTAGGTCATTAATATATATAAGGAATAATGGTGGCCCAAGCACACTGCCCTGTGGTACCCCATAGTAAAGCTTCCTACAGTTTGATCGGTATTTTATTTCCCGTTTCGTATTTAAATTGGCTCTAGTTATTTTTGTATATTGATTGCGGTCACTTAATAAGATTTTAATAGTTCCAAAGCATTTCCTCTTATACCGTAAGCGTTTAGTTTTTCAAATAGTGTCTTATAATCTCCATAGTCAAACGCTTTGTCATGTCAGTAAACAGGGCACATATTGGCGTTTTACTGTCAACATTTGTAATTATATGATTGATAAGATTATATATTGTCATATTGATTCTATTCTTACGGAATCCCATTTGTTCGTGACATAATATATTAAATTTGGTCAAATATGAGTTTAATATTTGATATATCACCTTTTCTATCACCTTCGAGAAAACTGGTATCAAGGCAATGGGTCTATAATTTTGCATTTGTTCTTTACAATCCTTTTTATGAAGTGGCTTTATGATGATGGTTTTGAGGTCTTTGGGAAAAATACCTAAGACATAAGTTAGTAATGTGGTAGAGTGGTGTTGCTATGACGCTACATACTGATTGTATTACGTTGGTTCTGATTTCATCGTATCCTGTGCTGTTTGTATTGCGAGGGGATTTTATTATTCGTATTATGTCTTGTGATATAACTGGTGGCATGAAAAGGGAATTGTTGCTATTAGTTAAGGGTTTTATGTAAATTTGATTTGGATTTACTGGAAATTCGGTCAATAAAGAAATCGTTAAATGCCGTAGCTATTTCTTTTGGGTGTTTAATAATTTTACCAGCGATTTGTATTTGTTGTATTAGCTCTGGAATTGATTTGGAATTGTTTATTATGTGCCATGCTGCTTTGGATTTGTTGCTGGAATTTTGAATTAAGTGATTATTTTGGGATTTCTGTGTTAATTTGATTATTTTCTTTAATCTGTATGAGTACGATTTTAAAGCACTTTATTCATACTTGTTGGTTTTAATCGATATTTCCAAAAGAAAGGAAATGTTCCAGAAATGTATGGAGCCTGGGCCAGCTGTATGTACACTATATGTGAATATGGCTATACAATATAGTAACCGATTTTTTATGTTAATTTGATATAATATTACTTCGTTTAATTGTACATTAAAATTATCTCTGTCAAGGAGAGTAACACTACGTAAATATGGTGGATCAGCAATATGCGAATTATGTCATTTTGACAATGACATTTGACATTTGATTGATTTTGTGTCTTATGTAATGAGTAATGACTGACAGCTATAAAATAACAACATACGATTTCAGAAAATACTCCAGTTTCGTTATAATTATAATAAAATAGGACTACAGGATATTCTACTCAATTGCGGCAGCACCTAATATTACCTATTCGAGCAGCTAGAGATTGGTTAAATCGGTGTCAAGAGCAAGAAACGAATGCTTGAACGTTATTTTGTAAAACAGTTCTGCTACTTCATTTTTTAGTGCCTATCAGTACAATCTGGACCTCGATCATCCATAGAAGAGCAGTGAGCTGTGCAAAACCTAACTACTGCAAGTTATTTTTAAAGTAGTTAACTATTTCTATTACACAGTTACAGCTGGGAAGAAACCCCAACTATTTTTAGGCAGCAAGTACATATTTTTCAAACAAGTTCTAAGTTATTTAGTTCCTAGTATTTGCGACATTAAGGCAATCTGTTTATTGGAGCGGCAAAGCCCTGCGGAGCGGAGACTTGTGCCCATATTAACCAATAGAATCTTAACTGCACACATATGCACATCTCCGTTTCACAGGGGTTCTCCACTTCAGTGAACAGGCAGCCTAAGTGGATGAGAAATCAGTCATGAGAGTATGTAAATAAAACAAATTGTTGTGACTTATGATTTTATTCATTTTCCACATCATCTCTTATTAATATTCGATCCAGGAATGATGCCGGTGCTTTTATACTCTCTTGGTACCAAGCCCAACCCAAATGCCACACAATGGTCATTGTGTGAGCACAGCAAGAAACTCACTTTTTATTAAGTATTCCGGCACTCTATTTCGTTCTACATTGTTACAAGCCGACACAAAACAATGAGCACTTGTACACACAAAAATAAAAATACTATCATCAAGTGTTATTGATGCACCTGGTGGCTGGATATGAAGTTGTTGCACAACTTCTTCCTTCATTTCTATAATTTCCTGTGCATGTGTCCAGCAGTGGAACAAAGAAACATATGCTCTGGTAACTGAAACAATACAAGAAAACAATTTACTTACAGGGGCAACAAAAAGATTATAATTAAATTGTGAAAAAGTAAATTAGCACTGATAGGTGAGGCTTAGCTCTAAGAGTTACAATGACTAATAGTCACTGATTAAAGTTTACCAAGTGCACAGTGATATTACTTTTTTTTCTTTTTTTTCCTTTATCGTTTATCAATTAAGGAACAAAACAAAATATAAACAGAAATATCACAAAAACCTCAATAGGTTTGTCCGGGTGTATATAGCAGTTTAAAAAATTAAAAAATATAACCTCATTAAGATAAATTCTTGCTGCAATTTCTGCTCTCACAGGACCACTAGAAACGTAAGTTGGCGTTCAGTGTAGCAATATTCTACACATAATATTGGTGAAGGTCAGATGGGCCTGGAGTTTGCCAGTTATCCTCATTCCTTGTAGCATGCTCCACATGTCTACGTGCTGCTACCCAACAATTATAGCATACCAGTCCTGCTGGAATCTGAATAAAACAAAGTAATACATTATGTATTGGGTATTTACAGAATTATTTAATAAAACAAAATAGGTTAGTTGTTACTGTTACCTCTCTTCGATACATTAATTCTGTTGTTCAGGTCCTTAAGGTATGAAGTGTCTGCGTGTTTGAGCAAGAAACCGACGGCACCATACACATGTATTCATATTTATGGCATTGTGCTGCTATGATTTTTGTTGTTGAAATGTACGCTGAGTTTGTACCCAACAAGCACAACATGCTAAGCTAGCCTCGGGTATCTAAAAAAAAATATATATAAAATAGATATAGTAAAATATATATGTATAAGGTAATATAATAATAATAAGTAGACTAAATAGTAATTATCATTGACTGCCTCGTCGGTCTAAAAGTTACTAGCGATGACTGCCTCGTCGGTCTAATAGTTAAAAGCGTTGACTGCCTCGTTGGTTTAATAGTTAATGGCGTTGACTACCTCGTCGATGTAGTAGTAATAAGCGTTAACTGCCTCGCCGGTCTTGTAGTTATAAACGTTGACTGCCTCGTCGGTGTAGCAGTAATAAGCGTTGACTGACTCGTCGGTCTAATAGTTACGAGCGTTGACGGCCTCGTTGGTATAATAGTAAATAGCGCTGACCGCCTAGTCGGTCTAGTAGTTATAAGCGTTGACTGCCTCGTCGGTCTAGTAGTTATTAGTGTTGACTGCCTCGTCGGTCTAGCAGTTACTAGCGCTGACTGCCTCGTCGGTCTAGTAGTTATTAGCTTTGACTGCCTCGTCGGTCTAGTAGTTATAAGTGTTGACTGCCTCGTCGGTCTAGCAGTAACTAGCGCTGACTGCCTCGTCGGTCTAGTAGTTATTAGCTTTGACTGCCTCGTCGGTCTAGTAGTTATTAGCTTTGACTGCCTCGTCGGTCTAGTAGTTATAAGTGTTGACTGCCTCGTCGGTCTAGCAGTTACTAGCACTGACTGCCTCGTCAGTCTAGAAGTTACTAGCGTTGACTGCCCCGTCAGTCTAATAGTTACTAGTGTTGACTGCCTCGTCGGTCTAGCAGTTATTAGCGTTAACTGCCTCGTCGGTCTAGTAGTTAAAAGCGTTGACTGCCTCGTTGGTTTAATAGTTAATAGCGTTGACTGCCTCGTTGGTATAATAGTAAATGGCGTTGACTGTCTCGTCAGTCTAAAAGTTACTAGCGTTGACTGCCTCGTTGGTATAAAAGTAAATGGCGTTGACTGTCTCGTCAGTCTAAAAGTTACTAGCGTTGACTGCCTCGTTGGTATAATAGTTAATAGCGTTGAAGCCTTGTAGTTATTAATGTTGACTGCCTCGTCGGTCTAGTAGTTATTATTGTTGACTGCCTCGTCGGTCTTGTAATTATTAACGTTGACTGCTTCGTCGGTCTAGCAGTTATTATTGTTGACTGCCTCGTCGGTCTAGCAGCTATTAGCGTTAACTGCCTGGTCGGACTAATAGTTACTAGCGTTGACCACCTCGTCGGTCTAGAAGTTACTAGCGTTGACTACCTCGTTGGTCTAATAGTTACTAGCGTTGACTGCCTCGTTGGTCTATTAGTTACTAGCGTTGACTGCCTCGTTGATCTAATAGTTACTAGCGTTGACTGCCTCGTTGGTCTAGCAGCTATTAGCGTTAACTGCCTGGTCGGACTAATAGTTACTAGCTTTGATTGCCTCGTCGGCCTTGTAGTTAAAAGCGTTGACTACCTCGTTGGTTTAATAGTTAATAGCGTTGACTGCCTCGTTGGTATAATAATTAATATCGCTGACTGCCTCGTTGGTCTAGTAGTTATAAGTGTTGACTGCCTCGTCGGTCTAGCAGTTACTAGCGCTGTCTGCCCCGTCAGTCTAGTAGTTAATAGCGTTGACTGCATCGTCGGATTAATAGTTACTTGCTTTGATTGCCTCGTCGGTCTTGTAGTTAAAAGCGTTGACTACCTCGTTGGTCTAATAGTTACTAGCGTTGACTGCCTCGTTGGTCTAATAGTTAGTAGCGTTGACTGCCTCGTCGGTCTTGTAGTTATTAATGTTGACTGCCTCGTCGGTCTAGTAGTTATAATTGTTGACTGCCTCGTCGGTCTAGCAGCTATTAGCGTTGACTGCCTGGTCGGACTAGTAGTAACTAGTGTTGACTGCCTCGTCGGTATAGCAGTTATTAGCGTTGACCACCTCGTCGGTCTTGCAGTTATTAGCGTTGACTGCCTCGTCGATCTAATAGTTACTAGCGTGGACCGCCTCGTCGGTCTAGCAGTTATTAGCGTTGACTGCCCCGTTGGTCTAGAAGTTACTTGCGTTGACTGCCTCGTCAGTCTAATAGTTACTAGTGTTGACTGCCTCTTCGGTCTAGCAGTTACTAACGCTGACTGCCTCGTCGGTCTTGTAGTTATTAGTGTTGACTGCTTCGTCGGTCTAGAAGTTACTGGCGTTGACTACCTCGTTGGTCTAATAGTTACTAGCGTTGACTGCCTCGTTGGTCTAATAGTTACTAGCGTTGACTGCCTCGTTGGTCTAATAGTTACTAGCGTTGACTACCTCGTTGGTCTAATAGTTACTAGCGTTGACTGCCTCGTTGGTCTAATAGTTAGTAGCGTTGACTGCCTCGTCGGTCTTGTAGTTATTAATGTTGACTGCCTCGTCGGTCTAGTAGTTATTATTGTTGACTGCCTCGTCGGTCTTGTAATTATTAACGTTGACTGCTTCGTCGGTCTAGCAGTTATTATTGTTGACTGCCTCGTCGGTCTAGCAGCTATTAGCGTTAACTGCCTGGTCGGACTAATAGTTACTAGCGTTGACCACCTCGTCGGTCTAGAAGTTACTAGCGTTGACTACCTCGTTGGTCTAATAGTTACTAGCGTTGACTGCCTCGTTGGTCTATTAGTTACTAGCGTTGACTGCCTCGTTGATCTAATAGTTACTAGCGTTGACTGCCTCGTTGGTCTAGCAGCTATTAGCGTTAATTGCCTGGTCGGACTAATAGTTACTAGCGTTGACTGCCTCGTTGGTATAATAATTAATAGCGTTGACTGCCTCGTCGTTCTAATAGTTGCTAGCGTTGACTGCCTCGTCGGTCTAAAAGTTACTAGTGTTGACCACCTCGTCGGTCTTATACTTACAAGCGTTGACTGCCTTGGCGGTCTAAGAGTTACTAGCGTTGACTGCCTCGTTGGTATGATACTTAATAGCGTTGACCGCCACGTGGGTCTAGCAGTTATAAGTGTTGACTACCTCGTCAGTCTAATAGTTACTAGCGTTGACTGCCTTGTTGGTATAATAGTTAGTAGCGTTGACTGCCTCGTTGGTATAATAGTTAATATCGTTGACTGCTTCGTCGGTCTAGTAGTTATTAGCGTTGACTGCCTCGTCGGTCTAACAGTTACTAGCGTTGACCGCCACGTCGGTGTAGTAGTGATTAACGTTGACCACCTCGTCGGACTTGCAGTTATTAGCGTTGACTGCCTCGTCGGTCTAATAGTTACTAGCGTTGACTGCCTCGTCGGTCTAATAGTTACCTACGCTGACCGCCTCGTTAGTCTAATACTTACTTGCGTTGACTGCTTCGTCGGTCTAATAGTTACTAGCGTTGACCGCCTCGTCGGTCTAGCAGTTATTAGCGTTGACCGCCTCGTTGGTCTAATACTTACTTGCGTTGACTGCCTCGTCGGTCTAATAGATACTAGCGTTGACTGCCTCGTCGGTCTAGCAGTTACTAGCGTTGAATACCTCGTCGGTCTAGCAGTTACTAGCGTTGACTGCCTCGTCGGTATAGCAGTTATTTGCGTTGAACACCTCATCGGTCTTGCAGTTATTAGCGTTGACTGCCTCGTCGGTCTAATAGATACTAGCGTGGACCGCCTCGTCGGTCTAGCAGTTATTAGCGTTGACTGCCTCGTCGGTCTAATAGTTACTAGCGTTGACCGCCACGTCGGTCTAGCAGTTATTAGTGTTGACTGCCTCGTCGGTCTAATAGTTACTAGCGTTGACCGCCACGTCGGTGTAGTAGTGATTAACGTTGACCACCTCGTCGGTCTTGCAGTTATTAGCGTTGACTGCCTCGTCGGTCTAATAGTTACAAAAATTAATGAAAAATAGCCCCAACTATAGAATCGCAACAATTTATAATAAATGACCGAATTACATACAAGATGACGAGAATATAAGTTATTAGCGTTGACTGCCTCGTTGGTATAATAGTTAATAGCGTTTACTGCCTCGTTGGTATAATAATTAATAGCGTTGACTGCCTCGTCGTTCTAATAGTTGCTAGCGTTGACTGCCTCGTTGGTCTAAAAGGTACTAGTGTTGACCACCTCGTCGGTCTTATACTTACAAGCGTTGACTGCCTTGGCGGTCTAAGAGTTACTAGCGTTGACTGCCTCGTTGGTATGATACTTAATAGCGTTGACCGCCACGTGGGTCTAGCAGTTATAAGTGTTGACTACCTCGTCAGTCTAATAGTTACTAGCGTTGACTGCCTTGTTGGTATAATAGTTAGTAGCGTTGACTGCCTCGTTGGTATAATAGTTAATAGCGTTGAGCGCCACGTCGGTGTAGTAGTGATTAACGTTGACCACCTCGTCGGTCTTGCAGTTATTAGCATTGACTGCCTCGTCGGTCTATTAGTAACTAGCGTTGACCGCCTCGTCGGTCTAGCAGTTATTAGCGTTGACTGCCTGGTCGGTCTAATAGTTACTAGCGTTGACTGCCTCGTCGGTCTAATAGTTACCTACGCTGACCGCCTCGTTGGTCTAATACTTACTTGCGTTGACTGCTTCGTCGGTCTAATAGTTACTAGCGTTGACCGCCTCGTCGGTCTAGCAGTTATTAGCGTTGACTGCCTCGTCGGTCTAATAGTTACTAGTGTTGACTGCCTCGTCGGTCTAATAGTTACCTACGCTGACCGCCTCGTTGGTCTAATACTTACTTGCGTTGACTGCCTCGTCGGTCTAATAGATACTAGCGTTGACTGCCTCGTCGGTCTAGCAGTTACTAGCGTTGACTACCTCGTCGGTCTAGCAGTTACTAGCGTTAACTGCCTCGTCGGTATAGCAGTTATTTGCGTTGAACACCTCATCGGTCTTGCAGTTATTAGCGTTGACTGCCTCGTCGGTCTAATAGATACTAGCGTGGACCGCCTCGTCGGTCTAGCAGTTATTAGCGTTGACTGCCTCGTCGGTCTAATAGTTACTAGCGTTGACCGCCGCGTCGGTCTAATAGTTACTAGCGTTGACCGCCACGTCGGTCTAGCAGTTATTAGTGTTGACTGCCTCGTAGGTCTAATAGTTACTAGCATTGACTGCCTCGTTGGTATAATAGTTAATATCGTTGACTGCCTCGTTGGTATAATAGTTAATAGCGTTGACTGCCTCGTCGGTCTAGTAGTTATAGGCGTTGACTGCCTCGTCAGACTAATAGTTACTAGCTTTGATTGCCTCGTCGGTCTAAAAGTTACAAGCATTGACTGCCTCGTTGGTATAAAAGTTAATAGCGTTCACTGCCTCGTCGGTGTAGCAGTAACTAGCGTTGACTGCCTCGTCGGTCTAATAGTTACTAGCGTTGACTGCCTCGTCGGTCTAATAGTTACTAGCGTTGACTGCCTCGTCGGTCTAATAGTTACTAGCGGTGACTGCCTCGTTGGTACAATAGTAAATAGCGTTGACTGCCTCGTTGGTCTAGTAGTTATTAGCGTTGACTACCTCGATGGTTTCGTAGTTAATAGCGTTGACTGCCTCGTCGGTCTTGCAGTTATTAGCGTTGACTGCCTAGTCGGTCTAATAGTTACTAGCGTGGACCGCCTCGTCGGTCTAGCAGTTATAAGCGTTGACTGCCTCGTCAGTGTAGCAGTTACTAGCGTTGACCGCCACGTTGGTCTAGCAGTTATTAGTGTTGACTGCCTCGTCGGTCTAATAGTTACTAGCATTGACTGCCTCGTTGGTATAATAGTTAATATCGTTGACTGCCTCGTTGGTATAATAGTTAATAGCGTTGACTGCCTCGTCGGTCTAGTAGTTATAGGCGTTGGCTGCCTCGTCGGACTAATAGTTACTAGCTTTGATTGCCACGTCGGTCTAATAGTTACAAGCGTTGACTGCCTCGTTGGTATAAAAGTTAATTGCGTTGACTGCCTCGTCGGTGTAGCAGTTACTAGCGTTGACTGCCTCGTCGGTCTAATAGTTACTAGCGTTGACTGCCTCGTCGGTCTAATAGTTACTAGCGTTGACTGCCTCGTTGGTACAATAGTAAATAGCGTTGACTGCCTCGTTGGTCTAGTAGTTATTAGCGTTGACTACCTCGTTGGTTTCGTAGTTAATAGCGTTGACTGCCTCGTCGGTCTAGTAGTTATTAGCGTTGACTACCTCGTCGGTATAGCAGTTATTAGCGTTGACCACCTCGTCGGTCTTGCAGTTATAAGCGTTGACTGCCTCGTGGGTCTAATAGTTAGATCTAGATTATAGTTTTGATTGTAAACCTTCAAATAAATGCTCTGTACTGCCGTTAGTTATTAAGTAGTAACATTTATTGAAATCTCTTTGACAAGTTTCTTCGGCAATATGTAAAATATAGTTGTTTTTGTTGTTGCTAATTATGCAGATTTTTTTCCCATTTTTTCTTGGTGATGTTGTTTTTCGAGTTTTTGTAACTTTTCTTGGTTTTCTAAGTTTGTTCCTTGAACTGCAAAAAGAGAGTCTTGTGATTTAAGGGTTGTTTGCGTTTGTTTATGTATCATATTTTGGTTTGAAGTCTTGGGCGTCTCCACCTTCTCCAGGATTTTTATTGGAGTCTTAGGTGTGGAAATTCTTGATTTGTTTCGTAACTTTTTTATTCATTCTCTGTAATTAATTTTTCATTGGAATGCTTGAGATTTCAGTTTTCTAAAGATAGTATTTCAATATCTTGATGTGCGGTGCTTAGTTCAAGTGTCAATTTGCTGATTTGTTGTTTGAGATTATTCATGTGTTCCTTATAGGTTTCATCTGTAGATATGTTAGGTAAACTTGTCATGCTATCGCTGTCCACTATGGAACGGGACAATTGTTCATTTTGCGTGTTAGGATCTGAACTTGTACGTCCCCTACGAAAAGTAATATTGTCAAGAAAGTTCATTTTCAATGTAAAGGAGAAACAAAAATTAATTAGTGGTTAACTTGGATTTGAAGTCAGGGCTTCCCGTTTATATCAACAGACCTAACGTGTTAGTGTTTATTAGCCAAAAGTTCCTAATTAGACTTGTCGAAATTCTCTTCGTTGAGTTTTACACTTGTTTGCATACAGCTGCCGTCCTCAATCGAAATGTTCTTCAATGAGTTAATGAAGATTGTTTTCAATGCGATAGCGTAGCGGTCGTTAGCGGTACCACGCCATTTAACTAGATGGCGCTTTTTCTAGAACTGGGACAGGGTGATTGGCAAATTTTGAACTAGGAATTCGTTGATATTGTAAAGTTATAGTTTTTAGGTTTTTAGTATTTAGTCACTCGAATGGAAAAACAATTGGTTAATTACACCGCGCTGATTGTTTTTATGTTTTTAATGCAAGTTTATCACTGTCTATTTCAACGTAAGCCATGTTTTGTTATCACTTGTAAAAACTGCTTTTACACATTTCACACTAAGAGTTTTGTCCTGATAACACTATTACTACTATATAGCACCAATTTTAGCAGTTTTTATTGTTTTTTATCCACTGAACTGAGCAGATGTTTTGCGTGGCAGTGGCGCCATCTCCTCTGTAATTTCTCGTCTAGTGTGATTCCTAGGAAAACAGTTTGATTCATAAATTCCAGTTTTTCTCCATTCAATATAATGTCAAGTGCGCTACTTCTAACATTAGGTAATTTAAATCTAGTGCATTTTTTTTTATTTAGTGCCAAATTATTTACCGTAAACCAATCTTGGACTTGCAGAAGAGAGCTATTCACGTTGTCAAGATTTTATGACCGTCGGTTTATTTTAAAGATTAATGATGTGTCATCCGCAAATAACACCATCTTTGGTTGATTTTGAATTAATTGGGGTAAATCATTAATGTAAACTAAAAAGCGGAATAGACCCAATATCAAACCTAGAGGAACGCCCATTGGCATTTCAGACCCTAACGAGCTTACGCCGTTTACCTCAACTACAACCTTTCTATCTTTCAGGTATGATCTAAGTAAATCAAGAGCTGTATTCCTAATCCCATAGTGCTCTAGTTTCAGCGGTGTTTCATAGTCTACACAATCGAACGCCTTCGAAAGGTCGCAAAAGATTCCAATGGCATCTTATGCTTCTTCCCAGGCATTAAAAATGTTCTTTATTAGGGTGACACCGGCATCAGTGGTACAACGCCCTTTGGTAAAACCGTACTGCTGTTCATGAAAGATAAGAGGTTTTTTATTAAAGTGACGTAACATTTGATTGAGCATCAACTTTTCAAACACCTTACTAGGAACTGGTAGAATTGACGTAGGCCTATAATTATTGAGTTCTTTACTATCACCGGATTTGAAAAATGGAACTACTTTACTGTGTTTCATGAGATCTGGAAAGACTCCTTGGTGTATACTGGTGTTAAATATGTAAGCTAAATAGGGCGCAATGGTTTCGATAATAAATCTACAGACTTTTACAGACATTCCCCAGAGATCTTCGCAAGCTGAGCGATCCCCTTCCAACCTAACCTGTTTGAGTTGGGGTAGCCCAAGTCCTGACACTACATGTTATATGAGTTAAAAGGCAATGAGAATTTAGGATGCAAGAGTGAGCAAAGCGAGCTCGGGACTTGGGGCACCCCGAATCGAACAGTAAGTTAAGGCGGTGCTTTTTTTAAACCACACAGAAACAGGAGCCCTGCGAAGCGAGGCTCCGTCGACAAAGATTAATTTAAAAAGAATGACCTTGGCCTTAGAGTTTTATATTGACCTTGAAAATGTCCATAACCTGTGTCTGTCTATTTATACTCTTCTTCCATTTATGTTTTAACAGAAAATTACAAACAAACTAAATAAAAACTCTGATTGGATTACTAAAGGTAGATTATAAAGAAATCATGTGCAACAAAGCGAACATTGCGATTTATGTATTATAAATTCAAAACATCAGGTTATAAAATTTATTACAGAAAATACAACAAACAATTAAAAAAAAACTATCTTTGCCGCACAAAAACTATTCAATGTAAAATATATTAAAAAATCAAAGAACATTTGTAAAGCATCTTGGTCATAAATAAAAATAATACAATGACATATTCAAATAATGATAAAATAATTATCACAAAAATAAAATGTTATAATACGACTTTGACGAAAACTATTGACATTTCCAATGCGTTTAATAATTATTTCATCGATATGACCGCCGGTATAAATAAAACAATATCGACGATGGGATATCGCCATTTAATTTACCACTCAATGCCAGTTTCTTAATTTATCCAGTTAGTGATGATGAAACATTTAAAACGATACAATCTTTAAATAACACTTCTTCTGTGGGATATGATGAGATCCCGACACATGTCTTAAAATACACTGCAGATTTGATTACACCAATATTAACGTACCTTATTAATATTTTTTTTCTCCGAGGGCACCTTCCCGGATAAGTTAAAAACCTCCGTTATTAAACCGATTTTAAAAAAAGGTGACGAAACGGATATAAACAATTATAGGCCAATCGCCTTAATACCAGTTTTATCTAAGGTATTTGAGAAGATAATGCATTCTCGTATGTCCCAATTACGTAAATATACGTAGCACGTAAATGTGCAGAAGACAATTATATTAACTCCATTGATTATGAACGCACCTAGGAGCGCCACCGACTAACTAGTTAATTAAGCACATAGATAGTAGGTCAACTTTTACATATAATTTATTTTATGGCCAAATAGCTAATCTGTGATCTAGATGGGTTTTCCGTGTCTGATGCTAAAACATCTGTAAACATCTGCAATGTTGAGGAATGCAAAAACATACTCTATACTGGGGATAAAACATTGACTTTACTTACACAAAATATACGCAGTATAACCCGAAATTTTAACGGTTTCCAAGTGTTTTTATAAGATCTTGATATATACTGCGACATTATCGTTCTAACAGAATGTTGGTTATCGAAACAAACGGCCAATATACCATCTCTCGGTGGCTTTAATCTTCACAAGAGCGATAGAACATTCAACCAGAATGATGGCATAGTGGTTTATATTAAAAATAATTTAAGAACATTAGTAGATGAACCCCATTTTCTAGACTGCAATTGCTTAGTAATTAAAATTATTCCCGATACAGTAATTATGGCTATTTATAGGCCTCCATCCCAAAGTATTGATAGATTTTTGGATTCGCTTAACAGTAACTTAGAAAAGCTATCTTCGTTTAAAAATATCGTACTGGTAGGTGATATCAACATAAACATCGCTGCCGAAAAAATCGATACTCATTCACATATTTACCTCAATATTTGCTCATTTCATGGACTATTACCAGCTCATTATCATCCAACACACCAGAGCGGCTCTTATCTAGACCATATCCTTTTAAAATCGAAAAGTTCATCAAAAACATTGGTTACTAATTCGTCACTTACCGATCGTCAAGCTGTTTTACTAATATTACAAATATCTTCACCTAGAAATAACTGCATGCGCAGCGTTACTAAACTCAATATGACGAGTCTTGAAACTGACTTTCGCGGTATTAATTTTGACCCAGTTTACAATTCACATGATCCAAATATGTCTTCTACAACATTTTCTCGATTTGTTACAATCTACGATAAGGAAAAATACATTGACTAAAGTGATACCTAGAAAGTATAGTAATATTAAACCATGGATTACGCCTGGACTTGTTCGCTGTATCAGGCATAGAGATAAACTTCACCGAAAATAAAAAAATGCACCGGATAACGAACTACTATCAATTACTTACAAAAGATATAGGAATTTCTATAATAATCTGTTGAAAAAGCTAAAAAACCAATATGATCGAAGTCAACTACAGAAAGCAGGTAAAAACAGTAAACTTATATGGAAATTCTTAAAAGCCAACACTATTAGGTCAAAAAATCCCGAACCCGTGCTTGATCTTTTATCTTCTGAGCTAAGGCCTACCGAAGCAGCAAATAAAGCGAACAACTTCTTCATTAATGTAGGAAAAAACTTAGCAGAAAAAACCTTATTATCTAATAGATGTTTTTCCCTTCAAAGCCAAACTAAGACACATACAACACGAAACTCTATGCTCTTATTAGATACTGATGTTAATGAGGTAGTAAGTATAATAGATGGATTAAAGGAAATTTGTGCCATAGCATGTGACGACATATCTAATAGCATACTCAAAAGATTTAAATACGTCATTGCCCCTCCCTTGACTTACATTTTTCATTTATGTTTAACAAGAGGACTATTTCCTAAATTGCTTAAAAAAGCCATAGTCACCCCCGTGTTTAAAGCTGGAGACAAAAATTAAATAATTACAGGCCAATCTCAGTTTTAACAGGCCTCTCAAAGATTTTGGAAAAAAATATAAACAGTAGATTAGTAAAATATCTTGAAAGTAATAAATTACTCTCTGATCATCAATTTGGTTTTAGGCCTAAAAGATCAACAAGCCAAGCTGTTCACCATATGACAAATTTTATAAGCACAAACCTGGATAACGGTATGCACACCATAGGGATATTTTTAGACCTTGCCAAGGCTTTTGACACAATTTCTTGTTCCTTGCTTTTGCACAAGCTGGAAATGCTGGGAATACGGGGAGTACAATAACAACTATTATCTGATTACCTTAGCGACCGCCATCAGTGTGTAAAAATAGGTCAATACATGAATTCTGAACTTAAGCATACCTGTTATGGAATCCCACAAGGCAGTATTTTGGGTCCTACTTTGTTTTTAATTTATATAAATGATCTCTGAAACTTGACACTTCAAAAAGGTGTAATTATGTCATATGTGGATGACACAGCTCTTCCGTTCGCAGTTAAATCAAAGGCCGAAGTCTATGAGGTAGCACAGAATGGTTTTAACACTGTGTTTAATTGGCTTCATAAAAATCTCTTAACATTAAATACAGATAAAACCAAGTACCTATTATTTACAATGAGAAACACTCATCCAACGCTTACTAATCTAAACATTCAAGCGCATAACAATTGTAATTTACATTATGCTGACATTGCATGAACTTGTCCCACTTTAGCCAAAACCGACCATTACAAATATCTAGGCGTCACAATTGACACAAATCTGAATTTCCGCAAACACATCGATCTATTATGCACCAGAGTACGTAAACTTATACACATTTTTTTAAATTTACGTAGCATTGCCGACTTTAAATTAATAAGACAGGTTTATTTTGTGTCAATCTATTATTACCTACTGCATAACGTCCTGGGGTGGTGCCGCTAAATCAATTTTACTGCACCTCGAACGCGCCCAAAGAGCAGTTTTAAAGGTTGCTACTTTTCGTCTATTTAGATTTCCTACACAACAGCTCTATATGGCATGTAAGGTGCTAACAGTACGTCAATTATTTGTTTTGAATGTAGTGTTATTACAATATACTGAACTCTATTTTAATCCCGTACCCTCAGATAGGAGAAGAAAAGATTTGGTTTGTGCTTACTCTCAGACTAAACATGCTTTTACTAATAGATTTTATTTATTTCTAGGACCCTACTTGTATAACCAGTTTAACAGAGTGCTAAAGATTTATAGTTTAAGTTATAATAGGTGTAACTTACTTGTACAAGAATATTTGGCAAAACTCAATTATGCAGACACGGAAAAACTACTAGAAATTTTAAAATAAAATTTCTATCTACCTACTCTAATATAAGTCTCTTCCTTTACCAAATTTAGAATACTTTATTTATTTTAATGCTATTCGTTAATTTATTTAAACATAATATATCTTACATAATCTAGTTTTGAAATAATATACCAAATAGTTTATGTTTAAGTAATTGAAAATATTATGTCTCCTTTTTAATTTAGCCTCTAATAAACTGTATTGATGTCTTCTATATAAATGTTTGATGTAAATTGATGGCCTGAAACACAGGTTTTCATAAACCTAGATCAGGCAGGTCTACATTACAGTTAGAATAAAATTTTCCTCGATTGTAATTAATGTAAATCATAATTTTACTTTATACTTGAATCATTTTTTTATTTATTTATTTAATTCTTGACTAAACATAAAATACTAAAAACCGAACAAAATGGATTCCAAAAAGGTAAATCGACAACTTTAGCAGCTTTCAAATTACTGTCAAAAATCAATGAAAATGTAGATAAAGAAAGAAAAATAGGTTTATTTGTCACAGAGACACGTGCATACATAAAAGACAAGAGTAAACGAAAACAACAAAAAGTACATAATAAATCACGAGCGTAAAACAGAAATTAGTCGGCAGCTGCACGACATAACTGTGACAAGAAGGCTTCCACTCAGCATGATGCAGTGCTATGGGGAACCCACAGCACAGCGCTGATATTCAGTGGTCACCCGAAAAAAAAAAACAAGAAAAGACGTACGGAAATCAAGTCAGGTACAGTGATTTATTTATCACATAGGCAGGTAGTAAAATAAAATAAAATAAACAGTGCTTAGAATAAAAGACAAATTAAATACACAACGAGATATAAAAATAAATATTATTAAAAATCATAAAAAATTATCCGCAGGCATCACTGTGCATAAATAATATCGATATTTAACTATAACACATTATTACAAAACAAGGATATACAAGTGTTTTGTCTCACGAATTTGAATAAACATACACGTACCTGCACTGTGTTTTTCGACATGAGCAAGGCCTTAGATTTTGTTGACCACGATACTCTGCTCACTAAATGTGAACTGTACGGTTTTCGCGGCCTAGCATTGAAGTGGCTGCAAAGCTTTTTTTCAAATAGGACTCAATATACAGCGATTTCCAAAATTAATTCAAATAAAGAAGAAGTATTATGTAATTCTAACATTAGGAGCAACAATACAGGAGTTCCGCAAGGTAGTGTTACAGGGTCGTTATTTACACCAAATGTGACTAGGCATTTCTACTCACTTTTTACTGATGATATTGCGGTGCTTATCACGGAGAAGAAAATGCTTAATTATAATACAGAGATTAATGACGCGGTTAATGCTATCATAACATGGCTAAATAATAATAATTTAAAAGTGAACTTAAGTAAAACCTCCTTCGTTCAGTTCTACAATAGGAAAGCAAATTCTGATCGAATAATAACTTATTCCGATCAGAAAATTAACGAAGCACCCGAAGCCATTTTTCTCGGTATAACAGTGGACAGCGGCTGCACATGGAAAACTCACTGCTTAAAGGTTACAAAAAAGATTAATCGTTTCGCTTTTGCCTTGTGGAGACTTTGTAAAATAGTTAACCTCAAAACAGCACTCTTAGCGTATCATGGTTACGTAGCTTCTAACATTAGATACGGTATTGTGCTATGGGGGAATTCTGTTCTTATAAATAGGGTATTTATAGCCCAAAAACAATGTATCCGTGCTCTTTGTGATGTGCCACCATTGACTTCATGTAAACCTCTTTTCAAAGATTTATAATATTAACTGTTCCCGGTATGTGCATATTTGAATGCTGTAAATTTTTAAAATGCACTCCGAATTATTTCAACGTCTTGGAGACACTGTTACGTTTTATACAAGATATCCTGATAGGCTAATTATTCCTCCAATGAAAAGACACTTATATCACAGAAGTTGCTTTCCAATGGTTATAAGGATATATAATAAATTACCAAAATCATATAGGGTAATGCCAATAAAACATTTTAAAACAGCAGTATTCAAATGGCTCATAGAAAAATCTTTCTATTCTGTGAATGAGTACCAAAATGTTAAAGATTTACATTGACATTTTACTATTATAATTTGAAAAATGATTGACATTTTTATTAAAATAACTATGATCTATGTTCCAATTTTATTAGCTTCTTATTTAATTTATGTAATTTTGAATGCTAGTTTTAGCGAATTGTTTTAGAACTTGTTAAAAAACCCGACCATCTGTATGTACTACAATTCTTGCAAATAAAAATTTCCTTTCATTTCATTTCATTTCTGAGAGCTTGTTACGAGATAATATTCCAAGATTTCAGTATTTTTTGGTTTGACTTTGACTTTTGGGGTGTTTGTGTTGTTATTGTTATTGAATACAGTTGAGGAGCTGTCATTACAAAATGTATTAGAAGAGTTTTCAGAAGTGTTTAAGCCAGGATTGGGAGTAATCAAAGGGGAGGAAGTAGAAAAAGAGGTTGATAATAATGTAAAACCCATATTTATGAAACTCCATTCCACGTTCTCTTAAAGATAAAGTTGACCAAGAGTTACAAAAATAAGAAAAGGAAGGTGTAATTGTAAAAACAGAGAACTCCAAGAGGGGTACTCCGCTAGTTCCAGTTGTTAAAGAAAATGGAAAGCTTAGGTTGTGTACTAATTATAACATAACTGCGAACAAACATTTAAAAGATGTAAACCATGTAAATCCCTTGCCAAGAATTGAGGATATTTTTACAGCATTACAGAGGGGAGAAAAGTTTACAAAGCTTGATTTGAGGAATGCCTTCAATCAATTATTAATAGATAATGAAACAGGACAATTACTGGCGTGGTCAACTCCTACAGGTATTTACAGATTAACTAGGTTACTCTATGGTACTAGGCGCTGAAATATTGCTTCGGCAATATTTTACTATTAGAATTCCGTGTTTAACCCTAAGCAAACAAACCACCATTTTGTAAGCCACCAAGGAGGTCGGATTAATTTGAGAGTAAAAGGTATTTATACAGCCATGAAGACATTTTCATTTAATTAATTACTTAAGACACTTCAAAATACTACTAAATAAATCGTAACATTGATAGCACCTAACTTAAAGATCATACTTCCGCATTACTAAATTAGACAATTTCGAGCGGTCGTTGTTATTGACATCTTTAGCAAATTTTGAAACGCCGGAATGTGTATTTTTTCATTTCCACTCCTGAACACCCATTACAGCTGTCCCTCGGGGCCCACGACTGAGGGTTGCGATCATAGATATATGTTTTTGATATGTCTATGGTTGCGGCTCTGTAGCTATAAATAACACGGATGAGCACATCCGTGTTGTTTTCGTTGTTTCCATAAATACATCTTCAGTAGCTTGAATTTTGGTTGACGTAACTACGACCTACTTTTCGACTAATGAGGATGACAATGGTGGTGGTGAATGAGGTGGTGAAGTATGAGGAGCCAAACTACGAGACGACATGGCGATGGCTTCGGCTTTACTTCGTGTGTTTATAGTGCGATAAAGAGAAAATAAAATGCAGTGACAAAAATTAAAACTACGTAAGTATTTCGTTAAAATGAATGATGGACTTATGTACTAGTGGTTGGTGGAATTAAATAAAACTAAAGCTCATTGTAATAAAAATAATATAATGGGAAAATTATAACATAATAATATTATGTTATAATTTTATTATAATTATTATTAATTATTATTATATTTTTATTGCTTATGATATTATCATAAGCATTAATTGGAAACACAAAGCTAACCTTTTGACAGATACAAGAAAAAACAAAAGAAAAGACTAATAATCAAATAAAAATATAAAGTTTCCTAAAAAGTTTACAACTACCAATATGTATTTCCACAATAAATTTGTAAAACAAACGTTTTGTTAACTTTTATTTGTAATATTTGTGCAGTGTGCTCAGATAGGCCATAATCAATAATATCATTACTAGATTTTTGTTTAAAATTGAGGGGAAAATTGTCTAAGCAGGTTTTGCTGCTGTGTTGAGTGGGTTGATTTATTTCTAATTTGAGATTATAATTCAGTAAAAAATTCAAAATCGAACGTAGTTTTTTTTCTTTTGAGAACGTCAATATTGAAATCCCCACATAGTATTATTTTTGTTTGAGGCTTAGAGCATATTTCTTTTAATATTTTTTCTAGAGTTTCGTAAAATGTATTTAGATTACACGCTTTAGTGCGTACACGCG
Organism: Omphaloscelis lunosa; assembly: GCA_916610215.1. Taxonomy (NCBI): domain Eukaryota; kingdom Metazoa; phylum Arthropoda; class Insecta; order Lepidoptera; family Noctuidae; genus Omphaloscelis; species Omphaloscelis lunosa. Next base: position 2,158,148 of record OU744272.1, on the reverse strand, counting down.
GCACAAACAGTTTTTTTTTGCAGCGGTAATTTGATACCGCAACATTCGATAATGCTTGATAGCGGTCGTATAGAATGTTTTTTACTTCATTATAATCAATGTTATTTTTTTACAAGGATGCAAGCACCGCCTCGTTTCGTTGAGTGAGCATAGCATGCTGCTAGTTTATAATTAAATAACAATTTTTCTTGGCCATTCATATAAAATGTTCTCTGATACATAATATATCTATTTCAGTTTGCTTTTTTGAAAGTTTCTGAATATATATAGTTAGAATATCAGTTTTATTTACTAAGCCAGCTATATTTTGGTGCATTATGTGCATACTATTTACAAAGAATAAACTGACCACTTACATTATTCTCTAAGTTAATATCGTTTGTACAAGTGTCTTCGGTAGTCATATTTGATTGAAAAATATCGTGAATGTAATTTAAAACGTCTTTAAAAATTGTTACCATACCAGATGGTGATGTTGTTCTTCCAGTTTTTGTACCTTTTCTTGGTTTTCTAAGTTTGTGCCTTGAACTGCAAAAAGAGAGTCTTGTGATTTAAGGGTTGTTTGCGTTTGTTTATGTATCATATTTTGGTTTGAAGTCTTGGGCGTCTCCACCTTCTCCAGGATTTTTATTGGAGTCTTAGGTGTGGAAATTCTTGATTTGTTTCGTAACTTTTTTATTCATTCTCTGTAATTAATTTTTCATTGGAATGCTTGAGATTTCAGTTTTCTAAAGATAGTATTTCAATCTCTTGATGTGCGGTGCTTAGTTCAAGTGTCAATTTGCTGATTTGTTGTTTGAGATTATTGATGTGTTCCTTGTAGGTTTCATCTGTAGATATATTAGGTAAACTTGTCATGCAAAACGAACACGTTCTATGGAACGGGACAATTGTTCATTTTGCGTGTTAGGATCTGAACTTGTACGTCCCCTACGAAAAGTAATATTGTCAAGAAAGTTCATTTTCAATGTAAAGGAGAAACAAAAATTAATTAGTGGTTAACTTGGATTTGAAGTCAGGGCTTCCCGTTTATATCAACAGACCTAACGTGTTAGTGTTTACTATACAGCCAAAAGTTCCTAATTAGACTTGTCGAAATTCTCTTCGTTGAGTTTTACACTTGTTTGCATACAGCTGCCGTCCTCAATCGAAATGTTCTTCAATGAGTTAATGAAGATTGTTTTCAATGCGATAGCGTAGCGGTCGTTAGCGGTACCACGCCATTTAACTAGATGGCGCTTTTTCTAGAATTGGGACAGGGTGATTGGCAAATTTTGAACTAGGAATTCGTTGATATTGTAAAGTTATAGTTTTTAGGTTTTTAGTATTTAGTCACTCGAATGGAAAAACAATTGGTTAATTACACCGCGCTGATTGTTTTTATGTTTTTAATGCAAGTTTATCACTGTCTATTTCAACGTAAGCCATGTTTTGTTATCACTTGTAAAAACTGCTTTTACACATTTCACACAAGAGTTTCGTCCTGATAACACTATTACTACTATATAGCACCAATTTTAGCAGTTTTTATTGTTTTTTATTCACTAAACTGAGCAGATGTTTTGCGTGGCAGTGGCGCCATCTCCTCTGTAATTTCTCGTCTAGTGTGATTCCTAGGAAAACAGTTTGATTCATAAATTCCAGTTTTTCTCCATTCAATATAAGGTCAAGTTCGCTACTTCTAACATTAGGTAATTTAAATCTAGTGCATTTTTTTAAAATTTAGTTCCAAATTATTTACCGTAAACCAATCTTGGACTTGCAGAAGAGAGCTATTCACGTTGTCAAGATTTTATGACCGTCGGTTTATTTTAAAGATTAATGATGTGTCATCCGCAAATAACACCAGCTTTAGTTGATTTTGAATTAATTGGGGTAAATCATTAATGTAAACTAAAAAGCGGAATAGACCCAATATCAAACCTAGAGGAACGCCCATTGGCATTTCAGACCCTAACGAGCTTACGCCGTTTACCTCAACTTCAACCTTTCTATCTTTTAGGTATGATCTTAGTAAATCAAGAGCTGTATTCCTAATCCCATAGTGCTCTAGTTTCAGCGGTGTTTCATCGTCTACACAATCGAACGCCTTCGAAAGGTCGCAAAAGATTCCAATGGCATCTTATGCTTCTTCCCAGGCATTGAAAATATTCTTTATTAGGGTGACACCGGCATCAGTGGTACAACGCCCTTTGGTAAAACCGTACTGCTGTTCATGAAAGATAAGAGGTTTTTTATTAAAGTGACGTAACATTTGATTGAGCATCAACTTTTCAAACACCTTACTAGGAACTGGTAGAATTGACGCAGGCCTATAATTATTGAGTTCTTTACTATCACCGGATTTGAAGAATGGAACTACTTTACTGTATTTCATGAGATCTGGAAAGACTCCTTGGTCTATACTGGTGTTAAATATGTAAGCTAAATAGGGCGCAATGGTTTCGATAATAAATCTACAGACTTTTACAGACATTCCCCAGAGATCTTCGCGAGCTGAGCGATCCCCTTCCAACCTAACCTGTTTGAGTTGGGGTGGCCCAAGTCCTGACACTACATGTTATATGAGTTAAAAGGCAATGAGAATTTAGGATGCAAGAGTGAGCAAAGCGAGCTCGGGACTTGGGGCACCCCGAATCGAACAGGTTAAGTTAAGTCGGTGTTTTTTTTAAACCACACAGAAATAGGAGCCCTGCGAAGCGAGGCTCCGTCGACAAAGATTAATTTAAAAAGAATGACCTTGGCCTTATAGTTTTATATTGACCTTGAAAATGTCCATAACCTGTGTCTGTCTATTTATACTCTTCTTCAATTTATGTTTTCCGGTATGTGGAAAGAAAATTACAAACAAACTAAATAAAAACTCTGATTGGATTACTAAAGGTATAAAGAAATCATATGCAACAAAGCGAATATTGCGATTTATGTATTATAAATTCAAAACATCAGGTTATAAAATTTATTACAGACAAACAATTTAAAAAAAAAATATCTTTGCCGCACAAAAACTATTCAATGTAAAATATATAAAAAAATCAAAGAACATTTGTAAAGCATCTTGGACATTAATAAAAAATAATACAATGACATATTCAAATAATGAAAAAAAATTATCACAAAAATAAAATGTTATAATACGACTTTGACGAAAACTATTGACACTTCCAATGCATTTAATAATTATTTCATCGATATGACCGCCGGTATAAATAAAACAATATCGACGATGGGATATCGCCATTTAATTTACCACTCAATGCTAGTTTCTTAATTTATCCAGTTAGTGATGATGAAACATTTAAAACGATACAATCTTTAAATAATACTTCTTCTGTATACCTTATTAATATGTCTTTCTCCGAGGGCACCTTCCCGGATAAGTTAAAAACCTCCGTTATTAAACCGATTTTTAAAAAAGGTGACGAAACGGATAGAAACAATTATAGGCCAATCGCCTTAATACCAGTTTTATCTAAGGTATTTGAGAAGATAATGCATTCTCGTATGTCCCAATTCTTGACTAAACATAAAATACTAAAAACCGAACCAAATGGATTCCAAAAAGGCAAATCGACAACTTTAGCAGCTTTCAAATTACTGTAAAAAATCACTGAAAATGTAGATAAAGAAAGAAAGAAAGAAAAATAGGTTTATTTGTCACAGAGACACGTGCATACATAAAAGACAAGAGTAAACGAAAACAACAAAAAGTACATAATAAATCACGAGCGTAAAACAGAAATTAGTCGGCAGCTGCACGACATGACTGTGACAAGAAGGCTTCCACTCAGCATGATGCAGTGCTATGGGGAACCCACAGCACAGCGCTGATATTCAGTGGTCACCCAAAAAAAAAAAGAAGAAAAGACGTACGGAAATCAAGTCAGGTACAGTGATTTATTTATCACATAGGCAGGTAGTAAAATAAAATAAAATAAACAGTGCTTAGAATAAAAGACAAATACACAACGAGATATAAGAATAAATATTATTAAAAATCATAAAAAAATAATCCGCTGGTATCACTGTGCATAAATAATATCGATATTTAACTATAACACATTATTACAAAACAAGGATATACAAGTGTTTTGTCTCACGAATTTGAATAAACATACACGTACCTGCACTGTGTTTTTCGACATGAGCAAGGCCTTCGATTTTGTTGACCACGATACTCTACTCACTAAATGTGAACTGTACGGTTTTCGCGGCCTAGCATTGAAGTGGCTGCAAAGCTTTTTTTTAAATAGGACTCAATATACAGCGATTTCCGAAATTAATTCAAATAAAGAAGAAGTATTATGTAATTCTAACATTAGGAGCAACAATACAGGAGTTCCGCAAGGTAGTGTTACAGGGTCGTTATTTACACCAAATGTGACTAGGCATTTCTACTCACTTTTTACTGATGATATTGCGGTGCTTATCACGGAGAAGAAAATGCTTAATTATAATACAGAGATTAATGAAGCGGTTAATGCTATCATAACATGGCTTAATAATAATAATTTAAAAGTGAACTTAAGTAAAACCTCCTTCGTTCAGTTCTACAATAGGAAAGCAAATTCTGATCGAATAATAACTTATTCCGATCAGAAAATTAACGAAGCACCTGAAGCCATTTTTCTTGGTATAACAGTGGACAGCGGCTGCACATGGAAACCTCACTGCTTAAGGGCTACAAAAAAGATTAATCGTTTCGCTTTTGCCTTGTGGAGACTTTGTAAAATAGCTAACCTCAAAACAGCACTCTTAGCGTATCATGGTTACGTAGCTTCTAACATTAGATACGGCATTGTGCTATGGGGGAATTCTGTTCTTATAAATAGGGTATTTACAGCCCAAAAACAATGTATCCGTGCTCTTTGTGATGTGCCACCATTGACTTCATGTAAACCTCTTTTTAAAGATTTATAATATTAACTGTTCCCGGTATGTGCATATTTGACTACTGTAAATTTATTGAAATGCACTCCGAATTATTTCAACGTCTTGGAGACACTGTTACGTTTTATACAAGATATCCTGATAGGCTAATTATTCCTCCAATGAAAAGACACTTATATCACAGAAGTTGCTTTCCAATGGTTATAAGGATATATAATAAATTACCAAAATCATATAGGGAACTGCCAATAAAACATTTTAAAACAGCAGTATTCAAATGGCTCATAGAAAAATCTTTCTATTCTGTGAATGAGTACCAAAATGTTAAAGATTTACATTGACATTTTACTATTATAATTTGAAAAATTATTGACATTTTTATTAAAATTACTATGATCTATGTTCCAATTTTATTAGCTTCTTATTTAATTTATGTAATTTTGCATGCTAGTTTTAGCGAATTGTTTTAGAACTTGTTAAAAAACCCGACCATCTGTATGTACTACAATTCTTGCAAATAAAAATTTCATTTCATTTCATTTCATTTCTGAGAGCTTGTTACGAGATAATATTCCAAGATTTCAGTATTTTTTGGTTTGACCTTGACTTTTGGGGTGTTTGTGTTGTTATTGTTATTGAATACAGTTGAGGAGCTGTCATTACAAAATGTATTAGAAGAGTTTTCAGAAGTGTTTAAGCCAGGATTGGGAGTAATCAAAGGGGAGGAAGTAGAATTAGAGGTTGATAATAATGTAAAACCCATATTTATGAAACTCCATTCCACGTTATTTTAAAGATAAAGTTGACCAAGAGTTACAAAAATAAGAAAAGGAAGGTGTAATTGTAAAAACAGAGAACTCCAAGAGGGGTACTCCGCTAGTTCCAGTTGTTAAGGAAAATGGAAAGCTTAGGTTGTGTGCTAATTATAACATAACTGCGAACAAACATTTGAAAGATGTAAACCATGTAAATCCCTTGCCAAGAATTGAGGATATTTTTACAGCATTACAGAGGGGAGAAAAGTTTACAAAGCTTGATTTGAGGAATGCCTTCAATCAATTATTAATAGATAATGAAACAGGACAATTCCTACAGAACGTGGTCAACTCCTACAGGTTTTTACAGATTAACTAGGTTACTCTATGGTACTAGGCGCTGAAATATTGCTTCGGCAATATTTTACTATTAGAATTCCGTGTTTAACCCTAAGCAAACAAACCACCATTTTGTAAGCCACCAAGGAGATCGGATTAATTTGAAAATAAAAGGTATTTATACAGCCATGGAGACATTTTCATTTAATTAATTACTTAAGACACTTCAAAATACTACTAAATAAATCGTAACATTGATAGCACCTAACTTAAAGATCATACTTCCGCATCACTAAATTAGACAATTTCGAGCGGTCGTTGTTATTGACATCTTTAGCAAATTTTGAAACGCCGGAATGTGTATTTTTTCATTTCCACTCCTGAACACCCATTACAGCTGTCCCTCGGGGCCCACGACTGAGGGTTGCGATCATAGATATATGTTTTTGATATGTCTATGGTTGCGGCTCTGTAGCTATAAATAACACGGATGAGCACATCCGTGTTGTTTTCGTTGTTTCCATAAATACATCCTTCAGCAGCTTGAATTTTGGTTGACGTAACTACGACCTACTTTTCGACTAATGAGGATGAAAAAGGTGGTGGTGAATGAGGTGGTGAAGTATGAGGAGCCAAACTACGATACGACATGGCGATGGCTTCGGCTTTACTTCGTGTGTTTATAGTGCGATAAAGAGAAAATAAAATGCAGTGACAAAAATGAAAACTACGTAAGTATTTCGTTAAAATGAATGATGGACTTATGTACTAGTGGTTGGTGGAATTAAATAAAACTAAAGCTCATTGTAATAAAAATAATATAATGGGAAAATTATAACATAATATCATAAATATAAATTGGAAACACAAAGCTAACCTTTTGACAGATACAAGAAAAAACAAAAGAAAAGACTAATAATCAAATAAAAATATAAAAGTTTCCTAAAAAGTTTACAACTACCAATATGTATTTCCACAATAAATTTGTAAAACAAACTTGTATTTTTATATATTTCGCCAGAAGTACACAGAGCTTATGACTGGTCCGTGACGTCATCTTGAAGTGCTGGACATGTTAGTCCGCCTACCCCACCACCTCACCCGGCCCCACCACTATACCCGGCTCCACCACCCCATCCGGCCGTACCACCACATTCGGCCCCAACACCGCACCCTGCCCCACTACCGCACGCTCCCCCACCACTGCACGCGCCCCCACCACTGCACTCTCCCCCACCATCGCATCCGACTTCACCACCGCACCCGGCCCCAACACCGCAGCCCGCCCCACCACCGCACCCGACTTCACCACCGCACCCCATCCAATCACCGCACCCAACTCCACCACTGCATCCGGCCACAACACCACATCGTACTCTAACACCGCACTCTGCCCCACCACAGCACGCTCCCCCACTACCGTATGCGCCCCAACCACTACATCCTTCCTCACCCTCGCATCCGACTTCACCACCGCACCTGCCCCCAACACCGTACGCTGCCCCACCACTGCACCCGACTTCACCACCGCACCCGCTCCAATCACCACCCCCTCCTCCACCACCGCACCCGGCCACAACACCGCACCCTCCCCTATCACCACACCCGGCCCTACTACGGCATACGGCCCTATCTCCGGAACCGTAACCGCCCGAACAGGACGCGGACCGTCCTTGGAGAAGCTGTCCCTCGTCACACTCAGAAAGTTCAATTTGTTAGAGAGCACTGTTGAACTTAAGGACCGCGTAAATGGAACCTCGCCCAAGAGGGCAAGAACGAGGAAGTATTGCAGGAAGCTAGGTACCTTCATGTCTAGATAGTGTGGCGCTGCAAAACAACTAAAACAAACAGGCCAACGGAGGCCAACTTTGTTATGTAAGTGCGTGACAACTACGTCCGTATTTATAGGGCTACGTCGTAGACGATTAGGTAGAGAGATAATAGATTATTATTTTAATGTCTTTGACATATCTCGGGACCCTGGGTTTTTGGGACCTTTGGAATGCGTACGAGGGGCCGAAGCTATCTTGCAGAGGCCCCTTAGACATTTTTAAGTGTTCAACCGGAATATTCCGGTGTTTAGTAATATATTTATTATAAATAAATATTTATTATATTGATTATTGTTAAAAAAAATTATTATATAATATTTATTTAAATTTTTATCATCCTATGTCAATCATTATTATTAATTATTACTAACACTAGTTTATAAGTTCATACTGTACTAACAAATATGGATGTAATCGTAAGATGAATCTGAAATAAATGATTATTTATTTATGTATAGACTCGGAAAGTAAAATGCACACGAATTCAGTCTAATTTTCTAATGTGCGTGTATAATGATACCAATTGTTGAAAAATTCCCACATAATATAACTAACTTTTTGACGTGTTTGAAGTTTATATTATTATTTCTATAGTATTATTATTTTCATAAAATTTTATAATGAACGTTAGTGAACCAGTCTTTAGTCTTTGGTTTATTGAATTAATTATTTATTTGTTTGTTATATAAAAAAAATGTACGCCTCGTCAGGTAAAACATGTACGGACTTTTTACCTATTTAAGATTTTGCATGCTTTATTTTTATGTAAACGCATGTTTGACAAATAAATTATCTTTAACTTTATCTTCACATAAGAACTATTCATAATAATCACGATTTTAATAATTAATCAGTGCGTAACAATCAATATATACAATCAACGAAACAAACAATGATACCTACCGTTAATACCTAATTAGTACCAGACTAACCTTGAGAATATGATTATCTTTTTACGACTACAAATAAAGATCTCAAAACTAATAACTATTCCTAATTAGCAGCAGAAATCAATATACAATATAATATACTTGTCGTTTTATCTACAAATAAAGGGCTGAAAACGTAAACAAAAAAAAAAAAGGGTGGCAGGGATATCGACGCGAAAACTTTTACCATGGATTAAATTCAGCTCGACTTTCTAATGAGGGTTTTTAATTTTTGTTTATTATTCGAAACCCGTGTCTTTGCGTCTCGAGAACATGACGCACGTTCCTTTGTTTTATCTTTTTCCTTTTCTTCCGTATTTTTATTAGTAACAGATGCAGTAATGACTACCGCACTTGTTGCGATTCGTTTTTTTACAATTATTGTCTTTCTTGTCCTGCCGTATTTTTCAAGCAAAAGTTCTTCAAAATGTACTTTTATATCTGAGATAGTATTTATTTTAGCTTTTAACATCAATGTTGATTTTGCCACAAAAGGCCTAGTTTGTTCATCTGTGTTTGATAAAACAGGCATAAAAATCACATTATTTGCATTGATATTTTGATCAGCAATTTGCATGTTGCATTTTCGTAGCAATTTGAAGTACTTCGTTAAAAAGTCAATGCACAATTATTTCAGTGACTTCGGGGTTTTGAGTCTTAAATGCGCCTGCGGACGATAATGTTCAGAACTTTTTGCATCTTTGTATCTTTTGTAAGCAGCTGGATAGTATTTGCCTTCTGGTATCACATGAGAATCAAACGGGTGCATGCCAGCTTTTTTAAACCCACTTTTAATCAGATCTGCGCTCGTCTCTTGCAAAAGTTTGAGCAAAAACTTTTTGGCATTTTAAAACAACATTATGGCGCTGCCATTCAACTAATTTACGGTCCCATTTGGCTTTAAAGTATTTAAAAACTGCGACAGCAAGCGGCTGTAGTAGGTGAGAGCTGTGAGGAGGCAGCTTAAGTAACAACAGTAACATCATTTTTAATGGCCAATTCTATGACTTTTGCATCTACATGTGTGGAATGTCCGTCGTAAATTATTAACACAGGTCGTTCTTCACCTAGAGCTGGAATCAAAACTTTAACCAAGTAATTGTAAAAAAAATGTGTCTCCATCCAGCCTTTGGAACTAGCTGCATAAGAGAGCCCAAAATCGTAATTTTCGGTTGTGGCCATCCACTGATCCCAGATGTTCTTCCCTTTCCCTTTAAATACTAAGTATTAACGGTGACAACTTTTTGCCACTAGCACTTTTTTTTTCTGTAGGGCGTCTCATAGCTGACCTCTGAGGTCATGACTATTTAACCGGTCAATCCTGTGGTTGCCTTAAGCTGCTACACTCAAAGCCTCCAGCCAGGGGCATACAAACTAAGCTTAAAAGCTAGGTGAACGCTCGCTAAGGGCACCCCCTGTGGGGTGCGAGCCTCGGCTTAGGGCGTCACCGGGGGGAAGACATCAAAGATGGGACGGGCTGGATCAAAGTTTGATCATGATTATTGATCGGGGAATTTAAAGCTACGTGCACAGCTGCAATCACTGCTGGCACCTCGTTTTCGAGGGTCGGGGAAGAGTATCATTTACTCGGGGGCGCGGACGCGACCGCAAAGGACCTCGACGGCGAGGTCGGAATGACGGGAGGCGTCTGTATTTGTGTAGAGTACTTGTGGCCCTATTGTTCTCCTGGAGGTGGGTTATGTGGTCATCTGAGTCGGTGAGAATGTGCCTAGGACGGCGGGTACAGCTAATCCTACTTGGGACATAACTGGCGGCCTCGACAACTAGAGGGTTGCGATGTTTGACCGCGGAATCAAAGAAACGCTTTGCAAGGCGTTTTAAGAATTGGTGGATCGTGGGATTTTAAGGTCGAGATGGAGACTCTCGTTCCTAACATACCAGGGGGAGCCGGTGGCCCTACGGAGGAATCGGTTTTGGAGCGTTTGCATCCTATGGATATGGTGGGGTTTTGCATGAGCAAAGACGGCACCCGCATATGTCATGATGGGACGAATACACACTCTGTAGATTCGCAATTTGCACTTGAGTGACAACTTGCTACGTGCATTTAGGACGGAATGGAGCCTACCGAGAGCGAAACCGGCTCGCGAACGAACCTTCTTTATGTGCTCAGCGAAAGTGAGATGATGATCGAGGACAACACCTAGATATTTGGCTCGCTTCTCCCAAGGGATCTGCTTACCGAACATAGTCGGTCGGGGGTCGGGGGAGGGGGTCTCTATACCTTGTGCGCGGTTTCGAAAAGAGAACCGCTTGGCTTTTTTCGGGATTGACTTCAATGCGCCACTTTCTAAACCAGGCAGCGAGTCGATTGACTGAGCCTTGGAGAGTGTGGGCGATATTGTCGGGGGATCCACTAGCACTTACAGTCGTCAATACAGTTATATTTTCCTTACCAGTCTCACAAGTTGTTCTGGAATATGGCTTAATAATAGCGCCAACAACTTTCATCTTTGTTGGGTTAAGAGACAAAGATGTTTCATCCATATTCCAAATTAAATGAGGTCTGGAATAGGTTTAAAGCAAACAATTTATCGTCCAGTAGTTTGAAATACTCAAGGATTATAAATGGGTCGGTAATTTTTTGTCGTAGGTACGCTAAGGAAGATGACAAATCAAAAAGTCGTAGAAAAGAAAGTGAAACTTATATTTTTAGTTTTCAAATATTGAATGAATAAAAAATCTAAATTAAGAACAAACATAAGAATTTTCTATATCATTCGAATAAAAACAAAAAATCCCTTCAAACTACCCGTTTTCCCCCCATGGGGCGCCTAAAACGGGTACGGGCGTTTGGGTAAATTGGGTATGGGCTAATAATCGAGATTAATCCACATTACAGCGAAATTTTGATAATGAACTAATTCTATAATAATACTATTAAATATTCATTTTCATTGCAGTCTTCATTAGTAAACTTATTGTACTTTCTTGGATCATCATAAATCAACTTTAACATCTCAGTTATTAACTATAACACTAAATGCAGACAAGACAAATTACAATAAGTTTTCGATGCGCAAGCAAACATCAACAAGCACTACCTCGACATTATATGCTCATTATTGCACAATTCCTACAGATAACCAATGTGTTTGTCCCAACATTAAAATGACAAATATAACAAAATACCTTGGTGTTATAATAGATGAAACACTTTCGTTCAAACAACATATACAAGCTTTAAATAATAGAATTCGCAAGTTGATATTTGTTTTTAAAAAGTTACGCTATATTGCTGACCCAAAAATCGTTAGACAAGTTTAATTTGCTCTATGTCAATCAATTTTAACTTACTGTATTACCACATGGGGTGGAGCGGGTAAAACAATGTTACTAACCATCGAGAGAGCTCAAAGGGCAATTCTCAAAGTGTCTACTTTCCACCCTTTCCTTTTTCCTACTAACCTCCTTTACAAATATTGTGAAGTATTAACAGTTCGACAGCTATTTATAATGGGTATTGTATTAAAACAACACACAGCTCTACCTTACAGCACTGCATACACTAATAAAAGACGTAAACATATAGTTTGTCCACAAAATACATCAAAACGTGCTTTTGTATCCAAATTTTACTTGTACCTCGGCCCTCTTCTCTATAATAGATTAAACTCGAAAGCAAACATTTATTCCCTGAACTACACAAATTGTAAGAGAATTCTCTTCAAAGTATGTCTTATGAAGATACAGAGAATTTACTAACTGTATTAAAGTGAATACATGTACAAATTTCACCTAAGTTAAGTATTTATCGAATTTAGATACTAAGAGTTAAGGTACTCAACATATTATTAGTGATCTATTGTCAACCTACAGATTTATTTATTTTATAAGTCTATTTAAGCTCTTCTCGCCTGAAACACAGGATTACCTAGTTCAGGCACGTAAGTCTTAGTAATATAATTTACATTTAAGCAAAGCTGTACTAATTTTTATGCCTTGTAATTTTTGAATAAATATTTCCTTCCTTCCTTCCTTTATAAAATTAAAGTTATTCCTGATAGCCGTCCCAGTAATAGGAACTTCTACCAGAATATGTTGTGTTCGCGTATTTGAAGCCTTTCGATCGATATGATAAAGCTACAGAGTGATTATTTTTCTCGTGTAACGGGTTCGATTCCCGGTTCAACTATGTAATTATTTAAATATCTATGAATGCAGTTTAAATTGTTTTTTAAACTCAAATCAATCTTCTTTCAGTAAAATGTTGCATATGTAATATTCAAGGTACTTTCCCTCCATGTGGCATATCCGTAGGACGGCCTGTATATGTCACCGATCGCTAAAATTTTTCAACAAGTTCAAAATGGTTTCAACACATAAGATGCTCACATTGTCTTCTGAAAAATGATTTATTCGCATCAACTGACCCATGACGGGTTGCTGCGGGTTTTACTTTTTGCCTCATTTATATTTTTTTCAAATTATTGTCTCCTGGGTACGTGTGACGCTACTGGTTTCTGAAAATTGTGTTTTCGGTATCTAAAAAATTATCGTTCAACTACATTCTGAAAATCAGACGATTGCTATAAAACAGTAAGGCTTTTTTTACATATTTAAAAGTGCGGTCAGGTCAGATGGCGCGCGGAAAATTTTCTAAAATTAGGATTTTTGAATTTCAGAAAAAAAATAACTATCTTGAAATAAAAAAAACATGTTTTTTTTTTTAGGAAAAACCTTTTTTTTTTTTCATAAATTTTTACTATAATCGCACCAATAAAACCATTACGACCCTTCTTTTATTACATTAAGTAATATTTTTTTTTTATATAAAAAAAATTAAAATTTTTAACAAATCTGTCGATAAAATTAAGCATAAATTCATCATTTCGATATGTGCACATTATAAAAACTCACACTGTATAGAAAGCTATAAGAGTTGAAAAAGTAAATTGATTATTCATTATTGTGACGTTTTCCTTAAAACGATGGATGGATTGCGTGAAAGATGATATGGGTAGAAAGGATGTTACTACTGTGATGAAGGCTACAGATAAAGCATTCAAGAGTCAACACAGACACCTTATAAACTGGGTTAAGGGTGGGACGATGACACCCATCACCCACATCACATCCGCACTGCTCCGGCCGTAGCAGCAGTACGACATCAACCGTCAACAATGAGGATTGTCTACCGGTAGAAGACGTCAAAGTAATATCAAGCTTGTGTAAATATTGATGAGCGAACCTTAATCTGTTGAAACTGTGGTCAGTGGCTGGTCTTATGAAATTAATTACTTAACATAAACTTAGGACTAAAAAAAAAACAACATCTTGATTAATTTCTTTATTCCTCTTCTACAAAAACATGATTTAAATGCTAAGCTGGTAGTAAAATGTTATCCTGATACCTTGCCCATCCCAAATAACAAACAATTTTCATTACAACAACCATAGCCAACAACCGAGCATTCGGCGATCAACTACTACACAGCATAGACTACTATGCAATTACAGCAATGCTCTAGGATGCCACTTCGCCCGGATAAATTAGTTTTAGGCAAAATATTAACGGTATACGTTTTTCCTTCCCACATGCCGTGAACGTATTTTGCCCCTTAAGGTGACGATAACTGACGTTTATTGATGTTATACTGAAGATGACGTCTAAACGAGTTGTGTTAATGATTTGGAAAAATATGTGTTAAATTAGAGCATTATTTTAATATAGGCATATTTTGGATTATTTTTATATTACATAGTGAAATAAATTTGTAAAGTTATGTCTAACTCGGATAAAAAACTGAGAATCACGCAAAATCTATCAAGCGCATATTTCTGAAACTTCCACCATTTTAAAGATAATTTAATTATTAATCTTTTAGTATACGCGTTTTATTAAAATACTTTTTGTTTTATGTATAATAAATCAATAATGCGTCTAATTTGGGACAACGCTCCTTGATAGGCGAGTCCTATTACTGGCTGGACGTGCGACGTGTTGCGTGAGCTCAGTACAGAACACGCAAGCTAACTACTCAAGGTCACTGTCATATATCTGCGTCTTAATAATAATGTAACGCCCTCAGTTTAACTGACATTCATTTGAGACAGATTGATGTAACTTGGCAGTTCAGGACATACTTCAATTTTAAAAACGCCGTTAATTTTAATATGTTCACTATAATAAGAGTAAGACGCAATTTCACCAAACTTTGTTAATTAATAAATGTCCCGATAAGACATAAAAGTCCGTTAAAATCCTGTCCATTGGAGCGGAGCCTAATGATTTCAAAGGGAGGTATGTACTTAAGAAACATTCCATTATACGGACACAGAAGAGCTCATCTCTCCTTACATTCCTACCACACAAATTTTAATAGATTTTGAAACACCTATGGCAAATACATACAATAGCAGAGCCTAAGACGACGTACTGATCCAGCTTTTTATTATTTAGGTTGATTCCGGTTTACAATCAACCATCCTAGTCAGTTTGTTTTTTTTTTAAGTTATATTTTTGTTTCAGCTGTGAATTATGAGCAAAGTACCTACTGTCAAAGTCAAAGTCAAAACATTTATTTCAAATAGGCCCATGTATGGCACTTTTGAACGTCAAAATTTACAGAATAATATAATTGATTCTAGTCGCCCCTTCCAAAAGGTAGTTTTCGTATGGAGAAGAATGGGCAAGAAACTCCACCGTTACTCTTTTAAAATGTTTTACAATAGTTTGTATTAGTACTGTTTGTACTGCTTTCCTGATAAAGAATACTGGTCACCAGAATTCCAGCATCAACTTCATACCCAAAATAAAATGCTCTGCAACATCATCTAGTGACTACCCGGAAACCTCAATTAAGTTTCACAGATTTTATATAAAGAAAATATTATGATATTTCCAGAGCTTTTTTTGCTAATGTTTAGTGAAGCAAAGTAGGAAATGAACGAAGATACATTTTGTTTCTGGTTCTGCAATAGAAATCATAGTTATGTCAAATTAGCATAGTAAATTATATAGGTCATTAATTTTTCAATTTTATTATTGGTTGGTAATGTTAAATTTGATATAATTATGCATTCTATCTGAAATTTCTCAGTAGCAGCTCGGAGTCTGGATTTGTGCCCGGTTGATGGCAATAGGCTCGCTCCCTATTACATGGGACTTAAACATAACTGGCGAAATGTGGGTGTGCCTGCTACAGGGACACCTCTGCCCAACCCTTCGGGGAAACAAGGCGTGATGTTATGTTATGTTCTTTTCCACGACTAGAAAGAAAATTTCAGTTTTAATTACGCAGTAAATTTCTTTAAATTTTTCAAATTACCTGCCCTGTTTACGTCCTTCACACAGATGTTCTGGGGTGCCACTAGATGGCGCACAGCAAAAAATGTCTTACCTGTTATTGTTTTAAGTCGACCTTCTTCTCTAGAGTATACAGGGTGGCAGGGACATCGACGCGAAAATTGAATCCATAGATTCAGTACATGATTCTGTACCCACCAGATTTTTATTGACATAGGTACTTAGGCATACAAAATCCAGGGGGGGTAGCTGCCCCCCCTGGGTACGTCCACGTCCAGGAATTGTACGCCGACTACCACATTTTGACCCTCATTTTAGTTTAAGCACTTTACTTGTTTTTAAAGAACAGGTAGGGTTCGGCAAAGCTAGGAGTGTGTGTATGTCGGCGGCTACAAAATGGTCGGTTGGTGGTCTGTAGACCGCATATATGTATATGCGTGATGGCCATAATCTGCTCATTACAATATTTTTGTTATGAGTTGTATTGCAATTTGTGGTTAGCAAGTTGATCATATTATTTTTTGCCGAGCAACCAGCAAGCAGTAAGTTCGTCATGCTCCTTTATATGTCACTGCTTGCGGTAGCGTCGGGGGTCGGGTTGCTTCCTTCCCTCAAATATGGCGAGGGGGGTAATGGCTGATTTTTGCGTTATGCTCGTGAACGGGTGCTGCTTGTGGTGAGTGGTCATCTTGCTGATCATGGTTTTGTTATTGTTACTAGTAATTAACTGTTTATTTATTTTACCTCGATGGTCCTAGTTTATCATTTATAACTTCCAATTACAGCTTTATGTAAGCGGGCTGGCCCTTTATGCCTGGAGGCTTTATTTAGATATTTAGTTCTGTTCGCGATCTCTGCCATGCCCGTGAGGACGGCATGCATCGGGTCCTGCCTCCTACTGAGTGCAAGGAGTATGTCCTACAAGACCTGTAACGCAGTCTCAATTATTTGAGAGCCGGGGGTCATGATGGTCTTTTACCTGGTTCGAGTGCGCCCGCCGACGTGAAGTAGAACTGCGGTGGCCGCATGTCTCTACGGCCACTGGGAGCCGTGAAAACCCCAAAGTTATTGTGTCCTGCCCGGCTCCCCAACGCTAATGAGTCGAGTTGATATAATATGGAATGGAATCCACCTTTTGTCACAACAGGTGCGCGTGCACAGGTGGCGGCTGCATAATGAAGTCGCCTATGTGTGCGTGTACCTCGCGTTTCTCGATCTGATCGGTCGGCGGGTGGGAAAGGTCGGGCTTGTGAGACGTAAGCTCCGCATCTCTCGTAGGCTCTGCCTCTAACTGTTCGGGGCGTGGCAGTATCGTCGTGCCTGCCGATCTGGGGTTGGCAGAGCTAGGTGTTAGTACTTTGACGCGAATAAGCCGACGTTCGCACGAACGGAAATTATCGCGGCGGGATTTTATCACGCACTGGATTTTCAACTCTTGGCGCTAAGCAGAGCGTTGAAAATTCAGTGCACGAAAAAAAAATCGCCGCGATTTTATTACGTCCGTGCGAACGTGAGCTAAGGGCTATTTTTGTTGCGCTTTTTGGCGCCACGTCCCTTCTTTCTTCGCCCGGAGGGGGTGGTAGCCGTATTTCGCGCTGGGGGTCGTTTGCGGCCGCCATTAGCGTCGCAGTCTGCTGCGTCTCGCCTGTTAACGTTGGCATAATATATGGCAATATACCTGAACCAGCCATATCATAAGAATTTGAAACTAAGTACGTCAGGTCGACCGTATCACTTCTACACGTCATATTTAAAAAAAAATCTAGATGAGTTCGGCGTTTCCTATATGACTAGTTTGCGAAGAAAGGCCGAAACAAACTCAGAGGTCGCAGTCTTGCCGCAGGAGGAGACGCCCAGGGCGTCGGGAATCGCGAGGCGATTTCCGGCCACCGTAGGCGCGGGCTTGCGGGCGGTGAGCAATGGGTGGCTCACCGTCCGATAAGGACCAGGCCCGGGTCGACGGCGCGTTGTGTTCCACGCGCGCCTCAAAGAGATGTCAGCAGATTCGAAGGGGTCCACTAGGGCCGATGCCTGCCGGGGTTGCGAAGAAAACCGAAAGGGAGATCGTGGCCCCCGGCAACAGGGCAGCCGAAGGAACACGGGTGGGTTTTAGTCAGTAAGAGTCTGACACACCCTCCCGCTCCGCCCAGAGCGGGAGAAGTTATTTGATGATTTCCAACCCTCAAAAAAAAAAAAAAAAAAGAGGTCGCAGTCTCTTTTAAAGTCAGGCCATATGAGGACCATGTAGATTAGTGTCTGAAATGGTTTTTTGAGGAAAGAATCACACAGATTTGAGTGAACCTGTCCAGTCCGTGCAAGCATTTGTCAGTAATCGTGGAGCTCAACTCAGAACTTAAGGAGCTCAACTCGACGAACAATACCAAAAAAGGACATTTGGGTAGGCCGCATAAACTACTCAAACTGCCAGACCATTATTAAAACTAGCTGAGTAATAATAATAATACCAACATAGTCCTCAAATTCACAATAATCAATATAATACTTTACAAAGTAATCATGTAATTTTGAATATAATTTTCAACAATGTCAATATATATAAAAAATGGTATATTTTGATGATTTTACATAATAATTAAAATGTCAAGTTTTATGATTTTATCACTGCTAAGCCGCAGAGCGAGCAGCTCAATCCCAAGCTTTTTTATTCTAAATAATCTGAAATTTATAGTACCCTTTTTACAAAGTTTAGTTTTAATACAGCTTTTAAATCTATTAATAGGTAAGTTTAGAATGTCAATAGGAAGTTTGTTGTAAAAGCGTATACATTGACCCATGAACGAAATGCCTACCTTGTGAAGACGTGTGCGATGTACAGCAAGGTTGTGTTTATTCCTGGTATTTAAATTATAAATATCGGATTTTTTTTAAATATATTTTTACATACATATAATAGGTTTTTCAAAAATATACTATGAGTCTACAGTCAGAATATTTATTTCTTTGAATTTTTTTCAAAAGGAATCTTTTGGAAGTAGGTTGTAAATGGCTCGAACAGCCCTTTTCTATAGAACAAAAGATAGTATTAATGTCCGCACTGGTTCCCCAGAGAAGAATTCCATATGACTAACATAAACGACTCTGGCTGTATCTACGCTAGTCATGTGTCTAATTTTTTAACAGCGTGGTGGCCGAACTTAGCCTTCCTGACAATTTTTATATGTGTGGGCCACGTTGTAGTTTACCGTCAATAGTGATTCCAAGAAAAACTGTCGCCTCAACAGGATCCAACTCTATTCCATTAACTTGAACATTAGTAGATAGCTGCCTGACATTTGGCATTAAAAATTTTATGAGTTTAGTCTTTTTTTCGTTCAGGAGAAGATTATTTACAGTGCCCAACCAATGCACAACTTTAGAGAGTGCATCTTTAACTTGTTCAAAGTTGACTAACTGACGTTTGATTAAAAAAAATGAGGAAAGTGTGGTCTGTGAATAAAACGATCTTATGATTATTCCTTATATGGTAAGGTAAGTCATTTATATAAATTAGAAATAAGAAAGGACATAGAATTGAACCCTGTGGAACGCCTATGGGGACCGCAAATCCTGCTGATCTCTTGCCATTAACATTGACCCTCTGAATTCTGTTGTTCAGATAAAAGAAGTCAGAAGGTCAAGAGTCTTGTCCCTCATGCCATAGTGGTACAGTTTCCTGATGAGTGTATCATGATGTACGCAATCGAAGGCTTTGGACAAGTCGTAGAAAATACCAAGAGCATCTTGCGAATCCTCCCAAGCCGCGAATATGCTCTTCAGTAATTCCTCGCCCGCGTCTGTAGTTGGACGACCTTTTGTAAAACCAAACTGATTCAGTTGAAGTAAATTAAATTAACATTATAAAACAAAACATTTCAATGCACCTGGCATTGAAATGTTTAAAATACTCTGCATGCATTGCAATGCTCAATGTAGGTATCAAGTGAGATCAGTTGTGCAGCCAGATTTAAACAGCTGAATCACTTTGCTAAGTTTCATCAGATCAGAAAATACACGAGATGCAATACAAGAGTTAAATACGATTGCTAAAAACTCTAAAATGACATTAATTATTGAGGGCATAGAATATACTGATAATCCCCAAAGGTCAGCAGTCTTTTTTACATCAAGATTTTTAAAAGATTCTATAATTTCTTTAGCAGTAATGATCGTAAATTCAAAAAGTTTGTCACAATAAAGTACACATTCTTTAAGTATTGAGTAAGCAGAAGTGGAGGACGACGATGACAGAGTT
The DNA here is from genome assembly GCA_916610215.1 of Omphaloscelis lunosa. Taxonomy (NCBI): domain Eukaryota; kingdom Metazoa; phylum Arthropoda; class Insecta; order Lepidoptera; family Noctuidae; genus Omphaloscelis; species Omphaloscelis lunosa. The sequence goes on along the minus strand of OU744272.1, from coordinate 2,137,881 downwards.
TTGGCTGTTGAAATCGGAATATTAGTGAAGAAATTTTCAAACTCTGCTCTATGTGATGGATGGTAGAATATGATGACACCTAATCTGTGACACACCTTGAAGTATGCATCATCGATGGCAGTTGAGCTGGGCATTAGCAGGCGTTGTCAACTGCTATTTACGTGGGAATGGTAGGGCAAATAAAAGCATTCTCGATCAACTTAGGTATATTATTTAAAATTTAAATAGGAAAAAAAAAATTGAAGCATAAAATAATACATCTGTCTTGGCAATTGAATCAAACTGATACAGACGAAAAACAAAGGACCCCTTTTCTAAAATCAAATATGCAGTAAAAAGCAAATTAGTATCCTACATAGAGGACTTACTCCCCACATTTATACACAGACAATTTTTTCAACGTTTTGTATGAATGCCGACATCAAAAACAGCGTTAATAGTTGGACATTATTTGTCCGCTTCTGAGGACATTCAGCATTAGAATGACTTATTAAGTTAGCCGTATAAAGACCTCGATAACGGGATTATCTACAAAAAAGTGAATTTCAAATAAAAAATATTGTTTTCGTGATTATCACGCATAGAATGCATGGAGATAAGCAGCCCTAGGTATCAACGCAGGCGCCGCGGGGCGGTCGCCGACGTCGTGACGTCACAACATGATCTACTCGATGGGGTTGAGCAATTTGATAAACAAATACCTAATCGATTTTCTATCCATTATGATCAGTGTTTTGAAAGTTTTTATCTAATATTAAGATGAAAACTAGCAGAAAAATGTTTAAAATGTTCACGATCTATAAAATGGGTCCTTGCGAGTCCGTTAGAGACAAATTTAAAGAAATTGATATACTGACTCTGCCTTCTCTTTATATTTTAGAAAGTATTTTGTATGTTCGCAAAAACTTAGAACTTTTCAGAATAAGAAGGGATTTCTATAACATAAATACACGTAGTAGACATGAAATTGTGATACCCAAATTAGATTAACTAAAACAAGCAAGTCATTTCTTATAAACAGTATCCGCTTTTATAACAAGTTGCCAAAGTCGGTTACAGAACTTAGCGATGGGAAGTTCAAAACCCACATCAAACGTGTCCTTATCAAGGAAGCATATTATAAAATTAAAGACTACGTTGAAGACAAGAAAATTTGGCACTAATTCCTTCTGTTCATGTGGCTTCCATGGTACCACATTAACGGCATAATTATGTAAGAGTCTATTAACGGCTCTCAAATTACCATGTTTGTTTAATTTTAATATTTTTTTTACATTGCTCCTTGACATATTCATCCTATTATTTTACATTATATACCTACGATTTAATTTTAACTCTTTATTAGTAGCTTTTAGGGACATGATAATTATTCAGATTTATTACAGTTGTAATAGCAATCATGTAATTGCGTTTAATTAAAATAGGTTTTTATTTTCATTAAATTATATATCTTTTGTATAAATTCTTTTCTATTTTGTGAATGTGAGAATGCTGTAGGATTAGTGGACTGTAGATTTGTTGACCATTTTCTATTTTATTAAGTACCTGGAAGAGTATTTATTGAAAGACCTACACTGTGCTCCCATACCTAGTCATACTGATATTTGAAAGAATTGTAAAAGCCAATTATTTTTAAAAGAGTAACGTGGAGTTTCTTGCTGGCTCTTCTCCTTAGGAAGCGACCAATTGGAACCGTGCACATAGCTTCTGACGTTTTATAAGTGCCCTTGTAGGTTTATGCGAAATAAAAATATTTTGAATTATGTTTTTTTTTTATTGCCTTCTACAATGTTTTCAAATTACATTGTTAATAGGTATGAGAGGACAGTGTAGGCCTATCAACAAGTACCAGGTACTTAGTAACATAGAAAATGGTCCACAAGTCTACAGCCTACAATGTTCTCACATTCACAAAATCTAAAAGAAAAGAATCTATATAAAAGATTAACAAAATAATAAAAATAAGGACCTATTTAAACAAACCAAATGACATGACATTTTCAAAACAAAAACCTTTATGTGCATTTTAAAGCATACCTGCCGTATTTTGCTTGATTAAACAAAATCTGACATGTGCACGAAAAATACAAAAAATATACTTTGGGCTTAAATGGAGAAGCACTAAGAAATATTTTTTATCACAGTATAACTATATTTTTATAAGCCATCATTCTGCGTTCTTAGGTTATTCTTAAACTTATTAGTTATCACTTAGAGGGTTTGTACTAAAAGTTGGCAACGTCGCAAATAGCTGTCAAATATTTACGTGTTTTGTATATTAAGCAATATTACTGTATGGAATTAAGAACTGTGGCTAACTAGGGAATTAAAATATTGGTTATGAAATGCAATAATTAATATCGCAATACCGAATATTTAGTTTTAGATGTAAAAAAGTATTTGGAAACTTTTCAAATGCCTTTTTTACACCTAAAATTGTTACATCAAATTCAGTGTTATAATTGCAATTCATTATTAATATTCTAGGGAAATAGTAAAATTTCTTATTTCTATACAGTAATATTGCCAAATTAATCAAAACAGTGAAATGTTTGACATCTATTTGTGACGTTGCCCACTTTCAGAATAAACGCTATTAAAACAGTTTTTTCCGTCTCCTGAAAAGTTGATAAAATCCACATACGGATATTGACAAGCGCACCGACGAAATGCTGTTTTTCTGTCTGTAAAATGCATAAGTACAAGGTATTATTTGCACAACCTGGCTAAACAACAACCACGACTGCGCCACCCATTCTTCAATTTAGCAATGTTTGAAAATTTTATTTTGTGACTAGTAGCAGTATTGTGATGAGATTTCAGCGTCTGAAACCCAACTCACGGGCCAACTTACTTTTTCTAATATATTATTTTTGACCGTGTAGGTATAGCACTTTTCTATGAAACAACAGCAGCATGATTTTTTTTTATAACCGGCTAATTATATATTTTTTAATTATGATTTTAAAAAAGCATTAATTTTGCCAGTTAAAATAATTATACATTTCAAGTTTCATGAAAACTGGCCGAGAAGTTTCCAAAAAAATTACTAAGAAATTATTATAGATATACTTAAGAAATTATAGTTATTGTTTATATATTTTTGTCTTGAGGTTTCTTTTTGTAGATGGAAAATTCACTCGACACTACCATGAATTTCTCCCTAATTGAATGGGAATTTTCCAAGAATAAAGTTAAAAACTGAATGCTCTTAGCAGATGGCAGCACAGTTGTACGTCTTTATAAACCGCCATTGTTGTGTTTATGTTTACTTTCGTGTCGAGCACAAATTATACGAAAACAAGATAAATATATATGAAACTTGGAGTGTAGCACTATTAATAGACGAGTTAAGGACAGGGGAAGCGTCTACCACTGGTAAAAAAGCAGCTTTAGTGGAAAAGTCAATAAATTATGAACGTTTTATACTTTATAGGTTATTTTGTGTTTGTTGACTTTAAGTTCGTATTTTGTTAATGACTGGAGGCGTACGATAGAACTAACCTGATCAGAGTTGAAAACCAACTCGGATTTGGTTTTCCTCACTGAAAAACCTCAGAGATAGCACTTCTAGCACTGATCTAATATGATAATATAAACACACACATACTTTACTTTAATTTACACAATATCTCATCACAAGAATCTCATTACATACAGACCATGTAATGAAAACAGGCTTAGTTCTCTTGGGTGCATCACCTATAAACCACTTTCTCCCATAAAAGGCTTATAGGATAGCACATTGTCTCGACGAAATATCGTATTCCAATTTTTTTTGGAGAGTTTTCTCCCACAGTTTTCTTCTTATAACATCTTTGGCAAATACATGGGGCCCCATATTTTTCTGTAAACAGCTGCACAACTGCGACACTCCATCTAGATATGAAGATACCCGACTTTCTGCAATATTTCCTCATTCTTGCCTTCTTGGATGAGGTTTCATTTACGCGGTCCTTCAAGTTCTGAAACAGTGTTCTCTAACTAGTTGAACTTGCTGAGTGTGGTGAGGGACAGATTCTCCAAGGACGGTCTGCATCTTATTCGGGTGGTTACGGTTGCGGAGATAGGGCCCTATGCCGTGTTGAGGCCAGGTATGGTGATAGGGCTAAAAAAAGGCATCCATGGCTGTAAAAATTCCTTTTATTTCCAAATTAATCCGACCTCCTTGGTGGCTTACAAAATGGTGTTTTTTTTTTCTTAGGAATAGATAAAGACTTTGAATAGACGAGATCCGTCGTGATGGTGCTTTTTTCGTTAATCCTTAGCAACATAGATACTAAATTTATGTTGCCATATTTAAACCTAAATACACTACAATACCCCCAGGTCCTTTAGGTTCTTTATAAGTTTAATCTTTCAGCAGCCTTAACTGTCCATGAAGATCTCCACAAAGAGGATTGAGGTACCGGTTGGGGTTGAGCTTCTTGAGTTACATTCATCGGAAGATTACGATAAAACATGCGAAAGAGCAAGACGGCTTGATTCATTTTTATATCTATATATATAAAAATGAATCCCTATTTCCCTTGGTCACGACATCACGCTAAAACGGCTGAACGGATTTGGATGAAATTTGGGATATGGATAGACCTTGACCCGGAGAAGGACATAGGATACTTTTTATCCCGATATTTTTACGGGATCGAGACTTATGCGGGTGAAACCGCGGGGCGCAGCTAGTAATAAATAAAAACAAAAAAATGTGCAAAAATCAAATGTAACAGTATCTCAGAACTTTAATCAAAACCTATATAAAAATGATTAGCAGAACCAAAACGATCAAATACAGTTTTTCAGACAGCCATTAAACCCACAATTTATACCTAATAAAATAACTTCAACCAACAACCTCGACACGTATATCCACCTTCAACATTCTCTATGAGACAAAAGCAATTTTTTTTTGCCAAATACCTAACCAAAATTATAATCAACCTAATCAGTTCGTAACGGGCAACCAAAATCGAAATGCACAAAATAAACCAAATCAAGAAGATATAGCAAGGCGTACAGCTTCAAACCGACCACAAACACGTAACGCTATTTTTAATATAGAATCAATAGAACAAAAAATAGATAAGTTACTACGATAAGTTCATGAAACATCGCAACGACATGTATTTATTATCAGCAATATTGTGACACAAACACCGATATCACTAATGACTATAACACTAATGACTACGAAAATAATGGAAAAATACAGGATTTTCCACAAGACGCGAACGATACGGCTCCTACATAATTCATTATCATCTTGATAGATTACCACAACTACCGTATGTTATTCCAAGCGTTAATGAAATAATCTTATTAGATATAGGAAGCTCGCGATCATTCATTAGAACTTCAATTGCTAAAGAGTATATTAGCGAAGGTATAGCTCAATAATTAGATGAAGCATTTTCAGTTCAAACATTCTACAACTCAACATCAAGGTAAAATAATTTTACCTCTGCTAAAAGCTATTTTGGCTGGAAATCAAGAAACTCCTTTAGAGTTTTATATGTTTGACTTCACTACGAAGTACTACTGACTTGGTTGGGATGCCATGACTAAGTTACAAATTTCTGTAAGACCTTCTCAAAATTAATCAAAAATATTTGGCAAAGAGCTCGCATTATACTACCTATATTGAACAAAACCCCACAATGACACAAATACTAAATGAAAATTTAGATTTATTTGCTACAAACGCAGCAAGCATTTCGTTTAATATAGGACAGCATAAAATAATATTATTAAAATACGAACCTATTTACCAACGAGCCTATAGATTACCAGAAATTCACAGAAAAGAAGTTTCAAAACAAATAAAAGAAATATTAAACAACGGTATGATACATCCAATTAAAATTACAGCCTTCATATAATGAGTATTATAAGATAAAAACCTTGTACTCGACAGCATTAGGCACTAAGATAGAAAAACATAGACTAGAATATTTAGAGAATAATTTGAATAATTTTATAATGAAAATACAAACTCAGGAAAGAACTAAAAGAGGATTAATACACGGACTTGGAACGATCATTAAAGCTATCCCAAGAAATCTAGATGATACTTAGTAAACATTGAAAATAAATTTCGTCTCACTATTATATATCCTGAAACTTTGGAAGCAAAGAATAAAAAAAATAAAAATAATCAAGAAAGCGCTGCCATTTCAGAATTATTATTTAGCTACTAAAGCTTACATGACGTATGTATAAAGATACATGAAACTTACTTATTTGCACAACATGGTATCCTACACCCTGGAATCATAGATCAAATACATCTTGTTAAAAGTTTAAAAACCATAAAATTTGCCACCAAAAGATAAGAAAAATAATAATGTAACCTTTGAAACATTAATGAATAGATACCTTGTTAATTATGGAAATTCCCCCGGCTGAATTAATGTTTCAAAGGAAATTAAGGACTTGATTAGATATTTAAAGAAGGAAAAAGATAAAGGATAATATAAATAGGAATAATAATATGAGAGAAGAAACATTTACCGAGGGAGAATATGTATATTGTTGAGATTATAGAAATCCAAACAATTAGAAAGCTATTATATTACTACTACTAAGCTAGCTATTATTAAAAAGCTATTATTATACATAAATGAGGTGTTATGTGAAAGAACCTATTTATGTAAAATTTTAAATGAAGATTTGATTTGGAAAAGACACCTCATCACATAAAATATTCAATATTCAACCAGGTTTCAGATTGGCTAAAGTAGACTCATCTTTCATGGGGTACTGTTTAAAATGTTACTATAAAATACCTCCCCACATACTTCAATTGAATGAAACGAAATTTAAATCTTATATAAAACGCACTCTGCAGCCAAGCACATTATAAGTTGGGGGATTACATCGCTGATATAAATGCTTGGCTAAACGCTGGTCCTGCTCCACAAGGGTGCATAAATTAATTGATTAGCATTTGAAAATACTGTTGGAGTTGCTGAAGATTTAAAAAACTACTCATCTTTACATTGCATAAATTCATTCCCTTAGCATTGTATAATTCCATAACACGTGTGAGTACTATTTACCTACTATAAAGCTACCATTTACTAGGTACGTCTTTCATTGACTTGAATGTGCCCTTGCGGCTGAGAATATGTCATGCTCACTCTAATGTCTCGCTGACGGTGGCGTGTGTGATGGATCATTTAGCTCCCTTCAAAATAGTTGAGCTGAATGGTGCTAATCCATGCGTCATGCTCGTGAGCGGGCGCTGTCAGTAGGGACTGGTCATCTTCTAACTGCCATGGCTTATTTTAATTTGATTTTTGAATTGTTTTATTTTTTATTACGGACGCTTTTATCCTTCTGCATCGTTCTCACATTTATAACTTTAACATGAATTATGTAACCAATATTTTGTAAACATATTGTGATTTTAAAGAGTGTCCATGGTGTTTCTAGCCCGTTCTTCTCCATAGGTACCTACTACGCTTTGGAATGGGCAACTAGCTTCATCTTTCTGACTGACCGACCCCTTGATAATTCAAAAGTGCCTGTAATTGGTTTATTTGAAATAAATGCTTCGAGTTTGAGTTGATAAAACGTTCTTTGCCTTGTAAAAATATTCATATTCCTATTAATATAAGTAATTATAACAACGTTTTTATAAAACCTACTAATATTGAAGATCATGTGGCTAAAGATTTCAGAGATTTCAATAAGGAAATAATCGTAAATAATGATAATTATAAATGTGGGGATTTCAAAGACGTAATTCTTGAAGTTATAGATACCTCTAATAATGCTAGTAACTGTAGTTTTAAGGATGAAGGTAATATGAGTGTAACTCAGGAGGCTCAACCCCAATCGGTACCTCAATCCTCTTTGAGGAGATCTTCAAGAACAGTTAAGGCTCCTGAAAGATTAAACTTATAATGGACTTAAGAGTGGGGTATTGTAGTGTTAAATTAGGTTTAGGTATGGCAACACAAATTTACATCTAGGTTGCGACGTATCTTGTCTATTCGATATCCATGTCTAACCCTAAGCAAAAAAATCCACCATTTTGTAAGCCACCAAGGAGGTCGGTTTAAATAGGAAATAAAAGGTATTTATATAGCTATGAAGGCATTTTCATTCAATTAATAACTCAAGATTTTAAAGACTCTTTAAAACACTACAAAAAAAAAATAACATCGATAGCACCAAACCTTAAAGATCATACCACCACATCACTAAACCATAGACAATTGCGAGCGGCCATTGTTGTTTACATCTTAAGCAAATTTTGAAACGTTGGAATGTGTATTGTTTCATTTCCACTTTTGAACACCCATTACAGTTGTCCCTCGAAGCCCACGACTGAGGGTTGCGGCCATAGATATATGATTTTGATATTTCTATGGTTGCGGCTCTGTGGCAATGAAACAACACGGATGAGCCCATCCGTGTTGTTTTCGTTATTTCCATGAATCCATCTTCAGCAGCTTGAATGTTGGTTGACGTAACTACGGGCTCCTTTTCGTCTATTGAGGATGACGAAGATGGTGGTGAATGAGGTGGTGAAGTATGAGGTACCAAATACGAGACGACATGGCGATGGCTTTGGCTTTACTACGTGTGTTCATATAGAGATAAAGAGAAAATAAAATGCAGTGACAAAAATGAAAACTACGCAGGTACTTACGTTAAAATGAATGATGGACTTATGTACTAGTGGTTGGTGGAATTAAATAAAACAAAAGCTTAGTGTAATAAAAGGAATATAATGGGAAAATTATGAAAAATGATAACATAAATTGGAAACACAAACCTAACCTTTTGACAGATACAAGAAAAAACAAAAGAAAAGAGTAACAATCAAATAAAAAATTTTCTTTAAAGTTTACTACTACACTATGTGTATTTTCATAATCCAATTTTGCAAAAACAAACTTGTATTTTTATATATTTCGCGAGAAGTACACAGAGCTTAAGACTGGTCCGTGACGTCATCCTGAAGAGCTAGACATGTCAGTCCGCCTACCCCACCACCTGACCTGGCCCCACCACCGCACCCGGCAACACCACTCCACCCGGCCGCACCACCGCACCCGGCCCCAGTACCGCACGCTCCCCCACCACTGCATTTGCTCCCACCATCGCACGAGCCCCAATCACCGCACGGGACTTCACCACCGCACCCGGCCCCAACACCGCATCATACTCTATCACCACATCCGGCCCCACCACAGCACGCTCCCCTACCACCGCACGCGCCCCAATCACTGCATTAATCCCCACCCTCGCACCCGTCTGCACCACCGCACCCGCTCCAATCACCACACCCGATTCCACCACCGATCCCGGCCACAACACCGCACCCTCCCCAATCACCACACCCGGCCCCACCGCGGCATACGGCCCTATCTCCGCAACCGTAACTGCCCGAACAGGACGCAGATCGTCCTTGGAGAAGCTGTTCCTCGTCTCACTCGGCAAGTTCAACTTGTTAGAGAACACTGTTGAACTTAAGGACCGCGTAAATGGAACCTCGCCTAAGAGGGCAAGAACGAGGAAATATTGCAGGAAGTTAGGTACCTTCATGTCTAGATAGAGTGTCGCGCTGCAAAACAACTAAAACAAACAGGCCAAATGAGGCCAACTTTGTTATGTAAAGTGCGTGACAACTGCGTCCGTATTTATAGGGCTACGTCATAGTCTCAAAAAGCAAAATTGTAGTGTGCGTGTATAATGATACCAATTATTGAAAAATTCCCATTAAAATAGGGAGAAATTCATGGTAGTGTCGAATGAATTTTCCATCTACAAAAATATGCTCAAAACCTAAATATAATTTAAATCGGGAAAAAACAATAACAATAATTTCTTAATTAATTTTTTGGAAACTTCTCGGCCAGTTTTGATAAAAAATTAAAATGTAAATAATGTAATGTAATATGTGAGTTTAAATGTATAATTATTTTAACTGGCAAAATGAGTGCTTTTTTTAAACCATAATAAAAAATATATAATACTAGCTTCCGCCCGTGGCTTTGCCCGCGTGATATGTCCATTATAAGTAACCTATGTTCTTTTCCAAGTCATGGTCTACCCATGTGCCAAATTTAATTCATATCTGTTCAGCCGATTTAGCTTGAAAGCGTAACAAACAAACTCACTTTCACATTTATAATATTAGTTACGAAGCATTAGGATTACATACTGGATTACAGGGCTGTAGCGAGGAATTCGTTTCGGAACCCCGTTTGACTCCTCCGTTTAGGGTTGCCAACTTTCAGAAACCGTCAAGCTAAAACCTATTAAGGAGGTTTTTCGATCGACCGTTCAAACATTTTTGAATGGGCTTTACGCTAAAATTAGACACTCTTTGTTTAAAACGAATCATTTTATCACTTTTCAACAATGAGATGTGCTCGCGTTTTTAGGAAATAACTTACATTAATTACTGAGAAAAACAATCGTAAAATCCAGGCAAAATTCGTTTTGACAAGCAAACTAAAGCGCCATGGCAAATAATCTAATTAGTACAATAATTGATTTATTTTATATTCCACCTTTCATTTAAAAAAAATATATATATATACTACCATAAAACTGACGACGATTTACCCGCACGGATGTCGAACAATATCCCACGGGAATGTACTACCGGGATAACATACCTAATAGCCGAGGAAAGGACTTTAACTAATACCGCTGCGCCCGCGTTGTCGTCAACCATAATTATATAAGTTACACGTAATTTTGAATCTGTGATATCTTTTAAACTATTTATTTATTAGATATGATGTTTTAGCATATTTTAATCGAAATTAAATGCCCAATTTAAATTACATATTTTATTGGATAGGGATTAATATAATACCGGTCAAAATAGCTTCGGATGTAATAATGAAAATTTCATCAAATTCTGAAAAATAATAATGTTTACTCTTAGGTCATCCTTAGAAGATAGACATAAATATATGTCATCGCAGACTTTTTTGTTGAACTTTTTAAGATGAACAATACTGTAGAACATAAATTTTATGTATCTTTTTTGGTTAATACGGCGCACGTCAGTAAAGCTCCCAGTTGGCATGACTTTTTCCAACTTCTTCAACAATAATCGTCATATTTAGCCAATTTACAAAAAAAAACTTTAATAAATTATACACCAAAACCTTCCTCATGAAACACTTCGTCTATGGGTGAAAACCGTTTCAAAATTCGTTTGGTCGTTTTTTATTTTATCGCGTTCAGACAAACAGACAGACGCAGTCGGGGACTTTGTTTTATAATATATTATGTAAGGATGTAAGGATAAGAATTACATAGGATTTTGCCCGCGGCTTCAACCGCGTGGATGTCGGTAAATATCCTACGGGAATGTACTACCGAGCGGTTCCGGGATTACATAGCTAATAGTAAGGAAAAGGTTATTGACTTCTACCGCAGCGCTCCACCCATAATTATTTTGTTACGCGTAATTTTGAATCTCTGATATCTTTTAAACCATTTATTTATATGATATGATGTCAGGCATATTTTAATCTAAATAAATTCCCAATTTAAATAACATATCTTACACGATAAGAATTAATATGATACAGATCAATATAGCTTCGGAAATAACAATGGAATTTTTATCAAATTCTGAAAGGTATTAATGGTTAATGTGGGTCATCCTTAGAAGATAGCCATCGCGGACTATTTTGTCGATATTTTTAATGTAGAAAGAAAGAAGGAAAATTAGTTTATTTTCAATAAACATGACGCAAAGAAAGATAATAAAAAATAATAAAAAAACACGTAAATAACAAATTGGGGGAAAATAGCGTCACATCCACGCAAAATGACCATCGCTAAGCATAAATGCAGCGACCCCATGCGAGACAGAGCCCCAGCGCTGATTTTCAGCGACAGCCGGCGCTGACGTAATGACGTGAGATCTTCAATCCTGTAGAACATAAATTTGATGTATCTCTAACGGTTTACGCGGCGCACGCTAGTAAAGCTCTCAGTCGGCATGACTATTTCCGACATCTTTGACAATAATCGCCATATTTCAGCCAATTTACACAAAACATTAATGAATTATACACCAAAACCTTCCTCACAAATCGCTCCGTCCATGAGTGAAAATCGTTTGAAAATTTAAAATACCACACATGAAGGAATTGTTAAAATGAAAACCAATACTAGATCATATTTTTGGAGGCCTAATTTAGATCAATGTATTGATAACTATATTAAAAATTGCAATATATATATAGGAAAGGAAGGCCAGAACCTAAAAAGGCAAACGTTATTTCATGGCCAAAGACTATCTCAGCTTATGAAAGGGTTCATGCTGATTTTCCGGGACCATTTGATGGTAAAATAATTATAATTATCCTTGATTCCTATTCTAAACGGCCAGAGGCCTTTGTTATGAAAAATACAAATACTAATAATAATAACAGTGTGGAAAAGCTTAGGGAATGTTTCAGTCGTTTCGGGTTACCAAAAGTTGTAACAGATAATGCAGCGGTATTTTGCTCAGAGGAATTTTCAGATTTTCTAAAAAAAAAAATGGAATATGACATGAAAACTTTCCACCCTGCGACTAATGGGCTCACAGAATATGCTGTAAAAAACTATAAATTTTGTCAATGATAAGAAAAATAATAATGTAACCTTTGAAACATTAATGAATAGATACCTTGTTTATTACGGAAATTCCCCCGGCTGAATTAATGTTTCAAAGGAAATTAAGGACTTGATAAGATATTTAAAAAAAGAAAATTACAAAAGATAATATAAATGAGAATAATAATATGAGAGAAGAAACATTTACCGAGGGAGAATATGTATATTGTTGAGATTATAAAAATCCAAACAATTAGAAAGCTATTATATTACTACTACTAAGCTAGCTATTATTAAAAAGCTATTATTATACATAAATGAGGTGTTATGTGAAAGAACCTATTTATGTAAAATTTTAAATGAAGATTTGATTTGGAAAAGACACCTCATCACATAAAATATTCAATATTCAATCAGGTTTCAGATTGGCTAAAGTAGACTCATCTTTCATGGGGTACTGTTTAAAATGTTACTATAAAATACCTCCCCACATACTTCAATTGAATGAAACGAAATTTAAATCTTATATAAAACGCACACTCTGCAGCCAAGCACATTATAAGTTGGGGGATTACATCGCTGATATAAATGCTTGGCTAAACGCTGGTCCTGCTCCACAAGGGTGCATAAATTAATTGATTAGCATTTGAAAATACTGTTGGAGTTGCTGAAGATTTAAAAAACTACTCATCTTTACATTGTATAAATTCATTCCCTTAGCATTGTATAATTCCATAACACGTGTGAGTACTATTTACCTACTATAAAGCTACCATTTACTAGGTACGTCTTTCATTGACTTGAATGTGCCCTTGCGGCTGAGAATATGTCATGCTCACTCTAATGTCTCGCTGACGGTGGCGTGTGTGATGGATCATTTAGCTCCCTTCAAAATGGTTGAGCTGAATGGTGCTAATCCATGCGTCATGCTCGTGAGCGGGCGCTGTCAGTAGGGACTGGTCATCTTCTAACTGCCATGGCTTATTTTAATTTGATTTTTGAATTGTTTTATTTTTTATTACGGACGCTTTTATCCTTCTGCATCGTTCTCACATTTATAACTTTAACATGAATGATGTAACCAATATTTTGTAAACATATTGTGATTTAAAAGAGTGTCCATGGTGTTTCTAGCCCGTTCTTCTCCATAGGTACCTACTACGCTTTGGAATGGGCAACTAGCTTCATCTTTCTGACTGACCGACCCCTTGACAATTCAAAAGTGCCTATAATTGGTTTATTTGAAATAAATGCTTCGAGTTTGAGTTTGATAAAACGTTCTTTGCCTTGTAAAAATATTCATATTCCTATGAATATAAGTAATAAAAACAACGTTTTTATAAAACCTACTAATATTGAAGATCATGTGGCTAAAGATTTCAGAGATTTCAATAAGGAAATAATCGTAAATAATGATAATTATAAATGTGGGGATTTCAAAGACGTAATTCTTGAAGTTATAGATACCTCTAATAAAGCTAGTAATTGTAGTTTTAAGGATGAAGGTAATATAAGTGTAACTCAGGAAGCTCAACCCCAACCGGTACCTCAGTCCTCTTTGAGGAGATCTTCAAGAACAGTTAAGGCTCCTGAAAGATAAAACTTATAATGGACTTAAGAGTGGGGTATTGTAGTGTATTAGGTTTAGGTATGGCAACACAAATTTATTATCTATGTTGCGACGTATCTTGTCTATTCGATATCCTTGTCTAACCCTAAGCAAAAAAAATCCACCATTTTGTAAGCCACCAAGGAGGTCGGTTTAAATAGGAAATAAAAGGTATTTATATAGCTATGAACGCATTTTCATTCAATTAATAACTCAAGATTTTAAAGACTCTTTAAAACACTACAAAAAAAAAAAATAACATCGATAGCACCAAACCTTAAAGATCATACCACCACATCACTAAACCATAGACAATTTCGAGCGGCCATTGTTGTTTACATCTTAAGCAAATTTTGAAACGTTGGAATGTGTATTGTTTCATTTCCACTTTTGAACACCCATTACAGTTGTCCCTCGAAGCCCACGACTGAGGGTTGCGGCCATAGATATATGATTTTGATATTTCTATGGTTGCGGCTCTGTGGCAATGAAACAACACGGATGAGCCCATCCGTGTTGTTTTCGTTATTTCCATGAATCCATCTTCAGCAGCTTGAATGTTGGTTGACGTAACTACGGGCTCCTTTTCGTCTATTGAGGATGACGAAGATGGTGGTGAATGAGGTGGTGAAGTATGAGGTACCAAATACGAGACGACATGGCGATGGCTTTGGCTTTACTACGTGTGTTCATATAGAGATAAAGAGAAAATAAAATGCAGTGACAAAAATGAAAACTACGCAGGTACTTACGTTAAAATGAATGATGGACTTATGTACTAGTGGTTGGTGGAATTAAATAAAACAAAAGCTTAGTGTAATAAAAGGAATATAATGGGAAAATTATGAAAAATGATAACAAATTGGAAACACAAACCTAACCTTTTGACAGATACAAGAAAAAACAAAAGAAAAGAGTAACAATCAAATAAAAAATTTTCTTTAAAGTTTACTACTACACTATGTGTATTTTCATAATCCAATTTTGCAAAAACAAACTTGTATTTTTATATATTTCGCGAGAAGTACACAGAGCTTAAGACTGGTCCGTGACGTCATCCTGAAGAGCTAGACATGTCAGTCCGCCTACCCCACCACCTGACCTGGCCCCACCACCGCACCCGGCAACACCACTCCACCCGGCCGCACCACCGCACCCGGCCCCAGTACCGCACGCTCCCCCACCACTGCATTTGCTCCCACCATCGCACGAGCCCCAATCACCGCACGGGACTTCACCACCGCACCCGGCCCCAACACCGCATCATACTCTATCACCACATCCGGCCCCACCACAGCACGCTCCCCTACCACCGCACGCGCCCCAATCACTGCATTAATCCCCACCCTCGCACCCGTCTGCACCACCGCACCCGCTCCAATCACCACACCCGATTCCACCACCGATCCCGGCCACAACACCGCACCCTCCCCAATCACCACACCCGGCCCCACCGCGGCATACGGCCCTATCTCCGCAACCGTAACTGCCCGAACAGGACGCAGATCGTCCTTGGAGAAGCTGTTCCTCGTCTCACTCGGCAAGTTCAACTTGTTAGAGAACACTGTTGAACTTAAGGACCGCGTAAATGGAACCTCGCCTAAGAGGGCAAGAACGAGGAAATATTGCAGGAAGTTAGGTACCTTCATGTCTAGATAGAGTGTCGCGCTGCAAAACAACTAAAACAAACAGGCCAAATGAGGCCAACTTTGTTATGTAAAGTGCGTGACAACTGCGTCCGTATTTATAGGGCTACGTCATAGTCTCAAAAAGCAAAATTGTAGTGTGCGTGTATAATGATACCAATTATTGAAAAATTCCCATTAAAATAGGGAGAAATTCATGGTAGTGTCGAATGAATTTTCCATCTACAAAAATATGCTCAAAACCTAAATATAATTTAAATCGGGAAAAAACAATAACAATAATTTCTTAATTAATTTTTTGGAAACTTCTCGGCCAGTTTTGATAAAAAATTAAAATGTAAATAATGTAATGTAATATGTGAGTTTAAATGTATAATTATTTTAACTGGCAAAATGAGTGCTTTTTTTAAACCATAATAAAAAATATATAATACTAGCTTCCGCCCGTGGCTTTGCCCGCGTGATATGTCCATTATAAGTAACCTATGTTCTTTTCCAAGTCATGGTCTACCCATGTGCCAAATTTAATTCATATCTGTTCAGCCGATTTAGCTTGAAAGCGTAACAAACAAACTCACTTTCACATTTATAATATTAGTTACGAAGCATTAGGATTACATACTGGATTACAGGGCTGTAGCGAGGAATTCGTTTCGGAACCCCGTTTGACTCCTCCGTTTAGGGTTGCCAACTTTCAGAAACCGTCAAGCTAAAACCTATTAAGGAGGTTTTTCGATCGACCGTTCAAACATTTTTGAATGGGCTTTACGCTAAAATTAGACACTCTTTGTTTAAAACGAATCATTTTATCACTTTTCAACAATGAGATGTGCTCGCGTTTTTAGGAAATAACTTACATTAATTACTGAGAAAAACAATCGTAAAATCCAGGCAAAATTCGTTTTGACAAGCAAACTAAAGCGCCATGGCAAATAATCTAATTAGTACAATAATTGATTTATTTTATATTCCACCTTTCATTTAAAAAAAATATATATATATACTACCATAAAACTGACGACGATTTACCCGCACGGATGTCGAACAATATCCCACGGGAATGTACTACCGGGATAACATACCTAATAGCCGAGGAAAGGACTTTAACTAATACCGCTGCGCCCGCGTTGTCGTCAACCATAATTATATAAGTTACACGTAATTTTGAATCTGTGATATCTTTTAAACTATTCATTTATATGATATGATGTTGTGGCATATTTTAATCTAAATGAAATGCCCAATTTAAATTACATATTTTATTGGATAGGGATTAATATAATACCGGTCAAAATAGCTTCGGATGTAATAATGAAAATTTCATCAAATTCTGAAAAATAATAATGTTTACTCTTAGGTCATCCTTAGAAGATAGACATAAATATATGTCATCGCAGACTTTTTTGTTGAACTTTTTAAGATGAACAATACTGTAGAACATAAATTTTATGTATCTTTTTTGGTTAATACGGCGCACGTCAGTAAAGCTCCCAGTTGGCATGACTTTTTCCAACTTCTTCAACAATAATCGTCATATTTAGCCAATTTACAAAAAAAAACTTTAATAAATTATACACCAAAACCTTCCTCATGAAACACTTCGTCTATGGGTGAAAACCGTTTCAAAATTCGTTTGGTCGTTTTTTATTTTATCGCGTTCAGACAAACAGACAGACGCAGTCGGGGACTTTGTTTTATAATATATTATGTAAGGATGTAAGGATAAGAATTACATAGGATTTTGCCCGCGGCTTCAACCGCGTGGATGTCGGTAAATATCCTACGGGAATGTACTACCGAGCGGTTCCGGGATTACATAGCTAATAGTAAGGAAAAGGTTATTGACTTCTACCGCAGCGCTCCACCCATAATTATTTTGTTACGCGTAATTTTGAATCTCTGATATCTTTTAAACCATTTATTTATATGATATGATGTCAGGCATATTTTAATCTAAATAAATTCCCAATTTAAATAACATATCTTACACGATAAGAATTAATATGATACAGATCAATATAGCTTCGGAAATAACAATGGAATTTTTATCAAATTCTGAAAGGTATTAATGGTTAATGTGGGTCATCCTTAGAAGATAGCCATCGCGGACTATTTTGTCGATATTTTTAATGTAGAAAGAAAGAAGGAAAATTAGTTTATTTTCAATAAACATGACGCAAAGAAAGATAATAAAAAATAAAAAAAACACGTAAATAACAAATTGGGGGAAAATAGCGTCACATCCACGCAAAATGACCATCGCTAAGCATAAATGCTGCGACCCCATGCGAGACAGAGCCCCAGCGCTGATTTTCAGCGACAGCCGGCGCTGACGTGATGACATGAAGATCTTCAATCCTGTAGAACATAAATTTGATGTATCTCTAACGGTTTACGCGGCGCACGCTAGTAAAGCTCTCAGTTGGCATGACTATTTCCGACATCTTTGACAATAATCGCAATATTTCAGCCAATTTACACAAAACATTAATGAATTATACACCAAAACCTTCCTCACAAATCGCTCCGTCTATGAGTGAAAATCGTTTGAAAATCCGTTTGGTAATTTTTCAGCTTATCGCGTTCAGGCAGACAGCCGCGGCGGGGGACTTTGTTTTATAATATGTAAGGATGTAAGGATAAAGATTACATATTATTGTTTTGTGGCAACATTGAAAATATCATTATTCGTAGGTAAAATATGCGACGTTGCCGTTCTAGGTATCTTTGACCTCCACGCACGAAATTGAAAGACAAGAGGTTGCCTAACTTCGTTTGAGTATGATTGTAATGTATAGTGTAATAAAAATACATTTTTGAATTCTCGGTCGTGATGTATACAGAGTGGCACGGACATCGACGCGAAAACGGTTTCCTTGATAACAGTTTTCGCGTCGATATCCCTGCCACCCTGTTTATATGGCACTATAGGATTTACGCCGCGGAATTCATTGCACGTTATATTTTGTATGCTATTTCCATTGATTCTAATTGCAATATTTCTAGTAGGTGCTTATGTATTTGATTCCAATTGAATAGAATTATTGCAGTTTATTGTAGGTATAATACTTTATAAATTATTCAAAATATGCAATTTTATTACAAACAAAAAGTACCTATATTTCGGCGGCATTAAAAACGAGTTGGGTATTAGACGCTGAAATCTCGTCACAATACCAATTACCTACGTTTCGATATTGTCACTTTGTACATTTTTGGCCAACAATATATTAAACTTTTATAATTCGGTAAGCCACTAAGTTAGTCACAACATTAAATTTGCAAACATTGCTAAATTGAAGAATGGGTGGCGCAGTCGTGGGATATGGTTTTGCCAGGTTATGCAGAGAATACCTTGTATGCATTTTACAGACAGACAAACAGTATTTCGTCGGTGCGCTTGCCAAAATCCGTATGTGGATTTTATCAACTTTTCAGGAGACGGAAAAACTGTTTTAAGAGCTTTTATTCTGAAAGTGGGCAACGTCGCAAATAGATGTCAAACATTTCACTGTTTTCATTAATTTGGCAATATTACTGTATGGAAATAAGAAATGTGGCTAACTCTAGAATATTAATAATGAATTGCAATTATAACACTGAATATGAAGTAGTAGCAATTTTAGGTGTAAAAAGGCATTTGGAAAGTTTCCAAATACTGTTTTACATCTAAAACTAAATAGTCGTAACTACGATATTAATTATTGCATTTCATTACCAATATTTTAATTCCATAGTTAGCCACAGTTCTTAATTCCATACAGTAATATTGCTAAATTAATGAAAACTGATAAATATTTGACAGCTATTTACGACGTTGCCAACTTTTAGGATAAACCCCTTTAAGTGATAACTAATAAGTTTAAGAATAACTAAAAACGCAGAATGATGGCAAAGTATCTTATTGTTATTCTGTGATAAAAAAAAATTCTTAGTGTTTCTCCATTTAAGCCCAAAATATATTTTTTGTATTTTTCGTGCACATGTCAGATTTTGTTTGATCGAGCAAAATACGGTAGGTATGCTTTAAAATGCACATAAAGGTTTTTGTTTTGACAGTTTTCTGAAACAACCATCTTTATTTTCAGCAAAAATAGGTAGGTAATACTTACATACCCACTCAGAAAAATAATACAGCTTTAAAATTGTAAGCCACCTAGAATATTGTAACTGAGATCGATAATTCTTTATTGAATTTTGCACTATAAAACTCTTCGAAACAGCTAATGGCGTGTACAAGTTCAGACATGTGCATGCAAATTCTGATATTTCCCTTTTGCTGTATTTTTTTTTTATGTGTTCGAATTTGAATATTAGGTTCACATAACTGTTTTTTCATTGAATATTAGGTTCACATAACTGATTTTTCATTGAATATTAGGTTCACATAACTGATTTTTCATTGAATATTAGGTTCAAATAACTGATTTTTCATTGAATATTAGATTCACATAACTGATTTTTCATTGAATATTAGATTCACATAACTGATTTTTCATTACAAATAAACATTTAAAAGTTTTGGTAAATCGAGGTACAGTGGGAATTCTTACATAAGGGTTTTGGCAATATCAGTTGCGTTCAAAATTGAGGAAGAATGTCGAATTAAAAAAAAACAAGACAATCCACATATCGGTTTCGGCAAGCACACCCAGGTTGTTTGTTAAGTAGCGTCACGTCAGTCGCGCGGCTCGCAGCCGTCATGGTGATGCGTTCAGAAACAAACAAATAATTGAGTTACTTACATCAAATAAACGTGATTTATTGCGTATATAAATAACTTATTTTAATCTGATTTATTTTTGAAGTGAACACTTCTTTAGGCGCGTTGGGTATTTTTGAGATGGGACTATACCACTGATTTCGCGACACCGTGATGACACCAGCTTTTGACCGTTAAAAAGACAACAACGCATTGATTACCGCAGTGCCGATTTTTTTTTTCACGTTTTCACTTCTGTCGGCTTTCTTATTTGTCAACCTATTGGTCGATCTCCCAGCAATATAAAAATAAGTAAAATTTTACCTTACATTTCATTGTTCTATTTTTGCGGAATGTGTTCAGAGTTGTGAACGAAATCCGACACAATAAATCTGTCATCTATGAAATTTATGAGTTCAACTCCATTGTTGATCCCAAAGGTTGTTGTACCTAATTATTGTTGCTTCTTCATTCAATTTCAATGCAGTTTAATTTGACAACTGCATTAGTAACTTTGTATTCTTATATAAATAATATGCGATTGCAAAGTTACTTATGCAGTTAGTATATCTAGTAAACGGAACTGAAATTGCGGTATATTTTAATTTTTCCTTGCCTTAACAAAAATTGTGTTCAAAATTTGAAGCTTGTGTGTCTGCTAGAAGTACCTTAGAATTTTGATGATCGGTGAGTGAGTGAGTCAGGTCAGTATGTCAGTAACAATATTAAGGAATATACCTAGTTATACTAAGCCATCTTGGTCACTAAAAATTCATGATTCTATCTTTATCCACAACGAAGTTAGATGGGGTTGAAAATGTCTTGAATGGCGTCGAGATAAGATGGTACGACTGTGCCATTGTGTTTGTTTTGCTCAACTTGCCGGGTGTACTACCGTGCCCCTCGATATATTGCATAATCCACTCTAATTGCTGGATGTCTTGAGATTAGCTCTAAAAGTTCATTTAAAAAAAAATGTACAGATTTTTTAAATGTTTCATGTACCTACGTTTTCTTTTTAATTTGTAACTTTTTATGGTGGATTTTTTGTAATTTTTTTGGAAGGTATTGCTACCATTTAGTTAATAACTTATTTTTTGCACAATAAACAAAACATAATACGGAAAGACCTAATAAAATTTCTTTTCAGTTTGAGTTGTGGCTTTTCATTTATAAAATTCATAAACATTTTAGTAATTTTTTTTTTATAAGCTAAAGGGACTTATGTGATGTTTTACTTAACTGGGTAAAACGTATAGCAAATATCAAATTATAGACAAATAGAGGCTTAAAATTTACATCCGATGGTATATAACCCATAGATATAAAAAATTAGATTGATATTTTTTTTTAATTATTAACACAGCCATGGATCTAAACTTCGACGGGCTCTTCTGTAAAAAAATAACTTTTTGACTTATGGACCTTTTGAATTTAAGCAGCGATTTGTAGACTAGACTCAAACTTACAAAATATTTACTTAAGTGTATTTTCCCTGCTCAGTAATTCCTTTTGAAGGTTTTGTATGTCAACATCAAACATTTTTCTGCTAATATTACATATAAACTTTCATATCAACTTCGAATTAATGAGAAAATGGACTATCATAACCAGTGATCGGAGTAGGTAAATTGATTTTACGTAGTCGCATCATGAATAGTCATAGAAATCATAACATGGATAAGCCTTTTTCCGGGATTTCATTTTTGTACTTACGGGATTGAATCATATGTTGTAAAAGTAAGAATTGTTAAACTACTGCATTAGAAATTTATAGAATGGATAAACATTTAAAATTGTTTTTTTTTCTTATTTATCAAGTAATAAAGTCAATCTTACTGTTGTGCGTCCATTCGTAACTTACATAATATGACTAGTTTAGTAGTTATTTCTTGTAAGTATATTATCTGCTGCTTGTAATTGTTACTATTCTTGAATAAATAAATAAAAATATCTTTTTATACTTCTTAATATTTTTTCGCATTCAGTGCAATAAAAGCAAAAGGGTTAAACATTTCTTATTCATATTGATGTATTCTTTATTCTACGCATTACAAAATTTAAAATTCCTTAAAAAAATCTTAATAATTTCCCAATCCCGGAATCCCGGAGGCATATGCATACTGATATATACCTGCCAGTTCATTGACACCAAATCAATCTACCTACTCCGATCACTGATCATAATGGATAAAAAATCGATTAGGTATTTGTTTATCAAATTGCTCAACCCCATCGAGTAGTAATCATGTTGAGACGTCATGGCGTCGGCGTCCGCCCCGCGCCTAGGGCTGATTATCTCCATGCATGATATGCGTGATAATCACGAAAACAATACTTTTTGATTTGAAATTCACTTTTTTGTAGATAATCCTGTTATCGAGGTCTTTATGCGGCTAACTTAATAAGTCATTCTAATGCTGAATGTTCTCAGAAGCGGACAAATAATGTCCAGCTATTAACGCTGTTATTGATGTCGGCGTTCATATGAAACGTTGAAAAACTTGTCGGTGTATAAATGTGGGGTAGTAAATCCTCTATGTAGGATACTAATTTGCTTTTTACTGCATATTTGATTATGGAGAAGGGGTCGTTTGTTTTTTGTATGTCAGTTGAATCAATTGCCAAGACAGATGTGTTCCGGCCCTGATTAGGGCCATGGTAGGGAGCGAGAGGAAATGGGAGGCCGTCACCTCCTTCTGCGAAGCAGTAATGCTCGCGAAGGAGGAGGCGGAACGCGTGAGGGAGAGGCAAATTTCGCGCCCTCACGCCCCTAACCCTAACCGCCGCAGGAGGAGACGCCCAGGGCGTCGGGAATCGCAGGCCGATTTCCGGCCACCGTAGGCGCGGGCTTGCGGGCGGTGAGCAATGGGTAGCTCGCCGTCCGATAAGGACCAGGCCCGGGTCGACGGCGCGTTGTGTTCCACGCGCGCCTCAAAGAGATGTCAGCAGAATTGACGGGGTCCGTTATGGCCGATGTCTGCCGGGGGTGCGAAGAAAACCGAAAGGGAGATCGTGGCCCCCGGCAACAGGGCAACCGAAGGAACACGGGTGGGTTTTAGTCAGTAAGAGTCTGACACGCCCTCCCGCTCCGCCCAGAGCGGGAGAAGTTATTTGATGATTTCTGATATAGATGATTTGATGAAAAAAAAAAAAAAAAAAAAAAAAAAAAGAAAGACAGATGTGTTTTTTTTGCTTCATTTTTTTTCCTACTTAAGTTTTAAATAATATACCTAAGTTGATCGACAAATGCTTTTATTTACCCTACCATTCCCACATAAATGGCCGTTGATGACGCCAGCTGATGCCCAGCTCAGCTGCCATCGATGATGCAATTTTCAAGGTGCGTCACAGATTAGGTGTCTTCATATTCTACCAGCCATCACATAGAGCACAGTTTGAAAATTTCTTCACTAATATTCCGATTTCAACAACCAAAACTCTGTCATTGTCCTCCACTTCTGCTTACTCAATACTTAAAGAATGTGTACCAGAATGTAACAAACTTTTTGAATTCACAATTCACTAAAGACATTATAGAATCTTTTAAAAATCTTGATGTAAAAAAGACTGCTGACCTTTGGGGATTATCAGTACATACAATGTTCTCAATAATTAATGTTATTTTAGCCTTTTTAACAATAGTTTTTAACTCTTTTATTGCATCTGGTATATTTTCTGATCTGATGAAACTTAGCAAAGTGATTCAGCTGTTCAAATATGGCAGCACAACTGATTCCACTAGATATTACCTACATTGAACAAAATGTAGGTAATTTCGAGTGGAATCAGTTTTGGTGCCAGATTTGAACAGCTAAATCACTTTACACTTTAATAATTTGTTACTTTAGCAAAATCTTTAAAAAAAAAAATTTATAACAAATGTTAGGACATTTCAATGTACCACATTGATTTGGGGTCAATGAACTGGCACGTATATATCAGTATGCATATGCCTCCGGGATCCGGAATCCCGATTGGGAAATTATTAAGATTTTTTTAAGGAATTTCAAATTTTGTAATGCGTAGAACAAAGAATACATCAATATGAATAATATTAACCCTTTTGCTGTTATTGCATTGAATGCGAAAAAATATTAAGAAACATAAAAAAAAAAAAAAATTCAAGCATACTAACAATTACAAGCAGCAGATAATATACTTACAAGAAATAACTACTAAATTAGTCATATTATGTAAGTTTCGAATGGACGCATAACAGTAAGATTCACTTTATACATACATAACATTACGCCTGTATTCCCCGAAGGGCTAGGCAGAGGTGTACCTATAGTACACTTACATTTTGCCAGTTATGTTTAAGTCCCATATAATAGGGGACGAGCCTATTGCCATCAACCGGGCACAAATTCAGACTCCAGGCTGCTACTGAGAAATTCCAGATGGAAAAACCCAATAACACCTTGCCCGACCCGTGAATCTAACCCAGGACCTCATACTCAGCAGTAGCGCTTTGCGACCACTAGAGGCAATCTATTACTTGATAAATAAGAAAAAAAAAACAATTTTAAATGTTTTTCCATTCGATAAATTTCTAATGCAGTAGTTTAAAAATCGTTACTTTTACAATATTTGATTCAATCCCGTAAGTACCAAAATGATATCCTGGAAAAAAGGCTTATCCATGTTATGATTTCTATGACTATTCATGATGCGACTACGTAAAATCAATCTACCAACTCCGATCACTGGTTATGATAGTCCATTTTCTCGTTAATTCGAAATTGATATGAAAGTTTATAATATGTAATATGAGCAGAAAAATGTTGACATACAAAATCTTCAAAAGGAATTACTGAGCAGGGAAAATACACTTAAGTAAATATTTTGTAAGTTTGAGTCTATTCTACAAATCGCTGCTTAAATTCAAAAGGTCCATAAGTTAAAAAGTTATTTTTTTACAGAAGAGCCCGTCAAAGTTTAGATCCATGGCTGTGTTAATAATTTAAAAAAAAATATCAATCTAATTTTTTATATCTATGGGTTATATACCATCCGGATGTAAATTTTAAGCCTCTATTTGTCTATAATTTGATATTTGCTATACGTTTTACCCAGTTAAGTAAAACATCACATAAGTCCCTTTTGCTTATAAAAAAATATCAAAATGTTTATGAATTTTATAAATGAAAAGCCCCAACTCAAACTGTAAATAAGTTTTATAATGTCTTTCCGTATAATGTTTTGTTTATTGTGCAAAAAATAAGTTATTAACTAAATGGTAGCAATACCTTCCAGAAAAATTACAATAAATCAACCATCAATAGATACAAATCAAAAAGAAAACGTCAAAAAAAAATCTGTACATGTTTTTTTAAATGTACTTTTAGAGCTAATCTCAATATATCCAGCATTTTGAGTGGATTATGCAATATATCGGGGGGCAAAGTAGTTCCCCCGCCAAGTTGAGCAAAAGAAACAAAAGCACAGCCGTGCCATCTTATCTCGAAGCCATTCAAGACATTTTCAACCCCCTGTAACTTCATTGTGAATAAAGCTAGAATCCTGAATTTTCAGTGACCAAGACGGCTTAGTATAACTAGGTATATTCCTTAATTTTGTTAGTGACATACTGACCTGACTCACTCACTCACCGATCATCAAAATTCTAAGGTACTTCTAGCAGACACACACACAAGCTTTAAATTTTGAACACAATTTTTGTTAAGGCTATAAAGCAAGGAAAAATTAAAATATACCGCAATTTCAGTTCCGTTTTCTAGATATACTAACTGCATTAGTAACTTTGTAATCGCATATTATTTATATAGGAATACAAAGTTAGTAATGCAGTTGTCAAAATTAAACGGCATTGAAATTGAATCAAGAAGCAACAATAATCAGGTACTTTTGGGATCAACACATCGGGTCGAAATCACAAATTTCATAGATAACAGATATATTGTGTCAGATTGCGTTCAGAACTCAGAAGAAATTCAGAGAAAAAAGAACAATGAAATGTCGACAGAAGTGAAAACTTGAAAAAAATAAAAAAATCGGCACCGCGGTAATCAATGCGTTGATATCTTTTACTCCACGCACCGCGGTAATCAACGCGTTGATGTCTTTTTAACGGTCAAAAGCTGGTGTCATCATGGTGTCGCGAAATCAATGGTAGAGTCCCATCTCAAAAATGCCCAACGCCCCTGAAGAAGAGTTCACTTTAAAAATAAATCAGATTAGAATAAGTTATTATATAAACCATAAATCACGTTTATTTGATGTAAGTAACTCAATTATTTGTTTGTTTCTGAACGCATCACCATGACGGCTGCGAGCCACGTGACTGACGTGACACGACTTAACAAACTAAAAATCATCGGGTGTGCTTGCTAAAACCGGTATGTGGATTGTCTTGTTTTTTTTTTTTTAATACGACATTCTTCATCAATTTTGAACGCAACATCTATTGCCAAAACCCTTAGGTAAGAATTTCCACTGAATCTCGAATTACCTCTAGTTCGAACACATAAAAAAAAAATATACAACAAAAGGGACATAGCAGATTTTGCGTGCACGTGTCTGAACTTGTACACGCTATTAGCTGTTTCGAAGAGTTTTATAGTGCAAAATTCAATAAAGAATTATTGATCTCAGTTACAATATTCTAGGTGGCTTACAATTTTAAAGCAGTATTATTTTTCTGAGTAGGTATGTAAGTATTACCTACCTACTTTTGCTGAAAATAAAGATAGCTGTTTCAGAAAACTTTCAAAACAAAAATGTGCATTTTAAAGCATAACTACCATATTTTGCTCGAACAAACAAAATCTGACCATGTGCACGAAAAATACAAAAAAATATTTTGGGCTTAAATGGAGAAACAGTTTTTCTTAAACTTATTAGTTATCACTTAGAGGGTTTATCCTAAAAGGTGGCAACGTCGCAAATAGCTGTCAAATATTTATCTGTTTTGATAAATTTAGCAATATTACTGTATGGAATTAAGAACTGTGGCTAACTAGGGAATTAAAATATTGGTTATGAAACGCAATAATTAATATCGTAATACCGAATATTTAGTTTTAGATGTAAAAAAAGTATTTGGAAACTTTTCAAATGCCTTTTTTACACCTAAAATTGTTACATCAAATTCAGTGTTATAATTGCAATTCATTATAAATATTCTAGGGAAATAGTTAGTAAAATTTCTTATTTCCATACAGTAATATAGCCAAATTAATCAAAACAGTGAAATGTTTGACATCTATTTGTGACGTTGCCCACTTTCAGAATAAACGCTATTAAAACAGTTTTTTCCGTCTCCTGAAAAGTTGATAAAATCCACATACGGATGTTGGCAAGCGCACCGACGAAATGCTGTTTGTCTGTCTGTAAAATGCATTCAAGGTATTCTCTGTATAACCTGGCAAAACCATATCCCACGACTGCGCCACCCATTCTTTAATTTAGCCATGTTTATAAATTTAATTTTGTTACTACCTTAGTGCCTTACCGAATTATAATAATTTAATATATGGTTGACCAAAAATATACACATTGAGACGAGATTTCGGCGTCTAAAACTCAACTTGCTGTTTTTAATACCGCCGAAATATGGGTACTTTTATTTTGCAATAAAATTGCGTATTTTGAATAATTTATAAAGTATTTTACCTACAATAAATTGCAATAATTCTATTCAATTGGAATCAAATACATAAGCACCTACTAGAAATATTGCAATTTGAATCATTGGAAATAGCATACAAAAAATAACGCTCAATGAATTCCGCGCGTAAATCCTACAGTGTCATATAAACAGGGTGGCACGGACATCAACGGGAAAACTGTTATCAAGGAAACCGTTTTCGCGTCGATGTCCGTGCCACTCTGGTATCACGACCGAGAATTCAAAAATGTATTTTTATTACACTATACATTACAATCATACTCAAACGAAGTTAGGCTACCTCTTGTCTTTCAATGTCGTGCATGGAGGTCAAAGATACCTAGAACGGCAACGTCGCATATTTTACCTACGAATAATGATATTTTCAATGTTGCCACACAACAGTTATTTGTAATCTTTATCCTTACATCCTTACATATTATAAAACAAAGTCCCCCGCCGCGTCTGTCTGCCTGAACGCGATAAGCTCAAAAATTACCAAACGGATTTTCAAACGGTTTTCACTCATAGACGGAGCGATTTGTGTGGAAGGTTTTGGTGTATAATTCATTAATGTTTTGTGTAAATTGGCTGAAATATGGCGATTATTGTCAAAGATGTCGGAAAAAGTCATGCCGACTGGGAGCTTTACAAGCGTGCCCCGCGTAAACCGTTAGAGATACATCAAATTTGTGTTCTACAGGATTGAAGATCTTCATGTCATCACGTCAGCGCCGGCTGTCGCTGAAAATCAGCGCTGGGGCTCTGTCTCGCATGGGTTCGCAGCATTTATGCTTAGCGATGGTCATTTTGCGTGGATGTGACGCTATTTTCCCCCAATTTGTTATTTACGGGTTTTTTTTTTTTTAAATTTATTATCTTTCTATGCGTCATATTTATTGAAAATAAACTAATTTTCTTTCATTCTTTCTACATTAAAAATATCGACAAAAAAGTCCGCGATGGCTATCTTCTAAGGATGACCCACAATAACCATTAATACCTTTCAGAATTTTATAAAAATTCCATTGTTATTTCCGAAGCTATATTGATCTGTATCATATTAATTCTTATCGTGTAAGATATGTTATTTAAATTGGGAATTTATTTAGATTAAAATATGCCTGACATCATATCATATAAATAAATGGTTTAAAAGATATCAGAGATTCAAAATTACGCGTAACAAAATAATTATGGGTGGAGCGCTGCGGTAGGAGTCAATAACCTTTTCTTTACTATTAGCTATGTAATCCC
This sequence comes from Omphaloscelis lunosa, assembly GCA_916610215.1. Classification (NCBI taxonomy): domain Eukaryota; kingdom Metazoa; phylum Arthropoda; class Insecta; order Lepidoptera; family Noctuidae; genus Omphaloscelis; species Omphaloscelis lunosa. The sequence goes on along the minus strand of OU744272.1, from coordinate 2,108,452 downwards.
GGAACCGCCCGGTAGTACATTCCCGTGGGATATTTTCCGACATCCACGCGGTCGAAGCCGCGGGCAAAATCCTATGTAATCCTTATCCTTACATCCTTACATATTATAAAACAAAGTCCCCCACTGCGTCTGTCTGTCTGTCTGAACGCGATAAAATAAAAAACTACTAAACGAATTTTCAAACAGTTTTCACCCATAGACGGAGTGATTCATGAGGAAGGTTTTGGTAAATAATTTACTAATGTTTTTTTTTTTGTAAATTGGCTAAATATGACGATTATTGTTGAAGAAGTTGGAAAAAATCATGCCGACTGGGAGTTTTATTGACGTGCGCCGCATTCACCATAAAAGATACATAAAATGTATGTTCTACAGTATTGTTAATCTTAAAAAGTTCAACAAAAATTCTGCGATGACATATATTTATGTCTATCTTCTAAGGATGGATAAGATAGAGTATGATGCGGTGTTGGGGCCGGGTGCGGTGGTGAAGTCCCGTGCGGTGATTGGGGCTCGTGCGATGGTGGGAGCAAATGCAGTGGTGGGGGAGCGTGCGGTACTGGGGCCGGGTGCGGTGGTGCGGCCGGGTGGAGTGGTGTTGCCGGGTGCGGTGGTGGGGCCAGGTCAGGTGGTGGGGTAGGCGGACTGACATGTCTAGCACTTCAGGATGACGTCACGGACCAGTCATAAGCTCTGTATACTTCTCGCGAAATATATAAAAATGCAAGTTTGTTTTTGCAAAATTGGATTATGAAAATACACATAGTGTAGTAGTAAACTTTTAAGAAGATTTTTTATTTGATTGTTACTCTTTTCTTTTGTTTTTTCTTGTATCTGTCAAAAGGTTAGGTTTGTGTTTCCAATTCATGTTATAATTTTTCATAATTTTCCCATTATATTCCTTTTATTACACTGAGGTTTTGTTTTATTTAATTCCACCAACCACTAGTACATAAGTCATCATTCATTTTAACTTAAGTACCTGCGTAGTTTTTATTTTTGTCACGGCATTTTATTTCTCTTTATCTCTATATGAACACACGTAGTAAAGCCAAAGCTATCGCCATGTCGTCTCGTATTTGGCTCCTCATACTTCACCACCTCATTCACCACCACCTTCGTCATCCTCAATAGACGAAAAGGAGCCCGTAGTTACGTCAACCAACATTCAAGCTGCTGAAGATGGATTCATGGAAACAACGAAAACAACACGGATGGGCTCATCCGTATTGTTTTATTGCCACAGAGCCGCAACCATAGAAATATCAAAATCATATATCTATGGCCGCAACCCTCAATCGTGGGCTTCGAGGGACAACTGTAATGGGTGTTCAAAAGTGGAAATGAAACAATACACATTTCAACGTTTCAAAATTTGCTTAAGATGTAAACAACAATGGCCGTTCGAAATTGTCTATGGTTTAGTGATCCGGTAGTATGATCAGTTTTGGTGCTATCGATGTTATTTTTTTTTTGTAGTGTTTTAAAGAGTCCTTAAAATCTTGAGTTATTAATTGAATGAAAATGCCTTCATAGCTATATAAATACCTTTTATTTCCTATTTAAACCGACCTCCTTGGTGGCTTACAAAATGGTGGAGTTTTTTGCTTAGGGTTAGACAAGGATATCGAATAGACAAGATACGTCGCAACATAGATAATAAATTTGTGTTGCCATACCTAAACCTAATACACTACAATACCCTACTCTTAAGTCCATTATAAGTTTAATCTTTCAGGAGCCTTAACTGTCCTTGAAGATCTCCTCAAAGAGGATTGAGGTTGGGGTTGAGCATCCTGAGTTACACTCGTATTACATTCATCCTTAAAACTACAATTACTAGCTTTATTAGAGGTATCTATAACTTCAAGAATTACGTCTTTGAAATCCCCACATTTATGATTATCATTATTTACATTTATTTCCTTATTGAAAATCTCTGAAATCTTTAGCCACATGATCTTCAATATTAGTAGGTTTTATAAAAACGTTGTTATTATTACTTATATTAATAGGAATATGAACATTTTCACAAGGCAAAAAACGTTTTATCAAACTCAAACTCGAAGCATTTATTTCAATTAAACCAATTACGGGCACTTTTGAATTTGTCAAGGGGTCGGTCAGTCAGAAAGATGAGGCTAGTTGCCCATTCCAAAGCGTAGTAGGTACCTATGGAGAAGAACGGGCTAGAAACTCCATGGACACTCTTTTAAATCACAATATGTTTACAAAATATTGGTTACATAATTCATGTTAAAGTTATAAATGTGAGAACGATGCAGAAGGATACAAGCGTCCGTAATAAAAAATAAAACAATTCAAAAATCAAATTAAAATAAGCCATGGCAGTTGGAAGACGACCGAGTCAAGCATGACGCATGGATTAGCACCATTCAGCTCATAGCTCTCTTTATAGTAGGTACATAGTAGGTACTCACACGTATTATGGAATTATACAATGCTAAGGGATTGAATTTATACAATGCAAAGATGAGTAGTTTTTTAAATCTTCAGCAACTCCAACAGTATTTTCAAATGCTAATCAATTAGTTTATGCGCCCTTGTGGAGCAGGACCAGCGTTTAGCCAAGCATTTATATCAGCGATGTAATCCCCCAACTTATAATGTGCTTGCCTGCAGAGTGTGCGTTTTATATAAGATTTAAATTTCGTTTCATTCAGTTGAAGTATGTGGAGAGGTATTTTATAGTAACATTTTAAACAGTACCCCATGAAAGATGAGTCCACTTTAGCCAATCTGAAACCTGGTTGAATATTGAATATTTTATATGATTGAGGTGTCTTTTCCAAATCAAATCTTCATTTAAAATTTTACACAAATTGGTTCTTTCACATAACACCTCATCTATGTATAATAATAAAATAATAATAAAAACGTTTATTTATTTTCTCCACCACATAATGAAAAATTTGTATAGTATAGTACATGATTGTGTACACAAAAAATACATTGATGTTGTGGAGACTGGAGCCTGTACTAGGAATACCTGTGTTACAGGTCTCCAGGCCTCCAAACTACACGGACAAGTTACACTAATAGAAATGTATACTACTAAAAGATGATAAAGATAATGAGGTGAACAATAAAAAACAAAAAATAATATAAAACAAAGAAAATACACAGCAAATAATTAATTAATTAGACAACAAAAATAGGGTCTATGGGTGTGAGTGTAAGTGCCTAGGTGTGGGTGTGAAGGTGTGTGGGTGTGGGTGTGTGGGTGCGGGTATGCAGTGAATGTGTGTATGGTATACAAAAACTTGTCTTAATATGCTATACCTATTTAGGACATGTTGAGCTGCTTTTATGAGATGACTTCCAAGAGTCTCTCAGTGGCCTCATAATCGTGAGATTGAAGCCAATTTCGGACTTTATTTTTGCAATTGAATATGGATAAGGAGTAGATAGAAATGGCTTTATTGACTTTATTGTAAAGGTAATCCCCTAGGAAACAAAAGAATCTACGACTGAAGCTGGTTTTGAAGGACTTTGATTTACAAACTGTGTGTTTGCGTCTTTTGGTAAGGATTTCGACAGGATTGTATGGAAGTTGAGAATGCCTACGAGTGATTATATTTAAAATGAATAATTGGCGAACTGTCAGTACTTTACACTGCTGGTAAAGTTCTTTAGTTGGAAAGAGAAAGGGAAGTTTACGACTAACTTTAAGAACAGCTCTCTGAGCTCTTTCCAACCTCAGCAAGGATGTCTTTGGGGCTCCACCCCATGCTGTTATGCAATATGATAAGATTGACTGAACTAGTGCATAGTATACGGTGTCGATGGTCCTAGCTTCCGCCACATGGCATAGTTTCTTGAAAACATATATCAATTTTCGTGTTCTCGCTGTAAGTGCGTCTACGTGCGGCTGAAAACTAAGACGATCATCAATCAGAATACCCAAATATTTGATAACAGACGATTTCTTGAGAGAAGGACATGTGCAAGGATTGCCTTGCAGGTAAGAGCAAGTGTGCGATGTTATAGAAAGATTTGTATAAGATGGGATCGTGTGATTTTTCATTGTAAAGGGAATATACATAGATTTAGATACGTTAAGAGTGAGTTTGTTATTTTTTAGCCACTCTGCGACCATATAATAATAGCTTTTTAATAATAGCTAGCTTAGTAGTAGTAATATAATAGCTTTCTAATTGTTTGGATTTCTATAATCTCAACAATATACATATCCTCCCTCGGTAAATGTTTCTTCTCTCATATTATTATTCTTATTTATATTATCTTTTGTCTTTTTTTAAATATCTAATCAAGTCCTTAATTTCCTTTGAAACATTAATTCAGCCGGGGGAATTTCCGTTATTAACAAGGAATCTATTCATTAATGTTTCAAAGGTTACATTATTATTTTTCTTATCTTTTGGTGACAAAATTTATAGTTTTTTACAGCATATTCTGCGAACCCATTAGTCGCAGGGTGGAAAGTTTTCATGTCGTATTCCATTTTTTTTAGAAAATCTGAAAATTCCTTTGAGCAAAATACCGCTGCATTACCTGTTACAACTTTTGGTAACCCGAAACGACTGAAACATTTCCTAAGCTTTTCCACACTATTATTATTATTAGTATTTGTATTTTCATAACAAAGGCCTCTGGCCGTTTAGAATAGGAATCAATGATAATTATAATTATTTTACCATCAAATGGTCCCGGAAAATCAGCATGAACCCTTTCATAAGCTGAGATAGTCTTTGGCCATGAAATAACGTTTGCCTTTTTAGGTTTTTGTCTAGCTGCCATACAAATATTGCAACTTTTAATATAGTTATCAATACATTGATCTAAATTAGGCCTCCAAAAATATGATCTAGTATTGGTTTTCATTTTAACAATTCCTTCATGTGTGGTATGCAACTCTTTTAATAAATTTTGCTGTAACTTACAAGGAATAACAACTCCATACTCCCACATGACAACAACTTGATCAACACAAGTATAATTGGTTCCTTTTCTGTGCAAATGGTTTCAAAGCTTCATCTTTGACATTTTTAAGAAATCCATATCTTATTATTTTATAAACAGTAAATGAGATAATGTGTCCTATATATTCAACCTCGCACTGAAAAGGTAAACATTTATCTTTGTTCAATCTAATTCCAATATTTGCTAATCGTTTTAAAACTTGTATTAAGTTTTCTAAGTGTTCCTTGTCATTGGCGCCCGTTACCAAAACATCATCTATAAAATTGACTACTCCCTTGGTATAGACTCCCCTGTAACACTTTTTTCATCTTTGCCTGAAATATTTCCGAAGTAGGATTAGTACCATAAGGTAACCTAGTTAATCTTAAAGGTAGAAATACCTTTAGTAGCATTCCTCAAATCAAGCTTGTAAACTTTTCTCCCTCTGTAAAGTTGTAAAAATATCCTCAATTCTAGGCAATCTTTTCAATTTTTTTGGGTTCCGTACCTCAATAGGAAAAAAAACGGAACACTTACAGGGACACTTATGTGTCTGTCTGTCCGTCCGTCGTCGTCGATTAAGCTGAAATTTGGTACACATATGTATTTACCCAAACACGGCCATGTAACATAAATAAATGAATTTTGAATACGGGGTCACTTTTGGAGTGCAAATAAGAAAATTTAAAAAAAGTTTTTCACGTACGTTTGATTGAATGATGACGTGAGGCTTTATCTGCGCTTCGAGAGTTAATGAATTTCTAAGAATATTAATTGCTTTTGGGATTTTTTTTCTAAACTTTTAACTAGATGCATTTGATCTATGATTCCAGGGTGTAGGATACCATGTTGTGCAAATAAGTAAGTTTGATGTATCTTTATACATACGTCATGTAAGCTTTAGTAACTAAATAATAATTCTGAAATAGCAGCGCTTTCTTGATTATTTTTATTTTTTTTAGTCTTTGCTTCCGAAGTTTCAGGATATATAATAGTGAGACTAAATTTATTTCCAATGTTTACTAAGTATGTATTATCTAGATTTCCTGGAATAGCTTTAATGATCGTTCCAAGTCCGTCTATTAATCCTCTTTTAGTTCTTTCCTGAGTTTGTATTTTCATTATACAATTATTCAAATTATTCTATAAATATTCTAGTCTATGTTTTTCTATCTTAGTGCCTAATGCTGTCGAGTACAAGGTTTATATCTTATAATACTCATTATATGAAGGCTGTAATTTTAATTGGATGTATCATACCGCTGTTTAATATTTCTTTTATTTCTTTTCTGTGAATTTCTGGTAATCTATAGGCTCGTTGGTAAATAGGTTCGTATTTGAAGAATATTATTTTATGCTGTCCTAAATTAAACGAAATGCTTGCTGCGTTTGTAGCAAATAAATCTAAATTTTCATTTAGTATTTGTGTCATTATGGGGTTTTGTTCAATATAGTATAATGCGAGCTCTTTGCCAAATATTTTTGATTTGTTTTGAGAAGGTTTTACAGAAATTTTTAACTTAGTCATGGCATCCCAACCAAGTCAGTAGTACTTCGTAGTGAAGTCTAACATATAAAACTCTAAAAGTGTTTCTTGATTTCCAGCCAAAATAGCTTTTAGCGGAGGTAAAATTATTTTACCTTGATGCTGAGCTGTAGAATGTTTGAATTGAAAATGCTTTATCTATTTATTGAGCTATGCCTTCGCTAATATACTCTTTAGAAATTGAAGTTCTAATAAATGATCGCGAGCTTCCTGTATCTAATAAGATTATTTCATTAACGCTTAGAATAATATACGGTAGTTGTGGTAATCTATCAAGGTGATAATGAATTATGTGGGAGCCGTATCGTTCGCGTCTTGTGCAAAATCCTGTATTTTTCCATTATTATAGTAGTCATTAGTGATATCGGTGTTTGTGTCACCATATTGCTGATAATAAAATAAATACATGTCGTTGCGATGTTTCATGAACTTATCGTAGTAACTTATCTATTTTTTGTTCTATTGATTCTATATTAAAAATAGCGTTACGTGTTTGTGGTCGGTTTGAAGCTGTACGCCTTGCTATATCTTCTTGATTTGGTTTATTTTGTGCATTTCGATTTTGGTTGCCCGTTACGAACTGATTATAATTTTGGTTAGGTCTTTGGCAAAAAAATTGCTTTTGTCTCATAGAGAATGTTGAAGGTGGAAATACGTGTCGAGGTTGTTGGTTGAAGTTATTTTGTTTAGGTATAAATTGTGGGTTAAATGGTTGTCTGAAAAACTGCTTTTGATAGTTTTGGTTCTGATAATCATTTTTATATAGGTTTTGATTAAATTTCTGAGGAACAGGTGCTGTTACATTTGATTTTTGCACATTTTTTTGTTTTTATTTATTATACCTTCTTTATCCAGCCGTCTTGCTCTTTCGCATGTTTTATCGTAATCTTCCGATGAATGTAACTCAAGAAGCTCAGTTGACAGTTGACAGTTAAGGCTCCTGTAAGATTAAACTTATAAAGGACCTAAAGGACCTGGGGAGTATTGTAGTGTATTTAGGTTTAAGTATGGCAACATAAATTGATTCTATGTTGCTAAGGATTAACGAAAAAAGCACCATCACGACGGATCTCGTCTATTCAAAGTCTTTATCTATTCCTAAGCAAAAAAAACACCATTTTGTAAGCCACCAAGGAGGTCGGATTAATTTGGAAATAAAAGGAATTTTTACAGCCATTTTTAGCCCCTATAACCATACCCGGCCTCAAAATGGCATAGGGCCCTATCTCCGCAACCGTAACCACCCGAATAAGACGCAGACCGTCCTTGGAGAAGCTGTCCCTCACCACACTCAGCAAGTTCAACTTGTTAGAGAACACTGTTGCAGAACTTGAAGGACCGCGTAAATGAAACCTCACCCAAGAAGGCAAGAATGAGGATATATTGCAGGAAGTCGGGTATCTTCATGTCTAGATGGAGTGTCGCAGTTGTGCAGCTGTTTACAGAAAAATATGGGGCCCCATGTATTTGCCAAAGATGTTATAAGAAGGAAACTCTGGGAGAAAACTTTCCAAAAAAAATTGGAATCCGATATTTCGTCGAGACAATGTGCTATCCTATAAGCCTTTTATGGGAGAAAGTAGTTTATAGGTGATGCACCCAAGAGAACTAAGTCTGTTTTCATTACATGGCCTGTATGTAATGAGATTCTTGTGATGAGATATTGTGTAAATTAAAGTAAAGTATGTGTGCGTTTATATTATCATATTAGATCAGTGCTAGAAGTGCTATCTCTGAGGCTTTTCAGTGAGGAAAACCAAATCCGAGTTGGTTTTCAACTCTGATCAGGTTAGTTCTATCGTACGCCTCCAGTCATTAACAAAATACGAACTTAAAGTCAACAAACACAAAATAACCTATAAAGTATAAAACGTTCATAATTTATTGACTTTTCCACTAAAGCTGCTTTTTTACCAGTGGTAGACGCTTCCCCTGTCCTTAACTCGTCTATTAATAGTGCTACACTCCAAGTTTCATACATATTTATCTAGTTTTCGTATAATTTGTGATCGACACGAAAGTAAACATAAACACAACAATGGCGGTTTATAAAGACGTACAACTGTGCTGCCATCTGCTATGAGCTTTCAGTTTTTAACTTTATTGTAGAAAAATTCCCATTCAAATAGGGAGAAATTCATGGTAGTGTCGAGTGAATTTTCCATCTAAAAAAAGAAACCTCAAGACAAAAATATAATTTGAATCGGGAAAAAACAATAACTATAATTTCTTAAGTATATAATAATTTCTTAGTAATTTTTTTGAAAACACCTCGGTCAGTTTTCATGAAACTTGAAATGTATAATTATTTTAACTGGCAAAATTAATGCTTTCTTAAAACCATAATTAAAAATTATATAATACTAGCTTCCGCCGGGGTTTCGCCCGCGTGGTATGACGATAAAAAGTAGTCTAACCCCCCCCTTTTTTTTTTTTTGAGGGTGGGAAATCATCAAATAACTTCTCCCGCTCCGCCCAGAGCGGGAGAAGTTATTTGATGATTTCCCAGGGCGTGTCAGACTCTTACTGACTAAAACCCACCCGTGTTCCTTCGGTTGCCCTGTCGCCGGGGGCCACGATCTCCCTTTCGGTTTTCTTCGCAACCCCGGCAGGCATCGGCCCTAGTGGACGCGTTGAAGTTTTTTGTGGGTTATAAAAAAAAATCTGCTGTTTCGTAGAAAAGTGCAATACCTACACGGTCAAAATATACGGAACAGCAGATTTTTTTTAATAACCGACGAAAAATTTCAACGCAGGGGAGTTCAGAATGACGTACTGAATCCTTGGTAACAGTTTCCGCGTCGATGTCCCTGCCACACTGTATACAGGGTGGCCCAAAAGTCGTGGATCAAACGCAACTAGGGGTTAGATGGGGTCATCAGTTGCAAAAAGTTGTTCTACGAGAGGTCTTTAAGGTCAATCCCTGCAGAGTTACAATTTATTTTGTGTTTTTATGAGAAAATTGACTTTTTTTAACGAATTCTTATTAAAATTCGAAAAAATCTGCATCCTGTATCTTTTTTATAATTTTCACTAGATTAGTATTAATGAGTCCTTGCGTTAGACATGCTATTTATGGTTGTTTATTGGGTGTGTTGAAGAATTTTTATTTCACATAAACCTACCTATAAAACGTCAGAAGCTAAGTGCACGGTTCCAATTGGTCGCTTCCTATGGAGAAGAGCCGGCAACAAACCCCACGTTACTCTTTTAAAAATAATTGGCTTTTACAATTCTTTCAAATAACAGTGTGACTAGGTATGGGAGCACAGAGTAGTTCTTTCAATAATTACCTTTAATTTTATAATATGCTTCCTTGGTAAGGACACGTTTGATGTGGGTTTTGAACTTCCCATCGCTAAGTTCTGTAACAGACTTTGGCAACTTGTTATAAAAGCGGATACTGTTTATAAGAAATGACTTGCTTGTTTTAGTTAATCTAAATTTGGGTATCACAATTTCATGTCTACTACGTGTATTTATGTTATAGAAATCGCTTCTTATTTTGAAAAGTCCTAAGTTTTTGCGAACATACAAAATACTTTCTAAAATATAAAGAGAAGGCAGAGTCAGTATATCAATTTCTTTAAATTTGTCTCTAAGAGACTCGCAAGGACCCATTTTATAGATCGTGAACATTTTAAACATTTTACTGCTAGTTTCCATCTTAATATTACATAAAAACTTTCAAATCACTGATCATAATGGATAGAAAATCGATTAGGTATTTGTTTATCAAATTGCTCAACCCCATCGAGTAGATCATGTTGAGACGTCACGGCGTCGGCGTCCGCCCCGCGGCGCCTGCGTTGATACCTAGGGCTGCTTATCTCCATGCATTCTATGCGTGATAATCACGAAAACAATACTTTTTTATTTGAAATTCACTTTTTTGTAGATAATCCTGTTATCGAGGTCTTTATACGGCTAACTTCATAAGTAATTCTAATGCTGAATGTTCTCAGAAGCGGACAAATAATGTCCAACTATTAACGCTCTTTTTGATGTCGGCATTCATACAAAACGTTGAAAAACTTGTCTGTGTATAAATGTGGGGGAGTAAATCCTCTATGTAGGATAGATACTAATTTGCTTTTTACTGCATATTTGATTTTGGAGAAGGGGTCGTTTGTTTTTTTCTGTATCAGTTTGAATCAATTGCCATACCTTATTGTGACAAACTTTTTGAATTTACAATGATTACTGCTAAAGACATGATAGAATCTTTTAAAAATCTTGATGTAAAAAAGACTGCTGACTTTTGGGGATTATTAGTACACACCATGTCCTCAATAATTATTGTTATTTTAACCTTTTTAGCAATCGTTTTTAACTCTTGTATTGCATCTGGTATACTTCATGACCTGATGAAACTAAGCAAAGTGATTCAGCTGTTCAAATCTGTCAGCACAACTGATCCCACTCGATATTTCCCGATAATCCTCAAAAGTCAGCAGTTTTTTTTTAAATCGAGATTTTTAAAAGATTCTGTAATGTCTTTAGCAGTAACACAGATAATATCAGTAATGATTAATCCATTTTCTCGTTAATTCGAAATTGATGTGAAAGTTTTTATGTAATATTCAGATGGAAACTAGTAGAAAAATGTTTGATGTTGATATACAAAACCTTCAAAAGGAATTACTGAGCAGGGAAAATACACTTAAGGAAATATCTTGTAAGTATGAGTCTAGTCAACAAATGTTAAGCGAGCGCTTGCAGGAGGCCTGTGAGTTGGTGGATTTTGTGAAGTACAATGCAGAGAGGTACGAGCCACTGACAAACAATCTCACCAGTAGTTGTGCTCCCACTCCGCCACCTCTCATGGAATTATTCCTCGTACATATACTTTTGAAAAAAATCTTGCTTCTGTTTCTTATAGATACACTTTTTTAAATCCTGAACAGATAGTCTTCTTAGATACACTTTCAGGTACAGTTATGCACTAAATAATTATGTTGATGAATAAATAATTATCTTGGATTTACATTTTGTCCTTACTATCGGCTTTAGCACCCTCGTCAACCATGAAAACAATACCCATGATGAACCCGTTTTCTTTCTTTGCGTCATATTTATCGTTTTTTTTTACTTATTATCACCGTGTAAGCGGGCTTTACTATAATTAAAAAACAACAAAAATGGTTTATTGTCTATGTTCCCATTGCCTTTTTATGATGAGACCTTCTTATATTTAAATTAAATTTATATGAACTCTTTCTGTTTTGCTGTATTAAACGAAAGTATATATGTAAGGAACAGAAGCGAGAATTTTTCAATATCTACGAGGAAAGTGTATCTACTTACAGGGAATAATTCCAAAGTAATGTTTTGGTATATTCTGATAGATTAGAAGCAGGTATAGGATCTTTTTTAAATAACCGATCTAAACCCACCATAGTTAACTGTTGTTACCATAACCTGCATTTTAATGAGCTTGTTCATAAAATAAAAATAAAAAACACAAATGAATGAGCAGACTATTGTAGTTCTTTTAATTGGAAACAGTCTGAGCATCACTAAAAGGGACATAGTTATTGGTGTCGACACCCTACTTAAATTAAAATTAGGTAAATTAATATTATGTGCATTGCTATATTCAAATAATGTGTATGCTGTAGAAAACGATCACATTTGTAGTCTAAAAAACTTATTGCATATTTTGACATGTCGTCATAGTGACCGTTTGCTATATTTTATACTAACAATTTTGTTAGATATTGTTTTTCTGATTACGTATGTAAGTATTACCTTCCTAATTTTGCTGAAAATAAAGATGTTTGTTTCAGAAAACTTTCAAAATTCAAAATATTTATATAATATTTCATATAAACCTATAAGGGCACTTATTAAACGTCAGAAGCTAGGTGCACGGTTCCAATTAGTCGCTTTCTATGGAAAAGAGCCGGCAAGAAACTCCACGGTTACTCTTTTAAAAATAAATTTCGGTTCAATTCTCGGCCCTTTCTTATTTCCAGTTTATCGAATATAATTCTATTTGCTGACGATACTTCTCTTATTTTTAAAATAGACAGGAAAGATACAGATGTCTTACATATCAATGATAATCTGGCTGTTCTTTCAAAATAGTTCGCAGCTAATAATCTTTTACTTAATGCGAACAAAACTAAATGTATTAGGTTCTCATTACCAAATGTACCTCAAGTAGGTCTAAATCTAAAACAAAAAACTAGATGCAGTAACGGAAACTATATTCTTAGGAATTACTTTAGATTCAAAATTGCCCACGTTAGAACTCTTTCAGGTAGATTAAGTTCAGCTGCATATGCAGTTACAAAAATAAGGCAGTTGACTGATATAGCCACAGCTAGGTTAATATTCTTTGCTTATTTCCACAGTATTATGTATTATGGCGTTCTGCTGTGGGGATCGGTAGCTGACGTAGATTCAATTTTCATTTTACAAAAGTTGGCAATCCACGCGATCTATAAAATGGGTACTCGCGAGTCCCTTAGAGACAAATTTAAAGAAATTGATACACTGGCTCCGCCTTCTCTTTATATCTTAGAAAGTATTTTGTATTTTCGCAAAAACTTAGGACTTTTCAAAATAAGAAGCGATTTACATAATATAAATACACGTAGTAGACATGGCTATATATGATTTTATATATAATTTCATTTAAAATATTGATCACCGGAATCCTGTATGTGGCATATTTTTCGACGTGACTCAGGCATTCGACTATGTACACCATGCTGCTCTTTAAAAAAAACTCGAAGCCTACGGGATTAGAGGCAATGTTCTTAATTTGCTTAATTCGTACCTACAAGACAGAAAACAAATAACTGAAGTCAATAAAAGTAATATGTTTACTAACTAACATGAAGAGAGATTTCGGTCTTCAGAGCGTAAAGTATTATTTGGGGTACCGCAAGGGAGCGTTTTGCTATTTATAGTCCCTTTATATTTATTTTATACATAAATGACCTACCGAAATCTATTGAGCTACCTATAAAACTATTTGCGGATGATAGTACGATTACAATAGCTTGTAAAAGTATAGGTACCTATGAGAGTGAAATTAATAATAGTTTAAAACAGACGGTAAACTAATCTGACGGTAGACAGTTTAAAAATAAATTTGGGGAAAACTAAAGTTATCCATTTTAGACAACAGACCTTCTAGTATTAACTTAAATATACACTGTAATAATAATACCATAGAAGAAGTTGAAACTACAAAATTCCTGGGTCTCCAAATACATAAAATTCCTTTTTTTCCTTTTTTTTCCTATTTGGGTAGGCGTGACGTATACACATAATTTTTGTAGCTCTTTATTTAATATTTATTTTTAAAAGTTAATTGTGCCTTTTCACTGCATTTATGTGCTAATTAATTAATAAACCCACCTTCGCTCGGAACTATCCTTTCACTTTCACTCTACAACAACCACATCACTGTAATTATTCATACTAAGCATGGACAGCAAACTTTTGCACAGTATGGAGGAACTGGAGAAGCTGTTTAGCTCTCGCATGCGTGAGTATGAAGATAAGCTAAAGAGAGCTACAGTTGGAACTAACCCTGCACACTCAGATCTTGCTGCGCTATCCCTGGACTTTTCTGAGTATAAATCATTTGTTTGCCAAACTTTCACTCACTTCAAAACTCAGATTGAACTCCTGTCGTTGAGTCTAGATACTCATGGGACTGCTTTGCGAAGAAAGATTTTGCTGTTTCACGGTATTCCTGAGAAACACAATGAAAATCTGTGTGACTCAATTTTGCTGATTATATCCAAAGAACTAATGATTGAAGACATCAAATTAGATCACTTAGAGATATGCCACAGACTTGGAGCCTCCCAGGGTAAAACCAGACCAGTGCTGGTGCGATTTAAAGAAATGGAGCATCGTTGGTTAGTTTGGGATGTTAAAACTTCACTCAAGGGTAGCGGCATCACCATTTCAAAGTTTCTGACTAAGACTCGCCACCAGGTATTTATTGCTGCTCGCAAACATTTTAGTATCAATAGCTGCTGGTCTGCAGAGGGAAGGATTATTGTCTTGACGCCTGACAAGTTACGCCGGAAGATAGCGGCCATGGGTGAGCTTGACACGTTAATCGCGCTATTCCTCGCTCCCGCCATTGCCGCACCCAATGATCCCGTACCTACCGCTTCTACCTCGTCAGCCGTTGCATCTACATCGCCTGTAACGGCGACCCCCAAACAAAAGATCGTGAGGAAGGCTCGTCGTTAAGTTTAATAAGGATTATCTTTCACCTCATATGTACTACACTGTCCGCTTTGTGTTACCTACTTTTGTGTTAAGTTGGTAGGTACACTTTAAAATAAGATTCCCCTTTTATTAATCTACCCATGGTATTTACTTTTCGTTTATATTTTTCTCTCAACTTAGCTTGCCGGTAGATAGTATTATATTTTTGTAATGAATTATTATGACGTCCTGTCAGTGTCATTTTTGCTCATGACTTTACGTTTCGTTTCAAGGCGTTTGTCATAGTGTGTATCTTAGTGTTGTGGCTCATAGTCTTTTTAGTATTATCAAAATTCTTGTTAGTTTTTGCCTTTTTTTATGTCTTGTTATTGATTTATTTTCTTCAAATTTGTATGTACAGTAAGCGTTCAAAAGTGCATAAGCACGTTAAGAATCATATTGCTGTGAACACGCGGTATAGTCCGTATATCTGTATGTGTAAACAACACGGCACACACACCACAGAGAACGCAGTATTGCGCTTTACACACTGTCGTATCGTCGCGTACTTGCGTCGCACTACCGAAACAAATATATATTTCCGTCGCTTTTGTTAGACAACACGCATCATGCGCTTGACCTTGGCCAGTTTATGGGATTACTAAAATTCAAACCAAATTTACGTGTGCAGATAGCAGAACGCGTTAAGCATTGGTCTTAGATGCAAACTGGCTCAGGTTTCAATCTCGTAAAGCACAGTGCAGTTTTTGCAAATATTAATATTTTTGTTTGCAATGATATTATATTTTAACTATTGCTGCCTTTTTATTAATGCTGTTATTGCAATAAAGGGTTTAGAATTAAAAATGCGTGATATGTGATAGCAAAATTAAAAAATTGTATTCGTTATATTTATTTTACTTATAGATAATATATTGCTACAATTATTTGTCATTACGTCAGCTCAATAAGATGTGAAATAGATGTCAAGAAACTTAGAAGTAATTTATATTATTTTGACATATTTGTATTATGAAATGTTTTAAATTTTAAATTGATTTTTTCACCATAAATATTAGCTAGCTTATTATTAGTTAGCTTTGATCATGGTCGAAGTAATTAAGCAATAAATAAGAATATAAGACTAATCAAAACGTAAAAAAAAAAACTACTTACAAAATAGGTGATTTTAAGGTAAAGTATGGGCAGTTTGTTTACATTATTTATTTTACATTTTATTTGGCTTTAGTAAATATTGGTTGGTATTGAGGTTATAGCTTAAGTATTCATTTTCTTTACGAAAAGAAGATTGAAACTTAACCTCAAATTGTAATCCTAAAATAATAATATTACTAAAATAATCTTAAACATTTTCGGTCTATCTGCGAGAAATACGACAAACAACATATTGTAACTTGCTTAAAAAATGGTTACCACAAATTCATGCAATAACGAATCTGTTGTTTATTAAGTTGGTACGGTAAATATTTTAAGGTTAAAATATAGCAGTGTCCCACTTGAAGTCTTAATATTATCGTGCGAAACTTAAACGTTCTTGTTTACGCCTTTCTGTCGAAAACGGCTTCCTAGCTGGTCTTCAGTGATACAAGTTTTCAGAGTGCACAGCGAACGGTTCATAATGACGTGTTTAATAATTCAGCAAAATATCTCGTTGGTATGAAACCATTTGTTTCATATTCCTCCATCATTTGACGTCGCTACTGCTCGATAATAAGCCTCTTCCTCATTCCTCTTAACCCTCACAGTATTTCTCTAGAACAAAGAATAACATTGTATTTATTACACATAATAATTATTTATCATTCACTAATCGAAGTAAACCTCATAATTAATTTAAAATTTGAAAGGCATCTTCTGTCTCAACAATACCTCTGTTCTATCAACAATACCTTTGATTAAGATTTATGTTTAGTAAAATATGAAATATTTAAATGATAACACTCACACTTAGTCCGGTCTCATTAGATATTTGTGTAAATTACATTCACTTTTACGCAGCGCAATCATATTTGATCTCCCTTCAATATTTATATTTGACTGCATTTTGAAAACAATAACCACAACACCGCTAATACCTAAATACTCGTCACCAACAATAACCACGAACCAACAAAGTTTTGAGATTGGCTGGGAACAGACCGTAGCAATCGCGAATACGCGTAACGAACTGCGTCTGTCTACCCCACAGAATCGAATCGAATTTCGAATCGAATCGACTAAGTAAATCAATTAGATCAATCGAATCGATTGATCTAATT
Organism: Omphaloscelis lunosa; assembly: GCA_916610215.1. NCBI lineage: Eukaryota > Metazoa > Arthropoda > Insecta > Lepidoptera > Noctuidae > Omphaloscelis > Omphaloscelis lunosa. Next base: position 2,091,499 of record OU744272.1, on the reverse strand, counting down.
GATTTACTTAGTTTTCTGTGGTCTACCTGCTAAACCTTAATATTTATGTGAACAAGACGACCGAAACAAAAAACGAATGATTATTGAACTAGTCATTATTAAAAAATAACAAAAACTATGAATAATAATTATTAAAAAATAACAAAAACTATGAATGTAATTATTAAAAATTACAAGCAAACCACAGATGAGATTTGAACCCTCGCTCGGCTCGCCATAATCGCACACCAAAGCACGTTATCCACTGAGCTAGCACGCCGTATTCTATATTGATAGAAATTATGAACTACTATGAGTTGCAGACAAAGTGAGTGTGTGTGTATCTATAGTATTGTAACATCTTATAGAAGAAGGTCGTAAGTGAAACCGAAGCGTCAGTCTATTGCTTTGTGCGATTGCCTATGGACTTTTGGTCGCTACTGTACCTACCTAGATTATAAATGTTGTGTTAAAATGTCTACCTACTAGAGCAAATAGGTGCTTTTATTAGTTAAGCGTATTTAATTAGTAATATTGTTTGGTTTTTATGTACTTAAGTAGTAAGTAGTTTTGATATTCTTTTATTTTTTTTTATTTTTTTTTGTATTTTATTCATATACATTTTATAACTTTTGCAAACTATGATCGATGAGGACCTTGATGTTGATTTTTTCTCATGTTCTTCCTCTTCTAGCAGTTTCCTTAGCGCGGCGAGTGGATCTTCCTCTCCTCTCACTCTTGGTGATCAGATTTCCTCTTTGCTTTCCCACCTCCCCAACAATCTCAACATAGCCCACATCAATGCTCAGAGTGTTGCTTGCCATTACTCTGATCTTCTGGCTTCCATTAACAGTGCACATATAGATGCTTTGCTGATCTCGGAGTGCTTCCTAAAACCCTCTCTTTTATCTGTTCTCTATGCCCTTCCTGGCTTTGTTCTTATCCGTAATGATAGAACTGGCAAGGGAGGTGGTGGTGTTGCTATCTACTTGCGGACTGATATTCCCTATAAGATTATCAGCGCATCACCATCTTCCTACTCGGGGTCAGCGGAACATCTTTTTCTAGAAATTTCCTTGCATCACGTTAAAATGTTTCTTGGAGTTATGTACAGTCCTAACCTCAGTATCGATTACTTTGACTCTTTCGATTCGCTCTTAAATGATTTCTGTCCCTCTTATGATCACGTAGTCTTAATGGGCGATTTTAATACTTGTCTTCTTAAAAATGACAGTCGTACTCACAAACTTCAATCTCTCTTATCTTCTTTTAACCTTAGTATTCTACCTCTTTCGTTCGGCTACTCATCATTTCCCTAACTACCTACCCCTTCTCTTTTGGACCTGATGATTGTCTCTAATACTAATAATGTATCAGTCCACGGACAACTCACTGCCTGTTTTTCTTACCATGATTTTATCTTTATGTCCTACAGGATTCGCCCTCCCAAGCGTAAGCCGCAATATATTTTCCTTAGGAACTACAGGGGCATTGATCTGGAGGCACTGCAACGTGATGCTGATAGTATCGACTGGACGGCCGTCTTGGAGTGCCCTTGCATCAGTGATATGGTTCGCATTTTCAATAACACAATACTTAGCTTATACGATCGTCATGCCCCTGTCCGTCGGGTCAAAATTAAATATGTTCCGGCTCCCTGGCTTACTCCTGCTATTAAGGATGCGATGACAAGTAGGGACAGAGCCAAAAGGAGGTTAAAACGCTGTCCTTCCGAGCGCAACTTGAATGCGTTTAAGGTACTGCGTAATCGCTGCAGTCGTATGTGTAGAGATGCAAAGAGACGCTACTTCCATAATTCTCTCGACAACCGCAACTCTGCAGAAGTCTGGAAATTTCTTAAAACTGTCAGTATTGGTAAGTGTCCAGTTGCTTCCAGTAATGACACTGACGTGTGTGCTCTTAACAAACATTTCTCACATCCCCCTATTACGTTGGATCCACACGTCAAATCAGCTACTTTAAATGAACTTTCACGTTTATCTGTGCCGCAGTGTCCTTCTTTCGAGCTAAGTCCCGTAAGTGAAAGTGAGGTCAAAAAATCAATTTACGCTATCTCCTCCTCTGCAGTTGGTAATGATAATCTTTGCTTAAGAATGATTTCCCCTATCCTCCCCACAATACTTCCCATCTTGACTCACATTTTTAATTTCTCATTGTTCTCTTGTACTGTTCCTGAGGCCTGGAAACAAGCCCATATCATTCCCTTACCCAAAATTCCTAACCCGGTCTCACCGACCGATTATCGACCCATTTCTATCCTCCCATATCTCTCTAAAGTTCTTGAGCACATTGTTCATCAGCAACTTTCTGCTTTTCTATCTTCTAATGACCTTCTTAGTCCTTTCCAATCAGGTTTTCGACCTGGCCATAGCACAGTAACGGCTCTTTTAAAGGTTACTGATGACATCCGCTGGGTTAAGGACCACAAATCTCTCACCTTACTTGTACTTCTAGACTTTAGCAGTGCCTTTAACTCTGTCGATTTCGATATCCTTCTAGGGATCCTTAAATCTTTCAATTTCTCTTTTTCTACTATTGGTTGGTTCGACTTCTATCTTAAAAGCCGCTCGCAGCGGGTTCGTCTCGAAGATTCTTCTTCTGACTGGTGCTCTCTTACCGCGGGTGTACCTCAAGGTGGCGTTCTCTCTCCTCTTCTATTTTCTATTTTCATTAACTCTGTCACCAGAGTCATCTCTTTCCACTTCCATCTCTATGCCGACGATCTGCAGCTTTACAATAATTTCTTAAGGCAAGATGCGGAAGCCGCCGTGTCTGCCATGAACAGAAACCTGGATTCTATTAGCGAGTGGTTGCGGTCCTTTGGACTGCAAATCAACCCTAAGAAATCCCAGGCCATAATTATCGGCGGCAGGTATATGCGGACTAGGCTCGATGTTGCGTCGCTGTCTCCACTCTGTCTGAATGGTGTTCAGATTGAATACGCAAATACGGTTAAAAACTTGGGGGTGATCATGGACTCTCACTTATCGTGGACCGCCCATGTTGCTCAAGTCAGTCGCAAAATGCACTACACGTTCCATTCGTTGAAGTGCCTCCAGAGCTTCTTGCCCTTGAAGACCAAAATCTCCCTTGCTCAAACTCTCATACAGCCCATCATAGACTACGCTGATGCCTGTTATTTGGATGCCACCGAGGAGCTTTTAAATAAACTTGAGCGTTTGCAAAATATCTGTATTCGTTTTGTTTTTAACCTTAAAAAGTATGATCACGTTTCTAATTTTCGCAAGATACTCAAGTGGCTCCCTATTCGACTTCGCAGGAACTCTCGGATATTGTGTCTGCTATTCAACATCCTTCACAACCCTAAAACCCCTTCCTATCTGCGGGAACGCTTCTCCTACACCCGTCCTTTTGATGCACCCTGCAGGTCGCATCTTAAAAACCTCCTTAAATCCCCCCCCCCATTCAACCGACTTCTTTTCCTACTCCTTCACGCGGTTCGGTTGTGGAATTCACTTCCGCCTGACATTAGGGACTGTCGTACTGTTGAAGTATTTAAACGAAGAGTGAAAGAACACTATCTTTCCACTTCGTCATAGTTGCATAGTTATCTTAAATAACATTTTAATTATATATATTGTAGTGATATTTATTTTAGAAGTATGTATGTAAGTATATTCTTGTAAATAAAAAATAAAAAAATTGGATATCACACGTGGTTACTTTATGTAAGAAAACAAGTAAGTCTGCATACGCTCTACACACATTATCACCTAATAAGCATGGATGCCCTTCTTACTGCTTATTATGGGATAGTAGAATCACATTTCGTTACACGTTACGGGATCATATTTTGGGGAAACTCTACTGAAAGAGAGACCGCCTTCAAGGCACAAAAAAGATGCATTCGAGCGATGTTTAAACTTAAGCAGACTCATAGTTGTGAACCGTGCTTTAAAAATGACAAAATAATAACACTACCTTGTCTGCACATATTAGAAGAAGCTGTGTTTGTAAAGACAAATCCGAGTCGTTTTAGACGTTTATCGGATGTAGTACCCCGCAATAGACGCGATAATAGTGTGCTATGTCTGGAGTCAGCCAAGACAGCACTTATGCGCAAAAGTGTCTACTGCATGGCTCCAGTCATTTATAATAAATTGCCAAAGACATGGAAAGAGCTTCCGCTTTCATTATTTATAAAGAAACTCCGAAGCTTTTTAGTGGCGAAAGCATATTATAATATTAAGGAGTTCCTAAATGAGAAATATTTTTTAAGCTAGTGTTTACGTATATATTGTTTTTTGTACTTAGTTCATTGTGTAATTTTAAAATTGTATTTAATGATTTAGTTATAAGTTGAATGTTTTAAATCGTTTGCATACCTACGTGGTAAAATATGGCTGAGCTTTTATTTTTTGTCATCATTTGCTGTTACCCATATTTGCAAAATAAAATTATCTTATCTTATCTTACAATTTCTGGACGTGGACGTACCCAGGGGCGGCAGCTACCCCCCCTGGATTTTGTATGCCTAAGTACCTATGTCAATAAAAGTTATATTAGATTTTTAAGTAACCGACGAAAAATTTTAACTCAGGGGCTAGAATCATGTACTGAATCCATGAATTCAGTTTTTGCGTCGATGTCCCTGCGAGAAGAAAATCGACTTAGAACAATAAAGGAAAGAAATTTTTGGTGTGCGCTATCTAGTGGCAGCCCAAAACATCTGTGTGAAGGACGTGAACAGGGCAGGAAATTTGAAATATTTTAAAGAAATTTACTGTGTAATTAAAACTGAAATTTTCTTCCTAGTCGTAGAAAAGAATGCATAATTATATCAAATTAGCATTACCAACCAATAATAAAATTGAAAAATTAATGACCTATGTAATTTACTATACTAATTCGACATAACTATGATTTCTATTGCACAACCAGAAAGAAAATGAATCTTCGTTCATTTCCTACTTTGCTTTACTAAACATTAGCAAAAAAAAAAAAACTCTGGAAATATCATTATATGTTCTTTGTATCAAATCTGTGAAGCTTAATTGAGGTTTCCGGATAGTCACTAAATGATGTCCTTGCAAAATGTTTATTGCAGAGCACTTTATTTTGGGTATGAATTTGATGCTGGAATTTTGGTTCTTTATCAGGAAAGCAGTACTTTGCTCGTAATTCACAGCTGAAACAAGATATAACTTTAAAAATAACAAACTGACTAGGATCGTTGATTGTGAACCGGAATCAACCTAAATAATAAAAAGCTGGATTAGTAGGTCATCATAGGCTCTGCTATTGTATGTATTTGCCATAAGTGTTTCCAAATCTATTAAAATTTGTGTGGTAGGAATGTAAGGAAAGATGAGCTCTTCTGCGTCCGTATAACGGAATGTTTTTCAAGTACCTTTGAACGCCGTAGGCTCCGCTCCAGTGGACAGGCAGCCTAAGGATTTTAACGGACTTTTATGTCTTATCGGGACATTTATTAATTAACGAAGTTTGGTGAAATTGCGTCTTACTCTTATTATAGTGAACATATTAAAATTAACGGCGTTTTTAAAATTGAAGTATGTCCTGAACTGCCAAGTTACATCAATCTGTCTCAAATGAATGTCAGTTAAACTGAGGGCGTTACATTATTATTAAGACGCAGATATATGACAGTGACCTTGAGTAGTTAGCTTGCGTGTTCTGTACTGAACTCACGCAACACGTCGCACGTCTAGCCAGTAATAGGACTCGCCTATCAAGGAGCGTTGTCCCAAATTAGACGCATTATTGATTTATTATACATAAAACAAAAAGTATTTTAATAAAACGCGTATACTAAAAGATTAATAATTAAATTATCTTTAAAACGGTGGAAGTTTCAGAAATATGCGCTTGATAGATTTTGCGTGATTCTCAGTTTTTTATCCGAGTTAGACATAACTTTACAAATTTATTTCACTATGTAATATAAAAATAATCCAAAATATGCCTATATTAAAATAATGCTCTTATTTAACACATATTTTTCCAAATCATTAACACAACTCGTTTAGACGTCATCTTCAGTATAACATCAATAAACGTCAGTTATCGTCACCTTAAGGGGCAAAATACGTTCACGGCATGTGGGAAGGAAAAACGTATACCGTTAATATTTTGCCTAAAACTACTTCCCCTTCACACCCATTCCATTCCATTACATTCCATTCCATTCCCATTTACACTTCGCCCGGATAAATTAGTTTTTGTATTGCTGTAATTGCATAGTAGTCTATGCTGTGCAGTAGTTGATCGCCGAATGCTCGGTTGTTGGCTATGGTTGTTGTAATGAAAATTGTTTGTTATTTGGGATGGGCAAGGTATCAGGATAACATTTTACTACCAGCTTAGCATTTAAATCATGTTTTTGTAGAAGAGGAATAAAGAAATTAATCAAGATGTTGTTTTTTTTTAGTCCTAAGTTTATGTTAAGTAATTAATTTCATAAGACCAGCCACTGACCACAGTTTCAACAGATTAAGGTTCGCTCATCAATATTTACACAAGCTTGATATTACTTTGACGTCTTCTACCGGTAGACAATCCTCATTGTTGACGGTTGATGTCATACTGCTGCTACGGCCGGAGCAGTGCGGATGTGATGTGGGTGATGGGTGTCATCGTCCTACCCTTAACCCAGTTTATAAGGTGTCTGTGTTGACTCTTGAATACTTTATCCGTAGCCTTCATCACAGTAGTAACATCCTTTCTACCCATATCATCTTTCACGCAATCCATCCATCGTTTTAAGGAAAATGTCACAATAATGAATAATCAATGTACTTTTTCAACTCTTATAGCTTTCTATACAGTGTGAGTTTTTATAATGAACTTTTTTTATTGCACATATCGAAATGATGAATCTATGCTAATATTATCGACAGATTTTTTAAAATTATTATTTTTGTTTATATAAAAAAAAATATTCCTTAATGTAATAAAAAAGGGTCGTAATGGTTTTATTGGTGCGATTATAGTAAAAAATTTATGAAAAAAAAAACTGATTTTTCCTAAAAAAAAAAACATGTTTATTTCCATTTCAAGATAGTTCTTTTTTTTCTGAAATTCAAAAATCCTAATTTTAGAAAAATTTCCGCGCGCCATCTGACCTGACCGCATTTTTAAATATGTAAAAAAAGCTTTACTGTTTTATAGCAATCTGTCTGATTTTCAGAATGTAGTTGAACGCTAATTTTTTAGATACCGAAAACACAATTTTCAGAAACCAGTAGCGTCACACGTACCCAGGAGACAATAATTTGAAAAAAATATAAATGAGGCAAAAAGTAAAACCCACAGCAACCCGTCATGGGTCAGTCGATGCGAATAAATCATTTTTCAGAAGACAATGTGAGCATCTTATGTGTTGAAACCATTTTGAACTTTTTGAAAAATTTTAGCGATCGGTAACATATACAGGCCGTCCTACGGATATGCCACATGGAGAGAAAGTACCTTGAATATTACAGATGGAACATTTTACTGAAAGAAAACATTATTTGAGTTTAAAAAACAATTTAAACTGCATTCATAGATATTTAAATAACTACATAGTTGAACCGGGAATCGAACCCGTTACACGAGAAAAATAATCACCCTGTAACTTTATCATATCGATCGAAAGGCTTCAAATAAGCGAACACAACATATTCTGGTAGAAGTTCCTATTACTGGGACGGCTACCAGGAATAACTTTAATTTTATAGTTAATAACTGAGATGTTAAAGTTGATTTATGATGATCGAATTAATCGAAATAAAAAAATGAAAAAGGTTAAAGAAAATGGTTATGTTTGTTCTTAATTTAGATTCTTTATTAATTCAATATTTGAAAACTAAAAATATAAGTTTCTTTTCTACGACTTTTTGATTTGTCATCTTCCTTAGCGTACCTACGACAAAAAATTACCGACCCATTTATAATCCTTGAGTATTTCAAACTACTGGACGATAAATTGTTTGCTTTAACCTATTCCAGACCTCATTTAATTTGGAATATGGATGAAACATCTTAGTCTCTTGACCCAACAAAGATGAAAGTTGTTGGCGCTATTATTAAGCCATATTCCAGAACAACTTGTGAGACTGGTAAGGAAAATATAACTGTATTGACTGTAAGTGCTAGTGGATCCCCCGACAATATCGCCCACACTCTCCAAGGCTCAGTCAATAGACTCGCTGCCTGGTTTAGAAAGTGGCGCATTGAAGTCAATCCCGAAAAAAGCCAAGCGGTTCTCTTTTCGAAACCGCGCACAAGGTATAGAGACCCCCTCCCCCGACCCCTCACTATGTTCGGTAAGCAGATCCCTTGGGAGAAGCGAGCCAAATATCTAGATGTTGTCCTCGATCATCATCTCACTTTCGCTGAGCACATAAAGAAGGTTCGTTCGCGAGCCGGTTTCGCTCCCGGTAGGCTCCATTCCGTCCTAAATGCACGTAGCAAGTTGTCACTCAAGTGCAAATTGCGAATCTACAGAGCATGTATTCGTCCCATCATGACATATGCGGGTGCCGTCTTTGCTCATGCAAAACCCCACCATATCCATAGGATGCAAACGCTCCAAAACCGATTCCTCCGCAGGGCCACCGGCTCCCCCTGGTATGTTAGGAACGAGAGTCTCCATCTCGACCTTAAAATTCCCACGATCCACCAATTCTTAAAACGCCTTGCAAAGCGTTTCTTTGATTCCGCAGTCAAACATCGCAACCCTCTGGTTGTCGAGGCCGCCAGTTATGTCCCAAGTAGGATTAGCCGTACCCGCCGTCCTAGGCACATTCTCACCGACCCAGATGACCCCATAACTCTCCTCCAGGAGAAAAATAGGGCCACAAGTACTCTACACAAATACAGACGCCTCCCGTCATTCCGACCTCGCCGTCGAGGTTCTTTGCGATCGCGTCCGCGCCCCCGAGTAAATGATACTCCTCCCCGACCCTTGCTCGAAAACGAGGTGCCAGCAGTGATTGCAGCTGTGCACGTAGCTTTAAATTCCCCGATCAATAATCATGATCAAAACTTTGATCCAGCCCGTCCCATCTTTGATGTCCTCCCCCCGGTGACGCCCTAAGCCGAGGCTCGTACCCTACAGGGGGTGCCCTTAACGAGCGTTCACCTAGCTTTTTAGCTTAGTTTGTATGCCCCTGGCTGGAAGCTTTGAGTGTAGCAGCTTAAGGCAACCACAGGATTGACCGGTTAAATAGTCATGACCTCAGCGGTCAGCTATGAGATGCCCTACAGAAAAAAAAAGTGCTAGTGGCAAAAAGTTCTCACCGTTAATACTTAGTATTTAAAGGGAAAGGGAAGAACATCTGGGATCAGTGGATGGCCACAACCGAAAATTACGATTTTGGGCTCTCTTAAGCAGCTAGTTCCAAAGGCTGGATGGAGACAGATTTTTTTTACAATTACTTGGATAAAGTTTTGATTCCAGCTCTAGGTGAAGAACGTCCTGTGTTAATAATTTACGACGGACATTCCACACATGTAGATGCAAAAGTCATAGAATTGGCCATTAAAAATGATGTTACTGTTGTTACTTAAGCTGCCTCCTCACACCTCTCACCTACTACAGCCGCTTGCTGTCGCAGTGTTTAAATACTTTAAAGCCAAATGGGACCGTAAATTAGTTGAATGGCAGCGCCATAATGTTGTTTTAAAATGCCAAAAAGTTTTTGCTCAAACTTTTGCAAGAGACGAGCGCAGATGTGATTAAAAGTGGGTTTAAAAAAGCTGGCATTCACCCGTTTGATTCTCATGTGATACCAGAAGGCAAATACTATCCAGCTGCTTACAAAAGATACAAAGATGCAAAAAGTTCTGAACATTATCGTCCGCAGGCGCATTTAAGACTCAAAACCCCGAAGTCACTGAAATAATTGTGCATTGACTTTTTAACGAAGTACTTCAAATTGCTACGAAAATGCAACATGCAAATTGCTGATCAAAATATCAATGCAAATAATTTGATTTTTATGCCTGTTTTATCAAACACAGATGAACAAACTAGGCCTTTTGTGGCAAAATCAACATTGATGTTAAAAGCTAAAATAAATACAATCTCAGATATAAAAGTACATTTTGAAGAACTTTTGCTTGAAAAATACGGCAGGACAAGAAAGATAATAATTGTAAAAAAACGAATCGCAAAAAGTGCGGAAGTCATTACTGCATCTGTTATTAATAAAAATACGGAAGAAAAGGAAAAATATAAAACAAAGGAACGTGCGTCATGTTCTCGAGACGCAAAGACACGGGTTTCGAACAATAAACAAAAATTAAAAACCCTCATTGGAAAGTCGAGCTGAATTTAATCCATGGTAAAAGTTTTAGCGTCGATATCCCTGCCACCCTGTATGTTTTATTTGTTTACGTTTTCAGCCCTTTATTTGTAGATAAAACGACAAGTATATTATATTGTATATTGATTTCTGCTGCTAATTAGGAATAGTTATTAGTTTTGAGATCTTTGTAGTCGTAAAAAGATAATCATATTCTCAAGGTTAGTCTGGTACTAATTACGTATTAACGGTAGGTATCATTGTTTGTTTCGTTGATTGTATATATTGATTATTACGCACTGATTAATCATTAAAATCGCGATAATTATGAATAGTTCTTATGTGAAGATAAAGATAAAGATAATTTATTTGTCAAACATGCGTTTACATAAAAATAAAGCATGCAAAATCTTAAATAGGTAAAAAGTCCGTACATGTTTTGCCTGACGAGGCGTACAATTTTTTTATATAACAAACAAATAAATAATTAATTCAATAAACCAAAGACTAAAGACTGGTTCATTAACGTTCATTTAAATTTTATGAAAATAATAATACTATAGAAATAATAATATAAACTTCAATCACGTCAAAAAGTTAATTATATTATAATAGCACTTGTCTGTTAATAGATTTCGAATCTTGTTTTTAAATTTGATTTGTTGTCATAGTTCTATATGACTGTGGTGGTTATTATTGTATGTTTTTGGGGCCATAAAAAAAGCTTTTCCCCATGAGAGTAGTTTTTGCAACGTTGGCTATTGTCACGTCTGTTGCGCGGAAAAGTGTCAGATTTTGGTGGAAAGAGTTGAGGGTTAGATTTTACAAACGATGCTACTTCAAAACTATATAGAGATGGTAAAGTTAATAATTTGTATTTTTTAAACAATGGTCTGCAGCTTTCTGTCGATTGTAACTTAAACATAGCCCGAATACACCTCTTTTAGACCTTCTTAACTTTTCTGACGAAAATGTTTAAACCATACTATGCGGGCCAAGCCACAGCCGGAAGCTAATACCTTATAATTTTTAATTATGGTTTAAAAAAAACAGCATTCACTTTGCCAGTTAAAATAACAATACATTTCAAGTTTCATCAAATCTGGCCGAGAAGTTTCAAAAAAAATTATTAAGAAATTATTATTATATACTTAAGAAATTATTGTTATTGTTCTTCACGATACAAATTATATATTTGTCTTGAGCATATTTTTGCAGATGGAAACTTCACTCGACACTACCATGCATTTCTCCCTATTTTGAAGGAATTTTTTCAACAATTGGTATCATTATACACGCACACTAGAAAATTAGACTGAATTCGTGTGCATTTTACTTTCCGAGTCAATACATAAATAAATAATCATTTATTTCAGATTCATCTTACGATTACATCCATATTTGTTAGTACAGTGTGAACTTATAAACTAGTGTTAGTAATAATTAATAATAATGATTGACATAGGATGATAAAAATTTAAATAAATATTATATAATAACAATTTTTAACAATAATCAATATAATAAATATTTATTTATAATAAATATATATTTTACAAAACACCAGAATATTCCGGTTCAACACTTAAAAATGTCTAAGGGGCCTCTGCAAGATAGCTTCGGCCCCTCGTACGCATTCCAAAGGTCCCAAAAACCCAGGGTCCCGAGATATGTCAAAGACATTATAATAATAATCTATTATCTCTCTACCTAATCGTCTACGACGTAGCCCTATAAATACGGACGTAGTTGTCACGCACTTACATAACAAAGTTGGCCTCCGTTGGCCTGTTTGTTTTAGTTGTTTTGCAGCGCCACACTATCTAGACATGAAGGTACCTAGCTTCCTGCAATACTTCCTCGTTCTTGCCCTCTTGGGCGAGGTTCCATTTACGCGGTCCTTAAGTTCAACAGTGTTCTCTAACAAATTGAACTTGCTGAGTGTGACGAGGGACAGCTTCTCCAAGGACGGTCCGCGTCCTGTCCGGGCGGTTACGGTTCCGGAGATAGGGCCGTATGCCGTAGTAGGGCCGGGTGTGGTGATAGGGGAGGGTGTGGTGTTGTGGCCGGGTGCGGTGGTGGAACAGGGGGTGGTGATTGGAGCGGGTGCGGTGGTGAAGTCGGGTGCAGTGGTGGGGCAGGGTGCGGTGTTGGGGGTAGGTGCGGTGGTGGGAGAGCGTGCTGTGGTGGGGCAGGGTGCGGTGGTGGGGGCGCGTGCAGTGGTGGGGGAGCGTGCGGTAGTGGGACAGGGTGCGGTGTTGGGGCCAGATGTGGTGGTACGGCCGGATGGGGTGGTGCAGCCGGGTATAGAGGTGGGGCCGGGTGAGGTGGTGGGGTAGGCGGATTAACATGTCCAGCACTTCAAGATGACGTCACGGACCAGTCATAAGCTCTGTGTACTTCTGGCGAAATATATAAAAATACAAGTTTGTTTTACAAATTTATTGTGGAAATACATATTGGTAGTTGTAAACTTTTTAGGAAACTTTTATATTTTTATTTGATTATTAGTCTTTTCTTTTGTTTTTCTTGTATCTGTCAAAAGGTTAGCTTTGTGTTTCCAATTTATGTTTATGATATTATGTTATAATTTTCCCATTATATTATTTTTATTACAATGAGCTTTAGTTTTATTTAATTCCACCAACCACTAGTACATAAGTCCATCATTCATTTTAACGAAATACTTACGTAGTTTTCATTTTTGTCACTGCATTTTATTTTCTCTTTATCGCACTATAAACACACGAAGTAAAGCCGAAGCCATCGCCATGTCGTCTCGTAGTTTGGCTCCTCATACTTCACCACCTCATTCACCACCACCTTTGTCATCCTCATTAGTCGAAAAGTAGGTCCTAGTTACGTCAACCAAAATTCAAGCTGCTGAAGATGTATTTATGGAAACAACGAAAACAACACGGATGTGCTCATCCGTGTTATTTATAGCTACAGAGCCGCAACCATAGACATATCAAAAACATATATCTATGATCGCAACCCTCAGTCGTGGGCCCCGAGGGACAACTGTAATGGGTGTTCAGGAGTGGAAATGAAAAAATACACATTCCGGCGTTTCAAAATTTGCTAAAGATGTCAATAACAACGACCGCTCGAAATTGTCTAATTTAGTGATGCGGAAGTATGATCTTTAAGTTAGGTGCTATCAATGTTACGATTTATTTAGTAGTATTTTGAAGTGTCTTAAGTAATTAATTAAATGAAAATGTCTCCATGGCTGTATAAATACCTTTTATTTTCAAATTAATCCGACCTCCTTGGTGGCTTACAAAATGGTGGTTTGTTTGCTTAGGGTTAAACACGGAATTCTAATAGTAAAATATTGCCGAAGCAATATTTCAGCGCCTAGTACCATAGAGTAACCTGGTTAATCTGTAAATACCTGTAGGAGTTGACCACGCCAGTAATTGTCCTGTTTCATTATCTATTAATAATTGATTGAAGGCATTCCTCAAATCAAGCTTTGTAAACTTTTCTCCCCTCTGTAATGCTGTAAAAATATCCTCAATTCTTGGCAAGGGATTTACATAGTTTACATCTTTTAAATGTTTGTTCGCAGTTATGTTATAATTAGTACACAACCTAAGCTTTCCATTTTCTTTAACAACTGGAACTAGCGGAGTACCCCTCTTGGAGTTCTCTGTTTTTACAATTACACCTTCCTTTTCTTATTTTTGTAACTCTTGGTCAACTTTATCTTTAAGAGAACGTGGAATGGAGTTTCATAAATATGGGTTTTACATTATTATCAACCTCTTTTTCTACTTCCTCCCCTTTGATTACTCCTAATCCTGGCTTAAACACTTCTGAAAACTCTTCTAATACATTTTGTAATGACAGCTCCTCAACTGTATTCAATAACAATAACGACACAAACACCCCAAAAGTCAAAGTCAAACCAAAAAATACTGAAATCTTGGAATATTATCTCGTAACAAGCTCTCAGACATGAAATGAAATGAAAGGAAATTTTTATTTGCAAGAATTGTAGTACATACAGATGGTCGGGTTTTTTAACAAGTTCTAAAACAATTCGCTAAAACTAGCATTCAAAATTACATAAATTAAATAAGAAGCTAATAAAATTGGAACATAGATCATAGTTATTTTAATAAAAATGTCAATCATTTTTCAAATTATAATAGTAAAATGTCAATGTAAATCTTTAACATTTTGGTACTCATTCACAGAATAGAAAGATTTTTCTATGAGCCATTTGAATACTGCTGTTTTAAAATGTTTTATTGGCATTACCCTATATGATTTTGGTAATTTATTATATATCCTTATAACCATTGGAAAGCAACTTCTGTGATATAAGAGTCTTTTCATTGGAGGAATAATTAGCCTATCAGGATATCTTGTATAAAACGTAACAGTGTCTCCAAGACGTTGAAATAATTCGGAGTGCATTTTAAAAATTTACAGCATTCAAATATGCACATACCGGGAACAGTTAATATTATAAATTTTTGAAAAGAGGTTTACATGAAGTCAATGGTGGCACATCACAAAGAGCACGGATACATTGTTTTTGGGCTATAAATACCCTATTTATAAGAACAGAATTCCCCCATAGCACAATACCGTATCTAATGTTAGAAGCTACGTAACCATGATACGCTAAGAGTGCTGTTTTGAGGTTAACTATTTTACAAAGTCTCCACAAGGCAAAAGCGAAACGATTAATCTTTTTTGTAACGTTTAAGTAGTGAGGTTTCCATGTGCAGCCGCTGTCCACTGTTATACCGAGAAAAATGGCTTCGGGTGCTTCGTTAATTTTCTGATCGGAATAAGTTATTATTCGATCAGAATTTGCTTTCCTATTGTAGAACTGAACGAAGGAGGTTTTACTTAAGTTCACTTTTAAATGATTATTATTAAGCCATGTTATGATAGCATTAACCGCTTCATTAATCTCTGTATTATAATTAAGCATTTTCTTCTCGAAAAAAGTGAGTAGAAATGCCTAGTCACATTTGGTGTAAATAACGACCCTGTAACACTACCTTGCGGAATTCCTGTATTGTTGCTCCTAATGTTAGAATTACATAATACTTCTTCTTTATTTGAATTAATTTTGGAAATCGCTGTACATTGAGTCCTATTTGAAAAAAAGCTTTGCAGCCACTTCAATGCTAGGCCGCGAAAACCGTACAGCTCACATTTAGTGAGCAGAGTATCGTGGTCAACAAAATCGAAGGCCTTGCTCATGTCGAAAAACACAGTGCAGGTACGTGTATGTTTATTCAAATTCGTGAGACAAAACACGTGTATATCCTTGTTTTGTAATAATGTGTTATAGTTAAATATCGATATTATTTATGCACAGTGATGCCAGCGGATAATTTTTTATGATTTTTAATAATACGAGTATTTATTTTTATATCTCGTTGTGTATTTGTCTTTTATTCTAAGCACTGTTTATTTTATTTTATTTTACTACCTGCCTATGTGATAAATAAATCACTGTACCTGACTTGATTTCCGTACGTCTTTTCTTGTTTTTTTTTTTCGGGTGACCACTGAATATCAGCGCTGTGCTGTGGGTTCCCCATAGCACTGCATCATGCTGAGTGGAAGCCTTCTTGTCACAGTCATGTCGTGCAGCTGCCGACTAATTTCTGTTTTACGCTCGTGATTTATTATGTACTTTTTGTTGTTTTCGTTTACTCTTGTCTTTTATGTATGCACGTGTCTCTGTGACAAATAAACCTATTTTTCTTTCTTTATCTACATTTTCAGTGATTTTTGACAGTAATTTGAAAGCTCCTAAAGTTGTCGATTTACCTTTTTGGAATCCATTTTGTTCGGTTTTTAGTATTTTATGTTTAGTCAAGAATTAAATAAATAAATAAAATAAATAAAAAAATGATTCAAGTATATAAAATTATGATTTACATTAATTACAATCGAGGAAAATTTTATTCTAACTGTAATGTAGACCTGCCTGATCTAGGTTTATGAAAACCTGTGTTTCAGGCCATCAATTTACATCAAACATTTATATAGAAGACAACAATACAGTTTATTAGAGGCTAAATTAAAAAGGAGACATAATATTTTCAATTACTTAAACATTAACTATTTGGTATATTATTTCAAAACTAGATTATGTAAGATATATTATGTTTAAATAAATTAACGAATAGCATTAAAATAAATAAAGTATTCTAAATTTGGTTAAGGAAGAGACTTATTTTAGAGTAGGTAGATAGAAATTTTATTTTAAAATTTCTAGTAGTTTTTCCGTGTCTGCATAATTGAGTTTTGCCAAATATTCTTGTACAAATAAGTTACACCTATTATAACTTAAACTATAAATCTTTAGCACTCTGTTAAACTGGTTATACAAGTAGGGTCCTAGAAATAAATAAAATCTATTAGTAAAAGCATGTTTAGTCTGAGAGTAAGCACAAACCAAATCTTTTCTTCTCCTATCTGAGGGTACGGGATTAAAATAGAGTTCAGTATGTTGTAATAACACTACATTCAAAACAAATAATTGACGTACTGTTAGCACCTTACATGCCATATAGAGCTGGTGTGTAGGAAATCTAAATGGACGAAAAGTAGCAACCTTTAAAACTGCTCTTTGGGCGCGTTCGAGGTGCAGTAAAATTGATTTAGCGGCACCACCCCAGGACGTTATGCAGTAGGTAATAATAGATTGACACAAAATAAACCTGTCTTATTAATTTAAAGTCGGCAATGCTACGTAAATTTTAAAAAATGTATATTAGTTTACGTACTCTGGTGCATAATAGATCGATGTGTTTGCGGAAATTCAGATTTGTGTCAATTGTGACGCCTAGATATTTGTAATGGTCGGTTTTGGCTAAAGTGGGACAAGTTCATGCAATGTCAGCATAATGTAAATTACAATTGTTATGCGCTTGAATGTTTAGATTAGTGAGCATTGGATTAGTGTTTCTCATTGTAAATAATAGGTACTTGGTTTTATCTGTATTTAATGTTAAGAGATTTTTATGAAGCCAATTAAAACCATTCTGTGCTACCTCATAGACTTCGGCCTTTGATTTAACTGTGAACGGAAGAGCTGTGTCATCCGCATATGACATAATTACACCTTTTTGAAGTGTCAAGTTTCAGAGATCATTTATATAAATTAAAAACAAAGTAGGACCCAAAATACTGCCTTGTGGGATTCCATAACAGGTATTCTTAAGTTCAGAACTCATGTATTGACCTATTTTTACACACTGATGGCGGTCGCTAAGGTAATCAGATAATAGTTGTTATTGTACTCCCCGTATTCCCAGCATTTCCAGCTTGTGCAAAAGCAAGGAACAAGAAATTGTGTCAAAAGCCTTGGCAAGGTCTAAAAATATCCCTATGGTGTGCATACCGTTATCCAGGTTTGTGCTTATAAAATTTGTCATATGGTGAACAGCTTGGCTTCTTGATCTTTTAGGCCTAAAACCAAATTGATGATCAGAGAGTAATTTATTACTTTCAAGATATTTTACTAATCTACTGTTTATATTTTTTTCCAAAATCTTTGAGAGGCCTGTTAAAACTGAGATTGGCCTGTAATTATTTAATTTTTGTCTCCAGCTTTAAACACGGGGGTGACTATGGCTTTTTTAAGCAATTTAGGAAATAGTCCTCTTGTTAAACATAAATGAAAAATGTAAGTCAAGGGAGGGGCAATGTCGTATTTAAATCTTTTGAGTATGCTATTAGATATGTCGTCACATCCTATGGCACAAATTTCCTTTAATCCATCTATTATACTTACTACCTCATTAACATCAGTATCTAATAAGACCATAGAGTTTCGTGTTGTATGTGTCTTAGTTTGGCTTTGAAGGGAAAAACATCTATTAGATAATAAGGTTTTTTCTGCTAAGTTTTTTCCTACATTAATGAAGAAGTTGTTCGCTTTATTTGCTGCTTCGGTAGGCCTTAGCTCTGAAGATAAAAGATCAAGCACGGGTTCGGGATTTTTTGACCTAATAGTGTTGGCTTTTAAGAATTTCCATATAAGTTTACTGTTTTTACCTGCTTTCTGTAGTTGACTTCGATCATATTGGTTTTTTAGCTTTTTCAACAGATTATTATAGAAATTCCTATATCTTTTGTAAGTAATTGATAGTAGTTCATTATCCTGTGCATTTTTTGATTTTCGGTGAAGTTTATCTCTATGCCTGATACAGCGAACAAGTCCAGGCGTAATCCATGGTTTAATATTACTATACTTTCTAGGTATCACTTTAGTAAATGTATTTTTCCTTATCGTAGATTGTAACAAATCGAGAAAATGTTGTAGAAGACATATTTGGATCATGTGAATTGTAAACTGGGTCAAAATTAATACCGCGAAAGTCAGTTTCAAGACTCGTCATATTGAGTTTAGTAACGCTGCGCATGCAGTTATTTCTAGGTGAACATATTTGTAATGTTAGTAAAACAGCTTGATGATCGGTAAGTGACGAATTAGTAACCAATGTTTTTGATGAACTTTTCGATTTTATAAGTATGGTCTAGACAAGAGCCGCTCTGGTGTGTTGGATGACAATGAGCTGGTAATAGTCCATGAAATGAGCAAATATTGAGGTAATTATGTGAATGAGTATCGATTTTTTCGGCAGCGATGTTTATGTTGATATCACCTACCAGTACGATATTTTTAAACGAAGATAGCTTTTCTAAGTTACTGTTAAGCGAATCCAAAAATTTATCAATACTTTGGGATGGAGGCCTATAAATAGCCATAATTACTGTATCGGGAATAATTTTAATTACTAAGCAATTGCAGTCTAGAAAATGGGGTTCATCTACTAATGTTCTTAAATTATTTTTAATATAAACCACTATGCCATCATTCTGGTTGAATGTTCTATCGCTCTTGTGAAGATTAAAGCCACCGAGAGATGGTTTATTGGCCGTTTGTTTCGATAACCAACATTCTGTTAGAACGATAATGTCGCAGTATATATCAAGATCTTGTAAAAACACTTGGAAACCTTTAAAATTTCGGGTTATACTGCGTATATTTTGTGTAAGTAAAGTCAATGTTTTATCCCCAGTATAGAGTATGTTTTTGCATTCTTCAACATTACAGATGTTTACAGATTTTTTAGCATCAGTGTTGTGATTGTAATAGGTATGATAATAGATATGAAGAATCACGTTCGTGGAAATAGGGAAATAAGAAAGGAAAAGAAAAACTCAGAAAACATTGTACGATGGTTGCTTTTCAAACGTCAAGTTACAAGCATATTAAATTTCGAATATCTTTTTATCGACATTATTAATGACATAAAACCTAACAAAAAGTATCTTCCAAATAGATTTTACAACATCCGCCCTTAATGGAAATAAAAAGATAAAATAGTAATGCTAAACACAATTGAAAATAATAAAACATTACTACCAGACTAAACACAAATACAAAATATAAACCGACGAAAAATAAATAAATAGAAGATTATTCTACTTGTTTATCACTAAACCCATATTAACAACGCACCTAAGATGAGCTATGCGCCTTAAGGGCTTGGTTAAAACATCGGCTGTCATTTTATCCGTAGGTATAAACTTTATATTTATAACACCCTCAGTAACCTTTTCACGAATAAAATGATATCTCGTATCAATGTGTTTGGTTCTATTGTGGTGGATTGGATTTAGCACAAGTTTCTGTGCACTTTGACTGTCGTTGTATAGCAACACCCTATCAGAAAAACCAGTAATGTCACACACTAACCGTCTGAGAAAAATAGCCTCGTTTGCAGAACTGGTTAAGGACATATACTCAGCTTCTGTAGACG
The DNA here is from genome assembly GCA_916610215.1 of Omphaloscelis lunosa. NCBI lineage: Eukaryota > Metazoa > Arthropoda > Insecta > Lepidoptera > Noctuidae > Omphaloscelis > Omphaloscelis lunosa. The sequence continues at coordinate 2,071,410 of OU744272.1, read as the reverse complement.
ATAAGGCTACCGTCGGCTGCTTCTTACACTCCCAGCTAATAGGTCCGCCCGCTAGCGTGAAGTAGAAACCAGTGTACGACCGACGGTCATGTACACAGTTCGCCCAGTCAGCATCCGTGAATCCACACAAACGTCTACCGACTTTCCTGTAAGTAATACAGTAATCCATAGTACCCTTCAAATACTGTAACACTCTTTTAGCGGCCAACCAATGCCTCTTATCGTAACAGTTATTAAACTGACTTAAATAGCTTGTGGCATAAGCTATATCGGGTCTCGTATTCACAGCTAGGTACATTAAACATCCTATCAAGTTTTGGTAAGGATATTCACCAAGAGATGATGGATTACCTTTCTCCAACTTGTTATTCTCCAAAGGTGTAGACATCTCCTTACAATCTCTCATATTAAACCGCTCCAACACTGCCTGAATAAAGGTCTTCTGACTGACCATGATTTTATCGTCAACACGGTTAATATTTATGCCTAAACAATATGATAATGCACCTAAATCTTTTAGCGAGAAAAATTTTTCTAAGTCATTTTTGACAGCGTCAAACAAACATTTTTCTTTGTAAAAGACAATTAGATCGTCAACATAGACTGCAAGTATTATGATTTCATTACCAAACTTTTTCAAGTAAACACATGATTCCGCAGATGTTCGTGCAAAGCCAATTTTCGATAGAACTTGATGCAATTTGATATTCCAGGCTCGAGCTGCCTGCTTCAAACCATAAATTGATTTTCTGAGCAAACAGACTTTACCTTCTGCCCCGCGCTCAGCAAATCCCTCAGGCTGTTGCATGTACACCTCCTCCTCTAAGTCCCCATTGAGGAATGCGGTATCAACATCCATGTGTTGGATCTTTAAATCCATTTCTGCCGCCAACGCTATAAGCGTACGTAGAGATGAATTTCGAACTACAGGGGCAAAAGTCTCGTTATAGTCAGTCCCCCAAACTTGACTAAAACCTTTCGCAACTAGTCGCGCCTTATGCTTAACTATTGCACCGTTCGCGTCCCTCTTTACCTTGAATACCCATTTACACGGTATAACCTTTTTATTTGGTTTATCCACTAATGTCCAAGTCTGCTTTTTCAATAAGGCATTGTACTCATCCTTCATTGCGGAAATCCAGTTATCTTTATCATCGCTATTAATAGCTTCACGATAACTTTTCGGATCATCACACAACAAATCAACACCGTGAGTGCCATATGAATAATAATCTGGAGGTTTACGTACTCTATTAGGATATCTTCTCTCAGGACATACATCGTTGGGTTCATCTGAAGGAACCAAGGACAGATCACGTTGTTCACCTGAATGTAGAGACTCTGTGTCGCCAACCCCACCAGCTTCATCAGTCGCGTCCACAAAATCGTCAATTTGCTCTACCTCCATGTCCACACTTTCTGAAGTAGGTGAAGAAATAGAAGCAGATGAGATAGAAATCTCCTGTGGCGATGTGGTATCTGAAGAAGTTTGTGAAAAAAGATTAATGACATTAGGGCTCACAACAACTTCAGGCTGAACAGATTTATCCTTCAATCCTGAAAAATTATTTTCAAAGAACGTAATATCCCGTGACTTAATCAACCTCCGAGGGTTTTCCGCGCTACGGAAATAATAACTCCTTGGATCGTCTGAATATCCAACAAAGATATGTTCAGAAGTTTTCATGTCAAGCTTAGTTCTCTGACATGAAGGCACGTGAACTAAAGCTCGGCAACCAAACACCTTTAAATGAGACAGGTCGGGTTTACTACCACACCACATTTCATATGGCGTCTTACCATCAAGTGCACGATGAGGTGACCTATTCTTTAAATAAACACTAGTCTCAACAGCATCCTGCCAAAAAGCTTTCGACAGAGAGCTATGTGCTAGCAAGGAACGGGCCTTCTCCACAATACTACGATTGCAACGTTCACTTACCCCATTTTGTTGAGGGCTGTATGGTACAGAGGTTTCATGTCGAATCCCTTGAGCCTGCAAATAATCTGTCAGCTCCTTGTTGACATACTCAGTACCATTGTCTGACCGAAGGGTTTGAATCTTACTGCCAGTCTGTCTCTCAACAAGTGCTTGGAAAGCACAAAAATACTTCTGAACTTCTGTCTTAGATGACATACAATAAAGGGATATAAAACGTGTATAATCATCTACAAAAATAATAAAGTATTTATTACCTTTAAAAGATTCAGTGGTCAGGGGACCACAAACGTCCGTATGGACCAATTCTAATGGTGACGAAGCCTTCTTATACTTTATCCCTTTGAAAGGCTTCCGGGCCTGCTTACCTTCTACACAAGGTACGCATGGTTCTTTGTCAACCTCAGTATACTCAACACCAACAGCTAGACCTTTTTTGAGTAGATCCATACCAATACGGCAGAGATGTCCTAGACGCTTATGCCAAAGCTGAAACTGGGACAAATTAGTGTGAACATTATAAGCTGCAACACCTTGCGGTTTTACTGTACAATCTAAAGTGTACAATCCACCACAAATAGAACCATGTAAAACAGGATCATTTATAAAAGAAACATCATTAGAATAATAAAAATTACAGCCATTCGTATCAAAAACAATCGAGAAACCTTTCTCTACTGCCTTTTTGACTGAGAGTAAATTACAATCTAGGCCAGGAACATGTACAACATTTTTAATCTTCTTGAAATCGGTTTTTGTGTCAATAGCAACATCTCCTAAACCCACAGCCGGCAAACTTTTACCATTTGCTACAGTTATCTTCCCATCACAGGGTCGGTAACTATTAAACCATTCAGCATGTGGAGTCATGTGAGTAGACGCACCAGAGTCGATAATCCACTTCTCAGACATCTGAATACTTGGTGCAGACAAAGCCAATTCCTTGACACCATCCAAAGCCAATTCCGTGACACATGCATCCATATTCCCTGAACTAGAAACATTCATTCCCTTATCTTTAGAACAATTTTCTATAGAGCAACTCGCCTTTGCCTTTTTCTCCTTCTTTTTGAGAGGACAATTAGGACTCTTGTGCCCTGGCTTCTTACAACGATAGCAAATAACCTGCCTGTTAGCATTCAACGCAGCCACATCATCTTTAGTCTCCTTCGTCATTTCACTCAACAACTTAGTCCTCACCAAATCTGTTGTGACTTCAACGCTCCCATTCTCAAGCGCCATTATCATAGGCTCGTAGCGAGACGTTAGACCTCCCAATATAATAGCTGCTAAAGAACTATCTTCTATAGTTTTGCCAATATCGGCCAGGTCTAGTGCTGTTGTAGTTATTGCATTTATGTAAGCTTCTAAATTAGAAAAGTCAGATAAGGTGTACCTGTACAACTTACGTTCCAACGACAGTTTACGACCCAAACTTCGATCCTCGTAGGATTTCATAAGAGCATCCCACGCTTGCTTTGCGGTCTTAGCTGGTCGAACAACCGAAATAGCAGCGCCATCCACAGTAAGGCATATTTTAGAAAGAGCCTTTTCATCCTTCCGCACATCGTCGGCCGTCTTATTGCCTTCGACAACTACTCCGCTTATGGTTTCCCACAATCCTTCATGGATTAATAGCATTCTCATTTTAAATTTCCACACAGTGTATCCTTCTCTATTACAAAGTATCGGAATACCATTTAGTGACATACCAGAAACTGCAGACGACATATTTTCACCACCAATCTCCTTTTAAATTCGATCGTAGATAAAATATACAAAGCTTCGTGCTGATAACGTGTTGTGATTGTAATAGGTATGATAATAGATATGAAGAATCACGTTCGTGGAAATAGGGAAATAAGAAAGGAAAAGAAAAACTCAGAAAACATTGTACGATGGTTGCTTTTCAAACGTCAAGTTACAAGCATATTAAATTTCGAATATCTTTTTATCGACATTATTAATGACATAAAACCTAACAAAAAGTATCTTCCAAATAGATTTTACAACAATCAGACACGGAAAACCCATCTAGATCACAGATTAGCTGATTGGCCATAAAATAAATTATATGTAAAAGTTGACCTACTATCTATGTGCTTAATTAACTAGTTAGTCGGTGGCGCTCCTAGGCGCCTTCATAATCAATGGAGTTAATATAATTGTCTTCTGCATATTTACGTGCTACGTATATTTACGTAATTGGGACATACGAGAATGCATTATCTTCTCAAATACCTTAGATAAAACTGGTATTAAGGCGATTGGCCTATAATTGTTTATATCCGTTTCGTCACCTTTTTTTTAAATCGGTTTAATAACGGAGGTTTTTAACTTATCTGGGAAGGTGCCCTCGGAGAAAGACATATTAATAAGGTACGTTAATATTGGTGTAATCAAATCTGCAGTGTATTTTAAGACATGTGTCGGGATCTCATCATATCCCACAGAAGAAGTGTTATTTAAAGATAGTATCGTTTTAAATGTTTCATCATCACTAACTGGATAAATTAAGAAACTGGCATTGAGTGGTAAATTAAATGGCGATATCCCATCGTCGATATTGTTTTATTTATACCGGCGGTCATATCGATGAAATAATTATTAAACGCATTGGAAATGTCAATAGTTTTCGTCAAAGTCGTATTATAACATTTTATTTTTGTGATAATTATTTTATCATTATTTGAATATGTCATTGTATTATTTTTATTTATGACCAAGATGCTTTACAAATGTTCTTTGATTTTTTAATATATTTTACAATGAATAGTTTTTGTGCGGCAAAGATATTTTTTTTTAAATTGTTTGTTGTATTTTCTGTAATAAATTTTATAACCTGATGTTTTGAATTTATAATACATAAATCGCAATGTTCGCTTTGTTGCACATGATTTCTTTATAATCTACCTTTAGTAATCCAATCAGAGTTTTTATTTAGTTTGTTTGTAATTTTCTGTTAAAACATAAATGGAAGAAGAGTATAAATAGACAGACACAGGTTATGGACATTTTCAAGGTCAATATAAAACTCTAAGGCCAAGGTCATTCTTTTTAAATTAATCTTTGTCGACGGAGCCTCGCTTCGCAGGGCTCCTGTTTCTGTGTAGTTTAAAAAAAAGCACCGCCTTAACTTACTGTTCGATTCGGGGTGCCCCAAGTCCCGAGCTCGCTTTGCTCACTCTTGCATCCTAAATTTTCATTGCCTTTTAACTCATATAACATGTAGTGTCAGGACTTGGGCTACCCCAACTCAAACAGGTTAGGTTGGAAGGGGATCGCTCAGCTTGCGAAGATCTCTGGGGAATGTCTGTAAAAGTCTGTAGATTTATTATCGAAACCATTGCGCCCTATTTAGCTTACATATTTAACACCAGTATACACCAAAGAGTCTTTCCAGATCTCATGAAACACAGTAAAGTAGTTCCATTTTTCAAATCCGGTGATAGTAAAGAACTCAATAATTATAGGCCTACGTCAATTCTACCAGTTCCTAGTAAGGTGTTTGAAAAGTTGATGCTCAATCAAATGTTACGTCACTTTAATAAAAAACCTCTTATCTTTCATGAACAGCAGTACGGTTTTACCAAAGGGCGTTGTACCACTGATTACCGGCCGGTGTCACCCTAATAAAGAACATTTTTAATGCCTGGGAAGAAGCATAAGATGCCATTGGAATCTTTTGCGACCTTTCGAAGGCGTTCGATTGTGTAGACTATGAAACACCGCTGAAACTAGAGCACTATGGGATTAGGAATACAGCTCTTGATTTACTTAGATCATACCTGAAAGATAGAAAGGTTGAAGTTGAGGTAAACGGCGTAAGCTCGTTAGGGTCTGAAATGCCAATGGGCGTTCCTCTAGGTTTGATATTGGGTCTATTCCGCTTTTTAGTTCGTCATTAATGATTTACCTCAATTAATTCAAAATCAACCAAAGATGGTGTTATTCGCGGATGACACATCATTAATCTTTAAAATAAACCGACGGCATAAAATCTTGACAACGTGAATAGCTCTCTTCTACAAGTCCAAGATTGGTTTACGGTAAATAATTTGGAACTAAATAAAAAAAATGCACTAGATTTAAATTACCTAATGTTAGAAGTAGCGCACTTGACATTATATTGAATGGAGAAAAACTGGAATTTATGAATCAAACTGTTTTCCTAGGAATCACACTAGACGATAAATTACAGAGGAGATGGCGCCACTGCCACGCAAAACATCTGCTCAGTTCAGTGGATAAAAAACAATAAAAACTGCTAAAATTGGTGCTATATAGTAGTAATAGTGTTATCAGGACGAAACTCTTAGTGTGAAATGTGTAAAAGCAGTTTTTACAAGTGATAACAAAACATGGCTTACGTTGAAATAGACAGTGATAAACTTGCATTAAAAACATAAAAACAATCAGCGCGGTGTAATTAACCAATTGTTTTTCCATTCGAGTGACTAAATACTAAAAACCTAAAAACTATAACTTTACAATATCAACGAATTCCTAGTTCAAAATTTGCCAATCACCCTGTCCCAATTCTAGAAAAAGCGCCATCTAGTTAAATGGCGTGGTGCCGCTAACGACCGCTACGCTATCGTATTGAAAACAATCTTCATTAACTCATTGAAGAACATTTCGATTGAGGACGGCAGCTGTATGCAAACAAGTGTAAAACTCAACGAAGAGAATTTCGACAAGTCTAATTAGGAACTTTTGGCTGTATAGTAAACACTAACACGTAAGGTCTGTTGATATAAACGGGAAGCCCTGACTTCAAATCCAAGTTAACCACTAATTAATTTTTGTTTCTCCTTTACATTGAAAATGAACTTTCTTGACAATATTACTTTTCGTAGGGGACGTACAAGTTCAGATCCTAACACGCAAAATGAACAATTGTCCCGTTCCATAGTGGACAGCGATAGCATGACAAGTTTACCTAACATATCTACAGATGAAACCTATAAGGAACACATAAATAATCTCAAATAACAAATCAGCAAATTGACACTTGAACTAAGCACCGCACATCAAGATATTGAAATACTATCTTTAGAAAACTGAAATCTCAAGCATTCCAATGAAAAATTAATTACAGAGAATGAATAAAAAAGTTACGAAACAAATCAAGAATTTCCATACCTAAGACTCCAATAAAAATCCTGGAGAAGGTGGAGACGCCCAAGACTTCAAACCAAAATATGATACATAAACAAACGCAAACAACCCTTAAATCACAAGACTCTCTTTTTGCAGTTCAAGGAACAAACTTAGAAAACCAAGAAAAGTTACAAAAACTCGAAAAACAACATCACCAAAAAAAAATGGGAAAAAAAATCTGCATAATTAGCAACAACAAAAACAACTATATTTTACATATTGCCGAAGAAACTTGTCAAAGAGATTTCAATAAATGCCACTACTTAATAACTAACGGCAGTACAGAGCATTTATTTGAAGGTTGACAATCAAAACTATAATCATTCGCTATGAACGATTTTTGCATCATCTTCATTGGCGAAGAAGACTTCCGAACAACGCGTGACTATTTCGACAAGATATTTTTCATCAGAGAGACACTACGTTCAGTCAAACACACGAATATCATCATCTGTCATTCAAATACAACAGTAGATTGTTGATATATAACTGGCGTGTAGAAAATTTCAACAATTTACTCTACAGGGACATATTAACTCACGAGCATGCACACTTCCTTGATTCCAATAGAAACTTATCATATGAATATAAAATGTTTCACAGAAGAACAGGCTCCATAAACAATTCTGGTATGGTAACTATTTTTAAAGACGTTTTAAATTACATTCACGATATTGTTCAATCAAATATGACTACCGAAGACACTTGTACTAATGATATTAACTTAGAGAATAATGTAAGTGATCAGTTTTTTCTTTGTAAATAGTATGCACATAATGCACCAAAATTTAGCTGGCTTAGTAAATAAAACTGATATTCTATCTATATATATTCAGGAACTTTCAAAAAAGGCAAATTGAAATAGATATATTATGTATCACGGAACATTTTATCATGAATGGCCAAGAAAAAATGTTATTTAATAATAAACTAGCAGCATGCTATGCTCGCTCAACGAAACGAGGCGGTGCTTGCATCCTTGTAAAAAAATAACATTGATTATAATGAAGTAAAAAACATTCTATACGACCTCTATCAGGCATTATCGAATGTTGCGGTATCAAATTACCACTGCAAAAAAAAAAACTGTTTGTGCCGCGTGATCCGTAATCTAAATACATTTTACGAAACTCTAGAAAAAATATTAAAAGAAATATGCTCTAAGCCTCAAACAAAAATAATATTATGTGGGGATTTCAATATTGACGTTCTCAAAAGATAAATCACTACGTTCGATTTTGAATTTTTTACTGAATTATAATCTCAAATTAGAAATAAATCAACCCACTCAACACAGCAGCAAAACCTGCTTAGACAATTTTCCCCTCAATTTTAAACAAAAATCTAGTAATGATATTATTGATAATGGCCTATCTGAGCACACTGCACAAATATTACAAATAAAAGTTAACAAAACGTTTGTTTTACAAAATTGTGGAAATACATATTGGTAGTTGTAAACTTTTTAGGAAACTTTTATATTTTTATTTGATTATTAGTCTTTTCTTTTCTTTTTTCTTGTATCTGTCAAAAGGTTAGCTTTGTGTTTCCAATTAATGCTTATGATATTATGTTATAATTTTCCCATTATATTATTTTTATTACAATGAGCTTTAATTTTATTTAATTCCACCAACCACTAGTACATAAGTCCATCATTCATTTTACTCAATACTCAATACATTTATTGCATTCCACAATGTGAACTTAGGTGGTAGGTACACAAGGCTACATTAGTTTTGGAGCATTGTGGGCCCTGTCGGGCATAACAACATAAAAATTAAGAGGAGGGCTATTATAAATATTTGTTTACAGTTTTGTTTTAATATTAATTCTTTCGTTTTGTGTGGGTAGGTAGGCTTATAACTAATTGAATACATACAATTTTTACAACTCATATTGGATTTATACATTAAAATTTATTTAAATTATACATATATTATTATAAATTATTATTGCGTTTATTTTTATTTTTTGGTGTTATTGTTTATTTATTTTTATCATTTAAATATTCATGCACACACACACATTATAATAACATTTACAGATTAGAAATTGTTTTAATTTGTTTATAAAGATATTAAATTTTTGTTCATTTTTAATTTCATCTGGTAATTTATTATATATTTTAACTGACATTACTAAAGTGCTTGTGGAGTGTATTTTCAGCTTAGAACCTGGTAGGTTTAGTCTATTTTTGTGTCGTAGTGTGTAGCGAGTCTGTATGTTTTCGCGTGTAGTGAAGAGTTTTTGATTTTTTCTAACAAATTTGCACATTTGATATATATTCAAGGTAGGGTTAGAAATTTATGTTCTTGGAAATGGGGTTTGCAGCTGTCTGTGTTGTCTATGTTAACTAGTATTCTAATCAGTCGTTTTTGTAATATGAAAAGTGTTGGTGCGTCTGTACTATTTCCCCATAATATAACGCCGTAATTTAACCATGCGTATGCATAAGCATAATACGTAACCAGAGCAGTGGCGAGATTTGTGGATTTTTTTATTTCACGGAGGGCATAGGCAAATTTTTATAACTTTGACCTGATTTTTGTAATATGAGATTTCCAATTTAAATGTGTGTCTATGGATAAGCCGAGTAGGTTGAATTCTTTGACTGTTTCAATTTTTGCGTCGTTGTAAATAAATGTTAAGTCTAAAGGGGTTTTCTGACGTGGATGGAAGGACATGATTTTAGTTTTATTGAAATTTAGTTCAAGGTTGTGTTCAGTCATCCAAGTTATTATTATGTCAAGTATGCTTGCAAGTATTTCGGTTAAGTTGGTATTGTCGTGGCAAGAAGTTAGTACTGAGATATCGTCGGCAAACAGAACACATGATTCATTTATTATTGTAGGGACGTCATTTATAAAGATGATAAATAGTTAATTAACGAAATATTTACGTAGTTTTCATTTTTGTCACTGCATTTTATTTTCTCTTTATCGCACTATAAACACACGAAGTAAAGCCGAAGCCATCGCCATGTCGTCTCGTAGTTTGGCTCCTCATACTTCACCACCTCATTCACCACCACCATTGTCATCCTCATTAGTCGAAAAGTAGGTCGTAGTTACGTCAACCAAAATTCAAGCTACTGAAGATGTATTTATGGAAACAACGAAAACAACACGGATGTGCTCATCCGTGTTATTTATAGCTACAGAGCCGCAACCATAGACATATCAAAAACATATATCTATGACCGCAACCCTCAGTCGTGGGCCCCGAGGGACAACTGTAATGGGTGTTCAGGAGTGGAAATGAAAAAATACACAATCCGGCGTTTCAAAATTTGCTAAAGATGTCAATAACAACGACCGCTCGAAATTGTCTGATTTAGTGATGCGGAAGTATGATCTTGAAGTTAGGTGCTATCGATGTTACGATTTATTTAGTAGTATTTTGAAGTGTCTTAAGTAATTAATTAAATGAAAATGTCCCCATGGCTGTATAAATACCTTTTATTTTCAAATTGATCCGACCTCCTTGGTGGCTTACAAAATGGTGGTTTGTTTGCTTAGGGTTAAACACGGACTTCTAATAGTAAAATATTGCCGAAGCAATATTTCAGCGCCTAGTACCATAGAGTAACCTAGTTAATCTGTAAATACCTGTAGGAGTTGACCACGCCAGTAATTGTCCTGTTTCATTATCTATTAATAATTGATTGAAGGCATTCCTCAAATCAAGCTTTGTAAACTTTTCTCCCCTCTGTAATGCTGTAAAAATATCCTCAATTCTTGGCAAGGGATTTACATGGTTTAATAACCGACCAACGAGGCGGTCAACGCTAATTACTACTACACCGACGAGGCAGTCAACGCTATTAACTATTTGGCCACGAGGCAGTCAACGCTATTAACTACTAGACCGACGAGGCAGTCAACGCTATTAACAATTATACCAACGAGGCAGTCAACGCTATTAACTATTAGACCGACGAGGCAATCAACGCTAGTAAGTATAAGACCAACGAGGCTGTCAGCGTAAGTAACTATTAGACCGACGAGGCAGTCAACGCTATTAACTGCAAGACCGACGAGGCAGTCAACACTTATAACTACTAGACCGACGAGGCAGTTAACGCTTATAACTGCTAGACCGACGAGGCGGTCCACGCTAGTAACTATTAGACCGACTAGGCAGTCAACGCTAATTACTGCAAGACCGACGAGGCAGTCAACGCTATTAACTACGAAACCAACGAGGTAGTCAACGCTAATAACTACTAGACCAACGAGGCAGTCAACGCTATTAACTATTGTACCAACGAGGCAGTCACCGCTAGTAACTATTAGACCGACGAGGCAGTCAACGCTAGTAACTATTAGACCGACGAGGCAGTCAACGCTAGTTATTGCTACACCGACGAGGCAGTGAACGCTATTAACTTTTATACCAACGAGGCAGTCAATGCTTGTAACTATTAGACCGACGAGGCAATCAAAGCTAGTAACTATTAGTCCGACGAGGCAGTCAACGCCTATAACTACTAGACCGACGAGGCAGTCAACGCTATTAACTATTATACCAACGAGGCAGTCAACGATATTAACTATTATACCAACGAGGCAGTTAATGCTAGTAACTATTAGACCTACGAGGCAGTCAACACTAATAACTGCTAGACCGACGTGGCGGTCAACGCTAGTAACTGCTACACTGACGAGGCAGTCAACGCTAATAACTGCTAGACCGACAAGGCGGTCCACGCTAGTAACTATTAGACCGACTAGGCAGTCAACGCTAATAACTGCAAGACCGACGAGGCAGTCAACGCTATTAACTACGAAACCAACGAGGTAGTCAACGCTAATAACTACTAGACCAACGAGGCAGTCAACGCTATTTACTATTGTACCAACGAGGCAGTCACCGCTAGTAACTATTAGACCGACGAGGCAGTCAACGTTAGTAACTATTAGACCGACGAGGCAGTCAACGCTAGTAACTATTAGACCGACGAGGCAGTCAACGCTATTAACTTTTATACCAACGAGGCAGTCAATGCTTGTAACTATTAGACCGACGAGGCAATCAAAGCTAGTAACTATTAGTCCGACGAGGCAGTCAACGCCTATAACTACTAGACCGACGAGGCAGTCAACGCTATTAACTATTATACCAACGAGGCAGTCAACGATATTAACTATTATACCAACGAGGCAGTCAATGCTAGTAACTATTAGACCTACGAGGCAGTCAACACTAATAACTGCTAGACCGACGTGGCGGTCAACGCTAGTAACTATTAGACCGACGCGGCGGTCAACGCTAGTAACTATTAGACCGACGAGGCAGTCAACGCTTATAACTGCTAGACCGACGAGGCGGTCCACGCTAGTATCTATTAGACCGACGAGGCAGTCAACGCTTATAACTGCAAGACCGATGAGGTGTTCAACGCAAATAACTGCTATACCGACGAAGCAGTTAACGCTAGTAACTGCTAGACCGACGAGGTAGTCAACGCTAGTAACTGCTAGACCGACGAGGCAGTCAACGCTAGTATCTATTAGACCGACGAGGCAGTCAACGCAAGTAAGTATTAGACCAACGAGGCGGTCAGCGTAGGTAACTATTAGACCGACGAGGCAGTCAACGCTAGTAACTATTAGACCGACGAGGCAGTCAACGCTAATAACTGCTAGACCGACGAGGCGGTCAACGCTAGTAACTATTAGACCGACGAAGCAGTCAACGCAAGTAACTATTAGACCAACGAGGCGGTCAGCGTAGGTAACTATTAGACCGACGAGGCAGTCAACGCTAGTAACTATTAGACTGACCAGGCAGTCAACGCTAATAACCGCTAGACCGACGAGGCGGTCAACGCTAGTTACTATTAGACCGACGAGGCAGTCAATGCTAATAACTGCAAGACCGACGAGGTGGTCAACGTTAATCACTACTACACCGACGTGGCGGTCAACGCTAGTAACTGTTAGACCGACGAGGCAGTCAACGCTAATAACTACTAGACCGACGAAGCAGTCAACGCTATTAACTATTAGACTGACGAGGTAGTCAACACTTATAACTGCTAGACCCACGTGGCGGTCAACGCTATTAAGTATCATACCAACGAGGCAGTCAACGCTAGTAACTCTTAGACCGCCAAGGCAGTCAACGCTTGTAAGTATAAGACCGACGAGGTGGTCAACACTAGTAACTTTTAGACCGACGAGGCAGTCAACGCTAGCAACTATTAGACCGACGAGGCAGTCAACGCTAGCAACTATTATACCAACGAGGCAGTCAACGCTAATAACTTATATTCTCGTCATCTTGTATGTAATTCGGTCATTTATTATAAATTGTTGCGATTCTATAGTTGGGGCTATTTTTCATTAATTTTAGTAACTATTAGACCGACGAGGCAGTCAACGCTAATAACTGCAAGACCGACGAGGTGGTCAACGTTAATCACTACTACACCGACGTGGCGGTCAACGCTAGTAACTATTAGACCGACGAGGCAGTCAACACTAATAACTGCTAGACCGACGTGGCGGTCAACGCTAGTAACTATTAGACCGACGCGGCGGTCAACGCTAGTAACTATTAGACCGACGAGGCAGTCAACGCTAATAACTGCTAGACCGACGAGGCGGTCCACGCTAGTATCTATTAGACCGACGAGGCAGTTAACGCTAATAACTGCAAGACCGATGAGGTGTTCAACGCAAATAACTGCTATACCGACGAGGCAGTCAACGCTTGTAACTGCTAGACCGACGAGGTATTCAACGCTAGTAACTGCTAGACCGACGAGGCAGTCAACGCTAGTATCTATTAGACCGACGAGGCAGTCAACGCAAGTAAGTATTAGACCAACGAGGCGGTCAACGCTAATAACTGCTAGACCGACGAGGCGGTCAACGCTAGTAACTATTAGACCGACGAAGCAGTCAACGCAAGTAAGTATTAGACCAACGAGGCGGTCAGCGTAGGTAACTATTAGACCGACGAGGCAGTCAACGCTAGTAACTATTAGACCGACGAGGCAGTCAACGCTAATAACTGCAAGACCGACGAGGTGGTCAACGTTAATCACTACTACACCGACGTGGCGGTCAACGCTAGTAACTGTTAGACCGACGAGGCAGTCAACGCTAATAACTACTAGACCGACGAAGCAGTCAACGCTATTAACTATTATACCAACGAGGCAGTCAACGCTACTAACTATTATACCAACAAGGCAGTCAACGCTAGTAACTATTAGACTGACGAGGTAGTCAACACTTATAACTGCTAGACCCACGTGGCGGTCAACGCTATTAAGTATCATACCAACGAGGCAGTCAACGCTAGTAACTCTTAGACCGCCAAGGCAGTCAACGCTTGTAAGTATAAGACCGACGAGGTGGTCAACACTAGTAACTTTTAGACCGACGAGGCAGTCAACGCTAGCAACTATTAGAACGACGAGGCAGTCAACGCTATTAATTATTATACCAACGAGGCAGTCAACGCTAGTAACTTATATTCTCGTCATCTTGTATGTAATTCGGTCATTTATTATAAATTGTTGCGATTCTACAGTTTGGGCTATTTTTCATTATTTTTAATTTTGGTGTTGGTGTTATCAATTTGTTTTTGTTTCTTCGGTTATAATTCTGGTTTGCTTCTATGTTTGATCGAAAGTAATTGCTGTGTTTTTGCACGAACGTAGCTTTTTGTAATATGTAAAGGGAGGGTAACGTTAATATTTTATTTTTTATAAATGTGGTTTACAACTTTCCCATGGCTTAATGTTCATAAGGATGCGTATACATTTTTTTTGCATGATGAAAATATCGTTAAAGTCAGTACTTTCACCCCACAATATTATGCCATAGTTAAACCATGCATAAGCATAGGCATAGTATATTGAGAGCGCGGTCTCATAATTTGTGTTACTTTTTAATTAGCATAATGCGTACATAAATTTCGATAATTTGGTCTTCAGATGTTCGACATGCTTTTTCCATGTTAGATTATTGTCCAATGTTAAACCAAGAAGCGTTAGATCGTCTCTTTCTGAGATATTTAATTTATTAATAAGGTTATTTATGTTTAGTGGCTTTCGTTGGTATGTCCTAAATTGTAGTAGATTACTTTTGTTAACATTCATTTGCAGATTGTGCTTCTCTAGCCATAATTTAACTATTTCATAAGTATTTTCTATGTTGGTCAAAGTTTCGGTGTTCTCAGTGCTTCTAAACACTAGCAATACGTCATCCGCGAATACAACGTACTTCGAGTCAATTATTTTAGGTAGGTCATTTATATATATAATAAATAATATACACCCCAACACACTGCCTTGTGGAATGGAATGGTTAATAATCTTTGTCCGTGATTTTACAATTTGTATTTCTTTTGTTTCTTTGTTATAATATTCTATTTGAACATACTGTTTTCTATTTTTTAGGTAAGATTTTAGCCATTTATAGCCAGTACCCCTAAGTCTTATGCCATTTAATTTTTGTAATAAAATGTCATGGGAAACCCTATCATAGGCTTTGGTCATGTCTAGGAGCGATTAGCGGCCACCGCAGGCGCGGGCTTGCGGGCGGTGAGCAATGGGTGGCTCACCGTCCGATAAGGACCAGGCCCGGGTCGACGGCGCGTTGTGTTCCACGCGCGCCTCAAAGAGATGTCAGCAGAATTGAAGGGGTCCACTAGGGCCGATGCCTGCCGGGGTTGCGAAGAAAACCGAAAGGGAGATCGTGGCCCCCGGCGACAGAGCAACCGAAGGAACACGGGTGGGTTTTAGTCAGTAAAAGTCTGACACGCCCTCCAGCTCCGCCCAGAGCGGGAGAAGTTATTTGATGATTTCCCACACTCAAAAAAAAAAAAAAAAAATTGTCATGTCTAGGAACAAACCTATGGCATATTGTTTGTCATTGATGTAATTATATATTTCTTGTACGTAATTATATACCGCAAGTGTGGTCGATCTTTTTTGCCTAAAGCCAAACTGATTTATGTCCAAGAGATTGAATTTTTCCAAAAACTTGTTAATTCTATTGGACATTGCTTTTTCGAAAACTTTTGATATAGCTGGTAGAAGAGTTATTTGTCGGTAGGAACAGGGATCTTTAGGCTTTTAATTTATCCGGAAATTACCTTCGTCAAAGGATTTTTTTATTAGTTTGGTTATAGCTGGTGTCAATTCATTTACACATTTTTTAATTAGGAATGATCCTTATATTAGGAAGGATCATTTTGAGTATTATATTATAGATTTCACTCTCCGTGGCGGGTTGGACGAATAGGGAATTTATTGATGGTGTAAGAACTGGGCATGTATTCGATGTGTTGTTGAGTAGTGGTTCGCCGACCGAGGCAAAGAAGTCATTAAAAATATTAGCAACCGATGTTGGTGTATTTGTGGTTTTATTGTCATCATAATGCAAGGTAACATTTTTAATATGGCACTTGGAATCTGGTTTAAGGCTATTTTTAATAATGCTCCACATAGTTCTTGATTTATTTTGTGAACACTTCATTTCCTCAATATGATTACGTTTCTTTGATAATTTTACACACTTCTTCAAGATGTTTTCATACTTTTTATAGTAAGTTTTTAAAAGTTCGTTATTGGTCTTTTCTACAAAAATTTTAAGCAATCTTTTGTGCTCACATGATTTTTTTAAACCTACAGTTAAGTAAGGTTTATTTTTATTATTTTTGATTTTTATTCGTTTTTTAGGTATAGTTTTATTTAGTAACGCTTGCATCTTATTAGCAAAATCGGTGTAAATTTCGTTACCGTTTTTATTTTTGCATAGTGTTTCATTCCAATCCGTTTGGCTAAGGTTAAATTTAAACTGTGATATTGATTTTTCATTAAATAGTCTTTTCGTCACGAAGTAAGTAGAATTATGTTGTTCTATCCCCGGTGAGTGTTGCGAATAGTTTAGGCTTTTGTGGTCAGAAATACCAATATTGTCAATAGTTCATTTGTATTGTCTTTGATTAGTAAATATTAGGTCTATGCAGGATGACGTAGTCAGTGTCTGTCTAGTTGGTTTTTTGACGATTTGGTGCAGGTTGTGTTCTAGCATAATGTTTTGTAGCCGTTGGTAGTCTTTGTTTTTTGATGATTTGTCAATATTAAAGTCACCGGACAAAATTATATGGTTTTTGTTAATTTTTGGTTTTACTTTTTTAATATTTCTATAATAACAGCAAAAAATGTTTCAATGTCGCGATCCGGTCTGTAAATATTAATAATAATTGTTTTTTTGTGAAATGATTTCTACAGCGCAACATTCAATTACACATTCTATTGATAAGTTTGTACAGTCCTCTAGGTGCTCGTATTCTATGCCGTTTCGTAAGAGGATAGCCACTCCTCCTCCTCGATGGTCACATCGGTGGTAGGCAGAAGCAAATGTGTACCCGTTTATGTTGATGCTATCCTTTTGGTTTTCACGTATCCATGTCTCTGTCAGACATATTGATTGGTAGCTTTTTGTTTTATAAAATCCTCAAGTATGTGTGTTTTATTATTTATACTTTGAATGTTTTGTATCAGTATCTTAAAGACGAAAGGAATCAAGTCCGGCTTGGTAAATAGTGGGTGATAAGGTGTATCTCGTTATGTTTGGTCATCATACTTCGGTGTTTGAGTGTTTTTTGCGCTATAGTCATAAGTAGTCCTATTAGTTTTCCCATTTTGTTGTGTTGTAGTCCGTCCTTCTCTTTGTTGTCTTCTTTGACCGCCTCGTTGGTCTAGTAGTTATTAGCGTTGACTGCCACGTCGGTCTGATAGTTAATAGCGTTGACTGCCTCGTCGGTCTAGCAGTTACTAGCGTTGACTGCCTCGTTGGTATAATAGTTAATAGCGTTGACTGCCTCATCGGTATAATAGTTAATAGCGTTGTCTGCCTCGTCGGTCTAGTAGTTATTAGCGTTGACTGCCTCTTCCGTCTAGCAGTTACTAGCGTTGACTGCCTCATCGGTCTTGTAGTTATTAACGTTGACTGCCTCGTCGGTCTAGTAGTTATTAGTGTTGACTACCTCGTAGGTCTAGTAGCTATTAGCGTTAACTGCTTCGTCGGTCTAGAAGTTATTGGCGTTGACTGCCTCTTCGGTCTTATAGTTACTATCGTTGACTGCCTCGTCAGTCATTATGTAGCATTTGGGTTGGGCTCGGTACGAAGAGAGCATAAAAGCACCGGCATCATTCCTGGATCGAATATTAATAAGAGATGATGTGGAAAATGATAAAATCATAAGTCACAACAATTTGTTTTATTTACATACCTCTCATGACTGATTTCTCATTAGGCTGCCTCTTCACTGAAGTGGAGAACCCCTGTGAAACGGAGATGTGCATATGTGTGCAGTTAAGATTCTATTGGTTAATATTGGCACAAGTCTCCGCTTCGCAGGGCTTTGCCGCTCCAATAAAAAGATTGACTTAATGTCGCAAATACTAGGAACTAAATAACTTAGAACTTGTTTGAAAAATATGTACTTGCTGCCTAAAAATAGTTCGGGTTTCTTCCCAGCTGTAACTGTGTAATAGAAATAGTTAACTACTTTAAAAATAACTTGCAGTAGTTAGGTTTTGCACAGCTCACTGCTCTTCTATGAATGATCGAGGTCCAGATTGTACTGATAGGCACTAAAAAATGAAGTAGCAGAACTGTTTTACAAAATAACATTCAAGCATTCGTTTCTTGCTCTTGACACCGATTTAACCAATCTCTAGCTGCTCGAATAGGTAATATTAGGTGCTGCCGCAATTGAGTAGAATATCCTTTAGTCCTATTTTATTATAATTATAACGAAACTGGAGTATTTTCTGAAGTCGTATGTTGTTATTTTATCGCTGTCAGTCATCACTCATTAAATAAGACAACACAACATCAATCAAATGTCAAATGTCATTGTCAAAATGACATAATTCGCATATTGCTGATCCACCATATTAACGTAGTGTTACTCTCCTTGACAGAGATAATTTTAATGTACAATTAAACAAAGTACTATTATATCAAATTAACATAAAAATCGGTTACTATATTGTTTAGCCATATTCACATATAGTGTACACAGAGCTGGCCCAGGCTCCATACATTTCTGGAACATCTCCTTTGTTTTGGAAATATCGATTAAAACCAACAAGTGTGAATAAAGTGCTTTAAAATCGTACTCATACAGATTAAAGAAAATAATCAAATTAACACAGAAATGCCAAAATAATCACTTAATTCAAAATTCCAGCAACAAATCCAAAGCAGCATGGCACATAATAAACAATTCCAAATCAATTCCAGAGCCAATACAACAAATACAAATCGCTGGTAAAATTATTAAATACCCAAAAGAAATAACTACGGCATTTAACGATTTCTTTATTGACCGAATTTCCAGTAAATCCAAATCAAATTTACATAAAAACGTTAACTAATAGCAACAATTCCCTTTTCATGCCACCAGTTACTTATATCACAAGACATAATACGAATAATAAAATCCCCTCGCAATACAAACAGCACAGGATACGATGAAATCAGAACCAACGTAATACAATCAGTATGTAGCGTCATAGCAACACCACTCTACCACATTACCAACTTATGTCTTAGGTATTTTTCCCAAAGGCCTCAAAACCTTCATCATTAAGCCACTTCATAAAAAGAATTGTAAAGAACAAATGCAAAATTATAGACCCATTGCCTTGATACCAGTTTTCTCGAAGGTGATAGAAAAGGTGATATATCAAATATTAAACCCATATTTGACCAAATTTAATATATTATGTCACGAACAAATGGGATTCCGTAAGAATAGAATCAATATGACAATATATAATCTTATCAATCACATAATTACAAATGTTGACAGTAAAACGCCAATATGTGCCCTGTTTACTGACATGACAAAGCGTTTGACTATGTAGATCATAAGACACTATTTGAAAAATTAAACGCTTACGGTATAATGGGAAATGCTTTGGAACTATTAAAATCTTATTTAAGTGACCGCAATCAATATACAGTAATAACTAGAGCCAATTTAAATACGAAACGGGAAATAAAATACCTATCAAACTGTAGGAAGCTTTACTATGGGGTACCACAGGGCAGTGTGCTTGGGCCACCATTATTCCTTATATATATTAATGACCTACCACGACAAATAAAGCATCCAATGATCCTCTTCGCTGATGACAGTACAACGATAGTTAAATGTTCCAATAATCTGACGTATGAAGAAGATGTAAATAACACCCTTAAAAAATTAATTGATTGGCTTGACAGAAATATCTTGGTTATTAATATACAAAAAACCAAGTTATTGCATTTCTACCAAAGGCAACCATTTAAATAAAATTAAAAAAATCAAATCAAAATCATTTATTTGCTAAAAACATGGTATAAAAGATGGTAATGTTAATAATGTGAACGAACATGTTTTGCTTAATAGATATAAGCGTGCAAATTTGCAAATACATGCATAACAAAACAATCTGTCATCATGCGATTTTATATTCCAGGAACTCCTTAACACTGTAAAAACTATTAGTAGAGAGCCATTTGTACAATTTATTCTTGAACATTCTTGTATTTAATGTTTTTAATTCATTTGGTATTCTATTGTATACCTGGACACACATAAACATACAGCTTTTATTATATTTCGCAAGCCTTGGGAGGACATCTAACACGACCCTGTAGGGGTCGCGCCTGCTGCGAGAGTTTACATCGCTTGCTTTCGCAAACAATTCCCTATGCCTCCACACAAACAAACAAATTTCAAAAATATAAAGGGATGGTAGTGGTAACAAATCAAGTTTCTTAAACATCGGCCTGCAAGATTCGTCGGGCTTAAGGCCACATAAAGCTCTTATGCATTTCTTCTGTGCGACAAATGCTCTATTTTGATCCGTGCTGTTTCCCCACATAATTAAACCATAGCGTAACACTGATTAAACATATGCATGATATGTTGTTATATACGTTTTAACGTTTGTTATGTTTCTAATCTGTTTCAGTGCATATACAAACTTATTAATTCGTTTGGATATTGTATCAACATGTGCTTTCCAGTTGATATCCTGATCCAAGGTTACTCGTAAAAATTTAGTTTGCGTTACTTCGTGAATTCTATGTATATTCAATTTTATATTGAGTTTTGCATTATTTGATTTATTAAATTGTACATAAACGGACTTTTTTAGATTTATTGATAAGTTATTTTCCTTTAGCCATTTTATCAGTCTTTCAATAACATTATTAATTTCTGTCTCGTGGTCTTTAATTTTATTACTTTTTTTTTATCAGATTTCACAATAATAGAGATGTCATCAGCGAATAGAATACATTTATGATTAGTAATAGTAGTGATAGAATTTATGTACAATAGGAATAAAATAGGGCCTAATACACTTCCTTGTGGGACGCCTTGTTTATTGGATTTGAAAGCAGAATAGTGAGATGTCATATTTTTACTTGTATCTATTTTAGTAATAGTAACGCGTTGTTGTCTATTACTTAGATATGATGATAACCATTGAAGTGCAATG
Source organism: Omphaloscelis lunosa (assembly GCA_916610215.1). NCBI lineage: Eukaryota > Metazoa > Arthropoda > Insecta > Lepidoptera > Noctuidae > Omphaloscelis > Omphaloscelis lunosa. The sequence continues at coordinate 2,049,775 of OU744272.1, read as the reverse complement.
CCTCTAATCCCAGTTGCCTCTAATTTCTGTAATAATAGGTCATGAGAGACAAGATCAAATGCCTTAGACAGATCGAAGAACAGCCCTGTAGTAAGATAGTTATGGTTAATATTCGTTAATACTATTTTTATAAGACTGTAGATAGCTAACGCTGTGGATTTATTTTTTTGAAAGCCAAACTGTTCTTTCCTAATAATGTTATATTTATTACAGAATGATAAAGGTTTTCGTATTACGGAACAAGTGTAGAAGTGGTAAAAGTAGCAAGATTTCTTGGCATTCTAGTTGATAGCCAACTAACGTGGAAAATGCAGGCAGACGACATATGTGCGCGACTAAATAAATCTACTTATGTTCTTTTCATCTTGGCAAAGAAAGTTAACTTACAAACAGTACTTATAGCATACCATGGCATTGTTTCCTTAGTATTGAGATTCGGCCTAATATGTTGGGGCAACTGCGCTGAAAGAGAAACTATATTTAGAACTCAAAAAAGATGTATACGATGTATGGTAGGCCTAAAAACTACTGATAGCTGTGAGCCAGTCTTCAAATTATTAAAAATCTTGACTTTCCCATGCCTCTATATATTTGAAGTAGCAATGTTTGTCAAATGTATCTTGAATTTGTTTCCTGCGATAGTAGATATTAGAAAACGAACCACTCAACTTAGATCCCAACACAAAACCATGTTGTGTACAAGTCAATACAAAACAGCACTAGCATGAAGAAGTATTTTAGGCCGGTCCGGTTATATACAATAAAATTCCTGATAGCATTAAGAATGAAAATTTGCACAACATTAAAAGAAAATTAAATATTTTTTTAATAGAAAAAATGCTATTATTCAATCACCGAATATTTGAATGACATGCTGTTATAAAATTTCTGACATTTCATAAGTATTATTGATCTTCCCTAATGACATTTAATTTTAATTTACGACATCATTCAATTTCTTTAGCATTCTATAAATAAGTGTAGACAATTTTAATTTTATTACAATAACTGTGGACATTTTTTATTTTATTTTTCTCACACGCTTAATTTATCTAATTATGTAATCGACATTGTTCAGTGTGATTGAAAATTCTTAATGCGATTGATGATCTAATTTATTTACTTGTTTATTTATGGTTCATATATCTATAATGATTCTTGTTTGAATTATATTGCATGTATTACTACTTTTGTACGCCCTAGAGGCAAAACATAGCGCTATCAATGTATTACCAAATAAGAACTAATGTACCTATGATTCACAATAAATAAATGAATCTGAAACTGAATCATACAATGGGGACCTCATATAACTTCATTTGCGGGGCGGCTAAGTGCGGCCGCTTATGCTGTTAGAAACCGCGCGTTTGGTCTATTTTAGCTACTTCCACAGCATTATGTCGTATGGCATTTTACTGTGGGGTCGGGCTGCTGTCATTGAATCCATCTTTATTTTGCAAAAGAGAGCTGTCAGAGCCATTTATAATCTAGGTCGCCACGAATCTCTCAGGGAACTATTTAAAATGATTAATATTATGACGGTACCTTGCCAATTCACTTATGAAAATATGATGTATATACGAAAAAATCCACATCTTTTTTAATAAAATAAGTTATAGACCTTAATTTTAATACTAGAAATAAAGATAAAATAGATTTTGCAGATAATCTAAAGTTCATACATATTTTAATAAGGGTACTGTGTTAAATGTTACAACAAAATACCTTGTATTGTACATATTGCAATTAAATGAAAGAAAATTTAAAAGTCAAATTAAAAGTACACTTTGTAATTTTTAATATGCTGCTTGGAAACATGCTGGTCCTGCTCTATAGGACAATTATTTAGAATCAAGACAAAATCAAACTGGTTGCTAATTTAATTGTAAAATTTATTATTTTTTGTAATATGACATTGATTTTACATTATGTGATTACTTCCTCACACACTGACTTATTAATTATAGTCTAAGTATGCCCTTAGTGTTATGCCCCGCACACGTCTCAGTCACCCAGTAAAAGTCGTAGCGGACGCTTGGTCGTGTTAAAAAAATATTTGCGTGTGTAGTTTCGCGAAAGGTGATTATTCTGGAATCGTTCTCCTTCCTATCGTCCGTGTTGCTACGTGAGTATTTATGATTTGTTTACTTTGTAGCTAATTATTATTTCTAATAATTACCTTCGTAGTTTAGAATATGCGTGAGGTTCGCAATTTTGATATTGATTAGGAAAAAATTAGAAAAAGGATTTAAACCTCATTAACTGCTTCCTCACTGCCTTCGTTTACCGTCGTTTTTTTGAGCGATGGTAATGAGGTCAAAACGATGGCAATTAGAAACTTTTTATGTTAGTTCATTTTTATTTTTTATTCTGCATACCTTTTGAATATGTTATGTTTGTCAACTTCGGTATGGTCGGGTTTTAGTCCCACCCGTAGTAATTTTATTTCTTTACATAATAATTTTGTTACTTTAATGAATAATATATAATAAAGAATTAATACTTGTTTTTTGATGTTGCTTAAAGACATCAGGTGAGTGTAATTTTAAGACTTTTTGTGACGCTTAATTATTAACGATAGGAGCTCTAATATTATATTTGTTTTTACAGATTATTAAACATTAAGAATGCCAAGGAAAACCAAACAAACATTAGGTTACAAAAAAAAAGTATGCGGAAATTAAAAAAGATCCTGAAAAGTATGCAGAACTTAAGTCAAAAAAAGAATAAGATACCTTAAAAGAAAAGAACAGAGAAAAAATAAATAGTGCAGTAAATATGAAACCTAGACAATTGAGAGTTCAAAGAAAAACAAGGAGAGTTAATTCGAAACGTCATTATGAAAGAAAAAGAAAGAAAAAGCTATTCAGCAGTTATTACTAGATAATTCTCCACCAAATAGTGACATTGAGGTATTCCCAACTAAACAAGATCCTCTCGCTCGACCAGCTCTGAGTCCCATACCTAGTTCATCTCTAAATGGTTTGGGTTCCGGCAATAGTAATTCTTGTCAACAGTGTCTAAAAAAGGATGTTCTTCTCAGAAAGCTTCGCTACCGACATAAAAAAGAAATAGGCATTTTGAAACGAGAAATTTGAAAAACGAAGAAATAGAAAGATGTCATTAGAAAAATTCTGTTATCTGTGAGTAATGAAAAATAAGACAAAAAAAAAATGTAATTACATCGACTGAAGAATGTGAACATAGGAAAGCGTAAAGAAATTAAAAAGAAACCAATATTTGGTGAAATTCTTACAAGAAGTGTTGGGGAAGGTTACAAGTGCTTGAGATAAAAAGAAAAGAATGAGTTCTCTAATGTTGTTATGACAGAAAGAGAAAAATTAAAAAATATAAGCTATTGATACTAACAAAAACATTCACAGTAAGAGATAAAAATGAAAATAAAACAGCTAAGAGTGAACTAATTCTGGACTTTTTTGACGATGATGAAGTGACTAGAATTGTAGCTGATACAAAAGAATACATTACTAAAAAGAAAACAAGGAAACAAAAAAGATATTTAACACACACATTAACTTACCTATATAAAAGTTTACGCAGCATTCGAATCTCAAAGTAACTTATCAAACTTTTTGTAAATATCGCCCGTTTTGGGTTTTATACCCAAAGGAGTCCAGCAGAAATACGTGTGCTTGCAAAGTTCACATTAATACGGATTTGTTAATAAAATGCCTTAATACAAATAAGATACTAAAAAAATCTAACGGGACGGATATTTTAGAAAGCTTATGTTGCAACGTTAATGGTGAAAACTGTTTGAATCGATCATGTGAAAAATGTCAATTGAAAAATTTAGATTACGTGGAATTCCAGAATGACAAAAAAATTAAATATTATTAGTTGCTCTGAAAAATACTATGTAAAAGATGAGGAGAAAACCAAATTAGTAACAAAAAAAGGAGCATTATATGATTTTCTACGAAATATTATACTCCAATTAGAAAACACTCTTGTGGGCTATATGAAGAACTGCACTAATATTTTGACTCTGTATAGAAGAAATATAAAAGAGCTTAAAAATAATCTTACTCCACAAGAGGTAGTGGTTCACTTTGACTTCAGCGAAAACTACTGCGTTAAATATAACGAAGAAGTCCAAAGTTTTCACTTTGGTGGTAGTAGAATGCAGTTGTCACTGCACACATGTGTCATCTACTTGATTGATCCAGAAGTTGGAATACAAAAACAATATAGCTTTTGCACTGTAAGTGTGGGTGGGTACATTCACTTACATTCACACGATGCTGCGGCTATCTGGGCACATTTATTACCGACCATTGGGTATGTATCGGAGATTTCATCCCAAATTGACACAGTTCATGTCTCAATTTGGGATGAAATCTCCCTCTAATAAATATTTTCTAATACGAAAGATGAATGAAAAAATCTGTTGTTTTTTAATTTAAAATACTTATTAAATAACTTTATTCATGTTTAAATTAATAGTAAGCCTGATTTTTAATTTTGATCTCATGCTTCCAAAAAAATTCTAAATATAGAAACGTGTAAATTTATTAGAAAGGCAAGGAGAAATGGCCTATATAATGTTTTGATCATTATGTACCTATCTATCGGGTAGTTTAATTTAATTACAGCAATTAAGTTCATTGAATTTTAAATATTAAAAATGCATCTTTGTATAACAGTATGTTGTATCAATGCCTTCCATTTATCTTCATTACCCTCGCAGCTCTATGCCTTCACTTCTCACGTTTCACGTCTCAAAATCATTCCCTTCGTTAACTTTCTCATTACCGTCTCATTCTGATTTTTGTTATGATAATAATTTCATTGTTGTCTATAGAAGGAAGGTGTAAACCACAAAATATTGAAGGATTATACGTATATTAATGGTATTAGAAAAAAAAACAAAGTTATTCGACAATTAATTTGAAATTCAGAAATGTCATGGAATTTGCACGAATTACGCGAAACACCCTTAACAGGTATTATATTAATCTGTATGCAATAAACTATATTAATTCGATTGAGCATTTAATTTAGATTAAAATATGCCGTGACATCATTTCATTTAAATTAATGATTTAAAAGATATCACAGATTCAAAATTACGCGTAGCAAAATAATTATGGTTAACGGCAACGCGAGCGCAGCGGTAGGAGTCAATGACCTTTTCCTCGGCTGTATTATAATCCCGGTATCGGTAGTACGTTCTCGTGGGATATTTTTTGACATCCACGCGGGCGAAGCCGCGGGCAAAAGCTAGTACACAATAAATTGGTGCTTCTTCTAACGTAACAACGTCAAAACTCAAATATTTGATATAAATAATTACTTTTGAGTGTCAATTTTATAAACCCCAGTGACTAAAACTAAAAAATAATAAACAATGAATACCGTTTCGAAAAGATATTTGAAATGGACTTTGGACCCTAAAGATTGTGCGACAACTAGCGTCATAACGGCCACAAATGCTGACTAGGCAAACAATTTTATGTGTAAAACGTCGAGCATAGTGTAAGCAGCAAGAGAAATAGAAAATTATACGTAATTCTATTGTAAGGGACTTTTACAGTGTTTCAAGTTGATGTAACTATAGATTATCTACTAAAATTAAATGATATTTTAACACCATGGAAATTAGTTCTTTGCATGATTAATGTCGGTATGAAACAACTTTAATCATTCAAAGCAAATCTATACGTTAGTTTCAGGTTTTACAGCTTAGCTATCACAGATCTAAACGAAATTTAGGGATACAAAAATAAAACAGTTGTTAATATTATTCTTTTATTTTCGACTTTTATGTCTGCGTAATTATTATAAATTCAACACACTTAACAGTCTATTAATAGTAAAAGTTCTAAAGAGTAACAGTGTTCTAATTAACAGTCTTACAAACCTTGTGGTTATCCATGTAAAAGTGGTTATGTTAAATTGATTCCATGATTTCTTTTAATTAACAGTCTTACAAACTCTGTACTTTTAATAATTATGTTTAATTGGCTTTATAATTATAATCACCAATTAAATGAAAAAAAATCTCAGACTTAATCAAGTCTTATTTATTAAGTAATTGAATGAATGTACTGAAAACGAAAGATCGATGAAAAAATGTAACATGAATTATTGTGTGAAAGATGATTAGTATGATGGCAGTGAAAGTTGAATTGATGAATAGAAGGGATGCATGGATGTAAGGTTCAATTTAATCTAATTTATCTATGTGTGGGCCCCACTGAAGCTTAGCATCCAAAGTAAAACCCGTATTATTTTACTATTTTTCACAAGGTCAGGCAACTCCCCACAGTCGATACAATTATTAAAGATAAAAGCTAAAGTAGGTGCTATAATGTCAATAATAGACGTGGCAACTTGTACAGAATTACCCCACAGGTCTGCAGTTTCCACCGTCGGGTTCCTACGTAATGGCGGGAGGGGTTCACATCGGCGTCGACTCGACGATGAAGTATCTGGGACTCGTCCTCGACAGCCGGTGGAATTTCGTCGAACACTTCCGACGTTTGGCTCCCAGACTGGAGCGGGCCGAGGCTGCGTTGAAACGGCTCCTGCCCGATGTAGGGGGTCTAAAAGCCTACTTCCGGAGGCTCTACGCGGGGGTCGTGCGGTCCATGGTCCTTTACGGGGCACTGGTGTGGGCGCATTCACTAAGGCTGCGGCCAGGCCGCCTGTTGAACGCGTCCCAGAGGGTCATGGCCATCCGGCTAGTCCGAGGTAGCGCACGGTCTCCTGTGAGGCGGCGAGCCACCTTGCCGGATTACCGCCATGGGATCTGGAGGTTAAGATCCTCGAGCACATGTGGGAGTGGCGAGGAGGCGAAACGCCGGGGCTTAACTCCGCTGCCGCGAGAAATCACAGCACAGCAGACACAGCTCCGACGGGATCTCATGGCGTCATGGAGAGTGCGATTGTCTGGGCACGCTACAATTGCGCTGATAAGACCCCTCTTTGAGGAGTGGCTAGAGAGGCGCCACGGCGTCCTCACCTTCCGCCTGACGCAGGTCCTCACCGTACACGGCTGTTTCAGGAGGTTCCTGTACAGGATAAGGAGGGAGGAAACGCCCGGGTGTCACGATTGTGTGGATCGCCCGGAAGACACGGTGGAGCATACGGTGGAGGTCTGCCCGGCTTGGGCGGAGCATCGCCGTGTCCTCGTGGAGGCGATCGGCGGCGGTGATCTCTCACGTCTGGCCTTGGTTCAGGCCATAGTACGGAGCGAGGAGAAATGAGAGGCCGTCACCTCCTTCTGCGAAGCGGTAATGCTCGTGAAGGAGGAGGCGGAACGCGTGAGGGAGAGAAAAATTTCGCGCCCTCACGCCCCTAACCGCCGCAGGAGGAGACGCCCAGGGCGTCGGGAATCGCAGGCCGATTTCCGGCCACCATAGGCGCGGGCTTGTGGACGGTGAGCAATGGGTAGCTCACCGTCCGATAAGGACCAGGCCCGGGTCAACGGCGCATTGTGTTCCACGCGCGCCTCAAAGACATGTTAGCAGAATTGACGGGGTCCGTTAGGGCCGATGCCTGCCGGTGGTGCTAAGAAAACCGAAAGAGAGATCGTGGCCCCCGGTAACAGGGCAACCGAAGGAACACGGGTGGGTTTTAGTCAGTAAGAGTCTGACACGCCCTCCCGCTCCGCCCAGAGCGGGGGAAGTTATTTGATAATTTCCCAAACAAAAAAAAAAAAAAAGATCTGCAGTCTTTTTTACATTTAAATTTAAATTAAATTAAATTAAATTAAACTTTATTTCAGACTAAGGTCCATAATTTTGTTAGTATAGTGGTTTTAGTAACAATGGTGCTTAAATAAGTAGGTTAGTATTGTTATTATTATTATTATTTATTACAAATTATTTATTTGCGCAGACTGTCCCCACCCAGTGTATGAAAGGGACAGTCCGGTCTGGCAGCGATCATTTTTAGAATGCTGTTGTCACTACCATGCAGGCGCTGTAGTAAGGAGGCCGCTTTCTTTCGCATGATGGCATGGAAACCATCTGTGCGAGCCTCCGCGAACATCCCTGAAGTGCTACAACGCCATGGCAGCCCCAACAGCATCCTAAAAGCATTATTAAATTGAACACGCAGGACGTTGTATGCTCGGCGCGTGTATGATACCCACAGGCCACTCGTGTAAAAGGATTGACAGAACGCCTTAAAAAGGGTTACTTTGTTTTTACATTTAAAGTTAGATTTTTTTTTATTATGTCTCTATAGGTAATATGTTCAAAAAGAAATTCCGAATCGCAAACATTAACATTTTCCTTTAGCAAAGACCTCAGCAACAGGTGATGAGTTTAGGGATTTAGTAGTTGTAGTGGTAATTGGGGCTTATTCTATTTTGGATCGCACAAAATGAGGCCACGTTGCAACAAATTTTGAGGCGCTAAAGCCTCGTGCAGACTGGCGCAACGCGACGGCGGGCGTGACGCGTTTCGAACAAAACAATTTGTAAGGAAACTTCACAAACACTTCTTCATAGTAGGTACTCATTCAACCTTTGTGCGGGATCACACGTATCACGTAATAAGTATGTATTAGTAAAACACACCTTCCAATACATAAAGAAAGGGACAATAAGCTATTATTATTGAATTCCTTAGAACGGCCTTTCTTTTGAACGGTAGAACAATTACCGGTGTAGCGTCCCGCCAGTCTGCACGAGGCTTAAACCTACTGTATTCATGATCGAAATCAAAATAAAAAAATAAAGTACACTTTTCTTTAATCATACAACAAAGATTCATAATGTTAGTAATAATACCTTATAGCTATTGTTAGTAGCAGATGTACAAAACAGTTTAAAAAAAGTATTTAAATACAAAATGCAAATAGTTTTCTAATTTACCATTTCAAATGCAAAATACAAAATATTTTGCTTTTAGTATTTTAAATACCAAATGCAAAATACTTATTTTCAAAATACTTTATTCAAAAAAGGTATTTAAATACAAAATATGAAATACATATTTTGCATTTTGTATTTGCATTTTAAATACAAGTATTTCAAATAAACAGGATTTACTCATTTCGACATAAACTTATTTATAATTGACGCATGGTCGCTTATTATTATTATTGTAACATTAGTTCATAATTACATATAGGTAATATATAATACTTACTTATATAATATCACAAAAATATAATAATGTAAGAACATTATTATAAAATAGCAACGCCTGCCCTACATGACGGTGTCTTTGGTTTAGAATTTTCGTTTTTTGCCACCGACTTCCTAAATTAAAGTTACTTTTTACTTGGAAGTGGTTTTTTTTTTGAAGTTGTTTTTTTTTTTCATGTAAAACAATTCATTTTTCACATTTAGTTGTGGTACACACGGCTACACATCAAGCTATACATTTCCAGTTTATGCTGATCTTTCATTGTATAGGACTTCCGTACAATGCGAGGTCATCTTAAACTGGAAATGTATAGCTTAATGTGTAGCCGTGTACCTAACCCATACAAATTCGAATACCACTACCTTTTTTTTTGGGTGCGAAATTATCACATAACTTCACCCGCTCTGGGTGAAGCGAGAGGGTGTGTCAGACTCTTACTGACTAAAACCCACCCGTGTTCCTACAGGTGCCCTGTTGCCGGGGACCGCGATCTCCCTTTCGGTTTTCTTCGCACCCCCGGCAGGCATCGGCCCTAGCGGACCCCGTCAATTCTGCTGACATCTCTTTGAGGCGCGCGTGGAACACAACGGATACGAATACCACTACCTGCTATGTAAATAACAGTGACAGGAACTCATCATATCATCCACATTCTAAGTAGGGAAAAATACGAATTATTAAAGCTAACTCAAAAACTATCCACGCAAAGTAAAAAAAAAATTATACAGTTTCGACTAGTACGGAGGACAGTGTGAATCGAATGCTACAACCTAAATAACAATATCAGTGTTAGTAATTGTTAGTGAGTGATTAGTGCTTAAATACGAACTAAATAATTATCATGTAATGTAAGCTTAACGAACAACACTTATAAGACATAAGAAAGGTGAGGAACCTACTTATTTACGTTTATCGTGTCTACCTGCCAAATGTTATAAATACCGAATTATATATGGTTGTACTTTTATGATGCAAATAAAGTTATTATAATTATTATTTTATATGGGATCACCTCCAGAGAATACCCTTTCAAACGAAAATTGAGTTTTCAAAATCGGGCCACAATTGACGGAGAAATCGGCGGACATACATTTAAAAAAAAAAACATACATACGGTACGACCATATATCCTTCTCCTTTTTGGAAGTCGGTTAAAAATAGAAAATCATACCTACTAAATATGGAAAATCGTGCAACTGAAGTTGTTAAATGTGATGTTATGAAGCTAAGTATCTACATGCGAGTGATACTATTAGTATTTTTAAATTAAACCTGCATCCCAATTGCGTAACACATTTACAACCACAATCCGAAGAATTTTGAAGGATATTGGTAATCCATCGCTTCATACTACTTAAAAGTGTGTTACGCAATCACATGGCTGTATATCAATAACCGGTTGGCTATCAGCAGCCTCACGAACAACGTTTCTATGCAATTGCATTTTAATATCGCGTTTGCTAAGCCTTTTATTTTTTTTTTCTTAGATAGAGCTCATGCCACAGTTCTCGATTTCTTTTTAAAACGACGAAATAAACGCTCATTATTAGTGGGCTTGCGCGAAATAATGCTATTCGTAGAATAACATATATTTTTAAATCTATTGATATAACGCGAGCGAGAATAATAAACAACAAATAAAACAACAGAAGGACGTCATTCAGTATAAATACCAGAGTGGCTATGTAAAAGCGACGCCATTTGTTGGTAGCGCTATTTGCGCTCATGTTGGTACTAAGAAAAATCGAATATAAAATTCGAATATAAAGCAAACAGTTTGTTATCAAAGGTAAAATATACTGTAGATCTCTTACAAGCTTATCATATCTATTTGATTTCGAATTCCGTCTAGCATAAGAATAAATAACGGATATTGCAGCTGTTATAAAACCCCCTCCCCAACTAACAAGGTAACTTTTTAAATATTTTCTTCGGATTTGCCTATTAAAAACTTTTACAACATCTGAGTAAAACATATGGGTAAGAACTAAAAACCAAAAGTTCCTTGCTGACAAGAGAAACACGTCCAGAAAATTTAAGGCATATGCAGACGTGTAGTATATTAAGATATGATGCACGTCGAAAATGATTACGAGATTTAACATTGAACGGAGACAGGTTGTTAAAATTGTGTTAAGAAACACAAAGTTCCTGTAATTACGAAACTTGTCTACGATGGTCCATGATGTCACTCCGTATATTAGCGTAGTTAGTGTCAGCGCTGTCATAACGTAGTTTGTAATTAACCTGACAGTTTGCAATATTTCCACAATTTCAATATCGAATCGTAATAATTCTTTTCTAAAATCCATTACAGTACTTACACTTATTTCGATGTAAGGCATGATGAATATCACTTCACTGGCACTGTTTTAATTATTGCACTTTTAGTTAAAATACTTCTTTATTTGTGAACAGCTTATCCGAAAGCACTGCAATGTCCGATTGTCCGCTGATGCGCGTTGTCCGCCGCAACATTAGCAAAAACAAATCTGTCCTTCTCCAAAAGTTGTCTTTCCAACGTAATTTTTATTATCTGAGCCCTCCCTTGGGTACCTCTTGACTGATATCCTTACTTTCTCATAGTAGGTCCTCATTCAGCTTTGTGCCGGATCACACGACTCACGTAATAAATATTTAAGTATTAGTAAAACATGGCTTCCAAAGTTCCATTACATATAGCAAGGGATAATAAACTATTATTATTGAGTTCCTCAGAACGGCCTTTATTTTGGTGTCCCCTTTGACCCTAATAAAGTATATCTCACTTATTAGTCAACGCTTATAAACGACGTGTTGCTTCAAAAACTGTAGATGACAGAATATTTTATCAATAAGCGCTCCCAATTTTATGATCTATTATTTTCTACATTGTATTAAAAACTTGTTTCATTTTTAGATTTCTCGTGTCTGCATCCGTAAGTTATTCAAGGTCAAAGGTTACAAAAATCGGTTTTTGCACGATTTTCTAAGTTTTTATAGCTCCAATGATGTTATTAGCATCTATTTTAAAGTTATAGAGAGTATTTGCGACAAAAAAAAAAAATTGTTTCTGTACTTTTTCATGCGCTCAACCGTTTTTAAGGTAAGAGGGCGGAGAGCGCGCAGCGCTCAGCCATACATACTGTAATGCAAGGTCAACTGTGATTCTCAGTGAATAATACTTTGTATAAAGTAATTAAATCATTAAAATATCATTAATAATGAATAATTGATATCACATACATACATAACATCACGCCCGTGTTCCCCGAAGGGTTAGGCAGAGTTGTATCTATAGTATCTACTTACCACAGCTCTGCCTCACTAGCAGACATTTAACATCTACCCACAAGTTTGCAAAAATCAAATTTATTATTATTTAATGTTTACCTTCCCGTAACATGCAACTAGCCAGACCTACAGTCCTTGATCCTCCGACGAAGCCAACAAAACCCACTCACACATTAACATCAAAACCTAAATAGCCCGATCCATCTCCAATCGCAGACGCCAATCCAAGAACAATCACAAAACTACCATGACTCGTTCTGGCAGACGAGACAAATTCAAGGAATTCTCCAATTTCAGATACATCGGTTCATCTTTCTCCGTAGGGGGTGGCGGCGTGACGTCACTAGGGTTGCCAACTTTCCCGAGGATACCGCACGGTCTCCTACGAGGCGGCGAGCCTCCTTGCCGGATTACCGCCGTGGGATCTGGAGGCAAAGGTCCTCGCGCACATTTGGGAGTGGCGCGAGGAGGCGAAACGCCGGGGCTTAACTCCGCTGTCGCGAGAAATCGCGGCACAGCAGACAGAGCTCCGGCGGGATCTCATGGCGTCATGGAGAGTGCGATTGTCACAACCCAGCGCTGGGCAAGCCACAATTGCGGCGATAAGACCCCTCTTTGAGGAGTGGCTAGAGAGGCGCCACGGCGTCCTCACCTTCCGCCTAAAGCAGGTCCTCACCGGACACGGCTGTTTCGGGAGGTTCCTGAACAGGATAAGGCGGGAGGAAACGCCCGGGTGTCACCATTGTGTGGATCGCCCGGAGGACACGCAGGAGCATACGGTGGAGGTCTGCCCAGCTTGGGCGGAGCATCGCCGTGTCCTCGTGGAGGCGATCGGCGGCGGTGATCTCTCGCGTCTGGCCCTGGTTCAGGCCATGGTACGGAGCGAGAGGAAATGGGAGGCCGTCACCTCCTTCTGCGAAGCGGTAATGCTCGCGAAGGAGGAGGCGGAACGCGTGAGGGAGAGGCAAATTTCGCGCCCTCACGCCCCTAACCGCCGCAGTAGGAGACGCCCAGGGCGTCGGGAATCGCGAGGCGATTTCCGGCGCGTTGTGTGTTCCACGCGCGCCTCAAAGAGATGTCAGCAGAATTGAAGGGGTCCGCTAGGGCCGATGCCTGCCGGGGTTGCGAAGAAAACCGAAAGGGAGATCGTGGCCCCCAGCAACAGGGCAAGCGAAGGAACACGGGTGGGTTTTAGTCAGTAAGAGTCTGACACGCCCTCCAAAAAAAGGGTTGCCAACTTTAAGTATATCAAATATTGTATTTTTGAAGTCATTGCCTGTAAAAATATAGTAGACCTGCTGCGCCCCGCGGTTTCACCCGCATACATCTCGATCCTGTGAGAATATCGAAAAAATGTATCCTAGGCCCTAATCCCGGTCATGGTCTACCCATGTGTCAAATTTGTTCCAAATCCAATCAGTCTTTTTAGCGTGAAAGCGTAACAAACAAACTCACTTTCGCATTTATTATAGTAGTTAGGATGACAAGAAAATACGAAGAGCTATTATTTAAATGCATATGTTTTGCTACTAGAACTTTATTAACAGGTTTTTTTTTTTTCACGTCTCATTGTGCGTCGCCTTTGTCGTCTCAAACTTTGAAACATGATATTTCAGATAACTGAAACGTACGCGAATGTCGTTAAATCTATTAGTAATGACTAATGAGTTTAATGAACAGGAATGTGACGGCTGGATTACGGCGACTCGTCATAAGAGTAAAAGTAAAAATCGTTACAGGAAATATGGGCAGGGATTTTCTAGTTCGGTGTAGTGTATTTTAACGCGTGGGAAGAGGCCCAAGCCGCCATACGGATCTTTTGTGAACTCGCCAAGGCATTTGATTGCATCGATCACGAAACCTTACACTTGAAACTTGAGCATTACGGACTTGGAAAACTTGCGCTCAGTTTAGTAACATCTTATTCAAACGATAGATAACAGCAAGTTCAAATAAACGGTATCAATTCACTAGGTTTAAAAGTAAAAATAGGTGTGCCATATGGCTCGATATTGGGTCCATTCCTCTTTTTAGTGTATATTAATGATCTACTCCATTTATTAAAAAATAAACCACAAATGGTTTTATTTGCTGACGATACTTCCTTAATTTTTAAGGTAGATAGACGTGCTACAAATTATGACGACGTAAATAACGCCCTACAGCAGGTCCAAAATTGGTTCACTGCTAATAATATAATGGAAAAAAGACTAAGTGCATCAAATTTTCGTTCAAAAGCAATGATCGTGAGATAGTATTGAATCAAGAGAAACTAGAATTCGTCGATAAAACTGGTTTCCTGGGGATCATGCTCGACTCAAGGCTACAATGGGGTCCTCATTTAACATCTCTTGCCGTCGGCTAAGTTCAGCAGCATAATTATGCTGTCAGAAAAATCCGTTAATTTACTGATGTAGATATCCAGAGGCTAGTCTATTTTAGCTACTTTCATAGTATCATGTCTTACGGTATTTTACTGTGGGGACGGGCTGCAAACATCGAGTCTATTTTTAGTCTGCAAAAAAGAGCGATCAGAGCCATATATTATCTTCGCAGGCGCGATTCTCTAAGGCAGCTATACTCTAAGTGTGTTCCACGGAACCCTATGGTTCCGCGATACCTCTGTAGGGGTTCCGCAAGAATTTAGAAAAAAAATCAAAACAACTCTCTCTGGTCGAACGTTTTGACTCCGCGGCCGCGCGTAGGTATATTTATTTATTTATTTATTTGTATTTGTGTAAACATGTGTTACAATAGCTGGTACAATACCTCATAAGTTTGGTATCAACATGTATACTTGTATACTTGTGAGCGCGCAGTCCCTTTGATAAAAGCCGCCTCTGAATTAGACGCTATAGTTGTCAACAAGCGACTTTCGACTTCAAAAAATAAAGTCGAGATTGTTCACAACGCAATTTTTATATTTCTCTTTTTATTTTTGCTTTTTGTTTATCAAAGGCGCCGACTCGAGTATTTTCGAGAATATTCGAGATCGAGTCTAGGACTAAGTATAAAAGCGGCGAACGCGCGTCGCGCCTCGTCAGTAACGATTGTGCATTATTTAGACCCACCATCCTGACGTGTAACATTATAAATAAAGAAGAATGGAACGTTGGCTTAAAGGTGTTAAACGTGTTGCAACAACATCTTCTAATGACGCTGAATGTTCAAAAGCAGTACGCGCGGAGAATATAGCAATCACCGATCCAGACGACGATGCCACGACGTCAAACTCGACGGTTTCAAAGACGAAAAAAAGGAAGTATGATGAATCATATATCAGTTTCGGATTTGTTGATACCAACGGCTCACCGCTCTGCATGCTATGTAGTAAACTGCTTCCTAATAGTTCCATGGCACCTGCCAAATTAAGAAACACATTAAGAAACTGTACACCCCGAGTCTAAAGACAAGAATAAATAATTTTTTGTTCGTAAAAAAGATCAGTTATTGGAAAGTCAAAAAAATATGATGCAGGTAACACAAACTATCAACGAAAAGGCCACGGAGGCAACATATTTAGTTAGCTATCGCATTGCACAAGCAGGTGAAGCGCACACTATCGCTGAGAATTTAATAAAGCCATGTGTATTAGACATAACAAAATGTATGCTCGATGAAAAATCTGCCAAGTATCTTTCTACTGTGCCGCTATCAAACGATACTGTTTCACGGCGAATCCATGATCTGGTAAGCTACGTCAAACAAGAACTAGTTACACGTCTACAAAAAACACGATTCGCCTTGCAAATGGACGAGTCGACTGATGTCGCTGGTTTGGCTATTTTGCTGGTTATCGTGAGATATCCATATGAAAAATCTTTTGAAGAAAACAAGCTTATGTGTTCACCGCTGCTCACAAACACTACCGGGGAAGAAATTTTTAATAAAATAAATATTTTTTTTAAAGAAAATAATCTCAGTTGGAACAATTGCATTGACATTTGTACAGATGGGGCCAAGGCGATGACAGGTAAAACAGCAGGAGCAGTGTCACGAATAAAAAATAAAGCGCCTAATTGTAGTTCCAGCCATTGTATTCTTGGGCACGCCACAATTGCGGCGATAAGACCCCTCTTTGAGGAGTGGCTAGAGAGGCGCCACGGCGTCCTCACCTTCCGCCTGACGCAGGTCCTCACCGGACACGGCTGTTTCGGGAGGTTCCTGCACAGGATAAGGCGGGAGGAAACGCCCGGGTGTCACCATTGTGTGGATCGCCCGGAGGACACGGTGGAGCATACGGTGGAGGTCTGCCCAGCTTGGGCGGAGCATCGCCGTGTCCTCGTGGAGGCGATCGGCGGCGGTGATCTCTCGCGTCCGGCCCTGGTTCAGGCCATGGTACGGAGCGAGAGGAAATGGGAGGCTGTCACCTCCTTCTGCGAAGCGGTAATGCTCGCGAAGGAGGAGGCGGAACGCGTGAGGGAGAGGCAAATTTCGCACCCTCATGCCCCTAACCACCGCAGGAGGAGACGCCCAGGGCGTCGGGAATCGCGAGGCGATTTCCGGCCACCGTAGGCGCGGGCTTGCGGACGGTGAGCAATGGGTGGCTCACCGTCCGATAAGGACCAGACCCGGGTCGACGGCGCGTTGTGTTCCACGCGCGCCTCAAAGAGATGTCAGCAGATTTGAAGGGGTCCACTAGGGCCGATGCCTGCCGGGGTTGCGAAGAAAACCGAAAGGAAAAAGAAAAAAAAAAAGCCATTGTATTCTACATAGACAAGCACTTGCGATGAAGCAAATGCCGTCAAATCTAAAATTAGTTAAGAATGAAGCGGTAAAAATAATTAATTTTATCAAATCACGACCACTACAATCCCGATTGTTCTCATTATTGTGTGAAGATTATGGCAGCAAACATAAAACACTGCTGCTCCATACAGAAGTGCGATGACTGTCTCGGGGTAAAACTTTAACAAGGCTATTTGAACTTAGAGCCGAGTTACAAATGTTTCTTTCAGCAGATAATTCTTTTAATTTGAAGGACCGTTTGTATGATAAAACTTGGTTGTTCCGATTGTCTTTTATGGCGGATATCTTTCAAAAACTGAACGAATTGAATTTATCATTGCAAGGTAAACAGACAAGAGTGTTTCCGGCCTATAACAAAATAACTGCCTTCAAAAGAAAAGTAGATTTTTGGATTATTTGCGTTGGTAAGAAAGAAATAGAAAGCTTTACGTCACTCAGTGAGTTTGTTAGCGATAACGACTCAGAAATGTTTCAAGATGATGTGTTTGAAGAATTGGTCCAATATCTCAGTTCGATGCGCGCATCTTTTGAAAAGTATTTTCCCGAAGAACAGAATACAAAAATGACACTGAATTCATGGATTCATAATCCTTTTTTACCCAACTTGCAAAAGCCCGAAAGTATGTCAAACGACATATCGCACCTTTGGGAACAAAGGGTCATTTCTGCATGTTTTCCAACTTTACAGGAAGAGCATTTTAATTTTTTTTTTTACGTAATTTTTTAATAACTCTGTACTGTTTTAGATTTTTAAGGCGATTCTCACAGTCTTAAATTGATTAGTTCTTCATGGACAAGCGTGACAATTTTTTTTTTTTTTATATAGGAAGGGGTTTCAGAGAAACAAGCCATAAACTGAGGGAAGGCTACCAAAAGTGACTTTTTGTTACAAATCTCTTACTGTTATATTGCAAAAGTGACCTGATTGGAAACCAATACAAAAAAAGCACACTATTGGAGGGAAAGAAGAAGAATCGGTAAAATACTATATTTATCAATAAAATGGAGGATTATTATATTAAATAGGTCTTATTATCAAGTTTTTTTATTTGAAATTCAAACAAATGTCATCAAAATGAAAAAAATGTAATATACATTTCGAAATAAATTACAGAAAATGGCTTTCAAGTTACTGGAAAAAAGGAAGGACTTTACTATCCAATTAGAAACTACAACTTTGGTAAAAAAAAATATAAAGAAAATCAGTAACAAATGCTCTGCTAAAAACATAGTATAAAGCACGAGTACGACTCGCATTTGTGTAATTGTAAAATAAAGAAATATCAAAATATTGTGTTGTAAATAGTTTCATAAACTTTCGGTATAATGTTGGTGTCAATTAAGTTTTGTATATCTGCCTTTTTTCGAGCAGTTAAAGGGATTTTACTCTCATAAGCCTGCTTTAATGTTATTACGTGAGGTTGTTGGACTCTTGTGCTTCGTGTTACTGTTTGAGTACGATTGACTTCAATCCAGTTGCCCTCGTATGAAGTTTTGAAGTAATAAACATCGCTCCCTTTTATAAACTTCAGCTGACTTATTTCAGTTACTTTAATAGCTTGTCCATTTTTTGCTTTGGTTAAATTCATACTAATATCTTCGGTCAGACTCTTAAGGTTATAAAAGTCAGTGAAATTCATTTCTTTTAAATAGAAAGGATTACCTGTCTTTTTAGCTGACCTTATCACTTGACAATACTGGGCTGGGATGTAAATGGGGCCAGATTTTTTGGCCCGCTTTACAGCTTTCTCTATAACAGAATGGGCGTTATCAGCCGCACTTTGTGTATGGGCATACACAAAGTGCGGCTGATAACGCCCAGCTTTCCGTTTATTTTGCTTCCAGGCAGCAGGATTTCGGGCTTTCTTTTTAGCTTTAGTCGCAACAGGTGTATTTTGAAATTCACATTCAAACTGAGATCTCATCTCCGTATTTAATTCATTGTTTGAGTCTTGAGTAGCGATTTGTTACACGATCGGAGGTGGTTCCTGGGCATCAAGCAACTGTGTATTTGTTTGGTTTGGAGTTTCAGGTAAGTTTGTCGGTTTGGCTGATTCTGAATCTGAGCTTGAAGATGTCGTACTCGAACTTGAGCTTGATGACGAAGAAGAGTTTGATGATGGAATTAGTTTCCTTTTAAGACCTTTATCGGGTACGAAATCTTTATCTCTATCGCTATCTGTTCCAGAAAAATCAGATCCATTACTTTCGGAACTGGTTTCTGTGTTATCTGTAAAAATATAGCCTATAATTAAAAACAGTGTTAAACAAAATAATATGATAATTCTTAACACAGAAATTAGAAGCATAAGCTGTCCTGACTGAGATGTTTCTCGTGTTGAATTTCCCTCTTTGACATAAGTAATTCTTTCTTTAACATTATCTGTTCTTTCTTTGACCCCGCCTATAGTTTCTTCAACACTATCTGTTCTTTCTTTAACCTGTTCTGTAGTTCCATCAACATTGTCAGTTCTTTTTTTGACCTGTTCTGTGGTTTCTTCGACATTATCTGTTCTTTGGTTGTTATTAAGCCATTGTAATACTTTGAGATCTAAAAATATAAATAATTACAGATTATAGACGATGTGAAATATTTTATGGATCACAATTATGCTTTTTCTGTTTATTTACCTTTTTCTTTGTGTTTGCTATTATCTTGATGAGGTACCACCTCGCAACCTTTATGATCTATTTCAGAGCAGTCTTCCTTACTCAATACTTGTTTTTCACTGGATGAAGCATTTATTCCTTGACGCGCAAGATTACAGAGTAACAAAGCTCGTTTAGACATTATAAAACCAAAAAAGTATAAAATACCTATGACATTAATGTTAACTTTTCAACCAAAAAGACGTTTCTTTTTTTAAATGACCCATACATTCTATTATAAAAATAAATACTATAAACATAATGTCATTTTACAACTTATATATTAAAATATCAAGCAAGAGATTATTATATTTTAAAATAAAATGGCTCTTTTAGGTAAAAACCACAAATTAATCCAATAAAATGAAAATAAATTTTCAACAAATTTTCGTTTTTAATCAAAAAGTACTTTATGTTCTCATTAAATTAGCAATTTATTTTTATAATAAAAAGACACTTTCTATCGAAAACAACTTATTCATTTTATAAACAAAACGAATCATTTTTATAAAACGTTATTTTTAAGCATAAATGCTAGTTTGTTAACATCAAAACAAACAGTATTTTTTGAAGCAAAAATAACACTTCTATACAATAATAACGTTCTGTCATAATATAAATACTAATCATTACAAAAATAATGTCACTCGTAATACAGAAGTAACGTTTTGGTTCCAATGATAAGAAAAGTTTTATGCTATAATATCATTTAAAAACAGTAGTGACATTATGTTTACAGTAAACAAATACCAAGATTTGGTAACAAAACGTGATTCTTAACCAGAAGTAACATTATTATTGCAAGAATTATGTAAACAAATAGTCATTACTTATCGTAGTGCCTCTCCGTCACAAATGCGCAAGATCACACTTCGGCTGTCAAAACACTACTGACAGGATGAGATGTTACGTTTCAAGCAAACGGACCAATCTCGCGAAATAATGTAACGTCCCCCCCTCCCTCAAAACGATGTTATTCATGCGATTGTCACCATTTTTGCTGTGTATATAAAGTCGATAATCGCGGTTTTTTCTACATATTTAAGTCGTTTTTAGAAAAACTTGCAGAAGTGACGCTTTGTTCCCAAAGGTGCGTATATGAATCTCTTTTAGAAATGTCATCAGACACAAGTATGGAGTCACTGTTCAAAACGACGCCTCTCAACGATTTTTGGTGCAGAATCCGTGATGAATATGCAATGCTTGGCAAAATGGCTCTGAATATTCTTCTCCCGTTCCCGACAACATATTTGTGCGAAACATTCGATTCTCAACCTATGCAGCCACGAAAACAAAATATCGCAATAGACTGGACGCCGAACCTGATATGAGACTTCAACTGTCTTCTATCAAACCTGATATCAACCAATTGATGAAAAATAAAAAACAGTTTCATACCTCCCATTAGTTAGATTTTTTCTTTTTTAATATCTTCTATTATTGTACTTGCCATGTGGTAAACTAAGTAATAATTAGTAACTGTACTTTTATTAGTACATTGTACTTTTATTATGCTTATTAATAAAGAATACACTTTTAAAAACTATTGTTTTATTGTAGGGTTCCATCAAGTATTTTGCTTCCCAAAAGGATTGGAATAAAACACAGGATAAAGTAACTTTAGAAAAGATTAAAATGGAAAAAGAAAAAGATTACAATTCATTTATATGCTATGTATCCAGGCAGAAGTTAAGGTTATTTTTAAATGATAATTATGTGGCCAGACGGCATATATTTTAGACGCTTTGTGCAGTTTCGAGACACAGCGATAAATAGTAATGATTTTAATGATTCTCATAAAGGACTCAAAACAACATAATGACTAGTTATAGTACTAATAAGTTTATTACGTTTAACTGTAAGTCTTTGAAGCGCTCAATGGAAAGTGTAAGACATTTATGTGACACAGCTGACATACTGGCACTGCAAGAAACTTGGCTCTTGCCGCATGACCTGTCATTGCTCGGCACTGTTCATAAGGATTTTGAATACACAGGAAGGTCGGCGGTAGATACGTCTGCTGGAATGCTCATAGGAAGACCTTATGGAGGAGTAGCATTACTGTGGCGTAAAGGGCTCTTCAAGTCAGTAAGTGTAGTGCAGTGTAATAGTGTTCGAATCTTGGCCATAAAAGCTTGCTTAGTGGATCGTGCAATTTAAGTGTTTAGTATTTATATGCCAACAGATTCAACAGAAAACCTTCTTGAATTTACTGAGAGCTTGAGTGAAGTAAGTGCCATTATTGAGGCTAATGATGTTGAAGCCGTTTATATGTTAGGCGATTTTAACTCTCACCCGCATCAACCCTTCTGGACAAAATTATGTAAATTCAGTTTGGATCAAAACTGGGTATGCGCTGATGTGGAGAATTTAGGCATAAGATCAGATAGTCACACGTATGTGAGCGACATGAATGGTAGCAAGCGTTGGTTGGACCACTGTTTTGTTACTCAAACAGCCTGGCAGTCTGTGCTGAGTGTTAACATACAGTATGATGTTTTCTGGTCTGATCATCTTCCTCTAGTTTTAGAATGCAATTTGCATACGATCCCAGAAAAACTTGAATTGGCACCGTCAGTGCCAGACAAAGTCAAATGGTATGAGCGTGGAGATGATCAGATCAAGAGATATCATGAAGTTTGTAACTCCGAGTTTAAAAATATGCATTTTCCGGAACTCTTTTCCAAGTGTGCTGACAAAGTTTGTGATAACGTAGAACATAGACGTGGCTTGCAGATAATGTACCAAGATATTGTAGGTATTTTATCTAGGGCTGCCATACTGACACATGAAGGAGTTCGGCCGCGACGAAATAGGCGTATTATTGGGTGGAATAAGCATGTTCGCGCTGCTCACGTGGAGGCGAGATTTAAGTATCAGTCATGGTTGTCTTATAATAAACCCAATTCCGGCAGAGTTTGGGAAGAAATGCGGGAAAGTCAAAGGGTGTTTAAGGGCAAGCTTAAATGGTGCCAAAATCATCAACATCAAATAAAAATGGACATAATAACATCACAAAGATCGTCCAAAAACTTTGGCCGGTTTTGGAAGTCGACATCCCGGCTTGATCTTAAACCAGCTTTGCCGGCGACAGTGGCGGGTTGCAGTACACCAGAGGAAATAGCGAATATTTTTCGGAACCACTTCCGTGTTTCCTCGCCGCTGGGGCCTTCTAAATCAATGGTCGATGCTGAGATCTGTCACGATAGCCCACTCAGTCGTTTTACAGCCAAGCAAGTATCATCTGCAATACAGAAAATGACCAGAGGCAAATCTCCAGGGCATGACGGTCTCAGCATCGAGCACTTGAAATATGCGGGTGTACACTGTCCGAGAGTGTTATCCATGTTTTATTCTTTATGTTTGAGTCACTCTTATCTTCCTCCCGAGTTAATGAACACATTAGTTGTTCCAATAGTAAAGAATAGGACTGGTGACGTGTCTGATGTAGGTAATTACAGACCCATATCACTTGCCACTGTACTAGCTAAAGTATTGGACAGTCTGTTAGATAAAACTCTCAACAAATGGTTGAAATTAAATGACGCACAGTTTGGGTTTAGGCCGGGACTTTCCACTGAAAGCACAATATTGAGTCTTAAACAGACTGTACAATATTATACTGATAGAAGCACACCTGTGTACGCGTGTTTCCTCGACCTCTCTAAAGCTTTCGACCTCGTCTCCTATGACATATTATGGAAAAAGCTCGGGGAAGCATGCGTGCCGGCTGAAATTATACGTGTTTTCCAGTACTGGTATGGTAATCAAGTGAACTATGTGAAGTGGAATAATTCACTGTCTGCTGCATATGGGTTGGATTGTGGGGTAAGGCAGGGGGGGGCTGACCTCGCCCAAGCTTTTCAACCTTTACGTCAATGAGCTGATCGCTGGACTCAGCAGTAAACGGATTGGATGTTGGATTGACAACGTTTGTGTCAATAACCTCAGTTACGCGGACGACATGGTGCTGCTGGGTCCAACTGCTGGCTCCATAAGAGAACTTTTAAAATTTTGTGAAAGGTACGCTGCTAGCCATGGTCTAGTTTATAATTGTCAGAAGAGCCTGTTCATGATCTTTAAGGCTCCCCGTAAGAAGCAGTCATACGAGCCAATTATCACCCTCAATGGACAGCCCCTGCAAAGGGTGAAACAAACTAAATATCTGGGGCATTACGTAACGGAGGACCTTAAGGATCATGAAGATATCGAGCGCGAGCGGCGGGCTCTTGCTGTGAGAAGCAATATGCTGGTTCGCAGGTTTGCTTGTTGTAGTAAGGAGGTTAAGATAACGTTGTTTAAGGCTTACTGCCAGACCTTCTACACGAGCAGCCTCTGGGCAAGCTATACGCGGAAAACAATGGACGCCCTGAGGGTCCAATATAATAACAGCTTCAGAATGCTTTTGGGACTGCCGCGCTTTTGCAGTGCCTCTGGCATGTTCGCGCTGGCGCGTGTTCACGACTTCCACGCAATGGTGAGGAGAAAAACGGCGTCGCTGCTAGAGAGAACGCGGTCAAGTCCCAACAGCATTCTGAAGATGTTAGTGGATAAATTTAACTCGCCGATAATGAATCACTTCATGCAGGTGTTGGTTAGGCAGGAGTGATTCATTACATCCGGTGAATGTTTGTAAATATTGTTTTTCTGTTATTTAGTACTTAGTTATAATTGTAACACACTAACATAGCATTTAAGTTTTATTTTTATTTTTTTGTATCTAACCAACTAGCATATGGATCATTGTTGTCTAAGTTAATAAATAAATTTAATTTAATTTAATTTAATTTTAAAAGTTTGAGAACCACTGCATTACGCGAATATTGTTGACATTTGCATAGGAGTCAATCGGCGTCATTTGGTTGTAAATGACGCCTCCTGCCAGGGGCGACGGCTCTTAAACAACTCGATTCCTACCGGCTTCCCTCCCCCATTTTTTTTATATCAGACCCATAAACATTCCATTTGGTTAGTATACACACGACTTAGAAAGTAGTGTTAGTACTTACATCTACCAGAAAAAACAACACAAACTAGACATTAATATGCCACAGTGGCATGTAGGCGTATCCAATGTCCCAGTATGGGGCTGTCCCACCTATCAGCTATAGTATTCAGGCTGTTGGAGCTGGCGCGTACCCTCCGTATAATGGAAGCGCAACGCTTGCGCATGATGGCGTAAAAGCCATCGATTCTCGCTTCTGCGAACATGCCGGAAGCACTGCAGTAGCGCGGCAACCCCATCAACACCCTGAAAGCATTATTGCACTGTACGCGCAGGGCACTGTATGCCCATTTTAACCCAAAGTGTTTTGTTGTTGGGATATTAACACATTTTTTTTTATGTATGTAGGTATTTTGTAATGTTTAATTTTATGGTATCAAATACTTATATGTTGTATTTTATAGTTTGATTATTCGATGACGATAGAGTGGTTGTGTTCCGAATTTCCGAAGGGAAGCCGGTAGGAATCGGGTTGTATAGACTCGCCGCCCCTGTTAGGCCGTGCTCGCCTAGATATGACTATAAATTACAAACGACGTGCTAGTTTTGTCGTCAAATATTTTAAAGTTACCCTTTAAGATAAATATCAATGACTGAATGGCAGTCGCAAATTAAATAAAATGTATTGTTCCCGTGTTTACTCTTCTCAGATTCTACTAGTTTATGGAATAAAGGGTTTTTTTTTTACATTTTAATCTGACAAATTCATCAAAAACCTTGTGCAGACTGAAAAACATATTCGTAGCTGTTTTATGAGTTCGGAACTGGTAGGAATAGAATTATTTTCACTAATTTGTATGAAGCTCGTAATAGAAAAGTAGATCGGAATAGAAATTTAATTAAACGGTTTATCGACACCGTTATATTGATAGGTAAACAAGAAGTAACTTTTTGCAGCCACGACGAAAATCAGAAGCGACGTTTTTTTTTTTTTTTTTTGTTACTCCGGCTTACCTCTGTCGTTTTACGACGCCTCGCCACTGCCTCCTATATATTCCCTTAATGTATTGCCGGCGAATAACCATGAACCTTGTATATCTTGTTTATCCTTGTACATTTTTATTTTCTACCTAACAAAAGTCAAATTACTCGAAAATGGTTGACATTGGCACAGGGGTCATCAGGGGTACTTTAGTTGCAAATGACCTCTCCTACATCCCCTTAACGGATTGCAGGTTTAACCCATAACCCTGTTTGCACCACCTTTTTTAATGTCTCTTCTACTGAAACATGTCAGTTACAGTGCGTTCATTAACTTGTCCTGTGACGCGATTGGTAGCACTGAATTTAGCAGTCATGTGATTAACAGTACTGTTCTGTCAGTCACTATTTTGAACATATTAATATTGAAACTTAGTCGAAAGACGTGTGGAAAGGCACTAAGACCGCAAAATTCAGTGCTACCAATCGCGTCACGGGTCAAGATATAGTGAGCGCACTGTAGTTAGAGATTGACAGATACTGTTCATATCCAGCCAGTATGAAATGCTCATTTATGCAAATTACGTCAATGTTAATATTTTTCACCATGAGTACTTCTGCCATACGGAAAGTGCGTTAGATTTGTTTACTTGTAATAAATTGGTTTATTAGAAATAAATGCTCTGAGTTTGAGTTTGTAAACAGCTTAAAACTGACTTAAGTCTTCACTGACGCAAAAACGTTTTTTATTTTTCATATTTAAATATAAATAATCCTAACTAATATTAATTATACATTCGAAAGTGAGTTTGTTTGTTACGCTTTCATGTTAAAACAGCTTAACACGATTTGGATGAAATTTGGCACATGGGTAGACCATGACCTGGATTAGGAAAGAAAAGAAAGAAAAAAATACATTTATTTAGCACAGACCAACAAGCACACAATATAATTAACAACAGATAAAAAAAAGTGGTGACACTCCGGGAGTGCCGACAGAAGTGAAAACTTGAACAAGATCGCCTTGGTGGAAGAAAAATACTTGTATAGAAGATTGGTCCGTAACCTTATCTAAATAAAGAGCACAATCGCGTTTACAAAACTTTTAAAGTAAAAATACTTACATAGATCATTGATCCGTAACGTAATATAAATAAAGAGCATAATCACGTTTACAAAAATGAGGTGTCGTCATGGTGTCGCGAAATCAATGGTTTAGTCCCATCTCAAAAATGCCCAACGCCTAAAGAAGTTTTCACTTCAAAAATCAAATAAAAATTGATTTATTGATACAACAAAGATCCATAATGTTAATAATACCTTAAGCTATTGTTAGTAAGTAATAAATTTGAGTGTGAAACATTTTGCATAGAACAAGTTTCGAAGAAACCTAGGTATCTATTTTCAGATAATCTTGGAAATAACACTAGTCGGTCATTCTTGTTTATTATACGGCATTGACTTAAACAGGATTTACTAATTTCGACATAAACTTACTTATTTATTGACACATGGTCGCTTATTATTTATTGTAATATTAGTTCGTAATTACAAGTAGGTAGGTACCTAATCTATAATACTTAAATTATAACAAAAATATAATAATATTGTTACATTATAATAAAATAGCAACGCCCGTCCTACATGATGCAAAATACGTAGGTACACACGGCTACACATCAAGCTATACATTTCCAGTTTAAGCTGATCTCGCATTGTATAGAATTTCCGTACAATGGGAGGTCAGCATAAACTGGAAATGTGTAGCTTGATGTATAGCCGTGTGTACCTCTACATTTAAATGTGCGTGAACTTGGCAGATCATTTCCCAGCAGAGTATGAAAGAATGTGAGTTCTATTGGCATGCGGGTGAGTTCTAGAGTTCATTATACTTTAAAAAATAGTCTGACTTTTTTGCCTGAAAAAAAGTCGAATGAAAATATTATGTTCTGCTAACTTCCGTTAGCAGATAATTTTTCCAAAATTAAAATTTTAAAACTGATTTAGGTGCGCAGTGGTGAGCTCTATAGTTCCTTAGACTTTTCCGGAAGCGTTCTGCTGACATAAACTTAAAAAAAAATTGACCTTTTACTAGAAAGAAAACAAAACATTTTGATAAAATAGCCGTGAATGACGTAATTTGTGAAAACATGAAACTGTAACCCAGATCACTCTCAAGTATCAGCAGAGCATGGGTAAAACTTTAAGTAAGTTGAAATCAAGACTTAATTCAATGTTTTAGTAAGCAGGATCAAGATAAAATTTTGTTAGTATTGAAGAGCTGGAAATCCTCGTTTTCTGATGCATCTATAACAGAACTATCCGACAACATGCAATACAAACACAGAACGTTAAGATTTAATTTAGTGTCTTAATACGTAAAATCATTCAAAAAAAACAGAACAACTGAGGAGCTGGAACTCCTCATTTCCTGATGCATCTATAATAGAACAATGAGAAAACATTCTTACGTAATCCAGAACTCGCACTCAAGTATCAGCAGAGCAGGGGTAAACATTTAAGTAAGTTGAAAATGATATTTAATTCAGTGTATCAGCAAAAAATATAATAAAAAATTTAATAGCACGGAGGAGCTGGAACTCCTCGTTTCCGGATGCATGTATAAAAAAGCTATCGAAAAACATGAAACCAGAACCCAGAGCTCTGACTCAGGTATCAGCAGAACATGGTTGAAAAGTTAGATTAGAATAAATCAAGATTTGATTCTGTGTTTCAGTAAGAAAGACCAAAAAACATGTCAGTGGCACCGAGGAGCAGGAACTCTTCGATTCTTGATGCATCCATTATAGGAAAATGAGAAAACATACTTAAGTAATCCAGAACTTACACTCAAGTATCAGCAGAGCATGGGTAAACATTTAAATAAGTTGAAATTGATATTTAATTCACTGTATCATAAAAAAATATAATAAAAATTGAGTAACACCGAGAAGCGGGAACTCTTCATTTCCTGATGCATGTATAACATAACTAACTGACAACATGCAATAATAACCCAAAACTCTGACTCAGGTATCAGCAGACCATGGGTAAAAGTTTCATTAAGTTGAAATCAATGCTTAATTCATATTTCAGTAAGAAGGGCTGATTAAAAGTTTTAGAGCCACTGAGGAGCTCGAACTCTTCGTTTCCAAATGCATCTATAACGGAACTGTCCAACAATATGTATATACTGTTTTTTTTTTTTTCAAAATAGAAAATCATACATAAAATATGGAAAATCGTGCAACTGAAGTTGTTAAATGTGATGTTATGAAGCTAAGTATCTACATGCGAGTGATACTATTAGTATTTTTAAATTAAACCTGCCTTCCAATTGCGTAACACATTTACAACCACAATCCGAAGAATTTTGAAGGATATTGGTAATCCATCGCTTCATACTACTTAAAAGTGTGTTACGCAATCACATGGCTGTATATCAATAACCGGTTGGCTATCAGCAGCCTCACGAACAACGTTTCCATGCAATTGCATTTTAATATCGCGTTTGCTGAGCCTTTTATTTTTTTTTTCTTAGATAGAGCTCATGCCACAGTTCTCGATTTCTTTTTAAAACGACGAAATAAACGCTCATTATTAGTGGGGTTGCGCGAAATAATGCTATTCGTGTAATAACATATATTTTTAAATCTATTGGTATAAAGCGAGTGAGAATAATAAACAAAAAATAAAACAACAGAAGGACGTCATTCAGTATAAATACCAGAGTGGCTATGTAAAAGCGACGCCATTTGTTGGTAGCGCTATTTGCGCTCATGTTGGTACTAAGCAAAATCGAATATAAAATTCGAATATAAAGTAAACAGTTTGTTATCAAAGGTAAAATATACTGTAGATCTCTTACAAGCTTATCATATCTATTTGATTTCGAATTCCGTCTAGCATAAGAATAAATAACGGATATTGCAGCTGTTATAAAACCCCCTCCCCAACCAACAAGGTAACTTTTTAAATATTTTCTTCGGATTTGCCTATTAAAAACTTTTACATCATCTGAGTAAAACATATGGGTAAGAACTAAAAACCAAAAGTTCCTTGCTGACAAGATAAACACGTCCAGAAAATTTAAGGTATATTCAGACGTGTAGTGTATTAAGATATGATGCACGTCGAAAATGATTACGAGATTTAACATTGAACGGAGACAGGTTGTTAAAATTGTGTTAAGAAACACAAAGTTCCTGTAATTACGAAACTTGTCTACGATGGTCCATGATGTCACTCCGTATATTAGCGCAGTTAGTGTCAGCGCTGTCATAACGTAGTTTGTAATTAACCTGACAGTTTGCAATAATTCCACAATTTCTTTATCGAATCGTAATAATTCTTTACTAAAATCCTTTACAGCACTTACACTTATTTCGATGTAAGGCATGATGAATATCACTTCACTGGCACTGTTTTAATTATTGCACTTTTAGTTAAAATACTTCTTTATTTGTGAACAGCTTATCCGAAAGCACTGCAATGTCCGATTGTCCGCTGATGCGCGTTGTCCGCCGCAACATTAGCAAAAACAAATCTGTCCTTCTCCAAAAGTTGTCTTTCCAACGTAATTTTTATTATCTGAGCCCTCCCTTGGGTACCTCTTGACTGATATCCTTACTTTCTCATAGTAGGTCCTCATTCAGCTTTGTGCCGGATCACACGACTCACGTAATAAATATTTAAGTATTAGTAAAACATGGCTTCCAAAGTTCCATTACATATAGCAAGGGATAATAAACTATTATTATTGAGTTCCTCAGAACGGCCTTTATTTTGGTGTCCCCTTTGACCCTAATAAGTTATATCTCACTTATTAGTCAACGCTTATAAACGACGTGTTGCTTCAAAAACTGTAGATGACAGAATATTTTTATCAATAAGCGCTCCCAATTTTATGATCTATTATTTTCTACATTGTATTAAAAACTTGTTTCATTTTTAGATTTCTCGTTTCTGCATCCGTAAGTTATTCAAGGTCAAAGGTTAAAAATATCGGTTTTTGCGCGATTATCTAAGTTTTTATAGCTTTAATGATGTTATTAGCATCTATTTTAAAATTATAGAGAATAATTGCGACAAAAAAAAAATTGTTTCTGTACTTTTTCATGCGCTCAACCGTTTTTAAGGTAGAGGGCGGAGAGCGCGCAGCGCTCAGCCATACATACTGTAATGCAAGGTCAACTGTGATTCTCAGTGAATAATACTTTGTATAAAGTAATTAAATCATTAAAATATCATTAATAATGAATAATTGATATCACATACATACATAACATCACGCCCGTGTTCCCCGAAGGGTTAGGCAGAGTTGTATCTATAGTATCTACTTACCACAGCTCTGCCTCACTAGCAGACATTTAACATCTTCCCACAAGTTTGCAAAAATCAAATTTATTATTATTTAATGTTTACCTTCCCGTAACATGGAACTAGCCAGACCTACAGTCCTTGATCCTCCGACGAAGCCAACAAAACCCACTCACACATTAACATCAAAACCTAAATAGCCCGATCCATCTCCAATCGCAGACGCCAATCCAAGAACAATCACAAAACTACCATGACTCGTTCTGGCAGACGAGACAAATTCAAGGAATTCTCCAATTTCAGATACATCGGTTCATCTTTCTCCGTAGGGGGTGGCGGCGTGACGTCACTAGGGTTGCCAACTTTCCCGAGGATACCGCACGGTCTCCTACGAGGCGGCGAGCCTCCTTGCCGGATTACCGCCGTGGGATCTGGAGGCAAAGGTCCTCGCGCACATTTGGGAGTGGCGCGAGGAGGCGAAACGCCGGGGCTTAACTCCGCTGTCGCGAGAAATCGCGGCACAGCAGACAGAGCTCCGGCGGGATCTCATGGCGTCATGGAGAGTGCGATTGTCACAACCCAGCGCTGGGCAAGCCACAATTGCGGCGATAAGACCCCTCTTTGAGGAGTGGCTAGAGAGGCGCCACGGCGTCCTCACCTTCCGCCTAAAGCAGGTCCTCACCGGACACGGCTGTTTCGGGAGGTTCCTGAACAGGATAAGGCGGGAGGAAACGCCCGGGTGTCACCATTGTGTGGATCGCCCGGAGGACACGGTGGAGCATACGGTGGAGGTCTGCCCAGCTTGGGCGGAGCATCGCCGTGTCCTCGTGGAGGCGATCGGCGGCGGTGATCTCTCGCGTCTGGCCCTGGTTCAGGCCATGGTACGGAGCGAGAGGAAATGGGAGGCCGTCACCTCCTTCTGCGAAGCGGTAATGCTCGCGAAGGAGGAGGCGGAACGCGTGAGGGAGAGGCAAATTTCGCGCCGTCACGCCCCTTACCGCCGCAGTAGGAGACGCCCAGGGCGTCGGGAATCGCGAGGCGATTTCCGGCGCGTTGTGTGTTCCACGCGCGCCTCAAAGAGATGTCAGCAGAATTGAAGGGGTCCGCTAGGGCCGATGCCTGCCGGGGTTGCGAAGAAAACCGAAAGGGAGATCGTGGCCCCCAGCAACAGGGCAAGCGAAGGAACACGGGTGGGTTTTAGTCAGTAAGAGTCTGACACGCCCTCCAAAAAAAGGGTTGCCAACTTTAAGTATATCTAATATTGTATTTTCGAAGTCATTGCCTGTAAAAATATAGTAGATCTGCTGCGCCCCGCGGTTTCGCCCGCATACATCTCGATCCTGTGAGAATATCGAAAAAATTTATCCTAGGTCCTAATCCCGGTCATGGTCTACCCATGTGTCAAATTTTTTCCAAATCCGTTCAGTCTTTTTAGCGTGAAAGCGTAACAAACAAACTCACTTTCGCATTTATTATATTAGTTAGGATGACAAGAAAATACGAAGAGCTATTATTTAAATGCATATGTTATGCTACTATGAACTTTATTAACAGGTTTTTTTTTTCATGTCTCATAGTGCGCCGCGCCGGCGCCTTTGTCGTCTCAAACTTTGAAACATGATATTGGAGATAACTGAAACGTACGCGAATGTCATTAAATCTATTAGCAATGACTAATGAGTTTAATGAACAGGAATGTGACGGCTGGATTACGGCGACTCGTCATAAGAGTAAAAGTAAAAATCGTTACAGGAAATATGGGCAGGGATTTTCTAGTTCGGTGTAGTGTATTTTAACGCGTGGGAAGAGGCCCAAGCCGCCATACGGATCTTTTGTGAACTCGCCAAGGCATTTGATTGCATCGATCACGAAACCTTACACTTGAAACTTGAGCATTACGGACTTGGAAAACTTGCGCTCAGTTTAGTAACATCTTATTCAAACGATAGATAACAGCAAGTTCAAATAAACTGTATCAATTCACTAGGTTTAAAAGTAAAAATAGGTGTGCCACATGACTCGATATTGGGTCCATTCCTCTTTTTAGTGTATATTAATGATCTACTCCATTTATTAAAAAATAAACCACAAATGGTTTTATTTGCTGACGATACTTCCTTAATTTTTAAGGTAGATATACGTGCTACAAATTTTGACGACGTAAATAACGCCCTACAGCAGGTCCAAAATTGGTTCACTGCTAATAATATAATGGAAAAAAGACTAAGTGCATCAAATTTTCGTTCAAAAGTAGTGATTGTGAGATAGTATTGAATCAAGAGAAACTAGAATTCGTCGATAAAACTGGTTTCCTGGGGATCATGCTCGACTCAAGGCTACAATGGGGTCCTCATTTAACATCTCTTGCCGTCGGCTAAGTTCAGCAGCATATGCTGTCAGAAAAATCCGTTAATTTACTGATGTAGATACCCAGAGGCTAGTCTATTTTAGCTACTTTCATAGTATCATGTCTTACGGTATTTTACTATGGGGACGGGCTGCAGACATCGAGTCTATTTTTAGTCTGCAAAAAAGAGCGATCAGAGCCATATATTATCTTCGCAGGCGCGATTCTCTAAGGCAGCTATACTCTAAGTGTGTTCCACGGAACCCCAGGGTTCCGCGATACCTCTTTAGGGGTTCAGCAAGAATTTAGAAAAAAAATCAAAACACCTCTCTCTGGTCGAACGTTTTGACTCCGCGGCCGCGCGTAGGTATATTTATTTATTTGTATTTGTGTAAACATGTGTTACAATAGCTGGTACAATACCTCATAAGTTTGGTATCAACATGTATACTTGTATACTTGTGAGCGCGCAGTCCCTTTGATAAAAGCCGCCTCTGAATTAGACGCTATAGTTGTCAACAAGCGACTTTCGACTTCAAAAAATAAAGTCGAGATTGTTCACAACGCAATTTTTATATTTCTCTTTTTATTTTTGCTTTTTGTTTATCAAAGGCGCCGACTCGAGTATTTTCGAGAATATTCGAGATCGAGTCTAGGACTAAGTATAAAAGCGGCGAACGCGCGTCGCGCCTCGTCAGTAACGATTGTGCATTATTTAGACCCCACCATCCTGACGTGTAACATTATAAATAAAGAAGAATGGAACGTTGGCTTAAAGGTGTTAAACGTGTTGCAACAACATCTTCTAATGACGCTGAATGTTCAAAAGCAGTACGCGCGGAGAATATAGCAATGACCGATCCAGACGACGATGCCACGACGTCAAGCTCGACGGTTTCAAAGACGAAAAAAAGGAAGTAAGATGAATCATATATCAGTTTCGGATTTGTTGATACCAACGGCTCACCTCTCTGCATGCTATGTAGTAAACTGCTTCCTAATAGTTCCATGGCACCTGCCAAATGAAGAAACACATTAAGAAACTGTACACCCCGAGTCTAAAGACAAGAATAAATAATTTTTTGTTCGTAAAAAAGATCAGTTATTGGAAAGTCAAAAAAATATGATGCAGGTAACACAAACTATCAACGAAAAGGCCACGGAGGCATCATATTTAGTTAGCTATCGCATTGCACAAGCAGGTGAAGCGCACACTATCGCTGAGAATTTAATAAAGCCATGTGTATTAGACATAACAAAATGTATGCTCGATGAAAAATCTGCCAAGCATCTTTCTACTGTGCCGCTATCAAACGATACTGTTTCACGGCGAATCCATGATCTGGTAAGCTACGTCAAACAAGAACTCAAACTCAAACTCAAAGCATTTATTTCAATTAAACCATTTACAGGCATTTTTGAATTGTCAAAGAGTCGGTCAGTTAGTCAGAAAGTTGAAGCTAGTTGCCCATTCCAAAACGTAGATCTCTATGGAGAAGAACGGGCAAGAAACTCCAAGGACACTCTTTTAAATATTGATATTACAAAATCCTGGGTACATCATTCTTGTTGCTTCTATATGTGAGAACAATGTACAAAAAATAATCAAAAGCAATTGAAAATATAAGATTAAAAATAAGCCCTGGCAGATAAGAGATGACCAGTTTCAACTGACGGCGCCCGTTCACGAACATGACGCGTGGATCAGCACCATCCAGCTCAACCATTTTGTAGGGAACCGAATGATCCAACACACTCGCCACCATCAGCGAGACATTTAAGTGAGCATGACATATTCTCAACTGCCATGCTATTTCAAGTCAACATACATCTTAATAAGTTAATAAACGGCTCCATGGTCTCACATTTACAAAAATAAAAATGCTTCTAAATTATACAAAACTATAGTTTGCAATGTATCTAAAAAAATAAAAGAATTTAACCACCAAAAAGAAAGAAAATCATTACTTAATTGGAGCATTCAACAATTAAGTTGGTAAAAAAAAAATGAATATTAAGTTCCTAATGTCAAAATATATTTTTTTTTTTAAAAGGGGAAGCAACCTCTTCCAAATATTAAAATTTTAACTAGTGAGCCCAAGCGGCTGTGGAGCAGGACCAGCATTAAGCCAAGCATTTTTATCTACGATATAATCATCTAACTTATAATATGCTTGTCTACATAGTGTGCGTTTAATGCATGTTTTAAATTTCTTCTCATTTAGTTGAAGAATATCGAGTGGTATTTTATTATAACATTTTACACAGTACCCCATAAAAGAAGTGTGTACTTTAGACAATCTAAAACGTGGTTGATCTAATTTGTTCCTATTTCTAGTGTTAAAATTATGCCTGTCACTTATCTTACTAAAAAGATGGAGATTTTTTCGAACATACATAATGTTCTCATATATATACTGACAAGGTACCGTCATGATGTTAATTTTCTTAAACAGTTCCCTTAGAGACTCGCGTCTGCGGAGGTTGTAGATTACTCTGACGGCCCTCTTTTGCAGAATAAAGATAGAATCAATATCTGCAGCCCGTCCCCACAGCAAAATACCGTAAGACATGATGCTATGAAAGTAACTAAAATAGACCAATCTCGCGGAATCTACGTCTGTTAGTTGGCGGATTTTCCAAACAGCGTAAGCGGCTGAACTTAGCCGCCCTGCAAGTGATGTTAAGTGAGGACCCCACTGTAGTTTAGAGTCAAGCGTTATCCCCAGGAAAACAGTCTTTTCGACGAATTGTAGTGTCTCCTTATTCAATACAACGTGACATTCACTACTTCTAACATTCGGTAACGCGAATCTTATGCATTTAGTTTTCTTCTCATTTAATACCAAATTATTTACAGTAAACCAATTATGGACCTTAAGCATAGCGTTATTTACGTCGTCAAGCTCCTGTGCATGTCTGTTTACTTTAAAAATCAGTGATGTGTCATCAGCAAATAACACCATTTGTGGTCGGGTTTTCAGTAAATTAGGTAAATCATTTATGTATACTAAAAATAGGAATGGACCCAATATCGAGCCCTGTGGAACACCCATTTTGACTTTTAAACCCAATGAATTTACATCGTTTATTTGAACTTGCTGCAGTCTATCATTCAAGTATGATTTTACTAAGCTCAGCGCAAGTTTATCTAGTCCGTAATGTTCAAGTTTCAAGAGCAGCGTTTCATGATCTACGCAATCAAATGCCTTGGATAGGTCGCAAAAGATGCCTATTGCATCTCGTGCCTCTTCCCATGCATTAAATATGTGTTTTAATAAAGTGACACCGGCGTCGGTTGTGCAACGTCCTTTGGTGAAACCATACTGTTGATCGTGTAGGATGTTATTACGATTAAAATGATTGAGCATTTGATTTAACATTACTTTTTCAAAGACCTTGCTGAAAACCGGCAAAACCGATACGGGTCTATAATTATTTGTGTTTTTGCTGTCCCCGGATTTGAAAAGTGGAATAACTTTACTGTATTTCATTAAATCCGGGAATATCCCTTGATCTACACATAAATTAAATATTAAAGCTAAATAGGGTGCAATTGTCTCAATTATTGATTGACAAACTTTAGTAGACATGCCCCACAGATCTTCGGTCATTTTAATCTTTAGTTGCTTAAAAGCCTTTACGACGACCACAGGGTTTATATGTTTAAATTTAAATTCCACAGGACAGGCTGAAACATTTGCTTTTAATAAATCAATAGCAAGTGAAGGGGAGGAATTTAAAGTTTCAGTAGTTTTAATTGGAATATTGGTAAAGAAAGTTGCAAATTCCTGAGCAACATCGATGTTGTCGCTAATGAGACCGCGGGAAGTGTCTAGTGTGTAATCTGTATTATGTCTTTTGTTCTTGTTTGTTTCATTGTTAATAATTTTCCAAACTGTCTTTATTTTATTATCTGCTGATTTAATCTTGTTGCTAATGAAAGAAGCTTTAGCTGCTCTGCAGATATTTTTAAACGTTTTAGAGTAAGTAGCAACATACTTACTAAAAGTTTCCGTCTGAATATACGGCTTAAGGCCATACAGTTCAAATAATGTTTCCCTACTTTTCCTGATACCTTTAGTTGCCCAGTCACTGAATAAAAACTTAGGGCAAATAGTTTTTGTTTTTTTCTTAAAAGACTTATTAAACTCTGATTGCACTAATGAAAAGAATTGTTCATACAAAATATTGCCATTGGACATATTTAGACCCTGATCACTTAACTTGCTGATTAAAGTGCTATTAAACTTATTTAAATTACCTGTTGTTATTGGTCTAGTTTGTATCTGCACTTTTAGTATTGGTGTGTTTGATTCAAAAATAACGGTTTGACCGCTGTGATCAGAAGGGAGATAATTAACAATGGCTTTATCTAAATAGTCGCAGCAACAAAAGACATTATCAATACATGTAGCAGTAGTCGAAGTTATTCGCGTTGGTTCTAAAAACACATTTGACAGATTAAATGATTTGAAGAGGCTTAATAATCTACTGCTATTTGAATTATTTTCCAAAATATTAATATTAAAGTCACCAAAAATAATTACTGATTTATTACCAGTTGTAAGTTTTGCCAAAACATCTTCCATTACTGATTCAAATATAGAGTAGTTTTGATAATTTGGCGGTCTGTATACGCACACTATAAAATGCTTATCTAGCTCAACACAGGACAGTTCAATGCTATGATCCACCGATAGTTCAACTATGTCATTACGATTCTTAGATTTTATACAATTTTTAATTATGATTAATGAACCTCCACGTAGCATGGATTTTCGGTTAAAACAACTGCCCACACTATAATTCTCAAAATTAATTAACATTTCATAATCTTTCAACCAGTGTTCAGTTATACAAATAATATCAAACATTGTTTTTTCTAAAAACAATTCAATTTCTAATTGTTTGGAAGAAAAACCTTGAATATTTTGATGAAATAATTTCAAGGAATTCTGCTTAGCCCCTTTTTTACAATTAACTAATTGATTGCTAGAAGATACCTTGTTGATGGTGAGATCAAAAAAATTGTTACTGGTACCTTCTGTTGTCTTACTGACTAGTTTAAAATATTACTAACCACCTTAATATTAGTATTATTACTAATTTTTGTGGTGCTATTTACAAAATACTTCGGCATACTACTTATGTCTGAGTTTATATTAAAAGCTAATAGCGATGCTATTTGACGTCTAAAACTAATAGGCAGATACGGAGTATCCCTAGTCGATTTTAATTTCTCAACAAAAGTGTTGGTGTCAAAAAATATAAGCTTTTCACTATAGTGATTAACTAATAAATGCATGTGGTTATTTAACATATGTATATTATGATTTTGCCTACTTGACAAGTGCTCAAAGTATGGAAAAGCACACAATATTATTTTCTGACAATTAATCTTCAAGATTTCAGTGACACTGTCAGTGATGTCATCTTTTTTTACATTAGTACTATTGCCTACAAATACAGAAATAATGGCTTTCGGATCATATTTATTCCCTATTATTGTTGAAATTATCTCCTGATAGGATTTCCCTGGTATACAATAATTAACTGAAGTTTGACTCAGGTTGTTACTTAATAATTTACCTAACCCTCTCCCTAAACTATCTGAAAACATAATAGAACAATAACAATCTTTACTAGAACAAGGGAGAGAACAAGTATCTGTCTGTGTTACTTGAGATAAAGCCTGTATAACATTTGGTGTATCTTGATCAGGGATACAGTCCTGAGGCTCTCTAGACTGGGACGGGTACTCCGTTGCCTCAGGTTGAAGAGCCTCAAGGTTGGATGCCCTTTGACAAGAACATTGAGTTGTGCTAAGAGTGATCGGAACCACTCTGTCTGCCTCATCGTTACACATTTCTACTAACTTGTTGGCAGCAAGGATATGTTCCTTTATTTGTTTTTGAGAGCTCACATACTTAATATAAAGTGAATGTAGTGACTCTTCAAGTACCTCAATTTCAGACTGTAATCGTTGGGTGTCAATTTGATAAATGTTTTTACTGTCTTCTAATTTAATTTGATAGATTTTTAATTTATTTATTAGAAAGACACATTCTTTCCTTAGTTTAATATTATTGGAACTATGCTTTTGTTGTTTCTTGAATTTATTGCATTTATTTATGATTTTATTTAGTTTTGCATATTTTATTATTTTATTTAAACTTACTTTATAACAACTATTATTATATTTCAATATAGAATCTTCAGTAAGGTCTATTGTTATTAAGGAATGAGGGGTACAATTACTATTGGATAATTCATCATACAAGTTATTAGTTTCCTTAACCCGAGTACAATTTTTTTGTTTCTGTAACTTAGTAATTCGTAGATTTGCATGAATTAGTTCATCTTCTAGATCCCTAACCTTACACAGAGCCTCCTCATATAAATTACTACAGTTATTAAAACCATCCGTGACCAGACGCAGTTTGTCCTGTTCATCAACAACATCTAGGTATTGTTGATGTAGGTCTACTAGCTCCTGTTTTAAGCTTGTATTTTTGTGAACGACCTTCTCAACTTCCTTCTCACTATCATCTATTTCCTGTAACAGCTGTTCACATTTACTGTTTGAAGCCTTAAGATCTTGAACGGTTGTTCTCAATTTAAGCTCCAATTCCTGAGCAGCAGCCTTACGGGTCATCACAGGCATGGTTTCAGGAACTAATACTGAAAGTAGAATGAAAGGAACAGTGAGAACTAAATAGACAGACAAACAAAATAAAGAAAGCTAGAAATTAAAGGAAAAATGGGACAGTTAGTGTTGATTTACTTATAGAGAAATGAGGTAGGCTGCTGAATCAAATTGAAATTAAACTATTTTAATTAGATCAAGTAAAATGTTACATTGATTCTATTGTCTTATGATTTTACTTTTGCTTATGTGGGTAGGTAGATAAAATAAAATAAAAACTAGTTTTGCAAAAAGATAACATTTAAAATACGGATAGTCAACATTATTATTTTTATGAACAATTTAACACTAATAGAATTACAATACTCTGATATTTCACAATAAGTACTAAGTTTCGTTATCTATGTAAACAAAGCGAGTGCCCCAGTGCAGGGAGCCAAATCAACCAAAAATGTTGATACTAATCCTCAATTAATATGTTACACGAGTCTTATGTGACGATTGTGTGCTATTTATAAAATAATAGTAAACAATACTCCCCGTTTAAATCCGCAGGTCGAACATCAGCTGTTCGTGATAGGTTACCGGTAACGGTGGGTAACCAAAAACTGTGTTTTACTTTGTAAATTTGCAGGAAAACAATAATCCTGAGTTTTAATCCAGTTACTTTACATTTACATATATTATTACACCTTAATTACACTTAATAATTAAATAAAATTAATTTTAAAATACGGAACAAAATTTTGACATGTCACTTGGGCAGTGTTGCCACTCACTCTCCTCTACTACAACAAGAACTAGTTACACGTCTACAAAAAACACGATTCGCCTTGCAAATGGACGAGTCGACTGGTGTCGCTGGTTTGGCTATTTTGCTGGTTATCGTGAGATATCCATATGAAAAATCTTTTGAAGAAAACAAGCTTATGTGTTCACCGCTGCTCACAAACACTACCGGGGAAGAAATTTTTTATAAAATAAATATTTTTTTTAAAGAAAATAATCTCAGTTGGAACAATTGCATTGACATTTGTACAGATGGGACCAAGGCGATGACAGGTAAAACAGCAGGAGCAGTGTCACGAATAAAAAATAAAGCGCCTAATTGTAGTTCCAGCCATTGTATTCTTGGGCACGCCACAATTGCGGCGATAAGACCCCTCTTTGAGGAGTGGCTTGAGAGGCGCCACGGCGTCCTCACCTTCCGCCTGACGCAGGTCCTCACCGGACACGGCTGTTTCGGGAGGTTCCTGCACAGGATAAGGCGGGAGGAAACGCCCGGGTGTCACCATTCTGTGGATCGCCCGGAGGACACGGTGGAGCATACGGTGGAGGTCTGCCCAGCTTGGGCGGAGCATCGCCGTGTCCTCGTGGAGGCGATCGGCGGCGGTGATCTCTCGCGTCCGGCCCTGGTTCAGGCCATGGTACGGAGCGAGAGGAAATGGGAGGCTGTCACCTCCTTCTGCGAAGCGGTAATGCTCGCGAAGGAGGAGCCGACGCGTGAGCGAGAGGCAAATTTCGCGCCCTCATGCCCCTAACCGCCGCAGGAGGAGACGCCCAGGGCGTCGGGAATCGCGAGGCGATTTCCGGCCACCGTAGGCGCGGGCTTGCGGACGGTGAGCAATGGGTGGCTCACCGTCCGATAAGGACCAGGCCCGGGTCGACGGCGCGTTGTGTTCCACGCGCGCCTCAAAGAGATGTCAGCAGATTTAAAGGGGTCCACTGAGCCGATGCCTGCCGGGGTTGCGAAGAAAACCGAAAGGAAAAAAAAAAAAAAATCCATTGTATTCTACATAGACAAGCACTTGCGATGAAGCAAATGCCGTCAAATCTAAAATTAGTTATGAATGAAGCGGTAAAAATAATTAATTTTATCAAATCACGACCACTACAATCCCGATTGTTCTCATTATTGTGTGAAGATTATGGCAGCAAACATAAAACACTGCTGCTCCATACAGAAGTGCGATGACTGTCTCGGGGTAAAACTTTAACAAGGCTATTTGAACTTAGAGCCGAGTTACAAATGTTTCTTTCAGCAGATAATTCTTTTAATTTGAAGGACCGTTTGTATGATAAAACTTGGTTGTTCCGATTGTCTTTTATGGCGGATATCTTTCAAAAACTGAACGAATTGAATTTATCATTGCAAGGTAAACAGACAAGAGTGTTTCCGGCCTATAACAAAATAACTGCCTTCAAAAGAAAAGTAGATTTTTGGATTATTTGCGTTGGTAAGAAAGAAATAGAAAGCTTTACGTCACTCAGTGAGTTTGTTAGCGATAACGACTCAGAAATGTTTCAAGATGATGTGTTTGAAGAATTGGTCCAATATCTCAGTTCGATGCGCGCATCTTTTGAAAAGTATTTTCCCGAAGAACAGAATACAAAAATGACACTGAATTCATGGATTCATAATCCTTTTTTACCCAACTTGCAAAAGCCCGAAAGTATGTCAAACGACATATATGAATCTCTTTTAGAAATGTCATCAGACACAAGTATGGAGTCACTGTTCAAAACGACGCCTCTCAACGATTTTTGGTGCAGAATCCGTGATGAATATGCAATGCTTGGCAAAATGGCTCTGAATATTCTTCTCCCGTTCCCAACAACATATTTGTGCGAAACATTCGATTCTCAACCTATGCAGCCACGAAAACAAAATATCGCAATAGACTGGACGCCGAACCTGATATGAGACTTCAACTGTCTTCTATCAAACCTGATATCAACCAATTGATGAAAAATAAAAAACAGTTTCATACCTCCCATTAGTTAGATTTTTTCTTTTTTAATATCTTCTATTATTGTACTTGCCATGTGGTAAACTAAGTAATAATTAGTAACTGTTACATTGTACTTTTATTATGCTTATTAATAAAGAATACAATTTTAAAAACTATTGTTTTATTGTAGGGTTCCATCAAGTATTTTGCTTCCCAAAAGGATTGGAATAAAACACAGGATAAAGTAACTTTAGAAAAGATTAAAATGAAAAAAGAAAAAGATTACAATTCATTTATATGCTATGTATCCAGGCAGAAGTTAAGGTTATTTTTAAATGATAATATGTGGCCAGACGGCATATGTTTTAGACGCTTTGTGCAGTTTCGAGACAAAGCGATAAATAGTAATGATTCTAATGATTCTCATAAACGACTCAAAACAACATAATGACTAGTTATAGTACTAATAAGTTTATTACGTTTAACTGTAAGTCTTTGATGCGCTCAATGGAAAGTGTAAGATATTTATGTGACACAGCTGACATACTGGCACTGCAAGAAACTTGGCTCTTGCCGCATGACCTGTCATTGCTCGGCACTGTTCATAAGGATTTTGAATACACAGGAAGGTCGGCGGTAGATACGTCTGCTGGAATGCTCATAGGAAGACCTTATGGAGGAGTAGCATTACTGTGGCGTAAAGGGCTCTTCAAGTCAGTAAGTGTAGTGCAGTGTAATAGTGTTCGAATCTTGGCCATAAAAGCTTGCTTAGTGGATCGTGCAATTTTAGTGTTTAGTATTTATATGCCAACAGATTCAACAGAAAACCTTCTTGAATTTACTGAGAGCTTGAGTGAAG
Source organism: Omphaloscelis lunosa (assembly GCA_916610215.1). Classification (NCBI taxonomy): domain Eukaryota; kingdom Metazoa; phylum Arthropoda; class Insecta; order Lepidoptera; family Noctuidae; genus Omphaloscelis; species Omphaloscelis lunosa. Next base: position 2,006,147 of record OU744272.1, on the reverse strand, counting down.
TAAGTGCCATTATTGAGGCTAATGATGTTGAAGCCGTTTATATGTTAGGCGATTTTAACTCTCACCCGCATCAACCTTTCTGGACAAAATTATGTAAATTCAGTTTGGATCAAAACTGGGTATGCGCTGATGTGGAGAATTTAGGCATAAGATCAGATAGTCACACGTATGTGAGCGACATGAATGGTAGCAAGCGTTGGTTGGACCACTGTTTTGTTACTCAAACAGCCTGGCAGTCTGTGCTGAGTGTTAACATACAGTATGATGTTTTCTGGTCTGATCATCTTCCTCTAGTTTTAGAATGCAATTTGCATACGATCCCAGAAATCCGTTTTGGTGGCCTCGGTGTCCGCAAAATTACCAGTATTAGCTTACCCGCGTTCCTGTCCTCTGTCCACAGCACTGAAAAGTTGACCGGGAAAATTTTAGCCCCCTGCCTGGTTAACTCTGAAGTGCCGTGCTTGACCGATGCGGAGAACGCCTGGAAAGCGACTTGCCCGAATACAGATCGGCCAGTGAACCCATCTTCCCAGAGGCAGTGGGATGAGCCGCTCTGCAGGTTGGTACGGAACAATCTTATTAATACGTCCACCAATACTGCTGAGCGTGCCCGCCTGCTGGCTGTGGGTGAGTGGGAGTCGGGCCTCTGGCTTCAGGCGCTACCGTCACCCAACATAGGCACTATGCTGGGTGATACCACCTTCCGGCTCGCTACCTGTCTGCGTCTGGGCGCTCCTTGTGTGGCTCCGCATCTCTGCCAATGCGGTGAAGGTGTCGACTGTCTCGGACACCATGGCCTATCCTGCAATAAGAGCGCAGGTCGGATAGCACGGCACGCCAGCATCAATGACATCATCCGTCGTGCTCTTGTCACCGCCGGAGTGCCAGCTGTTTTAGAGCCCAATGGCTTGGCACGCGACGATGGTAAGAGACCAGACGGAATGACCATGATGCCTTGGAAGGTAGGTAGGCCTTTGGTGTGGGATGCAACGTGTGTCGACACCCTTGCGCCATCCCATCTTCCTAGCACGGCGGGCTGTGCTGGGGCTGCTGCTGCAGGTGCGGAAAATCTCAAACGGCGCAAATATTCCAATCTTATTGGGACTTATATGTTTGAGCCGTTTGGGGTTGAAACACTAGGGCCATGGGGTCCGAGTGCCCACATCGTTTTTCAAGACATTGCCAAGCGACTGGTCGACTCTTCACGTGACCAGAGGGCTGGCCTATTCTTTGGCCAAAGAATCAGCATTGCCATACAACGTGGTAATGCTGCCAGCCTTTTGGGCACTTTTCCTATTGATAGCGATGCGGACGAATTTTTTGATGCCCTATGATTATTCCCCCCCTCCTTTTTATATACTTGTACATATTATTATTATTGTCTTAGTTTTAAAAATCATATAAATAATTTTAATTATTAAAACTCATTGATCCCAGAAAAACTTGAATTGGCACCGTCAGTGCCAGACAAAGTAAAATGGTATGAGCGTGGAGATGATCAGATCAAGAGATATCATGAAGTTTGTAACTCCGAGTTTAAAAATATGCATTTTCCGGAACTCTTTTCCAAGTGTGCTGACAAAGTTTGTGATAACGTAGAACATAGACGTGGCTTGCAGATAATGTACCAAGATATTGTAGGTATTTTATCTAGGGCTGCCATACTGACACATGAAGGTGTTCGGCCGCGAGGAAATAGGCGTATTATTGGGTGGAATAAGCATGTTCGCGCTGCTCACGTGGAGGCGAGATTTAAGTATCAGTCATGGTTGTCTTATAATAAACCCAATTCCGACAGAGTTTGGGAAGAAATGCGGGAAAGTCAAAGGGTGTTTAAGGGCAAGCTTATATGGTGCCAAAATCATCAACATCAAATAAAAATGGACATAATAACATCACAAAGATCGTCCAAAAACTTTGGCCGGTTTTGGAAGTCGACATCCCGGCTTGATCTTAAACCAGCTTTGCCGGCGACAGTGGCGGGTTGCAGTACACCAGAGGAAATAGCGAATATTTTTCGGAACCACTTCCGTGTTTCCTCGCCGCTGGGGCCTTCTAAATCAATGGTCGATGCTGAGATCTGTCACGATAGCCCACTCAGTCGTTTTACAGTCAAGCAAGTATCATCTGCAATACAGAAAATGGCCAGAGGCAAATCTCCAGGGCATGACGGTCTCAGCATCGAGCACTTGAAATATGCGGGTGTACACTGTCCGAGAGTGTTATCCATGTTTTATTCTTTATGTTTGAGTCACTCTTATCTTCCTCCCGAGTTAATGAACACATTAGTTGTTCCAATAGTAAAGAATAGGACTGGTGACGTGTCTGATGTAGGTAATTAAAGACCCATATCACTTGCCACTGTACTAGCTAAAGTATTGGACAGTCTGTTAGATAAAACTCTCAACAAATGGTTGAAATTAAATGACGCACAGTTTGGGTTTAGGCCGGGACTTTCCACTGAAAGCGCAATATTGAGTCTTAAACAGACTGTCCAATATTATACTGATAGAAGCACACCTGTGTACGCGTGTTTCCTCGACCTCTCTAAAGCTTTCGACCTCGTCTCCTATGACATATTATGGAAAAAGCTCGGGGAAGCATGCGTGCCGGCTGAAATTATACGTGTTTTCCAGTACTGGTATGGTAATCAAGCGAACTATGTGAAGTGGAATAATTCACTGTCTGCTGCATATGGGTTGGATTGTGGGGTAAGGCAGGGGGGGCTGACCTCGCCCAAGCTTTTCAACCTTTACGTCAATGAGCTGATCGCTGGACTCAGCAGTAAACGGATTGGATGTTGGATTGACAACGTTTGTGTCAATAACCTCAGTTACGCGGACGACATGGTGCTGCTGGGTCCAACTGCCGGCTCCATAAGAGAACTTTTAAAATTTTGTGAAAGGTACGCTGCTAGCCATGGTCTAGTTTATAATTGTCAGAAGAGCCTGTTCATGATCTTTAAGGCTCCCCGTAAGAAGCAGTCATACGAGCCAATTATCACCCTCAATGGACAGCCCCTGCAAAGGGTGAAACAAACTAAATATCTGGGGCATTACGTAACGGAGGACCTTAAGGATCATGAAGATATCGAGCGCGAGCGGCGGGCTCTTGCTGTGAGAAGCAATATGCTGGTTCGCAGGTTTGCTTGTTGTGTAGTAAGGAGGTTAAGATAACGTTGTTTAAGGCTTACTGCCAGACCTTCTACACTAGCAGCCTCTGGGCAAGCTATACGCGGAAAACAATGGACGCCCTGAGGGTCCAATATAATAACAGCTTCAGAATGCTTTTGGGACTGCCGCGCTTTTGCAGTGCCTCTGGCATGTTCGCGCAGGCGCGTGTTCACGACTTCCACGCAATGGTGAGGAGAAAAACGGCGTCGCTGCTAGAGAGAACGCGGTCAAGTCCCAACAGCATTCTGAAGATGTTAGTGGATAAATTTAACTCGCCGATAATGAATCACTTCATGCAGGTGTTGGTTAGGCAGGAGTGATTCATTACATCCGGTGAATGTTTGTAAATATTGTTTTTCTGTTATTTAGTACTTAGTTATAATTGTAACACACTAACATAGCATTTAAGTTTTATTTTTATTTTTTTGTATCTAACAAACTAGCATATGGATCATTGTTGTCTAAGTTAATAAATAAATTTAATTTAATTTAATTTAATTTAATTTTAAAAGTTTGAGAACCACTGCATTACGCGAATATTGTTGACATTTGCATAGGAGTCAATCGGCGTCATTTGGTTGTAAATGACGCCTCCTGCCAGGGGCGACGGCTCTTAAACAACTCGATTCCTACCGGCTTCCCTCCCCCATTTTTTTTATATCAGACCCATAAACATTCCATTTGGTTAGTATACACACGACTTAGAAAGTAGTGTTAGTAGTTACATCTACCAGAAAAAACAACACAAACTAGACATTAATATGTCACAGTGGCATGTAGGCGTATCCAATGCCCCAGTATGGGGCTGTCCCACCTATCAGCTATAGTATTCAGGCTGTTGGAGCTGGCGCGTACCCTCCGTATAATGGAAGCGCAACGCTTGCGCATGATGGCGTAAAAGCCATCGATTCTCGCTTCTGCGAACATGCCGGAAGCACTGCAGTAGCGCGGCAACCCCATCAACACCCTGAAAGCATTATTGCACTGTACGCGCAGGGCACTGTATGCCCATTTTAACCCAAAGTGTTTTGTTGTTGGGATATTAAGACATTTTTTTTTATGTATGTAGGTATTTTGTAATGTTTAATTTTATGGTATCAAATACTTATATGTTGTATTTTATAGTTTGATTATTCGATGACGATACAGTGGTTGTGTTCCGAATTTCCGAAGGGAAGCCAGTAGGAATCGGGTTGTATAGACTCGCCGCCTCTGTTAGGCCGTGCTCGCCTAGATATGACTATAAATTATAAACGACGTGCTAGTTTTGTCGTCAAATATTTTAAAGTTTCCCTTTAAGATAAATATCAATGACTGAATAGCAGTCGTAAATAAAATAAAATGTATTGTTCCCGTGTTTACTCTTCTCAGATTCTACTAGTTTATGGAATAAAGGGTTTTTTTTACATTTTAATCTGACAAATTCATCAAAAACCTTGTGCAGACTGAAAAACATATTCGTAGCTGTTTTATGAGTTCGGAACTGGTAGGAATAGAATTATTTTCACTAATTTGTATGAAGCTCATAATAGAGAAGTAGATCGGAATAGGAATTTAATGAAACGGTTTATTGACACGACACAACGGTACACACACACAACGGTATATTGATAGGTAAACAAGAAGTAACTTTTTGCAGCCACGACGAAAATCAGAAGCGACGATTTTTTTTTTTTTTTTGTTACTCCGGCTTACCTCTGTCGTTTTACGACGCCTCGCCACTGCCTCCTATATATTCCCTTAATGTATTGCCGGCGAATAACCATGAACCTTGTATATCTTGTTTATCCTTGTACATTTTTATTTTCTACCTAACAAAAGTCAAATTACTCGAAAATGGTTGACATTGGCACAGGGGTCATCAGGGGTACTTTAGTTGCAAATGACCTCTCCTACATCCCCTTAACGGATTGCAGGTTTAACCCATAACCCTGTTTGCACCACCTTTTTTAATGTCTCTTCTACTGAAACATGTCAGTTACAGTGCGTTCATTAACTTGTCCTGTGACGCGATTGGTAGCACTGAATTTAGCAGTCATGTGATTAACAGTACTGTTCTGTCAGTCACTATTTTGAACATATTAATATTGAAACTTAGTCGAAGAAAAGGCACTAAGACCGCAAAATTCAGTGCTACCAATCGCGTCACGGGTCAAGATATAGTGAGCGCACTGTAGTTAGAGATTGACAGATACTGTTTATATCCAGCCAGTATGAAATGCTCATTTATGCAAATTACGTCAATGTTAATATTTTTCACCATGAGTAGGTACTTTTGCCATACGGAAAGTGCGTTAGATTTGTTTATTTGTAATAAATTGGTTTATTAGAAATAAATGCTCTGAGTTTGAGTTTGTAAACAGCTTAAAACTGACTTAAGTCTTCACTGACGCAAAAACGTTTTTTATTTTTCATATTTAAATATAAATAATCCTAACTAATATTAATTATACATTCGAAAGTGAGTTTGTTTGTTACGCTTTCATGTTAAAACAGCTAAACAGATTTGGATGAAATTTGGCACATGGGTAGACCATGACCTGGATTAGGAAAGAAAAGAAAGAAAAAAATACATTTATTTAGCACAGACCAACAAGCACACAATATAATTAACAACAGATAAAAAAAAGTGGTGACACTCCGGGAGTGCCGACAGAAGTGAAAACTTGAACAAGATCGCCTTGGTGGAAGAAAAATACTTGTATAGAAGATTGGTCCGTAACCTTATCTAAATAAAGAGCACAATCGCGTTTACAAAACTTTTAAAGTAAAAATACTTACATAGATCATTGATCCGTAACGTAATATAAATAAAGAGCATAATCACGTTTACAAAAATGAGGTGTCGTCATGGTGTCGCGAAATCAATGGTTTAGTTCCATCTCAAAAATGCCCAACGCCTAAAGAAGTTTTCACTTCAAAAATCAAATAAAAATTTCTTTATTGATACAACAAAGATCCATAATGTTAATAATACCTTAAGCTATTGTTAGTAAGTAATAATATTATTTGAGTGTGAAACATTTTGCATAGAACAAGTTTCGAAGAAACCTAGGTATCTATTTTCAGATAATCTTGGAAATAACACTAGTCGGTCATTCTTGTTTATTATACGGCATTGACTTAAACAGGATTTACTAATTTCGACATAAACTTACTTACTTATTGACACATGGTCGCTTATTATTTATTGTAATATTAGTTCGTAATTACAAGTAGGTAGGTACCTAATCTATAATACTTAAATTATAACAAAAATATAATAATATTGTTACATTATAATAAAATAGCAACGCCCGTCCTACATGATGCAAAATACGTAGGTACACACGGCTACACATCAAGCTATACATTTCCAGTTTAAGCTGATCTCGCATTGTATAGAATTTCCCTACAATGGGAGGTCAGCATAAACTGGAAATGTGTAGCTTGATGTATAGCCGTGTGTACCTATACATTTAAATGTGCGTGAACTTGGCAGATCATTTCCCAGCAGAGTATGAAAGAATGTGAGTTCTATTGGCATGCGGGTGAGCTCTAGAGTTCCTTATACTTAAAAAAATAGGTCTGACTTTTTTGCCTGAAAAAAGTCGAATGAAAATATTATGTTCTGCTAACTTCCGTTAGCAGATAATTTTTCCAAAATTAAAATTTTAAAACTGATTTAGGTGCGCAGTGGTGAGCTCTATAGTTCCTTATATTTTTCCGGAAGAGTTCTGCCTACATAAACTTAAAAGTTGAAATCAAGACTTAATTCAATGTTTTAGTAAGCAGGATCAAGATAAAATTTTGATAGTATTGAAGAGCTGGAAATCCTCGTTTTCTGATGCACCGATAACAGAACTATCCGACAACATGCAATACAAACACAGAACGTGAAGATTTAATTTAGTGTCTTAATACGTAAAATCATTCAAAAAAATCAGAATAACTGAGGAGCTGGAACTCCTCATTTCCTGATGCATCTATAATAGAACAATGAGAAAACATTCTTACGTAATCCAGAACTCGCACTCAAGTACCAGCAGAGCACGGGTAAAGATTTAAATAAGTTGAAAATGAGATTTAATTCAGTGTATCAGCAAAAAATATAATAAAAAATTTAGTAGCACTGGGGAGCAGGTACTCCTCGTTTCTTAATGTATCTATAATAGGACAATATAAAAACATGATTAAGTAATCCAGAACTCTCACTCAAGTATCAGCAGAGCATGATTAAAGTTGAAAGTGATATTTGATATCTAATTCAGTGTATCATTAAAAAATATAATAGAAGAATTGAGGAGTTGGAACTCCTCGTTTCCGGATGCATGTATAAAAAAGCTATCGAAAAACATGAAACCAGAACCCAGAGCTCTGACTCAGGTATCAGCAGAACATGGTTGAAAAGTTAGATTAGAATAAATCAAGATTTGATTCTGTGTTTCAGTAAGAAAGACCAAAAAACATGTCAGTGGCACCGAGGAGCAGGAACTCTTCGATTCTTGATGCATCCATTATAGGAAAATGAGAAAACATACTTAAGTAATCCAGAACTTACACTCAAGTATCAGCAGAGCATGGGTAAACATTTAAATAAGTTGAAATTGATATTTAATTCACTGTATCATAAAAAAATATAATAAAAATTGAGTAACACCGAGAAGCGGGAACTCTTCATTTCCTGATGCATGTATAACATAACTAACTGACAACATGCAATAATAACCCAAAACTCTGACTCAGGTATCAGCAGACCATGGGTAAAAGTTTCATTAAGTTGAAATCAATGCTTAATTCATATTTCAGTAAGAAGGGCTGATTAAAAGTTTTAGAGCCACTGAGGAGCTCGAACTCTTCGTTTCCAAATGCATCTATAACGGAACTGTCCAACAATATGTATATACTGTTTTTTTTTTTTTCAAAATAGAAAATCATACATAAAATATGGAAAATCGTGCAACTGAAGTTGTTAAATGTGATGTTATGAAGCTAAGTATCTACATGCGAGTGATACTATTAGTATTTTTAAATTAAACCTGCCTTCCAATTGCGTAACACATTTACAACCACAATCCGAAGAATTTTGAAGGATATTGGTAATCCATCGCTTCATACTACTTAAAAGTGTGTTACGCAATCACATGGCTGTATATCAATAACCGGTTGGCTATCAGCAGCCTCACGAACAACGTTTCCATGCAATTGCATTTTAATATCGCGTTTGCTGAGCCTTTTATTTTTTTTTCTTAGATAGAGCTCATGCCACAGTTCTCGATTTCTTTTTAAAACGACGAAATAAACGCTCATTATTAGTGGGGTTGCGCGAAATAATGCTATTCGTGTAATAACATATATTTTTAAATCTATTGGTATACCGCGAGTGAGAATAATAAACAAAAAATAAAACAACAGAAGGACGTCATTCAGTATAAATACCAGAGTGGCTATGTAAAAGCGACGCCATTTGTTGGTAGCGCTATTTGCGCTCATGTTGGTACTAAGCAAAATCGAATATAAAATTCGAATATAAAGTAAACAGTTTGTTATCAAAGGTAAAATATACTGTAGATCTCTTACAAGCTTATCATATCTATTTGATTTCGAATTCCGTCTAGCATAAGAATAAAAAACGGATATTGCAGCTGTTATAAAACCCCCTCCCCAACCAACAAGGTAACTTTTTAAATATTTTCTTCGGATTTGCCTATTAAAAACTTTTACAACATCTGAGTAAAACATATGGGTAAGAACTAAAAACCAAAAGTTCCTTGCTGACAAGATAAACACGTCCAGAAAATTTAAGGTATATTCAGACGTGTAGTGTATTAAGATATGATGCACGTCGAAAATGATTACGAGATTTAACATTGAACGGAGACAGGTTGTTAAAATTGTGTTAAGAAACACAAAGTTCCTGTAATTACGAAACTTGTCTACGATGGTCCATGATGTCACTCCGTATATTAGCGCAGTTAGTGTCAGCGCTGTCATAACGTAGTTTGTAATTAACCTGACAGTTTGCAATAATTCCACAATTTCTTTATCGAATCGTAATAATTCTTTACTAAAATCCTTTACAGCACTTACACTTATTTCGATGTAAGGCATGATGAATATCACTTCACTGGCACTGTTTTAATTATTGCACTTTTAGTTAAAATACTTCTTTATTTGTGAACAGCTTATCCGAAAGCACTGCAATGTCCGATTGTCCGCTGATGCGCGTTGTCCGCCGCAACATTAGCAAAAACAAATCTGTCCTTCTCCAAAAGTTGTCTTTCCAACGTAATTTTTATTATCTGAGCCCTCCCTTGGGTACCTCTTGACTGATATCCTTACTTTCTCATAGTAGGTCCTCATTCAGCTTTGTGCCGGATCACACGACTCACGTAATAAATATTTAAGTATTAGTAAAACATGGCTTCCAAAGTTCCATTACATATAGCAAGGGATAATAAACTATTATTATTAGTTCCTCAGAACGGCCTTTATTTTGGTGTCCCCTTTGACCCTAATAAGTTATATCTCACTTATTAGTCAACGCTTATAAACGACGTGTTGCTTCAAAAACTGTAGATGACAGAATATTTTTATCAATAAGCGCTCCCAATTTTATGATCTATTATTTTCTACATTGTATTAAAAACTTGTTTCATTTTTAGATTTCTCGTTTCTGCATCCGTAAGTTATTCAAGGTCAAAGGTTAAAAATATCGGTTTTTGCGCGATTATCTAAGTTTTTATAGCTCCAATGATGTTATTAGCATCTATTTTAAAATTATAGAGAATATTTGCGACAAAAAAAAAATTGTTTCTGTACTTTTTCATGCGCTCAACCGTTTTTAAGGTAGAGGGCGGAGAGCGCGCAGCGCTCAGCCATACATACTGTAATGCAAGGTCAACTGTGATTCTCAGTGAATAATACTTTGTATAAAGTAATTAAATCATTAAAATATCATTAATAATGAATAATTGATATCACATACATACATAACATCACGCCCGTGTTCCCCGAAGGGTTAGGCAGAGTTGTATCTATAGTATCTACTTACCACAGCTCTGCCTCACTAGCAGACATTTAACATCTTCCCACAAGTTTGCAAAAATCAAATTTATTATTATTTAATGTTTACCTTCCCGTAACATGGAACTAGCCAGACCTACAGTCCTTGATCCTCCGACGAAGCCAACAAAACCCACTCACACATTAACATCAAAACCTAAATAGCCCGATCCATCTCCAATCGCAGACGCCAATCCAAGAACAATCACAAAACTACCATGACTCGTTCTGGCAGACGAGACAAATTCAAGGAATTCTCCAATTTCAGATACATCGGTTCATCTTTCTCCGTAGGGGGTGGCGGCGTGACGTCACTAGGGTTGCCAACTTTCCCGAGGATACCGCACGGTCTCCTACGAGGCGGCGAGCCTCCTTGCCGGATTACCGCCGTGGGATCTGGAGGCAAAGGTCCTCGCGCACATTTGGGAGTGGCGCGAGGAGGCGAAACGCCGGGGCTTAACTCCGCTGTCGCGAGAAATCGCGGCACAGCAGACAGAGCTCCGGCGGGATCTCATGGCGTCATGGAGAGTGCGATTGTCACAACCCAGCGCTGGGCAAGCCACAATTGCGGCGATAAGACCCCTCTTTGAGGAGTGGCTAGAGAGGCGCCACGGCGTCCTCACCTTCCGCCTAAAGCAGGTCCTCACCGGACACGGCTGTTTCGGGAGGTTCCTGAACAGGATAAGGCGGGAGGAAACGCCCGGGTGTCACCATTGTGTGGATCGCCCGGAGGACACGGTGGAGCATACGGTGGAGGTCTGCCCAGCTTGGGCGGAGCATCGCCGTGTCCTCGTGGAGGCGATCGGCGGCGGTGATCTCTCGCGTCTGGCCCTGGTTCAGGCCATGGTACGGAGCGAGAGGAAATGGGAGGCCGTCACCTCCTTCTGCGAAGCGGTAATGCTCGCGAAGGAGGAGGCGGAACGCGTGAGGGAGAGGCAAATTTCGCGCCCTCACGCCCCTAACCGCCGCAGTAGGAGACGCCCAGGGCGTCGGGAATCGCGAGGCGATTTCCGGCGCGTTGTGTGTTCCACGCGCGCCTCAAAGAGATGTCAGCAGAATTGAAGGGGTCCGCTAGGGCCGATGCCTGCCGGGGTTGCGAAGAAAACCGAAAGGGAGATCGTGGCCCCCAGCAACAGGGCAAGCGAAGGAACACGGGTGGGTTTTAGTCAGTAAGAGTCTGACACGCCCTCCAAAAAAAGGGTTGCCAACTTTAAGTATATCTAATATTGTATTTTCGAAGTCATTGCCTGTAAAAATATAGTAGATCTGCTGCGCCCCGCGGTTTCGCCCGCATACATCTCGATCCTGTGAGAATATCGAAAAAAATTATCCTAGGTCCTAATCCCGGTCATGGTCTACCCATGTGTCAAATTTTTTCCAAATCCGTTCAGTCTTTTTAGCGTGAAAGCGTAACAAACAAACTCACTTTCGCATTTATTATATTAGTTAGGATGACAAGAAAATACGAAGAGCTATTATTTAAATGCATATGTTATGCTACTATGAACTTTATTAACAGGTTTTTTTTTTCATGTCTCATAGTGCGCCGCGCCGGCGCCTTTGTCGTCTCAAACTTTGAAACATGATATTGGAGATAACTGAAACGTACGCGAATGTCATTAAATCTATTAGCAATGACTAATGAGTTTAATGAACAGGAATGTGACGGCTGGATTACGGCGACTCGTCATAAGAGTAAAAGTAAAAATCGTTACAGGAAATATGGGCAGGGATTTTCTAGTTCGGTGTAGTGTATTTTAACGCGTGGGAAGAGGCCCAAGCCGCCATACGGATCTTTTGTGAACTCGCCAAGGCATTTGATTGCATCGATCACGAAACCTTACACTTGAAACTTGAGCATTACGGACTTGGAAAACTTGCGCTCAGTTTAGTAACATCTTATTCAAACGATAGATAACAGCAAGTTCAAATAAACTGTATCAATTCACTAGGTTTAAAAGTAAAAATAGGTGTGCCACATGACTCGATATTGGGTCCATTCCTCTTTTTAGTGTATATTAATGATCAACTCCATTTATTAAAAAATAAACCACAAATGGTTTTATTTGCTGACGATACTTCCTTAATTTTTAAGGTAGATATACGTGCTACAAATTTTGACGACGTAAATAACGCCCTACAGCAGGTCCAAAATTGGTTCACTGCTAATAATATAATGGAAAAAAGACTAAGTGCATCAAATTTTCGTTCAAAAGTAGTGATTGTGAGATAGTATTGAATCAAGAGAAACTAGAATTCGTCGATAAAACTGGTTTCCTGGGGATCATGCTCGACTCAAGGCTACAATGGGGTCCTCATTTAACATCTCTTGCCGTCGGCTAAGTTCAGCAGCATATGCTGTCAGAAAAATCCGTTAATTTACTGATGTAGATACCCAGAGGCTAGTCTATTTTAGCTACTTTCATAGTATCATGTCTTACGGTATTTTACTATGGGGACGGGCTGCAGACATCGAGTCTATTTTTAGTCTGCAAAAAAGAGCGATCAGAGCCATATATTATCTTCGCAGGCGCGATTCTCTAAGGCAGCTATACTCTAAGTGTGTTCCACGGAACCCCAGGGTTCCGCGATACCTCTTTAGGGGTTCAGCAAGAATTTAGAAAAAAAATCAAAACACCTCTCTCTGGTCGAACGTTTTGACTCCGCGGCCGCGCGTAGGTATATTTATTTATTTGTATTTGTGTAAACATGTGTTACAATAGCTGGTACAATACCTCATAAGTTTGGTATCAACATGTATACTTGTATACTTGTGAGCGCGCAGTCCCTTTGATAAAAGCCGCCTCTGAATTAGACGCTATAGTTGTCAACAAGCGACTTTCGACTTCAAAAAATAAAGTCGAGATTGTTCACAACGCAATTTTTATATTTCTCTTTTTATTTTTGCTTTTTGTTTATCAAAGGCGCCGACTCGAGTATTTTCGAGAATATTCGAGATCGAGTCTAGGACTAAGTATAAAAGCGGCGAACGCGCGTCGCGCCTCGTCAGTAACGATTGTGCATTATTTAGACCCCACCATCCTGACGTGTAACATTATAAATAAAGAAGAATGGAACGTTGGCTTAAAGGTGTTAAACGTGTTGCAACAACATCTTCTAATGACGCTGAATGTTCAAAAGCAGTACGCGCGGAGAATATAGCAATGACCGATCCAGACGACGATGCCACGACGTCAAGCTCGACGGTTTCAAAGACGAAAAAAAGGAAGTAAGATGAATCATATATCAGTTTCGGATTTGTTGATACCAACGGCTCACCTCTCTGCATGCTATGTAGTAAACTGCTTCCTAATAGTTCCATGGCACCTGCCAAATTAAGAAACACATTAAGAAACTGTACACCCCGAGTCTAAAGACAAGAATAAATAATTTTTTGTTCGTAAAAAAGATCAGTTATTGGAAAGTCAAAAAAATATGATGCAGGTAACACAAACTATCAACGAAAAGGCCACGGAGGCATCATATTTAGCTAGCTATCGCATTGCACAAGCAGGTGAAGCGCACACTATCGCTGAGAATTTAATAAAGCCATGTGTATTAGACATAACAAAATGTATGCTCGATGAAAAATCTGCCAAGCATCTTTCTACTGTGCCGCTATCAAACGATACTGTTTCACGGCGAATCCATGATCTGGTAAGCTACGTCAAACAAGAACTCAAACTCAAACTCAAAGCATTTATTTCAATTAAACCATTTACAGGCATTTTTGAATTGTCAAAGAGTCGGTCAGTTAGTCAGAAAGTTGAAGCTAGTTGCCCATTCCAAAACGTAGATCTCTATGGAGAAGAACGGGCAAGAAACTCCAAGGACACTCTTTTAAATATTGATATTACAAAATCCTGGGTACATCATTCTTGTTGCTTCTATATGTGAGAACAATGTACAAAAAATAATCAAAAGCAATTGAAAATATAAGATTAAAAATAAGCCCTGGCAGATAAGAGATGACCAGTTTCAACTGACGGCGCCCGTTCACGAACATGACGCGTGGATCAGCACCATCCAGCTCAACCATTTTGTAGGGAACCGAATGATCCAACACACTCGCCACCATCAGCGAGACATTTAAGTGAGCATGACATATTCTCAACTGCCATGCTATTTCAAGTCAACATACATCTTAATAAGTTAATAAACGGCTCCATGGTCTCACATTTACAAAAATAAAAATGCTTCTAAATTATACAAAACTATAGTTTGCAATGTATCTAAAAAAATAAAAGAATTTAACCACCAAAAAGAAAGAAAATCATTACTTAATTGGAGCATTCAACAATTAAGTTGGTAAAAAAAAAATGAACATTAAGTTCCTAATGTCAAAATATATTTTTTTTTAAAAAGGGGAAGCAACCTCTTCCAAATATTAAAATTTTAACTAGTGAGCCCAAGCGGCTGTGGAGCAGGACCAGCATTAAGCCAAGCATTTTTATCTACGATATAATCATCTAACTTATAATATGCTTGTCTACATAGTGTGCGTTTAATGCATGTTTTAAATTTCTTCTCATTTAGTTGAAGAATATCGAGTGGTATTTTATTATAACATTTTACACAGTACCCCATAAAAGAAGTGTGTACTTTAGACAATCTAAAACGTGGTTGATCTAATTTGTTCCTATTTCTAGTGTTAAAATTATGCCTGTCACTTATCTTACTAAAAAGATGGAGATTTTTTCGAACATACATAATGTTCTCATATATATACTGACAAGGTACCGTCATGATGTTAATTTTCTTAAACAGTTCCCTTAGAGACTCGCGTCTGCGGAGGTTGTAGATTGCTCTGACGGCCCTCTTTTGCAGAATAAAGATAGAATCAATATCTGCAGCCCGTCCCCACAGCAAAATACCGTAAGACATGATGCTATGAAAGTAACTAAAATAGACCAATCTCGCGGAATCTACGTCTGTTAGTTGGCGGATTTTCCAAACAGCGTAAGCGGCTGAACTTAGCCGCCCTGCAAGTGATGTTAAGTGAGGACCCCACTGTAGTTTAGAGTCAAGCGTTATCCCCAGGAAAACAGTCTTTTCGACGAATTGTAGTGTCTCCTTATTCAATACAACGTGACATTCACTACTTCTAACATTCGGTAACGCGAATCTTATGCATTTAGTTTTCTTCTCATTTAATACCAAATTATTTACAGTAAACCAATTATGGACCTTAAGCATAGCGTTATTTACGTCGTCAAGCTCCTGTGCATGTCTGTTTACTTTAAAAATCAGTGATGTGTCATCAGCAAATAACACCATTTGTGGTCGGGTTTTCAGTAAATTAGGTAAATCATTTATGTATACTAAAAATAGGAATGGACCCAATATCGAGCCCTGTGGAACACCCATTTTGACTTTTAAACCCAATGAATTTACATCGTTTATTTGAACTTGCTGCAGTCTATCATTCAAGTATGATTTTACTAAGCTCAGCGCAAGTTTATCTAGTCCGTAATGTTCAAGTTTCAAGAGCAGCGTTTCATGATCTACGCAATCAAATGCCTTGGATAGGTCGCAAAAGATGCCTATTGCATCTCGTGCCTCTTCCCATGCATTAAATATGTGTTTTAATAAAGTGACACCGGCGTCGGTTGTGCAACGTCCTTTGGTGAAACCATACTGTTGATCGTGTAGGATGTTATTACGATTAAAATGATTGAGCATTTGATTTAACATTACTTTTTCAAAGACCTTGCTGAAAACCGGCAAAACCGATACGGGTCTATAATTATTTGTGTTTTTGCTGTCCCCGGATTTGAAAAGTGGAATAACTTTACTGTATTTCATTAAATCCGGGAATATCCCTTGATCTACACATAAATTAAATATTAAAGCTAAATAGGGTGCAATTGTCTCAATTATTGATTGACAAACTTTAGTAGACATGCCCCACAGATCTTCGGTCATTTTAATCTTTAGTTGCTTAAAAGCCTTTACGACGACCACAGGGTTTATATGTTTAAATTTAAATTCCACAGGACAGGCTGAAACATTTGCTTTTAATAAATCAATAGCAAGTGAAGGGGAGGAATTTAAAGTTTCAGTAGTTTTAATTGGAATATTGGTAAAGAAAGTTGCAAATTCCTGAGCAACATCGATGTTGTCGCTAATGAGACCGCGGGAAGTGTCTAGTGTGTAATCTGTATTATGTCTTTTGTTCTTGTTTGTTTCATTGTTAATAATTTTCCAAACTGTCTTTATTTTATTATCTGCTGATTTAATCTTGTTGCTAATGAAAGAAGCTTTAGCTGCTTTGCAGATATTTTTAAACGTTTTAGAGTAAGTAGCAACATACTTACTAAAAGTTTCCGTCTGAATATACGGCTTAAGGCCATACAGTTCAAATAATGTTTCCCTACTTTTCCTGATACCTTTAGTTGCCCAGTCACTGAATAAAAACTTAGGGCAAATAGTTTTAGTTTTTTTCTTAAAAGACTTATTAAACTCTGATTGCACTAATGAAAAGAATTGTTCATACAAAATATTGCCATTGGACATATTTAGACCCTGATCACTTAACTTGCTGATTAAAGTGCTATTAAACTTATTTAAATTACCTGTTGTTATTGGTCTAGTTTGTATCTGCACTTTTAGTATTGGTGTGTTTGATTCAAAAATAACGGTTTGACCGCTGTGATCAGAAGGGAGATAATTAACAATGGCTTTATCTAAATAGTCGCAGCAACAAAAGACATTATCAATACATGTAGCAGTAGTCGAAGTTATTCGCGTTGGTTCTAAAAACACATTTGACAGATTAAATGATTTGAAGAGGCTTAATAATCTACTGCTATTTGAATTATTTTCCAAAATATTAATATTAAAGTCACCAAAAATAATTACTGATTTATTACCAGTTGTAAGTTTTGCCAAAACATCTTCCATTACTGATTCAAATATAGAGTAGTTTTGATAATTTGGCGGTCTGTATACGCACACTATAAAATGCTTATCTAGCTCAACACAGGACAGTTCAATGCTATGATCCACCGATAGTTCAACTATGTCATTACGATTCTTAGATTTTATACAATTTTTAATTATGATTAATGAACCTCCACGTAGCATGGATTTTCGGTTAAAACAACTGCCCACACTATAATTCTCAAAATTAATTAACATTTCATAATCTTTCAACCAGTGTTCAGTTATACAAATAATATCAAACATTGTTTTTTCTAAAAACAATTCAATTTCTAATTGTTTGGAAGAAAAACCTTGAATATTTTGATGAAATAATTTCAAGGAATTCTGCTTAGCCCCTTTTTTACAATTAACTAATTGATTGCTAGAAGATACCTTGTTGATGGTGAGATCAAAAAAATTGTTACTGGTACCTTCTGTTGTCTTACTGACTAGTTTAAAATATTACTAACCACCTTAATATTAGTATTATTACTAATTTTTGTGGTGCTATTTACAAAATACTTCGGCATACTACTTATGTCTGAGTTTATATTAAAAGCTAATAGCGATGCTATTTGACGTCTAAAACTAATAGGCAGATACGGAGTATCCCTAGTCGATTTTAATTTCTCAACAAAAGTGTTGGTGTCAAAAAATATAAGCTTTTCACTATAGTGATTAACTAATAAATGCATGTGGTTATTTAACATATGTATATTATGATTTTGCCTACTTGACAAGTGCTCAAAGTATGGAAAAGCACACAATATTATTTTCTGACAATTAATCTTCAAGATTTCAGTGACACTGTCAGTGATGTCATCTTTTTTTACATTAGTACTATTGCCTACAAATACAGAAATAATGGCTTTCGGATCATATTTATTCCCTATTATTGATGAAATTATCTCCTGATAGGATTTCCCTGGTATACAATAATTAACTGAAGTTTGACTCAGGTTGTTACTTAATAATTTACCTAACCCTCTCCCTAAACTATCTGAAAACATAATAGAACAATAACAATCTTTACTAGAACAAGGGAGAGAACAAGTATCTGTCTGTGTTACTTGAGATAAAGCCTGTATAACATTTGGTGTATCTTGATCAGGGATACAGTCCTGAGGCTCTCTAGACTGGGACGGGTACTCCGTTGCCTCAGGTTGAAGAGCCTCAAGGTTGGATGCCCTTTGACAAGAACATTGAGTTGTGCTAAGAGTGATCGGAACCACTCTGTCTGCCTCATCGTTACACATTTCTACTAACTTGTTGGCAGCAAGGATATGTTCCTTTATTTGTTTTTGAGAGCTCACATACTTAATATAAAGTGAATGTAGTGACTCTTCAAGTACCTCAATTCCAGACTGTAATCGTTGGGTGTCAATTTGATAAATGTTTTTACTGTCTTCTAATTTAATTTGATAGATTTTTAATTTATTTATTAGAAAGACACATTCTTTCCTTAGTTTAATATTATTGGAACTATGCTTTTGTTGTTTCTTGAATTTATTGCATTTATTTATGATTTTATTTAGTTTTGCATATTTTATTATTTTATTTAAACTTACTTTATAACAACTATTATTATATTTCAATATACAAGGTGCAGTTTTGAACCTGCAAAACATTTCAGGAGGTTGTTATGAGACTCGTAAATAATCATATAACAATACGATACCAAGTCAATAATCAATAATACTTTTTCTTTTCGATTTTTCAATATTATTGTTTTTCAGAATAACTCTCTTAATAACCCTCTTCAAAAAAACAGAATCACCCAATGCGATGTATCGCGCGTCATGTCACTGTGTGCGTGAATGCGATGACCAGTGACGTCAGCCTGTACGAGTCTCCACCCACATTTCTATGAAACGAACGCGGCACGTACGTTAAACTAAAATGAAGGTCGTTGCTATGGTTACGGGGAGCCCCCGCGATGCTTGTCATACCGCATTTCGATTAAGACTCGAAAATCTGTTACTGCGCATCGAAGGTTCAACCAACGTGCCGCGATCTGTACAAGTTGTTGTAGCTACAACAACTTATAGCAAATAATTTTACCTTAGATGTAGTTCGAATTTGAAAATCACAATGTACCTACATTATTGTTTTAAATTTCGCTAAATAATAACTCATTTTTAAGCATCATTACAATGCCGTGGCCAATCTGCCGAGCCTGTTCCCAACTATGTTAGGGTCGGCTTTCAGTTTAACTGTATGCAGCTCACTACAATGGAGTGCCAGTGAATCATGTAGGGCGACTGCGTATCAGACCTCAACAAACCAGTTACTTGATAACACGATACCCATTTGTTAGACTAATTGTCTGACTTTCTGGCTTTTGACTACCCGTACCAACGACCATACGGCAGGGCTGTAAGGTCGTTGACCCGTACCGACCCGTGTGGTACCTAACGACCGTCCGAGAGCTACAAATCAATTCGAACCAAAGGCTTTAATTAAGTGCTTACCGAAACACGGGGTTTCAATGATGTCCTAGATAAATTTAAAAAGTACTTACATCATTATGAATTAAAAAAATAACACAATGGTACTTGCTCAGTTGCGAACCCGCAACCTCATGCATGAGAGGAGAAAGCCTTAACCACTGGGCTATTACGATAAATAATAATAGTAGGAATTAGATACAACTGCGCCAAAAAAAGATCACGTTGGCGTCGTTAGTTACCTATCAGCTGATGAATAAAATGATAGGCGGAGATAAATAAACCTTACAAAGCACGTAAGCAGTTCCTGTTGCACAATTGTGAAACTACGATCGCGAGCGCGTGCGCGGGATTTAGGTAGGCACCTAATAATAATAATAAGGCATGTAGGTACTCGGCGCAGTCGGCGCGCTCTGTAGGTAAATTCAGCCCCAAGGACGGTTTTTATTTGTAGATTTAAGATTTTCCTTCCTACTTTTTAACGGGCTGAGGACCGACAGAAATACATCAAGATAATTTGTGCTAGTTAAGTAGGTAGGTACCCATGGTGTTAGGGATTTTAGGTGATTCATTTTGTCTGATAGGTATTTTTGGCGTAGTTAAAAATTTTAAATCAACTTATTTACACTAATCAAGTTGATTTAGCTAACATCGTATTTACAAATTATTGTCTATGTACAAATAAATAAATAAATTACCTACTTATGTTACCTGGAGATATTGTTCAAAGTTTCCACCGTCACACTCCAGGCACAGTCTAGCACAACGTTGCTGTTTTTCCTTCAGCTTACGTAACACAAACACATTCGTTTTTATTGTGTCGAAAGCACTGATCGTCGAACTGCCGATGATCGCGCAGTCTCTGCGTAGCAGCCAGCATTACCCTGTGTGAGGGACGTTGCCGATTGGGGAATAACTCCGCGAACATTTCGATGGCTCGAGATACATTGTCTCCACTGATGGCATACAAGCGGACCATCTCCACCAACTCTACATTGGAGTATTGGCCCGTCATTTTTACAACTAGGTAGTAGGTAAGTACCTATCCCGACCGTTAATCGAAGGCGCACTTGAGGGGCGGAATTTGCAAGCGTATGCACATACCGGCGTCATCAAATACACTAATAAATTGGCCCGATTTATGCATTTGCGATGGCCGCGGGGGCGTGGCGAGGGAGAGGGAGCGGGCGGTGGTTGGTTCTTTGGATTTATGAAAGAAATGTCGGTTGCGTTTGTTTGTGTGTGAGAAAGCGCAGTTTAAGGACACGTACAGATTGGTCGCGTTTTAAAAAGGGGAGTTCACACTTACCGATTTCCGTAAATAAGAATAAAATGAAAAAAAAATACCTGCCCATTTTATTGTTGATTCGGGTCGAGAATCACTAACATAATTACCTCCTAAAATGTTTTGCAGATCCAAAACTGCACCTTGTAGAATCTTCAGTAAGGTCTATTGTTATTAAGGAATGAGGGGTACAATTACTATTGGATAATTCATCATACAAGTTATTAGTTTCCTTAACCCGAGTACAATTTTTTTGTTTCTGTAACTTAGTAATTCGTAGATTTGCATGAATTAGTTCATCTTCTAGATCCCTAACCTTACACAGAGCCTCCTCATATAAATTACTACAGTTATTAAAACCATCCGTGACCAGACGCAGTTTGTCCCGTTCATCAACAACATCTAGGTATTGTTGATGTAGGTCTACTAGCTCCTGTTTTAAGCTTGTATTTTTGTGAACGACCTTCTCAACTTCCTTCTCACTATCATCTATTTCCTGTAACAGCTGTTCACATTTACTGTTTGAAGCCTTAAGATCTTGAACGGTTGTTCTCAATTTAAGCTCCAATTCCTGAGCAGCAGCCTTACGGGTCATCACAGGCATGGTTTCAGGAACTAATACTGAAAGTAGAATGAAAGGAACAGTGAGAACTAAATAGACAGACAAACAAAATAAAGAAAGCTAGAAATTAAAGGAAAAATGGGAAAGTTAGTGTTGATTTACTTATAGAGAAATGAGGTAGGCTGCTGAATCAAATTGAAATTAAACTATTTTAATTAGATCAAGTAAAATGTTACATTGATTCTATTGTCTTATGATTTTACTTTTGCTTATGTGGGTAGGTAGATAAAATAAAATAAAAACTAGTTTTGCATAAAGATAACATTTAAAATACGGATAGTCAACATTATTATTTTTATGAACAATTTAACACTAATAGAATTACAATACTCTGATATTTCACAATAAGTACTAAGTTTCGTTATCTATGTAAACAAAGCGAGTGCCCCAGTGCAGGGAGCCAAACCAACCAAAAATGTTGATACTAATCCTCAATTAATATGTTACACGAGTCTTATGTGACGATTGTGTGCTATTTATAAAATAATAGTAAACAATACTCCCCGTTTAAATCCGCAGGTCGAACATGGGTCAATCCGCGGAAATCCACGAATGGCGAATATAGGCTAATAAGAAATTAAATATCATAGCTTCATTATTTTTTTACTTTGTATTATATTTCTTACATATTTTTACGTAAGGCGCTGTAGTACAAAATAGTATACCACCTTTATTTAATTTACAATTTCAATAGACACGCACCAAACGCCATCACCATTTGCGAAAAAAAGACGGGTATTATACTTCCTTATTTATTTTCCAATAATTGACAATGCACTTTCCGTGTTTCTTTTTACATTTCGAAAGTACACATTATCTAGAATAACATAACAAATCATGAAGTAATTTGATAACGAATAACATATTAAAAATAAATAAAATACATTTTGTCACGGAAATTCGTCAACACCGTCGCGGCACCGTCAAAGTTGTATTTCTCGAATGTTCCAACTACCTACCGCGATCGAGAGGCCATCCCTCCTTTCCTCAGTCTCTTTTACGAAGCGGAGCGTAGCGCACGTCAATGTTAGCCACCCAGGAGTCTCAAATTTTTCGACTTACATTAGCTTGTGAACAGTTTGTCAAAATATTACATCATCACCACTAACGGAGGAAATCAGGTAAGCACCAATACTAGATTTTTTTTTAATATCCGCGTTTGTGTGTTTTATGTACAATACCATAAAAATGGCTGGTAGCATGCTCTTAGCTACGTGGTTTTTAGTTCAAAAAAAAAAAAGTCATATACGTCATAACCATCATCATCATTACCATTTATTCTGTGTTAATGGTAATGATATTATGTGAATGGTAATGACATACTGTGTTGTATTTTTTTTTTTTTTCGTTTTTGCTGGTGGTTTCGCTCAGCATAGTCGCTCGGTCGAGGTGTGGGGTGGGGGTGGTGTGTGGGTACTGTAGCAAGTATCGCGCCGGGCGCGTTACACTGGCTTCATTTCACAACAGACGTTTGAACCCGAAGCACGTATAGCAATAAAATATTGATTGTGTAGATGCTTTACTGCGGAAAGTACAATGAGTAAGTACAAATATTTGACTGTTTTGCACATACATTCACGCCTGTATTCCCCGAAGGGTTAGGCAGAGGTGTAACAATGTACACCCACAATTCGCTGGTATGTTTAGGTCCCATGTAATAGGGGGCGAGCCTATTGCCATTAACCGGGCACAAATCCTAACTCCGAGCTGCTACTGAGATTTTCATAAAAAACCCAATAACACTATTTGCTCGACCTGGGAATCGAACCCAAGACCTCTAGTGTAGCAGTCGCGCTTAGGACCACTAGGCCAACGAGGCAGTTACTGTTGACTGTTTTGATTACGCAAGAATTTATCGTCTAAGTTTTACTCGTAGTTTTTTCTCCAAATATTGCTCAGTCAACAACGCTTACACGGGTTGACGTGTCACGCTCGTCGAAGAGTAAATAATATAATTTTAACAATATTTTCAGATTTCAATAGATATCGCAGTCGTTCGCCACTGGTTTTTACCGAACCAGAGACGCAATATGTGGAAGATGAAGATAAACGACCACTATCCCCATCATTAATAGGACAAAAAATGGCACACACAAATATCAAGCAACAAGTGACTCAAAATAATAAAGAAAACATAATAAGGAATAAGCATTATTTGGAGCAAACGAAAAATATAAAAAATAATTATTTGGAGAAAATGGTATGTAATGAATGTATGCTTTATGGGGACGATAAAAGAAATGAAGCTTTTGGACAATTAATCTCCGAAGAATTCAAATATATTAAGCCATGTCTGCGCACCAAATGTTTCGTAGACATTTTGAAATATTTACACGAAGCAAAAGGGAATCATGTTGGTGAAATTAAAACAGAGGACTCCTAATAAAAAGCAATTTTTCAGCACCAAGAAGTTTTATTAAAGTGAATCAATAGTAAGGTGATTAAAATTAAGTAGTGCAATAAAAAAAAGTAGATTACTTATTATGTTAAAGTATCTTGTGTTTGATTGTTTATATTTAAATCCTCATTTTCAGTTGGACTTTCCAAATCAAAATATACATCATGAACGTGCATCAGTTTTTCTGACATTGCATCATAGGAGTCAGACATCTCGGTTACAATAGTCTCTGTTTCCACATATCGTAAATTTGATTGAATTGTTAACAGTTTGTTTATTCTGTTATCTGTAAGATGATTTCTAAGTTTATGTTTATTTTTTAGATAAATCATGGATAGAAAAATTAAATCCAAAGAAAAAATACGGTTAGAGAAACAAAAGATTGCTAGAAGAAAGAGATACGCTGAAATCAAAGAAGATCCAGTTCTCTACGAGTTGGAAAAGGAAAAAGAAAAAAAAAGATATCAGAAAAGAAAGGATGAAAAAAAAATTAAAAGTGTGAATGAAGAATCTCCTCGCAATCAAAGGGAAAAACGGAAGAAATGGCGTGAAGCTTCCAGGAAATACAGATAAAATAAGAAAGAAGAGTCTAAAAAAATGCCAGAGGTTCCTGAGGTAATGCTTATTGATGCAACTATTAATGATAGCAATGAAATAGAGGCAAAGTCTGAAGATCCATTTAAATTACACGAATCTCCTCAAGCTGAGGTAAAACTCCGAAGAATTAGATATATAGAACAGAAGAAAAGAAAGTGCCTTATGAAAATAATTAAGAAGCTTAAAGAGGAGAACAATCAGTTAAAAGTAAAGCTTAATATGATATATAGGAGAGAAAAGAACAATAAAGAAAAAAATAAAGAAGGGTCAGCTGAAAAAGTTAAAATAGTGGTAAATAAAGAAAAGAGTAAAGAAGATACACGAATTCGACAATTGATAAAAAAAGTGCGCAATTTTTATCTTGATGAATTAAACAGCACAGTGGGAGCAGGAAAAAAAGAGTATATAACAAGATTGAAAGTACAAAAGCAAAAACGCTACATGATAAGCACACAAAAAGTATTGCATCAGAAGTTCATGACAAAATATCAAGTAAAAGTTAGTTACAGCTTTTTTTGTAAGCATAGACCGTTTTGGGTGTTGACTCCTAAAAGTGCCCAAAGAGACACATGCAAGTGCATCGTTCACGAAAATATTGATCTTATGACCAAAGCACTGAAGACATCGTCTATTATAGACGAGTCGAACAGCGATGCATTAATTAAGAGTATGTGTTGTTCTATATACGAAGAGAAGTCTGAGACGGGAGTGTCAATCCTGTAAAGATAAGTTAGTAAAGCTTAAGGAATTTTCTGATGATCAAGATATTATTTACTGTAAATGGATACATGCAAGAGAAAAGATTAGAACAAAGAAAGGCCAAAAAATTATAACTATCATGAAAAAAGAGGAGGTAATAGCAAAGCCAAAAGAATTAATTAATGGTTTGATTGCAAGTTTACCAGCATTTTTTAAACATATTTACAAAATCCATAACCAATATATCAGTATGAAGAAATTAAAGGATTCAGCGCCTGTAAACTGTGCTGTTATTCACGCAGACTTTTCTGAAAACTATGGATTAAAATTTAATAAAGAGGTACAATCCATGCATTTTGGTGGAAGTCGAAAAGAAGTTAGCCTTCACACAGCCATAATATACAGTTTTGATTTTGAAACTAGTTCAATAAAACCAAAATCTATTTGTACAACGAGTTCTTGTTTGAGACACGACGCTCCAGCTGTTTGGGCACACTTTATTCCATTGATACACAAAACTATCAAAGATAACCCATTTATAGACACCTTACATATTCAAACAGATTCCCCGACTTCCCAGTATAGAAATAAATACATATTTCATATGATTGCACAAATACACAAAGAATTCCCACAAATAAACACAATAACGTGGAACTATAGTGAAGCCGGTCACGGCAAGGGCGCTGCCGATGGTGTGGGGGCAACAATAAAGAGGACAGTTGATTCCTGCGTCAATCATGGTGTTGATGTAGGCAGCTATGACCAGTTTATGCGTGTGTGCCGCGAAAATATAACAAATGTGACCATAATTGATGTACCCGAAGAAAGAATCAGAGAGATAGAAAAGAAAATTCCAGAGAACTTGCAGCCATTCAGAGGAACTCTAGAAGTCCATCAAGTGTTGTGGAAAAAGGGAATCCCTAGTTTAACATTTCGAAATGCAAGCTGCTTCGAATGTGACTGCGGAATCACATGCGCCCATGGGAAACACCTTGGTTTTTTGAAAATACCACAAAGTTTAAGTTCTTCTCCTATTCCTGATACTGAAGTGACACCCCTCATAGCTACAAAGAGTCATTATGGTAATGCATTCGCAAATATTACTAACACGATGCAAATTTGTGCTGCTGGCCCTTCTAATATTAAGATTCTATCTAATAAAAAAATTATAATAAAAAAATCTGAAAACTAATATTCAAGTAAGTATTTCCAATTTGATCTCAATGATAATATTGCTTGTCGAAGAATAGTTATTTAGTTTACTTTTGTATTTTTTTTTTAATTCCTTAAATCAATGTGTGCTTTAACAAAAATTTAATTATACTGTTCTGTTACATGGTTCGTAATTAGTTTTATAATTAAGCATAGTTTAAATTAACTAGTTGTACGAATGACTTAATTTCCAAAGAATTATCCAAAAATCATTTCATCAGTGAAGAACTATATTCTTAAGATTTTTAAAGCTAAGTGCGTTTATATGATTCAATTGTGATTGTTATTGTTTAGAACATCTATACCTATGTATCAAACGTTAATTTGTGATATTTTATAATGATTATAGTCGATTTAAAGCAGAAACATATGTTTTTTACTCTTTTTCATCATTCCCATTAACATAGGGTCATTACCGTTAAAGAAAAGTCATAACCATGCTATAACCGTCATTACCATTTCAATTAAATAACTTTGAAAATCGATAACTTCCGATTCTCTTGTTGGATTTTAGTGCCTTCCGTAGTTTTGTAAAGGTAATTAAAATACCTTTAAATTTATTTCATTTAGCACGCATTTCCGACCAGTTTCAAAAAAATATCAAAATAAATAAGAAAGAATCAAAACGGCGGATTCACCCACATCAGCTGTTCGTGATAGGTTACCGGTAACGGTGGGTAACCAAAAACTGTGTTTTACTTTGTAAATTTGCAGGAAAACAATAATCCTGAGTTTTAATCCAGTTACTTTACATTTACATATATTATTACACCTTAATTACACTTAATAATTAAATAAAATTAATTTTAAAATACGGAACAAAATTTTGACATGTCACTTGGGCAGTGTTGCCACTCACTCTCCTCTACTACAACAAGAACTAGTTACACGTCTACAAAAAACACGATTCGCCTTGCAAATGGACGAGTCGACTGATGTCGCTGGTTTGGCTATTTTGCTGGTTATCGTGAGATATCCATATGAAAAATCTTTTGAAGAAAACAAGCTTATGTGTTCACCGCTGCTCACAAACACTACCGGGGAAGAAATTTTTTATAAAATAAATATTTTTTTTAAAGAAAATAATCTCAGTTGGAACAATTGCATTGACATTTGTACAGATGGGACCAAGGCGATGACAGGTAAAACAGCAGGAGCAGTGTCACGAATAAAAAATAAAGCGCCTAATTGTAGTTCCAGCCATTGTATTCTTGGGCACGCCACAATTGCGGCGATAAGACCCCTCTTTGAGGAGTGGCTTGAGAGGCGCCACGACGTCCTCATCTTCCGCCTGACGCAGGTCCTCACCGGACACGGCTGTTTCGGGAGGTTCCTGCACAGGATAAGGCGGGAGGAAACGCCCGGGTGTCACCATTCTGTGGATCGCCCGGAGGACACGGTGGAGCATACGGTGGAGGTCTGCCCAGCTTGGGCGGAGCATCGCCGTGTCCTCGTGGAGGCGATCGGCGGCGGTGATCTCTCGCGTCCGGCCCTGGTTCAAGCCATGGTACGGAGCGAGAGGAAATGGGAGGCTGTCACCTCCTTCTGCGAAGCGGTAATGCTCGCGAAGGAGGAGGCGGAACGCGTGAGGGAGAGGCAAATTTCGCGCCCTCATGCCCCTAACCGCCGCAGGAGGAGACGCCCAGGGCGTCGGGAATCGCGAGGCGATTTCCGGCCACCGTAGGCGCGGGCTTGCGGACGGTGAGCAATGGGTGGCTCACCGTCCGATAAGGACCAGGCCTGGGTCGACGACGCGTTGTGTTCCACGCGCGCCGCAAAGAGATGTCAGCAGATTTGAAGGGGTCCACTAGGGCCGATGCCTGCCGGGGTTGCGAAGAAAACCGAAAGGAAAAAGAAAAAAAAAAAAGCCATTGTATTCTACATAGACAAGCACTTGCGATGAAGCAAATGCCGTCAAATCTAAAATTAGTTAAGAATGAAGCGGTAAAAATAATTAATTTTATCAAATCACGACCACTACAATCCCGATTGTTCTCATTATTGTGTGAAGATTATGGCAGCAAACATAAAACACTGCTGCTCCATACAGAAGTGCGATGACTGTCTCGGGGTAAAACTTTAACAAGGCTATTTGAACTTAGAGCCGAGTTACAAATGTTTCTTTCAGCAGATAATTCTTTTAATTTGAAGGACCGTTTGTATGATAAAACTTGGTTGTTCCGATTGTCTTTTATGGCGGATATCTTTCAAAAACTGAAAGAATTGAATTTATCATTGCAAGGTAAACAGACAAGAGTGTTTCCGGCCTATAACAAAATAACTGCCTTCAAAAGAAAAGTAGATTTTTGGATTATTTGCGTTGGTAAGAAAGAAATAGAAAGCTTTACGTCACTCAGTGAGTTTGTTAGCGATAACGACTCAGAAATGTTTCAAGATGATGTGTTTGAAGAATTAGTCCAATATCTCAGTTCGATGCGCGCATCTTTTGAAAAGTATTTTCCCGAAGAACAGAATACAAAAATGACACTGAATTCATGGATTCATCATCCTTTTTTACCCAACTTGCAAAAGCCCGAAAGTATGTCAAACGACTTATATGAATCTCTTTTAGAAATGTCATCAGACACAAGTATGGAGTCACTGTTCAAAACGACGCCTCTCAACGATTTTTGGTGCAGAATCCGTGATGAATATGCAATGCTTGGCAAAATGGCTCTGAATATTCTTCTCCCGTTCCCAACAACATATTTGTGCGAAACAGGATTCTCAACCTATGCAGCCACGAAAACAAAATATCGCAATAGACTGGACGCCGAACCTGATATGAGACTTCAACTGTCTTCTATCAAACCTCATATCAACCCATTGATGAAAAATAAAAAACAGTTTCATACCTCCCATTAGTTAGATTTTTTCTTTTTTAATATCTTCTATTATTGTACTTGCCATGTGGTAAACTAAGTAATAATTAGTAACTGTTACATTGTACTTTTATTATGCTTATTAATAAAGAATACACTTTTAAAAACTATTGTTTTATTGTAGGGTTCCATCAAGTATTTTGCTTCCCAAAAGGATTCCGTCACCACAAAAGTTTGAGAGCCACTGCATTACGCGAATATTGTTGACATTTGCATAGGAGTCAATCGGCGTCATTTGGTTGTAAATGACGCCTCCTGCCAGGGGCGACGGCTCTTAAACAACTCGATTCCTACCGGCTTCCCTCCCCCATTTTTTTTATATCAGTCCCATAAACATTCCATTTGGTTAGTATACACACGACTTAGAAAGTAGTGTTAGTACTTACATCTACCAGAAAAAACAACACAAACTAGACATTAATATGCCACAGTGGCATGTAGGCGTATCCAATGTCCCAGTATGGGGCTGTCCCACCTATCAGCCATAGTATTCAGGCTGTTGGAGCTGGCGCGTACCCTCCGTATAATGGAAGCGCAACGCTTGCGCATGATGGCGTAAAAGCCATCGATTCTCGCTTCTGCGAACATGCCGGAAGCACTGCAGTAGCGCGGCAACCCCATCAACACCCTGAAAGCATTATTGCACTGTACGCGCAGGGCACTGTATGCCCATTTTAACCCAAAGTGTTTTGTTGTTGGGATATTAAGACATTTTTTTTTATTTATGTAGGTATTTTGTAATGTTTAATTTTATGGTATCAAATACTTATATGTTGTATTTTATAGTTTGATTATTCGATGACGATAGAGTGGTTGTGTTCCGAATAGTAGGAATCGGGTTGTATAGACTCGCCGCCCCTGTTAGGCCGTGCTCGCCTAGATATGACTATAAATTACAAACGACGTGCTAGTTTTGTCGTCAAATATTTTAAAGTTTCCCTTTAAGATAAATATCAATGACTGAATGGCAGTCGCAAATTAAATAAAATGTATTGTTCCCGTGTTTACTCTTCTCAGATTCTACTAGTTTATGGAATAAAGGGTTCTTTTTACATTTTAATCTGACAAATTCATTAAAAACCTTGTGCAGACTGAAAAACATATTCGTAGCTGTTTTATGAGTTCGGAACTGGTAGGAATATAATTATTTTCACTAATTTGTATGAAGCTCATAATAGAGAAGTAGATCGGAATAGGAATTTAATGAAACGGTTTACTGACACCGTTATATTGATAGGTAAACAAGAAGTAACTTTTTGCAGCCACGACGAAAATCAGAAGCGACGAAATTCTTTTTTTTTGTTACTCCGGCTTACCTCTGTCGTTTTACGACGCCTCGCCACTGCCTCCTATATATTCCCTTAATGTATTGCCGGCGAATAACCATGAACCTTGTATATCTTGTTTATCCTTGTACATTTTTATTTTCTACCTAACAAAAGTCAAATTACTCGAAAATGGTTGACATTGGCACAGGGGTCATCAGGGGTACTTTAGTTGCAAATGACCTCTCCTACATCCCCTTAACGGATTGCAGGTTTAACCCATAACCCTGTTTGCACCACCTTTTTTAATGTCTCTTCTACTGAAACATGTCAGTTACAGTGCGTTCATTAACTTGTCCTGTGACGCGATTGGTAGCACTGAATTTAGCAGTCATGTGATTAACAGTACTGTTCTGTCAGTCACTATTTTGAACATATTAATATTGAAACTTAGTCGAAAGACGTGTGGAAAGGCACTAAGACCGCAAAATTCAGTGCTACCAATCGCGTCACGGGTCAAGATATAGTGAGCGCACTGTAGTTAGAGATTGACAGATACTGTTCATATCCAGCCAGTATGAAATGCTCATTTATGCAAATTACGTCAATGTTAATATTTTTCACCATGAGTAGGTACTTTTGCCATACGGAAAGTGCGTTAGATTTGTTTACTTGTAATAAATTGGTTTATTAGAAATAAATGCTCTGAGTTTGAGTTTGTAAACAGCTTAAAACTGACTTAAGTCTTCACTGACGCAAAAACGTTTTTTATTTTTCATATTTAAATATAAATAATCCTAACTAATATTAATTATACATTCGAAAGTGAGTTTGTTTGTTACGCTTTCATGTTAAAACAGCTAAACAGATTTGGATGAAATTTGGCACATGGGTAGACCATGACCTGGATTAGGAAAGAAAAGAAAGAAAAAAATACATTTATTTAGCACAGACCAACAAGCACACAATATAATTAACAACAGATAAAAAAAAGTGGTGACACTCCGGGAGTGCCGACAGAAGTGAAAACTTGAACAAGATCGCCTTGGTGGAAGAAAAATTGATTTATTGATACAACAAAGATCCATAATGTTAATAATACCTTAAGCTATTGTTAGTAAGTAATAATATTATTTGAGTGTGAAACATTTTGCATAGAACAAGTTTCGAAGAAACCTAGGTATCTATTTTCAGATAATCTTGGAAATAACACTAGTCGGTCATTCTTGTTTATTATACGGCATTGACTTAAACACGATTTACTAATTTCGACATAAACTTACTTACTTATTGACACATGGTCGCTTATTATTTATTGTAATATTAGTTCGTAATTACAAGTAGGTAGGTACCTAATCTATAATACTTAAATTATAACAAAAATATAATAATATTGTTACATTATAATAAAATAGCAACGCCCGTCCTACATGATGCAAAATACGTAGGTACACACGGCTACACATCAAGCTATACATTTCCAGTTTAAGCTGATCTCGCATTGTATAGAATTTCCGTACAATGGGAGGTCAGCATAAACTGGAAATGTGTAGCTTGATGTATAGCCGTGTGTACCTCTACATTTAAATGTGCGTGAACTTGGCAGATCATTTCCCAGCAGAGTATGAAAGAATGTGAGTTCTATTGGCATGCGGGTGAGTTCTAGAGTTCATTATACTTAAAAAAATAGTCTGACTTTTTTGCCTGAAAAAAAGTCGAATGAAAATATTATGTTCTGCTAACTTCCGTTAGCAGATAATTTTTCCAAAATTAAAATTTTAAAACTGATTTAGGTGCGCAGTGGTGAGCTCTATAGTTCCTTAGACTTTTCCGGAAGCGTTCTGCTGACATAAACTTAAAAAAAAATTGACCTTTTACTAGAAAGAAAACAAAACATTTTGATAAAATAGCCGTGAATGACGTAATTTGTGAAAACATGAAACTGTAACCCAGATCACTCTCAAGTATCAGCAGAGCATGGGTAAAACTTTAAGTAAGTTGAAATCAAGACTTAATTCAATGTTTTAGTAAGCAGGACCAAGATAAAATTTTGTTAGTATTGAAGAGCTGGAAATCCTCGTTTTCTGATGCATCTATAACAGAACTATCCGACAACATGCAATACAAACACAGAACGTTAAGATTTAATTTAGTGTCTTAATACGTAAAATCATTCAAAAAAAACAGAACAACTGAGGAGCTGGAACTCCTCATTTCCTGATGCATCTATAATAGAACAATGAGAAAACATTCTTACGTAATCCAGAACTCGCACTCAAGTATCAGCAGAGCAGGGGTAAACATTTAAGTAGGTTGAAAATGATATTTAATTCAGTGTATCAGCTAAAAATATAATAAAAAATTTAGTAGCACTGAGGATCTGAAACTCCTCGTTTCCGGATGCATGTATAAAAAAGCTATCGAAAAACATGAAACCAGAACCCAGAGCTCTGACTCAGGTATCAGCAGAACATGGTTGAAAAGTTAGATTAGAATAAATCAAGATTTGATTCTGTGTTTCAGTAAGAAAGACCAAAAAACATGTCAGTGGCACCGAGGAGCAGGAACTCTTCGATTCTTGATGCATCCATTATAGGAAAATGAGAAAACATACTTAAGTAATCCAGAACTTTCACTCAAGTATCAGCAGAGCATGGGTAAACATTTAAATAAGTTGAAATTGATATTTAATTCACTGTATCATTAAAAAATATAATAAAAATTGAGTAACACCGAGAAGCGGGAACTCTTCATTTCCTGATGCATGGATAACATAACTAACTGACAACATGCAATAATAACCCAAAACTCTGACTCAGGTATCAGCAGACCATGGGTAAAAGTTTCATTAAGTTGAAATCAATGCTTAATTCATATTTCAGTAAGAAGGGCTGATTAAAAGTTTTAGAGCCACTGAGGAGCTCGAACTCTTCGTTTCCAAATGCATCTATAACGGAACTGTCCAACAATACGTATATACTGTTTTTTTTTTTTCAAAATAGAAAATCATACATAAAATATGGAAAATCGTGCAACTGAAGTTGTTAAATGTGATGTTATGAAGCTAAGTATCTACATGCGAGTGAAAATATTAGTATTTATTAATTAAATCTGCCTTCCAATTGCGTAACACACTTACAACCACAATCCGAAGAATTTTGAAGGATATTGGTAATCCATCGCTTCATACTACTTAAAAGTGTGTTACGCAATCACATGGCTGTATATCAATAACCGGTTGGCTATCAGCAGCCTCACGAACAACGTTTCCATGCAATTGCATTTTAATATCGCGTTTGCTAAGCCATTTATTTCTTTTTCTTAGATAGAGCTCATGCCACAGTTCTCGATTACTTTTTAAAATGACGAAATAAACGCTAATTATTAGTGGGCTTACGTAAATTAATGCTGTTTGTAGAAAATAATATGTTTCTACATCTATCGATATTACGCGAGCAAGAAAAAAAATAGAAAAATATAACAACAGAAGGACGTCATTCAGTATAAATACCAGAGTGGCTATGTAAAAGCGACGCCATTTGTTTGAAGCGCTATTTGCGCTCATGTTGGTACTACAAAAAATTGAATATAAAATTCTAATGTAAAGTAAACAGTTTGTTATCAAAGGTAAAAGATACTGTAGATCTCCTACAAGCTTATCATATTTATTTGATTTCAAAATCTGACTAACATAAGAATAAATAACGGATATTGCAGCTGTTATAAAACCCCCTCCCCAACCAACAAGGTTACTTTTAAAATATTTTCTTTGGATTTGTCTATTGAAAACTTTTACAAAGTCTGAGTAAAACATATGGGTTAAAACTAAAAACCAAAAGTTCCTTGCTGACAAGAGAAACACGTCCAGAAAAATTATAGTATATGTAGACGTGTAGTATATTAAGATATGATGCACCTCGAAAATGTTTACGAGATTAAACATTGAACGGAGACAGTTTGCTAAAATTGTGTTAAGAAACACAAAGTTCATGTAATTTCGAAACTTGTCTACGATGGTCCATGATGTCACTCCGTATATTAGCGTAGTTAGTGTCAGCCCTGTCATAACGTAGTTTGTAATTAACCTGACAGTTTGCAATAATTCAACAATTTCAATATCGACTCCTAATAATTCATCTCTAAGATCCTTTATAGCACTTATACTTATTTCGACTTTAGACATGATAAGTATCACTTCACTGGCACCGTTTTAATTAATGCACTTTTAGTTAAAATACTTCTTTATTTGTGAACAGCTTATCCAAAAGCACTGCAATGTCCGATTGTCCGCTGGTGTGCGTTGTCCGCCGCAACATTAGCGAAAAGAAATCTGTCCTTTTCCAAAAGTTGTCTTTCCAACGTAATTTTTATTATCTGAGCCCTCCCTTAGGCACCTCCTGACTGATATCCTTACTTTCTCATAGTAGGTCCTCATTCAGCTTGGTGCGGGATCACACGTCTCACGTATTTTTTTACACCTTCCAATACTGTATATAGAAAGGGATATTAAACTATGATTATTAAAATCTTTAGAACGGCCTTTCTTTTGGTGTCCCCTTTGATCCTAACAAGGTATATCTCACTAATTAGTCAACGCTTATAAAGGACGTGTTGTTTCTAAAACTTTCGATGGCAGTATAATTTCATTTTTGAATATGTGTCATACTTATGTTAAAGTGTTGCGCTGCAAAACAACTAAAACTTGCTTTTATGCTAGTGTGCATATGACAGCTACGTCACTCGCGCCCTGGGTTGAAATGAAAAACAGTATATTTTTTAAATTCTTTTTAAATAGTCAATTCCAAATGTGTCAAACAAGAGTTTATATTATCAACCCAAATTGATCAGGCCTACTATATATAATTCATTTCTAGAATATTAAAAAAAAAACTATTACAATAAAATAGAAAAGTTAATAAGTAATAACTATTATAGGTACTTACTATCTAATCTGTGAACATACTTACTTTTTTTTCCAATCGATTATTTATGTTTGTAACACAGATATTTAACCAATTAAATCAATTAGATCCGAATTGCGAATTCCAATGTTCGTTCTTAGACGGGGTATTAACTTATCTAAAAGTATTCTTAATTAAAGGAAGTCCTCAAAATAATGGCGGGGAATTACCTTTTTTTGACAAGCGACAGAACGGGACTTTACCGGTGACGAAGTACAGATATACCTACATAGGTAGGACGGACTATATTCAAAAAAGGGGAATCCCAAAATAGTTGCGGGGAATTACTACATAATAATATTATATGTCGAAAATAGATCTAATAATCTAATCTACTATCTCCAACTTTTTCCACTTCTTTTCGAGCTGTTTAGTCCTAAACATTTACAACTGTTAATTTATTTCCATTCATTCGCTATTAAAATTTGATTTAAAACCATCTTTTTTTTCTTAATGTCTCAAACATGTTTGTGTTATGCCAACCCTGCTTGCGCCACGTCATTCTGCTTTTCTAGTGTGCGTGCATAATGATATCAATTTTTGCAAAATTCCCATTAAAATAAGGAGAAATAAAATATGTCATAGTGTCGAGTGTATTTTCCATTTATAAAAATATGCTCAAGACTAAAATACAATTTGAATCGGGATAAAACAATGATAATAATATTTTGAGGGTCGCACTATATTTCGTCTAGAACATGCTAGCTGGACAAATCTATTTTCTGCGATTTTTAGTTCCCAGAGGCTTTCTTATAACCTGTTAAAACTACTTAATTTCGTTTTGGTGTAAGGGGACCCATTTTGGGGGAAGAGGGAGTGGTGGCTAAAGACAATGTAAAAAAAATCGTTTTCATACTTTAAAAAAATATTATGAAAATAAAACATGAAAACAAACAACCATGAGTAATCAGCACGTTAAAAGCTAACGGCTATTAGTCAAGTACATAGCAGGTAGAATTTAGCGATAACTCTCTAATTGTTATAATTAATCAAATTTGTACTAAGTGTTGTGAATTAATATATAATTATACTCTCTGATCATCCTTATCGCTTATTTCTTCCTCTTCTGATGAATCATCAGCAGTATAGTCCTGCAGCTGCATGTTAACATTGGGTCTAGGGATTTGAACAGGATTTAAAGTAGAAACTATTATTAAATCTAGCACTGCAGAAACCTCTCTTAGGCTGTCTAGTAAAGGTTTAGATGTGATCAACAACATATTAAAAGTAAATCTTTATTAGTGGCAATACGTGACCGCTTACGAGTATTATGTTTTCGAAATCTTCTGCAATCTTTATTGCGAGCTTCCTGAGCTTAATCAGAAAGCTGCCCAATTGGCAACAGAGCAGATTACAATGACATCTGTACTGTGCACAAGAATTTTGTGTATAGTACCAAGCATGTAATACCACGGATAAAGATTTATATACTACTGTCTAGTATCTAGTGCCAAAGATTTAAATTTTTCGATGTTAATATCGTAATCGGAAGCTAAGGTTCGGAGTATGGTGTCAAATTTTTGATGAGAGTTACATATTAGCACGGTACGATTATTAAACGCGGCATTTCCATCATTTTCATTTTATGCCAAAAAAACATCGCGGCACTTTTCTAAATGCTCTGATTGACTTGTTCAGAGCCCTCGAAAAATCTTTATTGATGCCGGATAGGTCCTATTTTGAAAATAGTAGACCAAACAGTTTGCTATTCCGGTTTTCTTTGCCCTGTTTAAGCCACTCCTCAAAAAGTTCTAATCTTGAGATTGAAAAGAGGTGTTCTAGAAAAAAAAAATGTTCCACCGCACAGTCCACAGGCTAGATTTATTATTATTTGAAAGGAGATTTCTTTTCTGTAGGGCATCTCATAGCTGAACTCTGAGGTCATGACTATTTAACCGGTCAATCCTGTGGTTGCCTTAAGCTGCTAAAGTCAAAGCCTTCAGCCAGGGGCATACAAACTAAGCTAAAAAGCTAGGTGAACGGTCGCTAAGGGCACCCCCTGTGGGGTACGAACCTCGGCTTAGGGCGTCACCGGAGGGAGAACATCAAGGATGGGACGGGCTGGATCGAAGTTTTGATCATGATTATTATTCGGGGAATGTAAAGCTACTTGCACTTTTAAGAAGAGGGTTTAAGCTATTAAGTATATATGTAAGTTTTAGGTTTGTGGAACGCGTTGGCAATGCTTTCTGGGTCCAAAATAGATAAGAAAATGGGGAAAAATGGTAACATTGGAGTTAGATGTTAAAAATTAAAATACTGGTTATAACTTTGTATTTTTTAAAATAAAATAATATAGTACATACCTTTAACTTCAATATTCATAATTAAATTATACCAAAACCACTTTTAAAATTACTTTTGTAAGTATTCGCAAAATTCCTATTGAAAATCAGGTTACTTACCCGTTTCTTTTATTTTACTTACCTGCGACCTTTAATGAGCGCAACCCCAGGTGTATTATAATTGTTGGAATTGGAGGTTCGTGGGTATTGTCTATGATACTAGGAAAGAATTTTCGGCATATTCGATATCGAATTTTGTTCAGCTAGAATGTCCTAGACAAACCATAGTGGATCGGTCCAAATTTTTGTACAAGACATAAAGTATATTATGGTCAAAGTGGGAAAAAAAAACAGCATTTCGAAAAATGTTACTCGAAGAATTAAATAGATACATAATTAATTAGTGCTGGTCGCGCAACTCGTCAATTTAGCACCAATTTTGAAGGCTTAAGCCTCACCAAATAGACGAAGAGCAATTTTTTTATTGAATGTATTGAAGCTTTATTTCTGTCGTTCCATCACTTAGCATTTGCCACTGAAAACACTTATTCTGTGAATACTCAGGTTGCAGACCTAACTATATGATACTAGTTTTTAAAAGGTGTTCTGATAACAATTATCTATTTACTTTGTCCCGAAAATTCGAGACAAAGAAAGTAGTTTCATTTTGAAATTAGGGTTTT
This sequence comes from Omphaloscelis lunosa, assembly GCA_916610215.1. Classification (NCBI taxonomy): domain Eukaryota; kingdom Metazoa; phylum Arthropoda; class Insecta; order Lepidoptera; family Noctuidae; genus Omphaloscelis; species Omphaloscelis lunosa. The sequence continues at coordinate 1,967,667 of OU744272.1, read as the reverse complement.
CTGTACCACTGCGGCCATGCTCAGGTGCATGCACGATGTTCCACGTAGTAAATGAATCTTTTTAACATAAACATCACGCCTTGTTTCCCCGCAGGGTTGGGCAGAGGTGTCCCTGTAGCAGGTTCACCCACATTTCGCCAGTTACGTTTTAAGTCCCATGTCATAGGGGGCGAGCCTATTGCCATCAACCGGGCACAAATCCAGACTCCAGGCTGCTACTGAGAAATTTCAGATAGAAAAACCCAATAACACTTTGCCCGACCTGGGAATCGAACCCAGGACCTCATACTCAGCAGTAGCGCTTGCGACCACTAGACCAACGATACAGTCAAGAATCTTTTTGATCAATGAATCTTTTTATTTAGGTATAGCTCTATCAGTGAAAACAGTGTATTCAAATAATACTGTTTTTAACAGCATGGTTGGCAACCTTAGTCGGAGCTCGAGTCATTTTAATATTTTGCATGCAAACATAGTTAAATTTTTGGAAACTTCTCAGGCAATTTTGATGAAACTTGGAATGTATTATTAAATTATTTAAACTGGCAAAATAAATGCATTTAAAAAAGGTGGATCCGCAGTAGTAGCCCGCGAAATTGCAGGCCAGTGTCAGGTTGTTGTATCTTGTTCAAAATATGATTCACGACCATAACAGATATGTATTTAAAGAATTATAATCACTAGAATTATGATTTCCTTTATTTCATTATTTACATATAAATTATATTCTTAAATATTAGAATAAAAAATATAAAAACATTTAAAAATATAATAAATAGTAGCCCACCGGTATCGGGAACAGGGTCCAAGCTACCGGCGGTCAGGGCTCCAGAGAGATGAACCTTCTGACAATGCGAGCCGTGTCCATAAGTACCGCTTTCTGAATCAAGCCCTTGATCCAGCTGCCCAACGAGAGCCTCCTTAGGCGTTGGTCGAGGCTCTTGGCGATTAAGCCATTGGCTGTCACAACTATCGGCACAATGATTGCTGAGTCCACATCCCTTTCCTTGATTTGTTTATCTTTCTCAGCTTTCACGAGGTTCTCGTCATGCGGGACCATTATGTCAATAATCATTGCGCGTCGCTCTCTTCGATTTCGAAGAGAGCGGCGCGCGATTCGATTCCACAAGGCTGTACTTCAGAGCAAGTTGCTGGTGGATAATCCTGGCTACAAGGTTGTGTCTATGCAAGTACTCTTCGTTAGCTAGACGAGAACACCCGGAGATAATATGTTGGATTGAATCTCCCGGACGGTGGCATGCCCGACAAATGGTGACCGTGCCGTCCTTCACAATGAATCTTCGGTAATTATTCGTCATCATAACTTCATCCATAATTGAACAGACAAAACCTTCGGTTTACCCAAAGAGGTCACCAAAACCCAGCCAGGCTACGGACGCTGGTAAATCTACATCGGGCCCATGCAGGGCCCGGAAGTAGCTTCCATGAAGCTCCTTACTCTGCCATATCTCCATGCGATCCTGAGTGTCAAGCACTATAGGCTTGCGCCAGTTTTCTTTAGCCAAGGAAAGCGGGGTAGGCCTTTGTCCACCACGACCAAATCTCGATGCATCCCCATGTCGGCTTCTAGGAAATATTCCCTGAGACTGCATATCTCGCGATTGTGGAGGGTCTTAGCGTTTAAAAAGCCTCGACCTCCACACTTTCGCGGGATATACAGTCTCATTGCGATGACCGTGGGTAATGCATTCGATATGCAGTCAGCAACGTACAGACCCTCCTTCCTAAGGCGTCGAGTTCGGTCTGAGTCCATTTGAGTATGCCGAAAGAGTACATCAAACCGGCATGACCCAACCGTTGAAGGCGCGCACCTTGTTACCGCCTGATAGAAGAGTTTTTTGTAGACTTCCAGAAGCCCCGAAAGTCTTTTTTAGTGTGCAACTCGGCTAGTATGTCCATCTGTATTTGGTCTTGGTGATTCTGGCATTACTTTAATTTAGATTTAAAGATCTTACGAGTGTCACACATTTCTTCATAAATCACGCCAGACATTAGGTTTAATGAGTGGCTTAATTGGTTTGCCACAATTAAGCCACTCATTAAACCTAAGCCTAGCGTACGACAGAGCCTCGCTGACGTGCTTATTCCAACCCACCACGCGCTTCGGCCTCCTACCACAATGACTCGTGTCTCCCTGCTAACAAATAGCGGCCCCCCTTTTTTTTTTTTGAGGGTGGGAAATCATCAAATAACTTCTCCCGCTCTGGGCGGAGCGGGAGGGCGTGTCAGATTCTTACTGACTAAAACCCACCCGTGTTCCTTCGGTTGCCCTGTTGCCGGGGGCCACGATCTCTCTTTCGGTTTTCTTCGCAACCCCGGCAGGCATCGGCCCTAGTGGACCCCTTCGAATCTGCTGACATCTCTTTGAGGCGCGCGTGGAACACAACGCGCCGTCGACCCGGGCCTGGTCCTTATCGGACGGTGAGCCACCCATTGCTCACCGTCCGCAAGCCCGCGCCTACGGTGGCCGGAAATCGCCTCGCGATTCCCGACGCCTGAAGCGGATACTACATCCCGATACAGGCAATCAATTATTAGATTGTGGTCCGATATATATGAGAAGGATACAAACTTTTCTCCAAATATACAATTTTTGGCAGCCATACTCAAATAACACATTTTTATCCTCTTTAGTCACCATAATTCGTATTCAGGGAAAAGCTGGTGTTTCCATTCTTTGCAAAAGGCAAACCGCAGAATAAACTTTATCACAATGACACAACAGACTAGCGGTTTCAACCTACGTCATACTTACGTAAATTAAATGTAAAGCGATAACTAAATAAGGAGTCGTAGACATTGTTTTTCCTGTCCTACCTCAAATTGCTTAGCACAATCCTGTGATATATCGAAAATACTGCAGTATTCATTTTGAAATTAAATATATGTTAAAGTTGAGGACTTTAATGTTACGAAAACATAATTCCATAAAAATTTCTCGATACAAACATAATCCAAAAAATACTTCAAATTGGATCATGAGACTGCATAATAACCAAAGTATGGGTAAAGCAGGAACTATGTTTTTTTTTAACCATTATTTTTGCCGTAAAAATCAATTACCTAAACTATTGGCGCCTCGGAGCCGCCTCCGTCTTGCTCTCACAGACCGCCAGCAATATGGTGCGAGCGAGATAAAAAGCGAATTTTAGCTGAGGTAGTATATTATTGCCTGCCGTTTTAAATACCTATGAATAGTTATACATTAAAATATCGATAACTAATCATAATTAATTAATTATTAATAATCGATAATTGCACATTTTACAGGAAAAATAAAATACTGTTTTATGCTTAATATCTCCACACGGGTGGAGCGTAGGATAGCCATTTATACATCAAAACAAAGCATTTTTTGGAGTGAAAACTTCTTTAGGCGCGTTGGGCATTTTTCAGATGGGACTAAACCATTGATTTCGCGACACCAAGACGACACCTCATTTTTGTAAACGCTCTTTGTTTGTGCTCTTTATTTATATTATGTTATGGATCAATGTTCATTGCAAGTATTTTTACTTTAAAGGTTTTGTAAACGCGATTATGCTCTTTATTTATATTTCGTTACGGATCAATGTTCTATGCAAATATTTTTACTTTAAAGGTTTCGGAAGTTTTTTTTCTTTGTAAACGCGATTGTGCTCTTTATTTAGATATGGTTACGGAGCAATGTTCTATACAAGTATTTTTCTTCCACCAAGGCGATCTTGTTCAAGTTTTCACTTCTGTTGGCACTCCCGGAGTGCCACCACATTTTATATATTTTTTTTTTATCATTGTTTTTTAAAATATTTTTACAAATTAAAGTTATTGACAAAAATAATTTTACTGAAATTACAGGTCAAAAGTATAGTAGGTATGCAACGCATCAAAACGACCCGGATCAAGCTCACACTTTATTATTTAACCTCATCAATTGTGAATTTAGGAAGGTTTTCACCTCAAAACATTGCCTGTTTGTGACCGCATTATATTTAGTGATTGGGCAACACCAGGTATTTACAAAAGTAGGCAGAGGTTATTTGAATTGTATCATGATAAAACATATAACCAGGATGAAACTTTAAAAAAAATTGTTAAGAAAAATTCTAAAAATTTTAAAAGAGTCTATTTCTCAGTAAACGCCATAAACATTAAAAATAAAAAATAATTCTTCTGGAAATAAAATTAAAACAACTTGGAATATTATTAATTCAGAATCGTCATCCTCCACTTCTGCTTACTCAATACTTAAAGAATGCTTACCAGAATGTGACAAACTTTTTGAATTCACAATAATACTGCAAAAGACATTATAGAATCTTTTAAAAATCTTGATGTAAAAAAAACGGCTGACCTTTGGGGATTATCAGTACAAACTGTGTTCTCAATAATTGATATTATTTCACCCTTTTTAGCAATCGTTTTTAACTTTTGTATTGCATCTGGTGTATTTCCTGATCTGATGAAACTTAGCAAAGTGATTCTACTGTTCAAATCTGGCAGCACAAGTGATCCCACAAATTTTCGGCCTATTTTGTTATTACCTACATTGAGCAACTACAGCCGCGGGCGTGGAATTATTGAAGAGCATATTCGAGGCCTGGGAGGAAAAAAAATCAAACGTCAGTTAGTCAACTTTGAACAAGTTAATGATGCACTCTCTAAAGTTGTGCATTGGTTTAATGTAAATAACCTTCTCCTGAACGAAAAAAAAAGACTGAACTCATTAAATTTTCTATGCCAAATGTCAAGCAGCTACCTACCAATGTTCAAGTTAATGGAACAGAGTTGGACCCTGTTGAGTCGACAGTTTTTCTTGTAATCACTATGGATGGTAAATTACAATGGGCCCCACACATAGACAATATGTCGAGAGCCTCAGATCGGCAGCTAATGCTGTTAAAAAAATTAGCCAGATAGCTGACGTAGCCGCAGCCAGAATTGATTATTTTAGTTATTGCCATAGTCTAATTTCATATGGGATTCTTCTCTGGGGAACCTATATCTTTATTCTACAGAAAAGGGCTGTTCGAGCCTTTTACAACCTAGGTCCAAGAAATTTGGGCACGCCACAATTGCGGCGATAAGTCCCCTTTTTGAGGAGTGGCTAATGAGGCGCCACGGCGTCCTCTCCTTCCGCCTGACGCAGGTCCTCACCGGACACGGTTGTTTGGGGTGCTCCTGTTCAGGATAAGGCGGGAGGAAACGCCCGGGTGTCACCATTGTGTGGATCCCAGAGGACACGGTGGAGCATACGGTGGAGGCCTGTCCGGCTTGGGCGAGGCATCGCCGTGTCCTCGTGCAGGCGATCGGCAGCGGTGATCTCTCGCATCCGGCCCTCGTTCAGGCGATGGTACGGAGCGAGAGGGCATTTTTTATTTCTTGCCAAAAGCATAAATTAAAATTTTCATATCCCTAACTTAAGAAATGCTGGATTTTCCATACAAACTTTCATCCCCTATATCATCCCCTTTAGGATTATTTTTGAGACAAAAGTACCCTTTGTCCTTCTCCAGGATGCCATCTATCTTCTCGCCAAATTTTATCGAAATCCCTTCAGTGGTTTACCCGTGAAAAGATAACATACATACAGATAGAGTAGATACTTTCGAATTTGTATGGATTTAAGCTAACTTGTCTGAAGATGTAGGTATTTGAACAGATAATAAAAACAATAATTCAACTCGTCTCTGTGATATGAGTAATAATAAACTTAAATAATATCATTAAAGACTTGATTCTCACAGTGTTTTAAGACGCCCATTTTACGCACATTGCATTTATATTTAAAAAGTTTTCAACCTTTTTTCCAAAAAAACTAAACAAACGGGGATACCTTGCATTGGGGAAATCTTGCATTTACCTATTAGATTTTTTTTTATAAAAATGAGATGTCCGAAAAATTGGATTGGGAGATGTTGAAAAGTAAAAGTAATGTACAATGTATAACTAATTAATACATTATTATCTTAAACTATTTATATTTTTGAATACCAAGGTAGGTATTTTAAAAAGTAAAATGCGGATTTTTATTACTAAAACCTTTCCGACTTTACAGCACACGTTTTTCCGAAAACTGCTAGCGTACAGGTCGTGCCATTAAAGATGAGACTTGACCGCGCCTCCCGCCGCTCTTTCCCCCGCCCCGATGACGCCCAGCCAGGACCTCATACCGTTAAAGAGACCCATAAATCGTCTACTCCGCAAGTCCAACCACGTGGTGTGTCAAGTCTCATCTTTAATGGCACGACTTGTACATAAGTAAGGACACCGGTAACGTAATTATTTACGTTTACGTTTTATGCTACCTTGCACTTTGCTCATTGTTACCGACCAGTACCCTAATTGCGTAATACAACACAATCACAATCTGTTTCGATTTGAAACAGATTATTACGATCCCATTGCTTCAGAAGTTGGAAAAAAATCTGCTCAACAACGTAAATAACGCAATGAATGTTGTTGAACTGTCAAAATAAAACAAATTAGGTATAATTGTTTACGAAAATAAGTTACGCAATTAGGGTACTGTTGTTGGTGATAAAAATATCCAACCTGTGATTCATAATTGTATTTTAAGTATTTTTAAAATCCTTTTTAGGGTGCCGTACCAAAATAGTAATAAGGAACCGTTATGGTGCGACTCAGTCTGTTTGTCTATCTGTCTGTCACAGCTGGATATCTCAAGAACTACTAATACTATCAACTTGGAATTTGGAATATTTTTAGATGACGATATATTTTGCAATTAGGAAAGAATTTTTTTTTTTTGCAACAAGGTGTGAACGGGGGTCTTTAAAAGTGGGGCGACTAGGGCATGGGGAACACTATTTACATATTCTCAAACATAGGCCGCATAGTTTTGGACTGTTAACGAAATATTATTAAAAAAAATACCTTCCCCCCCCCCCCCCTTATCTGAAATTTTTCTATGTGATAGAAGTTTATGTAAAGATTATAGGAATAATAAAACCATGTCTCTAAATAACACACTTTTAAAAAAATCTTCAACTTAAATTACATTAGTTCCACTATCGTTCAAGAGATGGCGCTGACGTAGAACTGCAATGTTCTACATGGTAGTGTAGGTACAGTGTCAAAATTCTTTGACGAATAAAGGCCTCGCCGATGAAAATTTAAAAGAACTCATTTCAAACTCAACTCAAACTCAAAGCGTTTATTTCAATTAAACCATTTACAGGCACTTTTGAATTGTCAAAGAATCGGTCAGTTAGTCAGAAAGTTGAAGCTAATTGCCCATTCCAAAACGTAGATCTCTATGGAGAAGAACGGGCAAGAAACTCCAAGGACACTCTTTTAAATATAGATATTACAAAATCCTGGGTACATCATTCTTGTTGCTTCTATATGTGAGAACAATGTACAAAAAATAATCAAAAGCAATTGAAAATATAAGATTAAAAATAAGCCCTGGCCAAGAGATGACCAGTTTCAACTGACGGCGCCCGTTCACGAACATGACGCGTGGATCAGCACCATCCAGCTCAACTATTTTGTAGGGAACCGAATGATCCAACACACTCGCCACCATCAGCGAGACATTTAAGTGAGCATGACATATTCTCAACTGCCATTCTCTTTCAAGTCAACATACATCTTAATAACTTAGTAAACGGCTCCATGGTCTCACATTTACAAAAATAAAAATGCTTCTAAATTATACAAAACTATAGTTTGCAATTTATTTAAAAAAATAAAAGAATTTTACCACCAAAAAGAAAGAAAATCGTTACTAATTGGAGCATTCAACAATTAACTTGGTAAAACAAAAATAAACATTAATTTCCTAATGTCAAAAACAATATTTTTTTTTTAAAAGGGGAAGCAACTCTTCAAAATATTAAAATTTTAACTAGTGAGCCCAAGCGGCTGTGGAGCAGGACCAGCATTAAGCCAAGCATTTTTATCTACGATATAATCATCTAACTTATAATATGCTTGTCTACATAGTGTGCGTTTAATGCATGTTTTAAATTTCTTCTCATTGAGTTCAGAATATCGAATCTTATGAATTATATTATAACATTTTACACAGTACCCCATAAAAGAAGTGTGTACTTTAGACAATCTAAAACGTGGTTGACCTAATTTGTTCCTATTTCTAGTGTTTAAATTATGCCTGCCACTTATCTTACTAAAACGATGGAGATTTTTTCGAACATACATAATGTTCTCATAATATACTGACAAGGTACCGTCATGATGTTAATTTTCTTAAACAGTTCCCTTAGAGACTCGCGTCTGCGGAGGTTGTAGATGGCTCTGATGGCCCTCTTTTGCAGAATAAAGATAGAATTAATATCTGCAGCCCGTCCCCACAGCAAAATACCGTAAGACATGATGCTATGAAAGTAACTAAAATAGACCAGTCTCGCGGAATCTACGTCTGTTAGTAGGCGGATTTTCCAAACAGCGTAAGCGGCTGAACTTAGCCGCCCTGCAAGTGATGTTAAGTGAGGACCCCACTGTAGTTTAGAGTCAAGCGTTATCCCCAGGAAAACAGTCTTTTCGACGAATTCTAGTGTCTCCTTATTCAATACAACGTGACATTCACTACTTCTAACATTCGGTAACGCGAATCTTATGCATTTAGTTTTCTTGTCATTTAATACCAAATTATTTTCAGTAAACCAATTATGGACCTTAAGCATAGCGTTATTTACGTCGTCAAGCTCCTGTGCATGTCTGTTTACTTTAAAAATCAGTGATGTATCATCAGCAAATAACACCATTTGTGGTCGGGTTTTCAGTAAATTAGGTAAATCATTTATGTATACTAAAAATAGGAATGGACCCAATATCGAGCCCTGTGGAACACCCATTTTGACTTTTAAACCCAAAGAATTTACACCGTTTATTTGAACTTGCTGCAGTCTATCATTCAAATATGATTTTACTAAGCTCAGCGCAAGTTTATCTAGTCCGCAATGTTCAAGTTTCAAGAGCAGTGTTTCATGATCTACGCAATCAAAAGCCTTGGATAGGTCGGAAAAGATGCCTATTGCATCTCGTGCCTCTTCCCATGCATCAAATATGTGTTTTAATAAAGTGACACCGGCGTCGGTTGTGCAACGTCTTTTGGTGAAACCATACTGTTGATCGTGTAGGATGTTATTACGATTAAAATGATTGAGCATTTGATTTTAAAAATTACTTTTTCAAAAACCTTGCTGAAAACCGGCAAAACCGATAAGGGTCTATAATTTTTAGTATCTTTGCTGTCCCCGGATTTGAAAAGTGAAATAACTTTACTGTATAACTAAACAAAACTAACAAAATATAATATATAACTAACAAAATATAATTGTATTGATGAGTGTAAGTGCTAGTGGTAAAAAGTTGACACCGTTAATACTTAGTATTTAAAGGGAAGAACATCTGGGACCACCACCACCATCTGTTGTGGGATGGCCACAAATGAAAATTACGATTTTGGGCTCTCTTATGCAGCTTGTTCCAAAGGCTGGATGGAGACAGATTTTTTTTACAATTATTTGGATAAAGTTTTGATTCCAGCTCTAGGTGAAGAACGTCCTGTGTTAATAATTTATGACGTACATTCCACACATGTAGATGCAAAAGTCATAGAATAGGCCATAAAAAATGATATTACTATTCCTCACACTTCTCACCTACTACAGCCGCTTGATGTCGCAGTTTTTAAATCCTTTAAAACCAAATGGGACCATAAATTAGTTAAATGTTGGCTTTTAGATGCCAAAAATATTTTGCTCAAATTTTTTAAATCAAATTTTTTGCCCATTGGCTCACCCGTTTGATTCTCATGTGATACCAAAAGTCAAATACGATCCAGCTGCTTACAAAAGATACAAAGATGCAAAAAGTTCTGAACATTATCGTCCGCAGGCGCATTTAAAACTCAAAACCCCGAAGTCACTGAAATAATTGTGCATTGACTTTTTAACGAAGTATTTCAAATTGCTACGAAAATGCAACATGCAAATTGCTGATCAAAATATCAATGCAAATAATGTGATTTTTATGCCTGTTTTATCAAACACAGATGAACAAACTAGGCCTTTTGTGGCAAAATCAACATTGATGTTGCCAGAATGCCTGAGTAATCATTCTCAAATCAAAGAAAAAAAAGCAACCTAAAATAAATACTATCTCAGATATAAAAGTACATTTTGAAGAACTTTTGCTTGAAAAATACGGCAAGACAAGAAAGACAATAATTGTAAACAAACGAATCGCAAAAAGTGCGGAAGTCATTACTGCATCTGTTATTAATAAAAATACGGAAGAAAAGGAAAAAGATAAAACAAAGGAACGTGCGTCATGTTTTCGAGACGCAAAGACACGGGTTTCGAACAATAAACAAAAATTTAAAACCCTCATTGGAAAGTCGAGCTGAATTGAATCCACGGTAAAAGTTTTCGCGTCGATATCCCTGCCAACCTGTATATTTTATTTGTTTACGTTTTCAGCCCTTTATTTGTAGATAAAACGACAAGTATATTATATTGTATATTGATTTCTGCTGCTAATTAGGAATAGTTATTAGTTTTGAGATCTTTATTTGTAGTCGTAAAAAGATAATCATATTCTCAAGGTTAGTCTGGTACTAATTAGGTATTAACGGTAGGTATCATTGATTGTTTCGTTGATTGTATATATTGATTGTTACGCACTGATTAATTATTAAAATCGCGATAATTATGAATAGTTCTTATGTGAAGATAAAGATAAAGATAATTTATTTGTCAAACATGCGTTTACATAAAAATAAAGCATGCAAAATCTTAAATAGGTAAAAAGTCCGTACATGTTTTGCCTGACGAGGCGTACAATTTTTTTATATAACAAACAAATAAATAATTAATTCAATAAACCAAAGACTAAAGACTGGTTCATTAACGTTCATTTAAATTTTATGAAAATAATAATACTATAGAAATAATAATATAAACTTCAATCACGTCAAAAAGTTAGTTATATTATAATAGCACTTGTCTGTTAATAGATTTCGAATCTTGTTTTTAAATTTGATTTGTTGTCATAGTTCTATATGACTGTGGTGGTTATTATTGTATGTTTTCGGGGCCATAAAAAAAGCTTTTCCCCATGAGAGTAGTTTTTGCAAAGTTGGCTATTGTCACGTTTGTTGCGCGGAAAAGTGTCAGATTTTGGTGGAAAGAGTTGAGGGTTAGATTTTACAAACGATGCTACTTCAAAAATATATAGAGATGGTAAAGTTACTAATTTGTATTTTTTAAACAATGATCTGCAGCTTTCTGTCGATTGTAATTTAAATATAGCCCGAATACACCTCTTTTAGACCTTCTCAACTTTTCTGACGAAAATGTTTAAACCGTACTATGCGGGCCAAGCCGCAGCCGGAAGCTAATACCTTATAATTTTTAATTATGGTTTAAAAAAAACAGCATTCACTTTGCCAGTTAAAATAACAATACATTTCAAGTTTCATCAAATCTGGCCGAGAAGTTTCAAAAAAAATTATTAAGAAATTATTATCGTATACTTAAGAAATTATTGTTATTGTTCTTCACGATACAAATTATATATTTGTCTTGAGCATATTTTTGCAGATGGAAACTTCACTCGACACTACCATGCATTTCTCCCTATTTTGAAGGAAATTTTTCAACAATTGGTATCATTATACACGCACACTAGAAAATTAGACTGAATTCGTGTGCATTTTACTTTCCGAGTCAATACATAAATAAATAATCATTTATTTCAGATTCATCTTACGATTACATCCATATTTGTTAGTACAGTGTGAACTTATAAACTAGTGTTAGTAATAATTAATAATAATGATTGACATAGGATGATAAAAAATTAAATAAATATTATATAATAACAATTTTTAACAATAATCAATATAATAAATATTTATTTATAATAAATATATATTTTACAAAACCATATATTTTATTCCGGTTCAACACTTAAAACTGTCTAAGGGGCCTCTGCAAGATGGCTTCGGCCCCTCGTACGCATTCCAAAGGTCCCAAAAACCCAGGGTCCCGAGATATGTCAAAGACATTAAAATAACAATCTATTATCTCTCTACCTAATCGTCTACGACGTAGCCCTATAAATACGGACGTAGTTGTCACGCACTTACATAACAAAGTTGGCCTCCGGTGGCCTGTTTGTTTTAGTTGTTTTGCAGCGCCACACTATCTAGACATGAAGGTACCTAGCTTCCTGCAATACTTCCTCGTTCTTGCCCTCTTGGGCGAGGTTCCATTTACGCGGTCCTTAAGTTCAACAGTGTTCTCTAACAAATTGAACTTGCTGAGTGTGACGAGGGACAGCTTCTCCAAGGACGGTCCGCGTCCTGTTCGTGCGGTTACGGTTCCGGAGATAGGGCCGTATGCCGTAGTAGGGCCGGGTGTGGTGATAGGGGAGGGTGCGGTGTTGTGGCCGGGTGCGGTGGTGGAGCAGGGGGTGGTGATTGGAGCTGGTGCGGTGGTGAAGTCGGGTGCAGTGGTGGGGCAGGGTGCGGTGTTGGGGGCAGGTGCGGTGGTGGGAGAGCGTGCTGTGGTGGGGCAGGGTGCGGTGGTGGGGGTGCGTGCAGTGGTGGGGGAGCGTGCGGTAGTGGGACAGGGTGCGGTTTTGGGGCCAGATGTGGTGGTACGGCCGGATGGGGTGGTGGAGCCGGGTATAGTGGTGGGTCCGGGTGAGGTGGTGGGGTAGGTGGACTAACATGTCCAGCACTTCAAGATGACGTCACGGACCAGTCATAAGCTCTGTGTACTTCTGGCGAAATATATAAAAATACAAGTTTGTTTTACAAATTTATTGTGGAAATACATATTGGTAGTTGTAAACGATTTAGGAAACTTTTATATTTTTATTTGATTATTAGTCTTTTCTTTTGTTTTTTCTTGTATCTGTCAAAAGGTTAGCTTTGTGTTTCCAATTAATGCTTATGATATTATGTTATAATTTTCCCATTATATTATTTTTATTACGATGGGCTTTAGTTTTATTTAATTCCACCAACCACTAGTATATAAGTCCATCATTCATTTTAACGAAATACTTACGTAGTTTTCATTTTTGTCACTGCATTTTATTTTCTCTTTATCGCACTATAAACACACGAAGTAAAGCCGAAGCCATCGCCATGTTGTCTCGTAGTTTGGCTCCTCATACTTCACCACCTCATTCACCACCACCATTGTCATCCTCATTAGTCGAAAAGTAGGTCATAGTTACGTCAACCAAAATTCAAGCTACTGAAGATGTATTTATGTAAACAACGAAAACAACACGTATGTGCTCATCCGTGTTATTCATAGCTACAGAGCCGCAACCATAGACAAATAAAAAACATATATCTATGACCGCAACCCTCAGTCGTGGGCCCCGAGGGACAACTGTAATGGGTGTTCAGGAGTGGAAATGATAAAAATACACATTCCGGCGTTTCAAAATTTGCTAAAGATGTCAATAACAACGACCGCTCGAAATTGTCTGATTTAGTGATGCGGAAGTATGATCTTTAAGTTAGGTGCTATCAATGTTACGATTTATTTAGTAGTATTTTGAAATGTCTTAAGTAATTAATTAAATGAAAATGTCTCCATGACTGTATAAATACCTTTTATTTTCAAATTGATCCGACCTCCTTGGTGGCTTACAAAATGGTGGTTTGTTTGCTTAGGGTTAAACACGGAATTCTAATAGTAAAATATTGCCGAAGCAATATTTCAGCGCCTAGTACGATAGAGTAACCTAGTTAATCTGTAAATACCTGTAGGAGTTGACCACGCCAGTAATTGTCCTGTTTCATTATCTATTAATAATTGATTGAAGGCATTCCTCAAATCAAGCTTGGTAAACTTTTCTCCCCTCTGTAATGCTGTAAAAATATCCTCAATTCTTGGCAAGGGATTTACATGGTTTACATCTTTTAAATGTTTGTTCGCACTTATGTTATAATTAGCACACAACCTAAGCTTTCCATTTTCTTTACAACTGGAACTAGCGGAGTACCCCTCTTGGAGTTCTCTGTTTTTACAATTACACCTTCCTTTTCTTATTTTTGTAACTCTTGGTCAACTTTATCTTTAAGAGAAAGTGGAATGGAGTTTCATAAATATGGGTTTTACATTATTATCAACCTCTAATTCTACTTACTCCCTTTGATTACTCCCAATCCTGGCTTAAACACTTCTAAAAACTCTTCTAACACATTTTGTAATGACAGCTCCTCAACTGTATTCAATAACAATAACAACACAAACACCCCAAAAGCCAAGGTCAAACCAAAAAATACTGAAATCTTGGAATATTATCTCGTAACAAGCTCTCAGAAATGAAATGAAAGGAAATTTTTATTTGCAAGAATTGTAGTACATACAGATGGTCGGCTTTTTAAGTTCTAAAACAATTCGCTAAAACTAGCATGCAAAATTACATAAATTAAATAAGAAGCTAATAAAATTGGAACATAGATCATAGTTATTTTAATAAAAATGTCAATCATTTTTCAAATTATAATAGTAAAATGTCAATGTAAATCTTTAACATTTTGGTACTCATTCACAGAATAGAAAGATTTTTCTATGAGCCATTTGAATACTGCTGTTTTAAAATGTTTTATTGGCAGTTCCCTATATGATTTTGGTAATTTATTATATATCCTTATAACCATTGGAAAGCAACTTCTGTGATATAAGTGTCTTTTCATTGGAGGAATAATTAGCCTATCAGGATATCTTGTATAAAACGTAACAGTGTCTCCAAGACGTTGAAATAATTCGGAGTGCATTTTAATAAATTTACAGCATTCAAATATGCACATACCGGGAACAGTTAATATTATAAATTTTTAAAAAGAGGTTTACATGAAGTCAATGGTGGCACATCACAAAGAGCACGGATACATTGTTTTTGGGCTATAAATACCCTATTTATAAGAATAGAATTCCCCCATAGCATAATGCCGTATCTAATGTTAGAAGCTACGTAACCATGATACGCTAAGAGTGCTGTTTTGAGGTTAGCTATTTTACAAAGTCTCCATAAGGCAAAAGCGAAACGATTAATCTTTTTTGTAACGTTTAAGCAGTGAGGTTTCCATGTGCAGCCGCTGTCCACCGTTATACCAAGAAAAATGGCTTCGGGTGCTTCGTTAATTTTCTGATCGGAATAAGTTATTATTCGATCAGAATTTGCTTTCCTATTGTAGAACTGAACGAAAGAGGTTTTACTTAAGTTCACTTTTAAATTATTATTATTTAGCCATGTTATGATAGCATTAACCGCGTCATTAATCTCTGTATTATAATTAAGCATTTTCTTCTCCGTGATTAGCACCGCAATATCATCTGTAAAAAGTGAGTAGAAATGCCTAGTCACATTTGGTGTAAATAACGATCCTGTAACACTACCTTGCGGAACTCCTGTATTGTTGCTCCTAATGTTAGAATTACATAATACTTCTTCTTTATTTGAATTGATTTCGGAAATCGCTGTATATTGAGTCCTATTTGAAAAAAAGCTTTGCAGCCACTTCAATGTTAGGCCGCGAAAACCGTACAGTTCACATTTAGTGAGCAGAGTATCGTGGTCAACAAAATCGAAGGCCTTGCTCATGTCGAAAAACACAGTGCAGGTACGTGTATGTTTATTCAAATTCGTGAGACAAAACACTTGTATATCCTTGTTTTGTAATAATGTGTTATAGTTAAATATCGATATTATTTATGCACAGTGATGCCTGCGGATTATTTTTTATGATTTTTAATAATATTTATTCTTATATCTCGTTGTGTATTTGTCTTTTATTCTAAGCACTGTTTATTTTATTTTATTTTACTACCTGCCTATGTGATAAATAAATCACTGTACCTGACTTGCTTTCCGTACGTCTTTTCTTCTTTTTTTTTTTCGGGTGACCACTGAATATCAGCGCTGTGCTGTGGGTTCCCCATAGCACTGCATCATGCTGAGTGGAAGCCTTCTTGTCACAGTCATGTCGTGCAGCTGCCGACTAATTTCTGTTTTACGCTCGTGATTTATTATGTACTTTTGTTGTTTTCGTTTACTCTTGTCTTTTATGTATGCACGTGTCTCTATGACAAATAAACCTATTTTTCTTTCTTTCTTTCTTTATCTACATTTTCAGTTATTTTTTACAGTAATTTGAAAGCTGCTAAAGTTGTCGATTTGCCTTTTTGGAATCCATTTTGTTCGGTTTTTAGTATTTTATGTTTAATCAAGAATTAAATAATTAAATAAAATAAATAAAAAAATTATTCAAGTATAAAGTAAAATTATGATTTACATTAATTACAATCGAGGAAAATTTTATTCTAACTGTAATGTAGACCTGCCTGATCTAGGTTTATGAAAACCTGTGTTTCAGGCCATCAATTTACATCAAACATTTATATATGTAGAAGACAACAATACATTTATTAGAAGCTAAATTAAAAAGGAGACATAATATTTTCAATTACTTAAACATTAACTATTTGGTATATTATTTTAAAACTAGATTATGTAAGATAAATTAACGAATAGCATTAAAATAAATAAAGTATTCTTAATTTGGTAAAGGAAGAGACTTATATTAGAGTAGGTAGATAGAAATTTTATTTTAAAATTTCTAGTAGTTTTTCCGTGTCTGCATAATTGAGTTTTGCCAAATATTCTTGTACAAGTAAGTTACACCTATTATAACTTAAACTATAAATCTTTAGCACTCTGTTAAACTGGTTATAAAAAATAAATAAAATCTATTAGTAAAAGCATGTTTAGTCTGAGAGTTAGCACAAACCAAATCTTTTCTTCTCCTATCTGAGGGTACGGGATTAAAATAGAGTTCAGTATGTTGTAATAACACTACATTCAAAACAAATAATTGACGTACTGTTAGCACCTTACATGCCATATAGAGCTGGTGTGTAGGAAATCTAAATGGACGAAAAGTAGCAACCTTTAAAACTGCTCTTTGGGCGCGTTCGAGGTGCAGTAAAATTGATTTAGCGGCACCACCCCAGGACGTTATGCAGTAGGTAATAATAGATTGACACAAAGCCAAATAAACCTGTCTTATTAATTTAAAGTCGGCAATGCTACGTAAATTTTTAAAAATGTATATTAGCTTACGTACTCTGGTGCATAATAGATCGATGTGTTTGCGGAAATTCAGGTTTGTGTCAATTGTGACGCCTAGATATTTGATATGTTCGGTTTTGGCTAAAGTGGGACAAGTGCATGCAATGTCAGCATAATGTAAATTACAATTGTTATGCACTTGAATGTTTAGATTAGTAAGCGTTGGATTAGTGTTTCTCATTGTAAATAATAGGTACTTGGTTTTATCTGTATTTAATGTTAAGAGATTTTTATGAAGCTAATTAGACACAGTGTTAAAACCATTCTGTGCTACCTGATAGACTTCGGCCTTTGATTTAGCTGCGAACAGAAAAGCTGTGTCATCCGCATATGACATAATTACCTTTTTGAAGTGTCAAGTTGCAGAGGTCATTTATATAAATTAAAAACAAAGTAGGACCCAAAATACTGCCTTGTGGGATTCCATAACAGGTATGCTTAAGTTCAGAACTCATGTATTGACCTATTTTTACACACTGATGGCGGTCGCTAAGGTAATCAGTTAAAAGTTGTAATTGTACTCCCCGTATTCCCAGCATTTCCAGCTTGTGCAAAGCAAGGAACAAGAAATTGTGTCAAAAGCCTTGGCAAGGTCTAAAAATATCCCTATGGTGTGAATGCCGTTATCCAGGTTTGTGCTTATAAAATTTGTCAGATGGTGAACAGCTTGGCTTGTTGATCTTTTAGGCCTAAAACCAAATTGATGATCAGAGAGTAATTAATTACTTTCAAGATATTTTACTAATCTACTGTTTATAATTTTTTCCAAAATCTTTGAGAGGCCTGTTAAAACTGAGATTGGCCTGTAATTATTTACACAATTTTTGTCTCCAGCTTTAAACACGAGGGTGACTATGGCTTTTTTAAGCAATTTAGGAAATATTCCTCTTGTTAAACATAAATGAAAAATGTGAGTCAAGGGAGGGGCAATGACGTATTTAAATGTTTTGAGTATGCTATTAGATATGTCGTCACATCCTATGGCACAAATTTCCTTTAATCCATCTATTATACTTACTACCTCATTAACATCTATTAGATAATAAGGTTTTTTCTGCTAAGTTTTTTCTTGCATTAATGAAGAAGTTGTTCGCTTTATTTGCTGCTTCGGTAGGCCTTAGCTCAGAAGATAAAAGATCAAGCACGGGTTCGGGATTTTTTGACCTAATAGTGTTGGCTTTTAAGAATTTCCATATAAGTTTACTGTTTTTACCTGCTTCCTGTAGTTGACTTCGATCATATTGGTTTTTTAGCTTTTTCAACAGATTATTACAGAAATTCCTATATCTTTTGTAAGTAATTGATCTTCGTCAGTAATAGTTCGTTATCCGGTGCATTTTTTGATTTTCGGTGAAGTTTATCTCTATGCCTGATACAGCGAACAAGTCCAGGCGTAATCCATGGTTTAATATTACTATACTTTCTAGGTATCACTTAAGTAAATGTATTTTTCCTTGTCGTAGATTGTAACAAATCGAGAAAATGTTGTAGAGACATATTTGGATCATGTGAATTGTAAACTGGGTCAAAATTAATACCGCGAAAGTCAATTTCAAGACTCGTCATATTGAGTTTAGTAACGCTGCGCATGCAGTTATTTCTAGGTGAAGATATTTGTAATGTTAGTAAAACAGCTTGATGATCGGTAAGTGACGAATTAGTAACCAATGTTTTTGATGAACTTTTCGATTTTATAAGTATGGTCTAGACAAGAGCCGCTCTGGTGTGTTGGATGATGATGAGCTGGTAATAGTCCATGAAATGAGCAAATATTGAGGTAATTATGTGAATGAGTATCGATTTTTTCGGCAGCGATGTTTATGTTGATATCACCTACCAGTACGATATTTTTAAACGAAGATAGCTTTTCTAAGTTACTGTTAAGCGAATCCAAAAATTTATCAATACTTCGGGATGGAGGCCTATAAATAGCCATAATTACTGTATCGGGAATAATTTTAATTACTAAGCAATTGCAGTCTAGAAAATGGGGTTCATCTACTAATGTTCTTAAATTATTTTTAATATAAACCACTATGCCATCATTCTGGTTGAATGTTCTATCGCTCTTGTGAAGATTAAAGCCACCGAGAGATGGTATATTGGCCGTTTGTTTCGATAACCAACATTCTGTTAGAACGATAATGTCGCAGTATATATCAAGATCTTGTAAAAACACTTGGAAACCGTTAAAATTTCGGGTTATACTGCGTATATTTTGTGTAAGTAAAGTCAATGTTTTATCCCCAGTATAGAGTATGTTTTAGCATTCCTCAACATTACAGATGTTTACAGATGTTTTAGCATCAGACACGGAAAACCCATCTAGATCACAGATTAGCTGATTGGCCATAAAATAAATTATATGTAAAAGTTGACCTACTATCTATGTGCTTAATTAACTAGTTAGTCGGTGGCGCTCCTAGGCGCCTTCATAATCAATGGAGTTAATATAATTGTCTTCTGCATATTTACGTGCTACGGATATTTACGTAATTGGGACATACGAGAATGCATTATCTTCTCAAATACCTTAGATAAAACTGGTATTAAGGCGATTGGCCTATAATTGTTTATATCCGTTTCGTCACTTTTTTTTAAAATCGGTTTAATAACGGAGGTTTTTAACTTATCCGGGAAGGTGCCCTCGGAGAAAGACATATTAATAAGGTACGTTAATATTGGTGTATTCAAATCTGCAGTGTATTTTAAGACATGTGTCGGGATCTCATCATATCCCACAGAAGAAGTGTCATTTACAGATTGTATCGTTTTAAATGTTTCATCATCACTAACTGGATAAATTAAGAAACTGGCATTGAGTGGTAAATTAAATGGCGATATCCCATCGTCGATATTGTTTTATTTATACCGGCGGTCATATCGATGAAATAATTATTAAACGCATTGGAAATGTCAATAGTTTTCGTCAAAGTCGTATTATAACATTTTATTTTTGTGATAGTTATTTTATCATTATTTGAATATGTCATTGTATTATTTTTATTAATGTCCAAGATGCTTTACAAATGTTCTTTGATTTTTTAATATATTTTACATTGAATAGTTTTTGTGCGGCAAAGATATTTTTTTTTAAATTGTTTGTTGTATTTTCTGTAATAAATTTTGTAACCTTAACCTTAACCTTATAGTATTTGGGCGTTGCGCGAGCTGCAAGCAGCTCGCGGGGTCATGTTTTTGAGGAGTATTTCTTACCCTTGTAAAATTTTGAGAATTGGACAGTAATCCTTAGCACTTATAGGATTTTGTAATAAAATCTCTTAAATATTTTGTACGGATTTATGTATGGACTTTTAAGTAAATCAACTGAATGTTTTTTTTTTATTCCTACAGTTGATTTACATAAAAGTCAGTACGAATAAACTATAAAATAATATTCCTTGTAAGTGACTATCCCCCGAATGCTGAAACGTCACTCAAAATTTAAGTAGCACTTAAATTTAACAGTAACTCAAAAGTGACGTTTGGCCATACAAAATTTAAAGTTTAGGTTTAACTGCTCAAATTTTAAGCAGCCCTTAAATGTTGAGTGACGATTCAGTATTCGGGGGTAAGTAAATAATGAAATAAGTTCCTACTTTTATGCTTTTCAAAACTACTCTACCCCAGGGTAACATTTATTTATTTATTTAGCATGTGTATGGGAGTATGTAATATTACCAAGGTCGCATTGATTTTTTATTTCCTGGTTCGATTCACTCACAAGATAGTAATTTCCGCGCTACCAGAAGATTTGGTTCCTGATGCGTTTTATTTCAAGGTATCCCCACTATAAGCATAATCCACCTAAACTACTCGATTTACATAACACTAAATCATATCTAAACTACATCTATATTAAGTAGGTATGTATATCAAAAACTAAAGATATTAGAGGCCTAATCCACCTAAACTACTCGATTTACATAACACTAAAACAAATCTAAACTTCATCTATATTAAGTATGTATTTATCCAAAACTACAGATAACTAACTACAAACCTTTTTCCACACCACCCGAAGAGGTAAGGTTTCAGGCGCGTTTTTTTTTTGCGTGCTATCCCCAAGAGGCCTAATCCACCTAAACTACATCTATGTACCTACATACATTATACTACACTTCCCTAAAATCAAAGTAGCTAATCACATTAAAATATATTTACTTGATATTAATAAATAGGCCTAATCCACCTAAACTGCATCTATGTACCTACATACATTAATACATTATACTACAATTTTCTAAAATCAAAGTAGCCTAATTACGTTAAAATATATTTTCTTAATATTAATAAATAAACTGGATTAAATAAATATTATGTAAGTGTAGGTATGTTAGATTTTAATAGCAAATAATATAATTCCACTTAACCATCACTCTCTAATCATCATATTTTCATTCAGTTTCGATCACGCAGAAGGTATACTTACATATATTATTACTATTAGGTAAGATAACAAATTATTATAAATATTATTACGAAAAACTAAAAAACAAAAAAATAAATTAGAAAATAATTATTAAATAGAAAATAAAAAAATAAGTAATACCTAAAAATAAATACTCTGTAAGTCAGTGTCATTGACAAGTGTGATATAGTATGTTATATGATAAAAGTTATGCAAATACGTTCAAATATATTCTTAAACTATTACAAGTTCACAAGATTCACAACATACTTCTACAACGTTCTCTTATTATCCTTCTTTTCACATATACACACACATACTTCCCCTTGATTTCATTATTCTAATAATTAAACGTGCCATTTAAAATTAATATATAAGAAAGTAACTGTTATGATAAGTGAATCACAGAAATTGTGTTTTTTTGTTCTTTTATAAAAATAAATATTTTATTACATACTTTTTAACCGGTCTTTAACTTAAACCTAATCATCACAGTGTGTTTATAAATACCTAATAATAAAATTCACGAAAAACATAAAAAAATATGTCAATTTTACCATTTTTTTATTTGGGGTTTTTCACACCCCACCTAGTATAGGACGAGACTTTTAGTCACCTGGTACACGGAGGGTTAAATGGCAGATACCAAATGTCAAGTTGTGGATGCTATCTGACTTGTGGTGGATCGGTCGAGACGGATGATAATTATTTCCGTTAACATAACATGGGTATGCGGCATGAAAGTTGAGCGCTGACTTGAGACCCCGTGACTGCGCGGTAAGGATAATCGCTATCGCGCAGTTCACATTGGTCTCCACTCACCATCCTTGCAGATATGATTTGTTATCTTATCAGTAATAAGTTGCACTGGCAAAGGTGTAGGTAGAGTCATTGGTTCATTCATTCATTCATTCAATTGGTTATTTTCTTTGTACTGGAATAAAAAGATGATGGGATGTTGGTTGATTGCTGGGATGTCTTGCGTTGTCCGTGGCGCGAAAATCAGGATGGGAGTCGATGTCAACTTGTGGATGCTATCTAGCTTGTGGTGGATCGGTCAAGATGAAAGATATGTCCGTTAAAATGGGTAAAAGTTGTTGTCTTATCAGTAATGAGTCGTAGTGTGCAAAGGTGTGGGTGGAGTCATTGTATTGGTTGAATGAGTTATATGACATGGAGTTATGAGTTATATGACAGATACCGAATGTCTTGTTATTTTTTGCTAAAAAATAATAAGCCGTAATAGAGAAGCTAAAACAAATTAAATAAAAAACGCTCATTGAATAGCAATGTCAACAGGATTTAATGATTAACTTAATTGATTTGCCTACGAAGATCAGAGGTAAACAGTTTTAGACTTATTCAGGAAGCTCTACATTAATTAATTTATAGGAGCTCCGGTATTATTACATTTTCCGCGTACGGTTTGCCATCTAAAACCCGATCTTTGTGAATTAAAATTTTGATGCATTCCTTTTTGGTTACTCGACCTAGCGCGACGTACAATTGCCCGTGACTAAACATGTCCGACCTAAGATCTACTCCGACCCGGCTCAGGGTTTGGCTCTGACTTTTGTGAATAGTCATCGCGTAAGACAACTGTAAAGGAAATTGACGGCGGCACATTTCGAATGGACTTTTGGGATCAATAGGACCCTTAAAAATAATACGTGGAATTAAATATTCATCTGTACCCGACGATTTTTGAACGGTAATTAAGCGTGGCGACGTACCTGTTACAATTACTTTAGTTCCGTTTACCAATCCGTCGTTAAAACTGAGATTACGCATGATCATACAAATGAATCCTATTTTGAGCTTAAGATCGTGCTCTGGAAAACCTCTTGGTTGCATTCTGTTAAGCGCATCTGGCCCTAAAAATAATTCATCTGCATTTTCATTTTCGACTTTATCGATGGAGTAGAAATGCAGTGTTTCTCCATCTAACCGATCGAGTATTTAGTTATTTATTTCTCGAACGGCGTCGTTCCGTGTGCATAAAATTGCTCTATGTATGCTAGCACAGGATTCTATATTTAGAACGGGGAAAACAAAGTCAATCAAATCGTCTAATTCTGATACAATTTCAATACCACCTAAATCAACTAAATTTTGAATATTTTTGCCAATTACAAAAGGATGAGATGTTAATTTATTTGAGCCTAAATTTAATAAAAATTCTGCAAACTCTACGTCATCCCTGCATCTTTGCGAAGTAGCTAGGGAGAAAGATTTTATACTTTGCCAGATGCGCGATGTTTTTACTGATGCATTTAATATATCTGAATTAGTTTTTGCATTTGTAACTACAGGGGGAATTTGTCTAAAATCCCCTGCAAACATAATAATTTTGCCACCACAAATTTTATCATTACGCATGAGATCACGCAACGACCTATCCAGTAGATGAATCAAAAATTTGTGTGCCATAGGGGCTTCATCGTATATTATAACGTCCGCGTGTGATATTAATTCTGCTCTTTGCGTGCCGTTTGTGATATTCCAGAAGTCATTATCGTCTACCAGATCTATGGGAAATTTAAACATGCTATGCGCCGTGGTCCCTCCTTCGTAGTTTTGCGCCGCGATGGCAGAACTCGCAGTACAAAGAACTACTCCGTTTAAGTTACCGCGTACGTACGCAGAAATAACTTTTAACAATAACGTTTTACCGGTACCCGCGGGACCATCAACGAAAATCGCGGTATCATTAACGTCACGGAAGTCAGTATCGTTACAAAGTTTTACAAGGTAATCAAAAATACAATTTTGCTCTCGAGACAAGCGAGGAATCCATTGATCTGTAAAATGTTCCAATGATTCGCGGTTGTGTTCTACGCGTTCCCTGCCTAACTCGGTAGTGGTATCTTCGATTTCTGGCAAACCGTGTTGTTGTAACGTCGATCCGTGTTTTCGAAGCAACCTATTTATTTGAATGAGACACAAAGTGTGTTCTCTTTCCATGTCCGCATCCGCACCTAACCTATATGAGATGTCTTCGCTGAGTTGATTTTTAAAAGTGTCCCAGAAAGACGCGACTGGAACACCGTTTACAGCCAAACAAACGAAGAAGCTACGAAGGCGTGGTCCCATTAAAAAGTTTGATGCTTCCAACATAGCTCTTTCATATTCGACTTCGTCATCGGCAAGACCAACTATTTTAGCAGCTTCCTGAAAAGTTTTACAATCGGGACCACCAAGAGATTTAAGATCGGTGTAACTACGACACGAGAATTTTTTTAATAGAATTCTAAGATAAAACTGTTCACCTCTGTTAGGTGCGACCCAAAATAGACGCGCGACAAGCTCACCCTTTTGTCTTTTAGTAATGAATTTATGATTTGATGTTTCAAAAATTTCCGTATTTTTTGTTGAGGGACGCTTGGAATGAACAATGTACTGATCGTAAAAGTCCAAGTAGGTCAATGAGTCAAATTCGTCTCTTACGGGGCGGTTAAAATAGGTAATAAGGTCCGAACCAGCTTGTTGCGCGGCTTCTATTTCAGTGCCTGGTTTAAAATAAACGGTTTGTTGATTTTCTAAATGCACTGACAGCTGTTTGACGTTGGGTTCGCGCGCGGTCACATCGAATTCTAACGTCCTCCAAGCGGCGTCGCTGGAGCCTATATAACGTTTTGTGACATACTGCTCTATTTCGTTATTTTCATGTTCTTCCGGTACGACAGCTACGCGCGATTCGTCAGGACCCTTAGTGATATATTTAAACAAATACTTAACGACCGTGCGTTGCGAGGAGACCTCCAAGTTGATATGAGCATCGTATTTTAAAAGAAGACTTGCGTTATAAGGAACTACCCAAGTATCATTTACAATTACATCGTTACCGCGATATTTTATAGTTGCTTCGTTTTTACTGTCTCTACACAAGTTAATAAATCCTTTTTCATCAGAAAAAGTGGTGGCTGTCTCACGTTTTGGAAAAAAATTTGAACATTTATTTTTCTCACTATCCCAACAAGGTAAATTAGTTCTGTGCGAGGGACCGCAAGGACCGTGAATCATATGATTCAAAACAGCTTTTCGTAATCTTCCCTCTGCCTCTGATGCATCAGGAATGTCTGCTCTAACAAATTTATCAATATCTATATTTTGGACAGGCCCGCCACCTTCAACCCTAAAACAAATGTGAGCGTGTGGTAAACCTCGCTTTTGAAACTCTATTACGTGCATCATATAAATACATTTGCCAAACCAATTACCACTTCGGACATCTCTTAATAATTCTGCTAGCTTTAAATTAAAAACTCTAGCACATACAGAAGGATTTACATAGGTGCTTTGAGTGGATTGTTGAATTTCTGGCCACTTGGGATTACAAGTAAACGTCAAGAAAAATGATGGGTTCCCCAATCTGCTTACTATTGCAATAGCATCACTATATTTTCCTTTCATGTATCGCGGCCCCCCCGTAAAAGTGCTGGGCAAATAAACGCGGCCTGGTACGAATCCCTCTCCCTGAATGGTTTCATCTTGACGAATTTGACGCGCGACTTCAATGCTCATTTCAACTTCTTGAAGTGGAGCAGACCTAAGTGCACTACTCGAGTTATGTTTTTGTAGACTTGATATAAAACGTAGGCGTTCTTCTATGATTCGGCAATGCATGTCAACTAACCATTCTTCCGATAGCCTGCCTATATCGGAAAATCGTGGCTCCGACAATAACAAGCAGCGAACGTATTTCGCTTGAGTTAATTTATTTCCGTTATTATCTACTTTGTTCGGGTACCAACCCGCATTACCCTCAGGATAAAATAGTGGATACTGAAAACTTTCATATACAGTGTGCGGTTTCCTATCACCGATTTTCCAAACTGCTATGCAATGAGGTATAAAATTTTCGCGTTCTGTACTAATAATGGCCGCGACTTCTTTACCAACAGGTAAATCTCCTAAAATGTTACCGTGGATTGAGCGAGACGTTTGCTGAAATTTAATAAAGGCCTGATTGGATAGTTCCCTACTTAATCGTTTAAAACATTCGATAAACGGATTGACGTTATGTAAAAAGTTAGTTATGCAATTAATTACCTGCCTATCAAGTTTCATATTTGTGGCTATTTGCTCGCGTTCGCTTGTATCGTTAATGTATAGTCCTAAATTATTTACGCTACCAGTGTAAGCTAAATCAAAAACTCTATGATAGACTCGACCTTGAATTTTAAGAAAAGATATTCCCGTTGGTTGTTGGTACCCGTGAGAAACGCCCAAGGCACTGAAGGCAAATAAATTATTGTAAGCTCGCGGTCTACTCAGAAAGACGGGTGAGAGTAAAACTCCTCGGTTAACGGAATTAAATTTTGTATGTTGTACGCGCCCGACCCACAACACCATTGTTTTCGAGATTTTTCTTCTTCAAACAGACGCGCATTACAAGATGGACACCTAAAAGTGTCTGAAGAAAGCAAGGACGTTTTTTTTAAAGAAAATAATTTTATTACGTCTAACTCAGCGTCCCTCTTCTGTGCTATTAGGTTTTTAGATTGACGTAGTGGTATGTCAATACCACGGCTGTTTTTATTATATTTGTCAGTGGCTATTTGATTTATTTCAGGGTTCTGCTTGGTATAACGGTGTACAGCATCGCGATTAATTTCTGGATTTTCCTTGGTATATTTTTTTACAGCATCGCGATGAATTTGCGGTTTTTTTTTTATTATATTTTTTAACCGCATCCAAATGGGCGTTTACTGTACTACATTTCCTGCCACGTTTTTGTTTTTTGGGTCGACCTCTCTTTGTTGACGCCACATGGGCGTCAACTACTACCGGTTCAGGGGTTTTTTGAAAACCAAGCAATATAGATTGTGATTCCGATAATTGACTATGATCTGTTGATGTCGGGCATTCGAAGTCTATTATAGACTCGACAGACGCTGGCAATGGCAATGCAGATCCTACAACTAAATTTTCAATTGTTTGATAATTGAGAACGCGTAGTCTGTGTATTGAATACTGACCTACACCTATATTTCGCAATAACAGCAATCTGGCTATTTCGCGAATCGAATAACATTTAAACAAACGTGCTACTCCGCATGTAGAATTTAATTTGTTATATTCATCTACTGCGTGACTGTTAAATAAATTGAATGCACTATCGAATCTCCAAAAAGAAACTGTATAGTCTCATCATTGTGGTTTGTGTCGAAAACATTGGATTCAATTATGTTTGCAAGAGTTAAAATACCGTATTCATTTTCTGAAATTTGAGGAAATACTCCATTTGTAATCCAATTGGCGGTCATATTTTCAACTTGAGCTCTATTGTTTCCGACGACAATCTCCGTAGGCAATTCCTCGGGGTTCAAAAATATGACACCCTTCGGTAGAATTGGTTTAAGCGACATATATAAAGTGTCTCCACTTTGGAGAATGACATCGATATCATGACAAGTCAGATTCCGATGTCTGCAAACTGACAATACTGACGCGCAAGCGGACATTGCCACGCATTGAGCGTTATTACCCTTATAATTGCTACTCCCTTGGTGTGTAGTTCCTAAAACATTAACAAAAATACAAGGTCAAGTGCAAGGTATATATAATGTTACAAGAGGGAGAATATTTTGTAATGACAAAAATCATCTACACCACCCTTTGTAAGGCAAAGCGTCTTTTTTGTCCCCATTGATTGGATTAATGGGTTACAGACAACTCGCTGACAGAGACGACAGTAAGCAAAGAACAACATATTTATTTTTATTTACTGGGGAACCTGCTTCCAATTTTTAACTTATTTTTATTATGTATAGCGGCAACCGAAATCCACATTCTTGATCATGAGCTGCAGCCCGCTAACAGACAAATGGACAGACGGACGAACAGCAGTCTTAGTACATAACAAGATTCTGTAGTTTTTACCCTTCAGGTACGGCACCCTAACAATTAATAATGTTTGTATGTTTTACCTCTAAACTGTCTTAAACAATTGATCAGGTTGTGAAGAAACTGGTAGGATTTTAGAACGCGAGGGTTTCTGGCACAAAACAAAATTTATAATATATAAAAAAAAAATGTATTTCCCACTCATTTTTTGTGCAGTACATTTAGGAGCAGAACAAAGGAAAAAACCAAAAACATTATGTATGCATTAAATATTCGAAAAATATCTATTTCACATTGTAGCACAGGATGACATTGAACTGACTGCAAAATGAGCTCAAAAGTCTGCATGGCTAATAATATAGTGTCTCTTATAAGCATTATTTATAATGATCAGTACCTAATTATGTCAATTTTCTAAATTATTTAAAAACAAAACAACAAAAAAAATATCCCTAAGTATATTAGCTGGCTGATGATGAAACTGATTTTTAAGTACCTATAACTTATTAATTGATATGTACTTACCTACTTAAATTAATCAAACATTAATTTGTGATAGCATAGAATTATTTGATGAAGGAGCTATGAGATCATATATTTATACTTGAATACTATTTCAGCAGTCTCGACATTAGTAGGTAATGACGCTGTCGCAAACTTGCGATCGTAATAATACCTAATAACGAAAAAATTCTGTTGCAATAACGACGCTCGTGAGAAACGCAAGTCTCTACATCCAAGTTAGCGAGCCAAGATGTACAATAACTTGACATATCGGTACCAATGATAATAAAAGTAAATCGGTACGGCAGCGAAAAACGAAAATAAAATCTCCTTGATTATGGGGAAAAATAGAAAACATGGTTCAATAAAAATAGACTATAATAAAAGCCTTATTTTGAAGGCACTATTTTACATGAAAACTCGTACTTAAGTAAGGCTACAAAAGTGTAAAAAAAATAAAAAATATTAAATATTTAAGGAAATTAAAATTTGCCTCCTTGCAACATTGGTTTAGTGTCAAACTTGTCAAGTCATTGGTTTTGACGTTTTGTTTATTTTGTTTCTGTTCTATTAACAATGGACCTGTATAAAAATGTACTCTGTGCAATGGAGAATGGTATTTCCTCAAGCATTTTTTATTGATAGCTAAAAGTACAGTACCTCTGCTTTGTGGCTGAAGCTGCTACCCCACTGGATATACTTCTACATTCACGGTCAGTGGGTCGTCTTTGGGGCGGATTTACAGACGTCTGATTATCTACGAAATGATACTGGAATTCGACAAAAATGTGTTTGAAGAGATGGCTGTAGGAGCTGCATGAAACATTGGTATTCCGTCAGGATACAGAAATAAGCAGATTCAAGGGATTTTTCATTTTAATCATGCGGATTCCTTGTGTCGTACCATACCAAAGCTTTGGGAAGTAGTGTGTAGCGAGCTGTTCACACTAAAAAGAACCTCCGACCTCCACGGAGCTGGGGACTACCAGTAAAAGAATGACAAAGGACAAGCAGAAAATCAAACTGAGTGAAATAGTGTAGTGTATGTAATATTGATAAGGTTCTTTCAATATAAATGTATGTAATTGCAGTGTTCCAATATTTAATATTACCGTACTATAGTTGTAAGGGATACACAGCAGAGTTATTACAAGTTTAAGTGACACAAAAGAAATGCTTGTGTGCAAAATAATTCCAAAATATTCAATAAGTATACAAAGCTCATCAACCAAGGTTTGAATAACTGAAACATCTTTGAAGGAGAATTACCCGTTTATTTTGAAGTTATTCCATTAATTTATAATGTTATATCGAAGAAAGTAGTTAACCAATCCTATATTTTTTTTGTACCAATGGCAAATTCAACCAAATTAAATTTATTATTAAATCATTTAATTCAAGCAACAAGACTCGATAGTGTTATTAACAATATACTTACAAAAAACTATGTTAGTAACACACTAACATAGTCACCATTATTCATCTCATTCTTCCTATATTAAAAATGCAGTGTGAAATTTAATTTTAACGTTGATTTTCATGTTAGTATTTCAATAATTGATAATTTTGCCTTGTTTGAAGAAAGTATTTGTGTATATTATTGTATTTATTGATACAGGATGTTTGTACTTTAGTATTTTTTTGTATTATAATTAAATGATGTGTGTATTATTTATTGTCTTGTTTAAAATTTTTACATAGATAGTATAGCTATGATGTAGGTACTGTGATATGTAATATTCATTACTTGTGTGTTCTGCACTGAAATAACTGTAATGTCCTATTTCTTCACATTTTATGCAAATAAAGATACATAGGTACATGTATACGACCTTCATTTTGCCTTCATTACATGTTTAATACTTTACTTTTAAGCTAGATTTTAAAATATGTGAGCGGCTTTTCAGTTGCAACCAATTAATAATTTAACGATCATTATCTCTGTCTCTATGTCTGTTATCGTGGACCGAGCCTGACTAAACCAACTTGTTCATGTGATTGGCAACTGTGAGATTGTTCAATCTTATATGTTAGTAAGTACCTTGGTTCCATAATCAATTAATCACACACTGGGGGGTGTGAGGATGAGATTCTAAGGAACACAACATATGCCGTTGATAAGCTCAAAAGAGTCTGGGCCAATCATAATATCACCAAAGCCACAAAAGTCCGCCTGCCGAGAAGTTTGGTTTTTCCAATATTTCTGTACGGCGCAGAAACATGTAGGTATGGTTCGCCTCAAAGACAAACGCAAAATAGATGCACTAAAACTTGTTGTCCATGGGCAAGTAAGGCTAAACGCTGCAACACAAACGTCCATGGTCCAAAGCTCCCGAGACGCCAGTACCTAGGTTTGGAAGCCTGCTAATAAGGTTACGTTATTCACTTAATAGAACTATTCAGAAACTCACCAGAAATAAGACATTCTGAATATTCCACAGCTGTGCCTCCGCGACGCGGAACAGTTGATAACTCTTCAGTACTTGCTCGTTTCATGTTGGAAATTGATTATTTTGATAATAATTATCAATCAATATCAACTTGCAACTTGCAACAAGAAACCTCGATTCACGAGTTCACGACAGAAGCAGGACGCTTCATTTTGGCGGTCGACCGTAAACGGAGCAGATTCAATTTTAGTCAGATTAATTTTTCACCTCGCGGTGTGCTTAAACGGGGTGTTTGACGTTTAGGCAGTCAATTTTAAACTGAATATTTGACTTAAACGCACCCCAAACAAAAACGCTGTCCGCCATGTTAGTATTCCTCCCCCCTTCGCTCCACTCGGTCTCGCAGGTTCGCTCCACTCAGGACCTACCTACCACCGGAAAGCTATCGTGACCTTATCCCTACGCTACGCTACGCTACACTACGCTTCGCTTTACCGCTACCTAGTTTCCAAGATACGATGGGGGAGGGGTGAAGGGGGGGAGAGGGGGGAGTTTTGAAAAAACTAATTTTGACCTACTCTGGGCCCACGGACATGAATCTGAAAAAGAAAATGTTCCGAGTCTTAACTTCCGAGATCCGCCTAAAGGGGGGAGAAGGGGGAGAGTATGGGGGAATTTTGAAAAATGTTTTTTACTTTTCCGAGCCTCCTCTATACGAATCCGTAAAAAAACAAAACCCAGGAGGGGTGAAGGGGGGGAGAGGGGGGAGTTTTGAAAAATGATTTTGACCAACTCTGGGTCCCTTGATATGAATCTGAAAAAAAAATGTTCCAAGTCTCTTAACTTCCAAGATCTACCTAGAGGGGGGGAGAAGGGGGGCAACTTTGAAAAATGGATTTTACTTTTCCAAGCCTCCTCTATACGAATCCGTAAAACAACAAAACACGGAACTCTTAGTTTCCGAGATACGATAGGAAGGGGGAGAGTGGGGTGGAAAAGGGGAGGTTTGGGATTTTTCCCATACTAGTGAGAGTTACTTCTATACTGTAACGTTACATTTTCCCAGAGGGGGAAAATGTAAGGGAAAATATAACAATATAATTGAATATTATAATATAATTAAAAATACAAGGGGAGTACAAAAACACAGTTTAACACTACTGATCGGCACTGCACGCTTAGGAGGTTAGGCCTCAGAGGTGGCCTGCAGCGGGAGGTAGTCTTCGGGAGATGGAGGCTCCGGCAGGGAGTGATTGACGGCTGGTGGTGGCCTCGGCGGGTCGATGACTGCGAGGGAAGGAAGAGTAGGCTCCGGCAGGGAGTGGGTGAGCCCCGGAATGGCCAGGGCAGGCCAAGATGGACTGTAAGAGAGACAGACCCTTTTATTATTGTAAAGTCGGAGATAGAATCGGAGATAGATAGAATCCGAGATAGAATCCGAGATAGAATCGCCCGTTGCTTCTGACGGCCTCTGCTTTTATACCCTTCAGCTCGTTTCCAAAATCAATATTCTTTTCCATTTTCAAACAGTGGTTTCTTCAAATATAATCGGACCTCCTTGGAGTGCGTAAATTTCATAAATGAAATTTAGAACAATAGTTAATTTGTAGTTATTTTGTACAATCATAATATAAAAATAAATTATAATTAATACAATGTTTTAGCGATATCAATAAAAATAATTGAAACTATATAAACCAAAAAGTAACATCATAGACTAAGCCAAACAAAAATAAAAAGAAACTGACAGTTTAACATTTGACATAGGTAAGTGTCACAACAAGAAAAACTACAGAAAATATTAATCAATGAAATACAGAGCCTCAGGAATATTTAACACACCGGCAATGGTCATGCATTTATCTAGAGAGAACGTATGATAAAAGACCAACATTTTAGCAACCAAACCGTAAGTAAAAACATGCAACATTACATTTCCCCGGAAAATTTTTGAATCCCATGAAAAAATTTTTAGGGCATTACTTAGCAAATCTAGCAGACTATTTACAGTGGTACTGAAAATTAAAAAGAAAGAAAACACTAACATCTGGTGTGTAGTATCTTACAATTATGATTCCCCATAACCCAAGAAAATTATCAACTGAAAAGATTTAGATGTTGTAAATAAGACCTTGCTCTTTCATACACCTTTCAACAACTCGCCTTTCGTGCTCCCTCAATCATACATCACCAGCATTCTTAGGGGATATGGTTCACATTCTATGACGCATACTCCACAAGGAATTATTTTTTAAGGTTACGAAGGCTTATTTATTTTAATTAGGTGTCGTAACCCGCACCTTTTTTAAAACCCAAAAAAAACTAAATTAAATATTTACAAAACTTTCCTGTTTCAGAAAAATAGTCAAGGTTTTAAAGCATTAGTGCTTAAGAAAAACCTTGCGAGTTTCAAGTTCAAGTACAAGTAATTAGTGCTTAAGAAAAACCTTGGAAGTTTCAAGTTCAAGTACAAGTAAATTAAATCTAAGTTTAAGTTCAAGTAAGTATTTAAAAATAAGATAAAGATATAGATACGCTAAGGCTTATTTAACGAGTTAAGTACCGCTCGACATAATGGCTTATTTAACGAGTTATGCACCGCTCCATAAAAACTAAATATAATTAACAATGCCAAAAGTTTTATCCCTATGAATTATTTACAGACTTATGAAAATGAATAAAAATGAAAGTTCTTAAAGACATCAAGGAGAAGAACCCTGTGGTAGCATTTACAGAGCTATTTAGTGCTAATTGATTCTTTTGTAACGGAATGTCCCATGAACGGAATTATCCTTTCCTTTCTTATGTTTCAGATCAAAATCAAAGCATGATAGACGAAGAGTCCAACGTGCTAATCTCCCAGAAGGATTAGATAGATTTTGGAACCATTTCAGTGCAGCATAATCAGTGTAAACTGTAAAACTTTAGTAAAATAAAAACTAAAATATATAAACTAAATAATAAATAATATTCTAAATAATATTGTATAAACTGTATCAATTTATTTTTGTCTCTGATATATATATAGAATTATCTCCGATTTGTCAAAGTTTCAGCAGGTCTTTCAGCTTTGATAGAAACTTCGTATTCAAACTCAAGTTTGTTGAGGTACGAGTATCTTATTGGTCTATCCATGTTTAAGATTTAAAAATATTAGTCTAGGTTTTAAATAAGTTTTTAAGTCATTTAGTTACAAGTTGCACTAGCCGTGGTAACAAATCAAACTAAATGGAGTAATGATTAAAGTAAATTAATGTTCAGTATTGTACAAACATCCACAGGATATTGTCCTGCAGGCGTCGTGGAGTGTCCCAGTCCCCAACTTGCTAGCGACAAGTTAACACACACAAGCGAAAACTGGGTACGATTACCAATGAATGGTAACCGTAGTGGTGTGCAAGTGTGTGGGATGCAGTGTAGTGAGATAAAGAAAAGAGTAAAGAGTAGGTGGTAACGTCTATAGGATACTCTCCTATAGAACGTCGTAGAGTAAGCCAAACCCCAACTTGCAAATGACCAACGAACGAACGATGGTTTTAACACGTACAAGCGAAGAATGGATGACGATTACAATGGTAATCGTAGTGTGTGTGGGGGTGTAGTATTACGAGTATGTTCAGTATAAGAAGTGTTGAGTAAAGGTTGTAATGGATGAGGTGATGAATAAAGGTTCGCCAAAATATAATTGAAAAACTTGTGAAAGTTTAGTTTTAGAATTTAGAGAGGGAAGAGGGGGTGGGTAAGCCCCACGTTGGGCGCCAAATTGTCACGTTACATTTTCCCAGGAGGGAAAAATGTAAGGGAAAATAATAATATAATTGAATATTATAATATAATTAAAAATACAAGGGAGTACAAAAACACAGTTTAACACTACTGATCGGCACTGCACGTTTAGGAGGTTAGGCCTCAGAGGTGGCCTGCAGCGGGAGGTGGTCCTCGGGAGATGGAGGCTCCGGCAGGGAGTGATTGACGGCTGGTGGTGGCCTCGGCGGGTCGATGACTCCGAGGGAAGGAAGAGTTAGCTCCGGCAGGGAGTGGGTGAGCCCCGGAATGGCCAGGGCAGGCCAAGATGGACTGTAAGAGAGAGACCCTTTTATTATAGTAAAGTCGGAGATAGAATGGCGCTAGAATCTGAGATAGAATCGCCCCGTTGCTTCTGACGGCCTCTGCTTTTATACCCTTCAGCTCGTTTCCAAAATCAATATTCTTTTCCATTTTCAAACAGTGGTTTCTTCAAATATAATCGGACCTCCTTGGAGTGCGTAAATTTCATAAATGAAATTTAGAACAATAGTTAATTTGTAGTTATTTTGTACAATCATAATATAAAAATAAATTATAATTAATACAATGTTTTAGCGATATCAATAAAAATAATTGAAACTATATAAACCAAAAAGTAACATAGACTAAGCCAAACAGAAAAATAAAAAGAAACTGACAGTTTAACATTTGACATAGGTAAGTGTCACAACAAGAAAATCTACAGAAAATATCAATAACAATGAAATACAGAGCCTCAGGAATATTTAACACACCGGCAATGGTCATGCATTTATCTAGAGAGAACATATGATAAAAGGCCAACATTTTAACAACCAAACCGTAAGTAAAAACATGCAACATTACATTTCAAAATGTAATGTAAATATTCCTGAGGCTCTGTATTTCATTGTTATTGATATTTTCTGTAGATTTTCTTGTTGTGACACTTACCTATGTCAAATGTTAACACGTTCGCGCGCGCTGCTCACTTTTTCGAAACTTCTGATGGAGCACTGTTTTCTCCCATACATTTATTTTGACGTTTATAAACGTTCTTTAGTACCTCTATTTATTTGAGTAATCAACTATGATTAGAACGACATTATACGTCGACGTATGGTGACGTTGCGCAACATTTAATCATTTTTCAGCCTTTTTTAATTAAACACAACGTCACGATACGTCGACGTGCAGTTACGTTCTGCCACATTTTATCCTTAAAAACGTATTAAATTATACAAAACGTATCCGTACGTCGACGTACATATACGTTCTGTAACATTATATATTTCCTAATCTATTATACTACACGCAACGTCTTACTACGTCGACGTATGGAGACGTTGTGCCACATTTAATCTTTCGAAACCTGTTATATTACTCGCAACGTATCATTACGTTGACGTATTAACACGTTGTGCTGCATTTTATCTTTCGTTACCTATCATATTACACGCAACGTCTGATTACGTCAACGTATGAATACGTTGTACCCCTTAACGTCTTTTTTAACTATTATCTCTTGCGCAACTTCTGATTACGTCGACGTAAAGAAACGTCCCGCTTCATTTTATCTTACCTTACTTGATATGTTATTCGCAACGTGTCATTACGTCGATGCATGGATACTTTTTGCTTCATTTTGTCTCATCTAATCTATAATATTACACGCAACGTTGACTGTAATACATTAAAACAAACACTGTCTTACGTAGGTATGTATTTATTATTATTGAAATAAAGAAAGAGATAAATAAATACAAAGCAACTGCTCTTTTGTATTTACTTATAACTAGTTTTTTGAAAGTAATATCACAATTTTTTTAATATTAATCATATTAATATTGTTTAAAACATGAAATAAAGTGTTCTTTTTTGACAAAATCAACATAAATAAAAAAAAAACCTTTCTGAAACTAACACAACAAATAAAACAAAAAACTTCTATGCAAACCAGGAAAAAAATCAGTCTTGTGATGCAATTTAACTCAAGGTCACCTGCATTTATTTATTATTATTTACTTTTACTTATTATCAATAGTAAATATAACTAGCCTTAAGATAATGACTTTAGCTTTGACTTAGTTTTTACTTTGGGTTTCCCTGTAAAATATAGAGATCGTAATAATCAGTCTTCTGATTTGAACATCTGTGCTGGGTTATACCTCAGCTCTTTTTGCATCTTTCAAACCTGGTTATGCCATTCTTCGAAGCACAAAGCACACAGGGGTGGCTTTTCTTCACATCCTTTGCACCTCAGTCCCGTTTCTCGCCTTATTTTATTTTTAGTACACATTCTGCACTTCATATAATTTGATGTTTTTTTGGAGCCTTCACGAACTGGTATTTTTTCTGGCCAATGACCACCGTTTCCCTGTGAATTTGTGATTGGAGGAAGAATGAACTCCCTTCTTTCTTGTTGTCTATTATCATTTTTATTTAATTGAGACATGACCTGTTCAATTTTCGTCGTTTTTGGTATATTGATAAGATTTCTTATCAATTCTTCGCGGTAACTCAGAAAATCACATTTATCTTGGCAATATTTTCTGTAAAGGTAGAAGCTGTTCCAAACTGTTAAATCCAGTAAGTGAAAGAACACTTTTTTGTACCATTTAATGGTTTTTCTTGGCGAAGAATAATAAGAAACCATCTGATCCGCTCGGTCTATACCGGACATATGCATGTTGTATAGCGATACTTCTTCTGGTTTCGTGCTGGTTTTACCATAACGGTTTGAGACTGTTACAAGTTTGGGATGGCTTGCAGTATTTATCATAAGTACAGGCCGTTTGTCTACCCATTTGGAGACATAAACTTTGTTTTTGCGAACCCATACATGTTGATTTTTTTTCAGTTTTTTTTTAATCAATTCCTTGGGGTTGCTTTTACGGTTAGCACGTAATGTTCCAGTTGTGTGGGTTTTTAAGTTGAGAAGTTTTTGTGAAAGCTCCACGGAATTGTAGTAGTTGTCCATAAACAGCCAATGTCCTTTTAATAAATATGGTTGCATTAGCGTCATTACTATCTTTTCAGTCTTTTTTCCTCTTATTGTTTCGCTATCTGTGTCTTTGCCAGTGTACATGGTAATATTTAACATATATCCATCGTCAGACGTCAGTTCGTAAAATTTGATGCCATATTTGGCTTTTTTGTTTTTAATGTATTGTCTGAAAATTACTCGTCCCCTGAACAGCAACAATGATTCGTCTAAACTAAGTTCTCTGTTAGGTTTGTAACATTCCTGGAAATGTCTCGATAAAGTGTTAATAAATTGGGTAATCTTTTCTTTGCCTTTTGAATTGAGTTCGGCTACATACACACATTTTAATAGTTGCTCAAATCGTCGGCCTGACATCGAATATTGAAATATAGGATGATAATACAAAGGATCACTACGCGTGAAAAGTTTTCGTTTTTGCGGAACGTTAACCTGTCCCATCAAAAGACATAATCCAAGAAATTTGAGCATTTCTTGCCGATTCGTATCTCTGAAATTATAGTTGTTCTTTCTAGTTGGTCTTCTTTTTGAACATAGTGCTTGCCCATAAGCATTCGTTTTCTCAACTATGTAGTCTATAATGTTTGGCGGTAATAACTTACCAAATACTTGTTCCACTGATGAATTGGGGCCAATTTCAAATTGAACTCCTGCAGAAACCTCATCAAATTCAAAAAACGGAATTTCTGCTATTGTTTCTTCCCATGCTGATTCCTGTAGGGGCGAGGCTTCTACGGATGGATCCCCTTCAGGGCTCGCAGGATCTGATATCAGAGGCGGCGCCTCGCGATGTGGGCTGCTTTCGGGGCTCGCAGAGACTACTATCTGAGGCGAGGGTGACACCCCACGATGTAGGTTGCCTTCGGGGCTCGCAGGTACTAGTATCCGTGGCGAGGGCGGCACCTCGCTATGTGGGCTACCTACAAGGTCTTCGTAGTCTCGAGTCTGAGGCGAGAACGGAATCCCGCAATATGAGTTGTCTTCGGGGTCCTTAGGGTCTATATTCTGAGGCGATGATGGTGCTCCGCAGTGTAAATTGCCTTCGGGATCTTCAGGGTCTGGTTTCTGAGGCGAGGGCGGCACTATGCAATATGGGTTACCTTCAGGGTCAGGATTCTGAGACGAGGGCGGCACCACGCGATATGGGTTGCATTCAGGGTCCTCGGGGTCTGGAGTCTGAAGCGAAGGCGGCATCACGCGATATGGGTTACCTTCAGGGTCCTCGGGGTCTGGATTCTGAGGCGAGGGAGGTACCTCGCGATGTGGGTTGCCTTCTGGATCCTCAAGGTCTGGATTTGGAGGCGAGGTCGGCGCCTCTCCACGTGGGACACCTTCAGGGGCCGCAAGATTCTCCGGCATCATAGACAAGAGTGGCGCTCCACGATGTTGGCTGCCTTCGCAGCTATCAGAGTTCATCTTGGGTGGTAAGGAGGGTGTGAGCAATGAAGAAAAGCTTGAAACGTCACCAATATTATTTATAAGGGTAGATGAATTAATAGAGATAGTGTCAGCATCTTCATCGTCGGTAACTTTCCTTTTTTTGTGTTGACTCTTAGCACTCGTGGAACTATTGCGCTTTCGCTTATTTTTATGGGTATCAAAAATACTTTCATCACTACTTATATTACTTTCTTCTTGTTCTTCGCTATAGTTTTCATTTTCCGAGTAATTAGACCTGGTTTCATCGCTACTATAGTGCTCAGAGCTCCAATCATGTTGGTCCTTTTGGTCACCCGCTGGATCATAATCAACATCGGAAACTGAACCATCAGTAGCATAGGGGTCCGGCGAAGTACCACCAGAGGAAGTTGGCTCAAATATTTTCATTTTTGAGTGGTTTCGTGCTCTTTTTTCCATCTACAACAAATAAATGAAATTAAGTAAGTGTAATTATCAGTATACATATTATTAAAGCAGCCTTAAATACCTATATATTTGGCATAAAATAGCATTGTTATAAAATCTAGATACACATACGAAATATTATTTCGATCGGACAACAGGACGTAGGTCAAATGTAATTTACTAAATTTATTTGATTACACACAGACAAACTGTCTTAGCGACACTGAAATAGTTAAACTTAAATAAAAGCTAATAAAATTAATATTACTAGTCAAAAAACGTGTAAGTCTTATATAAACAACGTTCAGTACTTACTGTTATGCCCGAAGAACATGGTTCTGATGGATCCTTGCTTGTTTTGTCACCTTTTTTATTAGTTTTCTTTCTTCTCACTCGCTTTGTTTTGTTCATCTAAAACAATGGAATTTCTATAATAAGAACTAAAATAAAACTACTCAGGTTGCTCAAATATGAAAATAATTATTGTATTCTATATAATACACACTATTATTTAAATCCAGTACAAAATATGTGATAACTTACGATTTAAAAGTTTCGTAACTCGGGAGCTTACTTCACTGTACACGTGCGTCGCGTAACGGTGCACAGCCCGACTGACAGTATGGCGGCGCATACTCCAGTTGACGTCTATGCACGTTCTGCGTTTGTAAGTAGGTGTCTTTGTATGTGTGAGAAGCACCCACAAAACGCTTAAAATGACGATGCTGTGTGACACTACGAAATCAAAATTTTGATATGTTGTGGCACTGTGACGTCACTATAGGAGCATTATATGAGAAACGGACGTTTCCTTACGTTCCGGGTGATAGAGAAACATAAAATTTGACGTATCGATACGTTGTGCGACATCGTATCTCGATTTTTTTACGTATCCATACGTTCTGCACGCGAATGTGTTAAACTGTCAGTTTCTTTTTATTTTTCTGTTTGGCTTAGTCTATGTTACTTTTTGGTTTATATAGTTTTAATTATTTTTATTGATATCAAACATTGTATTAATAATAATTTATATTATGATTGTACCAAAATAACTATTGTTCTAAATTTTATTTATGAAATTTACGCACTCAAAGGAGGTCCAATTATATTTGAAGAAACCATTGTTTGAAAATGGAAAAGAATATTGATTTTGGAAACGAGCTGAAGGGTATAAAAGCAGAGGCCGTCAGAAGCAACGAGCGATTCTATCTCGGATTCTATCTCGGATTCTATCTCTGATTCTATCTCCGATTCTATCTCCGACTTTACTATAACAAAAGGGTCTGTCTCTCTTACAGTCCATCTTGGCCTGCCCTGGCCATTCCGGGGCTCATCCACTCCCTGCCGGAGCCAACTCTTCCTTCCCTCGGAGTCATCGATCCGTCGAGGCCACCACCAGCCGTCAATCACTCCCTGCCGGAGCCTCCATCTCCCGAAGACTACCTCCCGCTGCAGGCCTCCTCTGAGGCCTAACCTCCTAAGCGTGCAGTGCCGATCAGTAGTGTTAAACTGTGTTTTTGTACTCCCCTTGTATTTTTAATTATATTATAATATTTAATTATATTATTATATTTTTCCTTATATTTTCCCCTCCTGGGAAAATGTAACGTTACAACACACACGCATGCCTGCGTGCGTGCTGCATGTTTAGCTTTAATTCTCTCTTTTTTATATTATTATCTCGTAGTAAGTACGTACATTTATTTATATAAGACAAGTAAATGATACTTATTCAAGTTAAGGAAGAGCGGAGTCTCCTAACACAGGCTTATTTGCTTAAAAGGAGGCTCCAAGTCCAATCACTAGTTGTTAAGGTCTACTTGTTAAAATAATAAACGACATTTAATTTTTTAATTTTCATTAGTTCCCTAGAATATTAATAGTGAATAGCATTTTTTTATAACACTTAATTTGATGTAACAATTTTAGGTGTAAAAAAGGCATTTGAAAAGTTTCCAAATACTTTTTTACATCTAAAACTAAATATTCGGTATTACGATATTAATTATTGCATTTCAAAGTTCATGGCTTGGCATACAACACAAAAGAATGACCCAGGTATGCTGTAAAATGCACATAAAGGTTTTGAAAGATTCATGTCATTTGGTTTATATAGGTTCTTATTTTTATTATTTTGTTAATCTTTTATATAGATTCTTTTCTTTTAGATTTTGCGAATGTGAGAACTTTGTAGGCTGTATACTTGTTGACCATTTTCTATTTTAACAAATACCTGGTACTTGTTGATAGGCCTACACTGTCCTCTCATAGATGTTAACACTGTAATTTGAAAACATTGTAGAAACCATTAAAAAAAAAATACAAAATTCAAAATATTTTTATTTCACATAAACCTACAAGGGCGCTTATGAAACGTCAGAAGCTAGGTACACGGTTCCATTTGGTCGTTTCCTATGGAGAAGAGCCGGCAAGAAACTCCTCGGTTACTCTTTTA
Organism: Omphaloscelis lunosa; assembly: GCA_916610215.1. Classification (NCBI taxonomy): domain Eukaryota; kingdom Metazoa; phylum Arthropoda; class Insecta; order Lepidoptera; family Noctuidae; genus Omphaloscelis; species Omphaloscelis lunosa. Next base: position 1,925,290 of record OU744272.1, on the reverse strand, counting down.
AAAATAATTGGCTTTTACAATTCTTTCAAATAACAGTGTGACTAGGTATGGGAGGACAGTGTGGGTCTTATAATAAGTAAGAAAGAAAGAGAAAGAAAATAAATTTATTTGACCCAGGTTAAGGCACACAAATAAAAAACAAAAAAACACAGAAAGCTTTAAACAGTATTGTGTGCCTCACGGCTGCGACAAATAGGTCCAGTTCAACATAAATGCCAGACAACTAGTGCCTGACGCTGGTTTTCAACTGAACCTTATGTTACGAGTACGTCTTACGGATGTAAATCAGTTTTATAGTGTGTGTAAAGATTTAAATGAAATAAAATAAAAATATTAATAGATGAGAGTAGCAATTAATAATAAAATCAACATGGTACAATTTTTTTTTTTTATAATATAAGATTTATACAAAGGTGTTTTACAAAATAAATAAAATGGTATGGTTGCACAATAAACAAAGGACTGTCCGTCAATAAATAATAGATAACTTTATCATAATACAATTTATACCAATGAAACATTAAGGTTGGTCATGTCTAGCTTCCGTTGCGCATCCATGAGATACTGCCGTAGGCGTCTTCTAAAAGTGTCAATCGTTTCTATTGCTCGAAGAGGTGGTGGCAGGTTATTCCACACTTTAGAAGCTGCATAACGGAAACTACCTCTTAAGCTGCTGTACTATGAGACGAGAGTTGCTGCGAGCACTGCTTTCTCCCACATTCTCGTCTACTCGCTATCCAACTCAACTTGTCGTAAAAGTAGTCCGGATTCTGGTATTTAACAACACCGAACAGAAGGCAAGCCAAGTGTAGTTTGCGCCTGGACTTCATTTTTAGAGAAAATGCTTGTTTAGGAAAGGTGTTATATGGCTTCTGCGAGGGATGTTGTAACAAAACCGAGCACAAGCGTTTAATACCCTTTGGATGAGGCGATCTGTACGAGCTAATAGGCGCGGGCCGTACACTGTGTCAGCGTAGTTCAACCTAGATAGAACCAGGGTTTCCATAAGCTGTTCCCGTAGTGATTCAGACAAGTAAGGTCTGATCTTGTACAAAACTTTCAGGCGGTAAAAACAGTTTCTTACTGAATCGGCTACGTGTTTTTCGAAACGAAGGTCTTTATCCAAAATAAGACCAAGATTCCGGGCCTCATAGACTCTGTTAATTTGTTCGCCCATTAACTCGAGGTGAAACGTTGCGGGTAATTTTGCTAATTGCTATCTTGTGCCAAATACCATGTATTTGGTTTTGGTTGGGTTTAGCGACAGGCAATTCTCTTCAGACCAGGCGGCGATTCTACGTAGGTCATCGTTAAGATCTTTAATGGCACTATCATACTTATCTGGTTTAAAGGAAATGTAAAGTTGGACGTCATCGACGTATATGTGGTACTTGCACCTCTGGAGGCATTTAATTATATCTGCACAGTATAAAATAAACAAAATTGGGCCTAATACAGATCCCTGCGGAACCTCTCTCTCAATGGAAGTAAGAGTCGATGTAAGAGCAGTTCCGTCACCCAAACGTAGATCCACAAATTGTTTTCTATCACTAAGGTAGCTGCGGAACCATTGCGTAGCGCTGGGGTCAAATCCGTAATAAATTAGCTTCGACAGTAATAACGGGATATTTATTGCGTCAAATGCCCGGGAAAAATCTAGCAATACTAGCAATGAATACATTCCTTATCTTGGGCTGATAATAGATTATCAGTTACATCTAATAAGGCAGTGGCAGTACTGCGCTGTTTTCTGAAACCAGACTGTAAGTCCGGTAATACATTATTTTGTTCTAGAAAATGCGTTGATTGGTGGCTGACGATTTTCTCTAAAACTTTGGACAGACACGGTAAAATCCTAATAGGGCGCAAGTCTTTTACATCAATCGGATTGGCATTTTTTGGTAAGGGCCTAACGTAAGCAATTTTCCATATGTCAGGAAAAGTTGACGCCACTATTGAGCAGTTTATAATGTCAGTTACAGTGCTTAGTGCGTAGGACAGAGTCATATTTAGCATGTCAAGAGTCAGGACAGAGTCATATTTAGCATGTTTAATATTGTCATAATCTAAGTAATAAGTACCAGGTATTTAAGAAAATAGAAAATGGTCAACAAATCTACAGTCCACTAAGCCTACAGCGTTCTCACATTCATAAAATAGAAAAGAATCTATACAAAAGATAAATAAATTAATTTAAAAAAAAATCTATTTTAATTAAAAACAAATTACATGATTGCTATTACAACTGTAATATATCTGAATAATTATCATGTCCACAAAAGCCACTAATAAAGAGTTGAAATTAAATCGTAGGTATATAATTTCAAATAATAGGATGAATATGTCAAGGAAGAATGTAAAAAAAAGATAAAATTAAAATAATTATGCCGTCAATGAGGTACCAGGGAAGCAACATGTGCGAAGGAATTATTGCCAAACTTCCTTGTCTTCAACGTATTCTTTAATTTTATAATATGTAAATTGGACTGTATAGTTGAATTGGGATTTTAATAAAAGATTTCTTGCAAGGGATCTGACCCCCTTTTTATAGAGGCTCCCGACCAATCAGAGCGCTCCAAATTTACACTCGGCACTATCGCTTGGCGTTCGACCAATCAGAACGCGTCAATTCTGCACACGGCACTAATGCGACCTTTATATGGGGAACTTAAATCAGCCTTTTTCTGTAGGGAAACGTTCTTTTCGTTGCTGTTCGTTCTTTCTTATTTTTAAGACATAGTAACTTACTTACTCTAACTAACTACAAAAAACCGTAGTAAAAATCTTGATTTAGACCCTAAAAATTACAAATTTCCTTAACGGTCCTCGTTACGGTAAAGTTTCATAGTAGTTAAGCTTATGCCACGTCGATGATACAGGTAGCGCTACCTAGCGCGCTAAATTGGTAACATTTAGCAGTCTAGAAACTTCCATAATTTTCTGGCACTTTTCCGAAGCTAGTGGAAAAAAATAATAACATAAAATAACTACCTACTCAGTTATTTATATGTCACCGCTAACTTTTGACATGTTTATGTGTTATCTTAAGGATGTTACTTTGTTTTTATCTCACTAGATTCTAATAAGAAAACTAACAACTAGGTTCTACTAGGAAACTAATCAGAACACTATACCTACACTTGAAATTCTAATTAGAAACTAAAAACAAATGAAAAACCCCGTCAAGGCTCCGCCGTTACTTGTGCTACGGTGCGCAGACAGGGCCACAACTCATATTTTGGGACTAACACTTTTTCCTATTTTAAACCTATTCTTCCTACTATACTCGGCGTCCATTACAATATGCTTTCTTGATAAGGACACGTTTGATATGTGTGTTGAACTTCCCATCGTTAAGTTCTGTAACCGACTTTGGCAACTTGTTATAAAAGCGGATACTGTTTATAAGAAATGACTTGCTTGTTTTAGGTAATCTAAATTTGAGTATCACAATTTCATAAAGATAAAGATAATTTTATTTTGCAAATATGGGTAACAGCAAATGAAGACAAAAAATAAAAGAGTTCAGCCATATTTTACCACGTAGGCATGCAACAGATTTAAAACATTCAACTTATAACAAAATAATTAAAAACAATTTTAAAATTACACAATGAACTAAGTGCAAAAAATTGTATTATACGTAAACACTACCTTAAAAATTCTTTCTCAGTTAGGAACTCCTTAATATTATAACATGCTTTCGCCACTAAAAAGCTTCGGAGTTTCTTTTTAAATAATGAAAGCGGAAGCTCTTTCCATGTCTTTGGCAATTTGTTATAAATGACTGGAGCCATGCAGTAGACACTTTTGCGCATAAGTGCTGTCTTGGCTGAATCCAGACACAGCACACTATTATCGCGTCTATTGCGGGGTACTACATCCGATAAACGTCTAAAACGACTCGGATTTGTTTTTACAAACACAGCTACTTCTAATATGTACAGAGAAGGTAATGTTAATATTTTTTAACTTTGAAAGCACGGTTCATAATTATCAGTCTGTTTAAGTTTAAACATCGCTCGAATGCATCTTTTTCCTGCCTTGAAGGCAGTCTCTCTTTCAGTAGAATTTCCCCAAAATATGATAATGTGATTCTACTATCCCATAATAAGCAGAAAGAAGGGCATCCGTGCTTATTATAGGTGATAATGTGTGTAGAGCGTATGCAGACTTACTCGTTTTCTTACATAAAGTATCCACGTGTGATTTCCACATTAATTTCGCTTTCATACGTATCTATACTTTTACAAGCTACTGTAATCGTACCATCATCCGCATATAGTGTTATAGGTAGCTCAATAGATTTCGGAAGGTCATTTATGTACAAAATAAATATAAAGGGACTATAAATAGCAAAACGCTCCCTTGCGGTACCCCAAATAATACTTTACGCTCTGAAGACCGAAATTTCTAATTCTTCAATTAGAATTGGAATTGGATTTTTTTTTTCTAATTTCTATTATTTCTTTTTTTGTTTACTAACTATATTAATTTTATTGAATTCAGTCATTTGTTTTCTGTCTTTTAGGTACGAATTAAGTAAATTAAGAACATTGCCTCTAATCCCGTAGGCTTCGAGTTTTTTTTAAACAGTAGCATGGTGTACATAGTCGAATGCCTGAGTCACGTCGTTTTTAATATAGTATAATAATGTCATTTTTAATGACATTATTATACTATATAAAGCTCGATTACCACTCACTGACTGACATAATTGTTCTCCCAGATGGTGAAGGGGGAGGTGGGTATATTTTTACAGATTCGTATAGAAATAACTCTCACGAGTATGGGAAAAATCCCAAACCTCCCCTTTTCCACCCCACTCTCCCCCCTCCCTATCGTATCTCGGAAACTAAGAGTCCCGTGTTTTGTTGTTTTACGGATTCGTATAGAGGAGGCTCGGAAAAGTAAAATCCATTTTTCAAAGTTGCCCCCCTTGCCCCCCTTCTCCCCCCCTCTAGGTAGATCTTGGAAGTTAAGAGACCTGGAACATTTTTTTTTTCAGATTCATATCAAGGGGCCCAGAGTTGGTCAAAATCATTTTTCAAAACTCCCCCCTCTCCCCCCCTTCACCCCTCCCCCCATCGTATCTCGGAAACTAGGTAGCGGTAAAGCGAAGCGTAGCGTAGCGTAGGGATAAGGTCACGATAGCTTTCCGGTGGTAGGTAGGTCCTGAGTGGAGCGAAGGGGGGAGGAATACTAACATGGCGGACAGCGTTTTTGTTTGGGGTGCGTTTAATTATATTATTATTATACTATATAAAGCTCGATTACCACTCACTGACTGACATAATTGTTCTCCCAGATGGTGAAGGGGGAGGTGGGTATATTTTTACAGATTCGTATAGAAGTAACTCTCACGAGTATGGGAAAAATCCCAAACCTCCCCTTTTCCACCCCACTCTCCCCCCTCCCTATCGTATCTCGGAAACTAAGAGTCCCGTGTTTTGTTGTTTTACGGATTCGTATAGAGGAGGCTCGGAAAAGTAAAATCCATTTTTCATAGTTGCCCCCTTGCCCCCCTTCTCCCCCCCTCTAGGTAGATCTCGGAAGTTAAGAGACCTGGAACATTTTTTTTTTCAGATTCATATCAAGGGGCCCAGAGTTGGTCAAAATCATTTTTCAAAACTCCCCCCTATACAAATACAATACAATAATATACAAATACAATAATATACACAAATACTTTCTTCAAACAAGGCAAAATTATCAATTATTGAAATACTAACATGAAAATCAACGTTAAAATTAAATTTCACACTCATTTTTAATATAGGAAGAATGAGATGAATAATGGTAACTATGTTAGTGTGTTACTAACATAGTTTTTTGTAAGTATATTGTTAATAACACTATCGAGTCCTGTTGCTTGAATTAAATGATTTAATAATAAATTTAATTTGGTTGAATTTGCCATTGGTACAAAAAAAAATATAGGATTGGTTAACTACTTTCTTCGATATAACATTATAAATTGAATATTTTGGAATAATTTTGCACACAAGTATTTCTTTTGTGTCACTTAAACTTGTAATAACTCTGCTGTGTATCCCTTACAACTATAGTACAGTAATATTAAATATTGGAACACTGCGATTACATACATTTATATTGAAAGAATCTTATCAATATTACATACACTACACTATTTCACTCAGTTTGATTTTCTGCTTGTCCTGTCATTCTTTTACTGGTAGTCCCCAGCTCCGTGGAGGTCGGAGGTTCTTTTTAGTGTGAACAGCTCGCTACACACTACTTCCCAAAGCTTTGGTATGGTACGACACAAGGAATCCGCATGATTAAAATGAAAAATCCCTTGAATCTGCTTATTTCTGTATCCTGACGGAATACCAATGTTTCATGCAGCTCCTACAGCCATCTCTTCAAACACATTTTTGTCGAATTCCAGTATCATTTCGTAGATACTCAGACGTCTGTAAATCCGCCCCAAAGACGACCCACTGACCGTGAATGTAGAAGTATATCCAGTGGGGTAGCAGCTTCAGCCACAAAGCAGAGGTACTGTACTCTTAGCTATCAATAAAAATGCTTGAGAAAATACCATTGTCCATTGCACAGAGTACATTTTTATACAGGTCCATTGTTAATAGAACAGAAACAAAATAAACAAAACGTCAAAACCAATGACTTGACAAGTTTGACACTAAACCAATGTTGCAAGGAGGCAAATATTAATTTCCTTAAATATTAAATATTTTTATTTTTTTTACACGTTTGTAGCCTTACTTAAGTACGAGTTTTCATGTAAAATAGTGCCTTCAAAATAAGGCTTTTATTATAGTCTATTTTTATTGAACCATGTTTTCTATTTTTCCCCATAATCAAGGAGATTTTATTTTCGTTTTTCGCTGCCGTACCGATTTACTTTTCTTATCATTGGTACCGATATGTCAAGTTATTGTACATCTTGGCTCGCTAACTTGGATGTAGAGACTTGCGTTTCTCACGAGCGTCGTTATTGCAACAGAATTTTTTCGTTATTAGGTATTATTACGATCGCCAGTTTGCGACAGCGTCATTACCTACTAATGTCGAGACTGCTGAAATAGTATTCAAGTATAAATATATGATCTCATAGCTCCTTCATCAAATAATTCTATGCTATCACAAATTAATGTTTGATTAATTTAAGTAGGTAAGTACATATCAATTAATAAGTTATAGGTACTTAAAAATCAGTTTCATCATCAGCCAGCTAATATACTTAGGGATATTTTTTTTGTTGTTTTGTTTTTAAATAATTTAGAAAATTGACATAATTAGGTACTGATCATTATAAATAATGCTTATAAGAGACACCATATTATTAGCCATGCAGACTTTTGAGGTCATTTTGCAGTCAGTTCAATGTCATCCTGTGCTACAATGTGAAATAGATATTTTTCGAATATTTAATGCATACATAATGTTTTTGGTTTTTTCCTTTGTTCTGCTCCTAAATGTACTGCACAAAAAATGAGTGGGAAATACATTTATTTTTATTTTTTATATTTTATAAATTTTGTTTTGTGCCAGAAACCCTCGCGTTCTAAAATCCTACCAGTTTCTTCACAACCTGATCAATTGTTTAAGACAGTTTAGAGGTAAAACATACAAACATTATTAATTGTTAGGGTGCCGTATCTGAAGGGTAAAAACTACAGAATCTTGTTATGTACTAAGACTGCTGTTCGTCCGTCTGTCCATTTGTCTGTTAGCGGGCTGCAGCTCATGATCAAGAATGTGGATTTCGGTTGCCGCTATACATAATAAAAATAAGTTAAAAATTGGAAGCAGGTTCCCCAGTAAATAAAAATAAATATGTTGTTCTTTGCTTACTGTCGTCTCTGTCAGCGAGCTGTCTGTAACCCATTAATCCAATCAATGGGGACAAAAAAGACGCTTTGCCTTACAAAGGGTGGTGTAGATGATTTTTGTCATTACAAAATATTCTCCCTCTTGTAACATTATATCTACCTTGCACTTGACCTTGTATTTTTGTTAATGTTTTAGGAACTACACACCAAGGGAGTAGCAATTATAAGGGTAATAACGCTCAATGCGTGGCAATGTCCGCTTGCGCGTCAGTATTGTCAGTTTGCAGACATCGGAATCTGACTTGTCATGATATCGATGTCATTCTCCAAAGTGGAGACACTTTATATATGTCGCTTAAACCAATTCTACCGAAGGGTGTCATATTTTTGAACCTCGAGGAATTGCCTACTGAGATTGTCGTTGGGAACAATAGAGCTCAAATTGAAAATATGACCGCCAATTGGATTACAAATGGAGTATTTCCTCAAATTACAGAAAATGAATACGGTATTTTAACTCTTGCAAACATAATTGAATCCAATGTTTTCGACGCAAACCACAATGATGAGACGGATAGCGTGGTATTTACCGGGCAAGACTATACAGTTTCTTTTTGGAGATTCGATAGTGCATTCTATTTATTTAACAGTCACGCAGTAGAGAATATAACAAATTAAATTCTACATGCGGAGTAGCACGTTTGTTTAAATGTTATTCGATTCGCGAATTAGCCAGATTACTGTTATTGCGAAATATAGGTGTAGGTCAGTATTCAATACACAGACTACGCGTTCTCAATTATCAAACAATTGAAAATTTAGTTGTAGGATCTGCATTGCCATTGCCAGCGTCTGTCGAGTCTATAATAGACTTCGAATGCCCGGCATCAACAGATCATAGTCAATTATCGGAATCACAATCTATATTGCTTGGTTTTCAAAAAACCCCTGAACCGGTAGTAGTTGACACCCATGTGGCGTCAACAAAGAGAGGTCGACCCAAAAACAAAAACGTGGCAGGAAATGTAGTACAGTAAACGCCCATTTGGATGCGGTTAAAAAATATAATAAAAAAAAAACCGCTAATTCATCGCGATGCCGTTAAAAAATATACAACTGAAAATCCACAAATAAATCGCGATGCTGTAAAAAAATATACCAAGGAAAATCCAGAAATTAATCGCGATGCTGTACACCGTTATACCAAGCAGAACCCTGAAATAAATCAAATAGCCACTGACAAATATAAAAAAAACAGCCGTGGTATTGACATACCACTACGTCAATCTAAAAACCTAATAGCACAGAAGAGGGACGCTGAGTTAGACGTAATAAAATTATTTTCTTTAAAAAAAACGTCCTTGCTTTCTTCAGACACTTTTAGGTGTCCATCTTGTAATGCGCGTCTGTTTGAAGAAGAAAAATCTCGAAAACAATGGTGTTGTGGGTCGGGCGCGTACAACATACAAAATTTAATTCCGTTAACCGAGGAGTTTTACTCTCACCCGTCTTTTCTGAGTAGACCGCGAGCTTACAATAATTTATTTGCCTTCAGTGCCTTGGGCGTTTCTCACGGGTACCAACAACCAACGGGAATATCTTTTCTTAAAATTCAAGGTCGAGTCTATCATAGAGTTTTTGATTTAGCTTACACTGGTAGCGTAAATAATTTAGGACTATACATTAACGATACAAGCGAACGCGAGCAAATAGCCGCAAATATGAAACTTGATAGGCAGGTAATTATTTGCATAACTAACTTTTTACATAACGTCAATCCGTTTATCGAATGTTTTAAACGATTAAGTAGGGAACCATCCGATCAGGCCTTTATTAAATTTCAGCAAACGTCTCGCTCAATCCACGGTAACATTTTAGGAGATTTACCTGTTGGTAAAGAAGTCGCGGCCATTATTAGTACAGAACGCGAAAATTTTATACCTCATTGCATAGCAGTTTGGAAAATCGGTGATAGGAAACCGCACACTGTAGATATAATGCATCCGTTATATGAAAGTTATCAGTATCCACTATTTTATCCTGAGGGTAATGCGGGTTGGTACCCGAACAAAGTAGATAATAACAGAAATAAATTAACTCAAGCGAAATACGTTCGCTGCTTGTTATTGTCGGAGCCACGATTTTCCGATATAGGCAGGCTATCGGAAGAATGGTTAGTTGACATGCATTGCCGAATCATAGAAGAACGCCTACGTTTTATATCAAGTCTACAAAAACATAACTCGAGTAGTGCACTGAGGTCCGCTCCACTTCAAGAAGTTGAAATGAGCATTGAAGTCGCGCGTCAAATTCGTCAAGATGAAACCATTCAGGGAGAGGGATTCGTATCAGGTCGCGTTTATTTGCTCAGCACTTTTACGGGGGGGCCGCGATACATGAAAGGAAAATATAGTGATGCTATTGCAATAGTAAGCAGATTGGGGAACCCATCATTTTTCTTGACGTTTACTTGTAATCCCAAGTGGCCAGAAATTCAACAATCCACTTAAAGCAGCTATGTAAATCCTTCTGTATGTGCTAGAGTTTTTAATTTAAAGCTAGCAGAATTATTAATAGATATCCGAGGTGGTAATTGGTTTGGCAAATGTATTTATATGATGCACGTAATAGAGTTTCAAAAGCGAGGTTTACCACACGCTCACATTTGTTTTAGGGTTGAAGGTGGCGGGCCTGTCCAAAATATAGATCTTGATAAATTTGTTAGAGCAGACATTCCTGATGCATCAGAGGCGGAGGGAAATACATACTTAATATAGATGAAGTTTAGATTTGTTTTAGTGTTATGTAAGTCGAGTAGTTTAGGTGGATTAGGCCTCTAATATCTTTAGTTTTTGATATACATACCTACTTAATATAGATGTAGTTTAGATATGATTTAGTGTTATGTAAATCGAGTAGTTTAGGTGGATTATGCTTATAATGGGGATACCTTGAAATAAAACGCACAAGGAACCAAATCTTCTGGTAGCGCGGAAATTACTATCTTGTGAGTGAATCGAACCAGGAAATAAAAAATCAATGCGACCTTGGTAATATTGCATACTCCCATACACATGCTAAATAAATAAATAAATGTTACCCTGGGGTAGAGTAGTTTTGAAAAGCATAAAAGTAGGAACTTATTTCATTATTTACTTACCCCCGAATACTGAATCGTCACTCAACATTTAAGGGCTGCTTAAAATTTGAGCAGTTAAACCTAAACTTTAAATTTTGTATGGCCAAACGTCACTTTTGAGTAACTGTAAAATTTAAGTGCTACTTAAATTTTGAGTGACGTTTCAGCATTCGGGGGATAGTCACTTACAAGGAATATTATTTTATAGTTTATTCGTACTGACTTTTATGTAAATCAACTGTAGGAATAAAAAAAAACATTCAGTTGATTTACTTAAAAGTCCATATATGTATGGACTTTTAAGTAAATCAACTGAATGTTTTTCTAAATATTTTGTACGGATTTATGAATCCGTACAAAATATTTAAGAGATTTTATTACAAAATCCTATAAGTGCTAAGGATTACTGTCCAATCCTCAAAATTTTACAAGGGTAAGAAATACTCCTCAAAAACACGACCCCGCGAGCTGCTTGCAGCTCGCGCAACGCCCAAATACTAGTTATATATAAAGTCATATATAGCCATGTCTACTACGTGTATTTATATTATGTAAATCGCTTCTTATTTTGAAAAGTCCTAAGTTTTTGCGAAAATACAAAATACTTTCTAAGATATAAAGAGAAGGCGGAGCCAGTATATCAATTTCTTTAAATCTTTCTCTAAGGGACTCGCGAGTACCCATTTTATAGATCGCGTGGATTGCCCACTTTTGTAAAATGAAAATTGAATGGACGTCAGCTGCCGATCTCCACAGCAGAACGCCATAATACATAATACTGTGGAAATAAGCAAAGTATAATAACCTAGCTGTGGCTATATCAGCCAACTGCCTTATTTTTGTAACTGCATATGCAGCTGAACTTAATCTACCTGAAAAAGTTCTAATATGGGCAATTTTCAATCTAAAGTAATTCCTAAGAATATAGTTTCCGTTATTGCATCTAGTTTTTTGCCATCAAGTTTTAGATTTAGACTTACTTGAGGTACATTTAGTAATGAGAACATAATACATTTAGTTTTGTTCGCATTAAATAAAAGATTATTAGCTGCGAACCATTTTGAAAGAACAGCCAGATTATCATTGATATGTAAGACATCTGTATCTTTCCTGTCCATTTTAAAAATAAGAGAAGTATCGTCAGCAAATAGAATTATACTCGATAAACTGGAAATAAGAAAGTACCGAGAATTGAACCGAAATTTATTTTTAAACGAGTAACCGTGGAGTTTCTTGCCGGCTCTTCTCCATAGGAAGTGACCAATTGGAACCGTGCACCTAGCTTCTGACGTTTCATAAGTGCCCTTGTAGGTTTATATGAAATATTATATAAATATTTATATAAATATTTTGAATTTTTAAAGTTTTCTGAAACAAACATCTTTATTTTCAGCAAAAGTAGGAAGATAATACTTAGATACATACTTACTCAGAAAAACAATATCTAACAAAATTGTTAGTATAAAATACAGCAAACGGTTACTATGACGACATGTCAAAATATGCAATAAGTTATTTAGACTACAAATGTAATCGTTTTCTTCAGCATACAAATTATCTGAATATAGCAACGCACATAATATTAATTTACCTAATTTTAATTTTAGTAGGGTGTTGACACCAATAACTATGTTCCTTTTAGTGATGCTCAGACTGTTTCCAATTAAAAGAACTACAGTAATCTGCTCATTCATTTGCGTGTGTTCTTATTTTATGAACAAGCTCATTAAAATGCAGGTTACGGTAACAACAGTTAACATGTTTAGATCGGTTATTTAAAAAGGATCCAAAACCTGCTCCTAATCTATCAGAATATACCAAAACATTACTTTGGAATTATTCCTCGTAAGTAGATACACTTTCCTCGAAGATATTGAAAAATTCTTGCTTCTGTTCCTTATACATACACTTTCGTTAAGTACAGCAAAACAGAAAAAAAGTTAATGTAAATTTAAATTAAATATAAGATGGACTCATCATAAATAGGCAATAGGACATAGACAATTTTTGTTATTTTTTAATTTTCGTTAGGCCCGCTTGCGCGGTGATGAGAAGTAAAAAATAAAAACAAAAATAAAACATTTTTTGCGGTAAACATGACGCAAAGAAAGAAACGGGTTCATCATGGGTATCGTTTTCATGGTTGACGAGGGCGCTAAAGCCGATAGTAAGGACAAAATGTAAATCCAAGATAATGATTTATTCATCAATATAATTATTTAGTGCATAACTGTACCTGAAAGTGTATCTAAGAAGACTATCCGTTCAGGATTTAAAAAAGTGTATCTATAAGGAACAGAAGCAAGATTTTTTTCAAAAGTATATCTACGAGGAATAATTCCATGAGAGGTGGCGGAGTGGGAACACAACTACCGGTGAGATTGTTTGTCAGTGGCTCGTACCTCTCTGCATTGTACTTCACAAAATCCACCAAGACACAGGCCTGCTGCAAGCGCTCGCTTAACATTTGTTGACTAAACTCATACTTACAAGATATTTCCTTAACTGTATTTTCCCAGTAATTCCTTTTGAAGGTTTTGTATGTCAAACTCAAACATTTTTCTGCTATTTTCCATCTTAATATTACATAAACACTTTCACATCAATTTCGAATTAACGAGAAAATTGAATAATAATAATCATCGTTTAGGTATTTGTTTATCAAATTGCTCAACCCCATCGAGTAGTAATCATGTTATGACGTCACGGCGTCGGTGTCCGCCCTGCGGCGCCTGCGTTGATACCTAAGATAAATATTGTTACTGATTTACTGATATTTAAGATAGATACTTTTGGTTTCGGGGCGTGAGAAACCTTTGTGATGTAAAACTACCTGCTCAAGATTTTATTGAGGAATAAAATGAAAACACGTATTGCCGATTTGGAGGCGAGTTTTATTCTATCTACTAATACGTACATGACTCATCCGGTGGGCACAGACCGCTGAGCTTGCAAATGATAACTATAGCTATACCTTAATCTAGAGCAGACGGGTGAGGTGTATTCATAACTCCTCCGACCCTAAGAGCGAAATTATCGGAAGGTTCGATTTGAGAGTCGTTCCGACAATTTTGCAAAAACAATAAAAACAATAGACAGAAATATTCGACCTTGGATTACATCCGGCTTACTACGTTGCATTCGCCACCGTGACAAACTTCACAAAAAAGCAAGAAAGTCACCTGATAACCTAACAATTCAAACCTCCTACAAACGATATAGAAACTACTGTAATAGCCTACTCAAAAAAATTAAAAGATTACACGAACAAAATGAACTACAGAAAGCAAAAAACGATCCAAAAAGGCTGTGGAATAAAATAAAAGAAATCACATACACCAAAAAGCAAACCAACCCTCCTCATGAGTTATTAAGTACAACCCATGACAAACACGATGCAGCTAACCTCGTCTGTAACTACTTTGCAAGTATTGGCCAAAAGTTAGCATCTAAGATAAATACTGCAGCCCTACCTACCTCAGCACTTCTCTCCCAAAGCACAGGTCCTTCTAGCTCCTTTGTCCTTCTCGAAGTGGATAATGCTGAAGTGGACTCTATTGTCTCAAGCCTAAGACAGGACTGTGCCACTGGCTGGGATGGTATTCCCGTCAAACTTATAAAACTTTGTCGACATATCCTTGTTCCACTTATTACACATATAGTAAACTGTTCAATGATTACAGGTACATTCCCTAATACGTGCAAAAAAGCTGTAATCCACCCAATACATAAGAGCGGGAACAGAGATTGTGTAAACAACTATAGACCCATCGCTGTACTACCAGTTATGTCAAAGATAATGGAGAAAATTATAAATAAACAACTAGTAAAATACTTACACAAGTACAACATATTAGCAAATAATCAGTACGGATTCAAAAAAGGAGTATCTACTGAAGATGCAGTGTTAGATCTAACTGAACTTGTAGCAAGGAAATTAGATAATCAACATAAATGCTTGGGTCTATTCCTCGACTTAACAAAAGCGTTTGACACAGTCTCTGTTCCCACCCTTCTATCCAAATTACATAGTATCGGCATACGAGGCATTGTTCATGATCTCTTCAAGAGTTACTTGATAGACCGAAAAATCTGTGTGAAAATAGGATCACTTATTAGTGCTGACGAGATAATGTCATATGGGGTTCCGCAGGGTAGCGTCCTTGGCCCAACGCTCTTCCTAATCTACATCAATGACCTGTGCACTCTTTCTCTAACATCTGCTAATATATTCACGTATGCCGATGATACAGCCATTGTAGTATACGGGAAGAATTGGGCCCAGGTGAAATATAATGCTGAAGAATCCCTGAAAGTAGTCATGGAATGGCTTCACATAAATCTCCTTACACTGAACCTCAGAAAAACAAACTTTGTCCCTTTTTCTATTCGTCCTAGCACGAAACCCCCCAGCATGTACTCAATTAGAGCTCACACCTGTCTGGACACCGCAACTTGCTCTTGTATAGCGCTCCCCTCACTAGCATCGGTTAAATATTTGGGCGTAGAAATCGATGAGGGATTGAACTGGAACAGGCATATTGAGTCCACTGCCAGCAAGGTCAGGAAAACAATTCACTTATTCAAGTCATTAAGGCATTCTGCTGACTTAGAGACTCTAAAAATGGTATACACTGCACTTTGCCAGTCCATCATCGGCTATTGCATTCTAGCTTGGGGTGGATCCGCCAAAACTAAGTTCCTTGAGCTGGAGCGTACGCAAAGGGCGGTACTTAAGGTTATGTTGCAAAAGCCTTTTCGATATCCGACTCATGAGCTTTACACCGAGCTCAAACTTTTAACCGTGAGACAGTTATTTGTACTCAGAACCACTCTTTGGAAACATAGCCAAGTGCCGTTCCCAGACTCAAACAAACGTGGTCAAAGAATAGTTTGTCCAATTCCTGGTCATAGAACTGCTTTCGCCAGAAGACAGCAGTACGTGCTGAGCTCACTTGTCTTCAGAAATATTTGTAAGACCATCCAAATAGCAAAGTTAAGCAAACTCGAATCAAAGACTAAGCTGAAAGATATGTTGTACCTCTTAGACTACGCTCAAACTGAGGAATTACTAACTACTCATTCATAAATCACAGCATTCCATATTCATTCAACATTCATAAATCACACACGTAACACAGTCTGTACACCAAGCAAACAATTTGATTGTTCCGTCTTACGCCCGACACCACCATATTCACATATTTAGGCTCCTCATATCATACTCACATAACACACAAACACACACATACACACACACATACACACACACATACACACAGTACAAATAATCATACGTTTTCTAGACACATACACAGAATTCACCACACAGTAATTTCCTACTTAAATTTAACTTTTAAATGTCACTTTAAATGTAAGTTTCATAAGTTTCGTTTTTTGTTTTTATTTTAATTATTTTAATTTTTTCAACTTTGTTCTGGTAAGCAAATATATGTTTTTTCTTTCTAGAACAATAATAGATCATAATATGCCCTTTCGAATCATATCAGCTTACCAGCTCTCAATTTCCATAAGGTATATAGTGTCCAAGTGGCAGTAGAACACTGACTCCTAAGTCACAGGTTTTCCTAGTTTAGGAGTCAGGGTCTCAACTTTTGTACGCCTTAACTATTGTGAACTTACTAGATATTAAGCATAGTGTAAGGATTTGTATCAATAAAGTATATTATTATTATTTCGGCGATTTTAGCCAAATCATATAAATCAAAAAGGTAAGAAAACTGAAAATTACTAAACCTAGAGTGACGTATCCTAATTTTTCACTGAAGTTAAAGTCCTTCCTTTCATTCAAAACACTTTCGATCACTTCACTATGCTTTAACGAAAAGGCCATATATTTCACTTCGTCTAAACTTATTCCTTTCATATTAACTACACTTGATTTGGAGAGAGTGGCGTTCACGTGCAACTGGAGTAACGTGACAATGGGAATCTTCTTCACAAATTCCAACTCCACAAAAATACGACGGTGAAGGTGAATTCCATAGATTTGCAGGTCACATGGCTCGTCAAGTGTCACCAGGTAAGTGCCGAATACAAGTTGTTTACTGATCTCTTCAGCGCATTGTTTAGTCAGTGTCGTTTTCAATCTACTATAAAGGAGCCAGCTAGCTGCGTTGACTTGCTGAACCCTGACCTTCTCAATTTGGATTTCATGTCTTTTACAGGGAGTATGGTCATCTTTGAATTTCATCAATTGTTCTACACAGGTAAGTTCATAGTATAAGGCTTGATTATCCGCAGTGCATAAAAACTGATCGCCAGCAGAGAGTGGTCGACATGGTTTTATTAGAGGTAAGTATTTCATTCCTTTCGCCAGAAGGTAAGGATATTTGGGAATAATGGCTAAGGTTTTATTTTCAGATTCATGGAAGATTGGTAAGGAATATATCTTAAAATAGTTATAAGATGAGTTATCCATCAGTGGAATTTCCATTATAAATGTTATCTGATTATCTTTAATAAATGATTTTACACAAATGGTCTCCTCTATTTTCAATAAATTTGTTTCTATTGGAGGATACACTAAGTTTCCAGAGTTAGAAATCAATTCTAAATGATACAATAATTCTGTAGAGTTCACAATTGATTGATGTAGTATCGATAATTTACTTAACGCTAATGCTGTTTCGATTTCACTTAGTCTAGCAAAGATAGTACGAAAACTACTTGTGAATACAGATAATAACCCCGTAAGGTAAGTTAAGAAAATCCAGTTGTTTTGCTTAGCAGACAAATCTTTCAAAAGTAGTTCTATCTTTGTTAGGCGATTATGAACGTTAACAGCATTCTGATTAATTGTTTCAGTTACATTAATGAAACTATCAAACATCTTGGAGACTACTGTTAATTTTTTTGAAGTAATTATTTGATTATGATTTAACTTGGAAATAAGTTCTTCATATCTAACGGCGTCATCGTGATCTAGGTTACCAGTTATTAATTTTATAATAGAACCCAATGGATTTATAAGTCCTCTTTTAGAAAATTTCTGCGGAACTAGTTGTCGTAATTTTTCTATAGTTATATCGCGTATAAACTCTGTATGTATTTTCATACTTGTAAATTCTTGAGAATATGATGCATTCCAATCGATAAGTTTACACATTTGTTGGTAGTTGCTGAACATATAATTGAAATCATTATAAATCTGTTCTAAACTTATGAGCTTGATTATAGTCCAGTGATCAGTTTGAATGTGTGCAAGACCTTCTTTTACCGGGAATATTCCTGGATTTCCTTCAAGATTTTGCAGATGAAGGGCCAGCGAGGGCATCACTACCAACAGGATGCCGCACCACCTGCGGAGGGCGTTTTACATTTTTAATAGGGGTTTTAGTAATTCTTTCTCCTATTTGTATTGGTAAAATGTTTCTCTCAGCTTGACCTATAACTTTTGCTTTTACGTATCTTGGTTTGTCTTTACTTTTGCGCTTATTCACGTCTTTTGCAAAAATAATTTCACCTTCATGAAACTCAACTCCAGCTTCACCACCCTTCCTATCCCTATGCTTTTCTTTCATTGCTATCATTTTATCTGTCAAATGTTTATACATGACTCTAGTTCGTCTTGCATGAACCTTAATCATTTTCTGAAAATATTGTTTTTCTAACTCTATGCTATACGGGTTATTTGTGTCAGTATGTCCAAAAACAATTTCGAATGGAGTAAGTTCGGTAACAGAGTGAATGGAATGGTTATATGCCATAACCGAATATGTCATTACGGATGCCGCATCGGTAAATCGTTTTTCATACTTTGCTAATCTATATATTTCAATTATGGTGGAGTGAAATCGTTCTATCAGACCCATTGAATTGGGGTTATTGGGTGTACCAATATGAAGTTGGACTTTATGTAAGCATAAAAATTCCTTCATCAAATCGTTATTGAACTCAGATCCTGGATCGGAACTTATCTTTTTAGGAACGCCATAGTATGAAAAATACTTCATTAGAGCACGGACAACTTCTGGAGTAGATTTATTTTGGATTTCGATTGCCTGACCTAGTTTACTAAAGGCGTCTATAAGGGTTAGATAAGTTTTACCTTCAATACTAAAAAGATCTATAAATAGTTCCTGAAACGGAGCACTCCGTGTTTGAGTCAGCTGTAATTTAGGTTTAATAGGCTTCCTATCATACTTCATTTCTGACATGCCTCGCAAGTATTTATAACTGCCGCTATTGTCTCCTGCATTCTATCATATTAAAATCAAACGTCAGTTAGTCAACTTTGAACAAGTTAACGATGCACTCTCTAAAGTAGTACATTGGTTTAATGTAAATAATCTTCTACTTAACGAAAAAAGACTAAACTCATTAAATTTTCAATGCCAAATGTCAGGCAGCTATCTACCAATGTTCAAGTAAATGGATCAGAGTTGGACCCTGTTGAGTCGACAGTTTTTCTTGGAATCACTATTGACAGTAAATTACAATGGGGCCCACACATAGAAAAATTGTCAGGAAGACTAAGTTCGGCCGCCTATGCTGTTAAAAAAATTAGACAGATAACTGATGTGGATACAGCCAGAATTGTTTATTTTAGTTATTTTCATAGTCTTATGTCATATGGGATTCTTCTCTGGGGAACCTGTGCGGACATTGATACTATCTTTGTTCTACAGAAAAGGGCTGTTCGAGCCATATACAACCTAGGTCCAAGAGATTCCCTCAGAGAAGAATTCAAAGAAATAAATATTCTGACTGTAGCCTCACAATATATTTTTGAAAACCTATTGTATGTACACAAAAATATATCAAATTTTAAGAAAATGTCCGATATTCATAGTTTAAATACCAGGAATAAACACAATCTTGCTGTACATCGAACACGTCTCCACAAAGTAGGCAACTCGTTCATGGGTCAATGTATACGCTTTTACAACAAACTTCCCATTGACATTCGAAACTTACCCATTAATAGATTTAAAATCTGTATTAAAACCAAACTTTGTAAAAAAGGGTATTATAAAATTTCAGATTATTTAGAAGATAAAAAAGCATGGGATTGAACTGCTCGCTCTGCTAAGCCTTGTGATAAAACTTAACATTTTAATTATTTTGTAAAATCATGAAAATATACCAGTTTTATATACACATTGACATTGTTGAAAATTATATTCAAAATGACATGATTACTTTGTAAAGTATTATATTAAACGCCGAACTCAACTAGCTTATTTTTATTTTCTATTTTTTTAATATGACGTGTAAAAGTGATTCCGATATCCTATTTACAGAATAAACAATTTCATTTCAATTTCATTTCATTTCATTTCATTTCATTTCATATCCCAATAATAATTCCTATGAAGCCTAACTAATGTCTCTTTGATGCCGCGGTGGCATGTGTTTCCTTCATGATGCTTAACTATTATAGTTTTCTGTTCTCCTTCGTCTTCTACATAAATAACTCGTTCTGTGCATTCATAAAAATTTATCGAATCTTTCCTAAACAGCTGAATTATTATATTACCGAATAATTTACGATGCTCATTATCTTCGAAATAAATGAAATACCTAAATTTTGGTTTAATGTATTGTTTCAAAAATTCTTTTATTAATTCTGGGTTATCTGTTGGTAAGAAAACTTCTAATATTTTCTGTTTGTCACGCGAGAGATTCTTTACTTGCATTTCATTTTTGAGCCATAAGAACACTAAAATTTGATTTGGCTTAGTGTCTATAGCTTCGTGTAAAATTGGTATTCTGGTGGACTCGTTTAAAGCTGAATGAATTGTATCTGATTTAGTAACTTCAGAAACAGGGTATTCATTAATGTTTTCGTCTACAAATTCTATAGAACTAGCAGTTGCTGTTCGACTTGTGTCTGATATGGTTATAGTAGATGAATCGCTGCGTTCTCTTTTCCTTTCAGCTGTGGACTTTTCTGTAATTAAATTATCTAAGTATTCCGTATCTTTTTCATCAACGTTAACTGCAAGTGATTCATTATCGTCGTTAGAGTTTAAAGCATATGTTTTGATTCTAGAAAAGGCGTCGGCATTAGTATTTTGTTTGCCATTTTTGTAAATCAATTCAAAATCATAGTCTTGCAGTCGGAGTCCCCAGCGTGTAAGTTTACTGCTTGGGTCTTTCAGAGATCGAAGCCATACTAAAGGACGGTGGTCAGTGTATATATAAAATTTTCGACCATATAAGTATGGTCGGAAATGTTTTACTGCCCAAATTATAGCAAGCAATTCCCGTTCGATTGCAACTAGCGTAAGCAATAGGTTTGTCACTGCCAATTTGTCCTTGTGACAAGACTGCACCCAGAGCTACGTTTGACGCATCAGTCGTAAGAATAAAGGGTTTGTCGTAGTCAGGGTATTGTAAAAGAGGGGCATGCGTCAAGAGTTCTTTGCATTTGTTAAATGCGTCAATGTATTTCTGGTCTATTATAGTTTTGTTACGCTTTTTCAAACAAGATGTCAATGGTTGGGTAACTTTTGCGAAGTCTTTGATGAAACGTCGGTAGTATCCTACCAATCCAAGAAAACTTTTAATCTCAGTCGCCGTTTTTGGTAGAGGATAGTTCAGTACAGCCGTAATTTTGTCGTCATTGGGTTTTAGTCCTTCTTTGGTAATTGTGTGTCCAAGGTAAAGTACTTCTTTGCGTAAAAACTCTGATTTGTCAAGTTTAATTTTCATGTTAGTGGCCCTAATTCTGTCAAAAACAGTCTGTAAATTCTGTATCATATTATCGAGGCTATTTCCGTAAACTGTCGTCTAAGTATACCATACAGTGTAATCCTTGTAATCCACGTAGGACGTTGTCCATTGTTCTCTGGAATGTGGCTGGGGCAGTTTTTAGCCCAAACGGCATTCTGAGGAACTCAAAATGACCATTTTGAGTGGAAAATGCTGTCTTCGGTCTGTCCTGCTCTTCTAACTCTATCTGATGGTATCCACTAGCTAAATCAAGCGTAGTATAGTAAGTGCTCTTTCCCAACTTGTCAAAAAGGTCATGAATGTTCGGTAGGGGGTATTTGTCGTCAATAGTAATTTCATTAAGTCTTCTAAAGTCAATCACCATCCTGTATTTAATTTCACCAGATGCGTCCATCTTCTTAGACACCAGGTGAACAGGGGCATTCCAAGGAGAATGGGACTCTTGTATTACATTGTCTTTTATTAATTGGTCAACTTGTCTGTTGATTTCGTTTTGAACAAGCGGAGCCTGTCTATACGGTTTCACATATATAGGGTCTTCGTTTTTAGTCCTTATGTGATGTTTTACCGAATTAGTAAACGTTAAGGGAATTTGGTCACAGTAAAATATGTCTTTGAATTAATTGCAAAGTCTATAAATCTTTTCATGTTCTTCTTCGTTGGTATGGTCAAGTCTGAGTTTACTCAAATTATCTTCAAGTAATTTGTCTGTCTCTATGTCAATATTATCTTTAGTAAAATTAATATTACATTCATTATTTTCATATTTAGTCACAGTAAACGGTTGTTTTATTTTAAGTCGTTTTGGACTATCAGAAGAATTTTGGATAACTGTATATGCGTATCCATTCACACAATTAATTATAGCGCTGGGCATACGCAGACCATTCTCAAATCCTTGAAAATCAAGAATAGCATCACCTGAATATTGATTGATAGGTAACTCAACTCGTTGTTCTGTTCGCGATGGTACTTCAATTATATAATTTAGGTTATTATTAATTATTGGAATACGCGTAGTACTAGTTGCTAATACTTGGTTCTTTAAATCAATTACTGCGTTTAATTGTAATAAAAGGTCATTACCAATAAGTCCGTCATATCGTGCGTCAACGTCATACAAATAAAATTTATGCCAAGCGTTAGTTACAAAAGTAGGTAAGGGAGGAATCTCCATTACTTCATCGTGTCTACTAGAAGCATGGGTGCTTACCACTTGAAAATGTTCTTTCCTAATATATTCACTGAAAAATTCATAAGCCTTTTGAGGACTAATGACTGACCTCATGCTACCCGTGTCAATCATCATTCTGGCGTCTATTTCTTCTAAGTATATGTAGGGCAGCTTTAAATTAGGATCGCAATTTAGTTCTAAGACTTCTTGTCCTTCAACGAGGCTTTTTTTCTGAAAATCCACATTCTGACTGTCATTTGTTGGTTCTAATTTGTTATCAGGTATGTTAGAATCTTTCGTGCAACTTACGGTATCATAGTAATAGTTAAGGTCATTTGAGTAGTCATAGTCATTCGTTATATTATAATAGTAAGATTCGTTACAATAGGGATCGTATACATATTCGCAATCGTTCATAGTAAGTTCATTTAAATTATAACCTTGTTGTTGCTTAGGTTGGGCCGTTCTCATAGACACGTCACTATCTTGATTTTGGGGTTTTAGTACCTGGGGGAGATTCGATCCAACTTGTTGTGGTGGTTTGTAACCGAATTGTAGGGGTGGCCTATAACCAAACGGTTGAGGTGGCCTATAACCAAACGGTTGAGGTGGCCTATAACCAAACGGTTGAGGTGGCCTATAGCCAAACTGTACTGGTAGCCTATATCCGATTTGTTGAGCTGGTCTATAACCAAACTGTTGCAGTTGCAAACCCGATTGAGGACGATACTCGACTACTGGCTTGAATGGTTGACCTTGAACCATAGTTTGAGGTATCTTATTTTGTGTATTTATGTTTAGGGGATTATTAAAATTAAATTTAGACTGAAAAGGTAAGGTGGGTTTGTTCTCGACTGGTTGTGTTATCGGTGACCTTGAACTTGATCCCGAAATTTGACTATTGCCATGAATGCGGTTACGCATATTATATTGATCTAAGAAATTTACTTCTTCAAGTACGATGCTCAAAGCTGCTTCTAAAGTTGTAGGCGATTTAAGCCTAACGATACGCACCATATTTTCAGGAAGGTTGTATAAAAATACATTTAGAGCCGTATTGTTGTAGATAACCAACTTAGCACGTCTTAATTCTACATCATCAATTGTATTCACCTTCGAAATTAATAACGAGCGTACATTTTGGATTCTATTACAAAAGTCTAAAAAACTTTCACCTGAATTAATTTTTAAAGATTCTAATTCAATATTAATACACGCTTCACTACGAGGGTCTCCAAAATGTTGAATCAGCAATTCTTTGAATGCGGACCATGTAACAATATCCTCACGTTCCGATAAGGGCGCAGCTGAATCCTCTTTTAATCTACTCGTTAAAACATTAAAAACGTAATGATTTTGTTCCACACTGCCCTTAAATCGATCAACCACATACTGACATTTTCTTAAATAAAAGTTTAACTGTCTTTTGTCACCATTATACAGTGGGATTAATTGTACAATTTCGTTTGGTATTGGCTCAACAGCAACTGTTGTCATGATTATAGAGTAATGTACAGTTCAGAGGTTGCAGCTCGCTTTAAAACAATCCTATTAAATTTCACACTCACTTAAAATAGAACAAACACACAGTTAAAATACTATAATAATCGGAATTACTGGATGAATTTAGAAAATAAAATCTTGAAAAATTCTACATAATAAAAAAAAATTAGAAAGATTTTGTAAAAAGTTTCCTTAAAGTTACTTTACCTTACTACACCATTAATTAAATTTAAAGTTACTACAGTTTATTTTAGTTAATTCAATAAATCAAGATTAGAATCTTAAACTTAATGTTAAAAATGTGAACTCTCTAACATTGGCACTACTCTATGTTATGTTCTAAAAATTAAATAGAGATAAGACCATATAATTTTATACAGAGTTATCAAACTAAACTAAACACTAAACACTGTTATAATGAGCAAGTTTTGATCTCGAAAATAACATTTAAAACTTATGAAAAATATAGGAGGATTAGGGGAACAAGGGATTGGCGAAAAGAGTTACTCACCAACCGTCCGCGACTCCCATACTCGGTGATTTGTGCACTCACGCGATACAAAAGAATATTTCTTTGGTTCGAAGGATTTCCTCTGGTTCGTAGATTTTACGACTAATTATTTTCTGACGAATTTGGACGCCGGAAAAACGCGAAAACTACGGATTTTTAAGAGAAAATCCTACCGGCTGCGCCACTTTTGGTTTCGGGGCGTGAGAAACCTTTGTGATGTAAAACTACCTGCTCAAGATTTTATTGAGGAATAAAATGAAAACACGTATTGCCGATTTGGAGGCGAGTTTTATTCTATCTACTAATACGTACATGGCTCATCCGGTGGGCACAGACCGCTGAGCTTGCAAATGATAACTATAGCTATACCTTAATCTAGAGCAGACGGGTGAGGTGTATTCATAACTAGATACTGCATAGATTAAAAACTGTTATTAAACATTAAACATTTTAAAAATAGGTACCATTTTTTTACTAGGTATAACTGTTACTATTGATGCTAGTTGCATAAATATATGGAACGCGTTTCTTTTAAAATATTTGTATGCCAATCCATGGTGAGACCTGAAGATCATAACCCAATTATTAAGACTATTATTATACCATGTTTAATGCAAATAAATATAATCTCACTCTTGAAAACAGCTTGTAGACATGGCTCAGAAGTGAGATGGGGGTATAATTCTTTTTCAATAGGGTAATTTGAACTTAGGATGTTGTATTGATGGTTCTAATAATTATAATTGTGTCATATCTGTTGTGTTACGGTTGCGAATCATATTTTACATACAACACTGACCTGCACATTGCGAAAAACTTAAGAAACCTACAGTAATTTCATGAAGGTACAAGTCTTTTTGCAATAAATACAAAATAATTAAGTATTCAAAAAACTTAAAATCTAAGCAACTGGGTTGAAAGAAATATGTTGGTAATTGGGGCTTATCCTATTTTTGACTGTACAAAATAAGGCAACGTTACAATAAATTTTGAGGCGCTAAAGCCTCTTGCAGAATGGCGCAATGCGACGGCGGGCGTGACGAGACTCGAACAAAACATTCTAAGAAAACTTCACGAACACTTCTTCATAGAGGTACGCATTAAGCGTTGTGCGGGATCACACGTCTCACGTAATAAATATGTATTAGTAAAACACCTTTCAATACATAAAGAAAGAGATAATAAACTATTATCATTGAATTTCTTAGAACGGCCTTTCTTTTGAATGGTAGAACAATTATCGGTGTACCGTCGAGCCAGTCTGCACCAGGCTTTTTCCTACTATGCTTTTGATCGAAAAAAAAAATCAAATAAAAAATTCTTTATTCATACAACAAAGATCCATAATGTAAATAATACCTTATAACTATTGTTAGTAGTAATGAAACATTTTTCACAGAAGATGACCAAGGAACCTCTCCCCTGGCGGAAAGTCCGGTTAAGCAGCCAAGACCTTAGTGGTCAAAACTGCGAGAGACCATTGATAAAAAAAAACGAAGGAACCGATCGAGAGCCTCTAGGTATCTATTATTAGATAATCTTCGAAATAACACTAGTCGGTCAATCTTATTTTTAATATGTCATTGACTTAAACAGGAATTACTAATTTTGACATAAACTTATTTATCATTAACACATGGTTGTTTATTATTATTAATGTAATTAATGTTACCTACATGTAATTACATGTAGGTAGGTAATCTATAATATTTAATTATTATATCACATAAATATATTAATGTTCTTACATTATTATAAAATAGCAAAGCTCGCCCTATATGATGCAAAATATGTAAGTACCTATATATCTAAAATGTTCGTCATCACTTGTTTTACCTATTCGGGCACTCACAATCGACGACAATCGAATCTGCCTAGCCTTTTCCCAACCATCTTGGGGTCGGCTTCCAGTCTAACCGGATGCAGCTGAATACCTGTATTTTACATGGAGTGACTGCTTATCTGACCTCCACAACCTAGTAACTGGGTAATACGATACCCCTTGGTAACACTGGTTGTCTGACTATCGGGCTTCTGACGACGCG
The DNA here is from genome assembly GCA_916610215.1 of Omphaloscelis lunosa. Lineage (NCBI taxonomy): Eukaryota > Metazoa > Arthropoda > Insecta > Lepidoptera > Noctuidae > Omphaloscelis > Omphaloscelis lunosa. The sequence goes on along the minus strand of OU744272.1, from coordinate 1,898,397 downwards.
TAACAACTGTCAAAGATAGACGAATGACAGCCGAGACCAACGGCTTAACGTGCTTTCCGATGCATGGAGGAGTCTCGGTATGTTAAGATGGTCACCCATCTACGGACCAACCCCGGCAAGCGCAGCTTAACCTGATGGATCGACCCGAGCGGCTGCTATTAGCCACGACCTCCTTACATATGCAATTATTATACATATGTTAGAAAAATAATAATAATAACGTAATCTAACTATACTTATATACGTCCGTCCGTCCGTGTCTGTGGGCTGTATTATCTCATGGACCGTTATTAGATAGACAATTGAAATTTTCACAGATTGTGTATTTTTAATTTTTACTGCCGCTATAACAACAAATAATAAAAATAAAATAAACTAAAAAATTAAGGGGAGCCCCGAGATACAAGGAACGTATTTTTTTCGGCTGTTTCTAGCTAAATATTTTACAGTGGTACAGAAGCCTTCGTGTGCGACTCCGGCTCGTACTTGGCCGGTTTGTTTACAGAAAAATACAGAGTTAAAAAGTTTAGTAGGTAGAATAAACAAATAACAAACAAAATGGAATAAAAACTGGTAGTTAGGTAGCTACGTAGTGAACATACTAAATATGGAAAATCGAATATCTACATGCGAGTGATATTATTAGTATTTTTAAACTAAACCTGCATCCCAATTGCGTAACACTTACAATCACAATCTGAAAGATTTTGAAGGACATTGCTAATCCATCGCTTCATACTCCTCATAAGTGTGTTATGGAATTAGGTACATCACTATATATCAATAAACGTCGGCGTCGGTCGGCTATCAGCAGGCTCACGAACAACGTTTCCATGCATTATGATATCGCGATTTGTAAGCCTTTGATTTTTTTTTCTTACATAATATTCGTACCACAGTTCTCGATTACTCTTTAAAATGACGAAATAAACGGTAATCATTAGAGGGCTAAAGTGAAATGATAATAATCCTAGAAAAAATGTTATTTTGTAATCTATTGTTATTATGTTAGCGATAAACATTATAAAGGTTATCAACACAAAGACGTCGTTCAGTATAAATACCAGAGTGGCTATGTAAAAGTGACGCCATTTGTTGGTAACCGTACTATTTGCGCTCGCGTTGGTACTACGAAAAACTGAATATACAATTTTAATGTAAAATAAACAATTTGTTAACAAAGGTAAACCATACGTTATGACCAGTTCAAGTTGTTCATTTTTTTTAAATTTCAACGTCGATAGAAAAACGTAATGATAAATAATGGATATTGATGCTACTATGAAAGCCCCTCCCCAACCAAGGAGGCTACTTTTTAAGTATTTTCTTCGGCTTTGCCTATTGAAAACTTTTACAAAGTCTAAATAAAACATTTGGGTCAGGACTAAAAACCAGAAGTTCCTCGCTGACAATATGAACACGTCTAGAAAAATATCAAACAATCCATTTATTATGACTATATAGCATAAAGCAATATTCAGTGAAGAGAGAAAGTTTGCTAAAATTGTGTTAAGAAATACAAAGTTCCTGTAATTCCTAAACTTATGTACGATGCACCATGATGCCACTCCGTATATTAGCGTAGTTAGTGTCAGCACTGTCATAATGCAGTTTGTAATTAACTCGACCATTTGCAATAATTTTAAAGTTTTAAGATCATCTAATAATTTTTTTAATTCATTTATAATTTCACTTAGATTTGTTTCGTTGTCAGACATGATGAATATCACTTCACTTGCACAGTTTTAATCACCTAATGCACTTTTAGTTAAAATACTTCTTTATTTGTGAACAGCTTCACCGAAAGCACTGCGATGTCCGATTATCCGCTGATGCGCGTTGTCCGCCGCAACATTTGCATAAACAAATCTGTCTTCCGCCAAAATTGTCTTTCCAAGGTAATTTTAATGATTTTTATTATCTGAGCCCTCTCTTAGGTATCACTTGACTGATATACTTACTTTTTCATAGTAGGTGCTCATTTAGGTTTGCGCAGGATCACACGTCTCACGCAATTTTACACCTTCCAATACTGTGTATAGAAAGGGATATTAAACTATTATTATTGAATTCAACGGCCTTTATTTTGGTGTCCCCTTTGTCCCTAATAAGGTATATCTCACTCAACGCTTATAAAGGACGTGTTGCTTCTAAAACTTTTGATGGCAGTATAATTTCATTTTTGAATATTTATGTGTCATACTCATGTTAAAGTGTTGCGCTGCAAAACAACTAAAACTTGCTTTTATGCTAGTGTGCATATGACAGCTACGTCACTCGCGCCCAGGGTTGAAATGAAAAACAGTTTTTTTTAAATTCTTTTTAAATAGTCAATTCCAAATGTGTCAAACAAGAGTTTATATTATCAACCCAAATTGATCAGGCCTACTATATATAATTCATTTCTAGAATATTAAAAAAAAAAAAACTGTTAGAATAAAATAGAAAAGTTAATAAGTAATAACTATTATAGGTACTTACTATCTAATCTGTGGACATACTTACTTTCTTTTTTTTCCAATCGATTATTTATGTTTGTAACACAGATATTGAAGCAATTAAATAAATTAGATTCGAATTGCGAATTTCAATGTTCGTTCTTAGACGGGGTATTAACTTATCTAAAAGTATTCTTAATTAAAGGAAGTCCTCAAAATAATGGCGGGAATTACCTTTTTTTGACAAGCGACAGAACGGGACTTTACCGGCGACGAAGTACAGATATACCTACATAGGTAGGACGGACTATATTCAAATAAGGGGAATCCCCAAAATAGTTGCGGGGAATTACTACATAATATTATTATGTCGAAAATAGATCTAATAATCTAATCTACTATCTCCAACTTTTTCCATTTCTTTTCGAGCTGTTTAGTTCTAAACATTTACAACTTTTCATTTATTTCCATTCATTCGTTATTAAAATTTGATTTAAAACCATCTTTTTTTTCTTAATGTTTCAAACATGTTTGTTGTATGCCAACCCTGCTTGCGTCACGTCATTCTGCTTTTCTAGTGTGCGTGCATAATGATATAAATTTTTGCAAAATTCCCATTAAAATAAGGAGAAATAAAATATGTCATAGTGTCGAGTGTATTTTCCATTTATAAAAATATGCTCAAGACTAAAATACAATTTGAATCGGGATAAAACAATGATAATAATATTTTGAGGGTCGCACTATATTATTATTTCGTCTAGAACATGCTAGCTAGACAAATCTATTTTCTGCGATTTTTAGTTCCCAGAGGCTTTCTTATAACCTGTTAAAACTACTTAATTTCGTTTTGGTGTAAGGGGACCCATTTTGGGGGAAGAGGGAGTGGTGGCTATAGACAATATAAAAAAAATCGTTTTCATACTTTAAAAAAAATATTATGAAAATAAAACATGAAAACAAACAACCATGAGTAACGTGCAGATTACTCAACAGCTAACGGCTATTAGACCAGTACATAGCAGGTAGTCACAAAAAAGGTCTAGCAGGTAGAATTGAACGATAACTCTCTAATTGTTATAATTAATCAAATTTGTACTAAGTGTTGTAAATTAATATATAATTATACTCTCTGATCATCCTTATCGCTTATTTCTTCCTCTTCTGATGAATCATCAGCAGTATAGTCCTGCAGCTGCATGTTAACATTGGGTCTAGGGATTTGAACAGGATTTAAAGTAGAAACTATTATTAAATCTAGCACTGCAGAAACCTCTCTTAGGCTGTCTAGTAAAGGTTTAGATGTGATCAACAACATATTAAAAGTAAATCTTTATTAGTGGCAATACGTGACCGCTTACGAGTATTATGTTTTCGAAATCTTCTGCAATCTTTATTGCGAGCTTCCTGAGCTTAATCAGAAAGCTGCCCAATTGGCAACAGAGCAGATTAAAATGACATCTGTACTGTGCACAAGAATTTTGTGTATAGTACCAAGCATGTAATACCACGGATAAAGATTTATATACTACTGTCTAGTATCTAGTGCCAAAGATTTAAATTTTTCGATGTTAATATCGTAATCGGAAGCTAAGGTTCGGAGTATGGTGTCCAAATTTTTGATGAGAGTCATATTAGCACGGTACGATGATTAAATGCGGCATTTCCATCATTTTTATTTTCAAAGCCTGGATTCGGTTTATCTACAATTAAACCCATTTCGATTTTGAATCGGTTCTGAATGTTGCTTGAAGGTTGCTCGCGCTGATAATTCTGCTGCAGCCACTAACTGATTTGTGTCGCGTGTACTTAGCAGATCGTCAACTCTTCTCCTTTTCGTTTTATCACTGGAATGTTCAAACTCTTTGCTTTGAAGTCCAGCTGTTGAAGGTGCAGTGGAAAGAGATGGCTGTGCATGGTGAAGGGACACCTTAAACTCGAAATCTTTGGACATTCTTCATTTTTTGCCAAAAAACATCGCGGCACTTTTTGTGACGGTACCATTTTTTTTCTAAATTTGCGCTAAATGCGCTGATTGACTTCTTCAGAGCTCTCGAAAAATCTTCATTGATACCAGATAGGTCCTATTTTGAAATTAGTAGACCAAATAGTTGGCTATTCCGGCTTTCTTTGCCCTGTTTAAGCCAGTTCATTGATTCAGGCGTGACCTTGCGGAAATCCATTATAAAATACAATAGAAGTGGATATATTTAGTAACCTGTTCCGCTTAGCTATTTCTAAAGACTCTTAAATAAAGTAGACTAGCCGTCCGCATACCGGCCTATAGTGCTGCTAAACGAGGTGGGTAAGCGTTTTGAACGGATAATTGCAACCCGCCTCGTCGGTCACTTATACAAAGAGGGGCTGGATCTGGACGACAGTCAGTTCGGCTTTTGGCATGGGCGCTCCACCGTCGATGCAATAATGCGGATGAGAGTCCTGGCGGAGGAAGCGGTGTCCCGGAGCGGGGTGATGTTGGCAGTGTTCTTGGACATCTCAAACGCATTCAATACCCAGCCCTTTTTTTTTTTTGGTTGGATATTATCAAATAACTTCTCCCGCTCTGGGCGGAGTGGGATGGCGTGTCAAACTCTTACTGACCAAAACCCACCCGTGTTCCTTCGGTTGCCCTGTTGCCGGGGGCCACGATCTCCCTTTCGTTTTTCTTCGCACCTCCGGCTGGCATCGGCCTTAACGAATCCCGTCATTCAATACCCTGCCCTGGAATTGTATTCGGGAGGCAATGTGGTACCATAGGGTGCCCCGCTACCTCCGCCACATCATTGGGGCTTATTTAGCGGAAAGGTGTGTCACCTACAGGGGAAGCCACGGCGGGGGCTGGCGCCATATGTCGTGCGGTGATCCACAGGGCTGGGTCGTGGGCCCGCTCCTGTGGAACATCGATTACGACTGGGTACTGAGGGGCGAGCTCCAACCGGGAGTGGACCTGACATGTTATGCGGACAACACGCTGGTCACAGCCCGGTGGAGTTCGTATAGGGAAGCAGCGTTGCTGGCGACGGCTGCGGTCTCGCAGGTGATGGGTCGTATACGATGCCTGGGCCTGGAGGTGGCTCTCAATAAGTCGGAAGCCGTAGTCTTTCACTCTTTGACTCCTTTCCATCGCATAAAACTATGATATGCGATTTAATGAAGATAAAAAACCTTTAAATTCATGATCTTTTTTCTCGTGAACGGCAATTTTACTCAAAAAATAGCAAGACACATTTCTTAGAATTTTGAGTAGAATATGGTAGTATTTAAAAAAAAAAAAAATCCGTTTATTATTAATCTTTTGGCCGCTATTTTAGATCTTCCATTTTGAATTTTTTGACACCTGACCTTAGATTCGCAATTAACTACCTCAAGCAACAATGTATTTCACAATTTTTTTTGTAATAGGGCGATATCCATTTGTATGAGACCAAAACATGCGATGGTATCAGGCTAAAAGAATTTGACAAATTCATCTAGCCTATTTTTTTTGTGTTCGGCAATTTTACTTAAAAAAAAAGTAAGAGACATTTCTGTCTTAGAATTTTAAGTAGAATATGGTAGTATTTTTTAAAATTAAAATTCGTTGATTTTAATTTTTTTGCCACCATCTTGGATCCGCCATTTTGAATTTCACTTTCTGCCACTCGAATTTAAAAAGCTTATGCTTCAACTAAAATTTGAGCCCAAAATGAATTTTCTACGTTGCTTCAAATTTTGGCGATTTAAGTGGCCCGGTTGACGCGTTTTGTCCCAAATATAAAAATAAAAATTACGTGATTATTTTGCATTTGTACAAGGAAGTCCTGCCAGTGCTACATGAAAGGCCCGTTTAATCTGTTGGCAACAACGGTAAGAAGACTGTTGCTGCTGCCCCGCACTCTACTCGCTATCGAGGTCGCCCTCTTGCGCATGCAGGCATAAAAACAGCCAATGCGGATACTCGCGAACATTCCGATGCGCTGCAAAAGCGAGGCAGCCGCAGCAGTGCCCTCAGCGCGTTATTATATTGAACGCGGAGAGCGCTGCACCCACAGACTACTCGTATAAAAAGATGTGCAGTAGGCTCGAAACAAGGTGATTTTAACATCTACGACCAAACCTGCGGGCAATCATATTCGCCCTCACTGATAACGCCCTCCTTTCTCGCTCAATATCAGCGTCGTCCTTCAGGTCGAATGTCACAATATGGCCCAGATACTTAAAAGTATGTACCCGCTCCGAGAGCACCCCATATAGCCGTACTTGTGGAAGCTCCGCTGGACACTTAGAACCCGCATTAAAAACCATAAACTCGCTCTTTTTTACGTTATATTTTAGGCCATGTGTATGAGCGTACGTTTTGCAAATGCTTATTAACTCTCTGAGTCTCACTATTGATGCGGTCAGCAGCACCATATCATCAGCGTAGCTGATGTTGTTGAAGCAAACGTCATCAACATGGCATCCAACATGGCGGCCGCTGAGCTCGGCAACAAGTCCATCAGTATACAGATTGAAGAGCGTTGGTGAGCTCAATCCTCCCTGCCTCACCCCGCACTCCAACCTGTACGCGTCCTACAGAGCTGCCGACCATTTAACATCATTGACCTGATTCCCGTACCAGTGCTGGAAGATTTTAACTGCTTCTGGCCCAACTTGCCTATCGAGCAACTTTTTCCACAACTCTTTGTTCGAAACCCGGTCAAACGCTCTGGACAGATCCAGGAATCAGGCGTAAACAGGCGTGCTCCGATCCGTGTAATGTCTGACAGCATGCTTTAAACTGAGTATAGCACTATCTGCAGACAGTTTGGGCCTGAACCCAAACTGGTTATCGTGCAAAGTTCTTGTATTGTTTAACTGAGCATTAAGCATGCTGTCAAATACCTTCGCGATGACTGTCGCTAATGAGATCGGTCTGTAATTGTTTATATGATATATCACCTGATTTATTTTTAACAATTGTTCTTATCTGTTCGTCCGGCAAGTACGAATGGCGAAGGCAGAACGTGAACAGCATGGCCAAAACACGTGGCAGGTGGGGACCTGCATGCTGTAGGTGGTCGATGCTGAGTCCGTCATGTCCTGGAGACTTACCCCTGGTCATACACCCTATGGTCTGAGCTATGTCCGCAGCTGAGAACTTAACTCTTGTTTCCAGGACACTATACTGTGACTCAGCATCGACCACCTCAGAGGGTGGAATACTGCTTGGCTCGACACAAAACTGGGATTTAAAAACAAAGGCAATATCCCTTTCAGCAGACACGCCATCGACGCTCACCGGCAAACCAGGCCTAAGGTTGTGCTTTTTTAGTATGCAACTGGCTATTATATGTCCATATGTATTTGGTCTTGGTGATTCTGGCATCCCCTTAATTTAGATTTAAAGATCTTACGAGTGTCACATATTTCTTCATAAATCACGCCAGACGTAGGTTTGCCACAATTAAGCCACTCATTAAACCTAAGCCTAGCGTACGACAGAGCCTCGCTGACGTTCTTATTCCAACCCACCACGCGCTTCGGCCTCCTACCAACGACTCGTATCTCCCTTTTTTTTTTTTTTTGAGGGTGGGAAATCATCAAATAACTTCTCCCGCTCTGGGCGGAGCGGGAGGGCGTGTCAGACTCTTACTGACTAAAACCCACCCGTGTTCCTTCGGTTGCCCTGTCACCGGGGGCCACGATCTCCCTTTCGGTTTTCTTCGCAACCCCGTATCTCCCTGCTAACAAATGGCGGCCCCTCTAGAGCGGATACTACATCCCGATACAGGCAATCAATTATTCGATTGTGGTCTGATATATATATGAGAAGGACACAAACTTTTCTCCAAATGTACAATTTTTGGCAGCCATACTCAAATAACACATTTTTATCCTCTTTCGTCACCATTATTCGTGTTCAGGGAAAAGCTGGTATTTCCATTCTTTGCAAAAGGCAAACCGCAGAATAAACTTTATCACAATGACACAACAACAGACTAGCGGTTTCAACCTACGTCATACTTACGTAAATTAAATGTAAAGCGCTAACTAAATAAGGAGTCGTAGACATTGTTTTTCCTGTCCTACCTCAAATTGCTAAGCACAATCCTGTGATATATCGAAAATACTGCAGTATTCGTTTTGAAATTAAATATATGTATGTTAAAGTTGAGGACTTTAATGTTACGAAAACATAATTCCATAAAAATTTCTCGATACAAACATAATCCAAAAAATACTTCAAATTGGATCATGAGACTGCATAATAACCAAAGTATGGGTAAAGCAGGAACTATGTTTTTTTTTAACCATTATTTATGCCGTAAAAAGCAATTACCTAAACTATTGGCGCCTTGGAGCCGTCTCCGTCTCGCTCTCACAGTCCGCCAGCAATATGGTGCGAGCGAGATAAAGAGCGAATTTTAGCTGAGGTAGTATTTATTGCCTTCCGTTTTAAATACCTATAAATAGGTATACATTAAAATATCTATAACTAATAATAAGTAATTAATTATTAATAATCGATAATTGCACATTTTACAGGAAAAATAAAATACTGTTTTATGCTTAATATCCCCACACGGGTGGAGCGTAGGATAGCCATTTATACATCAAAACAAAGCATTTTTTGGAGTGAAAACTTCTTTAGGCGCGTTGGGAATTTTTCAGATGGGACTAAACCATTGATTTCGCGACACCATGACGACACCTCATTTTTCTAAACGCTCTTTGTTTGTGCTCTTTATTTATATTATGTTACGGATCAATGTTCTATGCAAATATTTTTACTTTAAAGGTTTCGGAAGTTTTTTTTCTTTGTAAACGCGATTGTGCTCTTTATTTAGATATGGTTACGGAGCAATGTTCTATACAAGTATTTTTCTTCCACCAAGGCGATCTTGTTCAAGTTTTCACTTCTGTTGGCACTCCCGGAGTGCCACCACATGTATAATTATTTTTTTTTATCATTGTTTTTTAAAATATTTTTACAAATTAAAGTTATTGACAAAAATAATTTTACTGAAATTACAGGTCAAAAGTATAGTAGGTATGCAACGCATCAAAACGACCCGGATCAAGCTCACACTTTATTATTTAACCTCATCAATTGTGAATTTAGGAAGGTTTTCACCTCAAAACATTGCCTGTTTGTGACCGCATTATATTTAGTGATTGGGCAACACCAGGTATTTACAAAAGTAGGCAGAGGTTATTTGAATTGTATCATGATAAAACATATAACCAGGATGAAACTTTAAAAAAAATTGTTAAGAAAAATTCTAAAAATTTTAAAAGAGTCTATTTCTCAGTAAACGCTATAAACATTAAAAATAAAAAATAATTCTTCTGGAAATAAAATTAAAACAACTTGGAATATTATTAATTCAGAATCGTCATCCTCCACTTCTGCTTACTCAATACTTAAAGAATGCTTACCAGAATGTGACAAACTTTTTGAATTCACAATAATACTGCAAAAGACATTATAGAATCTTGTAATAAACTTGATGTAAAAAAAACGGCTGACCTTTGAGGATTATCAGTACATACCGTGTCCTCCATCATTGATGTTATTTCACCCTTTTTAGCAATCGTTTTTAACTTTTGTATTGCATCTGGTGTATTTCCTGATCTGATGAAACTTAGCAAAGTGATTCTACTGTTCAAATCTGGCAGCACAACTGATCCCACAAATTTTCGGCTTATTTCGATATTACCTACATTGAGCAACTACAGACGCGTGCGTGGAATTATTGAAGAGCATATTCGAGGCCTGGGAGGAAAAAAAATCAAAAGTCAGTTAGTCAACTTTGAACAAGTTAATGATGCACTCTCTAAAGTTGTGCATTGGTTTAATGTAAATAACCTTCTCCTGAACGAAAAAAAAAAAGACTGAACTCATTAAATTTTCTATGCCAAATGTCAAGCAGGTACCTACCAATGTTCAAGTTAATGGAACAGAGTTGGACCCTGTTGAGTCGACAGTTTTTCTTGTAATCACTATGGATGGTAAATAACAATGGGCCCCACACATAGACAATATGTCGAGAGCCTCAGATCGGCAGCTAATGCTGTTAAAAAAATTAGCCAGATAGCTGACGTAGCCGCAGCCAGAATTGTTTATTTTAGTTATTGCCATAGTCTAATTTCATATGGGATTCTTCTCTGGGGAACCTATATCTTTATTCTACAGAAAAGGGCTGTTCGAGCCTTTTACAACCTAGGTCCAAGAAATTTGGGCACGCCACAATTGCCGCGATAAGTCCCCTTTTTGAGGAGTGGCTAATGAGGCGTCACGGCGTCCTCTCCTTCCGCCTGACGCAGGTCCTCACCGGACACGGTTGTTTTGGGGTGCTCCTGTTCAGGATAAGGCGGGAGGAAACGCCCGGGTGTCACCATTGTGTGGATCCCAGAGGACACGGTGGAGCATACGGTGGAGGCCTGTCCGGCTTGGGCGAGGCATCGCCGTGTCCTCGTGCAGGCGATCGGCAGCGGTGATCTCTCGCATCCGGCCCTCGTTCAGGCGATGGTACGGAGCGAGAGGGCATTTTTTATTTCTTACCAAAAGCATAAATTAAAATTTTCATATCCCTAACTTAAGAAATGCTGGATTTTCCATACAAACTTTCATCCCCTATATCATCCCCTTTAGGATTATTTTTGAGACAAAAGTACCCTTTGTCCTTCTCCAGGATGCCAACTATCTTCTCGCCAAATTTTATCGAAATCCCTTCAGTGGTTTACCCGTGAAAAGATAACATACATACAGATAGAGTAGATACTTTCGAATTTGTATGGATTTAAGCTAACTTGTCTGAAGATGTAGGTATTTGAACAGATAATAAAAACAATAATTCAACTCGTCTCTGTGATATGAGTAATAATAAACTTAAATAATATCATTAAAGACTTGATTCTCACAGTGTTTTAAGACGCCCATTTTACGCACATTGCATTTATATTTAAAAAGTTTTCAACCTTTTCTCCAAAAAAACTAAACAAACGGGGATACCTTGCATTGGGGAAATCTTGCATTTACCTATTAGATTTTTTTTTATAAAAATGAGATGTTCGAAAAATTGGATTGGGAGATGTTGAAAAGTAAAAGTAATGTACAATGTATAACTAATTAATACATTATTATCTTAAACTATTTATATTTTTGAATACCAAGGTATTTTAAAAAGTAAAATGCGGATTTTTATTGCTAAAACCTTTCCGACTTTACAGCACACGTTTTTCCGAAAACTGCTAGCGTACAGGTCGTGCCATTAAAGATGAAACTTGACCGCGCCTCCCGCCGCTCTTTCCCCCGCCCCGATGACGCCCCAGCGGGGACCTCATACCGTTAAAGAGACCCATAAATCGTCTACTGCGCAAATCCAACCACGTGGTGTGTCAAGTCTCATCTTTATTGGCACGACTTGTACATAAGTAAGGACACCGGTAACGTAATTATTTACGTTTACGTTTTTTGCTACCTTGCACTTTGCTCATTGTTACCGACCAGTACCCTAATTGCGTAATACAACACAATCACAATCTGTTTCGATTTGAAACAGATTATTACGATCCCATTGCTTCAGAAGTTGGAAAAAAATCTGCTCAACAACGTAAATAACGCAATGAATGTTGTTGAACTGTCAAAATAAAACAAATTAGGCATAATTGTTTACGAAAATAAGTTACGCAATTAGGGTACTGTTGTTGGTGATAAAAATATCCAACCTGTGATTCATAATTGTATTTTAAGTATTTTTAAAATCCTTTTTAGGGTGCCGTACCAAAATAGTAATAAGGAACCGTTATGGTGCGACTCATTCTGTTTGTCTATCTGTCTGTCACAGCTGGATATCCCAAGAACTACTAATACTATCAACTTGGAATTTGGAATATTTTTAGATGACGTATGCCCAACTATTTTGCAATTAGGAAAGAATTTTTTTTTTTGCAACAAGGTGTGAACGGGGATCTTTAAAAGTGGGGCGACTAGGGCATGGGGAACACTATTTACATATTCTCAAACCGCGCATATATAGGCCGCATAGTTTTGGACTGTTAACGAAATATTATTAAAAAAAATACCGTCCCCCCCCCCTCCTTATCTGAAATTATTCTATGTGATAGAAGTTTATGTAAAGATTATAGGAATAATAAAACCATGTCTCTAAATAACACACTTTTTAATAAATCTTCAACTTAAATTACATTAGTTCCACTATCGTTCAAGAGATAGCGCTGACGTAGAACTGCAATCTTCTACATGGTAGTGTAAGTACAGTGTCAAAATTCTTTGACGAATAAAGGCCTCGCCGATGAAAATTTAAAAGAACTCATTTCAAACTCAACTTAAACTCAAAGCGTTTATTTCAATTAAACCATTTACAGGCACTTTTGAATTGTCAAAGAATCGGTCAGTTAGTCAGAAAGTTGAAGCTAATTGCCCATTCCAAAACGTAGATCTCTATGGAGAAGAACGGGCAAGAAACTCCAAGGACACTCTTTTAAATATAGATATTACAAAATCCTGGGTACATCATTCTTGTTGCTTCTATATGTGAGAACAATGTACAAAAAATAATCAAAAGCAATTGAAAATATAAGATTAAAAATAAGCCCTGGCCAAGAGATGACCAGTTTCAACTGACGGCGCCCGTTCACGAACATGACGCGTGGATCAGCACCATCCAGCTCAACTATTTTGTAGGGAACCGAATGATCCAACACACTCGCCACCATCAGCGAGACATTTAAGTGAGCATGACATATTCTCAACTGCCATGCTCTTTCAAGTCAACATACATCTTAATAACTTAGTAAACGGCTCCATGGTCTCACATTTACAAAAATAAAAATGCTTCTAAATTATACAAAACTATAGTTTGCAATGTATTTAAAAAAATAAAAGAATTTTACCACCAAAAAGAAAGAAAATCATTACTAATTGGAGCATTCAACAATTAACTTGGTAAAACAAAAATAAACATTAATTTCCTAATGTCAAAAACAATTTTTTTTTTTTTAAAGGGGATGCAACTCTTCAAAATATTAAAATTTTAACTAGTGAGCCCAAGCGGCTGTGGAGCAGGACCAGCATTAAGCCAAGCATTTTTATCTACGATATAATTATCTAACTTATAATATGCTTGTCTACATAGTGTGCGTTTAATGCATGTTTTAAATTTCTTCTCATTTAGTTGAAGAATATCGAATGGTATTATCTTATGAATTTTATTATAACATTTTACACAGTACCCCATAAAAGAAGTGTGTACTTTAGAAGTGTGTTTTGTGTGTGTGTGTGACAATCTAAAACGTGGTTGATCTAATTTGTTCCTATTTCTAGTGTTTAAATTATGCCTGTCACTTATCTTACTAAAACGATGGAGATTTTTTCGAACATACATAATGTTCTCATAATATACTGACAAGGTACCGTCATGATGTTAATTTTCTTAAACAGTTCCCTTAGAGACTCGCGTCTGCGGAGGTTGTAGATGGCTCTGATGGCCCTCTTTTGCAGAATAAAGATAGAATTAATATCTGCAGCCCGTCCCCACAGCAAAATACCGTAAGACATGATGCTATGAAAGTAACTAAAATAGACCAGTCTCGCGGAATCTACGTCTGTTAGTAGGCGGATTTTCCAAACAGCGTAAGCGGCTGAACTTAGCCGCCCTGCAAGTGATGTTAAGTGAGGACCCCACTGTAGTTTAGAGTCAAGCGTTATCCCCAGGAAAACAGTCTTTTCGACGAATTCTAGTGTCTCCTTATTCAATACAACGTGACATTCACTACTTCTAACATTCGGTAACGCGAATCTTATGCATTTAGTTTTCTTGTCATTTAATACCAAATTATTTTCAGTAAACCAATTATGGACCTTAAGCATAACGTTATTTACGTCGTCAAGCTCCTGTGCATGTCTGTTTACTTTAAAAATCAGTGATGTATCATCAGCAAATAACACCACTTGTGGTCGGGTTTTCAGTAAATTAGGTAAATAATTTATGTATACTAAAAATAGGAATGGACCCAATATCGAGCCCTGTGGAACACCCATTTTGACTTTTAAACCCAAAGAATTTACACCGTTTATTTGAACTTGCTGCAGTCTATCATTCAAATATGATTTTACTAAACTCAGCGCAAGTTTATCTAGTCCGCAATTTTCAAGTTTCAAGAGCAGTGTTTCATGATCTACGCAATCAAATGCCTTGGATAGGTCGGAAAAGATGCCTATTGCATCTCGTGCCTCTTCCCATGCATCAAATATGTGTTTTAATAAAGTGACACCGGCGTCGATTGTGCAACGTCTTTTGGTGAAACCATACTGTTGATCGTGTAGGATGTTATTACGATTAAAATGATTGAGCATTTGATTTTAAAAATTACTTTTTCAAAAACCTTGCTGAAAACCGGCAAAACCGATAAGGGTCTATAATTTTTAGTGTCTTTGCTGTCCCCGGGTTTGAAAAGTGAAATAACTTTACTGTATAACTAAACAAAACTAACAAAATATAATATATAACTAACAAAATATTGATGACTGTAAGTGCTAGTGGTAAAAAGTTGACACCGTTAATACTTAGTATTTAAAGGGAAGAACATCTGGGACCACCACCACCATCTGTTGTGGGATGGCCACAAATGAAAATTACGATTTTGGGCTCTCTTATGCAGCTTGTTCCAAAGGCTGGATGGAGACAGATTTTTTTTACAATTATTTGGATAAAGTTTTGATTCCAGCTCTAGGTGAAGAACGTCCTGTGTTAATAATTTATGACGTACATTCCACACATGTAGATGCAAAAGTCATGGAATAGGCCATAAAAATGATATTACTATTCCTCACACTTCTCACCTACTACAGCCGCTTGATGTCGCAGTTTTTTAATCCTTTAAAACCAAATGGGACCATAAATTAGTTAAATGTTGGCTTTTAGATGCCAAAAATATTTTGCTCAAATTTTTTAAATCAAATTTTTTGCCGATTGGCTCACCCGTTTGATTCTCATGTGATACCAAAAGTCAAATACGATCCAGCTGCTTACAAAAGATACAAAGATGCAAAAAGTTCTGAACATTATCGTCCGCAGGCGCATTTAAAACTCAAAACCCCGAAGTCACTGAAATAATTGTGCATTGACTTTTTGACGAAGTATTTCAAATTGCTACGAAAATGCAACATGCAAATTGCTGATAAAAATATCAATGCAAATAATGTGATTTTTATGCCTGTTTTATCAAACACAGATGAACAAACTAGGCCTTTTGTGGCAAAATCAACATTAATGTTGCCAGAATGCCTGAGTAATCATTCTCAAATCAAAGAAAAAAAAAGCAACCTAAAATAAATACTATCTCAGATATAAAAGTACATTTTGAAGAAATTTTGCTTGAAAAATACGGCAGGACAAGAAAGACAATAATTGTAAACAAACGAATCGCAAAAAGTGCGGAAGTCATTACTGCATCTGTTATTAATAAAAATACGGAAGAAAAGGAAAAAGATAAAACAAAGGAACGTGCGTCATGTTTTCGAGACGCAAAGACACGGGTTTCGAACAATAAACAAAAATTTAAAACCCTCATTGGAAAGTCGAGCTGAATTGAATCCATGGTAAAAGTTTTCGCGTCGATATCCCTGCCACCCTGTATATTTTATTTGTTTACGTTTTCAGCCCTTTATTTGTAGATAAAACGACAAGTATATTATATTGTATATTGATTTCTGCTGCTAATTAGGAATAGTTATTAGTTTTGAGATCTTTATTTGTAGTCGTAAAAAGATAATCATATTCTCAAGGTTAGTCTGGTACTAATTAGGTATTAACGGTAGGTATCATTGATTGTTTCGTTGATTGTATATATTGATTGTTACGCACTGATTAATTGTTAAAATTGTGATAATTATGAATAGCTCTTATGTGAAGATAAAGATAAAGATAATTTATTTGTCAAACATGCGTTTACATAAAAATCAAGCATGCAAAATCTTAAATAGGTACAAAGTCCGTATATGTTTTGCCTGACGAGGGTACAATTTTTAATATAACAAACAAATAAATAATTAATTCAATAAACCAAAGACTAAAGACTGGTTCACTAACATTCATTATTAAATTTTACGAAAATAATAATACCATAGAAATAATAATATAAAGTTCGAGCGCGTCAAAAAGTTATTTATATTATTATAGCACTTGTTAATAGATTTCGAATCTTGTTTTTAAATTTGATTTGTTGTCATAGTTCTATATGACTGTGGTGGTATTGTTGTATATTTTCGGGGCCATAAAAATAGTATATTACTTCAGAGGCAAGAAAGTGACAGTTCCATACCGAGATTATGGCATTTGCGCCACGAGCTTGCGAGGGGCGCAAACCATTTGATGTATGGAACTGTACTTTATCCTGAGGGATGTATAGTGCTTTTTATTACACCTACGAGGAAAATTATGGACATAAATGCATAGAAATGTTTATATTTAGTTAAAAGTACAATTATTAAAAGTGCAGCTATTATAAGATGTTACATTTTGTCCGGGTATTTATATACAAAAATAATTTCGTTTTTAATTTTCTGTATGCACCAAGGATGTTGGTAACTGGTAAAAAAAAAACTGTATGTGGCCAGTAACAATTTACTTGAAATTTAATTAGTAGAAAGCTAAAGTCTCTTGGCAGTATGACTGCTGACAAATTAAAAAAAAAAAAGAAAAACCGGGTATGTAATGGAATTTCATACATACTTCCCACCCTTGGGTCGGAAGGATTTTCATACAAACTTCCATACCTTGGGATGAAAGGATTTGAAGGGCGGGATAAAGGCGTTTCTTCCCTCTAATTGTTATAATTAGTATGTATTTTCAGAGCAGGTGTGATAAAAAAGCTTTTCCCCATGAGGGCAGTTTTTGCCGAGTGCAAGCAAAGTTGGCTATTGTCACATCTGTTGCGCGGAAAAGTGTCAGATTGTCGTGGAAAGACTTGAGGGTTAGATTTTACAAACGATGCTACTTCAAAAATATATAGAGATGGTAAAGTTACTAATTTGTATTTTTTAAACAATGATCTGCAGCTTCCTGTCGATTGTAATTTAAACATAGCCCGAATACACCTCTTTTAGACCTTCTTAACTTTGCTGTCAAACATGTTTAAACCATACTATGCGGCGAAGCCGCGGCCGGAAGCTAATACCTTATAATTTTTAATTATGGTTTAAAAAAAAACATTCATTTTGGTAGTTAAAATAATTATACATTTCAAGTTTCATCAAATCTGGCCGAGAAGTTTCAAAAAAAAATATTTAGAAATTATTATTATATACTTAAGAAATTATTGTTATTGTTTTTTCCCGATTCAAATAATATATTTTTCTTGAGCATATTTTTGCAGATGGAAACTTCACTCGACACTACCATGCATTTCTCCCTATTTTGAAGGGAATTTTTCAACAATTACACGCACACTAGAACGCGCGCACACTAGAAAATTAGACTGAATTCGTGTGCATTTTACTTTCCGAGTCTATACATAAATATACATAAATAAATAATAGTTTATTTCAGATTCATCTTACGATTACATCCATATTTGTTAGTACAGTGTGAACTTATAAACTAGTGTTAGTAATAATTAATAATAATGATTGACATAGGATGATAAAAATTTAAATAAATATTATATAATAACAATTTTTAACAATAATCAATATAATAAATATTTATTTATAATAAATATATATTTTACAAAACACCGGAATATTCCGGTTCAGCACTTAAAACTGTCTAAGGGGCCTCTGCAAGATGGCTTCGGCCCCTCGTACGCATTCCAAAGGTCCCAAAAACCCAGGGTCCCGAGATATGTCAAAGACATTAAATAATAATCTATTATCTCTCTACCTAATCGTCTACGACGTAGCCCTATAAATACGGACGTAGTTGTCACGCACTTACATAACAAAGTTGGCCTCCGGTGGCCTGTTTGTTTTAGTTGTTTTGCAGCGCCACACTATCTAGACATGAAGGTACCGAGCTTCCTGCAATACTTCCTCGTTCTGGCCCTCTTGGGCGAGGTTCCATTTACGCGGTCCTTAAGTTAAACAGTATTCTCTAACAAATTGAACTTGCTGAGTGTGACGAGGGACAGCTTCTCCAAGGACGGTCCGCGTCCTGTTCGGGCGGTTACGGTTCCGGAGATAGGGCCGTATGCCGTAGTAGGGCCGGGTGTGGTGATAGGGGAGGGTGCGGTGTTGTGGCCGGGTGCGGTGGTGGAGCAGGGGGTGGTGATTGGAGCGGGTGCGGTGGTGAAGTCGGGTGCAGTGGTGGGGCAGGGTGCGGTGTTGGGGGCAGGTGCGGTGGTGGGAGAGCGTGCTGTGGTGGGGCAGGGTGCGGTGGTGGGGGTGCGTGCAGTGGTGGGGGAGCGTGCGGTAGTGGGACAGGGTGCGGTTTTGGGGCCAGATGTGGTGGTACGGCCGGATGGGGTGGTGGAGCCGGGTATAGTGGTGGGTCCGGGTGAGGTGGTGGGGTAGGTGGACTAACATGTCCAGCACTTCAAGATGACGTCACGGACCAGTCATAAGCTCTGTGTACTTCTGGCGAAATATATAAAAATACAAGTTTGTTTTACAAATTTATTGTGGAAATACATATTGGTAGTTGTAAACTTTTTAGGAAACTTTTATATTTTTATTTGATTATTAGTCTTTTCTTTTGTTTTTTCTTGTATCTGTCAAAAGGTTGGCTTTGTGTTTCCAATTAATGCTTATGATATTATGTTATAATTTTCCCATTATATTATTTTAATTACAATGGGCTTTAGTTTTATTTAATTCCACCAACCACTAGTACATAAGTCCATCATTCATTTTAACGAAATACTTACGTAGTTTTCATTTTTGTCACTGCATTTTATTTTCTCTTTATCGCACTATAAACACACGAAGTAAAGCCGAAGCCATCGCCATGTCGTCTCGTAGTTCGGCTCCTCATACTTCACCACCTCATTCACCACCACCATTGTCATCCTCATTAGTCGAAAAGTAGGTCGTAGTTACGTCAACCAAAATTCAAGCTGCTGAAGATGTATTTATGGAAACAACGAAAACAACACGGATGTGCTCATCCGTGTTATTTATAGCTACAGAGCCGCAACCATAGACATATCAAAAACATATATCTATGACCGCAACCCTCAGTCGTGGGCCCCGAGGGACAACTGTAATGGGTGTTCAGGAGTGGAAATGAAAAAATACACATTCCGGCGTTTCAAAATTTGCTAAAGATGTCAATAACAACGACCGCTCGAAATTGTCTGATTTAGTGATGCGGAAGTATGATCTTTAAGTTAGGTGATATCGATGTTACGATATATTTAGTAGTATTTTGAAGTGTCTTAAGTAATTAATTAAATGAAAATGTTTCCATGGCTGTATAAATACCTTTTATTTTCAAATTGATCCGACCTCCTTGGTGGCTTACAAAATGGTGGTTTGTTTGCTTAGGGTTAAACACGGAATTCTAATAGTAAAATATTGCCGAAGCAATATTTCAGCGCCTAGTACCATAGAGTAACCTAGTTAATCTGTAAATACCTGTAGGAGTTGACCACGCCAGTAATTGTCCTGTTTCATTATCTATTAATAATTGATTGAAGGCATTCCTCAAATCAAGCTTTGTAAACTTTTCTCCCCTCTGTAATGCTGTAAAAATATCCTCAATTCTTGGCAAGGGATTTACATGGTTTACATCTTTTAAATGTTTGTTCGCACTTATGTTATAATTAGCACACAACCTAAGCGTTCCATTTTCTTTACAACTGGAGCTCTTGGAGTTCTCTGTTTTTACAATTACACCTTCCTTTTCTTATTTTTGTAACTCTTGGTCAACTTTATCTTTAAGAGAAAGTGGAATGGAGTTTCATAAATATGGGTTTTACATTATTATCAACCTCTAATTCTACTTACTCCCCTTTGATTACTCCCAATCCTGGCTTAAACACTTCTAAAAACTCTTCTAATACATTTTGTAATGACAGCTCCTCAACTGTATTCAATAACAATAACAACACAAACACCCCAAAAGTCAAGGTCAAACCAAAAAATACTGAAATCTTGGAATATTATCTCGTAACAAGCTCTCAGAAATGAAATGAAAGGAAATTTTTATTTGCAAGAATTGTAGTACATACAGATGGTCGGCTTTTTTAACAAGTTCTAAAACAATTCGCTAAAACTAGCATTCAAAATTACATAAATTAAATAAGAAGCTAATAAAATTGGAACATAGATCATAGTTATTTTAATAAAAATGTCAATCATTTTTCAAATTATAATAGTAAAATGTCAATGTAAATCTTTAACATTTTGGTACTCATTCACAGAATAGAAAGATTTTTCTATGAGCCATTTGAATACTGCTGTTTTAAAATGTTTTATTGGCATTACCCTATATGATTTTGGTAATTTATTATATATCCTTATAACCATTGGAAAGCAACTTCTGTGATATAAGTGTCTTTTCATTGGAGGAATAATTAGCCTATCAGGATATCTTGTATAAAACGTAACAGTGTCTCCAAGACGTTGAAATAATTCGGAGTGCATTTTAAAAATTTACAGCATTCAAATATGCACATACCGGGAACAGTTAATATTATAAATTTTTGAAAAGAGGTTTACATGAAGTCAATGGTGGCACATTACAAAGAGCACGGATACATTGTTTTTGGGCTATAAATACCGTATTTATAAGAACAGAATTCCCCCATAGCACAATACCGTATCTAATGTTAGAAGCTACGTAACCATGATACGCTAAGAGTGCTGTTTTGAGGTTAACTATTTTACAAAGTCTCCACAAGGCAAAAGCGAAACGATTAATCTTTTTTGTAACGTTTAAGCAGTGAGGTTTCCATGTGCAGCCGCTGTCCACTGTTATACCGAGAAAAATGGCTTCGGGTGCTTCGTTAATTTTCTGATCGGAATAAGTTATTATTCGATCAGAATTTGCTTTCCTATTGTAGAACTGAACGAAGGAGGTTTTACTTAAGTTCACTTTTAAATGATTATTATTAAGCCATGTTATGATAGCATTAACCGCTTCATTAATCTCTGTATTATAATTAAGCATTTTCTTCTCCGTGATAAGCACCGCAATATCATCAGTAAAAAGTGAGTAGAAATGCCTAGTCACATTTGGTGTAAATAACGACCTTGTAACACTACCTTGCGGAACTCCTGTATTGTTGCTCCTAATGTTAGAATTACATAATACTTCTTCTTTATTTGAATTAATTTTGGAAATCGCTGTACATTGAGTCCTATTTGAAAAAAAGCTTTGCAGCCACTTCAATGCTAGGCCGCGAAAACCGTACAGTTCACATTTAGTGAGCAGAGTATCGTGGTCAACAAAATCGAAGGCCTTGCTCATGTCGAAAAACACAGTGCAGGTACGTGTATGTTTATTCAAATTCGTGAGACAAAACACTTGTATATCCTTGTTTTGTAATAATGTGTTATAGTTAAATATCGATATTATTTATGCACAGTGATGCCTGCGGATAATTTTTTATGATTTTTAATAATACGAGTATTTATTTTTATATCTCGTTGTGTATTTGTCTTTTATTCTAAGCACTGTTTATTTTATTTTATTTTACTACCTGCCTATGTGATAAATAAATCACTGTACCTGACTTGATTTCCGTACGTCTTTTCTTGTTTTTTTTTTCGGGTGACCACTGAATATCAGCGCTGTGCTGTGGGTTCCCCATAGCACTGCATCATGCTGAGTGGAAGCCTTCTTGTCACAGTCATGTCGTGCAGCTGCCGACTAATTTCTGTTTTACGCTCGTGATTTATTATGTACTTTTTGTTGTTTTCGTTTACTCTTGTCTTTTATGTATGCACGTGTCTCTGTGACAAATAAACCTATTTTTCTTTCTTTATCTACATTTTCAGTGATTTTTGACAGTAATTTGAAAGCTCCTAAAGTTGTCGATTTACCTTTTTGGAATCCATTTTGTTCGGTTTTTAGTATTTTATGTTTAGTCAAGAATTAAATAAATAAATAAAATAAATAAAAAAACGATTCAAGTATAAAGTAAAATTATGATTTACATTAATTACAATCGAGGAAAATTTTATTCTAACTGTAATGTAGACCTGCCTGATCTAGGTTTATGAAAACCTGTGTTTCAGGCCATCAATTTACATCAAACATTTATATAGAAGACAACAATACAGTTTATTAGAGGCTAAATTAAAAAGGAGACATAATATTTTCAATTACTTAAACATTAACTATTTGGTATATTATTAAAATTTCAAAACTAGATTATGTAAGATATATTATGTTTAAATAAATTAACGAATAGCATTAAAATAAATAAAGTATTCTAAATTTGATTAAGGAAGAGACTTATATTAGAGTAGGTAGATAGAAATTTTATTTTAAAATTTCTAGTAGTTTTTCCGTGTCTGCATAATTGAGTTTTGCCAAATATTCTTGTACAAGTAAGTTACACCTATTATAACTTAAACTATAAATCTTTAGCACTCTGTTAAACTGGTTATACAAGTAGGGTCCTAGAAATAAATAAAATCTATTAGTAAAAGCATGTTTAGTCTGAGAGTAAGCACAAACCAAATCTTTTCTTCTCCTATCTGAGGGTACGGGATTAAAATAGAGTTCAGTATGTTGTAATAACACTACATTCAAAACAAATAATTGACGTACTGTTAGCACCTTACATGCCATATAGAGCTGGTGTGTAGGAAATCTAAATGGACGAAAAGTAGCAACCTTTAAAACTGCTCTTTGGGCGCGTTCGAGGTGCAGTAAAATTGATTTAGCGGCACCACCCCAGGACGTTATGCAGTAGGTAATAATAGATTGACACAAAATAAACCTGTCTTATTAATTTAAAGTCGGCAATGCTACGTAAATTTCAAAAAAATGTATATTAGTTTACGTACTCTGGTGCATAATAGATCGATGTGTTTGCGGAAATTCAGATTTGTGTCAATTGTGACGCCTAGATATTTGTAATGGTCGGTTTTGGCTAAAGTGGGACAAGTTCATGCAATGTCAGCATAATGTAAATTACAATTGTTATGCGCTTGAATGTTTAGATTAGTGAGCATTGGATTAGTGTTTCTCATTGTAAATAATAGGTACTTGGTTTTATCTGTATTTAATGTTAAGAGATTTTTATGAAGCCAATTAAAACCATTCTGTGCTACCTCATAGATTTCGGCCTTTGATTTAACTGCGAACGGAAGAGCTGTGTCATCCGCATATGACATAATTACACCTTTTTGAAGTGTCAAGTTTCAGAGATCATTTATATAAATTAAAAACAAAGTAGGACCCAAAATACTGCCTTTTGGGATTCCATAACAGGTATTCTTAAGTTCAGAACTCATGTATTGACCTATTCTTTCACACTGATGGCGGTCGCTAAGGTAATCAGATAATAGTTGTTATTGTACTCCCCGTATTCCCAGCATTTCCAGCTTGTGCAAAAGCAAGGAACAAGAAATTGTGTCAAAAGCCTTGGCAAGGTCTAAAAATATCCCTATGGTGTGCATACCGTTATCCAGGTATGTGCTTATAAAATTTGTCATATGGTGAACAGCTTGGCTTCTTGATCTTTTAGGCCTAAAACCAAATTGATGATCAGAGAGTAATTTATTACTTTCAAGATATTTTACTAATCTACTGTTTATATTTTTTTCCAAAATCTTTGAGAGGCCTGTTAAAACTGAGATTGGCCTGTAATTATTTAATTTTTGTCTCCAGCTTTAAACACGGGGGTGACTATGGCTTTTTTAAGCAATTTAGGAAATAGTCCTCTTGTTAAACATAAATGAAAAATGTAAGTCAAGGGAGGGGCAATGACGTATTTAAATCTTTTGAGTATGCTATTAGATATGTCGTCACATCCTATGGCACAAATTTCCTTTAATCCATCTATTATACTAACTACCTCATTAACATCAGTATCTAATAAGACCATAGAGTTTCGTGTTGTATGTGTCTTAGTTTGGCTTTGAAGGGAAAAACATCTATTAGATAATAAGGTTTTTTCTGCTAAGTTTTTTCCTACATTAATGAAGAAGTTGTTCGCTTTATTTGCTGCTTCGGTAGGCCTTAGCTCAGAAGATAAAAGATCAAGCACGGGTTCGGGATTTTTTGACCTAATAGTGTTGGCTTTTAAGAATTTCCATATAAGTTTACTGTTTTTACCTGCTTTCTGTAGTTGACTTCGATCATATTGGTTTTTTAGCTTTTTCAACAGATTATTATAGAAATTCCTATATCTTTTGTAAGTAATTGATAGTAGTTCGTTATCCGGTGCATTTTTTGATTTTCGGTGAAGTTTATCTCTATGCCTGATACAGCGAACAAGTCCAGGCGTAATCCATGGTTTAATATTACTATACTTTCTAGGTTACACTTTAGTAAATGTATTTTTCCTTATCGTAGATTGTAACAAATCGAGAAAATGTTGTAGAAGACATATTTGGATCATGTGAATTGTAAACTGGGTCATACATACATATAATACCGCGAAAGTCAGTTTCAAGACTCGTCATATTGAGTTTAGTAACGCTGCGCATGCAGTTATTTCTAGGTGAAGATATTTGTAATATTAGTAAAACAGCTTGATGATCGGTAAGTGACGAATTAGTAACCAATGTTTTTGATGAACTTTTCGATTGTAAAAGGATATGGTCTAGATAAGAGCCGCTCTGGTGTGTTGGATGATAATGAGCTGGTAATAGTCCATGAAATGAGCAAATATTGAGGTAATTATGTGAATGAGTATCGATTTTTTCGGCAGCGATGTTTATGTTGATATCACCTACCAGTACGATATTTTTAAACGAAGATAGCTTTTCTAAGTTACTGTTAAGCGAATCCAAAAATCTATCAATACTTTGGGATGGAGGCCTATAAATAGCCATAATTACTGTATCGGGAATAATTTTAATTACTAAGCAATTGCAGTCTAGAAAATAGGGTTCATCTACTAATGTTCTTAAATTATTTTTAATATAAACCACTATGCCATCATTCTGGTTGAATGTTCTATCGCTTTTGTGAAGATTAAAGCCACCGAGAGATGGTATATTGGCCGTTTGTTTCGATAACCAACATTCTGTTAGAACGATAATGTCGCAGTATATATCAAGATCTTATAAAAACACTTGGGAACCGTTAAAATTTCGGGTTATACTGCGTATATTTTGTGTAAGTAAAGTCAATGTTTTATCCCCAGTATAGAGTATGTTTTTGCATTCCTCAACATTACAGATGTTTACAGATGTTTTAGCATCAGACACGGAAAACCCATCTAGATCACAGATTAGCATCAGCTAATCTGTGGTCTGGTGGGTGGATGGGACTTTTATATATAATTTATTTTATGGCCATGATTGGCCATAAAATAAATTATATATAAAAGTTGACCTACTATCTATGTGCTTAATTAACTAGTCAGTCGGTGGCGCTCCTAGGCGCCTTCATAATCAATGGAGTTAATATAATTGTCTTCTGCACATTTACGTGCT
Source organism: Omphaloscelis lunosa (assembly GCA_916610215.1). Lineage (NCBI taxonomy): Eukaryota > Metazoa > Arthropoda > Insecta > Lepidoptera > Noctuidae > Omphaloscelis > Omphaloscelis lunosa. Next base: position 1,872,414 of record OU744272.1, on the reverse strand, counting down.
ACGTATATTTACGTAATTGGGACATACGAGAATGCATTATCTTCTCAAATACCTTAGATAAAACTGGTATTAAGGCGATTGGCCTATAATTGTTTATATCCGTTTCGTCACCTTTTTTTAAAATCGGTTTAATAACGGAGGTTTTTAACTTTACCGGGAAGGTGCCCTCGGAGAAAGACATATTAATAAGGTACGTTAATATTGGTGTAATCAAATCTACATGTGTCGGGATCTCATCATATCCCACAGAAAAAGTATTATTTAAAGATTGTATCGTTTTAAATGTTTCATCATCACTAACTGGATAAATTAAGAAACTGGCATTGAGTGGTAAATTAAATGGCGATATCCCATCGTCGATATTGTTTTATTTATACCGGCGGTCATATCGATGAAATAATTATTAAACGCATTGGAAATGTCAATAGTTTTCGTCAAAGTCGTATTATAACATTTTATTTTTGTGATAATTATTTTATCATTATTTGAATATGTCATTGTATTATTTTTATTTATGACCAAGATGCTTTACAAATGTTCTTTGATTTTTTAATATATTTTACATTGAATAGTTTTTGTGCGGCAAAGATATTTTTTTTTTAATTGTTTGTTGTATTTTCTGTAATAAATTTTATAACCTGATGTTTTGAATTTATAATACATAAATCGCAATGTTTGCTTTGTTGCACATGATTTCTTTATAATCTACCTTTAGTAATCCAATCAGAGTTTTTATTTAGTTTGTTTGTAATTTTCTGTTAAAACATAAATGGAAGAAGAGTATAAATAGACAGACAGGTTATGGACATTTTCAAGGTCAATATAAAACTCTAAGGCCAAGGTCATTCTTTTTAAATTAATCTTTGTCGACGGAGCCTCGCATCGCAGGGCTCCTGTTTCTGTGTGGTTTAAAAAAAAGCACCGCCTTAACTTACTGTTCGATTCGGGGTGCCCCAAGTCCCGAGCTCGCTTTGCTCACTCTTGCATCCTAAATTCTCATTGCCTTTTAACTCATATAACATGTAGTGTCAGGACTTGGGCTACCCCAACTCAAACAGGTTAGGTTGGAAGGGGATCGCTCAGTTTGCGAAGATCTCTGGGGAATGTCTGTAAAAGTCTGTAGATTTATTATCGAAACCATTGCGCCCTATTTAGCTTACATATTTAACACCAGTATACACCAAGGAGTCTTTCCAGATCTCATGAAACACAGTAAAGTAGTTCCATTTTTCAAATCCGGTGATAGTAAAGAACTCAATAATTATAGGCCTACGTCAATTCTACCAGTTCCTAGTAAGGTGTTTGAAAAGTTGATGCTCAATCAAATGTTACGTCACTTTAATAAAAAACCTCTTATCTTTCATGAACAGCAGTACGGTTTTACCAAAGGGCGTTGTACCACTGATGCCGGTGTCACCCTAATAAAGAACATTTTTAATGCCTGGGAAGAAGCATAAGATGCCATTGGAATCTTTTGCGACCTTTCGAAGGCGTTCGATTGTGTAGACTATGAAACACCGCTGAAACTAGAGCACTATGGGATTAGGAATACAGCTCTTGATTTACTTAGATCATACCTGAAAGATAGAAAGGTTGTAGTTGAGGTAAACGGCGTAAGCTCGTTAGGGTCTGAAATGCCAATGGGCGTTCCTCTAGGTTTGATATTGGGTCTATTCCGCTTTTTAGTTTACATTAATGATTTACCCTAATTAATTCAAAATCAACCAAAGATGGTGTTATTTGCGGATGACACATCATTAATCTTTAAAATAAACCGACGGTCATAAAATCTTGACAACGTGAATAGCTCTCTTCTGCAAGTCCAAGATTGGTTTACGGTAAATAATTTGGAACTAAATAAAAAAAATGCACTAGATTTAAATTACCTAATGTTAGAAGTAGCGCACTTGACATTATATTGAATGGAGAAAAACTGGAATTTATGAATCAAACTGTTTTCCTAGGAATCACACTAGACGAGAAATTACAGAGGAGATGGCGCCACTGCCACGCAAAACATCTGCTCAGTTCAGTGGATAAAAAACAATAAAAACTGCTAAAATTGGTGCTATATAGTAGTAATAGTGTTATCGGGACAAAACTCTTAGTGTGAAATGTGTAAAAGCAGTTTTTACAAGTGATAACAAAACATGGCTTACGTTGAAATAGACAGTGATAAACTTGCATTAAAAACATAAAAACAATCAGCGCGGTGTAATTAACCAATTGTTTTTCCATTCGAGTGACTAAATACTAAAAACCTAAAAACTATAACTTTACAATATCAACGAATTCCTAGTTCAAAATTTGCCAATCACCCTGTCCCAATTCTAGAAAAAGCGCCATCTAGTTAAATGGCGTGGTACCGCTAACGACCGCTACGCTATCGTATTGAAAACAATCTTCATTAACTCATTGAAGAACATTTCGATTGAGGACGGCAGCTGTATGCAAACATGTGTAAAACTCAACGAAGAGAATTTCGACAAGTCTAATTAGGAACTTTTGGCTGTATAGTAAACACTAACACGTAAGGTCTGTTGATATAAACGGGAAGCCGTGACTTCAAATCCAAGTTAACCACTAATTAATTTTTGTTTCTCCTTTACATTGAAAATGAACTTTCTTGACAATATTACTTTTCGTAGGGGACGTACAAGTTCAGATCCTAACACGCAAAATGAACAATTGTCCCGTTCCATAGTGGACAGCGATAGCATGACAAGTTTACCTAACATATCTACAGATGAAACCTATAAGGAACACATAAATAATCTCAAACAACACATCAGCAAATTGACACTTGAACTAAGCACCGCACATCAAGAGATTGAAATACTATCTTTAGAAAACTGAAATCTCAAGCATTCCAATGAAAAATTAATTACAGAGAATGAATAAAAAAGTTACGAAACAAATCAAGAATTTCCACACCTAAGACTCCAATAAAAATCCTGGAGAAGGTGGAGACGCCCAAGACTTCAAACCAAAATATGATACATAAACAAACGCAAACAACCCTTAAATCACAAGACTCTCTTTTTGCAGTTCAAGGCACAAACTCAGAAAACCAAGAAAAGTTACAAAAACTCGAAAAACAACATCACCAAGAAAAAATGGGATTTTTTTTTGCATAATTAGCAACAACAAAAACAACTATATTTTACATATTGCCGAAGAAACTTGTCAAAGAGATTTCAATAAATGCCACTACTTAATAACTAACGGCAGTACAGAGCATTTATTTGAAGGTTGACAATCAAAACTATAATCATTCGCTATGAACGATTTTTGCATCATCTTCATTGGCGAAGAAGACTTCCGAACAACGCGTGACTATTTCGACAAGATATTTTTCATCAGAGAGACACTACGTTCAGTCAAACACACGAATATCATCATCTGTCATTCAAATACAACAGTAGATTGTTGATATATAACTGGCGTGTAGAAAATTTCAACAATTTACTCTACATGGACATATTAACTCACGAGCATGCACACTTCCTTGATTCCAATAGAAACTTATCATATGAATATAAAATGTTTCACAGAAGAACAGGCTCCATAAACAATTCTGGTATGGTAACTATTTTTAAAGACGTTTTAAATTACATTCACGATATTGTTCAATCAAATATGACTACCGAAGACACTTGTACTAATGATATTAACTTAGAGAATAATGTAAGTGATCAGTTTTTTCTTTGTAAATAGTATGCACATAATGCACCAAAATTTAGCTGGCTTAGTAAATAAAACTGATATTCTAACTATATATATTCAGGAACTTTCAAAAAAGGCAAATTGAAATAGATATATTATGTATCACGGAACATTTTATCATAAATGGCCAAGAAAAATTGTTATTTAATAATAAACTAGCAGCATGCTATGCTCGCTCAACGAAACGAGGCGGTGCTTGCATCCTTGTAAAAAAATAACATTGATTATAATGAAGTAAAAAACATTCTATACGACCTCTATCAGGCATTATCGAATGTTGCGGTATCAAATTACCACTGCAAAAAAAAAAATCTGTTTGTGCCGCGTGTACGCACTAAAGCGTGTAATCTAAATACATTTTACGAAACTCTAGAAAAAATATTATTAGAAATATGCTCTAAGCCTCAAACAAAAATAATACTATGTGGGGATTTCAATATTGACGTTCTCAAAAGAAAAAAAAACTACGTTAGATTTTGAATTTTTTACTGAACTATAATCTCAAATTAGAAATAAATCAACCAACTCAACACAGCAGCAAAACCTGCTTAGACAATTTTCCCCTCAATTTTAAACAAAAATCTAGTAATGATATTATTGATTATGGCCTATCTGAGCACACTGCACAAATATTACAAATAAAAGTTAACAAAACGTTTGTTTTACAAATTTATTGAGGAAATACATATTGGTAGTTGTAAACTTTTTAGGAAACTTTTATATTTTTATTTGATTATTAGTCTTTTCTTTTCTTTTTTCTTGTATCTGTCAAAAGGTTAGCTTTGTGTTTCCAATTAATGCTTATGATATTATGTTATAATTTTCCCATTATATTATTTTTATTACAATGAGCTTTAGTTTTATTTAATTCCACCAACCACTAGTACATAAGTCCATCATTCATTTTACTCAATACTCAAGTAGTTTTAATTTTTGTCACTGCATTTTATTTTCTCTTTATTTCACTATAAACACACGAAGTAAAGCCGAAGCCATCGCCATGTCGTCTCGTAGTTTGGCTCCTCATACTTCACCACCTCATTCACCACCACCATTGTCATCCTCATTAGTCGAAAAGTAGGTCGTAGTTACGTCAACCAAAATTCAAGCTACTGAAGATGTATTTATGGAAACAACGAAAACAACACGGATGTGCTCATCCGTGTTATTTATAGCTACAGAGCCGCAACCATAGACATATCAAAAACATATATCTATGATCGCAACCCTCAGTCGTGGGCCCCGAGGGACAGCTGTAATGGGTGTTCAGGAGTGGAAATGAAAAAATACACATTCCGGCGTTTCAAAATTTGCTAAAGATGTCAATAACAACGATCGCTCGAAATTGTCTAATTTAGTAATGCGGAAGTATGATCTTTAAGTTAGGTGCTATCAATGTTACGATTTATTTAGTAGTATTTTGAAGTGTCTTAAGTAATTAATTAAATGAAAATGTCTCCATGGCTGTATAAATACCTTTTACTTTCAAATTAATCCGACCTCCTTGGTGGCTTACAAAATGGTGGTTTGTTTGCTTAGGGTTCAACACGGAATTCTAATAGTAAAATATTGCCGAAGCAATATTTCAGCGCCTAGTACCATAGAGTAACCTAGTTAATCTGTAAATACCTGTAGGAGTTGACCACGCCAGTAATTGTCCTGTTTCATTATCTATTAATAATTGATTGAAGGCATTCCTCAAATCAAGCTTTGTAAACTTTTCTCCCCTCTGTAATGCTGTAAAAATATCCTCAATTCTTGGCAAGGGATTTACATGGTTTACATCTTTTAAATGTTTGTTCGCAGTTATGTTATAATTAGTACACAATCTAAGCTTTCCATTTTCTTTAACAACTGGAACTAGCGGAGTACCCCTCTTGGAGTTCTCTGTTTTTACAATTACACCTTCCTTTTCTTATTTTTGTAACTCTTGGTCAACTTTATCTTTAAGAGAAAGTGGAATGGAGTTTCATTAATATGGGTTTTACATTATTATCAACCTCTAATTTTACTTCCTCCCCTTTGATTACTCCCAATCCTGGCTTAAACACTTCTGAAAACTCTTCTAATACATTTTGTAATGACAGCTCCTCAACTGTATTCAATAACAATAACGACACAAACACCCCAAAAGTCAAAGTCAAACCAAAAAATACTGAAATCTTGGAATATTATCTCGTAACAAGCTCTCAGAAATGAAATGAAATTAAAGGAAATTTTTATTTGCAAGAATTGTAGTACATACAGATGGTCGGGATTTTTAACAAGTTCTAAAACAATTCGCTAAAACTAGCATTCAAAATTACATAAATTAAATAAGAAGCTAATAAAATTGGAACATAGATTATAGTTATTTTAATAAAAATGTCAATCATTTTTCAAATTATAATAGTAAAATGTCAATGTAAATCTTTAACATTTTGGTACTCATTCACAGAATAGAAAGATATTTCTATGAGCCATTTGAATACTGCTGTTTTAAAATGTTTTATTGGCAGTTCCCTATATGATTTTGGTAATTTATTATATATCCTTATAACCATTGGAAAGCAACTTCTGTGATATAAGTGTCTTTTCATTGGAGGAATAATTAGCCTATCAGGATATCTTGTATAAAACGTAACAGTGACTCCAAGACGTTGAAATAATTCGGAGTGCATTTTAATAAATTTACAGCATTCAAATATGCACATACCGGGAACAGTTAATATTATAAATTTTTAAAAAGAGGTTTACATGAAGTCAATGGTGGCACATCACAAAGAGCACGGATACATTGTTTTTGGGCTATAAATACCTTATTTATAAGAACAGAATTCCGCCATAGCACAATGCCGTATCTAATGTTAGAAGCTACGTAACCATGATACGCTAAGAATGCTGTTTTGAGGTTAGCTATTTTACAAAGTCTCCACAAGGCAAAAGCGAAACCATTAAGTAATCTTTTTTGTAACCTTTAAGCAGTGAGGTTTCAATGTGCAGCCGCTGTCCACTGTTATACCAAGAAAAATGGCTTCGGGTGCTTCGTTAATTTTCTGATCGGAATAAGTTATTATTCGATCAGAATTTGCTTTCCTATTGTAGAACTGAACGAAGGAGGTTTTACTTAAGTTCACTTTTAAATTATTATTATTTAGCCATGTTATGATAGCATTAACCGCGTCATTAATCTCTGTATTATAATTAAGCATTTTCTTCTCCGTGATAAGCACCGCAATATCATCAGTAAAAAGTGAGTAGAAATGCCTAGTCACATTTGGTGTAAATAACGATCCTGTAACACTACCTTGCGGAACTCCTGTATTGTTGCTCCTAATGTTAGAATTACATAATACTTCTTCTTTATTTGAATTAATTTCGGAAATCGCTGTATATTGAGTCCTATTTGAAAAAAAGCTTTGCAGCCACTTCAATGCTAGGCCGCGAAAACCGTACAGTTCACATTTAGTGAGCAGAGTATCGTGGTCAACAAAATCGAAGGCCTTGCTCATGTCGAAAAACACAGTGCAGGTACGTGTATGTTTATTCAAATTCGTGAGACAAAACACTTGTATATCCTTGTTTTGTAATAATGTGTTATAGTTAAATATCGATATTATTTATGCACAGTGATGCCTGCGGATTATTTTTTATGATTTTTAATAATATTTATTGTTATATCTCGTTGTGTATTTGTCTTTTATTCTAAGCACTGTTTATTTTATTTTATTTTACTACCTGCCTATGTGATAAATAAATCACTGTACGTGACTTGCTTTCCGTACGTCTTTTCTTCTTTTTTTTTTTCGGGTGACCACTGAATATCAGCGCTGTGCTGTGGGTTCCCCATAGCACTGTATCATGCTGAGTGGAAGCCTTCTTGTCACAGTCATGTCGTGCAGCTGCCGACTAATTTCTGTTTTACGCTCGTGATTTATTATGTACTTTTGTTGTTTTCGTTTACTCTTGTCTTTTAAGTATGCACGTGTCAGACACTGTGACAAATAAACCTATTTTTCTTTCTTTCTTTCTTTATCTACATTTTCAGTGATTTTTACAGTAATTTGAAAGCTGCTAAAGTTGTCGATTTGCCTTTTTGAAATCCATTTTGTTCGGTTTTTAGTATTTTATGTTTAGTCAAGAATTAAATAAATAAATAAAATAAATAAAAAATTTATTCAAGTATAAAGTAAAATTATGATTTACATTAATTACAATCGAGGAAAATTTTATTCTAACTGTAATGTAGACCTGCTTGATCTAGGTTTATGAAAACCTGTGTTTCAGGCCATCAATTTACATCAAACATTTATATAGAAGACAACAATACATTTATTTGAAGCTAAATTAAAAAGGAGACATAATATTTTCAATTACTTAAACATTAACTATTTGGTATATTATTTTAAAACTAGATTATGTAAGATATATTATGTTTAAATAAGTTAACGAATAGCATTAAAATAAATAAAGTATTCTTAATTTGGTAAAGGAAGAGACTTATATTAGAGTAGGTAGATAGAAATTTTATTTTAAAATTTCTAGTAGTTTTTCCGTGTCTGCATAATTGAGTTTTGCCAAATATTCTTGTACAAGTAAGTTACATCTATTATAACTTAAACTATAAATCTTTAGCACTCTGTTAAACTGGTTATAAAAAATAAATAAAATCTATTAGTAAAAGCATGTTTAGTCTGAGAGTTAGCACAAACCAAATCTTTTCTTCTCCTATCTGAGGGTACGGGATTAAAATAGAGTTCAGTATGTTTTAATAACACTACATTCAAAACAAATAATTGACGTACTGTTAGCACCTTACATGCCATATAGAGCTGGTGTGTAGGAAATCTAAATGGACGAAAAGTAGCAAAACCTTTAAAACTGCTCTTTGGGCGCGTTCGAGGTGCAGTAAAATTGATTTAGCGGCACCACCCCAGGACGTTATGCAGTAGGTAATAATAGATTGACACAAAGCCAAATAAACCTGTCTTATTAATTTAAAGTCGGCAATGCTACATAAATTTAAAAAAATGTATATTAATTTACGTACTCTGGTGCATAATAGATCGATGTGTTTGCGGAAATTCAGATTTGTGTCAATTGTGACGCCTAGATATTTGTAATGGTCGGTTTTGGCTAAAGTGGGACAAGTGCATGCAATGTCAGCATAATGTAAATTACAATTGTTATGTATATATTAGTGTTTCTCATTGTAAATAATAGGTACTTGGTTTTATCTGTATTTAATGTTAAGAGATTTTTATGAAGCCAATTAAACACAGTGTTAAAACCATTCTGTGCTACCTCATAGACTTCGGCCTTTGATTTAACTGCGAAAAGAAGAGTTGTGTCATCCGCATATGACATAATTACACCTTTTTGAAGTGTCAAGTTTCAGAGATCATTTATATAAATTAAAAACAAAGTAGGACCCAAAATACTGCCTTGTGGGATTCCATAACAGGTATTCTTAAGTTCAGAACTCATGTATTGACCTATTTTTACACACTGATGGCGGTCGCTAAGGTAATCAGATAATAGTTGTTATTGTACTCCCCGTATTCCCAGCATTTCCAGCTTGTGCAAAAGCAAGGAACAAGAAATTGTGTCAAAAGCCTTGGCAAGGTCTAAAAATATCCCTATGGTGTGCATACCGTTATCCAGGTTTGTGCTTATAAAATTTGTCATATGGTGAACAGCTTGGCTTGTTGATCTTTTAGGCCTAAAACCAAATTGATGATCAGAGAGTAATTTATTACTTTCAAGATATTTTACTAATCTACTGTTTATATTTTTTTCCAAAATCTTTGAGAGGCCTGTTAAAACTGAGATTGGCCTGTAATTATTTAATTTTTGTCTCCAGCTTTAAACACGGGGGTGACTATGGCTTTTTTAAGCAATTTAGGAAATAGTCCTCTTGTTAAACATAAATGAAAAATGTGAGTCAAGGGAGGGGCAATGACGTATTTAAATGTTTTGACTATGCTATTAGATATGTCGTCACATCCTATGGCACAAATTTCCTTTAATCCATCTATTATACTTACTACCTCATTAACATCAGTATCTAATAAGACCATAGAGTTTCGTGTTGTATGTGTCTTAGTTTGGCTTTGAAGGGAAAAACATCTATTAGATAATAAGATTTTTCTGCTAAGTTTTTTCCTACATTAATGAAGAAGTTGTTCGCTTTATTTGCTGCTTCGGTAGGCCTTAGCTCAGAAGATAAAAGATCAAGCACGGGTTCGGGATTTTTTGACCTAATAGTGTTGGCTTTTAAGAATTTCCATATAAGTTTACTGTTTTTACCTGCTTTCTGTAGTTGACTTCGATCATATTGGTTTTTTAGCTTTTTCAACAGATTATTATAGAAATTCCTATATCTTTTGTAAGTAATTGATAGTAGTTCGTTATCCGGTGCATTTTTTGATTTTCGGTGAAGTTTATCTCTATGCCTGATACAGCGAACAAGTCCAGGCGTAATCCATGGTTTAATATTACTATACTTTCTAGGTATCACTTTAGTCAATGTATTTTTCCTTATCGTAGATTGTAACAAATCGAGAAAATGTTGTAGAGACATATTTGGATCATGTGAATTATAAACGGGGTCAAAATTAATACCGCGAAAGTCAGTTTCAAGACTCGTCATATTGAGTTTAGTAACGCTGCGCATGCAGTTATTTCTAGGTGAAGATATTTGTAATGTTAGTAAAACAGCTTGATGATCGGTAAGTGACGAATTAGTAACCAATGTTTTTGATGAACTTTTCGATTTTATAAGTATGGTCTAGACAAGAGCCGCTCTGGTGTGTTGGATGATAATGAGCTGGTAATAGTCCATGAAATGAGCAAATATTGAGGTAATTATGTGAATGAGTATCGATTTTTTCGGCAGCGATGTTTATGTTGATATCACCTACCAGTACGATATTTTTAAACGAAGATAGCTTTTCTAAGTTACTGTTAAGCGAATCCAAAAATTTATCAATACTTTGGGATGGAGGCCTATAAATAGCCATAATTACTGTATCGGGAATAATTTTAATTACTAAGCAATTGCAGTCTAGAAAATGGGGTTCATCTACTAATGTTCTTAAATTATTTTTAATAAAAACCACTATGCCATCATTCTGGTTGAATGTTCTATCGCTCTTGTGAAGATTAAAGCCACCGAGAGATGGTTTATTGGCCGTTTGTTTCGATAACCAACATTCTGTTAGAACGATAATGTCGCAGTATATATCAAGATCTTGTAAAAACACTTGGAAACCGTTAAAATTTCGGGTTATACTGCGTATATTTTGTGTAAGTAAAGTCAATGTTTTATCCCCAGTATAGAGTATGTTTTTGCATTCTTCAACATTACAGATGTTTACAGATTTTTTAGCATCAGACACGGAAAACCCATCTAGGTCACAGATTAGCTGATTGGCCATAAAATAAATTATATGTAAAAGTTGACCTACTATCTATGTGCTTAATTAACTAGTTAGTCGGTGGCGCTCCTAGGCGCCTTCATAATCAATGGAGTTAATATAATTGTCTTCTGCATATTTACGTGCTACGTATATTTACGTAATTGGGACATACGAGAATGCATTATCTTCTCAAATACCTTAGATAAAACTGGTATTAAGGCGATTGGCCTATAATTGTTTATATCCGTTTCGTCACCTTTTTTTAAAATCGGTTTAATAACGGAGGTTTTTAACTTATCCGGGAAGGTGCCCTCGGAGAAAGACATATTAATAAGGTACGTTAATATTGGTGTAATCAAATCTGCAGTGTATTTTAAGACATGTGTCGGGATCTCATCATATCCCACAGAAGAAGTGTTATTTAAAGATTGTATCGTTTTAAATGTTTCATCATCACTAACTGGATAAATTAAGAAACTGGCATTGAGTGGTAAATTAAATGGTGATATCCCATCGTCGATATTGTTTTATTTATACCGGCGGTCATATCGATGAAATAATTATTAAACGCATTGGAAATGTCAATAGTTTTCGTCAAAGTCGTATTATAACATTTTATTTTTGTGATAATTATTTTATCATTATTTGAATATGTCATTGTATTATTTTTATTTATGACCAAGATGCTTTACAAATGTTCTTTGATTTTTTAATATATTTTACATTGAATAGTTTTTGTGCGGCAAAGATATTTTTTTTTAAATTGTTTGTTGTATTTTCTGTAATAAATTTTATAACCTGATGTTTTGAATTTATAATACATAAATCGCAATGTTCGCTTTGTTGCACATGATTTCTTTATAATCTACCTTTAGTAATCCAATCAGAGTTTTTATTTAGTTTGTTTGTAATTTTCTGTTAAAACATAAATTGAAGAAGAGTATAAATAGACAGACACAGGTTATGGATATTTTCAAGGTCAATATAAAACTCTAAGGCCAAGGTCATTCTTTTTAAATTAATCTTTGTCGACGGAGCCTCGCTTCGCAGGGCTCCTGTTTCTGTGTGGTTTAAAAAAAAACGCCGCCTTAACTTACTGTTCGATTCGGGGTGCCCCAAGTCCCGAGCTCGCTTTGCTCACTCTTGCATCCTAAATTCTCATTGCCTTTTAACTCATATAACATGTAGTGTCAGGACTTGGGCTACCCCAACTCAAACAGGTTATGTTGGAAGGGGATCGCTCAGCTTGCGAAGATCTCTGGGGAATGTCTGTAAAAGTCTGTAGATTTATTATCGAAACCATTGCGCCCTATTTAGCTTACATATTTAACACCAGTATACACCAAGGAGTCTTTCCAGATCTCATGAAACACAGTAAAGTAGTTCCATTTTTCAAATCCGGTGATAGTAAAGAACTCAATAATTATAGGCCTACGTCAATTCTACCAGTTCCTAGTAAGGTGTTTGAAAAGTTGATGCTCAATCAAATGTTACGTCACTTTAATAAAAAACCTCTTATCTTTCATGAACAGCAGTACGGTTTTACCAAAGGGCGTTGTACCACTGATGCCAGTGTCACCCTAATAAAGAACATTTTTAATGCCTGGGAAGAAGCATAAGATGCCATTGGAATCTTTTGCGACCTTTCGAAGGCGTTCGATTGTGTAGACTATGAAACACCGCTGAAACTAGAGCACTATGGGATTAGGAATACAGCTCTTGATTTACTTAGATCATACCTGAAAGATAGAAAGGTTGAAGTTGAGGTAAACGGCGTAAGCTCGTTAGGGTCTGAAATGCCAATGGGCGTTCCTCTAGGTTTGATATTGGGTCTATTCCGCTTTTTAGTTCGTCATTAATGATTTACCCCAATTAATTCAAAATCAACCAAAGATGGTGTTATTTGCGGATGACACATCATTAATCTTTAAAATAAACCGACGGCATAAAATCTTGACAACGTGAATAGCTCTCTTCTACAAGTCCAAGATTGGTTTACGGTAAATAATTTGGAACTAAATAAAAAAAATGCACTACATTTAAATTACCTAATGTTAGAAGTAGCGCACTTGACATTATATTGAATGGAGAAAAACTGGAATTTATGAATCAAACTGTTTTCCTAGGAATCACACTAGACGAGAAATTACAGAGGAGATGGCGCCACTGCCACGCAAAACATCTGCTCAGTTCAGTGGATAAAAAACAATAAAAACTGCTAAAATTGGTGCTATATAGTAGTAATAGTGTTATCAGGACGAAACTCTTAGTGTGAAATGTGTAAAAGCAGTTTTTACAAGTGATAACAAAACATGGCTTACGTTGAAATAGACAGTGATAAACTTGCATTAAAAACATAAAAACAATCAGCGCGGTGTAATTAACCAATTGTTTTTCCATTCGAGTGACTAAATACTAAAAACCTAAAAACTATAACTTTACAATATCAACGAATTCCTAGTTCAAAATTTGCCAATCACCCTGTCCCAATTCTAGAAAAAGCGCCATCTAGTTAAATGGCGTGGTACCGCTAACGACCGCTACGCTATCGTATTGAAAACAATCTTCATTAACTCATTGAAGAACATTTCGATTGAGGACGGCAGCTGTATGCAAACAAGTGTAAAACTCAACGAAGAGAATTTCGACAAGTCTAATTAGGAACTTTTGGCTGTATAGTAAACACTAAAACGTAAGGTCTGTTGATATAAACGGGAAGCCCTGACTTCAAATCCAAGTTAACCACTAATTAATTTTTGTTTCTCCTTTACATTGAAAATGAACTTTCTTGACAATATTACTTTTCGTAGGGGACGTACAAGTTCAGATCCTAACACGCAAAATGAACAACTGTCCCGTTCCATAGTGGACAGCGATAGCATGACAAGTTTACCTAACATATCTACAGATGAAACCTATAAGGAACACATAAATAATCTCAAACAACAAATCAGCAAATTGACACTTGAACTAAGCACCGCACATCAAGATATTGAAATACTATCTTTAGAAAACTGAAATCCCAAGCATTCCAATGAAAAATTAATTACAGAGAATGAATAAAAAAGTTACGAAACAAATCATGAATTTCCACACCTAAGACTCCAATAAAAATCCTGGAGAAGGTGGAGACGCCCAAGACTTCAAACCAAAATATGATACATAAACAAACGCAAACAACCCTTAAATCACAAGACTCTCTTTTTGCAGTTCAAGGCACAAACTCAGAAAACCAAGAAAAGTTACAAAAACTCGAAAAACAACATCACCAAGAAAAAATGGGAATTTTTTTTTGCATAATTAGCAACAACAAAAACAACTATATTTTACATATTGCCGAAGAAACTTGTCAAAGAGATTTCAATAAATGCCACTACTTAATAACTAACGGCAGTACAGAGCATTTATTTGAAGGTTGACAATCAAAACTATAATCATTCGCTATGAACGATTTTTGCATCATCTTCATTGGCGAAGAAGACTTCCGAACAACGCGTGACTATTTCGACAAGATATTTTTCATCAGAGAGACACTACGTTCAGTCAAACACACGAATATCATCATCTGTCATTCAAATACAACAGTAGATTGTTGATATATAACTGGCGTGTAGAAAATTTCAACAATTTACTCTACATGGACATATTAACTCACGAGCATGCACACTTCTTTGATTCCAATAGAAACTTATCATATGAATATAAAATGTTTCACAGAAGAACAGGCTCCATAAACAATTCTGGTATGGTAACTATTTTTAAAGACGTTTTAAATTACATTCACGATATTGTTCAATCAAATATGACTACCGAAGACATTTGTACTAATGATATTAACTTAGAGAATAATGTAAGTGATCAGTTTTTTCTTTGTAAATAGTATGCACATAATGCACCAAAATTTAGCTGGCTTAGTAAATAAAACTGATATTCTAACTATATATATTCAGGAACTTTCAAAAAAGGCAAATTGAAATAGATATATTATGTATCACGGAACATTTTATCATGAATGGCCAAGAAAAATTGTTATTTAATAATAAACTAGCAGCATGCTATGCTCGCTCAACGAAACGAGGCGGTGCTTGCATCCTTGTAAAAAAATAACATTGATTATAATGAAGTAAAAAACATTCTATACGACCTCTATCAGGCATTATCGAATGTTGCGGTATCAAATTACCACTGCAAAAAAAAAAAAAACTGTTTGTGCCGCGTGTACGCACTAAAGCGTGTAATCTAAATACATTTTACGAAATTCTAGAAAAAATATTAAAAGAAATATGCTCTAAGCCTCAAACAAAAATAATACTATGTGGGGATTTCAATATTGACGTTCTCAAAAGAAAAAAAAACTACGTTAGATTTTGAATTTTTTACTGAACTATAATCTCAAATTAGAAATAAATCAACCAACTCAACACAGCAGCAAAACCTGCTTAGACAATTTTCCCCTCAATTTTAAACAAAAATCTAGTAATGATATTATTGATTATGGCCTATCTGAGCACACTGCACAAATATTACAAATAAAAGTTAACAAAACGTTTGTTTTACAAATTTATTGAGGAAATACATATTGGTAGTTGTAAACTTTTTAGGAAACTTTTATATTTTTATTTGATTATTAGTCTTTTCTTTTCTTTTTTCTTGTATCTGTCAAAAGGTTAGCTTTGTGTTTCCAATTAATGCTTATGATATTATGTTATAATTTTCCCATTATATTATTTTTATTACAATGAGCTTTAGTTTTATTTAATTCCACCAACCACTAGTACATAAGTCCATCATTCATTTTACTCAATACTCAAGTAGTTTTAATTTTTGTCACTGCATTTTATTTTCTCTTTATTTCACTATAAACACACGAAGTAAAGCCGAAGCCATCGCCATGTCGTCTCGTAGTTTGGCTCCTCATACTTCACCACCTCATTCACCACCACCATTGTCATCCTCATTAGTCGAAAAGTAGGTCGTAGTTACGTCAACCAAAATTCAAGCTACTGAAGATGTATTTATGGAAACAACGAAAACAACACGGATGTGCTCATCCGTGTTATTTATAGCTACAGAGCCGCAACCATAGACATATCAAAAACATATATCTATGATCGCAACCCTCAGTCGTGGGCCCCGAGGGACAGCTGTAATGGGTGTTCAGGAGTGGAAATGAAAAAATACACATTCCGGCGTTTCAAAATTTGCTAAAGATGTCAATAACAACGATCGCTCGAAATTGTCTAATTTAGTAATGCGGAAGTATGATCTTTAAGTTAGGTGCTATCAATGTTACGATTTATTTAGTAGTATTTTGAAGTGTCTTAAGTAATTAATTAAATGAAAATGTCTCCATGGCTGTATAAATACCTTTTACTTTCAAATTAATCCGACCTCCTTGGTGGCTTACAAAATGGTGGTTTGTTTGCTTAGGGTTCAACACGGAATTCTAATAGTAAAATATTGCCGAAGCAATATTTCAGCGCCTAGTACCATAGAGTAACCTAGTTAATCTGTAAATACCTGTAGGAGTTGACCACGCCAGTAATTGTCCTGTTTCATTATCTATTAATAATTGATTGAAGGCATTCCTCAAATCAAGCTTTGTAAACTTTTCTCCCCTCTGTAATGCTGTAAAAATATCCTCAATTCTTGGCAAGGGATTTACATGGTTTACATCTTTTAAATGTTTGTTCGCAGTTATGTTATAATTAGTACACAATCTAAGCTTTCCATTTTCTTTAACAACTGGAACTAGCGGAGTACCCCTCTTGGAGTTCTCTGTTTTTACAATTACACCTTCCTTTTCTTATTTTTGTAACTCTTGGTCAACTTTATCTTTAAGAGAAAGTGGAATGGAGTTTCATTAATATGGGTTTTACATTATTATCAACCTCTAATTTTACTTCCTCCCCTTTGATTACTCCCAATCCTGGCTTAAACACTTCTGAAAACTCTTCTAATACATTTTGTAATGACAGCTCCTCAACTGTATTCAATAACAATAACGACACAAACACCCCAAAAGTCAAAGTCAAACCAAAAAATACTGAAATCTTGGAATATTATCTCGTAACAAGCTCTCAGAAATGAAATGAAATTAAAGGAAATTTTTATTTGCAAGAATTGTAGTACATACAGATGGTCGGGATTTTTAACAAGTTCTAAAACAATTCGCTAAAACTAGCATTCAAAATTACATAAATTAAATAAGAAGCTAATAAAATTGGAACATAGATTATAGTTATTTTAATAAAAATGTCAATCATTTTTCAAATTATAATAGTAAAATGTCAATGTAAATCTTTAACATTTTGGTACTCATTCACAGAATAGAAAGATATTTCTATGAGCCATTTGAATACTGCTGTTTTAAAATGTTTTATTGGCAGTTCCCTATATGATTTTGGTAATTTATTATATATCCTTATAACCATTGGAAAGCAACTTCTGTGATATAAGTGTCTTTTCATTGGAGGAATAATTAGCCTATCAGGATATCTTGTATAAAACGTAACAGTGACTCCAAGACGTTGAAATAATTCGGAGTGCATTTTAATAAATTTACAGCATTCAAATATGCACATACCGGGAACAGTTAATATTATAAATTTTTAAAAAGAGGTTTACATGAAGTCAATGGTGGCACATCACAAAGAGCACGGATACATTGTTTTTGGGCTATAAATACCTTATTTATAAGAACAGAATTCCGCCATAGCACAATGCCGTATCTAATGTTAGAAGCTACGTAACCATGATACGCTAAGAATGCTGTTTTGAGGTTAGCTATTTTACAAAGTCTCCACAAGGCAAAAGCGAAACCATTAAGTAATCTTTTTTGTAACCTTTAAGCAGTGAGGTTTCAATGTGCAGCCGCTGTCCACTGTTATACCAAGAAAAATGGCTTCGGGTGCTTCGTTAATTTTCTGATCGGAATAAGTTATTATTCGATCAGAATTTGCTTTCCTATTGTAGAACTGAACGAAGGAGGTTTTACTTAAGTTCACTTTTAAATTATTATTATTTAGCCATGTTATGATAGCATTAACCGCGTCATTAATCTCTGTATTATAATTAAGCATTTTCTTCTCCGTGATAAGCACCGCAATATCATCAGTAAAAAGTGAGTAGAAATGCCTAGTCACATTTGGTGTAAATAACGATCCTGTAACACTACCTTGCGGAACTCCTGTATTGTTGCTCCTAATGTTAGAATTACATAATACTTCTTCTTTATTTGAATTAATTTCGGAAATCGCTGTATATTGAGTCCTATTTGAAAAAAAGCTTTGCAGCCACTTCAATGCTAGGCCGCGAAAACCGTACAGTTCACATTTAGTGAGCAGAGTATCGTGGTCAACAAAATCGAAGGCCTTGCTCATGTCGAAAAACACAGTGCAGGTACGTGTATGTTTATTCAAATTCGTGAGACAAAACACTTGTATATCCTTGTTTTGTAATAATGTGTTATAGTTAAATATCGATATTATTTATGCACAGTGATGCCTGCGGATTATTTTTTATGATTTTTAATAATATTTATTGTTATATCTCGTTGTGTATTTGTCTTTTATTCTAAGCACTGTTTATTTTATTTTATTTTACTACCTGCCTATGTGATAAATAAATCACTGTACGTGACTTGCTTTCCGTACGTCTTTTCTTCTTTTTTTTTTTCGGGTGACCACTGAATATCAGCGCTGTGCTGTGGGTTCCCCATAGCACTGTATCATGCTGAGTGGAAGCCTTCTTGTCACAGTCATGTCGTGCAGCTGCCGACTAATTTCTGTTTTACGCTCGTGATTTATTATGTACTTTTGTTGTTTTCGTTTACTCTTGTCTTTTAAGTATGCACGTGTCAGACACTGTGACAAATAAACCTATTTTTCTTTCTTTCTTTCTTTATCTACATTTTCAGTGATTTTTACAGTAATTTGAAAGCTGCTAAAGTTGTCGATTTGCCTTTTTGAAATCCATTTTGTTCGGTTTTTAGTATTTTATGTTTAGTCAAGAATTAAATAAATAAATAAAATAAATAAAAAATTTATTCAAGTATAAAGTAAAATTATGATTTACATTAATTACAATCGAGGAAAATTTTATTCTAACTGTAATGTAGACCTGCTTGATCTAGGTTTATGAAAACCTGTGTTTCAGGCCATCAATTTACATCAAACATTTATATAGAAGACAACAATACATTTATTTGAAGCTAAATTAAAAAGGAGACATAATATTTTCAATTACTTAAACATTAACTATTTGGTATATTATTTTAAAACTAGATTATGTAAGATATATTATGTTTAAATAAGTTAACGAATAGCATTAAAATAAATAAAGTATTCTTAATTTGGTAAAGGAAGAGACTTATATTAGAGTAGGTAGATAGAAATTTTATTTTAAAATTTCTAGTAGTTTTTCCGTGTCTGCATAATTGAGTTTTGCCAAATATTCTTGTACAAGTAAGTTACATCTATTATAACTTAAACTATAAATCTTTAGCACTCTGTTAAACTGGTTATAAAAAATAAATAAAATCTATTAGTAAAAGCATGTTTAGTCTGAGAGTTAGCACAAACCAAATCTTTTCTTCTCCTATCTGAGGGTACGGGATTAAAATAGAGTTCAGTATGTTTTAATAACACTACATTCAAAACAAATAATTGACGTACTGTTAGCACCTTACATGCCATATAGAGCTGGTGTGTAGGAAATCTAAATGGACGAAAAGTAGCAAAACCTTTAAAACTGCTCTTTGGGCGCGTTCGAGGTGCAGTAAAATTGATTTAGCGGCACCACCCCAGGACGTTATGCAGTAGGTAATAATAGATTGACACAAAGCCAAATAAACCTGTCTTATTAATTTAAAGTCGGCAATGCTACATAAATTTAAAAAAATGTATATTAATTTACGTACTCTGGTGCATAATAGATCGATGTGTTTGCGGAAATTCAGATTTGTGTCAATTGTGACGCCTAGATATTTGTAATGGTCGGTTTTGGCTAAAGTGGGACAAGTGCATGCAATGTCAGCATAATGTAAATTACAATTGTTATGTATATATTAGTGTTTCTCATTGTAAATAATAGGTACTTGGTTTTATCTGTATTTAATGTTAAGAGATTTTTATGAAGCCAATTAAACACAGTGTTAAAACCATTCTGTGCTACCTCATAGACTTCGGCCTTTGATTTAACTGCGAAAAGAAGAGTTGTGTCATCCGCATATGACATAATTACACCTTTTTGAAGTGTCAAGTTTCAGAGATCATTTATATAAATTAAAAACAAAGTAGGACCCAAAATACTGCCTTGTGGGATTCCATAACAGGTATTCTTAAGTTCAGAACTCATGTATTGACCTATTTTTACACACTGATGGCGGTCGCTAAGGTAATCAGATAATAGTTGTTATTGTACTCCCCGTATTCCCAGCATTTCCAGCTTGTGCAAAAGCAAGGAACAAGAAATTGTGTCAAAAGCCTTGGCAAGGTCTAAAAATATCCCTATGGTGTGCATACCGTTATCCAGGTTTGTGCTTATAAAATTTGTCATATGGTGAACAGCTTGGCTTGTTGATCTTTTAGGCCTAAAACCAAATTGATGATCAGAGAGTAATTTATTACTTTCAAGATATTTTACTAATCTACTGTTTATATTTTTTTCCAAAATCTTTGAGAGGCCTGTTAAAACTGAGATTGGCCTGTAATTATTTAATTTTTGTCTCCAGCTTTAAACACGGGGGTGACTATGGCTTTTTTAAGCAATTTAGGAAATAGTCCTCTTGTTAAACATAAATGAAAAATGTGAGTCAAGGGAGGGGCAATGACGTATTTAAATGTTTTGACTATGCTATTAGATATGTCGTCACATCCTATGGCACAAATTTCCTTTAATCCATCTATTATACTTACTACCTCATTAACATCAGTATCTAATAAGACCATAGAGTTTCGTGTTGTATGTGTCTTAGTTTGGCTTTGAAGGGAAAAACATCTATTAGATAATAAGATTTTTCTGCTAAGTTTTTTCCTACATTAATGAAGAAGTTGTTCGCTTTATTTGCTGCTTCGGTAGGCCTTAGCTCAGAAGATAAAAGATCAAGCACGGGTTCGGGATTTTTTGACCTAATAGTGTTGGCTTTTAAGAATTTCCATATAAGTTTACTGTTTTTACCTGCTTTCTGTAGTTGACTTCGATCATATTGGTTTTTTAGCTTTTTCAACAGATTATTATAGAAATTCCTATATCTTTTGTAAGTAATTGATAGTAGTTCGTTATCCGGTGCATTTTTTGATTTTCGGTGAAGTTTATCTCTATGCCTGATACAGCGAACAAGTCCAGGCGTAATCCATGGTTTAATATTACTATACTTTCTAGGTATCACTTTAGTCAATGTATTTTTCCTTATCGTAGATTGTAACAAATCGAGAAAATGTTGTAGAGACATATTTGGATCATGTGAATTATAAACGGGGTCAAAATTAATACCGCGAAAGTCAGTTTCAAGACTCGTCATATTGAGTTTAGTAACGCTGCGCATGCAGTTATTTCTAGGTGAAGATATTTGTAATGTTAGTAAAACAGCTTGATGATCGGTAAGTGACGAATTAGTAACCAATGTTTTTGATGAACTTTTCGATTTTATAAGTATGGTCTAGACAAGAGCCGCTCTGGTGTGTTGGATGATAATGAGCTGGTAATAGTCCATGAAATGAGCAAATATTGAGGTAATTATGTGAATGAGTATCGATTTTTTCGGCAGCGATGTTTATGTTGATATCACCTACCAGTACGATATTTTTAAACGAAGATAGCTTTTCTAAGTTACTGTTAAGCGAATCCAAAAATTTATCAATACTTTGGGATGGAGGCCTATAAATAGCCATAATTACTGTATCGGGAATAATTTTAATTACTAAGCAATTGCAGTCTAGAAAATGGGGTTCATCTACTAATGTTCTTAAATTATTTTTAATAAAAACCACTATGCCATCATTCTGGTTGAATGTTCTATCGCTCTTGTGAAGATTAAAGCCACCGAGAGATGGTTTATTGGCCGTTTGTTTCGATAACCAACATTCTGTTAGAACGATAATGTCGCAGTATATATCAAGATCTTGTAAAAACACTTGGAAACCGTTAAAATTTCGGGTTATACTGCGTATATTTTGTGTAAGTAAAGTCAATGTTTTATCCCCAGTATAGAGTATGTTTTTGCATTCTTCAACATTACAGATGTTTACAGATTTTTTAGCATCAGACACGGAAAACCCATCTAGGTCACAGATTAGCTGATTGGCCATAAAATAAATTATATGTAAAAGTTGACCTACTATCTATGTGCTTAATTAACTAGTTAGTCGGTGGCGCTCCTAGGCGCCTTCATAATCAATGGAGTTAATATAATTGTCTTCTGCATATTTACGTGCTACGTATATTTACGTAATTGGGACATACGAGAATGCATTATCTTCTCAAATACCTTAGATAAAACTGGTATTAAGGCGATTGGCCTATAATTGTTTATATCCGTTTCGTCACCTTTTTTTAAAATCGGTTTAATAACGGAGGTTTTTAACTTATCCGGGAAGGTGCCCTCGGAGAAAGACATATTAATAAGGTACGTTAATATTGGTGTAATCAAATCTGCAGTGTATTTTAAGACATGTGTCGGGATCTCATCATATCCCACAGAAGAAGTGTTATTTAAAGATTGTATCGTTTTAAATGTTTCATCATCACTAACTGGATAAATTAAGAAACTGGCATTGAGTGGTAAATTAAATGGTGATATCCCATCGTCGATATTGTTTTATTTATACCGGCGGTCATATCGATGAAATAATTATTAAACGCATTGGAAATGTCAATAGTTTTCGTCAAAGTCGTATTATAACATTTTATTTTTGTGATAATTATTTTATCATTATTTGAATATGTCATTGTATTATTTTTATTTATGACCAAGATGCTTTACAAATGTTCTTTGATTTTTTAATATATTTTACATTGAATAGTTTTTGTGCGGCAAAGATATTTTTTTTTAAATTGTTTGTTGTATTTTCTGTAATAAATTTTATAACCTGATGTTTTGAATTTATAATACATAAATCGCAATGTTCGCTTTGTTGCACATGATTTCTTTATAATCTACCTTTAGTAATCCAATCAGAGTTTTTATTTAGTTTGTTTGTAATTTTCTGTTAAAACATAAATTGAAGAAGAGTATAAATAGACAGACACAGGTTATGGATATTTTCAAGGTCAATATAAAACTCTAAGGCCAAGGTCATTCTTTTTAAATTAATCTTTGTCGACGGAGCCTCGCTTCGCAGGGCTCCTGTTTCTGTGTGGTTTAAAAAAAAACGCCGCCTTAACTTACTGTTCGATTCGGGGTGCCCCAAGTCCCGAGCTCGCTTTGCTCACTCTTGCATCCTAAATTCTCATTGCCTTTTAACTCATATAACATGTAGTGTCAGGACTTGGGCTACCCCAACTCAAACAGGTTATGTTGGAAGGGGATCGCTCAGCTTGCGAAGATCTCTGGGGAATGTCTGTAAAAGTCTGTAGATTTATTATCGAAACCATTGCGCCCTATTTAGCTTACATATTTAACACCAGTATACACCAAGGAGTCTTTCCAGATCTCATGAAACACAGTAAAGTAGTTCCATTTTTCAAATCCGGTGATAGTAAAGAACTCAATAATTATAGGCCTACGTCAATTCTACCAGTTCCTAGTAAGGTGTTTGAAAAGTTGATGCTCAATCAAATGTTACGTCACTTTAATAAAAAACCTCTTATCTTTCATGAACAGCAGTACGGTTTTACCAAAGGGCGTTGTACCACTGATGCCAGTGTCACCCTAATAAAGAACATTTTTAATGCCTGGGAAGAAGCATAAGATGCCATTGGAATCTTTTGCGACCTTTCGAAGGCGTTCGATTGTGTAGACTATGAAACACCGCTGAAACTAGAGCACTATGGGATTAGGAATACAGCTCTTGATTTACTTAGATCATACCTGAAAGATAGAAAGGTTGAAGT
This sequence comes from Omphaloscelis lunosa, assembly GCA_916610215.1. Taxonomy (NCBI): domain Eukaryota; kingdom Metazoa; phylum Arthropoda; class Insecta; order Lepidoptera; family Noctuidae; genus Omphaloscelis; species Omphaloscelis lunosa. Next base: position 1,848,235 of record OU744272.1, on the reverse strand, counting down.
TGAGGTAAACGGCGTAAGCTCGTTAGGGTCTGAAATGCCAATGGGCGTTCCTCTAGGTTTGATATTGGGTCTATTCCGCTTTTTAGTTCGTCATTAATGATTTACCCCAATTAATTCAAAATCAACCAAAGATGGTGTTATTTGCGGATGACACATCATTAATCTTTAAAATAAACCGACGGCATAAAATCTTGACAACGTGAATAGCTCTCTTCTACAAGTCCAAGATTGGTTTACGGTAAATAATTTGGAACTAAATAAAAAAAATGCACTACATTTAAATTACCTAATGTTAGAAGTAGCGCACTTGACATTATATTGAATGGAGAAAAACTGGAATTTATGAATCAAACTGTTTTCCTAGGAATCACACTAGACGAGAAATTACAGAGGAGATGGCGCCACTGCCACGCAAAACATCTGCTCAGTTCAGTGGATAAAAAACAATAAAAACTGCTAAAATTGGTGCTATATAGTAGTAATAGTGTTATCAGGACGAAACTCTTAGTGTGAAATGTGTAAAAGCAGTTTTTACAAGTGATAACAAAACATGGCTTACGTTGAAATAGACAGTGATAAACTTGCATTAAAAACATAAAAACAATCAGCGCGGTGTAATTAACCAATTGTTTTTCCATTCGAGTGACTAAATACTAAAAACCTAAAAACTATAACTTTACAATATCAACGAATTCCTAGTTCAAAATTTGCCAATCACCCTGTCCCAATTCTAGAAAAAGCGCCATCTAGTTAAATGGCGTGGTGCCGCTAACGACCGCTACGCTATCGTATTGAAAACAATCTTCATTAACTCATTGAAGAACATTTCGATTGAGGACGGCAGCTGTATGCAAACAAGTGTAAAACTCAACGAAGAGAATTTCGACAAGTCTAATTAGGAACTTTTGGCTGTATAGTAAACACTAAAACGTAAGGTCTGTTGATATAAACGGGAAGCCCTGACTTCAAATCCAAGTTAACCACTAATTAATTTTTGTTTCTCCTTTACATTGAAAATGAACTTTCTTGACAATATTACTTTTCGTAGGGGACGTACAAGTTCAGATCCTAACACGCAAAATGAACAACTGTCCCGTTCCATAGTGGACAGCGATAGCATGACAAGTTTACCTAACATATCTACAGATGAAACCTATAAGGAACACATAAATAATCTCAAACAACAAATCAGCAAATTGACACTTGAACTAAGCACCGCACATCAAGATATTGAAATACTATCTTTAGAAAACTGAAATCCCAAGCATTCCAATGAAAAATTAATTACAGAGAATGAATAAAAAAGTTACGAAACAAATCAAGAATTTCCACACCTAAGACTCCAATAAAAATCCTGGAGAAGGTGGAGACGCCCAAGACTTCAAACCAAAATATGATACATAAACAAACGCAAACAACCCTTAAATCACAAGACTCTCTTTTTGCAGTTCAAGGAACAAACTTAGAAAACCAAGAAAAGTTACAAAAACTCGAAAAACAACATCACCAAAAAAAAATGGGAAAAAAAATCTGCATAATTAGCAACAACAAAAACAACTATATTTTACATATTGCCGAAGAAACTTGTCAAAGAGATTTCAATAAATGTTACTACTTAATAACTAACGGCAGTACAGAGCATTTATTTGAAGGTTTACAATCAAAACTATAATCATTCGCTATGAACGATTTTTGCATCATCTTCATTGGCGAAGAAGACTTCCGAACAACGCGTGACTATTTCGACAAGATATTTTTCATCAGAGAGACACTAGGTTCAGTCAAACACACGAATATCATCATCTGTCATTCAAATACAACAGTAGATTGTTGATATATAACTGGCGTGTAGAAAATTTCAACAATTTACTCTACAGGGACATATTAACTCACGAGCATGCACACTTCCTTGATTCCAATAGAAACTTATCATATGAATATAAAATGTTTCACAGAAGAACAGGCTCCATAAACAATTCTGGTATGGTAACTATTTTTAAAGACGTTTTAAATTACATTCACGATATTGTTCAATCAAATATGACTACCGAAGACACTTGTACTAATGATATTAACTTAGAGAATAATGTAAGTGATCAGTTTTTTCTTTGTAAATAGTATGCACATAATGCACCAAAATTTAGCTGGCTTAGTAAATAAAACTGATATTCTAACTATATATATTCAGGAACTTTCAAAAAAGGCAAATTGAAATAGATATATTATGTATCACGGAACATTTTATCATGAATGGCCAAGAAAAATTGTTATTTAATAACAAACTAGCAGCATGCTATGCTCGCTCAACGAAACGAGGCGGTGCTTGCATCCTTGTAAAAAAATAACATTGATTATAATGAAGTAAAAAACATTCTATACGACCTCTATCAGGCATTATCGAATGTTGCGGTATCAAATTACCACTGCAAAAAAAAAAACTGTTTGTGCCGCGTGTACGCACTAAAGCGTGTAATCTAAATACATTTTACGAAACTCTAGAAAAAATATTAAAAGAAATATGCTCTAAGCCTCAAACAAAAATAATACTATGTGGGGATTTCAATATTGACGTTCTCAAAAGAAAAAAAACTACGTTCGATTTTGAATTTTTTACTGAATTATAATCTCAAATTAGAAATAAATCAACCCACTCAACACAGCAGCAAAACCTGCTTAGACAATTTTCCCCTCAATTTTAAACAAAAATCTAGTAATGATATTATTGATTATGGCTTATCTGAGCACACTGCACAAATATTACAAATAAAAGTTAACAAAACGTTTGTTTTACAAATTTATTGTGGAAATACATATTGGTAGTTGTAAACTTTTTAGGAAACTTTTATATTTTTATTTGATTATTAGTCTTTTCTTTTGTTTTTTCTTGTATCTGTCAAAAGGTTAGCTTTGTGTTTCCAATTAATGCTTATGATATTATGTTATAATTTTCCCATTATATTATTTTTATTATAATGAGCTTTAGTTTTATTTAATTCCACCAACCACTAGTACATAAGTCCATCATTCATTTTACTCAATACTCAATACGTTTATTGCATTCCACAATGTGAACTTAGGTGGTAGGTACACAAGGCTACATTAGTTTTGGAGCATTGTGGGCCCTGTCGGGCATAACAACATAAAAATTAAGAGGAGGGCTATTATAAATATTTGTTTACAGTTTTGTTTTAATATTAATTCTTTCGTTTTGTGTGGGTAGGTAGGCTTATAACTAATTGAATACATACATTTTTTACAAATATTATTATAAATTATTATTGCGTTTATTTTTATTTTTTGGTGTTATTGTTTATTTATTTTTATCATTTAAATATTCATGCACACACACACATTATAATAACATTTACAGATTAGAAATTGTTTTAATTTGTTTATAAAGATATTAAATTTTTGTTCATTTTTAATTTCATCTGGTAATTTATTATATATTTTAACTGACATTACTAAAGTGCTTGTGGAGTGTATTTTCAGCTTAGAACCTGGTAGGTTTAGTCTATTTTTGTGTCGTAGTGTGTAGCGAGTCTGTATGTTTTCGCGTGTAGTGAAGAGTTTTAGATTTTTTCTAACAAATTTGCACATTTGATATATATTCAAGGTAGGGTTAGAAATTTATGTTCTTGGAAATGGGGTTTGCAGCTGTCTGTGTTGTCTATGTTAACTAGTATTCTAATCAGTCGTTTTTGTAATATGAAAAGTGTTGGTGCGTCTGTACTATTTCCCCATAATATAACGCCGTAATTTAACCATGCGTATGCATAAGCATAATACGTAACCAGAGCAGTGGCGAGATTTGTGGATTTTTTTATTTCACGGAGGGCATAGGCAAATTTTTATAACTTTGACCTGATTTTTGTAATATGAGATTTCCAATTTAAATGTGTGTCTATGGATAAGCCGAGTAGGTTGAATTCTTTAACTGTTTCAATTTTTGCGTCGTTGTAAATAAATGTTAAGTCTAAAGGGGTTTTCTGACGTGGATGGAAGGACATGATTTTAGTTTTATTGAAATTTAGTTCAAGGTTGTGTTCAGTCATCCAAGTTATTATTATGTCAAGTATGCTTGCAAGTATTTCGGTTAAGTTGGTATTGTCGTGGCAAGAAGTTAGTACTGAGATATCGTCGGCAAACAGAACACATGATTCATTTATTATTGTAGGGACGTCATTTATAAATATGATAAATAGTTAATTAACGAAATACTTACGTAGTTTTCATTTTTGTCACTGCATTTTATTTTCTCTTTATCGCACTATAAACACACGAAGTAAAGCCGAAGCCATCGCCATGTCGTCTCGTAGTTTGGCTCCTCATACTTCACTACCTCATTCACCACCACCATTGTCATCCTCATTAGTCGAAAAGTAGGTCGTAGTTACGTCAACCAAAATTCAAGCTACTGAAGATGTATTTATGGAAACAACGAAAACAACACGGATGTGCTCATCAGTGTTATTTATAGCTACAGAGCCGCAACCATAGACATATCAAAAACATATATCTATGACCGCAACCCTCAGTCGTGGGCCCCGAGGGACAACTGTAATGGGTGTTCAGGAGTGGAAATGAAAAAATACACATTCCGGCATTTCAAAATTTGCTAAAGATGGTCAATAACAACGACCGCTCGAAATTGTCTAATTTAGTGATGCGGAAGTATGATCTTTAAGTTAGGTGCTATCGATGTTACGATTTATTTAGTAGTATTTTGAAGTGTCTTAAGTAATTAATTAAATGAAAATGTCTCCATGGCTGTATAAATACCCTTTATTTTCAAATTAATCCGACCTCCTTGGTGGCTTACAAAATGGTGGTTTGTTTGCTTAGGGTTAAACACGGACTTCTAATAGTAAAATATTGCCGAAGCAATATTTCAGCGCCTAGTACCATAGAGTAACCTAGTTAATCTGTAAATACCTGTAGGAGTTGACCACGCCGTAATTGTCCTGTTTCATTATCTATTAATAATTGATTGAAGGCATTCCTCAAATCAAGCTTTGTAAACTTTTCTCCCCTCTGTAATGCTGTAAAAATATCCACAATTCTTGGCAAGGGATTTACATGGTTTAATAACCGACCGACGAGGCGGTCAACGCTAATTACTACTACACCGACGAGGCAGTCAACGCTATTAACTATTTTGCCACGAGGCAGTCAACGCTATTAACTACTAGACCGACGAGGCAGTCAACGCTATTAACAATTATACCAACGAGGCAGTCAACGCTATTAACTATTAGACCGACGAGGCAATCAACGCTAGTAAGTATAAGACCAACGAGGCGGTCAGCGTAAGTAACTATTAGACCGACGAGGCAGTCAACGCTATTAACTGCAAGACCGACGAGGCAGTCAACACTTATAACTACTAGACCGACGAGGCAGTTAACGCTAATAACTACTAGACCAACGAGGCAGTCAACGCTATTTACTTTTGTGCCAACGAGGCAGTGAACGCTAGTAACAATTAGACCGACGAGGCAGTCAACGCTAGTAACTATTAGACCGACGAGGCAGTCAACGCTAGTAACTATTAGACCGACGAGGCAGTCAACGCTAGTAATTGCTACACCAACGAGGCAGTCAACGCTATTAACTTTTATACCAACGAGGCAGTCAACGCTTGTAATTATTAGACCGACGAGGCAATCAAAGCTAGTAACTATTAGTCCGACGAGGCAGTCAACGCCTATAACTACTAGACCGACGAGGCAGTCAACGCTATAAACTATTATACCAACGAGGCAGTCAATGCTAGTAACTATTAGACCGACGAGGCAGTCAACACTAATAACTGCTAGACCGACGTGGCGGTCAACGCTAGTAACTATTAGACCGACGCGGCGGTCAACGCTAGTAACTATTAGACCGACGAGGCAATCAAAGCTAGTAACTATTAGCCCGACGAGGCAGTCAACGCTTATAACTACTAGACCGACGAGGCAGTCAACGCTATTAACTGTTATACCAACGAGGCAGTCAACGCTATTTACTATTGTACCAACGAGGCAGTCACCGCTAGTAACTATTAGACCGACGAGGCAGTCAACGCTAGTAACTATTAGACCGACGAGGCAGTCAACGCTAGTAACTATTAGACCGACGAGGCAGTCAACGCTAGTTACTGCTACACCGACGAGGCAGTGAACGCTATTAACTTTTATACCAACGAGGCAGTCAATGCTTGTAACTATTAGACCGACGAGGCAATCAAAGCTAGTAACTATTAGTCCGACAAGGCAGTCAACGCCTATAACTACTAGACCGACGAGGCAGTCAACGCTATTAACTATTATACCAACGAGGCAGTCAACGATATTAACTATTATACCAACGAGGCAGTCAATGCTAGTAACTATTAGACCTACGAGGCAGTCAACACTAATAACTGCTAGACCGACGTGGCGGTCAACGCTAGTAACTATTAGACCGACGCGGCGGTCAACGCTAGTAACTATTAGACCGACGAGGCAGTCAACGCTAATAACTGCTAGACCGACGAGGCGGTCCACGCTAGTATCTATTAGACCGACGAGGCAGTCAACGCTAATAACTGCAAGACCGATGAGGTGTTCAACGCAAATAACTGCTATACCGACGAGGCAGTTAACGCTAGTAACTGCTAGACCGACGAGGTAGACAACGCTAGTAACTGCTAGACCGACGAGGCAGTCAACGCTAGTATCTATTAGACCGACGAGGCAGTCAACGCAAGTAAGTATTAGACCAACGAGGCGGTCAGCGTAGGTAACTATTAGACCGACGAGGCAGTCAACGCTAGTAACTATTAGACCGACGAGGCAGTCAACGCTAATAACTGCTAGACCGACGAGGCGGTCAACGCTAGTAACTATTAGACCGACGAAGCAGTCAACGCAAGTAAGTATTAGACCAACGAGGCGGTCAGCGTAGGTAACTATTAGACCGACGAGGCAGTCAACGCTAATAACTGCTAGACCGACGAGGCGGTCAACGCTTGTTACTATTAGACCGACGAGGCAGTCAACGCTATTAATAATTATACCAACGAGGCAGTCAACGCTATTAACTATTATTCCGACGAGGCAGTCAATGCTAATAACTGCAAGACCGACGAGGTGGTCAACGTTAATCACTACTACACCGACGTGGCGGTCAACGCTAGTAACTGTTAGACCGACGAGGCAGTCAACGCTAATAACTACTAGACCGACGAAGCAGTCAACGCTATTAACTATTATACCAACGAGGCAGTCAACGCTACTAACTATTATACCAACAAGGCAGTCAACGCTAGTAACTATTAGACTGACGAGGTAGTCAACACTTATAACTGCTAGACCCACGTGGCGGTCAACGCTATTAAGTATCATACCAACGAGGCAGTCAACGCTAGTAACTCTTAGACCGCCAAGGCAGTCAACGCTTGTAAGTATAAGACCGACGAGGTGGTCAACACTAGTACCTTTTAGACCGACGAGGCAGTCAACGCTAGCAACTATTAGAACGACGAGGCAGTCAACGCTATTAATAATTATACCAACGAGGCAGTCAACGCTATTAACTATTATACCAACGAGGCAGTCAACGCTAATAACTTATATTCTCGTCATCTTGTATGTAATTCGGTCATTTATTATAAATTGTTGCGATTCTATAGTTGGGGCTATTTTTCATTAATTTTAGTAACTATTAGACCGACGAGGCAGTCAACGCTAATAACTGCAAGACCGACGAGGTGGTCAACGTTAATCACTACTACACCGACGTGGCGGTCAACGCTAGTAACTATTAGACCGACGAGGCAGTCAACACTAATAACTGCTAGACCGACGTGGCGGTCAACGCTAGTAACTATTAGACCGACGCGGCGGTCAACGCTAGTAACTATTAGACCGACGAGGCAGTCAACGCTAATAACTGCTAGACCGACGAGGCGGTCCACGCTAGTATCTATTAGACCGACGAGGCAGTCAACGCTAATAACTGCAAGACCGATGAGGTGTTCAACGCAAATAACTGCTATACCGACGAGGCAGTCAACGCTAGTAACTGCTAGACCGACGAGGTATTCAACGCTAGTAACTGCTAGACCGACGAGGCAGTCAACGCTAGTATGTATTAGACCGACGAGGCAGTCAACGCAAGTAAGTATTAGACCAACGAGGCGGTCAACGCTAATAACTGCTAGACCGACGAGGCGGTCAACGCTAGTAACTATTAGACCGACGAAGCAGTCAACGCAAGTAAGTATTAGACCAACGAGGCGGTCAGCGTAGGTAACTATTAGACCGACGAGGTATTCAACGCTAGTAACTGCTAGACCGACGAGGCAGTCAACGCTAGTATCTATTAGACCGACGAGGCAGTCAACGCAAGTAAGTATTAGACCAACGAGGCGGTCAACGCTAATAACTGCTAGACCGACGAGGCGGTCAACGCTAGTAACTATTAGACCGACGAAGCAGTCAACGCAAGTAAGTATTAGACCAACGAGGCGGTCAGCGTAGGTAACTATTAGACCGACGAGGCAGTCAACGCTAGTAACTATTAGACCGACGAGGCAGTCAACGCTAATAACTGCAAGACCGACGAGGTGGTCAACGTTAATCACTACTACACCGACGTGGCGGTCAACGCTAGTAACTGTTAGACCGACGAGGCAGTCAACGCTAATAACTACTAGACCAACGAGGCAGTCAACGCTATTAATTATTATACCAACGAGGCAGTCAACGCTAGTAACTTATATTCTCGTCATCTTGTATGTAATTCGGTCATTTATTATAAATTGTTGCGATTCTACAGTTTGGGCTATTTTTCATTATTTTTAATTTTGGTGTTGGTGTTATCAATTTGTTTTTGTTTCTTCGGTTATAATTCTGGTTTGCTTCTATGTTTGATCGAAAGTAATTGCTGTGTTTTTGCACGAACGTAGCTTTTTGTAATATGTAAAGGGAGGGTAACGTTAATATTTTATTTTTTATAAATGTGGTTTACAACTTTCCCATGGCTTAATGTTCATAAGGATGCGTATACATTTTTTTTGCATGATGAAAATATCGTTAAAGTCAGTACTTTCACCCCACAATATTATGCCATAGTTAAACTATGCATAAGCATAGGCATAGTATATTGAGAGCGCGGTCTCATAATTTGTGTTACTTTTTAATTTGCATAACGCGTACATAAATTTCGATAATTTGGTCTTCAGATGTTCGACATGCTTTTTCCATGTTAGATTATTGTCCAATGTTAAACCAAGAAGCGTTAGATCGTCTCTTTCTGGGATATTTAATTTATTAATAAGGTTATTTATGTTTAGTGGCTTTCGTTGGTATGTCCTAAATTGTAGTAGATTACTTTTGTTAACATTCATTTGCAGATTGTGCTTCTCTAGCAATAATTTAACTATTTCATAAGTATTTTCTATGTTGGTCAAAGTTTCGGTGTTCTCAGTGCTTCTAAACACTAGCAATACATCATCCGCGAATAGAACGTACTTCGAGTCAATTATTTTAGGTAGGTCATTTATATATATAATAAATAATATACACCCCAACACACTGCCTTGTGGAATGGAATGGTTAATAATCTTTGTCCGTGATTTTACAATTTGTATTTCTTTTGTTTCCTTGTTATAATATTCTATTTGAACATACTGTTTTCTATTTTTTAGGTAAGATTTTAGCCATTTATAGCCAGTACCCCTAAGTCTTATGCCATTTAATTTTTGTAATAAAATGTCATGGGAAACCCTATCATAGGCTTTGGTCATGTCTAGGAGCGATTAGCGGCCACCGCAGGCGCGGGCTTGCGGGCGGTGAGCAATGGGTGGCTCACCGTCCGATAAGGACCAGGCCCGGGTCGACGGCGCGTTGTGTTCCACGCGCGCCTCAAAGTGATGTCAGCAGAATTGAAGGGGTCCACTAGGGCCGATGCCTGCCGGGGTTGCGAAGAAAACCGAAAGGGAGATCGTGGCCCCCTGCGACAGGGCAACCGAAGGAACACGGGTGGGTTTTAGTCAGTAAGAGTCTGACACGCCCTCCAGCTCTGCCCAGAGCGGGAGAAGTTATTTGATGATTTCCCACACTCAAAAAAAAAAAAAAAAATGGTCATGTCTAGGAACAAACCTATGGCATATTGTTTGTCATTGATGTAATTATATATTTCTTGTACGTAATTATATACCGCAAGTGTGGTCGATCTTTTTTGCGTAAAGCCAAACTGATTTATGTCCAAAAGATTGAATTTTTCCAAAAACTTGTTAATTCTATTGGACATTGCTTTTTCAAAAACTTTTGATATAGCTGGTAGAAGGGTTATTTGTCGATAGGAACAGGGATCTTGAGGCTTTTAATTTATCCGGAAATTACCTTCGTCAAAGGATTTTTTATTAGTTTGGTTATAGCTGGTGTCAATTAATTTACACATTTTTTAATTAGGAAAGTTCCTTAGATTAGGAAGGATCATTTTGAGTATTATATTATAGATTTCACTCTCCGTGGCGTGTTGGACGAATAGGGAATTTATTGATGGTGTAAGAACTGGGCATGTATTCAATGTGTTGTTGAGTAGCGGTTCGCCGACCGAGGCAAAGAAGTCATTAAAAATATTAGCAACCGATGTTGGTGTATTTGTGGTTTTATTGTCATCATAATGCAAGGTAACATTTTTAATATGGCACTTGGAATCTGGTTTAAGGCTATTTTTAATAATGCTCCACATAGTTCTTGATTTATTTTGTGAACGCTTCATTTCCTCAATATGATTACGTTTCTTTGATAATTTTACACACTTCTTCAAGATGTTTTCATACTTTTTATAGTAAGTTTTTAAAAGTTCGTTATTGGTCTTTTCTACAAAAATTTTAAGCAATCTTTTGTGCTCACATGATTTTTTTAAACCTACAGTTAAGTAAGGTTTATTTTTATTATTTTTGATTTTTATTCGTTTTTTAGGTATAGTTTTATTTAGTAACGCTTGCATCTTATTAGCAAAATCGGTGTAAATTTCGTTACCGTTTTTATTTTTGCATAGTGTTTCATTCCAATCCGTTTGGCTAAGGTTAAATTTAAACTGTGATATTGATTTTTAATTTAATAGTCTTTTCGTCACGAAGTAAGTAGAATTATATTGTTCTATCCCCGGTGAGTGTTGCGAATAGTTTAGGCCTTTGTGGTCAGAAATACCAATATTGTCAATAGTTCATTTGTATTGTCTTTGATTAGTAAATATTAGGTCTATGCAGGATGACGTAGTCAGTGTCTGCCTAGTTGGTTTTTTGACGATTACCAAATCGTCAAAAAACCAACTAGACAGACACAGGTTGCGTTCTAGCATAATGTTTTGTAGCCGTTGGTAGTCTTTGTTTTTTGATTATTTGTCAATATTAAAGTCACCGGACAAAATTATATGGTTTTTGTTAATTTTTGGTTTTACTTTTTTTAATATTTCTATAATAACAGCAAAAAATGTTTCAATGTCGCGATCCGGTCTGTAAATATTAATAATAATTGTTTTTTTGTGAAATGATTTCTACAGCGCAACATTCAATTACACATTCTATTGATAATTTTGTACATTCCTCTAGGTGCTCGTATTCTATGCCGTTTCGTAAGAGGATAGCCACTCCTCCTCCTCGATGGTCACATCGGTGGTAGGCAGAAGCAAATGCGTACCCGTTTATGTTGATGCTATCCTTTTGGTTTTCACGTATCCATGTCTCTGTCAGACATATTGATTGGTAGCTTTTTGTTTTATAAAATCCTCAAGTATGTGTGTTTTATTATTTATACTTTGAATGTTTTGTATCAGTATCTTAAAGACGAAAGGAATCAAGTCCGGCTTGGTAAATAGTGGGTGATAAGGTGTATCTCGTTATGTTTGGTCATCATACTTCGGTGTTTGAGTGTTTTTTGCGCTATAGTCATAAGTAGTCCTATTAGTTTTACAATTTTGTTGTGTTATAGTCCATCCTTCTCTTTGTTGTCTTCTTTGACCGCCTCGTTGGTCTAGTAGTTATTAGCGTTGACTGCCACGTCGGTCTGATAGTTAGTAGCGTTGACTGCCTCGTCGGTCTAGCAGTTACTAGCGTTGACTGCCTCGTTGGTATAATAGTTAATAGCGTTGACTGCCTCATCGGTATAATAGTTAATAGCGTTGTCTGCCTCGTCGGTCTAGTAGTTATTAGCGTTGACTGCCTCTTCCGTCTAGCAGTTACTAGCGTTGACTGCCTCGTCGGTCTTGTAGTTATTAACGTTGACTGCCTCGTCGGTCTAGTAGTTATTAGTGTTGACTGCCTCGTAGGTCTAGTAGCTATTAGCGTTAACTGCTTCGTCGGTCTAGAAGTTATTGGCGTTGACTGCCTCTTCGGTCTAATAGTTACTAGCGTTGACTGCCTCGGCAGTCATTATGTGGCATTTGGGTTGGGCTCGGTACCAAGAGAGCATAAAAGCACCGGCATCATTCCTGGATCGAATATTAATAAGAGATGATGTGGAAAATGATAAAATCATAAGTCACAACAATTTGTTTTATTTACATACCTCTCATGACTGATTTCTCATTAGGCTGCCTGTTCACTGAAGTGGAGAACCCCTGTGAAACGGAGATGTGCATATGTGTGCAGTTAAGATTCTATTGGTTAATATTGGCACAAGTCTCCGCTTCGCAGGGCTTTGCCGCTCCAATAAACAGATTGCCTTAATGTCGCAAATACTAGGAACTAAATAACTAATAAGAACTTGTTTGAAAAATATGTACTTGCTGCCTAAAAATAGTTGGGGTTTCTTCCCAGCTGTAACTGTGTAATAGAAATAGTTAACTACTTTAAAAATAACTTGCAGTAGTTAGGTTTTGCACAGCTCACTGCTCTTCTATGAATGATCGAGGTCCAGATTGTACTGATAGGCACTAAAAAATGAAGTAGCAGAACTGTTTTACAAAATAACGTTCAAGCATTCGTTTCTTGCTCTTGACACCGATTTAACCAATCTCTAGCTGCTCGAATAGGTAATATTAGGTGCTGCCGCAATTGAGTAGAATATCCTGTAGTCCTATTTTATTATAATTATAACGAAACTGGAGTATTTTCTGAAATCGTATGTTGTTATTTTATCGCTGTCAGTCATCACTCATTAAATAAGACAACACAACATCAATCAAATGTCAAATGTCATTGTCAAAATGACATAATTCGCATATTGCTGATCCACCATATTAACGTAGTGTTACTCTCCTTGACAGAGATAATTTTAATGTACAATTAAACAAAGTACTATTATATCAAATTAACATAAAAATCGGTTACTATATTGTTTAGCCATATTCACATATAGTGTACACAGAGCTGGCCCAGGCTCCATACATTTCTGGAACATCTCCTTTGTTTTGGAAATATCGATTAAAACTAACAAGTGTGAATAAAGTGCTTTAAAATCGTACTCATACAGATTAAAGAAAATAATCAAATTAACACAGAAATGGCAAAATAATCACTTAATTCAAAATTCCAGCAACAAATCCAAAGCAGCATGGCACATAATAAACAATTCCAAATCAATTCCAGAGCCAATACAACAAATACAAATCGCTGGTAAAATTATTAAATACCCAAAAGAAATAGCTACGGCATTTAACGATTTCTTTATTGACCGAATTTCCAGTAAATCCAAATCAAATTTACATAAAACCCTTAACTAATAGCAACAATTCCCTTTTCATGCCACCAGTTACTTATGTACCAGTTACTATTACTTAGGTATTCTATTGTATACCTGGACACACATAAACATACAGCTTTTATTATATTTCGCAAGCCTTGGGAGGACATCTAACACGAGCTTGTAGGGGTCGCGCCTGCTGCGAGAGTTTACATCGCTTGCTTTCGCAAACAATTCCCTATGCCTCCACACAAACAAACAAATTTCAAAAATATAAAGGGATGGTAGTGGTAACAAATCAAGTTTCTTAAACATCGGCCTGCAAGATTCGTCGGGCTTAAGGCCACATAAAGCTCTTATGCATTTCTTCTGTGCGACAAATGCTCTATTTTGATCCGTGCTGTTTCCCCACATAATTAAACCATAGCGTAACACTGATTAAACATATGCATGATATGTTGTTATATACGTTTTAACGTTTGTTATGTTTCTAATCTGTTTCAGCGCATATACAAACTTATTAATTCGTTTGGATATTGTATCAACATGTGCTTTCCAGTTGATATCCTGATCCAAGGTTACTCGTAAAAATTTAGTTTGCGTTACTTCGTGAATTCTATGTATATTCAATTTTATATTGAGTTTTGCATTATTTGATTTATTAAATTGTACATAAACGGACTTTTTTAGATTTATTGATAAGTTATTTTCCTTTAGCCATTTTATCAGTCTTTCAATAACATTATTAATTTCTGTCTCGTGGTCTTTAATTTTATTACTTTTTTTTTATCAGATTTCACAATAATAGAGATGTCATCAGCGAATAGAATACATTTATGATTAGTAATAGTAGTGATAGAATTTATGTACAATAGGAATAAAATAGGGCCTAATACACTTCCTTGTGGGACGCCTTGTTTATTGGATTTGAAAGCAGAATAGTGAGATGTCATATTTTTACTTGTATCTATTTTAGTAATAGTAACGCGTTGTTGTCTATTACTTAGATATGATGATAACCATTGAAGTGCAATGCCTCTAATCCCAGTTGCCTCTAATTTCTGTAATAATAGGTCATGAGAGACAAGATCAAATGCCTTAGACAGATCGAAGAACAGCCCTGTAGTAAGATAGTTATGGTTAATATTCGTTAATACTATTTTTATAAGACTGTAGATAGCTAACGTTGTGGATTTATTTTTTTTGAAAGCCAAACTGTTCTTTCCTAATAATGTTATATTTATTACAGAATGATAAAGGTTTTCGTATAACGGAACAAGTGTAGAAGTGGTAAAAGTAGCAAGATTTCTTGGCATTCTAGTTGATAGCCAACTAACGTGGAAAATGCAGGCAGACGACATATGTGCGCGACTAAATAAATCTACTTATGTTCTTTTCATCTTGGCAAAGAAAGTTAACTTACAAACAGTACTTATAGCATACCATGGCATTGTTTCCTTAGTATTGAGATTCGGCCTAATATGTTGGGGCAACTGCGCTGAAAGAGAAACTATATTTAGAACTCAAAAAAGATGTATACGATGTATGGTAGGCCTAAAAACTACTGATAGCTGTGAGCCAGTCTTCAAATTATTAAAAATCTTGACTTTCCCATGCCTCTATATATTTGAAGTAGCAATGTTTGTCAAATGTATCTTGAATTTGTTTCCTGCGATAGTAGATATTAGAAAACGAACCACTCAACTTAGATCCCAACACAAAACCATGTTGTGTACAAGTCAATACAAAACAGCACTAGCATGAAGAAGTATTTTAGGCCGGTCCGGTTATTGGGTCCGGTTATATACAATAAAATTCCTGATAGCATTAAGAATGAAAATTTGCACAACATTAAAAGAAAATTAAATATTTTTTTAATAGAAAAAATGCTATTATTCAATCACCGAATATTTGAATGACATGCTGTTATAAAATTTCTGACATTTCATAAGTATAATTGATCTTCCCTAATGACATTTAATTTTAATTTACGACATCATTCAATTTCTTTAGCATTCTATAAATAAGTGTAGACAATTTTAATTTTATTACAATAACTGTGGACATTTTTTATTTTATTTTTCTCACACGCTTAATTTATCTAATTATGTAATCGACATTGTTCAGTGTGATTGAAAATTCTTAATGCGATTGATGATCTAATTTATTTACTTGTTTATTTATGGTTCATATATCTATAATGATTTCTTGTTTGAATTATATTGCATGTATTACTACTTTTGTACGCCCTAGAGGCAAAACATAGCGCTATCAATGTATTTCCAAATAAGAACTAATGTACCTATGATTCACAATAAATAATGAATCTGAAACTGAATCATACAATGGGGACCTCATATAACTTCATTTGCGGGGCGGCTAAGTGCGGCCGCTTATGCTGTTAGAAACCGCGCGTTTGGTCTATTTTAGCTACTTCCACAGCATTATGTCGTATGGCATTTTACTGTGGGGTCGGGCTGCTGTCATTGAATCTATCTTTATTTTGCAAAAGAGAGCTGTCAGAGCCATTTATAATCTAGGTCGCCACGAATCTCTCAGGGAACTATTTAAAATGATTAATATTATGACAGTACCTTGCCAATTCACTTATGAAAATATGATGTATATACGAAAAAATCCACATCTTTTTTAATAAAATAAGTTATAGACCTTAATTTTAATACTAGAAATAAAGATAAAATAGATTTTGCAGATAATCTAAAGTTCATACATATTTTAATAAGGGTACTGTGTTAAATGTTACAACAAAATACCTTGTATTGTACATATTGCAATTAAATGAAAGAAAATTTAAAAGTCAAATTAAAAGTACACTTTGTAATTTTTAATATGCTGCTTGGAAACATGCTGGTCCTGCTCTATAGGACAATTATTTAGAATCAAGACAAAATCAAACTGGTTGCTAATTTAATTGTAAAATTTATTATTTTTTGTAATATGACATTGATTTTACATTATGTGATTACTTCCTCACACACTGACTTATTAATTATAGTCTAAGTATGCCCTTAGTGTTATGCCCCGCACACGTCTCAGTCACCCAGTAAAAGTCGTAGCGGACGCTTGGTCGTGTTAAAAAAATATTTGCGTGTGTAGTTTCGCGAAAGGTGATTATTCTGGAATCGTTCTCCTTCCTATCGTCCGTGTTGCTACGTGAGTATTTATGATTTGTTTACTTTGTAGCTAATTATTATTTCTAATAATTACCTTCGTAGTTTAGAATATGCGTGAGGTTCGCAATTTTGATATTGATTAGGAAAAAATTAGAAAAAGGATTTAAACCTCATTAACTGCTTCCTCACTGCCTTCGTTTACCGTCGTTTTTTTGAGCGATGGTAATGAGGTCAAAACGATGGCAATTAGAAACTTTTTATGTTAGTTCATTTTTATTTTTTATTCTGCATACCTTTTGAATATGTTATGTTTGTCAACTTCGGTATGGTCGGGTTTTAGTCCCACCCGTAGTAATTTTATTTCTTTACATAATAATTTTGTTACTTTAATGAATAATATATAATAAAGAATTAATACTTGTTTTTTGATGTTGCTTAAAGACATCAGGTGAGTGTAATTTTAAGACTTTTTGTGACGCTTAATTATTAACGATAGGAGCTCTAATATTATATTTGTTTTTACAGATTATTAAACATTAAGAATGCCAAGGAAAACCAAACAAACATTAGGTTACAAAAAAAAAGTATGCGGAAATTAAAAAAAGATCCTGAAAAGTATGCAGAACTAAAGTCAAAAAAAGAATAAGATACCTTAAAAGAAAAGAACAGAGAAAAAATAAATAGTGCAGTAAATATGAAACCTAGACAATTGAGAGTTCAAAGAAAAACAAGGAGAGTTAATTCGAAACGTCATTATGAAAGAAAAAGAAAGAAAAAGCTATTCAGCAGTTATTACTAGATAATTCTCCACCAAATAGTGACATTGAGGTATTCCCAACTAAACAAGATCCTCTCGCTCGACCAGCTCTGAGTCCCATACCTAGTTCATCTCTAAATGGTTTGGGTTCCGGCAATAGTAATTCTTGTCAACAGTGTCTAAAAAAGGATGTTCTTCTCAGAAAGCTTCGCTACCGACATAAAAAAGAAATAGGCATTTTGAAACGAGAAATTTGAAAAACGAAGAAATAGAAAGATGTCATTAGAAAAATTCTGTAATCTGTGAGTAATGAAAAATAAGACAAAAAAAAATGTAATTACATCGACTGAAGAATGTGAACATAGGAAAGCGTAAAGAAATTAAAAAGAAACCAATATTTGGTGAAATTCTTACAAGAAGTGTTGGGGAAGGTTACAAGTGCTTGAGATAAAAAGAAAAGAATGAGTTCTCTAATGTTGTTATGACAGAAAGAGAAAAATTAAAAAATATAAGCTATTGATACTAACAAAAACATTCACAGTAAGAGATAAAAATGAAAATAAAACAGCTAAGAGTGAACTAATTCTGGACTTTTTTGACGATGATGAAGTGACTAGAATTGTAGCTGATACAAAAGAATACATTACTAAAAAGAAAACAAGGAAACAAAAAAGATATTTAACACACACATTAACTTACCTATATAAAAGTTTACGCAGCATTCGAATCTCAAAGTAACTTATCAAACTTTTTGTAAATATCGCCCGTTTTGGGTTTTATACCCAAAGGAGTCCAGCAGAAATACGTGTGCTTGCAAAGTTCACATTAATACGGATTTGTTAATAAAATGCTTTAATACAAATAAGATACTAAAAAAATCTAACGGGACAGATATTTTAGAAGGCTTATGTTGCAACGTTAATGATGAAAACTGTTTGAATCGATCATGTGAAAAATGTCAATTGAAAAATTTAGATTTCGTGGAATTCCAGAATGAAAAAAAAATTAAATATTATCAGTTGCTCTGAAAAATACTATGTAAAAGATGAGGAGAAAAGCAAATTAGTAACAAAAAAAAAGGAGCATTATATGATTTTCTACGAAATATTATACTCCAATTAGAAAACACTCTTGTGGGCTATATGAAGCACGGCACTAATATTTTGACTCAGTATAGAAATATTAAAGAGCTTAAAAATAATCTTACTCCACAAGAGGTAGTGGTTAACTTTGACTTCAGCGAAAACTACTGCGTTAAATATAACGAAGAAGTCCAAAGTTTTCACTTTGGTGTTAGTAGAATGCAGTTGTCACTGCACACATGTGTCATCTACTTGATTGATCCAGAAGTTGGAATACAAAAACAATATAGCTTTTGCACTGTAAGTGTAGGTGGGTACATTCACTTACATTCACACGATGCTGCGGCTATCTGGGCACATTTATTACCGACCATTGGGTATGTATCGGAGATTTCATCCCATATTGACACAGTTCATGTCTCAATTTGGGATAAAATCTCCCTCTCATGAATATTTTCTAATACGAAAGATGAATGAAAAATCTGTTGTTTTTTTCATTTAAAATACTTATTAAATAACTTTATTCATGTTTAAATTAATAGTAAGCCTGATTTTTAGTTTTGATCTCATGCTTCCAAAAAAATTCTAAATATAGAAACGTGTAAATTTATTAGAAAGGCAAGGAGAAATGGCCAATATAATATTTTGATCATTATGTACCTATCTATCGGGTAGTTTAATTTAATTACAGCAATTAAGTTAATCGAATTTTAAATATTAAAAATGCATCTTTGTATAACAGTATGTTGTATCATTGCCTTCCATTTATCTTCATTAACCTCGCAGCTCTATGCCTTCACTTCTCACGTCTCAAAATCACTCCCTTCGTTAACTTACTCATTACCGTCTCATTCTGATTTTTCTTATGATAATAATTTCATTGTTGTCTATAGAAGGAAGGTGTAAACCACTAAATATTATAGGATTATACGTATATTAATGGTATTAGAAAAAAAAAAACAAAGTTATTCGACAATTAATTTGAAATTCAGAAATGTCATGGAATTTGCACGAATTACGCGAAACACCCTTAACAGGTATTATATTAATCTGTATGCAACAAACTATATTAATTCGATTGAGCATTTAATTTAGATTAAAATATGCCGTGACATCATTTCATTTAAATTAATGGTTTAAAAGATATCACAGATTCAAAATTACGCGTAGCAAAATAATTATGGTTAACGGCAACGCGAGCGCAGCGGTAGGAGTCAATGACCTTTTCCTCGGCTGTATAAATAATCCCGGTATCGGTACGTTCTCGTGGGATATTTTTTGACATCCACGCGGGTGAAGCCGCGGGCAAAAGCTAGAACACAATAAATTGGTGCTTCTTCTAACGTAACAACGTCAAAACTCAAATATTTGGTATAAATAATTACTTGAGTGGCAATTTTATAAACCCAAGTGACTAAAACTAAAAAATAATAAACAATTAATACCGTTTCGAAAAGATATTTGAAATGGACTTTGGACCCTAAAGATTGTACGACAACTAGCGTCATAACGGCCACAAATGCTGACTAGGCAAACAATTTTATGTGTAAAACGTCGAGCATAGTGTAAGCAGCAAGAGAAATAGAAAATTATACGTAATTCTATTGTAAGGGACTTTTACAGTGTTTCAAGTTGATGTAACTATAGATTATCTACTAAAATTAAATGATATTTTACCACCATGGAAATTAGTTCTTTGCATGATTAATGTCGATATGAAACAACTTTAATCATTCAAAGCAAATCTATACGTTAGTTTCAGGTTTTACAGCTTAGCTATCACAGATCTAAACGAAATTTAGGGATACAAAAATAAAACAGTTGTTAATATTATTCTTTTATTTTCGACTTTTATGTCTGCGTAATTATTATAAATTCAACACAGTTAACAGTATATTAATAGTAAAAGTTCTAAAGAGTAACAGTGTTCTAATTAACAGTCTTACAAACCTTGTGGTTATCCATGTAAAAGTGGTTATGTTAAATTGATTCCATGATTTCTTTTAATTAACAGTCTTACAAACTCTGTACTTTTAATAATTATGTTTAATTGGCTTTATAATTATAATCACCAATTAAATGAAAAAAAATCTCAGACTTAATCAAGTCTTATTTATTAAGAAATTGAATTAAATGAATGTACTGAAAACGAAAGATCGATGAAAAAATGTAACATGAATTGTGTGAAAGATGATTAGTATGATGGCAGTGAAAGTTGAAATGATGAATAGAAGGGATGCATGGATGTAAGGTTCAATTTAATCTAATTTATCTATGTGTGGGCCCCACTGAAGCTTAGCATCCAAAGTAAAGCCCAAGAATACTGTGCTATCTTCAGGATAGCACAGTATTTATACTTATATAAGCGTATACTTCTTCTTCGCCCTTTATCAACACATTACTTTTTACCTGCCTAACATGAGTTGGGGTAAACTTAATGCATCTGTTTTTTTTTTTTTTTTTTCACTAAGAAGTAAATTGTCAACATTGAACCAGTGAACTACTTTTGAGATCGCGCTATTTACATCGTCAGTAACCAGCTGCTGACGTTTAAGTTTAAACAAAAGTGAAGTGTCATCCGCAAACAACACTATATCATGGTTATCCTTTATGAGGTAAGGCAAGTCATTAATATAAATAAGAAACAAGAAAGAACCAAGAATTGAGCCCTGTGAGGCTCCCAGTGTTACAATAGATCCGGGAGATCTTTTCCATTAACATCAACGCTCTGCATCCTATTACTCAAGTATGAAATAAGAAGATCCAAAGCGCTGTTCTGGATCCGATAGTGGCGGAGTTTCCTGATTAACGTTTCATGAAGAACGCAATCAAATACCTTGGACAAATCACAAAAGAACAATCGCATCGCATTTTTCTTATGTCATAGGTCATATTTATAATTGGGGCATTATAAATATGACCTAAAAGTTCAACACTGGCAACATCAGTAGTTGAATGACCCCATGTAAAACCGAACTGTTTGCTATGTAATAATTTATTTCTATTAAAAAATCTTTGCAATTTCTCTAAAATTAACTTCTCAAAATGTTTACTAAAGGTAGGTAGTACTGAAATAGGTCTATAATTTGTGAGGTCTGATATACTACCTGATTTAAACAAAGGTATTATTTTACTATTTTTCACAAGGTCAGGCAACTCCCCACAGTCGATACAATTATCTATCTATCTATATATATAAAAATGAATCCCTATTTCCCTTGGTCACGGCATCACGCTAAAACGGCTGAACGGATTTGCATGAAATTTGGCATATGGGTAGACCATGACCTGGAGAAGGACATAGGATATTTTTTATCCCGATATTCTCACGGGCTCGAGACTTATGTGGGTGAAACCGCGGGACGCAGCTAGTTAAAGATAAAAGCTAAAGTAGGTGCTATAATGTCAATAATAGACTTGGCAACTTGTACAGAATTACCCCACAGATCTGCAGTTTCCACCGTCGGGTTCCTACGTAATGGCGGGAGGGGTTCACATCGGCGTCGACTCGACGATGAAGTATCTGGGACTCGTCCTCGACAGCCGGTGGAATTTCGTCGAACACTTCCGACGTTTGGCTCCCAGACTGGAGCGGGCCGGGGCTGCGTTGAAACGGCTCCTGCCTGATCTAGGGGGTCTAAAAGCCTCCTTCCGGAGGCTCTACGCGGGGGTCGTGCGGTCCATGGCGCTTAACGGGGCACCGGTGTGGGCGCATTCACTAAGGCTGCGGCCAGCCCGCCTGTTGAACGCGTCCCAGAGGGTCATGGCCATCCGGCTAGTCCGAGGATACCACACGGTCTCCTGTGAGGCGGCGAGCCTCCTTGCCGGATTACCGCCATGGGATCTGGAGGTTAAGATCCTCGAGCACATGTGGGAGTGGCGAGGAGGCGAAACGCCGGGGTTTAACTCCGCTGCCGCGAGAAATCACAGCACAGCGGACAGAGCTCCGACGGGATCTCATGGCGTCATGGAGAGTGCGATTGTCTGGGCACGCTACAATTGCGGCGATAAGACCCCTCTTTGAGGAGAGGCGCCACGGCGTCCTCGCCTTCCGCCTGACGCAGGTCCTCACCGTACACGGCTGTTTCGGGAGGTTCCTGTACAGGATAAGGAGGGAGGAAACGCCCGGGAACACAACGACGCGTTGTGTTCCACGCGCGCCTCAAAGACATGTTAGCAGAATTGACGGGGTCCGTTAGGGCCGATGCCTGCCGGTGGTGCTAAGAAAACCGAAAGGGAAATCGTGGCCCCCGGTAACAGGGCAACCGAAGGAAGACGGGTGGGTTTTAGTCAGTAAGAGTCTGACACGCCCTCCCGCTCCGCCCAGAGCGGGGGAAGTTATTTGATAATTTCCCAAACAAAAAAAAAAAGATCTGCAGTCTTTTTTACATTTAAAGTTATATATCTCTATAGGTAATATGTTCAAAAAGAAATTCCGAATCGCAAACATTAACATTTTCCTTTAGCAAAGACCTCAGCAACAGGTGATGAGTTTAGGGATTTAGTAGTTGTAGTGGTAATTGGGGCTTATTCTATTTTGGATCGCACAAAATGAGGCCACGTTGCAACAAATTTTGAGGCGCTAAAGCCTCGTGCAGACTGGCGTAACGCGACGGCGGGCGTGACGCGTTTCGAACAAAACAATTTCTAAGGAAACTTCACAAACACTTCTTCATAGTAGGTACTCATTCAACCTTTGTGCGGGATCACACGTATCACGTAATAAGTATGTATTTGTAAAATACACCTTTCAATACATAAAGAAAGGGACAATATGCTATTATTATTGAATTCCTTAGAACGGGCTTTCTTTTGAACGGTAGAACAATTACCGGTGTAGCGTCCCGCCAGTCTGCACGAGGCTTAAACCTACTGTATTCATGATCGAAATCAAAATAAAAAAATAAAGTACACTTTTCTTTAATCATACAACAAAGATTCATAATGTTAGTAATAATACCTTATAGCTATTGTTAGTAGCAGATGTACAAAATAGTTTTTTAAAAGTATTTAAATACAAAATGCAAATAGTTTTCTAATTTACCATTTCAAATGCAAAATACAAAATATTTTGCTTTTAGTATTTTAAATACCAAATGCAAAATACTTATTTTCAAAATACTTTATTCAAAAAAGGTATTTGTATTTGCATTTTAAATACAAGTATTTCAAATAAACAGGATTTACTCATTTCGACATAAACTTATTTATAATTGACGCACGGTCGCTTATTATTATTATTGTAACATTAGTTCATAATTACATGTAGATAATATATAATACTTACTTATATAATATCACAAAAATATAATAATGTAAGAACATTATTATAAAATAGCAACACCTGCCCTACATGACGGTGTCTTTGGTTTAGAATTTTCGTTTTTTGCCACCGACTTCCGAAATTAAAGTTACTTTTTACTGTGAAGTGTTTTTTTTTTTGAAGTTGTTGTTTTTTTCATGTAAAACGATTCATTTTTCACATTTAGTTGTGGTACACACGGCTACACATCAAGCTATACATTTCCAGTTTATGCTGATCTTTCATTGTATAGGACTTCCGTACAATGCGAGGTCATCTTAAACTGGAAATGTATAGCTTAATGTGTAGCCGTGTACCTAACCCACACAAATTCGAATACCACTACCTTTTTTTTCGGTGCGAAATTATCAAATAACTTCACCCGCTCTGGGTGAAGCGAGAGGGTGTGTCAGACTCTTACTGACTAAAACCCACCCGTGTTCCTTCAGTTGCCCTGTTGCCGGGGACCGCGATCTCCCTTTCGGTTTTCTTCGCACCGTCAATTCTGCTGACATCTCTTTGAGGCGCGAGTTAAGGAACCCCAACCTACCAATATTAGCTTTGTCAGACAATAAGTATTTACTAGATTATTATTTCCCAATTTCCCCACTGCGTGATCAGCATTTATAATTATCTAGAACATGCGTCAATCTGATCACGCTGTGCATGTACTACGTTAGCAATTAAGTTAGTATATAAGATCAATATTTTGTTAGATTTAATTAATTACTGTTTCGCTGTAACTCTGTCGGAATAAAGTTATTTTTAAATACTTCCGTTGTCGCTTACTTAATTGGCGCAGCCGGTAGGATCTCTGTAGTCAGTTTGCCGTGTATACAATTCTACGTGGAGTAGCCGACGTCCGTGTCTACGGTTTAGCAGAGATCGCCGAACAAATAAATTCATTAAGAAGCCACTTCGAGTTACGGAAGAGGACCAGCCACAGCAGTAATTCAGGGAGCATGGAGCTAGCTGCGGAATTGTGAGTAAATCTTTTTCACCTTCCTCTCAGCTCTTCCATCTATATCCCAACCTTGTAATAGTCTATGTGTTAGTGTATTATTAGGGATTGGACAACGCCGTGATAATATTTGCATAGATTTTAATTGTACTAATATTTTAGAGTAGTGATAGTTTAGTAGCACATTAGTGTGATTTTTTTTTCTCCGCGTTTGTTTCTTTCATAACTTTTCACAATGGAAAACGTAACCCGAGTTCCACAGGAATTGGTTAACATCATACCAATATTCAGCGGCGACACTAGAATGTTGCCTTTATTTATAAAAAAATGTGAATACATTTTGTCTACGTTCTTAGGAACCGCAGCCCAAAATGAATATTTATTTCATGTAGTAACAAGTAGGTTATCAGGCGAAGCAGCCAGTTTGGTAGGCGAAAGAGAAGCTATAGGTACGTGGGACGAGCTGAAGAAGTTGTTAAACCAACACTTCGGTGATCCACGCACAGAGGATTGTTTAGCAATGGAGTTAGAATCGTGTAGAATAAATAAGGGTGAAAGTTATTTAGATTTTTGCCATAGAATACAGCGGATGAGAAGTGTTTTATTTGCTAAAATATCAGAAACTATCATTGATGAATCTCTACGTAAGGCAAAGCAAATCATTTATAGTAACAGAGCAATGAATGCTTTCTTGTTTAATTTACCGCCATTTTTAGTTAGAGTAGTTCGTTTGCGCGACGTCACAACGTTAGAGGATGCATTAAAAATAGTTTTAGAAGAACAAAACTTCCAGGCAGTCTATGAGTCGAAAACAAACGACAGACGTAATTTTAGCAGAAATAACAGACCCAATTTGCCTAATAACCAAAATGCAATTGAATCTAATAATCAAAAGAAAGATTCACATAGCATATCAAGTACACATGTACCGAATAGTGCTACAAACAGCACATCTACACCGAACAATTCGCATCAGCCCAGACATTATAAACAACATAATAATATTCAAAGAAATCAAGACAATTTTAATCGTACAAACAACAATAATACGTCACCGCAGTCAAGTAGGTCATTTGTTCCGATTGCACAACCGAACCAACAGTTCGCGGCACATGCACCGAGCACGCCGTCTTTTGCAGCGCAAGCATCTACGTCGGGTGCGAATACTGATGTCACCATGCGTACTGCAAGTTCGCGACGTGTTAATTACATAAATAATTCTAATAATAATGAACAGAGTTCAAGTTATTCGTACAATGAGTGCCAAGAATTTTCTCCTGAAGAACCCGGGGCGGGAAATTTTTGCATAACGGCCTCTACCCAAGAGAACGAATAAAAATAAATTGTAATAAACGCTTAAATTTACCACATATAGTTATACCAGAATTAAAGGCAGTTTTTATGATAGATACGGGGAGTGTTAGATCGTTTATAAGCCCGTATATAGCGAATAAATATTTTAAAAATTATTTACAGTATGAACCCTTCGAAGTTGTTAGCACTCACGCATCGAGTGTTCATGGTGAAACGGCTATTATTCCATTACCGGTTACCTTTGGAAGTCAAGAGTTCCATAAGTTTTATGTCTATAGTGTCGACGATAGGTATGATGGGTTAATAGGTAGCAATTTGCTGAAGCAATTACAGGCAAAGATTAATATGGAAAATCAGATATTACATTTAAAAAATACTGATATTCCTATCATATATTCACCGCCTATGAGAGAGATATATAATCTACCATCTCGTAGTGAACTTAGAGTAAGACTCCCAGTCAACTTACTGAACGGGGAAGCTGTGTTAGATTTTAAGCAATTTACGGAAGGGATTCGAATGCCCGCCGCATTAGTTACGTGTATTGAAGGCTATGCAACAACTGTTATTCAGAATTATAGCCATGAAAATAGAAAATTAGTAGTTACGGGACCTTTTCAAGTGGAACCATACATACAGGACCCATCTGTTAGTGTTAATTTCATAGATAATAATATAGAAGTGGACAGCTTGCTAACAAAGAATTTAGACAAATTACAGTTAGATCATATGAATTCAGAAGAACGAACGGTTATTGAGGGACTTTGTAAAGAATACAAAGATATATTTTATTGTGAAAATATTCCGTTAACCTTCACAAATCAGGTTAAACATAGAATAAGAACAAAAAATGAAGACCCAATAAACATTAAGGCACATAGATTGCCACCTATTCAAACAAAAGAGATCAGTAGTCAAGTCGAGAAAATGTTAAGGGATAACATTATCCAGGAATCTCATTCCCCCTGGAGTGCTCCCGTACATTTAGTGCCGAAAAAATTAGACGCGTCAGGCCAACAAAAATGGAGGATGGTAGTTGACTATAGACGGCTCAATGAAATCACAATTGATGATAAATACCCTTTGCCCAACATTAACGATTTATTTGACATGCTAGGTAATAGTACATACTTTACAACTCTCGACTTAGCTAGCGGGTACCATCAATTAGAGGTTCAGGAGAAAGATAGAGCTAAAACTGCGTTTAGCACACCTTCAGGTCATTATGAATTTAACAGAATGCCGTTTGGGTTAAAGACCGCACCCGCAACTTTTCAGCGAGCGATGGATAACGTCTTACGAGGCCTTCAAGGCTTACATTGCTTAATATATCTCGATGACGTCATTATTTTTTCTAAAAGCTTGCCTGAACATGTAAAAAAAGTTAGAGCAGTTTTTGACCGCTTCCGTCAAACAAATTTAAAAGTTCAATTAGATAAGTCTCATTTTCTTAGAAAGGAAGTACTCTACCTAGGGCATACTATTACAAGTGAAGGTTTGAAACCAAATAATGATAAAATAGACGCTATTCTTAGGTATCCTATACCGGAAACGGTTACACAGATTAAAAGCTTTTTAGGACTAATCGGTTATTATAGGAAATTTATCAAAGATTTTGCCAAAATAACTAGACCATTAACAGCTTGTTTAAAGAAAGGTCGCAAAATTGTAATTAATGGGGAATATAAAGAATGTTTTGAGACATGTAAAAAGCTTTTAACAAATGCACCTTTGTTACAATTTCCTGACTTTAGTAAAACTTTTATTTTAACCACGGATGCATCCAATTTTGCGATCGGGGCTGTATTGTCACAAGGAACGATAGGCTCAGATAAGCCTGTAGCCTATGCTAGTAGAACCTTGAGCGACACAGAAGTAAAATATAGCACTATCGAGAAGGAACTTTTAGCCATAATATGGGCAGTTAAGCACTTTCGACCGTATTTGTATGGTAATAAGTTTACCATATTTACAGACCATAGACCATTAGCTTGGCTGTATTCATTGAAAGAGCCCAATAGTAAACTCACGCGATGGCGGTTAAGGTTAGAAGAATACGATTTCGAAATAAAATATAAGAAAGGCCCTCAAAACACGAATGCAGATGCTTTATCTAGGATTAAGATTAATGCAATTGACGACGATTTAGATTCAATATTCGTAAATATAGGAGATAGGCAGGAACGTATACAAAAAATTATAGAAAACGAATTGCAAGACCTCGAAACTCCAATAGAAACGATAGAACTTTCGGATTCTGATGATGGGGTCACTGCCAACTCAGTTTCAAATAGAGAACACGAAGGCATTCCTAGTTTAAACGAAGCTGTCGATACTAAACCAAAACAGATTTTAATTCATTCATGGTTTAAAAATAAATTAGACGTAAAAGATATTTCAAATAATAAACAAAAAATTCTCGAAGTTCACTTACCGACAAATAACGATATATTAGTTAAAGACTTTTTGAAAGAGTATATTGATCCAAAACATAAGTACTTTATATACTTCGAACACACATCTTTTAGAAAAACTTTTTCAAACATGGTAATTAAGTTATTTAAAAAGGATTCAGTTAAGTTAACCGAGTGTACAGAAAGAGTTATAAATTTGACAGGATCTGAAGAAGATCAAAAAGAAGTTATTTTAAAATACCACGACGGGAAAACATGCCATAGAGGTATTAAAGAAACTTTAACCAAACTTAAAAGACATTATTGGTGGGCAAACATGAAAGAGACAGTCACGGCAATCATAAATGCTTGCGAAACATGTAAACGCATGAAATATGATAGAAAGCCGATTAAACCCCACATTCAGTTAACACAAACCCAGGATGCCCCTTTTCAGGAAGCTTTTATGGATTTATTATATATTGAAGGGAAATATTATTTAACTATAGTGGATGCATTTAGTAAGATAGCACAAGCCATAGAGGTACCGAATAGGAGTACACCAGAGATAGTTAGGGCATTGATTAAATATTTCAGCATGTATGGTCTGCCTAGGAAAATTAGTTGCGATTCCGGTACAGAATTCAACAATACTTTGATTAAAGAAAAGCTATCACAGGAAATTTAGATGAAGACGATGCAATTAAATATGATAGAGAAATCCAAATGATACAGAACAAAGAGCATGTGGTCGAACGTAAAGTATCATCAATGCAAAAAGCTTTTGATAAATTAGCAAATGACTCTGAAATAATAAATTCAAATATTAAAAACTTGGGTTTACATACCAATGAAATGGAAAAATTAGTTGAACATGAGTTCAGGTTTAACAAACTTTTCCAAATATTAAATACTATGTATCAAATTTTAAATAACTTTCGGACCTGTTACGAAAACATACAAGAGATTGAAACGGCAATAGCCTTTAGCAAACTGAATACATTGCACCAATCCATTATAAATAGTACAGAATTATATAATACGTTAGAAGTCATTGCTAAACATGCTAGAACAATATACCCAGTAAGCAAACATAATTTAATAAAATTAGAACGTAATATCATACTTAAATCATATATAAATAACAACAAGTTAGTTTTTGTTTTAGAAGTTCCCCTAATAAATAACGAAACATATAATTATTACAAGGTTATACCCATCCCTATATTCCATTCTCCAAATACCTTTACAATAATACCCAAATATCCTTACCTGATGGTGAATAGATTGAAATACATGCCCGTGGTAAGCCCATGTACTGAGATTGAAAATGGAAAATTTCTTTGCACTGAAACTAATTTAGCCCAGTTTCCAACCGAGACCTGCATTGAACAAATAATGCTGATGAAGAAC
This sequence comes from Omphaloscelis lunosa, assembly GCA_916610215.1. NCBI lineage: Eukaryota > Metazoa > Arthropoda > Insecta > Lepidoptera > Noctuidae > Omphaloscelis > Omphaloscelis lunosa. Next base: position 1,818,218 of record OU744272.1, on the reverse strand, counting down.
AACTACAAAAACTGCATACAGAACCATATTGAAATAGAAAAAACTAAGATACAGAAAATAACCGACAACCAATGGTTGGTTTACTCAGAGGAAAATCTCATCATCACCGAGAATTGCAATACAGAAATCCTGAAGTACACTATTCTTGGGACCTACATCGTGACACCTGGCCAACAATGCGAGACACAAATAGGCGAAGTCATCGTTGCCGCCACCACAAACACTACAGTTTCCAGTCTCCAGCTGCCATTGATCCAGATGCCAGACCTACAACAGGACATTCAGAGAAGATCAAAGAAAGTGGATTTAAGAAATGTGGACTTCAGTGATGTGAAAGAAGTGTTACAAAGTGCAAAATTTAGTGAAATAGACGATACGACACAAACAGTGACAATAGAAATTAGTATATGGACCATCTTAGAGTATGTGGTTATTGTAATAGCAATAGTTATCTTTATAATGTATAAATTTCAGTTCATAAACTTTTGTCGAAATTCTCCGAAACCGTCTGCGACACCTTCGGATAATTTCTCTCTTAGGGAGGGAGGAGTTAAGGAACCCCAACCTACCAATATTAGCTTTGTCAGACAATAAGTATTTACTAGATTATTATTTCCCAATTTCCCCACTGCGCGATCAGCATTTATAATTATCTAGAACATGCGTCAATCTGATCACGCTGTGCATGTACTACGTTAGCAATTAAGTTAGTATATAAGATCAATATTTTGTTAGATTTAATTAATTACTGTTTCGCTGTAACTCTGTCGGAATAAAGTTATTTTTAAATACTTCCGTTGTCGCTTACTTAATTCGCGCGTGGAACACAACGGATACGAAGCCTGCGGTGCCGAATACCACTACCTGATATGTAAATAACAGCGACAGGAACTCATCATATCATCCACATACGAAGTAGAACTATCCAAGCAAAGTAAATAAAATTTATACAGTTTCGACTAGTACGGAGGACAGTGTGAATCGAATGCTACAAGCTAAATAACAATATCAGTGTTAGTAATTGTCGGTGAGTGATTAGTGCTTAAATACGAAATAAATAATTATCATGTAATGTAAGCTTAACGAACAACACTTATAAGACATAAGAAAGGTGAGGAACCTACTTATTTACGTTTATAGTGTCTACCTGCCAAATGTTATAAATACCGAATTATATATGGTTGTACTTTTATGATGCAAATAAAGTTATTATAATTATTATTTTATATGGGATCACCTCCAGAGAATACCCTTTCAAACGAAAATTGAGTTTTCAAAATCGGGCCACAATTGACGGAGAAATCGGCGGACATACATTTAAAAAAAACATACGTACGGTACGAACATTTATCCTACTCCTTTTTGGAAGTCGGTTAAAAATAGAAAATCATACCTACTAAATATGGAAAATCGTGCAACTGAAGTTGTAAAATGTGATGTTATGAAGCTAAGTATCTACATGCGAGTGATACTATTAGTATTTTTAAATTAAACCTGCATCCCAATTGCGTAACACATTTACAACCACAATCCGAAGCATTTTGAAGGATATTGGTAATCCATCGCTTCATACTACTTAAAAGTGTGTTACGCAATCACATGGCTGTATATCAATAACCGGTCGGCTATCAGCAGGCTCACGAACAACGTTTCCATGCAATTGCATTTTAATATCGCGTTTGCTAAGCCTTTTATTTTTTTTTCTTAGATAGAGTTCATGCCACAGTTCTCGATTTCTTTTTAAAACGACGAAATAAGCGCTCATTATTAGTGGGGTTGCGCGAAATAATGCTATTCGTAGAATAACATATATTTTTAAATCTATTCGTATAACGCGAGCGAGAATAATAAACAAAAAATAAAAGAACAGAAGGACGTCATTCAGTATAAATACCAGAGTGGCTATGTAAAAGCGACGCCATTTGTTGGTAGCGCTATTTGCGCTCATGTTGGTACTAAGAAAAATCGAATATAAAGTAAACAGTTTGTTATCAAAGGTAAAATATACTGTAGATCTCTTACAAGCTTATCATATCTATTTGATTTCGAATTCCGTCTAGCATAAGAATAAATAACGGATATTGCAGCTGTTATAAAACCCCCTCCCCAACCAACAAGGTAACTTTTTAAATATTTTCTTCGGATTTGCCTATTAAAAACTTTTACAACATCTGAGTAAAACATATGGGTAAGAACTAAAAACCAAAAGTTCCTTGCTGACAAGAGAAACACGTCCAGAAAATTTAAGGTATATGCAGACGTGTAGTGTATTAAGATATGATGCACGTCGAAAATGATTACGAGATTTAACATTGAACGGAGACAGTTTGTTAAAATTGTGTTAAGAAACACAAAGTTCCTGTAATTACGAAACTTGTCTACGATGGTCCATGATGTCACTCCGTATATTAGCGTAGTTAGTGTCAGCGCTGTCATAACGTAGTTTGTAATTAACCTGACAGTTTGCAATAATTCCACAATTTCAATATCGAATCGTAATAATTCTTTTCTAAAATCCTTTACAGCACTTACACTTATTTCGATGTAAGGCATGATGAATATCACTTCACTGGCACTGTTTTAATTATTGCACTTTTAGTTAAAATACTTCTTTATTTGTGAACAGCTTATCCGAAAGCACTGCAATGTCCGATTGTCCGCTGATGCGCGTTGTCCGCCGCAACATTAGCAAAAACAAATCTGTCCTTTTCCAAAAGTTGTCTTTCCAACGTAATTTTTATTATCTGAGCCCTCCCTTAGGCACCTCCTGACTGATATCCTTACTTTCTCATAGTAGGTCCTCATTCAGACTGGTGCGGGATCACACGTCTCACGTATTTTTTTACACCTTCCAATACTGTATATAGAAAGGGATATTAAACTATTATTATTAAAATCCTTAGAACGGCCTTTCTTTTGGTGTCCCCTTTGATCCTAATAAGGTATATCTCACTAATTAGTCAACGCTTATAAAGGACGTGTTGTTACAAAAACTGTCGATGGCAGAATATTTTTATCAATAAGCGCTCCCAATTTTATTATCTGTATTATTATTTTCTACATTGTATTAAAAACTTGTTTCATTTCTAGATTCCTTGTGTCTGCGTCCGTAAGTTATTCAAGGTCAAAGGTCACAAAAATCAGTTTTTGTGACCTTTGATCTAAATTTTCATAGCTCCAATGATTTTATTAGCATCTATTTTAAAATTATAGAGAGTATTTGCGACAAATAAATTTTGTTTCTGTACTTATTTTTATTGCGCTCAACCGTTTTTAAGGTAGAGGGCGGAGAGCGCGCAGCGCTCAGCCATACATACTGTAATGCAAGGTCAACTGTGATTCTCAGTGAATAATACTTTGTTATAGTTATTAAATCATTAAAATATCATTAATAATGAATAATTGATATCACATACATACATAACCTCACGCCCGTGTTCCCCGAAGGGTTAGGCAGAGTTGTATCTATAGTATCTTCTTACCACAGCTTTGCCCAACTATGTCACCTTTAACATCAACCTACAAGTTTGCAAAAATCAAGTTTATTATTATTTTAAGTTTACCTTCCCGTAACATGGAACTCGCCAGCCCTACAGTCCTTGATCCTCCGACGAAGCCAACAAAACCCACTCACACATGCACATCAAAACCTAAATAGCCAGATCCATCTCCAATCGCAGACGCTAATCAAAGAACAATCACAAAAGTACCATGACTCGTTCTGGCAGACGAGACTAATTCAAGGAATTCTCCGAAAGCGTAACAAAAAAACAAACTCACTTTCGCATTTATTATATTAGTTCGGATGACAAAACAATGCGAGGAGCTCGTGGCTAAGTAATAACAGCCGCACGGGTCGATCCATCACGTTGAACTACACTTGCCGGGGTTGGTCCATGGATGGGTGACCATCTTTACATATCGAGACTCGTCCGTGCCTCGGAAAGCACGTTAAGCCGTTGGTCCCGGCTGTCATTCGTTGATCGTCGGATCGGAGTCGTAACGGGTCGTCAGAAGCCCGAAAGTCTGACAACCAGTCTTACCAAGGGTTATCGTATTACCAAGTTACTGGGTTGTGGAGGTCAGACAGGTAGTCGCCCCATGTAAAATATTGGTATTCAGCTGCATCCGGTTAGACTGGAAGCCGACCCCAACATAGTTAGAAAAAGGCTAGACAGATTGAGCATGGTGAAAAAAAAAAATGTAGGTATGTTTCAAACACCTTTTTATTATTTAAATGCATATGTTATGCTACTATGAACTTTATTAGCAGGTTTTGTTTTTCATGTCTCATAGTGCGCCGCGCCGGCGCCGTTGTCGTCTCAAACTTTGAAACATGATAACTCTGAAACATACATGAATGTAATTAAGTGTGATTTAAGTCTAATAAACAGGAATATGACGGCTGGATTACGGTGACTCATCATAAGAATAAAAGTAAAAATCGTTACAGGAAATATGGGCAAGAGATTGTCTAGTACAGTGTAGTGTAGTTTTAACGCGTGGAAAGAGGCCCAAGACGCTATACGGATCTTTTGTGAACTCTCCAAGGCATTTGATTGCGTCGATCACGAAACCTTACTCTTGAAACTTGAGCATTACGGACTTGAAAAACTTGCGCTCAATTTAGTAACATCTTATTTAAATGATAGACAACAGCAGGTTCAAATAAACGGTACCAATTCACTAGGTTTAAACGTAAAAATAGGTGGGCCACAAGGCTCGATATTGGGTCCATTCCTCTTCTTAGTGTATATTAATGATCTACTTCATTTATTAAAACATCAACCACAAATGTGCTGACGATACTTCCTTAATTTTTAAGGTAGATAGACGTGCTACAAATTTTGACGACGTAAATAACGTCCTACAGCAGGTTCAAAATTGGTTCACTGCTAATAATTTAGTATTAAATAGAAAAAAGACTAATTGCATCAAATTTTCTTTACCAAATGTCACAAGTAGTGATTGTGAGATAGTGTTGAATCACGAGAAACTAGAATTCGTCGATAAAACTGTTTTTCTGAGGATCACGCTCGACTCAAGGCTACAATGGGGTCCTCATTTAACATCTCTTGCACGACGGCTAAGTTCAGCAGTATATGCTGTCAGAAAAATCCGTCAATTTATTGGTGTAGATACCCAGAGGCTAGTCTATTTTAGCTACTTTCATAGTATCATGTCTTACGGTATTTCACTGTGGGGACGGGCTGTAGACATTGAGTCTATTTTGATTCTGCAGAAAAGAGCGATCAGAGCCATATATTATCTCCATGATTGTCTAAGGGAACTGTTTAAGGATATTAACATCATGACGGTACCTTGTCAATATATCTATGAAAGGACCCAATATCGAGCCTTGTGGCACACCTATTTTTACTTTTAAACCTGGTGAATTGATACCGTTTATGTGAACTTGCTATTGTCTATCATTTAAATAAGATTTTACTAAATTGAGCGTAAGTTTTCCAAGCCCGCAATGCTCAAGTTTCAGGAGTAAGGTTTCGTGATCGACGCAATCAAATGCCTTGGAGAGGTCACAAAAGATTCCTATGGCGTCTTGGGCCTCTTCCCACGCGTTAAAAATGTGTCTCAATAAGGTTACACTGGCGTCGGTCGTACAACGTCCTTTGGTGAAACCATACTGTTGATCGTGAAGGATTTTATTTGTGTTTAAATGATTGAGCATTTGATTAAGCGTTACCTTTTCAAACACCTTGCTGAATACCGGCAACACGGATACGGGTCTATAATTATTGGTGTCTTTACTGTCCCCGGATTTGAAAAGTGGTATTTATTACCTTACTGTATTTCATTAAATCCGGGAAGACTCCTTGATCTACACACAAATTAAATATTAAGGCTAAGTAAGACGCTTTGGTCTCAATTATGGATGTACAGACTTTAATGGATATTGAAACGTTACATTTTCCCAGAAGGGAAAAATGTAAGGTAAAATATAATAATATAATTAAATATTATAATATAATAAAAATACAAGAGGAGTACAAAAACACAGTTTAACACTACTGATCGGAACTGCACGCTGAGGAGGTTAGGCCTCAGAGGTGGCCTGCAGCGGGAAGTGGTCTTCGGCAGATGGAGGCTCCGGCAGGGAGTGGTTCACGGCTGGTGGTGGCCTCGGCGGGTCGATGCCTCCGCGGGAAGGAAGAGTTGGCTCCGGCAGGGAGTGGGTGAGCACCGGGATGGCCAGGGCAGGCCAAGATAGGCTGGAAGAGAGTCAGACCTTTTAGTATAGAAAAGTCGGAGATAGACTGGGCCAAACAGAAAAATAAAAAGAAACTGACAGTTTAACATTTGACATAGGTAAGTGTCACAACAAGAAAGAGCCTCAGGAATATTTAACACACCGGCAATGGTCATGCATTTATCTAGAGAGAACGTATGATAAAAGACCAACATTTTAACAACCAAACCGTAAGTAAAAACATGCAACATTACAACATTCCCCAAAGATCTTCGGTCAATTTGATCTTGAGTTGTTTAAAAGCTTTTATTACTGTTATGGGGTTTATATGCTTAAACTTAAATTCAATTGGGCGTGCTGGAACGTTGGCCCTTATTAAATCAAAAGAGAGCGGGAGCGAGGAATTTAAGTTTTCAGTAGTTTTAAGTGGGATACTGGTAAAGAAATTTACAAATTCTTGAGCAACTTTTTTGCTAACGCAAATGAGACCACCACATGACGTCTGCAGTGTGTAATCAGAATTATGCTTTTTGTTTCTGTACGTTTCATTATTGATAATTTTCCAAACCGTCTATATTTTATTGTCTCCTGATTAAACCTTGTTGCTAATGTATAAGGATTTAGCTGCCTGACAAGTGTTTTTAAAAGTGCTAAAGTAGCAACATACTTATTAAAAGTTTCCGCGTTGATATAAGGCTTAAGGCCATACAGCTCGAAAAGTCTATCCCTACTTTTCCTGAGTCCAGTAGTTGCCCAATCACTAAATAAAAACTTAGGGCTGATAGTTTTAGTGTTCTTCTTAAAATTATTATTGAACTCTGTTTGGACTAACGAAAATAATTCTGTATACAAAATATTAACATAGTTCATTGTAAGGACCTGATTACTTAACTTACAAACTAAAGTGCTATTATATTTATTTAAATTAACAGCTGTTATTGGTCTGAATTGTATCTGCACTTTTTGTATTGGTACGTTGGACTCAAAAGTTACGGATTAGCCACTGTGATCAGAAGGGAGATAATTAAAGATGGCTTCATCTAAATAGTCGCAGCAACAAAACACATTATCAATACATGTAGCAGTAGACGTAGTTATACGGGTTGGTTCTACAAACACATGTGACAAACTGAACGATTTGAACAAATTTAAAAATCTACTGGTATTTGAATTATTTTCTAAAATATTAATGTTGAAGTCACCACAGATAATTACTGATTTATTAAAAGTTGCAAGTTTTGCCAAAACATCTTCCATTACTGACTCAAATATAGAGTAGTTTGATAATTAAGCGATAAGGCCGCCCATTGTATATTTTGTAGTGTTTGACTTATTTTTTGTTAGTAAACTGCCCTACCTTCGCCTGGCGACCTAAGTTTGCCTATGATGAAAAAGCTGTACTATCTTTTTCATTTTACTTGTATGGCAATCGAAACTTTGAGTTTTCATGGAGAGCTTTAAGTTTCGATTGCCATACAAGTAAAATGAAAAAGATAGTACAGCTTTTTCATCATAGGCAAACTTAGGGCGCCAGGCGAAGTTAGGGCAGTTTACCGGTATGTATTTTTGTGGTGTACAATAAAGAGTATGTAGGAGGTGCGAGTGTCGGTGTGTCTTCTCGTCGTGACCGAGGTTGTCTTCAGGAAACACAAGTAAAACAGTCCAGACACTTTAACGACAGTTTATTTCTCACCACAAATAATAACAATAAGAAGCACATGCGAATAGATTAGTTTATATGCGTAGGCGACCGTAAGCGTATAGTATAGCAAGCGGGCGTGCGTCAGCTGTGTGCGCGCGAGACGGACTGGTGGGGCGCGGGCGCGCGCGTCGCTGCGCCGGCGATGGTTCGAGAGTTCCTTTGTTTCGGTGAGTAGCGGGTATTGGTGTGCGCTTACTCGGTGCGACACGACGACGACGCGTTGACGCTCGACGACTCAACGATGCGGCTATGCGGTACTGGTAAGTTTGATATTAGTTATTTATGTAATGTATTATTGTGCATGCTTAATGTTTGTGTTTGTATTTTGTGTATTTAGTATGTTATATATGTAGTTATAAATATTTGTAATTAAGTACTTATATAGGTATTCTATTACATAGTGTGTTAATGTATTGTGGCTACGCCACATGACTCCCCCCTTGAGACCATCCTAGGATGGGCGATAATAGTCAGGGAATCTCACTTTTCTTCCTGAGTGAGTAATTCTTACTTCTTTCTCTTTGCTTACAGGGTTTGGTGTTTCATTTTCAAGCGGAGGGGTCTCTGGACGAGTATCTGGTGTAAGTATATAGGCTGGTTTTAACCTCTCTATCGATACTGTCTGTTCTTTTCCTTTAACCAGTAGCTTAAAGACTTTTGTGCCTCGTTGCAGGACTAGATATGGCCCAGTGTACGCCGGCTGGAGGGATCCTCTCACGGTGTCGTCTCGGACGTAAACGTGAGTAGCAGAAGGTAAGTCTCGGTACACGAAGATGTTACGTCTGCTGTGTCTTGCGGCTGGCTGAGGGCGAATATTGTTCATGATAGAACGCAGTCGTGCTGAGAATTCGGTGAGGTCACTGGTCGTATGCTGGTCGGCGATTGGCTGCAGAAACTCTCCAGGCAGTCTAAGGGGTTCGCCGTAGAGGAGTTCGGCTGGTGACGCTTGTATGTCCTCTTTGAAGGCGCTTCTCATTCCTAGTAGTACTAGAGGTAAGCTTTCCGTCCATTTTTGGTTTCCATGGCACATTATAGCTGCTTTAAGTTGTCTGTGCATTCGTTCCACCATTCCGTTGCTTGCAGGGTGATACGCAGTGGTTCTGTTGCGTTGAAATCCGGCTAGTTCTGAAAGTTGTTTCAGCAGCGCAGACTTGAATTGTTTCCCGCGATCTGTCACAACTTCTGTCGGGCAACCGTAACGTGATATCCAGTTGCAAACGAGAGCTTTGGCGACTGTTTCGGCGGTGATATCTTGCAAGGGAATGGCCTCGGGCCATCGAGTGAATCTGTCGACGGCGGTGAGACAATAACGGTAGCCATCCGAAAGGGGTAATGGACCAATGATATCAATGTGCACGTAGGTAAACCTGCCGTTTGGTAGTTTAAAGGTGCCCACCGGTAGAGTTACGTGCCGAGTGACCTTTGAGCGTTGACACGCGTGACAGAGCTTGGTCCAATCGCGACAATCTTTATTTATTCCTGGCCATACGTAGCGCTGAGCCACTAATTTTGCGGAGGCTTTAGCGCCAGGATGGCTGAGTGAGTGTAGGCTGTCGTAGACTTGCCTTCTGAGCTCTTTCGGTACATAAGGTCGTGGATTTGGCGTGCTGTCGTCGCAGTAAAGTTCCAGTTTTGTTCCTGGTACTGTTACTTTGACAAGTTTTAGCGAAGTTCCACCTTTTAAGAGTTGCCTTAGTTCTGGGTCGTTACCCTGTGAAACAGCCAAGTTCTTTGACTCGACAGGCTGTACTATTTCCTCTATTCTTGAGAGAGTATCGGCAACTATGTTGTCTTTACCCGGTATGTGTTGGATGTCCGTGGTGAATTGAGCTATATAATCTAAATGCCGAAACTGACGCGGTGAGCACTTTTCCTTGTGGCCTTGGAATGCGAAGCAGATTGGCTTGTGGTCTGTAAATACTGTGAAGTGTCTTGCTTCCACTTGGTGTCGGAAATGTTTTATGGACTCGTAAATCGCTAGGAGTTCTCGGTCGTACGGCGAGTATTTATTTTGTGATGGGCTCAATTTACGGCTAAAGAAGGCGAGAGGTTGCCATCCCCCGTCTTTCTGCTGCTGTAGGACTCCACCGATTGCGACGTCTGATGCATCCGTGACTAACGCTAGTTTGGCGTCCATGTCTGGGTGCGCTAGGAGAGCTGATTGGCATAGACTCTTCTTACAGTCTTCAAATGCTTGGAGTGCTTCTCCGGTGACGTTTATGGGATGATTGCCTTTTATGGTTCCGGTGAGCAGACTATGCAATGGCGATTGAGTTGTGGCAGCGTCTTTTAAGAAACGACGATAAAAATTTATCATCCCCAGGAATCGTTTGAGTTCTCGAACGGTTTTCGGGGTAGGGTAGTCCTTAATGGCTTGGATCTTGCTATCCAGTGGTTTGATACCAGCACAAGATACGCTACAGCCGAGGAAAGTTACTTCTTCCGCCCCAAATACACATTTGGAAGTGTTTATGACCATTCCGTATTCTTTCAATCGTTCGAAGAGGAGGCGTAAGTGACGGTAATGGGTGTCTTCGTCGGGGGAGGAAATCAGAAAATCATCTAGGTATGTGTAACAAAAGTCCAGGTCACGAGTCATTTGGTCCACAAATCTTTGAAACGTTTGTCCCGCGTTTCTTAGACCAAACGTCATAAAAGGGAACTCGAACATTCCAAAGGGTGTGGTTATGGCCGTTTTAGGGATATCCTCGGGGTTAACAGGTATTTGGTTATATGCCTTTATTAAATCGATTTTTGAGAATATTTGGCAGCCAGCTATGTTCTGAGTGAAGTCCTGGATGTGCCGGATGGGGTATCGGTCGGGGATCGTTCGTGCATTTAACATTCTATAGTCGCCGCATGGTCGCCATCCGTTATCCTTTTTTGCGGCGAGATGAAGGGGGGACGACCATGGGCTCTCTGACGGTCGTGCTGTCCCTACTCTCAGCATTTCTTCGAACTCCTGTTTTGCGATCTTCAGTTTGTCCGGAGCAAGTCTTCTTGGAGTGCAATATACGGGCGGTCCGTCGGTTGTTCTTATGTGGTGAACCGTGCTGTGACGTATGATCCGATGTGTACCTGCTGGCCGAGTGATTTCCGAAAAATCTCGAAGAAGGTTCAAGTACTTTGACTCGCCTGTTATCGTTTTGACTGAAGTTATGGCATCAGATGTTGGAACTGGATTTGCGGTTGCTGACAGGCTGGTCTTGTTGTCGATCAGGCGTTTATTACGACAGTCTACGATTAAGTCGTAGTACGATAAAAAGTCGACCCCGATGATAGCCTTGGTGACGTCAGCTATTATGAATTGCCAGGAAAATGCGCGGCGAAGACCTAAGTCCAGTTCCATTTGTTGGACGCCGTAAATGGCGATTGGTGTTCCGTTCGCTGCGAAGACGTTGAGCTCGGTTGTGCGCGATCGCCTTTGTTTCAGGGCGGAGCGGGGAAAAACGCAGATGTCGCTCCCGGTGTCGACTAAGAACTGCGTTTTTGTCCTTCTGTCCGTTATGAATAAGCGACCGGTAGTTGAACTATGGCAATCATGTGTCGCTACTGATGATTGCCTTTGTCTTTTCCCGACCCTAAATGATAATCACATGGTTTCAGACATCTACGTGCCTTGTCTCCATATCTGTGGTGGAAAATACAGGTGGGGTACTTCCTATAATTTGACTGGGAACGCGTGTTGCTTCTTCCCCGTTGGCTTCTATCCCTCGTCCTGGATCTAGAATCTCTTGTTGAGAGGGCCTGCACTTGACGACTAAGCTCTGCAATCTCTTTAGACAATTTCTCGATCACTGAATTTGGTACTGCGTCTGTGGCGGCCACTTGTGGCGCGGGTGGTACGAGGTCGTGCACTTTATCAGCCAGGTCTGCGAGTGCTGAAAGTGACGACTCTGGCTGTGATGCTACGACTATTTGTATGTTGCCCGGTAAGCGGCTAGTCCACACGGTCTTTATAAAATCGTCCGGTATGCTTGGGCCCGCTAGATGTTGCAGGTGCCGAAGAAACGCGGATGGTCGCCTGTCTCCTAGCTCCTCATGCATCAGCAACTGGGTAAGTTCCTTCTCACGCGACGCGGATAACCTTTTAATTAGCTCGCTTTTTAACTTTTCATATTTGCCGCTGGCTGGTGGATTAATTAAAATATCTTTCACCTCTGCGGCGTATCGGTTTTCAAGTTGGGCACTGACGTAATTATATTTGGTGTCGTCATCCCTGACACCTGAGAGTGCAAAACTTCCTTCTATTTGCGCAAACCAGACTGCAGGTTCTTCGGGCCAGAACGGCGGAAGTCGTACCCCGACACGACAAATGTCGGAAGGTATAAATGTCTTCTCTGTAGAAAACGACCCGCCTTCGTCGCTTTGTTTGTCGGATGACGTGGCGTTTTTAGACATTTTTAAACACTGTTTTCACTAGCTTACGGTTTTTATGCTGCTCCGTGCTGTGTCCAAGATCCGGGGTCACCAATGTAGGAGGTGCGAGTGTCGGTGTGTCTTCTCGTCGTGACCGAGGTTGTCTTCAGGAAACACAAGTAAAACAGTCCAGACACTTTAACGACAGTTTATTTCTCACCACAAATAATAACAATAAGAAGCACATGCGAATAGATTAGTTTATATGCGTAGGCGACCGTAAGCGTATAGTATAGCAAGCGGGCGTGCGTCAGCTGTGTGCGCGCGAGACGGACTGGTGGGGCGCGGGCGCGCGCGTCGCTGCGCCGGCGATGGTTCGAGAGTTCCTTTGTTTCGGTGAGTAGCGGGTATTGGTGTGCGCTTACTCGGTGCGACACGACGACGACGCGGTGACGCTCGACGACTCAACGATGCGGCTATGCGGTACTGGTAAGTTTGATATTAGTTATTTATGTAATGTATTATTGTGCATGCTTAATGTTTGTGTTTGTATTTTGTGTATTTAGTATGTTATATATGTAGTTATAAATATTTGTAATTAAGTACTTATATAGGTATTCTATTACATAGTGTGTTAATGTATTGTGGCTACGCCACAAGTATATAAAAAATAAAAATAAATAATTTGGGGTCAACACAAGACAGTTCAATGCTATGTTCAACCGATAGTTCAACTATGTCATTACGGGTTTTTGATTTAATACAACTTTTAATTAAGATTAATGAACCACCACGCAGCATTGATTTTCGGTTAAAATAACTGGCCACACTATAATTCCCATAGTTTGTTAACATTTTATAATCTCTTAGCCAATGCTCAGTAAATAATTATAATGTCAAACATTGTTTTTTCTAAAAACAATTCAATTTCCAATTGTTTGGTAGTAAAACCTTGAATATTTTGATGAAATAATTGCTTAACCCCTTTTATACAGTTAACTATGTTAGTGCTAGAAAATACCTTTTTGTTATTAAGTTTTATTTGTTATTAATTATACTGTTAGTGGTACCTTCTGAAATTAAGCTCTTTTTTTGCATTCCTCTAAATTTGTCCATGAGTATATACAACGTGTAACGTTAAATGCACAAAACCTCAGACACCCCAACTGATTTTTAATTCAATTGACCTATTTCAGGGAGAAAAAAAATCATTAAAAAAATTTAATGGTTTTATGTGCTGTTTTAGTTCGTAAGATTCGTATTTGCATTGAAATAAAAGCTATTTATATCTCGCGTATGAGAAAATTTAAATTGGTCGACAACAATTTGTGTTTGTTTACCTATTTTGGCGGGTTTGCGCATGTGATGGCTTGATCTATTAATAAGTAGACACGGCAACGTTTTTAAGGCGGGGTTACCCGGATAAACGACGTTTTCTATTGTCTTTTATTCGTAAATAACACGGATTAAAATTTTGAAAAAAACATATTACATATTTCACACTTTGATCTAGATATTTCAGCCATGCGATACACGATTACTTGCACTTTACTGCATCCAATTAAATCGCAAAAACATGTCTAAATTATGTTCAAATATTTTTTTTATTTGATTTATATTAGGCTTTCAATAATAAAACTTATACCATAATAAAGGTCGTAAAAAAAGTGATATAAACTGGCCCAAATAATGTGAAATATGAGAATACCAATACCACTAATTCCAAAATCAAGCGTTTTCATCTTTTCATGCGCTCGCCCCGTGCCATTTAGTCCCGAGCGGAACGTGTTGGAGGTCGGACGTGTGCCAATTTTTGCAAGACCGCCACCCCGCTAAGTTTTACGCTGAGCCAAAATATACATATTGTAAATTATAATAGGTAACTAGGATTAGGATATCTGGATAAGGAATTGGGTTAGGTATTAGGATAGGTAATTATTATAGTTAAAAATTTTAATAGTTGTAAATAGTTAGTTTTTATTAGATACTTAGTTATATTTTTTTAAAGAAAATGGGCAAAACTAAAAAAAATAAAAAGTTGTCATCACTGGCTCTACGAAGGCTGAATAAACAAAAAAGGTAATTGAAAATATTATTATACACTACATTATATAAAGGTATTATATTTTACTTTACTAACGAATAGATTTACAAAACGCAAATATGTGTGTAAATCAGTTGAATTTCAACCCTATGACAATGTGAATAAAGACGCCACGCGCGCAAAAATTATAATGGTATATTTTTCTCGCTGAATAGATTTACCAACCGCATCAAGGTGTGTAAATAGGTGAATTTGAAACCTATATCGCAGTGCATAAAGCCGCCACGCGCACTAATGTTGTAAAGGCTTGTGCAAATTGGCGCGATATCACGGGCGCTACAGGCACCGTGACCCTTGTAGCGCCCGCGATATCGCGCTGGTTTGCACGAGCCTTTATAGTTTACTATTTTCAAATGTCAAATAGGTAGTTAGTTCACCCCGCGCTGAGTTGGTCCGGGTGGTTTTTATAATGTTTATTAGCGTAGTTAGGTACTGTACAGTCGACCACACGTCGCGCGTCTGTAGTAAGTGATAAATAACACTATAATCTTGAGCTGTCCCAACGTACGGAGTTTCATTAGAATAAGAGACCAGTTTACACTGGTTTTGTTTCCACTGACATGACGTGCGGCCTACTGTACGTGTTTACGCGACTCGCAGGACAAACTGCATAAACGAAGTTGATAGGTAATAAAAAGGTACCGAGCGCCTGCGTAATATTTCAACAAGGTTACAAAGCCCTAATAAAATCTCAATATGTATAATAAGAGCCTTTGCCTAGTCTTATAATATTTGTTATTTACTGCTGATATGTCCGGTTTCACTTATCGTACATCTAAATAGGTAAATGCCTAAATAAAAGCGCGTATTTCCTACGTGAGTGTTGAAAATTCAACAGTGCAATAATATTTAGGCGTTCATTTAGAAGTAAGCTATGTATACCACAGCCACCACAACACAACAAATAATAATATTTATGGCGTCTGCAACGTTTGTGTAGGTCTTGTCTATGCCATGTAATACGCGCTGCACACTCGTGCCATAGTGTAGAAATGTACAGTATGACCATTTCCTACAAAAATACTATTTATTATTTTCGGTAACGTTTAGGCACAAGCTCGTTTATGCGCAGTACACTACTTACTAAAAACACTGTATCAAATTATGACAAATAAATAAATAAAAACTACATATATATAGCTAGTTTGGCTATACACACGTTATCCAAGGCATAACTTTATTTAGTGTTTATTGGCAAGAGGAAAAGTATTTAGAAATTGTAAATTACATTTATCAGACTGTTTTTAATCGTTTTTGAGTAAATAAATATATTACTATTATAATATATTTATTATTATTACTATAGGGTCTATGACATTTCTCGGGACCTTAAGGTCCCGGACCTTTGGAAGGCGTACGAGGGGCCGAAGCCAACTCGCAGAGGCCCGTTAGACGTTTTGAATGAAATTATTATTTTCTTTTATTTAATTTTAAAACATATTATTTACATTTTTAAATATTTATATCAAAATAAAAAATAAACATTTAAAAATATAAAAAATAGTAGCCCACCGGTGTCGGGAACAGGGTCCAAGTTACCGGTAGTTAGGGCTCCTGAGAGAGGAACCTCCTGAAAATACGCGCCGTGTCCAGGAGTACCGCTTTCTGGATCAAGCCCTTGATCCAACTGCCTAACGAGAGCCTCCTCAGGTGTTGGTCGAGGCTCTTGGCTATTATGCCATTGGCCGTCACGACTATCGGCACAATGATTGCTGTATCCACATCCCACATGTCGACAACCTCGCGGGCCAGGTCAAGATACTTAATCTGTTTATCTTTTTCAGCTTTCACGAGGTTCTCGTCATGCGGGACTGCTATATCAATAATCATTGTGCGACGCTCTAATCGATCTATCACCACTATATCTGGCTTATTGGCAACAATAGTCCTGTCAGTGATGATAGATCGATCCCAATACAACGTGATATTGCCATTTTCGAGGACTGGGTCGGGCACATATCTATAGTACGGTACTTCCGATTCCACAAGACTGTATTTCAGATCAAGTTGCTGGTGGATAATCCTGGCTACAAGGTACAGACGAGAACACCCAGATATAATGTGTCGGATTGATTCCCCGGGACGGTGGCATGCCCGACAGATGTCAACCGTGCCGTCCTTCACAATATATTTCCGGTAGTTGTTCGTCATTATAACTTCGTCCATAATCGCAAAGACAAAACCTTCGGTTTCCCCATAGAGGTCACCGAATCGCAACCAAGATACGGACGCTAACAGGTCTACATCGGGCCCATGTAAGGCCCGATAATAGCGCCCGTGAAGCTCTTTGCTCTGCCATACCTCCCTGCGTCTTATACTAATGTATCTAATATTATAGGTTTGCGCCAGTTCTCGTTAGCCAAGGATAGCGGGGTGAGGCCCTTATCCACTGATACCACATCTCGGTGCATCCCCATGTCGGCTCCTAGGAAGTATTCCCTGAGACTGCATACCTCACGGTTGTGCAGGGTCTTAGCATTTAAGAAGCCTCGACCTCCGCACTTCCGCGGGATATACAGTCTCATCACCGATGAACGTGGGTGATGCATGCAATTTGCGGTCAGCAGTGTGCGGACCCTCCTATCCAGGGCGTCAAGTTCCGTCTGAGTCCATTTGAGTATGCCGAAAGAGTACATCAAAACCGGCATGACCCAACCGTTGAAGGCGCGCACCTTGTTTCCACCTGATAAAAGACTATTTAATACTTTATTCAGGCGGTTAAAGAAGCGCTCCTTCAGCGATTGCTTCATGTCAGCAGCGTTGACACCTAACGCTTCCGACATACCCAAATACTTGTAGGTTTCGATTTAGGAGAGGGATCTTAGTTGTATGGAATCCGAGAGGTGGGTTACCACGGATTCCACGATCTCCCCTCGTTTAACATGCATGACCGCACATTTGTCCACACCAAATTCCATCCTGATGGCGCTACTGAAAGTTTCGGTTACCTTCAGTAGCTCCAGCAGTTGCAAATTGTTGGGGGCAAAGAGTTTCAGGTCATCCATGTAAAGGAGGTGAGATATAACCTGACCACCTCTCCTCAATCGATAACCTAGCCCTGAATCCTCCAGCAGCGTGCTTAAAGGATTCAAGGCTAGGCAGAACCAAAGTGGACTCAAACTATCACCCTGGAATATACCTCGCTCGATCCTTATTGGCTCGCTATTCCTCAGGATTTGTCGACATCCTGGATAGCGAAGCACCGTCCTCCATTGCCTCATACAAGACATCAGGAAGGTGCGTAGAGTTGCATCTACTTTATACAGCTCCAGCACCCTCATGAGCCATGTATGTGGCACCGAGTCATAGGCCTTCTTATAATCTATCCAACATGTCGACAGATCTCTTCGGGAACGACGAACCTGCTGGTTAATGGCCACATCGATGAGGAGTAGCTCCTTAGTACAGCGGGACCCGTTCCTACATCCATTTTGAGAGGCGGACATGATGGATCTGTGGCCCGACTGTCAAGATGACGGTCAGAAAAAATTTTCTCTGTGGAATTTTCTATAATTGTTGAGAAATAAACATACAAAAATACTGTGAATAAAATAAAAAATAACTGGAAAATGCATAAAACCATCATCAAAATATAAAGAAATGGACTCATAACATCCCACGGAGAATACCAACGAAATGCTGACACGAAGTCGGGCACGGAAACTGATAGACACACACCCAACATCTTCGGGTTCGTCGCTCAGCTCCGCCTCGCAGTTGCCGGATCCTGCGCCAAACGTGAGTCCAGTGATACCGGTCGCTGCAGTTGCGTCGAGCTCGAGCGACGAATACTTCTCGCCGCCGACGACACCACCACCAACACGTCAGCGTGGAAGAGGCCGACCACCGGCCAGCTTAGGACTCCGAGGCCCACCGGCCTCTGATAGGGTCCCCGCTCCCGGTGGAAGTGTGCAGCGCATGAGGTGGACACAAACTGTCAATGAAAATGTCATGCGCGCATACTTTGGGGCTACAGAGGGGGGAAATAACCTGACTGCGTACCGTGGTCGGATGCTCTCTCTGTTTCAGGTGCTTGAACCAGCTGTCAACGTGTCGGCGCAACGACTGTCGGATCAGGTACGGGTCATCCAGCGTAACCATATTGAAAGATATTCAGGCGCAGGGTGGATATTGGCGGTCGTGAATTAGAAATAACAACACTTTTCTTGAGTACACGTCATATAATTTACGGAAATAACACTTACTTAATTACACACAATATAAACACTTTACAACTATAACAACATTACGACACACTATACAAACTGATAACACATAACTGACTGATAACATAACAAAACAGGACACTAATACGAACACGAACCCTTTTAGTTTTTTTTTTTTTTTTTTTTTTTTTTTTTTTTTTTTTCTGTAGGGCATCTCGTAGCTGACCTCTGAGGTCATGACTACTTAACCGGTCAATCCTGTGGTTGCCTTAAGCTGCTACACTCAAAGCCTCCAGCCAGGGGCATACAAAACTAAGCTAAAAAGCTAGGTGAACGCTCGCTAAGGGCACCCCCTGTGGGGTACGAGCCTCGGCTTAGGGCGTCACCGGAGGGAGGACATCAAAGATGGGACGGGCTGGGACCCTTTTAGATGGAAGCGATTCCTTATATAGTCTTTGTACCACAGCGCACTTGCCCTGTGGGTAGCGTACGCCGTTAATTTTATTTTCCTGTTAGAAACGTAGAATTCAAGGTGAGGGGCGCAGTATGCGAGCGGGGAATGCGGGGTACGCCAATATTTGGGTGTACCAGGGGGGGTGAGGGGAATGAAGGGGGTAAGAACTGCGCAGTTGGTCTGCTTATGTATAAAAATCCTTTGTTCTTCCCTAAAGGTGTACATCCCCGGTACTTTTCCTTATATACAAGGTGTCTATTTATAGCAAATGGTCAAACTAAGACTTTCTCATTGTCAGAAACCTTATTTTCTGCTTAGTTTGGCATCTATTTCACCATTTACCTGGTATATAAGGGAAATCTTCCTACTTTTACGTACAATCGACAGGATTGACTGATCTGTAGTTACTACTATTACTTATAAGCATTAATATAGCTAGGTTACCTCACAAGAGGGGCAATAAATCAGATTTCCTAGCTACTGGTGGCAAGTACCTAACTATATACCTAAAACTATATACAGATAGGTTTTAGGTCGCTGTGCTTCTCAACAATCCCACCCCCCGTAAGAGGGTTCAACCGATTACTTTTCCGTCGGTAGGAAGCACAACGACCTTTACAACGGGCCGACGCAGGACCCCATGATTCGTTCTTACATCTATCACTCTTATAATGGAGTCCGGCCCGGGATACACAGTTTTAATGACCCCCTTGGTCCATTGGTTTCGTGGCTTACTATTGTCTATGATCACTACCACGTCACCCACTTTTACGTTTGGCACGTCGTTGGCCCACTTATGTCGTTGCTGTAGCGTCGGCAGGTACTCGCGCAGCCAACGCCTCCAGAAGAGGTCGGCCAGCGCGTTCACCCGTCGCCACATGCGGCGGGAGTCGAGGTCGACTGCATGCCCACGCGTACAGGGAGCATCTCCCGCGGCTGTGCCAAGCAGGAGATGGTTGGGGGTCAGCACCACCGGGTGCTCGACGTCGCTGCTCACGTAGGTGAGAGGCCGGCTGTTGACGATGAGCTCGGCCTCAGCAAGGAGGGTATAGAGTACCTCCTCGCGAGGGGCGCGCTCTCGAAGCGTCGCTTTGAGTGCATTCTTCACAGAACGCACCAGTCGTTCCCAGCACCCACCCATGTGTGGGGATGCCGGGGGGTTAAAGTGCCAGGCAATACCGCGGCCTGTGGCTTCACTTTCCACCTTGTCGTGGTTCATGTCGCGTAGCGCTGCGCGTAGCTCTGCGTGTGCGCCGACAAAGTTGGTGCCTCGGTCGGAGTACATGTCCGAGGGTCGCCCGCGGCGCGCAATGAGGCGCCGCAGAGCAAGAATGGCCGAGTCAGCACTCAGCGATGCTGCCAGTTCCAGGTGGACGGCGCGGGTGGTGAGGCACGTGAATAGCACGCCCCACCTCTTCTCCCTGCGCCGACCGATGGCGACCTCCATGGGGCCAAAATAGTCGACCCCACAGTGGACGAAAGCTCTTCGAGTTACCTCCAGCCTTGCGGCCGGGAGGTCACCCATCTTCGGTGTCAGCGGTTTGGCCTTCTCAAGGCGGCATCGTTGGCAGCTTGCGGTGACGGTCTTGACTGTCGACCGCAGGTTGGTCACCCAGTACTTTTCTCTGATTCTGTTGACCACAGCTTCTTGGTTGGCGTGTAGGGCCGCCGTGTGGTACCAATGCACCAGGCGGCGTGTGAGCGCATGCCTCCCATCCAAAATTATGGGATGGCGCTCTCCGAAGCTGAGCTCGCTGCAGGCGCCCAGCCTGCCGCGTACTCGTACCAGCCCATCTTCGAAGAACATGGGGTCGAGACTTCGTAGTTTGCTGTCGTTAGGCAGCGGGTGCGCCTCTCGAAGCGCCGCGATGTCTGCGCCGTAGCTCTCCCTCTGCATCAGTTGCAGCAGACGTGTCTCCGCCTCGCGGAGGTCTGCGCTGGTCACGGCGGATGAGTCGCGTCGTTTGCGGCAGCGATCTGCGAACACTAAAATACGCGCCACGACGTATGTGGCGCGCGTCCACGTGGGCAGCCGCTCATATTTTAGTAACGGTTCTGCCGGTGCTCCTGTCGCGTGCACCCGTTGGATTCGTTCCAGGTGCTCCTCCGCCACTGCGTCGATCTCGACGCTCACCGGCCACTGTTCCTGTGGACAGCGAAGGAACGAGGGCCCGGACAGCCACTCGTTGCCGTTATTGGGCCAGTCCATTCGGGTGGCTTTATCGGCCGGGTTCATCGCGGAGGGAACCCAGTGCCAGTCGCCCTGTTTCGACCTGCGGTCTATTTCCGCTAGGCGATGGGACACGAACCTTTGGAACTCCAGGGCATCGGAGTTTATCCATTTTAGGACGGTTTTACTATCCGTCCACAGATACTTTCGACAAATATTAAGCCCTAACTCTTTCTCCACTGTGTCGGCCAGTCTACATGCCAACACAGCGGCTTGCAGCTCTAGACGCGGGACGGAAACTAACTTCTGCGGAGCCACTCTGGCTTTGCCTATAACCATGGCTACGTCTCTGTTCCCGGAAACATTTATCCCCGCTAAATAGGCTACAGCCGCGTAGGCAGACTCGCTCGCATCTCCGAAGACGTGGAGCTCAACACCCTCCGGCCTCAGGCCGTACCAACGAGGAATTGTCAAGTCCGTGAGGTGTCGTAGCTTGTGCAGCCACTCGAACCACGTCTTCGCCTCTGCCTCTTGTAGCTGGTCATCCCACTGTATTCCCGTGTGCCACACCCGCTTCATCAGTATGCGGGACTGTATGACACACGGGTACAAGAATCCCAGTGGGTCAAAAATGGACATTATGAAACTTAAAAACTCCCGTTTAGTGGGGATTACTGTACCCTCTATTATGTCTTTAGGGAGCCTTTTAAATGATAGGTCGAATGCTAATTTGTCCACACTCGGCGACCATATCATACCCAATGTACGCTCTGTGGCATTATCGCTTTTTTCTAGTGAAACCCTATCAGGCATGTCCGTGTGCAGTCTGTCGCGCAGCTCTTGGGAGTTGGTGACCCACCCCCGTATATTAAACCCGCCTTCGGCGTGGATGCGGGTCACTTCCTCCACCAATCGACCGGCTTGCGCGACAGACCACGCACTGTCGAGATAGTCGTCCATATAATGTTTTGTGTGTATGGCCGCTACCGCCTCGGGATATTTGACTTTATATTTAGCTGCGTTTTTGTTTAATATGTAAATTGCTGATGTGGGAGATGACACGGCACCGAAAATCATTGAGTTCATGACATAGACACTAGGTTCTTTACTGCCGGTCGTGTTCCACAGAAACAATTGCCCTCCCCTATCTTGTTCTCTGATTTTAATACGTAGGAACATGTCTGCGATATCCCCGGTGTAGGCAATAGGTCCTACCCTGAATTTAAAAAGGACACCCAGAAGGGAATTTAAAAGGTCGGGCCCTGTCAATAAATTGTCATTTAACGCGGTCCCATTATAGGTCGCTGCGGCGTCAAACACTAACCTTAGCTTCCCGGGTTTGTTCGGGTTTTTGACTCCAAAATGGGGCAAGTACCATACCGGGTCATAATTGACCCCGTCTTTAACTTGGCTGGCGTACCCCTCTGCTATGAGCCTATCTATTTGTTTAGTGTAGGCTGTAGCGTACACTGGGTCTTTGTTTAGCCGACGTTCTATACCTGTTAAACGTTGGCGCGCATGTTTATAGTTATCGGGTAGCTGCGGGTTGTCCTGACGCCACAGCAAACCTACTTCCCACATGCCGCTCTCTGTCTGCTGGCTAGTGGAATCTAATATTTTATTCGCCCTCTCGATGTCTTGGTGCACCCGAGGCACCTCTGAGATTCCGATAGCTTCTAGCTCTAACTGTTTTTTAACTAAATTATGCAAGTTGATATCGGGTTCTACTACACAATTTACACATTGGTCACTAGTGTGACAATTTCCTATGGGTCCGTGTACCACCCACCCTAAATTGGTCAAAGAGGCAACTGGCTTACCCGATTTCCCTCGTCGAGTCTCCCGGCTGGTCAGCAACTCCCAGTTGTCCTGCCCCAGCAACAGAAGCGGCCGGGCACCACTCATTTCCTCACAACCCAAGTGGCGAATGTGGGCGTGCTCCGCTATCAATGCGGCGGGCACCGTTTGAGCGGGCAAATCCAAATTATTTAGTGTACGGCACTTTATGTCGTACGTTTGCCCGCTAGGCCCGCGCACTGTTACGTCGATTACACGCGAGGCTTGATCTATTATTTCTTGACCCCGCGCACTCCGTAGCACTAGTGGTATCTGTTGACCTTTGACATCTGTGGCTAAAGAGTCGTCTATTAGTGACACAGTGGCCCCGTCATCGAGAAGGGCATAACAGGGTTTATCTATCCCGTCTACTGTTACACATACCGGCATAATTTTTAGTAGTGCTTTGCCGGTATAATCACTGATGTTAGTTATAGTTTCTGTATTTTTGTCGGCATGTAATAATGTATGGTGCGCGTAACTACATTTTGCACACTTATTTGCACGACAAAAATTCTTATTATGTTTCTTTATCAAACATTTAAAGCATAATCTATTTTTCTTAATAAAATCCCAACGTTCATTAATTTTTAACCCCGTGAACTTTTCGCACTTATTTATTTTGTGTAATTGCCCACACAATGTACATTTATTGTCATCGTCTGCCTTGGCCTGTTGTTCCTCATTCGAAGTCGCATGTAGGCGTTGTACTATTCTAGGTTGCCTATTGACTTGAACATTGCCTCGTGGCTTAAATGTGCTATTTGCTGTTGCGGGCGTATCTACATTCATTTGAACATAAAAAGACGTGGCTCGGGCTAGATGGCTTAAGAACTCCGCAAACAATTCTAAACTCGGAGACACTCGCACATCTATCCCTTGACTGGTTGCCATGCCCATTGCAAATTCCCCATAATTAGCTCGTTGTACAGGTGTAAGCTTATTAAGTAGTTCACTTACCAGTTGGGGGTTGTTCAGGTATCCATTCGCCTTCACGCTCCTCAGCAGTGATACACAATTACGCACTGTTGTCGAGAACTTTCTAAGTTCCCGACCACTTTCTGTTACCTTAGGTAACGCACGCACTTTTCTTAGGGCACACTCGAGCACTAGGTTTGGATGCCCAAACTCTTCGTCCAGAGTCTTCATTATCTCGGACGGGTTGGTTGACGTTCGGAGTAAATCTTCCACTGCTAGCTTCGCGTCTCCCTGTAGGGACGTTTTCAGACGCGCTAGGTTCTCGTGGGGCTTGAAGTTATACAGGGCTGTCGTGTCGTGGTACATATTCTTGTACGACAGCCATTCTGCTGGGTCCCCGTTGAAGTACGGCAGCTCGTACGCCTGCCTTGGTACCGGTCGCGGCCGCGCTATGTTTGAGATAGCATCTGCTAGTTGGTCTATTTTCCTATCCCGTGACCTACTTCTGTCGGTGTCGTCGGCGTACGTGTTTTCCCACTCGGGCGCGTTTCTACCCGGCGGCGCTCGCGATCTACCGGGCGCCGCGACGGGCGTAGCGGGGTACGTTGCTTCGGTGAAGTGTACCGACGCGGGCACGTATTCAAGTCGGGGCGCGGGCATATTATTTTGCGGCACTGACACTGGTATATCGCGGGGATTTACAGACGACGCGGGCACTAATCTCGATTGTAAGTCGGTAGATATATTGGGCACGGGTACCTGACTAACGGCGGCGGGTGTCGTTTCCGTTATCCAGTCTTCTATACGTTGAGTTGTTCCTTCTTCTTCTTCTGAGGAATCGTCGTCGGCGGCAGCGTCTATCTCGGCTAGATCCACATCCAGCTTCTTCTGTATCAGGTTTTCCTTCAGGCGCACTATTTCCTTCTCAGCCTCGTACTGAACCCTCCTTCGAAGATAGTCGGCACTTCTCTGGCCGCTTTTCGAGGAGACGTGGCTCGTCCTTGATCTTGCCTTCTGTACTATATCCAATCTCACTGGCGTGGCGACTCCACGATGGTCTATCACACGACCGGGCCCGGCCAGTGGGATCACAGGGGCAGGAACCATTGACGATGTAGTAGGCGCTACTGATGGTGACCCAGGTGCCATTTCAGACGGCACCCCAGAATCAGCCTCTAAACCTTGACGCTGGTTCATATCAGCCTCCAACTTTCGTAACTTACTCCTAGTTGTAACAGTGCTTCTGGTACTCATCTTAATTCACAACGGATCCGGCGATCGAAGGACCAAATTGAAAGATATTCAGGCGCAGGGTGGATATTGGCGGTCGTGAATTAGAAATAACAACACTTTTCTTGAGTACACGTCATATAATTTACGGAAATAACACTTACTTAATTACACACAATATAAACACTTTACAACTATAACAACATTACGACACACTATACAAACTGATAACACATAACTGACTGATAACATAACAAAACAGGACACGAATACGAACACGAACCCTTTTAGATGGAAGCGATTCCTTATATAGTCTTTGTACCACAGCGCACTTGCCCTGTGGGTAGCGTACGCCGTTAATTTTATTTTCCTGTTAGAAACGTAGAATTCAAGGTGAGGGGCGCAGTATGCGAGCGGGGAATGCGGGGTACGCCAATATTTGGGTGTACCAGGGGGGGTGAGGGGAATGAAGGGGGTAAGAACTGCGCAGTTGGTCTGCTTATGTATAAAAATCCTTTGTTCTTCCCTAAAGGTGTACATCCCCGGTACTTTTCCTTATATACAAGGTGTC
Source organism: Omphaloscelis lunosa (assembly GCA_916610215.1). Taxonomy (NCBI): domain Eukaryota; kingdom Metazoa; phylum Arthropoda; class Insecta; order Lepidoptera; family Noctuidae; genus Omphaloscelis; species Omphaloscelis lunosa. The sequence continues at coordinate 1,792,500 of OU744272.1, read as the reverse complement.
TATTTATAGCAAATGGTCAAACTAAGACTTTCTCATTGTCAGAAACCTTATTTTCTGCTTAGTTTGGCATCTATTTCACCATTTACCTGGTATATAAGGGAAATCTTCCTACTTTTACGTACAATCGACAGGATTGACTGATCTGTAGTTACTACTATTACTTATAAGCATTAATATAGCTAGGTTACCTCACAAGAGGGGCAATAAATCAGATTTCCTAGCTACTGGTGGCAAGTACCTAACTATATACCTAAAACTATATACAGATAGGTTTTAGGTCGCTGTGCTTCTCAACACATATGCTGGATGACATTGTCCTTGATCGACTACGCCTCGAATCACGGAATAACCATGTTACACCTGCTTCGCCACTGGTCACGGTGCAATTACAAAACTTACCCAGTTCTTCACCGCGACCCGACCGCGTTGGTGAAGAGGATGATGACGGAGTTATATCCGTGAGTTCCCAATGCAATGCACGACTGAGGAGCGCTTTGGAGGATGCTTTCCGGGATTACCGTTCCATTCCGCCTGGACTCAGACCACATTTACCTCGTTTGCCCATGCACAAGAAAAATAAGGCGCTGATGTGTACTCTAGACTCGCTGCTGTCAAATTATTTTGACGGCAGTAAAGACCTCGCCGATACCCACTCGATCTTGTACTGTGCAGCTGTAGCGGCATGTCGTGTAGCTCATGTCAAATTCCCCAATAGTGACAGAGCTCCACGGCCAAAACCAGCTGTAACAGCTTGGCAGTGCAGGATTGAGCGTCGTATCGGTGAGGCTAGAGTACTCATCGGCAAGCTAATCTGCTTCAGGGAGGGCAATACTCGCCCTAGAGTGATGCGCTTTGTGAAGCGGGCGTTCTCGGGGACTGATATCAGTTCTCAAGATTATTTGACCCGCGTCACAGAGCGTATCGACTTCCTGAAGCAGAAGATCTATGCATGGGCAAACCGTATTCGACGATACAGACGGAGAGTAGAGCGGTACACTCAGAATCGCACATTCCAGAGCGATGAAAGGTGGGTTTACAGGGCTTGGGAGCGAACGGACCAAGGTGTGATTGACACGCGCCTGCCGGATGATGACGCCATGAGTTCATTTTGGCGAAGCATCTGGTCGGCGCCTGTCAATCACACCGAAGGAGATTGGACCAGGGAAGTCGAACGAGCGTGCGAGCAAATACCAGAAATGGAGGCACTCAACATCAGCCCCCAAGATGTAGCTCGTGCAGTCCGTCCGTTACCTAATTGGAAATCTCCAGGGCCGGACGGGCTGCACAACTTTTGGATAAAGTGGTTCCAAAGGTCACACGCCCGTTTGGCATCTCAGTTCCAGTCAGCTTTAGAGTCAGGATCGGTGCCCCAGTTCCTAACAACAGGAATAACCCACCTGCTCCATAAATCAGGTAGTACTGCGGAACCCAAAAATTATAGACCGATCACTTGTCTACCGACGGTCTATAAAGTTCTTATTATTATTATTATTTATTACAAATTATTTATTTGCGCAGACCTATGACTGTCTCCACCCAGTGTCCCTGAAAGGGACAGTCCGGTCTGGCAGCGATCATTTTTAGAATGCTGTTGTCACTACCATGCAGGCGCTGTAGTAAAGAGGCCGCTTTCTTTCGCATGATGGCATGGAAACCATCTGTGCGAGCCTCCGCGAACATACCTGAAGTGCTACAACGCCATGGCAGCCCCAACAGCATCCTAAAAGCATTATTAAATTGAACGCGCAGGACGTTGTATGCTCGGCGCGTGTATGATACCCACAGGCCACTCGTGTAAAAGGATTGACAGAACGCCTTAAAAAGGGTTACTTTGTTTTTACATTTAAAGTTAGAAATTTTTTAATTATGTCTCTATAGGTAATATGTTCAAAAAGAAATTCCGAATCGCAAACATTAACATTTTCCTTTAGCAAAGACCTCAGCAACAGGTGATGAGTTTAGGGATTTAGTAGTTGTAGTGGTAATTGGGGCTTATTCTATTTTGGATCGCACAAAATGAGGCCACGTTGCAACAAATTTTGAGGCGCTAAAACCTCGTGCAGACTGGCGCAACGCGACGGCGGGCGTGACGCGTTTCGAACAAAACAATTTCTAAGGAAACTTCACAAACACTTCTTCATAGTAGGTACTCATTCAACCTTTGTGCGGGATCACACGTATCACGTAATAAGTATGTATTAGTAAAACACACCTTCCAATACATAAAGAAAGGGACAATAAGCTATTATTATTGAATTCCTTAGAACGGCCTTTCTTTTGAACGGTAGAACAATTACCGGTGTAGCGTCCCGCCAGTCTGCACGAGGCTTAAACCTACTGTATTCATGATCGAAATCAAAATAAAAAAATAAAGTACACTTTTCTTTAATCATACAACAAAGATTCATAATGTTAGTAATAATACCTTATAGCTATTGTTAGTAGCAGATGTACAAAATAGTTTTAAAAAAGTATTTAAATACAAAATGCAAATAGTTTTCTAATTTACCATTTCAAATGCAAAATACAAAATATTTTGCTTTTAGTATTTTAAATACCAAATGCAAAATACTTATTTTCAAAATACTTTATTCAAAAAAGGTATTTAAATACAAAATATGAAATACATATTTTGCATTTTGTATTTGCATTTTAAATACAAGTATTTCAAATAAACAGGATTTACTCATTTCGACATAAACTTATTTATAATTGACGCATGGTCGCTTATTATTATTATTGTAACATTAGTTCATAATTACATATAGGTAATATATAATACTTACTTATATAATATCACAAAAATATAATAATGTAAGAACATTATTATAAAATAGCAACGCCTGCCCTATGTGACTGTACCTGAATTACCCTAGGCTGATAAAATTTTCGTTTTTCCTAATTATACTAATATTAGTGGTTAGGTCGGTTCCCCTTACGGGGAAGAACAGTGCCCCTCCTTTCCGCACTGTTCTGTAGGGCTCGTCCCAGACTGGTCACCCTCCCACCGATATAAGATAGAATGGATTCCGATAATCTAAACCGCCTTGTTCCGATTGAATTAAGTTTAGGGGGGGAATGGATACAAGGCGAGACTAGTATTAGGAATTTACAGTTAGTAAACATAAGTATTATAATATGAAGCTAAGAAGATAAGAGGGTAAGCAAAAGTATATAATATAATATTTATATGTTTTAGTATTATAAATATTGGAACGCCAACGTCTCCTCCTCTTGCAGCTGAGCACCAATACCTGCAATACAGTCTTGGTAAGGTGAAGGGGTGAAAGGATCGTTACGCTTGCGCTTTAAATCACTATTTATAATTACGTTAATTTGTCTGTTTACGATGTACCCACTGCAGTGAGACCGGGAACCGTTTTACAACGTTTTGTCTCATTGTACGTGTTCTGCTAGACCTAACGCATAGAACCTCTGAGGGACGATACGATTTAACGGAACACGTTCCCTAAGCATTAAATAAATGTCTTACTCAATCCTATGACAGAGTACTGCGAAGTCTCTGTTATTGAGGAAGGCAAGTATTGAGTGATTTTAATCGCGTACTTATGTGAAAGACACCCTTACGGCGGCCTAGCCCCTTTTTATTAAGATAATACAAAACTTGCACAAGCGCACCGTAGACTCGGTCTCTAGCAGAATACATTACGATCGTACCTGGTGAACACCGAAGTGGTGGTTCGTCACTTCTCACTCCCTTAATCTGCCCATTTAGAGGATGCGGTGCGGCTATTAGCGGCTTTGCGTCCCAATAGCGTGTCTCAATAAATAGTGTCGATTCAGTAATATGCCTACAAACGGCGGGGTGGGGTTTTAATGAGACACGGTCCCTAGCGTTCTTAGAACGACTACCAATTCAGTTTGGGGTACTTGGTGAAGCCTACCCCCGCTCCCTGGAAATGTGCGTCAACAAGCCTCACGCAAAGTATTCTGTGGCGAGACCTTTTTGGATACAGAAATCATCACTAACGTTTGGTTGTTTTATAATGCAATTACGCATTGGCTTTATAGCCTAGTTCAGCTTTAAATGAGCTGTGAGTATTTATGGTTCTGCCTTCCAAATGTAATGCGTCAGCTCAAGGTCAACAGTCGTTAAAGGTCAGGAGCATTAATGCTCAAAGTCAAGTATGGTGGAAGGCCTTCACCATTTCCCTATAGCCAACTGCAAGTGACAATAATCTGCCAAGGTACGGATCAGGATATGGACACATAATACACGGGAATGCGTAGCGTTAATTATCAAATATGATACTAAATAAGGGTTAGCTCGACATTCTGGAATAAAGTATTATTAACAGCTAGTCAGCGATATCACGTAACTGTTACCTATAATAAAAATGCAATCAACTTGCAAGAATAATTATAATGGTGACAGAATTAGATTACAACTCACTTACAAAGTTACTGCACACATTACCAGTTTTGCCTCAGACTCAGCTCCCGTTCTCTCACCACCAGTCGCACCAACAAACACACACTCACACATATTACATTAAGTACTAAATAAGTCTAATCTGGACCTTAACCCAACTATATTTAACTTAATAACTAATACTCGTTATCTCGCGACAGCCCACTCGGACATGGCCTCTTGGTATTCACCACTTCTACTAATTTTAACTAGCCTAAATTCGGACGTCCGTACTCTATCGTAGTCTCAAGCCGAATGCCCTTGGTATTCACCAATCCTTCAAAATTCCTAAAATCACCACGTTCATCTCAGCCCCTTTTCCCACAGTTTCGCAGAATAGTTTAATGGCTGTTTTTGTCCAAATTCTCAATTGTTTTAAAAGGTTCGTTTGAATTGCCTGAGCCGTACCAGATGCTGGCACTAGTATTGTGAGTCGAGATAAGAAGTTGGATATTTTGTTATTAATTAGGGTAACGTGTCAAACTGTCAGACCATAAAATATAGATTTAATGTGTTTCTGAGAAGCCCGAACCATGTGCCGATTTTAAAATAAGTATAATATTTTGTTATTAAATAGGAGCAAATGGCAGACAATCACATTCCCCCCTCTGAAAATCAGACGCGTGACGCCAGTACAGCGGATGAGCTTTCATAATAGGATGGACTCTGCCTTTCAATGAAAGCGATATAAAATATATATACCCATAGCTATCTGATATGGTCATCGATCCAATAATAATTGTTATTCTAGTTGGATTACGAATCCAATAAGATCTTAATAAGATGCAATGTCTGTTATAATTTAATACTGCTTTGCAGAAGCATCTTCAATCGATACAGATACAATTGCACTATAATATTTGAACTATTATTGTTCTTACAAATACTCTTTTCATGATAATTTAAATAACATTACCGCGCCTCAGTTAAGTTCAGGAAACCTGTGCATGCTTATAATGTTGTTTTACATACCAGGGTCTCTTTTAAGAGTATTTGTGTTTGCGTGGCACGCTACCTACAGTGCTCCCTCGTTCTAAACTCAGCCTATCGGAGTTCCCGGTGGACAGAGGCCTCTCCTTATGCAGCTCGATGCTGAGTCTGCTTAATCAGCTGCCCGCATTCGTATCCAGGAGTAGCTGAAATAGTCCGCACATGAACATATTAGATTGTATTCCAATTGGTCGCCCCCCTCTGATTCTAAGAGGTTAGAGTACTTTTTGAAATCTAATAAGAGTTGGAAAGTTTTACTGATTAGCAAATAAAGGCATTCTAGATTGTCCAAACGATTATTAACTTAATAGCACACAATGCTATTAACTATCCCCTCAGATTATAAAATGTTGACAAGAACAATCTATGATATATTTTTGAACTGATAACTATAGTACCATAACCCTAAAACATATAAACCTATAATATTTGGGGAGATAACAAAATCATACCACTTAGCCAAGAGTAACTGAAGTGTCTGATAAAAGTGAAACTTAGCTTCGTAACTGGAGCCACGCTACAGCCACTGCTGTTGAAGTCAGCCGATGTCGGCTGATTTTGAGGAAACTTTAAACCAATCGCAACGCAAAACTCAAAGGTTAAGACATAGCGTAGGCGCAGCCAAGTAGAGACTTAAATATCCTGGAATTTGAAATAAGGCCACACGAGTATCTATTCAATTATAAAGCATAGGCTGCTGATTGCAGAGTAAGACAGATTTGTTTACGTCCTATGACGATAGTAAATGTACCTTGCTGGTAAATTAACTGTGAATTTATAAGCTTCACGCTTCGTAGGTCTTACTTACTAATAATACTAGGTTTACCCATTTTAAGGGTGTGCCTTAGCTAAACTCACTCGACACACGCGCAAATAACTCTCAAACGCACAAACACATTTCATATTCACAAACCGTCAGATACAAAAATCACGTTTGCAGGGAGTCGAACCCGTTATAATAGTAACACAAGAACCCAAACAACAATCATACCATAACCTACTTAAATTACATCCGTGCATCTGGGAATCGAACCCACTATCAGTAGCATCGGAACCAATGCCCTACAATGAACTATTCATGCGGGAATTGAACCCACGAGCCGTGACACAGGAATCCAAGCACTTATAAATCAATACATCAATCGGGAATCGAACCCAAGATTCGTTTACACAAATCTAAGCACATTAACTAACAAATTATGCGGGAGTTGAACCCGCTACCAGTAGTTGAAGAATTGGAACACCATCATCAAACCGTAACTTAATTAAACATAAGTTATTGTAACGTTGTAAACTCTTGCCGTTTCTAACAATTAATAGGACCATAAAATTACGTTGTGTTTTTATTGTAGTAACCCATAAGTTGTTCCTTCTCGTTGCACTGAAGTGAATCAGTACATTTAATGACGAGAATCCTGGTCACGGCACCACATGTGACTGTACCTGAATTACCCTAGGCTGATAAAATTTTCGTTTTTCCTAATTATACTAATATTAGTGGTTAGGTCGGTTCCCCTTACGGGGAAGAACAGTGCCCCTCCTTTCCGCACTGTTCTGTAGGGCTCGTCCCAGACTGGTCACCCTCCCACCGATATAAGATAGAATGGATTCCGATAATCTAAACCGCCTTGTTCCGATTGAATTAAGTTTAGGGGGGGAATGGATACAAGGCGAGACTAGTATTAGGAATTTACAGTTAGTAAACATAAGTATTATAATATGAAGCTAAGAAGATAAGAGGGTAAGCAAAAGTATATAATATAATATTTATATGTTTTAGTATTATAAATATTGGAACGCCAACGTCTCCTCCTCTTGCAGCTGAGCACCAATACCTGCAATACAGTCTTGGTAAGGTGAAGGGGTGAAAGGATCGTTACGCTTGCGCTTTAAATCACTATTTATAATTACGTTAATTTGTCTGTTTACGATGTACCCACTGCAGTGAGACCGGGAACCGTTTTACAACGTTTTGTCTCATTGTACGTGTTCTGCTAGACCTAACGCATAGAACCTCTGAGGGACGATACGATTTAACGGAACACGTTCCCTAAGCATTAAATAAATGTCTTACTCAATCCTATGACAGAGTACTGCGAAGTCTCTGTTATTGAGGAAGGCAAGTATTGAGTGATTTTAATCGCGTACTTATGTGAAAGACACCCTTACGGCGGCCTAGCCCCTTTTTATTAAGATAATACAAAACTTGCACAAGCGCACCGTAGACTCGGTCTCTAGCAGAATACATTACGATCGTACCTGGTGAACACCGAAGTGGTGGTTCGTCACTTCTCACTCCCTTAATCTGCCCATTTAGAGGATGCGGTGCGGCTATTAGCGGCTTTGCGTCCCAATAGCGTGTCTCAATAAATAGTGTCGATTCAGTAATATGCCTACAAACGGCGGGGTGGGGTTTTAATGAGACACGGTCCCTAGCGTTCTTAGAACGACTACCAATTCAGTTTGGGGTACTTGGTGAAGCCTACCCCCGCTCCCTGGAAATGTGCGTCAACAAGCCTCACGCAAAGTATTCTGTGGCGAGACCTTTTTGGATACAGAAATCATCACTAACGTTTGGTTGTTTTATAATGCAATTACGCATTGGCTTTATAGCCTAGTTCAGCTTTAAATGAGCTGTGAGTATTTATGGTTCTGCCTTCCAAATGTAATGCGTCAGCTCAAGGTCAACAGTCGTTAAAGGTCAGGAGCATTAATGCTCAAAGTCAAGTATGGTGGAAGGCCTTCACCATTTCCCTATAGCCAACTGCAAGTGACAATAATCTGCCAAGGTACGGATCAGGATATGGACACATAATACACGGGAATGCGTAGCGTTAATTATCAAATATGATACTAAATAAGGGTTAGCTCGACATTCTGGAATAAAGTATTATTAACAGCTAGTCAGCGATATCACGTAACTGTTACCTATAATAAAAATGCAATCAACTTGCAAGAATAATTATAATGGTGACAGAATTAGATTACAACTCACTTACAAAGTTACTGCACACATTACCAGTTTTGCCTCAGACTCAGCTCCCGTTCTCTCACCACCAGTCGCACCAACAAACACACACTCACACATATTACATTAAGTACTAAATAAGTCTAATCTGGACCTTAACCCAACTATATTTAACTTAATAACTAATACTCGTTATCTCGCGACAGCCCACTCGGACATGGCCTCTTGGTATTCACCACTTCTACTAATTTTAACTAGCCTAAATTCGGACGTCCGTACTCTATCGTAGTCTCAAGCCGAATGCCCTTGGTATTCACCAATCCTTCAAAATTCCTAAAATCACCACGTTCATCTCAGCCCCTTTTCCCACAGTTTCGCAGAATAGTTTAATGGCTGTTTTTGTCCAAATTCTCAATTGTTTTAAAAGGTTCGTTTGAATTGCCTGAGCCGTACCAGATGCTGGCACTAGTATTGTGAGTCGAGATAAGAAGTTGGATATTTTGTTATTAATTAGGGTAACGTGTCAAACTGTCAGACCATAAAATATAGATTTAATGTGTTTCTGAGAAGCCCGAACCATGTGCCGATTTTAAAATAAGTATAATATTTTGTTATTAAATAGGAGCAAATGGCAGACAATCACACCTACATGACGGTGTCTTTGGTTTAGAATTTTCGTTTTTTGCCACCGACTTCCTAAATTAAAGTTACTTTTTACTTGGAAGTGGTTTTTTTTTTTGAAGTTGTTGTTTTTTTTCATGTAAAACAATTCATTTTTCACATTTAGTTGTGGTACACACGGCTACACATCAAGCTATACATTTCCAGTTTATGCTGATCTTTCATTGTATAGGACTTCCGTACAATGCGAGGTCATCTTAAAATGGAAATGTATAGCTTAATGTGTAGCCGTGTACCTAACCCACACAAATTCGAATACCACTACCTTTTTTTTGGGTGCGAAATTATCAATAACTTCACCCGCTCTGGGTGAAGCGAGAGGGTGTGTCAGACTCTTACTGACTAAAACCCACCCGTGTTCCTTCAGTTGCCCTGTTGCCGGGGACCGCGATCTCCCTTTCGGTTTTCTTCGCACCGTCAATTCTGCTGACATCTCTTTGAGGCGCGCGTGGAACACAACGGATACGAAGCCTGCGGTGCCGAATACCACTACGTGCTATGTAAATAACAGCGACAGGAACTCATCATATCATCCACATACGAAGTAGAACTATCCAAGCAAAGTAAATAAAATTTATACAGTTTCGACTAGTACGGAGGACAGTGTGAATCGCATGCTACAAGCTAAATAACAATATCAGTGTTAGTAATTGTCGGTGAGTGATTAGTGCTTAAATACGAAATAAATAATTATCATGTAATGTAAGCTTAACGAACAACACTTATAAGACATAAGAAAGGTGAGGAACCTACTTATTTACGTTTATAGTGTCTACCTGCCAAATGTTATAAATACCGAATTATATATGGTTGTACTTTTATGATGCAAATAAAGTTATTATAATTATTATTTTATATGGGATCACGTCCAGAGAATACCCTTTCAAACGAAAATTGAGTTTTCAAAATCGGGCCAAAATTGACGGAGAAATCGGCGGACATACATTTAAAAAAAAACATACATACGGTACGAACATTTATCCTACTCCTTTTTGGAAGTCGGTTAAAAATAGAAAATCATACCTACTAAATATGGAAAATCGTGCAACTGAAGTTGTAAAATGTGATGTTATGAAGCTAAGTATCTACATGCGAGTGATACTATTAGTATTTTTAAATTAAACCTGCATCCCAATTGCGTAACACATTTACAACCACAATCCGAAGCATTTTGAAGGATATTATTGGTAATCCATCGCTTCATACTACTTAAAAGTGTGTTACGCAATCACATGGCTGTATATCAATAACCGGTTGGCTATCAGCAGCCTCACGAACAACGTTTCCATGCAATTGCATTTTAATATCGCGTTTGCTAAGCCTTTTATTTTTTTTTCTTAGATAGAGTTCATGCCACAGTTCTCGATTTCTTTTTAAAACGACGAAATAAACGCTCATTATTAGTGGGCTTGCGCGCAATAATGCTATTCGTAGAATAACATATATTTTTAAATCTATTGATATAACGCGAGCGAGAATAATAATTAAAAAATAAAACAACAGAAGGACGTCATTCAGTATAAATACCAGAGTGGCTATGTAAAAGCGACGCCATTTGTTGGTAGCGCTATTTGCGCTCATGTTGGTACTAAGAAAAATCGAATATGAAATTCGAATATAAAGTAAACAGTTTGTTATCAAAGGTAAAATATACTGTAGATCTCTTACAAGCTTATCATATCTATTTGATTTCGAATTCCGTCTAGCATAAGAATAAATAACGGATATTGCAGCTGTTATAAAACCCCCTCCCCAACCAACAAGGTAACTTTTTAAATATTTTCTTCGGATTTGCCTATTAAAAACTTTTACAACATCTGAGTAAAACATATGGGTAAGAACTAAAAACCAAAAGTTCCTTGCTGACAAGAGAAACACGTCCAGAAAATTTAAGGTATATGCAGACGTGTAGTGTATTAAGATATGATGCACGTCGAAAATGATTACGAGATTTAACATTGAACGGAGACAGTTTGTTAAAATTGTGTTAAGAAACACAAAGTTCCTGTAATTACGAAACTTGTCTACGATGGTCCATGATGTCACTCCGTATATTAGCGTAGTTAGTGTCAGCGCTGTCATAACGTAGTTTGTAATTAACCTGACAGTTTGCAATAATTCCACAATTTCAATATCGAATCGTAATAATTCTTTTCTAAAATCCTTTACAGCACTTACACTTATTTCGATGTAAGGCATGATGAATATCACTTCACTGGCACTGTTTTAATTATTGCACTTTTAGTTAAAATACTTCTTTATTTGTGAACAGCTTATCCGAAAGCACTGCAATGTCCGATTGTCCGCTGATGCGCGTTGTCCGCCGCAACATTAGCAAAAACAAATCTGTCCTTCTCCAAAAGTTGTCTTTCCAACGTAATTTTTATTATCTGAGCCCTCCCTTGGGTACCTCTTGACTGATATCCTTACTTTCTCATAGTAGGTCCTCATTCAGCTTTGTGCCGGATCACACGACTCACGTAATAAATATTTAAGTATTAGTAAAACACGGCTTCCAAAGTTCCATTACATATAGCAAGGGATACCTAATAAACTATTATTATTGAGTTCCTCAGAACGGCCTTTCTTTTGGTGTCCCCTTTGACCCTAATAAGGTATATCTCACTAATTAGTCAACGTTTATAAACGACGTGTTGCTTCAAAAACTGTAGATGACAGAATATTTTTATCAATAAGCGCTCCCAATTTTATGATCTATTATTTTCTACATTGTATTAAAAACTTGTTTCATTTTTAGATTTCTCGTGTCTGCATCCGTAAGTTATTCAAGGTCAAAGGTTACAAAAATCGGTTTTTGCGCGATTATCTAAGTTTTTATAGCTCCAATGATGTTATTAGCATCTATTTTAAAATTATAGAGAATATTTACGACAAAAAAAAAATTGTTTCTGTACTTTTTCATGCGCTCAACCGTTTTTAAGGTAGAGGGCGGAGAGCGCGCAGCGCTCAGCCATACATACTGTAATGCAAGGTCAACTGTGATTCTCAGTGAATAATACTTTGTATAAAGTAATTAAATCATTAAAATATCATTAATAATGAATAATTGATATCACATACATACATAACATCACGCCCGTGTTCCCCGAAGGGTTAGGCAGAGTTGTATCTATAGTATCTACTTACCACAGCTCTGCCTCACTAGCAGACATTTAACATCTACCCACAAGTTTGCAAAAATCAAATTTATTATTATTTAATGTTTACCTTCCCGTAACATGGAACTAGCCAGACCTACAGTCCTTGATCCTCCGACGAAGCCAACAAAACCCACTCACACATTAACATCAAAACCTAAATAGCCCGATCCATCTCCAATCGCAGACGCCAATCCAAGAACAATCACAAAACTACCATGACTCGTTCTGGCAGACGAGACAAATTCAAGGAATTCTCCAATTTCAGATACATCGGTTCATCTTTCTCCGTAGGGGGTGGCGGCGTGACGTCACTAGGGTTGCCAACTTTCCCGAGGATACCGCACGGTCTCCAACGAGGCGGCGAGCCTCCTTGCCGGATTACCGCCGTGGGATCTGGAGGCAAAGGTCCTCGCGCACATTTGGGAGTGGCGCGAGGAGGCGAAACGCCGGGGCTTAACTCCGCTGTCGCGAGAAATCGCGGCACAGCAGACAGAGCTCCGGCGGGATCTCATGGCGTCATGGAGAGTGCGATTGTCACAACCCAGCGCTGGGCAAGCCACAATTGCGGCGATAAGACCCCTCTTTGAGGAGTGGCTAGAGAGGCGCCACGGCGTCCTCACCTTCCGCCTAAAGCAGGTCCTCACCGGACACGGCTGTTTCGGGAGGTTCCTGAACAGGATAAGGCGGGAGGAAACGCCCGGGTGTCACCATTGTGTGGATCGCCCGGAGGACACGGTGGAGCATACGGTGGAGGTCTGCCCAGCTTGGGCGGAGCATCGCCGTGTCCTCGTGGAGGCGATCGGCGGCGGTGATCTCTCGCGTCTGGCCCTGGTTCAGGCCATGGTACGGAGCGAGAGGAAATGGGAGGCCGTCACCTCCTTCTGCGAAGCGGTAATGCTCGCGAAGGAGGAGGCGGAACGCGTGAGGGAGAGGCAAATTTCGCGCCCTCACGCCCCTAACCGCTGCAGTAGGAGACGCCCAGGGCGTCGGGAATCGCGAGGCGATTTCCGGCGCGTTGTGTGTTCCACGCGCGCCTCAAAGAGATGTCAGCAGAATTGAAGGGGTCCGCTAGGGCCGATGCCTGCCGGGGTTGCGAAGAAAACGGAAAGGGAGATCGTGGCCCCCAGCAACAGGGCAAGCAAAGGAACACGGGTGGGTTTTAGTCAGTAAGAGTCTGACACGCCCTCCAAAAAAAGGGTTGCCAACTTTAAGTATATCAAATATTGTATTTTTGAAGTCATTGCCTGTAAAAATATAGTAGACCTGCTGCGCCCCGCGGTTTCACCCGCATACATCTCAATCCTGTGAGAATATCGAAAAAATGTATCCTAGGCCCTAATCCCGGTCATGGTCTACCCATGTGTCAAATTTGTTCCAAAACCGTTCAGTCTTTTTAGCGTGAAAGCGTAACAAACAAACTCACTTTCGCATTTATTATATTAGTTAGGATGACAAGAAAATACGAAGAGCTATTATTTAAATGCATATGTTTTGCTACTAGAACTTTATTAACAGGTTTTTTTTTCACGTCTCATTGTGCGTCGCCTTTGTCGTCTCAAACTTTGAAACATGATATTGGAGATAACTGAAACGTACGCGAATGTCATTAAATCCATTAGTAATGACTAATGAGTTTAATGAACAGGAATGTGACGGCTGGATTACGGCGACTCGTCATAAGAGTAAAAGTAAAAATCGTTACAGGAAATATGGGCAGGGATTTTCTAGTTCGGTGTAGTGTATTTTAACGCGTGGGAAGAGGCCCAAGCCGCCATACGGATCTTTTGTGAACTCGCCAAGGCATTTGATTGCATCGATCACGAAACCTTACACTTGAAACTTGAGCATTACGGACTTGGAAAACTTGCGCTCAGTTTAGTAACATCTTATTCAAACGATAGATAACAGCAAGTTCAAATAAACGGTATCAATTCACTAGGTTTAAAAGTAAAAATAGGTGTGCCATATGGCTCGATATGGGGTCCATTCCTCTTTTTAGTGTATATTAATGATCTACCATATAATGATCTAGCCATTTATTAAAAAATAAACCACAAATGGTTTTATTTGCTGACGATACTTCCTTAATTTTTAAGGTAGATATACGTGCTACAAATTTTGACGACGTAAATAACGCCCTTCAGCAGGTCCAAAATTGGTTCACTGCTAATAATATAATGGAAAAAAGACTAAGTGCATCAAATTTTCGTTCAAAAGTAGTGATTGTGAGATAGTATTGAATCAAGAGAAACTAGAATTCGTCGATAAACCTGGTTTCCTGGGGATCATGCTCGACTCAAGGCTACAATGGGGTCCTCATTTAACATCTTTTGCCGTCGGCTAAGTTCAGCAGCATATGCTGTCAGAAAAATCCGTTAATTTACTGATGTAGATACCCAGAGGCTAGTCTATTTTAGCTACTTTCATAGTATCATGTCTTACGGTATTTTACTATGGGGACGGGCTGCAGACATCGAGTCTATTTTTAGTCTGCAAAAAAGAGCGATCAGAGCCATATATTATTTTCGCAGGCGCGATTCTCTAAGGCAGCTATACTCTAAGTGTGTTCCACGAAACCCTAGGGTTCCGCGATACCTCTGTAGGGGTTCCGCAAGAATTTAGAAAAAAAATCAAAACACCTCTCTCTGGTCGAACGTTTTGACTCCGCGGCCGCGCGTAGGTATATTTATTTATTTGTATTTGTGTAAACATGTGTTACAATAGCTGGTACAATACATCATAAGTTTGGTATCAACATGTATACTTGTATACTTGTGAGCGCGCAGTCCCTTTGATAAAAGCCGCCTCTGAATTAGACGCTATAGTTGTCAATAAGCGACTTTCGACTTCAAAAAATAAAGTCGAGATTGTTCACAACGCAATTTTTATATTTCTCTTTTTATTTTTGCTTTTTGTTTATCAAAGGCGCCGACTCGAGTATTTTCGAGAATATTCGAGATCGAGTCTAGGACTAAGTATAAAAGCGGCGAACGCGCCTCGCGCCTCGTCAGTAACGATTGTGCATTATTTAGACCCACCATCCTGACGTGTAACATTATAAATAAAGAAGAATGGAACGTTGGCTTAAAGGTGTTAAACGTGTTGCAACAACATCTTCTAATGACGCTGAATGTTCAAAAGCAGTACGCGCGGAGAATATAGCAATCACCGATCCAGACGACGATGCCACGACGTCAAGCTCGACGGTTTCAAAGACGAAAAAAAGGAAGTATGATGAATCATATATCAGTTTCGGATTTGTTGATACCAACGGCTCACCTCTCTGCATGCTATGTAGTAAACTGCTTCCTAATAGTTCCATGGCACCTACCAAATTAAGAAACACATTAAGAAACTGTACACCCCGAGTCTAAAGACAAGAATAAATAATTTTTTGTTCGTAAAAAAGATCAGTTATTGGAAAGTCAAAAAAATATGATGCAGGTAACACAAACTATCAACGAAAAGGCCACGGAGGCATCATATTTAGTTAGCTATCGCATTGCACAAGCAGGTGAAGCGCACACTATCGCTGAGAATTTAATAAAGCCATGTGTATTAGACATAACAAAATGTATGCTCGATGAAAAATCTGCCAAGCATCTTTCTACTGTGCCGCTATCAAACGATACTGTTTCACGGCGAATCCATGATCTGGTAAGCTACGTCAAACAAGAACTAGTTACACGTCTACATAAACACGATTCGCCTTGCAAATGGACGAGTCGACTGATGTCGCTGGTTTGGCTATTTTGCTGGTTATCGTGAGATATCCATATGAAAAATCTTTTGAAGAAAACAAGCTTATGTGTTCACCGCTGCTCACAAACACTACCGGGGAAGAAATTTTTAATAAAATAAATATTTTTTTTAAAGAAAATAATCTCAGTTGGAACAATTGCATTGACATTTGTACAGATGGGGCCAAGGCGATGACAGGTAAAACAGCAGGAGCAGTGTCACGAATAAAAAATAAAGCGCCTAATTGTAGTTCCAGCCATTATATTCTTGGGCACGCCACAATTGCGGCGATAAGACCCCTCTTTGAGGAGTGGCTAGAGAGGCGCCACGGCGTCCTCACCTTCCGCCTGACGCAGGTCCTCACCGGACACGGCTGTTTCGGGAGGTTCCTGCACAGGATAAGGCGGGAGGAAACGCCCGGGTGTCACCATTGTGTGGATCGCCCGGAGGACACGGTGGAGCATACGGTGGAGGTCTGCCCAGCTTGGGCGGAGCATCGCCGTGTCCTCGTGGAGGCGATCGGCGGCGGTGATCTCTCGCGTCCGGCCCTGGTTCAGGCCATGGTACGGAGCGAGAGGAAATGGGAGGCTGTCACCTCCTTCTGCGAAGCGGTAATGCTCGCGAAGGAGGAGCCGACGCGTGAGCGAGAGGCAAATTTCGCGCCCTCATGCCCCTAACCGCCGCAGGAGGAGACGCCCAGGGCGTCGGGAATCGCGAGGCGATTTCCGGCCACCGTAGGCGCGGGCTTGCGGACGGTGAGCAATGGGTGGCTCACCGTCCGATAAGGACCAGGCCCGGGTCGACGGCGCGTTGTGTTCCACGCGCTCCTCAAAGAGATGTCAGCAGATTTGAAGGGGTCCACTAGGGCCGATGCCTGCCGGGGTTGCGAAGAAAACCGAAAGGAAAAAGAAAAAAAAAAAGCCATTGTATTCTACATAGACAAGCACTTGCGATGAAGCAAATGCCGTCAAATCTAAAATTAGTTAAGAATGAAGCGGTAAAAATAATTAATTTTATCAAATCACGACCACTACAATCCCGATTGTTCTCATTATTGTGTGAAGATTATGGCAGCAAACATAAAGCACTGCTGCTCCATACAGAAGTGCGATGACTGTCTCGGGGTAAAACTTTAACAAGGCTATTTGAACTTAGAGCCGAGTTACAAATGTTTCTTTCAGCAGATAATTCTTTTAATTTGAAGGACCGTTTGTATGATAAAACTTGGTTGTTCCGATTGTCTTTTATGGCGGATATCTTTCAAAAACTGAACGAATTGAATTTATCATTGCAAGGTAAACAGACAAGAGTGTTTCAGGCCTATAACAAAATATCTGCCTTCAAAAGAAAAGTAGATTTTTGGATTATTTGCGTTGGTAAGAAAGAAATAGAAAGCTTTACGTCACTCAGTGAGTTTGTTAGCGATAACGACTCAGAAATGTTTCAAGATGATGTGTTTGAAGAATTGGTCCAATATCTCAGTTCGATGCGCGCATCTTTTGAAAAGTATTTTCCCGAAGAACAGAATACAAAAATGACACTGAATTCATGGATTCATAATCCTCTTTTACCCAACTTGCAAAAGCCCGAAAGTATGTCAAACGACATATATGAATCTCTTTTTGAAATGTCATCAGACACAAGTATGGAGTCACTGTTCAAAACGACGCCTCTCAACGATTTTTGGTGCAGAATCCGTGATGAATATGCGATGCTTGGCAAAATGGCTCTGAATATTCTTCTCCCGTTCCCAAAAACATATTTGTGCGAAACATTCGATTCTCAACCTATGCAGCCACGAAAACAAAATATCGCAATAGACTGGACGCCGAACCTGATATGAGACTTCAACTGTCTTCTATCAAACCTGATATCAACCAATTGATGAAAAATAAAAAACAGTTTCATACCTCCCATTAGTTAGATTTTTTCTTTTTTAATATCTTCTATTATTGTACTTGCCATGTGGTAAACTAAGTAATAATTAGTAACTGTTACATTGTACTTTTATTATGCTTATTAATAAAGAATACACTTTTAAAAACTATTGTTTTATTGTAGGGTTCCATCAAGTATTTTACTTCCCAAAAGGATTGGAATAAAACACAGGATAAAGTAACTTTAGAAAAGATTAAAATGAAAAAAGAAAAAGATTACAATTCATTTATATGCTATGTATCCAGGCAGAAGTTAAGGTTATTTTTAAATGATAATATGTGGCCAGACGGCATATGTTTTAGACGCTTTGTGCAGTTTCGAGACAAAGCGATAAATAGTAATGATTCTAATGATTCTCATAAAGGACTCAAAACAACATAATGACTAGTTATAGTACTAATAAGTTTATTACGTTTAACTGTAAGTCTTTGAAGCGCTCAATGGAAAGTGTAAGACATTTATGTGACACAGCTGACATACTGGCACTGCAAGAAACTTGGCTCTTGCCGCATGACCTGTCATTGCTCGGCACTGTTCATAAGGATTTTGAATACACAGGAAGGTCGGCGGCAGATACGTCTGCTGGAATGCTCATAGGAAGACCTATGGAGGAGTAGCATTACTGTGGCGTAAAGGGCTCTTCAAGTCAGTAAGTGTAGTGCAGTGTAATAGTGTTCGAATCTTGGCCATAAAAGCTTGCTTAGTGGATCGTGCAATTTAAGTGTTTAGTATTTATATGCCAACAGATTCAACAGAAAACCTTCTTGAATTTACTGAGAGCTTGAGTGAAGTAAGTGCCATTATTGAGGCTAATGATGTTGAAGCCGTTTATATTTTAGGCGATTTTAACTCTCACCCGCATCAACCCTTCTGGACAAAATTATGTAAATTCAGTTTGGATCAAAACTGGGTATGCGCTGATGTGGAGAATTTAGGCATAAGATCAGATAGTCACACGTATGTGAGCGACATGAATGGTAGCAAGCGTTGGTTGGACCACTGTTTTGTTACTCAAACAGCCTGGCAGTCTGTGCTGAGTGTTAACATACAGTATGATGTTTTCTGGTCTGATCATCTTCCTCTAGTTTTAGAATGCAATTTGCATACGATCCCAGAAAAACTTGAATTGGCACCGTCAGTGCCAGACAAAGTCAAATGGTATGAGCGTGGAGATGATCAGATCAAGAGATATCATGAAGTTTGTAACTCCGAGTTTAAAAATATGCATTTTCCGGAACTCTTTTCCAAGTGTGCTGACAAAGTTTGTGATAACGTAGAACATAGACGTGGCTTGCAGATAATGTACCAAGATATTGTAGGTATTTTATCTAGGGCTGCCATACTGACACATGAAGGAGTTCGGCCGCGACGAAATAGGCGTATTATTGGGTGGAATAAGCATGTTCGCGCTGCTCACGTGGAGGCGAGATTTAAGTATCAGTCATGGTTGTCTTATAATAAACCCAATTCCGGCAGAGTTTGGGAAGAAATGCGGGAAAGTCAAAGGGTGTTTAAGGGCAAGCTTAAATGGTGCCAAAATCATCAACATCAAATAAAAATGGACATAATAACATCACAAAGATCGTCCAAAAACTTTGGCCGGTTTTGGAAGTCGACATCCCGGCTTGATCTTAAACCAGCTTTGCCGGCGACAGTGGCGGGTTGCAGTACACCAGAGGAAATAGCGAATATTTTTCGGAACCACTTCCGTGTTTCCTCGCCGCTGGGGCCTTCTAAATCAATGGTCGATGCTGAGATCTGTCACGATAGCCCACTCAGTCGTTTTACAGCCAAGCAAGTATCATCTGCAATACAGAAAATGACCAGAGGCAAATCTCCAGGGCATGACGGTCTCAGCATCGAGCACTTGAAATATGCGGGTGTACACTGTCCGAGAGTGTTATCCATGTTTTATTCTTTATGTTTGAGTCACTCTTATCTTCCTCCCGAGTTAATGAACACATTAGTTGTTCCAATAGTAAAGAATAGGACTGGTGACGTGTCTGATGTAGGTAATTACAGACCCATATCACTTGCCACTGTACTAGCTAAAGTATTGGACAGTCTGTTAGATAAAACTCTCAACAAATGGTTGAAATTAAATGACGCACAGTTTGGGTTTAGGCCGGGACTTTCCACTGAAAGCACAATATTGAGTCTTAAACAGACTGTACAATATTATACTGATAGAAGCACACCTGTGTACGCGTGTTTCCTCGACCTCTCTAAAGCTTTCGACCTCGTCTCCTATGACATATTATGGAAAAAGCTCGGGGAAGCATGCGTGCCGGCTGAAATTATACGTGTTTTCCAGTACTGGTATGGTAATCAAGTGAACTATGTGAAGTGGAATAATTCACTGTCTGCTGCATATGGGTTGGATTGTGGGGTAAGGCAGGGGGGGGCTGACCTCGCCCAAGCTTTTCAACCTTTACGTCAATGAGCTGATCGCTGGACTCAGCAGTAAACGGATTGGATGTTGGATTGACAACGTTTGTGTCAATAACCTCAGTTACGCGGACGACATGGTGCTGCTGGGTCCAACTGCTGGCTCCATAAGAGAACTTTTAAAATTTTGTGAAAGGTACGCTGCTAGCCATGGTCTAGTTTATAATTGTCAGAAGAGCCTGTTCATGATCTTTAAGGCTCCCCGTAAGAAGCAGTCATACGAGCCAATTATCACCCTCAATGGACAGCCCCTGCAAAGGGTGAAACAAACTAAATATCTGGGGCATTACGTAACGGAGGACCTTAAGGATCATGAAGATATCGAGCGCGAGCGGCGGGCTCTTGCTGTGAGAAGCAATATGCTGGTTCGCAGGTTTGCTTGTTGTAGTAAGGAGGTTAAGATAACGTTGTTTAAGGCTTACTGCCAGACCTTCTACACGAGCAGCCTCTGGGCAAGCTATACGCGGAAAACAATGGACGCCCTGAGGGTCCAATATAATAACAGCTTCAGAATGCTTTTGGGACTGCCGCGCTTTTGCAGTGCCTCTGGCATGTTCGCGCTGGCGCGTGTTCACGACTTCCACGCAATGGTGAGGAGAAAAACGGCGTCGCTGCTAGAGAGAACGCGGTCAAGTCCCAACAGCATTCTGAAGATGTTAGTGGATAAATTTAACTCGCCGATAATGAATCACTTCATGCAGGTGTTGGTTAGGCAGGAGTGATTCATTACATCCGGTGAATGTTTGTAAATATTGTTTTTCTGTTATTTAGTACTTAGTTATAATTGTAACACACTAACATAGCATTTAAGTTTTATTTTAATTTTTTTGTATCTAACCAACTAGCATATGGATCATTGTTGTCTAAGTTAATAAATAAATTTAATTTAATTTAATTTAATTTTAAAAGTTTGAGAACCACTGCATTACGCGAATATTGTTGACATTTGCATAGGAGTCAATCGGCGTCATTTGGTTGTAAATGACGCCTCCTGCCAGGGGCGACGGCTCTTAAACAACTCGATTCCTACCGGCTTCCCTCCCCCATTTTTTTTATATCAGACCCATAAACATTCCATTTGGTTAGTATACACACGACTTAGAAAGTAGTGTTAGTACTTACATCTACCAGAAAAAACAACACAAACTAGACATTAATATGCCACAGTGGCATGTAGGCGTATCCAATGTCCCAGTATGGGGCTGTCCCACCTATCAGCTATAGTATTCAGGCTGTTGGAGCTGGCGCGTACCCTCCGTATAATGGAAGCGCAACGCTTGCGCATGATGGCGTAAAAGCCATCGATTCTCGCTTCTGCGAACATGCCGGAAGCACTGCAGTAGCGCGGCAACCCCATCAACACCCTGAAAGCATTATTGCACTGTACGCGCAGGGCACTGTATGCCCATTTTAACCCAAAGTGTTTTGTTGTTGGGATATTAACACATTTTTTTTTATGTATGTAGGTATTTTGTAATGTTTAATTTTATGGTATCAAATACTTATATGTTGTATTTTATAGTTTGATTATTCGATGACGATAGAGTGGTTGTGTTCCGAATTTCCGAAGGGAAGCCGGTAGGAATCGGGTTGTATAGACTCGCCGCCCCTGTTAGGCCGTGCTCGCCTAGATATGACTATAAATTACAAACGACGTGCTAGTTTTGTCGTCAAATATTTTAAAGTTACCCTTTAAGATAAATATCAATGACTGAATGGCAGTCGCAAATTAAATAAAATGTATTGTTCCCGTGTTTACTCTTCTCAGATTCTACTAGTTTATGGAATAAAGGGTTTTTTTTTTACATTTTAATCTGACAAATTCATCAAAAACCTTGTGCAGACTGAAAAACATATTCGTAGCTGTTTTATGAGTTCGGAACTGGTAGGAATAGAATTATTTTCACTAATTTGTATGAAGCTCATAATAGAGAAGTAGATCGGAATAGGAATTTAATGAAACGGTTTATTGACACCGTTATATTGATAGGTAAACAAGAAGTAACTTTTTGCAGCCACGACGAAAATCAGAAGCGACGATTTTTTTTTTTTTTTTTTGTTACTCCGGCTTACCTCTGTCGTTTTACGACGCCTCGCCACTGCCTCCTATATATTCCCTTAATGTATTGCCGGCGAATAACCATGAACCTTGTATATCTTGTTTATCCTTGTACATTTTTATTTTCTACCTAACAAAAGTCAAATTACTCGAAAATGGTTGACATTGGCACAGGGGTCATCAGGGGTACTTTACTTGCAAATGACCTCTCCTACATCCCCTTAACGGATTGCAGGTTTAACCCATAACCCTGTTTGCACCACCTTTTTTAATGTCTCTTCTACTGAAACATGTCAGTTACAGTGCGTTCATTAACTTGTCCTGTGACGCGATTGGTAGCACTGAATTTAGCAGTCATGTGATTAACAGTACTGTTCTGTCAGTCACTATTTTGAACATATTAATATTGAAACTTAGTCGAAAGACGTGTGAAAAGGCACTAAGACCGCAAAATTCAGTGCTACCAATCGCGTCACGGGTCAAGATATAGTGAGCGCACTGTAGTTAGAGATTGACAGATACTGTTCATATCCAGCCAGTATGAAATGCTCATTTATGCAAATTACGTCAATGTTAATATTTTTCACCATGAGTAGGTACTTTTGCCATACGGAAAGTGCGTTAGATTTGTTTACTTGTAATAAATTGGTTTATTAGAAATAAATGCTCTGAGTTTGAGTTTGTAAACAGCTTAAAACTGACTTAAGTCTTCACTGACGCAAAAACGTTTTTTATTTTTCATATTTAAATATAAATAATCCTAACTAATATTAATTATACATTCGAAAGTGAGTTTGTTTGTTACGCTTTCATGTTAAAACAGCTAAACAGATTTGGATGAAATTTGGCACATGGGTAGACCATGACCTGGATTAGGAAAGAAAAGAAAGAAAAAAATACATTTATTTAGCACAGACCAACAAGCACACAATATAATTAACAACAGATAAAAAAAAGTGGTGACACTCCGGGAGTGCCGACAGAAGTGAAAACTTGAACAAGATCGCCTTGGTGGAAGAAAAATACTTGTATAGAAGATTGGTCCGTAACCTCATCTAAATAAAGAGCACAATCGCGTTTACAAAACTTTAAAAGTAAAAATACTTACATAGATCACTGATCCGTAACGTAATATAAATAAAGAGCATAATCACGTTTACAAAAATGAGGTGTCGTCATGGTGTCGCGAAATCAATGGTTTAGTTCCATCTCAAAAATGCCCAACGCCTAAAGAAGTTTTCACT
Source organism: Omphaloscelis lunosa (assembly GCA_916610215.1). NCBI lineage: Eukaryota > Metazoa > Arthropoda > Insecta > Lepidoptera > Noctuidae > Omphaloscelis > Omphaloscelis lunosa. Next base: position 1,768,838 of record OU744272.1, on the reverse strand, counting down.
TCAAAAATCAAATAAAAATTTATTTATTGATACAACAAAGATCCATAATGTTAATAATACCTTAAGCTATTGTTAGTAAGTAATAATATTATTTGAGTGTGAACATTTTGCATAGAACAAGTTTCGAAGAAACCTAGGTATCTATATTTAGATAATCTTGGAAATAACACTAGTCGGTCATTCTTGTTTATTATACGGCATTGACTGAAACAGGATTTACTAATTTCGACATTAACTTACTTACTTATTGACACATCGGTCGCTTATTATTTATTGTAATATTAGTTCGTAATTACAAGTAGGTAGGTACCTAATCTATAATACTTAAATTATAACAAAAATATAATAATATTGTTACATTATAATAAAATAGCAACGCCCGTCCTACATGATGCAAAATACGTAGGTACACACGGCTACACATCAAGCTATACATTTCCAGTTTAAGCTGATCTCGCATTGTATAGAATTTCCGTACAATGGGAGGTCAGCATAAACTGGAAATGTGTAGCTTGATGTATAGCCGTGTGTACCTATACATTTAAATGTGCGTGAACTTGGCAGATCATTTCCCAGCAGAGTATGAAAGAATGTGAGTTCTATTGGCATGCGGGTGAGCTCTAAAATTCCTTATACTTAAAAAAAAAATATTTCTGGCTTTTTTCCTGAAAACAGTCGAATGAAAATATGCTCTGCTATAATTTTTTCCAAAATTAAAATATTAAAACTAATTTAGGTGATTATAGATGTTTCGGGCTATGATTAGTAACTAAGATTCCAGTAACATAAAAAAAAAACTAAGTGAAAGCAGAAGTCTCACAAAAGTATCAGCAGAGCCTTGTGAAAAAGATAGGTTGGGAGAAATCGAGATTTCATTCAGTGGTTAAGTTAGTAGGATCAAAAACGAATTTGAATAGGACTAAGGAGCAGAAACGCCTCGTTTCCTGATGCATCTATGATAAAACTATCCGACAACATGCAACAATAACCCAGAACTGTAAGTCAGGTGTCAGCAGAGCTCGAGATTGAATTTACTGTTTTAATACGTAGACTATTTAGAACTGGAACTCCTCGTTTTTTGATGCGCATATAGATAGAAGAGCTAATTGAAAAGATGAAACTGTAACCCAGATCTCTCACTCATGTATCAGCAGAGCATGGGTTCAACTTTAAGTAAGTTGAAATCAAGACTTAATACAGTGTTTCAGTAAGCAGGATCAAAATAAAATTTTGTTAGTATTGAAGAGCTGGAAATCCTCGTTTTCTGATGCATCTATAACAGAACTATCCGACAACATGCAATACAAACACAGAACGTTAAGATTTAATTTAGTGTCTTAATACGTAAAATCATTCAAAAAAATCAGAACAACTGAGGAGCTGGAACTCCTCATTTCCTGATGCATCTATAATAGAACAATTAGAAAACATTCTTACGTAATCCAGAACTCGCACTCAAGTATCAGCAGAGCACGGGTAAAGATTTAAATAAGTTGAAAATGAGATTTAATTCAGTGTATCAGCAAAAAATATAATAAAAAATTTAGTAGCACTGGGGAGCAGGTACTCCTCGTTTCTTAATGTATCTATAATAGGATAATATAAAAACATGATAAAGTAATCCAGAACTCTCACTAAAGTATCAGCAGAGCATGATTAAAGTTGAAAGTGATATTTGATATCTAATTCAGTGTATCATTAAAAAATATAATAGAAGAATTGAGGAGTTGGAACTCCTCGTTTCCGGATGCATGTATAAAAAAGCTATCGAAAAACATGAAACCAGAACCCAGAGCTCTGACTCAGGTATCAGCAGAACATGGTTGAAAAGTTAGATAAGAATAAATCAAGATTTGATTCTGTGTTTCAGTAAGAAAGACCAAAAATCATTTTAGTGGCATCGAGAAGCGGGAACTCTTCATTTCCTGATGCATGTATAACATAACTAACTGACAACATGCAATAATAACCCAAAACTCTGACTCAGGTATCAGCAGACCATGGGTAAAAGTTTCATTAAGTTGAAATCAATGCTTAATTCATATTTCAGTAAGAAGGGCTGATTAAAAGTTTTAGAGCCACTGAGGAGCTCGAACTCTTCGTTTCCAAATGCATCTATAACAGAACTGTCCAACAATATGTATATACTGTTTTTTTTTTCAAAATAGAAAATCATACATAAAATATGGAAAATCATGCAACTGAAGTTGTAAAATGTGATGTTATGAAACTAAGTATCTACATGCGAGTGATACTATTAGTATTTTTAAATTAAACCTGCATCCCAATTGCGTAACACACTTACAACCGCAATCCGAAGAATTTTGAAGGATATTGGTAATCCATCGCTTCATACTACTTAAAAGTGTGTTACGCAATCACATGGCTGTATATCAATAACCGGTTGGCTATCAGCAGCCTCACGAACAACGTTTCCATGCAATTGCATTTTAATATCGCGTTTGCTAAGCCTTTTATTTTTTTTTCTTAGATAGAGCTCATGCCACAGTTCTCGATTACTTTTTAAAACGATGAAATAAACGCTAATTATTAGTGGGCTTACGTAAATTAATGCTGTTTGTAGAAAATAATATGTTTCTACATCTATTGATATCACGCGAGCAAGAAAAAAAATAGAAAAATATAACAACAGAAGGACGTCATTCAGTATAAATACCAGAGTGGCTATGTAAAAGCGACGCCATTTGTTTGAAGCGCTATTTGCGCTCATGTTGGTACTACAAAAAATTGAATATAAAATTCTAATGTAAAGTAAACAGTTTGTTATCAAAGGTAAAAGATACTGTAGATCTCCTACAAGCTTATCATATTTATTTGATTTCAAAATCTGACTAACATAAGAATAAATAGCGGATATTGCAGCTGTTATAAAACCCCCTCCCCAACCAACAAGGTTACTTTTAAAATATTTTCTTTGGATTTGTCTATTGAAAACTTTGACAAAGTCTGAGTAAAACATATGGGTTAAAACTAAAAACCAAAAGTTCCTTGCTGACAAAAGAAACACGTCCAGAAAAATTATAGTATATGTAGACGTGTAGTATATTAAGATATGATGCACCTCGAAAATGTTTACGAGATTAAACATTGAACGGAGACAGTTTGCTAAAATTGTGTTAAGAAACACAAAGTTCATGTAATTTCGAAACTTGTCTACGATGGTCCATGATGTCACTCCGTATATTAGCGTAGTTAGAGTCAGCCCTGTTATAACGTAGTTTGTAATTAACCTGACAGTTTGCAATAATTCAACAATTTCAATATCGACTCCTAATAATTCATCTCTAAGATCCTTTATAGCACTTATACTTATTTCGACTTTAGACATGATAATTATCACTTCACTGGCACCGTTTTAATTAATGCACTTTTAGTTAAAATACTTCTTTATTTGTGAACAGCTTATCCAAAAGCACTGCAATGTCCGATTGTCTGCTGGTGTGCGTTGTCCGCCGCAACATTAGCGAAAAGAAATCTGTCCTTTTCCAAAAGATGTCTTTCCAACGTAATTTTTATTATCTGAGCCCTCCCTTAGGCACCTCCTGACTGATATCCTTACTTTCTCATAGTAGGTCCTCATTCAGCTTGGTGCGGGATCACACGTCTCACGTATTTTTTTACACCTTCCAATACTGTATATAGAAAGGGATATTAAACTATTATTATTAAAATCTTTAGAACGGCCTTTCTTTTGGTGTCCCCTTTGATCCTAATAAGGTATATCTCACTAATTAGTCAACGCTTATAAAGGACGTGTTGTTTCTAAAACTTTCGATGGCAGTATAATTTCATTTTTGAATATGTGTCATACTCATGTTAAAGTGTTGCGCTGCAAAACAACTAAAACTTGCTTTTATGCTAGTGTGCATATGACAGCTACGTCACTCGCGCCCAGGGTTGAAATGAAAAACAGTATTTTTTCTTTTTAAATAGTCAATTCCAAATGTGTCAAACAAGAGTTTATATTATCAACCCAAATTGATCAGGCCTACTATATATAATTCATTTCTAGAATATTAAAAAAAAAACTATTAGAATAAAATAGAAAAGTTAATAAGTAATAACTATTATAGGTACTTACTATCTTATCTGTGGACATACTTACTTTCTTTTTTTTCCAATCGATTATTTATGTTTGTAACACAGATATTGAACCAATTAAATCAATTAGATCCGAATTGCGAATTGCAATGTTCGTTCTTAGACGGGGTATTAACTTATACAAAAGTATATTTAATTAAGGGAAGCCTTCAAAATAATGGCGGGGAATTACTTCTTTTCGACAAGCGACAGAACGGGAATTTACCGGCGACGAAGTGTAGATATACCTACATAGGTAGGACGGACTATATTCGAAAAAGGGGAATCCCAAAATAGTTGCGGGGAATTACTACATAACATTATATGTCGAAAATAGATCTAATAATCTAATCTACTATCTCCAACTTTTTCCACTTCTTTTCGAGCTGTTTAGTCCTAAACATTTAAAACTTTTCATTTATTTCCATTCGTTCGCTATTAAAATTTGATTTAAAACCATCTTTTTTTTCTTAATGTTTCAAACATGTTTGTTGTATGCCAACCCTGCTTGCGCCACGTCATTCTGCTTTTCTAGTGTGCGTGCATAATGATATAAATTTTTGCAAAATTCCCATTAAAATAAGGAGAAATAAAATATGTCATAGTGTCGAGTGTATTTTCCATTTATAAAAATATGCTCAAGACTAAAATACAATTTGAATCGGGATAAAACAATGATAATAATATTTTGTGGGTCGCACTATATTTCGTCTAGAACATGCTAGCTGGACAAATCTATTTTCTGCCATTTTTAGTTCATCGGCCATGCTCAGGTGCATGCACGATGTTCCACGTAGTAAATGAATCTTTTTAACATAAACATCACGCCTTGTTTCCCCGAAGGGTTGGGCAGAGGTGTCCCTGTAGCAGGTTCACCCACATTTCGCCAGTTACGTTTTAAGTCCCATGTAATAGGGGGCGAGCCTATTGCCATCAACCGGGCACAAATCCAGACTCCAGGCTGCTACTGAGAAATTTCAGATAGAAAAACCCAATAACACTTTGCCCGACCTGGGAATCGAACCCAGGACCTCATACTCAGCAGTAGCGCTTGCGACCACTAGACCAAAGATACAGTCAAGAATCTTTTTGATCAATGAATCTTTTTATTTAGGTATAGCTCTATCAGTGAAAACAGTGTATTCATATAATACTGTTTTTAACAGCATGGTTGGCAACCTTAGTCGGAGCTCGAGTCATTTTCATATTTTGCATGCAAAAATAGTTAAATTTTTGGAAACTTCTCAGGCAATTTTGATGAAACTTGGAATGTATTATTAAATTATTTAAACTGGCAAAATAAATGCATTTAAAAAAGGTGGATCCGCAGTAGTAGCCCGCGAAATTGCAGGCCAGTGTCAGGTTGTTGTATCTTGTTCAAAATATGATTCACGACCATAACAGATATGTATTTACAGAATTATAATCACTAGAATTATGATTTCCTTTATTTCATTATTTACATATAAATTATATTCTTAAATATTAGAATAAAAAATATAAAAACATTTAAAAATATAATAAATAGTAGCCCACCGGTATCGGGAACAGGGTCCAAGCTACCGGCGGTCAGGGCTCCAGAGAGATGAACCTTCTGACAATGCGAGCCGTGTCCATAAGTACCGCTTTCTGAATCAAGCCCTTGATCCAGCTGCCCAACGAGAGCCTCCTTAGGCGTTGGTCGAGGCTCTTGGCGATTAAGCCATTGGCTGTCACAACTATCGGCACAATGATTGCTGAGTCCACATCCCTTTCCTTGATTTGTTTATCTTTCTCAGCTTTCACGAGGTTCTCGTCATGCGGGACCATTATGTCAATAATCATTGCGCGTCGCTCTTTTCGATTTCGAAGAGAGCGGCGCGCGATTCGATTCCACAAGGCTGTACTTCAGAGCAAGTTGCTGGTGGATAATCCTGGCTACAAGGTTGTGTCTATGCAAGTACTCTTCGTTAGCTAGACGAGAACACCCGGAGATAATATGTTGGATTGAATCTCCCGGACGGTGGCATGCCCGACAAATGGTGACCGTGCCGTCCTTCACAATGAATCTTCGGTAATTATTCGTCATCATAACTTCATCCATAATTGAACAGACAAAACCTTCGGTTTACCCAAAGAGGTCACCAAAACCCAGCCAGGCTACGGACGCTGGTAAATCTACATCGGGCCCATGCAGGGCCCGGAAGTAGCTTCCATGAAGCTCCTTACTCTGCCATATCTCCATGCGATCCTGAGTGTCAAGCACTATAGGCTTGCGCCAGTTTTCTTTAGCCAAGGAAAGCGGGGTAGGCCCTTGTCCACCACGACCAAATCTCGATGCATCCCCATGTCGGCTTCTAGGAAATATTCCCTGAGACTGCATATCTCGCGATTGTGGAGGGTCTTAGCGTTTAAAAAGCCTCGACCTCCACACTTTCGCGGGATATACAGTCTCATTGCGATGACCGTGGGTAATGCATTCGATATGCAGTCAGCAACGTACAGACCCTCCTTCCTAAGGCGTCGAGTTCGGTCTGAGTCCATTTGAGTATGCCGAAAGAGTACATCAAACCGGCATGACCCAACCGTTGAAGGCGCGCACCTTGTTACCGCCTGATAGAAGAGTTTTTTGTAGACTTCCAGAAGCCCCGAAAGTCTTTTTTAGTGTGCAACTCGGCTAGTATGTCCATCTGTATTTGGTCTTGGTGATTCTGGCATTACTTTAATTTAGATTTAAAGATCTTACGAGTGTCACACATTTCTTCATAAATCACGCCAGACATTAGGTTTAATGAGTGGCTTAATTGGTTTGCCACAATTAAGCCACTCATTAAACCTAAGCCTAGCGTACGACAGAGCCTCGCTGACGTGCTTATTCCAACCCACCACGCGCTTCGGCCTCCTACCACAATGACTCGTGTCTCCCTGCTAACAAATAGCGGCCCCCCTTTTTTTTTTTTGAGGGTCGGAAATCATCAAATAACTTCTCCCGCTCTGGGCGGAGCGGGAGGGCGTGTCAGATTCTTACTGACTAAAACCCACCCGTGTTCCTTCGGTTGCCCTGTTGCCGGGGGCCACGATCTCTCTTTCGGTTTTCTTCGCAACCCCGGCAGGCATCGGCCCTAGTGGACCCCTTCGAATCTGCTGACATCTCTTTGAGGCGCGCGTGGAACACAACGCGCCGTCGACCCGGGCCTGGTCCTTATCGGACGGTGAGCCACCCATTGCTCACCGTCCGCAAGCCCGCGCCTACGGTGGCCGGAAATCGCCTCGCGATTCCCGACGCCTGAAGCGGATACTACATCCCGATACAGGCAATCAATTATTAGATTGTGGTCCGATATATATGAGAAGGATACAAACTTTTCTCCAAATATACAATTTTTGGCAGCCATACTCAAATAACACATTTTTATCCTCTTTAGTCACCATAATTCGTATTCAGGGAAAAGCTGGTGTTTCCATTCTTTGCAAAAGGCAAACCGCAGAATAAACTTTATCACAATGACACAACAGACTAGCGGTTTCAACCTACGTCATACTTACGTAAATTAAATGTAAAGCGATAACTAAATAAGGAGTCGTAGACATTGTTTTTCCTGTCCTACCTCAAATTGCTTAGCACAATCCTGTGATATATCGAAAATACTGCAGTATTCATTTTGAAATTAAATATATGTTAAAGTTGAGGACTTTAATGTTACGAAAACATAATTCCATAAAAATTTCTCGATACAAACATAATCCAAAAAATACTTCAAATTGGATCATGAGACTGCATAATAACCAAAGTATGGGTAAAGCAGGAACTATGTTTTTTTTTAACCATTATTTTTGCCGTAAAAATCAATTACCTAAACTATTGGCGCCTCGGAGCCGCCTCCGTCTCGCTCTCACAGGCCGCCAGCAATATGGTGCGAGCGAGATAAAAAGCGAATTTTAGCTGAGGTAGTATATTATTGCCTGCCGTTTTAAATACCTATGAATAGTTATACATTAAAATATCGATAACTAATCATAATTAATTAATTATTAATAATCGATAATTGCACATTTTACAGGAAAAATAAAATACTGTTTTATGCTTAATATCTCCACACGGGTGGAGCGTAGGATAGCCATTTATACATCAAAACAAAGCATTTTTTGGAGTGAAAACTTCTTTAGGCGCGTTGGGCATTTTTCAGATGGGACTAAACCATTGATTTCGCGACACCAAGACGACACCTCATTTTTGTAAACGCTCTTTGTTTGTGCTCTTTATTTATATTATGTTACGGATCAATGTTCATTGCAAGTATTTTTACTTTAAAGGTTTTGTAAACGCGATTATGCTCTTTATTTATATTTCGTTACGGATCAATGTTCTATGCAAATATTTTTACTTTAAAGGTTTCGGAAGTTTTTTTTCTTTGTAAACGCGATTGTGCTCTTTATTTAGATATGGTTACGGAGCAATGTTCTATACAAGTATTTTTCTTCCACCAAGGCGATCTTGTTCAAGTTTTCACTTCTGTTGGCACTCCCGGAGTGCCACCACATTTTATATATTTTTTTTTTATCATTGTTTTTTAAAATATTTTTACAAATTAAAGTTATTGACAAAAATAATTTTACTGAAATTACAGGTCAAAAGTATAGTAGGTATGCAACGCATCAAAACGACCCGGATCAAGCTCACACTTTATTATTTAACCTCATCAATTGTGAATTTAGGAAGGTTTTCACCTCAAAACATTGCCTGTTTGTGACCGCATTATATTTAGTGATTGGGCAACACCAGGTATTTACAAAAGTAGGCAGAGGTTATTTGAATTGTATCATGATAAAACATATAACCAGGATGAAACTTTAAAAAAAATTGTTAAGAAAAATTCTAAAAATTTTAAAAGAGTCTATTTCTCAGTAAACGCCATAAACATTAAAAATAAAAAATAATTCTTCTGGAAATAAAATTAAAACAACTTGGAATATTATTAATTCAGAATCGTCATCCTCCACTTCTGCTTACTCAATACTTAAAGAATGCTTACCAGAATGTGACAAACTTTTTGAATTCACAATAATACTGCAAAAGACATTATAGAATCTTTTAAAAATCTTGATGTAAAAAAAACGGCTGACCTTTGGGGATTATCAGTACAAACTGTGTTCTCAATAATTGATATTATTTCACCCTTTTTAGCAATCGTTTTTAACTTTTGTATTGCATCTGGTGTATTTCCTGATCTGATGAAACTTAGCAAAGTGATTCTACTGTTCAAATCTGGCAGCACAAGTGATCCCACAAATTTTCGGCCTATTTTGTTATTACCTACATTGAGCAACTACAGCCGCGGGCGTGGAATTATTGAAGAGCATATTCGAGGCCTGGGAGGAAAAAAAATCAAACGTCAGTTAGTCAACTTTGAACAAGTTAATGATGCACTCTCTAAAGTTGTGCATTGGTTTAATGTAAATAACCTTCTCCTGAACGAAAAAAAAAGACTGAACTCATTAAATTTTCTATGCCAAATGTCAAGCAGCTACCTACCAATGTTCAAGTTAATGGAACAGAGTTGGACCCTGTTGAGTCGACAGTTTTTCTTGTAATCACTATGGATGGTAAATTACAATGGGCCCCACACATAGACAATATGTCGAGAGCCTCAGATCGGCAGCTAATGCTGTTAAAAAAATTAGCCAGATAGCTGACGTAGCCGCAGCCAGAATTGATTATTTTAGTTATTGCCATAGTCTAATTTCATATGGGATTCTTCTCTGGGGAACCTATATCTTTATTCTACAGAAAAGGGCTGTTCGAGCCTTTTACAACCTAGGTCCAAGAAATTTGGGCACGCCACAATTGCGGCGATAAGTCCCCTTTTTGAGGAGTGGCTAATGAGGCGCCACGGCGTCCTCTCCTTCCGCCTGACGCAGGTCCTCACCGGACACGGTTGTTTGGGGTGCTCCTGTTCAGGATAAGGCGGGAGGAAACGCCCGGGTGTCACCATTGTGTGGATCCCAGAGGACACGGTGGAGCATACGGTGGAGGCCTGTCCGGCTTGGGCGAGGCATCGCCGTGTCCTCGTGCAGGCGATCGGCAGCGGTGATCTCTCGCATCCGGCCCTCGTTCAGGCGATGGTACGGAGCGAGAGGGCATTTTTTATTTCTTGCCAAAAGCATAAATTAAAATTTTCATATCCCTAACTTAAGAAATGCTGGATTTTCCATACAAACTTTCATCCCCTATATCATCCCCTTTAGGATTATTTTTGAGACAAAAGTACCCTTTGTCCTTCTCCAGGATGCCATCTATCTTCTCGCCAAATTTTATCGAAATCCCTTCAGTGGTTTACCCGTGAAAAGATAACATACATACAGATAGAGTAGATACTTTCGAATTTGTATGGATTTAAGCTAACTTGTCTGAAGATGTAGGTATTTGAACAGATAATAAAAACAATAATTCAACTCGTCTCTGTGATATGAGTAATAATAAACTTAAATAATATCATTAAAGACTTGATTCTCACAGTGTTTTAAGACGCCCATTTTACGCACATTGCATTTATATTTAAAAAGTTTTCAACCTTTTTTCCAAAAAAACTAAACAAACGGGGATACCTTGCATTGGGGAAATCTTGCATTTACCTATTAGATTTTTTTTTATAAAAATGAGATGTCCGAAAAATTGGATTGGGAGATGTTGAAAAGTAAAAGTAATGTACAATGTATAACTAATTAATACATTATTATTTTAAACTATTTATATTTTTGAATACCAAGGTAGGTATTTTAAAAAGTAAAATGCGGATTTTTATTACTAAAACCTTTCCGACTTTACAGCACACGTTTTTCCGAAAACTGCTAGCGTACAGGTCGTGCCATTAAAGATGAGACTTGACCGCGCCTCCCGCCGCTCTTTCCCCCGCCCCGATGACGCCCAGCCAGGACCTCATACCGTTAAAGAGACCCATAAATCGTCTACTCCGCAAGTCCAACCACGTGGTGTGTCAAGTCTCATCTTTAATGGCACGACTTGTACATAAGTAAGGACACCGGTAACGTAATTATTTACGTTTACGTTTTATGCTACCTTGCACTTTGCTCATTGTTACCGACCAGTACCCTAATTGCGTAATACAACACAATCACAATCTGTTTCGATTTGAAACAGATTATTACGATCCCATTGCTTCAGAAGTTGGAAAAAAATCTGCTCAACAACGTAAATAACGCAATGAATGTTGTTGAACTGTCAAAATAAAACAAATTAGGTATAATTGTTTACGAAAATAAGTTACGCAATTAGGGTACTGTTGTTGGTGATAAAAATATCCAACCTGTGATTCATAATTGTATTTTAAGTATTTTTAAAATCCTTTTTAGGGTGCCGTACCAAAATAGTAATAAGGAACCGTTATGGTGCGACTCAGTCTGTTTGTCTATCTGTCTGTCACAGCTGGATATCTCAAGAACTACTAATACTATCAACTTGGAATTTGGAATATTTTTAGATGACGATATATTTTGCAACTAGGAAAGAATTTTTTTTTTTTGCAACAAGGTGTGAACGGGGGTCTTTAAAAGTGGGGCGACTAGGGCATGGGGAACACTATTTACATATTCTCAAACATAGGCCGCATAGTTTTGGACTGTTAACGAAATATTATTAAAAAAAATACCTTCCCCCCCCCCCCCCCCTTATCTGAAATTTTTCTATGTGATAGAAGTTTATGTAAAGATTATAGGAATAATAAAACCATGTCTCTAAATAACACACTTTTAAAAAAATCTTCAACTTAAATTACATTAGTTCCACTATCGTTCAAGAGATGGCGCTGACGTAGAACTGCAATGTTCTACATGGTAGTGTAGGTACAGTGTCAAAATTCTTTGACGAATAAAGGCCTCGCCGATGAAAATTTAAAAGAACTCATTTCAAACTCAAGTCAAACTCAAAGCGTTTATTTCAATTAAACCATTTACAGGCACTTTTGAATTGTCAAAGAATCGGTCAGTTAGTCAGAAAGTTGAAGCTAATTGCCCATTCCAAAACGTAGATCTCTATGGAGAAGAACGGGCAAGAAACTCCAAGGACACTCTTTTAAATATATTCACATTGCATTTATATTTAAAAAGTTTTCAACCTTTTCTCCAAAAAAACTAAACAAACGGGGATACCTTGCATTGGGGAAATCTTGCATTTACCTATTAGATTTTTTTTTATAAAAATGAGATGTCCGAAAAATTGGATTGGGAGATGTTGAAAAGTAAAAGTAATGTACAATGTATAACTAATTAATACATTATTATCTTAAACTATTTATATTTTTGAATACCAAGGTAGGTATTTTAAAAAGTAAAATGCGGATTTTTATTACTAAAACCTTTCCGACTTTACAGCACACGTTTTTCCGAAAACTGCTAGCGTACAGGTCGTGCCATTAAAGATGAGACTTGACCGCGCCTCCCGCCGCTCTTTCCCCCGCCCCGATGACGCCCAGCCAGGACCTCATACCGTTAAAGAGACCCATAAATCGTCTACTCCGCAAGTCCAACCACGTGGTGTGTCAAGTCTCATCTTTAATGGCACGACTTGTACATAAGTAAGGACACCGGTAATGTAATTATTTACGTTTACGTTTTATGCTACCTTGCACTTTGCTCATTGTTACCGACCAGTACCCTAATTGCGTAATACAACATAATCACAATCTGTTTCGATTTGAAACAGATTATTACGATCCCATTGCTTTAGAAGTTGGAAAAAAATCTGCTCAACAACGTAAATAACGCAATGAATGTTGTTGAACTGTCAAAATAAAACAAATTAGGCATAATTGTTTACGAAAATAAGTTACGCAATTAGGGTACTGTTGTTGGTGATAAAAATATCCAACCTGTGATTCATAATTGTATTTTAAGTATTTTTAAAATCCTTTTTAGGGTGCCGTACCAAAATAGTAATAAGGAACCGTTATGGTGCGACTCAGTCTGTTTGTCTATCTGTCTGTCACAGCTGGATATCTCAAGAACTACTAATACTATCAACTTGGAATTTGGAATATTTTTAGATGACGATATATTTTGCAATTAGGAAAGAATTTTTTTTTTTTGCAACAAGGTGTGAACGGGGGTCTTTAAAAGTGGGGCGACTAGGGCATGGGGAACACTATTTACATATTCTCAAACATAGGCCGCATAGTTTTGGACTGTTAACGAAATATTATTAAAAAAAATACCTTCCCCCCCCCCCCCCCTTATCTGAAATTTTTCTATGTGATAGAAGTTTATGTAAAGATTATAGGAATAATAAAACCATGTCTCTAAATAACACACTTTTAAAAAAATCTTCAACTTAAATTACATTAGTTCCACTATCGTTCAAGAGATGGCGCTGACGTAGAACTGCAATGTTCTACATGGTAGTGTAGGTACAGTGTCAAAATTCTTTGACGAATAAAGGCCTCGCCGATGAAAATTTAAAAGAACTCATTTCAAACTCAAGTCAAACTCAAAGCGTTTATTTCAATTAAACCATTTACAGGCACTTTTGAATTGTCAAAGAATCGGTCAGTTAGTCAGAAAGTTGAAGCTAATTGCCCATTCCAAAACGTAGATCTCTATGGAGAAGAACGGGCAAGAAACTCCAAGGACACTCTTTTAAATATATTCACATTGCATTTATATTTAAAAAGTTTTCAACCTTTTCTCCAAAAAAACTAAACAAACGGGGATACCTTGCATTGGGGAAATCTTGCATTTACCTATTAGATTTTTTTTTATAAAAATGAGATGTCCGAAAAATTGGATTGGGAGATGTTGAAAAGTAAAAGTAATGTACAATGTATAACTAATTAATACATTATTATCTTAAACTATTTATATTTTTGAATACCAAGGTAGGTATTTTAAAAAGTAAAATGCGGATTTTTATTACTAAAACCTTTCCGACTTTACAGCACACGTTTTTCCGAAAACTGCTAGCGTACAGGTCGTGCCATTAAAGATGAGACTTGACCGCGCCTCCCGCCGCTCTTTCCCCCGCCCCGATGACGCCCAGCCAGGACCTCATACCGTTAAAGAGACCCATAAATCGTCTACTCCGCAAGTCCAACCACGTGGTGTGTCAAGTCTCATCTTTAATGGCACGACTTGTACATAAGTAAGGACACCGGTAATGTAATTATTTACGTTTACGTTTTATGCTACCTTGCACTTTGCTCATTGTTACCGACCAGTACCCTAATTGCGTAATACAACATAATCACAATCTGTTTCGATTTGAAACAGATTATTACGATCCCATTGCTTCAGAAGTTGGAAAAAAATCTGCTCAACAACGTAAATAACGCAATGAATGTTGTTGAACTGTCAAAATAAAACAAATTAGGCATAATTGTTTACGAAAATAAGTTACGCATTTAGGGTACTGTTGTTGGTGATAAAAATATCCAACCTGTGATTCATAATTGTATTTTAAGTATTTTTAAAATCCTTTTTAGGGTGCCGTACCAAAATAAGGAACCGTTATGGTGCGACTCAGTCTGTTTGTCCATCTGTCTGTCACAGCTGGATATCACAAGAACTACTAATACTATCAACTTGGAATTTGGAATATTTTTAGATGACGTATGCCCAACTATTTTGCAATTAGGAAAGAATTTTTTTTTTTTTGCAACAAGGTATGAACGGGGGTCTTTAAAAGTGGGGCGACTAGGGCATGGGGAACACTATTTACATATTCTCAAACATAGGCCGCATAGTTTTGGACTGTTAACGAAACATTATTTAAAAAAAATACCGTCCACCCCCCCCTTATCTGAAATTATTCTATGTGATAGAAGTTTATGTAAAGATTATAGGAATAATAAAACCATGTCTCTAAATAACACACTTTTTCAAAAATCTTCAACTTAAATTACATTAGTTCCACTATCGTTCAAGAGATGGCGTTGACGTAGAACTGCAATGTTCTACATGGTAGTGTAGGTACACTGTCAAAATTCTTTGACGAATAAAGGCCTCGCCGATGAAAATTTAAAAGAACTCATTTCAAACTCAAGTCAAACTCAAAGCGTTTATTTCAATTAAACCATTTACAGGCACTTTTGAATTGTCAAAGAATCGGTCAGTTAGTCAGAAAGTTGAAGCTAATTGCCCATTCCAAAACGTAGATCTCTATGGAGAAGAACGGGCAAGAAACTCCAAGGACACTCTTTTAAATATAGATATTACAAAATCCTGGGTACATCATTCTTGTTGCTTCTATATGTGAGAACAATGTACAAAAAATAATCAAAAGCAATTGAAAATATAAGATTAAAAATAAGCCCTGGCCAAGAGATGACCAGTTTCAACTGACGGCGCCCGTTCACGAACATGACGCGTGGATCAGCACCATCCAGCTCAACTATTTTGTAGGGAACCGAATGATCCAACACACTCGCCACCATCAGCGAGACATTTAAGTGAGCATGACATATTTTCAACTACCATGCTCTTTCAAGTCAACATACATCTTAATAACTTAGTAAACGGCTCCATGGTCTCACATTTACAAAAATAAAAATGCTTCTAAATTATACAAAACTATAGTTAGCAATGTATTTAAAAAAAATAAAAGAATTTTACCACCAAAAAGAAAGAAAATCATTACTAATTGGAGCATTCAACAATTAACTTGGTAAAACAAAAATAAACATTAATTTTCTAATGTCAAAAACAATAATTTTTTTTTTAAATGGGGAAGCAACTCTTCAAAATATTAAAATTTTAACTAGTGAGCCCAAGCGGCTGTGGAGCAGGACCAGCATTAAGCCAAGCATTTTTATCTACGATATAATCATCTAACTTATAATATGCTTGTCTACATAGTGTGCGTTTAATGCATGTTTTAAATTTCTTCTCATTTAGTTAAAGAATATCGAATGGTATTATCTTATGAATTTTATTATAACATTTTACACAGTACCCCATAAAAGAAGTGGGTACTTTAGACAATCTAAAACGTGGTTGATCTAATTTGTTCCTATTTCTAGTGTTAAAATTATGCCTGTCACTTATCTTACTAAAACGATGGAGATTTTTTCGAACATACATAATGTTCTCATAATATACTGACAAGGTACCGTCATGATGTTATTTTCTTAAACAGTTCCCTTAGAGACTCGCGTCTGCGGAGGTTGTTGATGGCTCTGATGGCCCTCTTTTGCAGAATAAAGATAGAATTAATATCTGCAGCCCGTCCCCACAGCAAAATACCGTAAGACATGATGCTATGAAAGTAACTAAAATAGACCAGTCTCGCGGAATCTACGTCTGTTAGTAGGCGGATTTTCCAAACAGCGTAAGCGGCTGAACCTAGCCGCCCTGCAAATGATGTTAAGTGAGGACCCCACTGTAGTTTAGAGTCAAGCGTTATCCCCAGGAAAACAGTCTTTTCGACGAATTCTAGTGTATCCTTATTCAATACAACGTGACATTCACTACTTCTAACATTCGGTAACGCGAATCTTATGCATTTAGTTTTCTTGTCATTTAATACCAAATTATTTTCAGTAAACCAATTATGGACCTTAAGCATAGCGTTATTTACGTCGTCAAGCTCATGTGCATGTCTGTTTACTTTAAAAATCAGTGATGTATCATCAGCAAATAACACCATTTGTGGTCGGGTTTTCAGTAAATTAGTTAAATCATTTATGTATACTAAAAATAGGAATGGACCCAATATCGAGCCCTGTGGAACACCCATTTTGACTTTTTAACCCAATGAACTTACACCGTTTATTTGAACTTGCTGCAGTCTACCATTCAAATATGATTTTACTAAGCTCAGCGCAAGTTTATCTAGTTTATCTACTCGTGCTCTTCCCATGCATTATATATGTGTTTTAATAAAATGACACCGGCGTCGGTTGTGCAACGTCCTTTGGTGAAACCATACTGTTGATCGTGTAGGATGTTATTACGATTAAAATGACTGAGCATTTGATTTAACATTACTTTTTCAAACACCTTGCTGAAAACCGGCAAAACCGATACGGGTCTATAATTAATTGTTTTTTTGCTGTCCCCGGATTTGAAAAGTGGAATAACTTTACTGTATTTCATTTAATCCGGGAATATCCCTTGATCTACACATAAATTAAACATTAAAGCTAAATAGGGTGCAATTGTCTCAATAATAATTGACAAACTTTAGTAGACATGAAGATGTAGACCGATCTTCGGTCATTTTAATCTTTAGTTGCTTAAAAGCCTTTACGACGACCACAGGGTTTATATGTTTAAATTTAAATTCCACAGGACAGGCTGAAACATTTGCTTTTAGCCCTGTGGAACACCCATTTTGACTTTTAAACCCAAAGAATTTACACCGTTTATTTGAACTTGCTGCAGTCTATCATTCAAATATGATTTTACTAAGCTCAAGTTTCAAGAGCAGTGTTTCATGATCTACGCAATCAAATGCCTTGGATAGGTTGGAAACGATGCCTATTGCATCTCGTGCCTCTTCCCATGCATCAAATATGTGTTTTAATAAAGTGACACCGGCGTCGGTTGTGCAACGTCTTTTGGTGAAACCATACTGTTGATCGTGTAGGATGTTATTACGATTAAAATGATTGAGCATTTGATTTTAAAAATTACTTTTTCAAAAACCTTGCTGAAAACCGGCAAAACCGATAAGGGTCTATAATTTTTAGTGTCTTTGCTGTCCCCGGATTTGAAAAGTGAAATAACTTTACTGTATAACTAAACAGAACTAACAAAATATAATATATAACTAACAAAATATAATTGTATTGATGACTGTAAGTGCTAGTGGTAAAAAGTTGACACCGTTAATACTTAGTATTTAAAGGGAAGAACATCTGGGACCACCACCACCATCTGTTGTGGGATGGCCACAAATGAAAATTACGATTTTGGGCTCTCTTATGCAGCTTGTTCCAAAGGCTGGATGGAGACAGATTTTTTTTACAATTACTTGGATAAAGTTTTGTCCTGTGTTAATAATTTATGACGTACATTCCACCCATGTAGATGCAAAAGTCATAGAATAGGCCATAAAAAATGATATTACTATTCCTCACACTTCTCACCTACTACAGCCGCTTGATGTCGCAGTTTTTAAATCCTTTAAAACCAAATGGGACCATAAATTAGTTAAATGTTGGCTTTTAGATGCCAAAAATATTTTGCTAAAATTTTTTAAATCAAATTTTTTGCCCATTGGCTCACCCGTTTGATTCTCATGTGATACCAAAAGTCAAATACGATCCAGCTGCTTACAAAAGATACAAAGATGCAAAAAGTTCTGAACATTATCGTCCGCAGGCGCATTTAAAACTCAAAACCCCGAAGTCACTGAAATAATTGTGCATTGACTTTTTGACGAAGTATTTCAAATTGCTACGAAAATGCAACATGCAAATTGCTGATAAAAATATCAATGCAAATAATGTGATTTTTATGCCTGTTTTATCAAACACAGATGAACAAACTAGGCCTTTTGTGGCAAAATCAACATTAATGTTGCCAGAATGCCTGAGTAATCATTCTCAAATCAAAGAAAAAAAAAGCAACCTAAAATAAATACTATCTCAGATATAAAAGTACATTTTGAAGAACTTTTGCTTGAAAAATACGGCAGGACAAGAAAGACAATAATTGTAAACAAACGAATCGCAAAAGTGCGGAAGTCATTACTGCATCTGTTATTAATAAAAATACGGAAGAAAAGGAAAAAGATAAAACAAAGGAACGTGCGTCATGTTTTCGAGACGCAAAGACACGGGTTTCGAACAATAAACAAAAATTTAAAACCCTCATTGGAAAGTCGAGCTGAATTGAATCCATGGTAAAAGTTTTCGCGTCGATGTCCCTGCCACCCTGTATATTTTATTTGTTTACGTTTTCAGCCCTTTATTTGTAGATAAAACGACAAGTATATTATATTGTATATTGATTTCTGCTGCTAATTAGGAATAGTTATTAGTTTTGAGATCTTTATTTGTAGTCGTAAAAAGATAATCATATTCTCAAGGTTAGTCTGGTACTAATTACGTATTAACGGTAGGTATCATTGTTTGTTTCGTTGATTGTATATATTGATTGTTACGCACTGATTAATTATTTAAATCGTGATAATTATGAATAGTTCTTATGTGAAGATAAAGATAAAGATAATTTATTTGTCAAACATGCGTTTACATAAAAATCAAGCATGCAAAAAGTCCGTATATGTTTTGCCTGACGAGGGTACAATTTTTTTTATAACAAACAAATAAATAATTAATTCAATAAACCAAAGACTAAAGACTGGTTCACTAACATTCATTATTAAATTTTACGAAAATAATAATACTATAGAAATAATAATATAAAGTTCGAGCGCATCAAAAAGTTATTTATATTATTATAGCACTTGTTAATAGATTTCGAATCTTGTTTTTAAATTTGATTTGTTGTCATAGTTCTATATGACTGTGGTGGTATTGTTGTATATTTTCGGGGCCATAAAAATAGTATATTACTTCAGAGGGAAGAAAGTGACAGTTCCATACCGAGATTATGGCATTTGAGGTATGGAACTGTACTTTATCCTGAGGGATGTATAGTGCTTTTTATTACACCTACGAGGAAAATTATGGACATAAATGCATAGAAATGTTTATATTTAGTTAAAAGTACGATTATTAAAAGTGCAGCTATTATAAGATGTTACATTTTGTCCGGGTATTTATATACAAAAATAATTTCGTTTTTAATTTTCTGTATGCACCAAGGATGTTGGACACTGGTAAAAAAAAAAAACTGTATGTGGCCAGTAACAATTTACTTGAAATTTAATTAGTAGACAGTTAAAGTCTCTTGGCAGTATGACTGCTGACAAATTAAAAAAAAAAGAAAAACCGGTTATGTAATGGAATTTCATACATACTTCCCACCCTTGGGTCGGAAGGATTTTCATACAAACTTCCATACCTTGGGATGAAAGGATTTGAAGGGCGGGATAAAGGCGTTTCTTCCCTCTAATTGTTATAATTAGTATGTATTTTCAGAGCAGGTGTGATAAAAAAGCTTTTCCCCATGAGGGCAGTTTTTGCCGAGTGCAAGCAAAGTTGGCTATTGTCACATCTGTTGCGCGGAAAAGTGTCAGATTGTCGTGGAAAGACTTGAGGGTTAGATTTTACAAACGATGCTACTTCAAAAATATATAGAGATGGTAAAGTTACTAATTTGTATTTTTTAAACAATGATCTGCAGCTTCCTGTCGATTGTAATTTAAACATAGCCCGAATACACCTCTTTTAGACCTTCTTAACTTTGCTGTCAAACATGTTTAAACCATACTATGCGGCGAAGCCGCGGCCGGAAGCTAATACCTTATAATTTTTATTTATGGTTTAAAAAAAAAACATTCATTTTGGTAGTTAAAATAATTATACATTTCAAGTTTCATCAAATCTGGCCGAGAAGTTTCAAAAAAAAATATTTAGAAATTATTAATATATACTTAAGAAATTATTGTTATTGTTTTTCCCGATTCAAATAATATATTTTTCTTGAGCATATTTTTGCAGATGGAAACTTCACTCGACACTACCATGCATTTCTCCCTATTTTGAAGGGAATTTTTCAACAATTGGTATCATTATACACGCACACTAGAAAATTAGACTGAATTCGTGTGCATTTTACTTTCCGAGTCAATACATAAATAAATAATCATTTATTTCAGATTCATCTTACGATTACATCCATATTTGTTAGTACAGTGTGAACTTATAAACTAGTGTTAGTAATAATTAATAATAATGATTGACATAGGATGATAAAAATTTAAATAAATATTATATAATAACAATTTTTAACAATAATCAATATAATAAATATTTATTTATAATAAATATATATTTTACAAAACACCGGAATATTCCGGTTCAACACTTAAAAATGTCTAAGGGGCCTCTGCAAGATGGCTTCGGCCCCTCGTACGCATTCCAAAGGTCCCAAAAACCCAGGGTCCCGAGATATGTCAAAGACATTAAAATAATAATCTATTATCTCTCTACCTAATCGTCTAAGACGTAGCCCTATAAATACGGACGTAGTTGTCACGCACTTACATAACAAAGTTGCCCTCCGTTGGCCTGTTTGTTTTAGTTGTTTTGCAGCGCCACACTATCTAGACATGAAGGTACCTAGCTTCCTGCAATACTTCCTCGTTCTTGCCCTCTTGGGCGAGGTTCCATTTACGCGGTCCTTAAGTTCAACAGTGTTCTCTAACAAATTGAACTTGCTGAGTGTGACGAGGGACAGCTTCTCCAAGGACGGTCCGCGTCCTGTCCGGGCGGTTACGGTTCCGGAGATAGGGCCGTATGCCGTAGTAGGGCCGGGTGTGGTGATAGGGGAGGGTGTGGTGTTGTGGCCGGGTGCGGTGGTGGAACAGGGGGTGGTGATTGGAGCGGGTGCGGTGGTGAAGTCGGGTGCAGTGGTGGGGCAGGGTGCGGTGTTGGGGGTAGGTGCGGTGGTGGGAGAGCGTGCTGTGGTGGGGCAGGGTGCGGTGGTGGGGGCGCGTGCAGTGGTGGGGGAGCGTGCGGTAGTGGGACAGGGTGCGGTGTTGGGGCCAGATGTGGTGGTACGGCCGGATGGGGTGGTGCAGCCGGGTATAGTGGTGGGGCCGGGTGAGGTGGTGGGGTAGGCGGATTAACATGTCCAGCACTTCAAGATGACGTCACGGACCAGTCATAAGCTCTGTGTACTTCTGGCGAAATATATAAAAATACAAGTTTGTTTTACAAATTTATTGTGGAAATACATATTGGTAGTTGTAAACTTTTTAGGAAACTTTTATATTTTTATTTGATTATTAGTCTTTTCTTTTGTTTTTCTTGTATCTGTCAAAAGGTTAGCTTTGTGTTTCCAATTTATGTTTATGATATTATGTTATAATTTTCCCATTATATTATTTTTATTACAATGAGCTTTAGTTTTATTTAATTCCACCAACCACTAGTACATAAGTCCATCATTCATTTTAACGAAATACTTACGTAGTTTTCATTTTTGTCACTGCATTTTATTTTCTCTTTATCGCACTATAAACACACGAAGTAAAGCCGAAGCCATCGCCATGTCGTCTCGTAGTTTGGCTCCTCATACTTCACCACCTCATTCACCACCACCTTTGTCATCCTCATTAGTCGAAAAGTAGGTCGTAGTTACGTCAACCAAAATTCAAGCTGCTGAAGATGTATTTATGGAAACAACGAAAACAACACGGATGTGCTCATCCGTGTTATTTATAGCTACAGAGCCGCAACCATAGACATATCAAAAACATATATCTATGATCGCAACCCTCAGTCGTGGGCCCCGAGGGACAACTGTAATGGGTGTTCAGGAGTGGAAATGAAAAAATATACATTCCGGCGTTTCAAAATTTGCTAAAGATGTCAATATCAACGACCGCTCGAAATTGTCTAATTTAGTGATGCGGAAGTATGATCTTTAAGTTAGGTGCTATCAATGTTACGATTTATTTAGTAGTATTTTGAAGTGTCTTAAGTAATTAATTAAATGAAAATGTCTCCATGGCTGTATAAATACCTTTTATTTTCAAATTAATCCGACCTCTTTGGTGGCTTACAAAATGGTGGTTTGTTTGCTTAGGGTTAAACACGGAATTCTAATAGTAAAATATTGCCGAAGCAATATTTCAGCGCCTAGTACCATAGAGTAACCTAGTTAATCTGTAAATACCTGTAGGAGTTGACCACGCCAGTAATTGTACTGTTTCATTATCTATTAATAATTGATTAAAGGCATTCCTCAAATCAAGCTTTGTAAACTTTTCTCCCCTCTGTAATGCTGTAAAAATATCCTCAATTCTTGGCAAGGGATTTACATGGTTTACATCTATTAAATGTTTGTTCGCAGTTATGTTATAATTAGTACACAACCTAAGCTTTCCATTTTCTTTAACAACTGGAACTAGCGGAGTACCCCTCTTGGAGTTCTCTGTTTTTACAATTACACCTTCCTTTTCTTATTTTTGTAACTCTTGGTCAACTTTATCTTTAAGAGAACGTGGAATGGAGTTTCATAAATATGGGTTTTACATTATTATCAACCTCTTTTTCTACTTCCTCCCCTTTGATTACTCCCAATCCTGGCTTAAACACTTCTGAAAACTCTTCTAATACATTTTGTAATGACAGCTCCTCAACTGTATTCAATAACAATAACGACACAAACACCCCAAAAGTCAAAGTCAAACCAAAAAATACTGAAATCTTGGAATATTATCTCGTAACAAGCTCTCAGAAATTAAATGAAATGAAAGGAAATTTTTATTTGCAAGAATTGTAGTACATACAGATGGTCGGGTTTTTTAACAAGTTCTAAAACAATTCGCTAAAACTAGCATTCAAAATTACATAAATTAAATAAGAAGCTAATAAAATTGGAACATAGATCATAGTTATTTTAATAAAAATGTCAATCATTTTTCAAATTATAATAGTAAAATGTCAATGTAAATCTTTAACATTTTGGTACTCATTCACAGAATAGAAAGATTTTTCTATGAGCCATTTGAATACTGCTGTTTTAAAATGTTTTATTGGCATTACCCTACATGATTTTGGTAATTTATTATATATCCTTATAACCATTGGAAAGCAACTTCTGTGATATAAGTGTCTTTTCATTGGAGGAATAATTAGCCTATCAGGATATCTTGTATAAAACGTAACAGTGTCTCCAAGACGTTGAAATAATTCGGAGTGCATTTTAAAAATTTACAGCATTCAAATATGCACATACCGGGAACAGTTAATATTATAAATCTTTGAAAAGAGGTTTACATGAAGTCAATGGTGGCACATCACAAAGAGCACGGATACATTGTTTTTGGGCTATAAATACCCTATTTATAAGAACAGAATTCCCCCATAGCACAATACCGTATCTAATGTTAGAAGCTACGTAACCATGATACGCTAAGAGTGCTGTTTTGAGGTTAACTATTTTACAAAGTCTCCACAAGGCAAAAGCGAAACGATTAATCTTTTTTGTAACGTTTAAGCAGTGAGGTTTCCATGTGCAGCCGCTGTCCACTGTTATACCGAGAAAAATGGCTTCGGGTGCTTCGTTAATTTTCTGATCGGAATAAGTTATTATTCGATCAGAATTTGCTTTCCTATTGTAGAACTGAACGAAGGAGGTTTTACTTAAGTTCACTTTTAAATGATTATTATTAAGCCATGTTATGATAGCATTAACCGCTTCATTAATCTCTGTATTATAATTAAGCATTTTCTTCTCCGTGATAAGCACCGCAATATCATCAGTAAAAAGTGAGTAGAAATGCCTAGTCACATTTGGTGTAAATAACGACCCTGTAACACTACCTTGCGGAACTCCTGTATTGTTGCTCCTAATGTTAGAATTACATAATACTTCTTCTTTATTTGAATTAATTTTGGAAATCGCTGTACATTGAGTCCTATTTGAAAAAAAGCTTTGCAGCCACTTCAATGCTAGGCCGCGAAAACCGTACAGTTCACATTTAGTGAGCAGAGTATCGTGGTCAACAAAATCGAAGGCCTTGCTCATGTCGAAAAACACAGTGCAGGTACGTGTATGTTTATTCAAATTCGTGAGACAAAACACTTGTATATCCTTGTTTTGTAATAATGTGTTATAGTTAAATATCGATATTATTTATGCACAGTGATGCCTGCGGATAATTTTTTATGATTTTTAATAATATTTATTTTTATATCTCGTTGTGTATTTGTCTTTTATTCTAAGCACTGTTTATTTTATTTTATTTTACTACCTGCCTATGTGATAAATGAATCACTGTACCTGACTTGATTTCCGTACGTCTATTCTTGTTTTTTTTTTTTCGGGTGACCACTGAATATCAGCGCTGTGCTGTGGGTTCCCCATAGCACTGCATCATGCTGAGTGGAAGCCTTCTTGTCACAGTCATGTCGTGCAGCTGCCGACTAATTTCTGTTTTACGCTCGTGATTTATTATGTACTTTTTGTTGTTTTCGTTTACTCTTGTCTTTTATGTATGCACGTGTCTCTGTGACAAATAAACCTATTTTTCTTTCTTTATCTACATTTTCAGTGATTTTTGACAGTAATTTGAAAGCTGCAAAATTTGTCGATTTACCTTTTTGGAATCCATTTTGTTCGGTTTTTAGTATTTTATGTTTAGTCAAGAATTAAATAAATAAATAAAATAAATAAAAAAATGATTCAAGTATAAAGTAAAATTATGATTTACATTAATTACAATCGAGGAAAATTTTATTCTAACTGTAATGTAGACCTGCCTGATCTAGGTTTATGAAAACCTGTGTTTCAGGCCATCAATTTACATCAAACATTTATATAGAAGACAACAATACAGTTTATTAGAGGCTAAATTAAAAAGGAGACATAATATTTTCAATTACTTAAACATTAACTATTTGGTATATTATTTCAAAACTAGATTATGTAAGATATATTATGTTTAAATAAATTAACGAATAGCATTAAAATAAATAAAGTATTCTAAATTTGGTAAAGGAAGAGACTTATATTAGAGTAGGTAGATAGAAATTTTATTTTAAAATTTCTAGTAGTTTTTCCGTGTCTGCATAATTGAGTTTTGCCAAATATTCTTGTACAAGTAAGTTACACCTATTATAACTTAAACTATAAATCTTTAGCACTCTGTTAAACTGGTTATACAAGTAGGGTCCTAGAAATAAATAAAATGTATTAGTAAAAGCATGTTTAGTCTGAGAGTAAGCACAAACCAAATCTTTTCTTCTCCTATCTGAGGGTACGGGATTAAAATAGAGTTCAGTATGTTGTAATAACACTACATTCAAAACAAATAATTGACGTACTGTTAGCACCTTACATGCCATATAGAGCTGGTGTGTAGGAAATCTAAATGGACGAAAAGTAGCAACCTTTAAAACTGCTCTTTGGGCGCGTTCGAGGTGCAGTAAAATTGATTTAGCGGCACCACCCCAGGACGTTATGCAGTAGGTAATAATAGATTGACACAAAGCCAAATAAACCTGTCTTATTAATTTAAAGTCGGCAATGCTACGTAAATTTTAAAAAATGTATATTAGCTTACGTACTCTGGTGCATAATAGATCGATGTGTTTGCGGAAATTCAGGTTTGTGTCAATTGTGACGCCTAGATATTTGATATGGTCGGTTTTGGCTAAAGTGGGACAAGTGCATGCAATGTCAGCATAATGTAAATTACAATTGTTATGCGCTTGAATGTTTAGATTAGTAAGCGTTGGATTAGTGTTTCTCATTGTAAATAATAGGTACTTGGTTTTATCTGTATTTAATGTTAAGAGATTTTTATGAAGCCAATTAAAACCATTCTGTGCTACCTCATAGACTTCGGCCTTTAATTTAACTGCGAACGGAAGAGCTGTGTCATCCGCATATGACATAATTACACCTTTTTGAAGTGTCAAGTTTCAGAGATCATTTATATAAATTAAAAACATAGTAGGACCCAAAATACTGCCTTGTGGGATTCCATAACAGGTATTCTTAAGTTCAGAACTCATGTATTGACCTATTTTTACACACTGATGGCGGTCGCTAAGGTAATCAGATAATAGTTGTTATTGTACTCCCCGTATTCCCAGCATTTCCAGCTTGTGCAAAAGCAAGGAACAAGAAATTGTGTCAAAAGCCTTGGCAAGGTCTAAAAATATCCCTATGGTGTGCATACCGTTATCCAGGTTTGTGCTTATAAAATTTGTCATATGGTGAACAGCTTGGCTTCTTGATCTTTTAGGCCTAAAACCAAATTGATGATCAGAGAGTAATTTATTACTTTCAAGATATTTTACTAATCTACTGTTTATATTTTTTTCCAAAATCTTTGAGAGGCCTGTTAAAACTGAGATTGGCCTGTAATTATTTAATTTTTGTCTCCAGCTTTAAACACGGGGGTGACTATGGCTTTTTTAAGCAATTTAGGAAATAGTCCTCTTGTTAAACATAAATGAAAAATGTAAGTCAAGGGAGGGGCAATGACGTATTTAAATCTTTTGAGTATGCTATTAGATATGTCGTCACATCCTAGTGCACAAATTTCCTTTAATCCATCTATTATACTTACTACCTCATTAACATCAGTATCTAATAAGACCATAGAGTTTCGTGTTGTATGTGTCTTAGTTTGGCTTTGAAGGGAAAAACATCTATTAGATAATAAGGTTTTTTCTGCTAAGTTTTTTCCTACATTAATGAAGAAGTTGTTCGCTTTATTTGCTGCTTCGGTAGGCCTTAGCTCAGAAGATAAAAGATCAAGCACGGGTTCGGGATTTTTTGACCTAATAGTGTTGGCTTTTAAGAATTTCCATATAAGTTTACTGTTTTTACCTGCTTTCTGTAGTTGACTTCGATCATATTGGTTTTTTAGCTTTTTCAACAGATTATTATAGAAATTTCTATATCTTTTGTAAGTAATTGATAGTAGTTCGTTATCCGGTGCATTTTTTGATTTTCGGTGAAGTTTATCTCTATGCCTGATACAGCGAACAAGTCCAGGCGTAATCCATGGTTTAATATTACTATACTTTCTAGGTATCACTTTAGTAAATGTATTTTACCTTATCGTAGATTGTAACAAATCGAGAAAATGTTGTAGAAGACATATTTGGATCATGTGAATTGTAAACTGGGTCAAAATTAATACCGCGAAAGTCAGTTTCAAGACTCGTCATATTGAGTTTAGTAACGCTGCGCATGCAGTTATTTCTAGGTGAAGATATTTGTAATATTAGTAAAACAGCTTGATGATCGTAAGTGACGAATTAGTAACCAATGTTTTTGATTAACTTTTCGATTTTAAAAGGATATGGTCTAGATAAGAGCCGCTCTGGTGTGTTGGATGATAATGAGCTGGTAATAGTCCATGAAATGAGCAAATATTGAGGTAATTATGTGAATGAGTATCGATTTTTTCGGCAGCGATGTTTATGTTGATATCACCTACCAGTACGATATTTTTAAACGAAGATAGCTTTTCTAAGTTACTGCTAAGCGAATCCAAAAATCTATCAATACTTTGGGATGGAGGCCTATAAATAGCCATAATTACTGTATCGGGAATAATTTTAATTACTAAGCAATTGCAGTCTAGAAAATGGGGTTCATCTACTAATGTTCTTAAATTATTTTTAATATAAACCACTATGCCATCATTCTGGTTGAATGTTCTATCGCTCTTGTGAAGATTAAAGCCACCGAGAGATGGTATATTGGCCGTTTGTTTCGATAACCAACATTCTGTTAGAACGATAATGTCGCAGTATATATCAAGATCTTATAAAAACACTTGGAAACCGTTAAAATTTCGGGTTATACTGCGTATATTTTGTGTAAGTAAAATCAATGTTTTATCCCCAGTATAGAGTATGTTTTTGCATTCCTCAACATTACAGATGTTTACAGATGTTTTAGCATCAGACACGGAAAACCCATCTAGATCACAGATTAGCTGATTGGCCATAAAATAAATTATATGTAAAAGTTGACCTACTATCTATGTGCTTAATTAACTAGTTAGTCGGTGGCGCTCCTAGGCGCCTTCATAATCAATGGAGTTAATATAATTGTCTTCTGCACATTTACGTGCTACGTATATTTACGTAATTGGGACATACGAGAATGCATTATCTTCTCAAATACCTTAGATAAAACTGGTATTAAGGCGATTGGCCTATAATTGTTTATATCCGTTTCGTCACCTTTTTTTAAAATCGGTTTAATAACGGAGGTTTTTAACTTATCCGGGAAGGTGCCCTCGGAGAAAGACATATTAATAAGGTACGTTAATATTGGTGTAATCAAATCTGCAGTGTATTTTAAGACATGTGTCGGGATCTCATCATATCCCACAGAAGAAGTATTATTTAAAGATTGTATCGTTTTAAATGTTTCATCATCACTAACTGGATAAATTAAGAAACTGGCATTGAGTGGTAAATTAAATGGCGATATCCCATCGTCGATATTGTTTTATTTATACCGGCGGTCATATCGATGAAATAATTATTAAACGCATTGGAAATGTCAATAGTTTTCCTCAAAGTCGTATTATAACATTTTATTTTTGTGATAATTATTTTATCATTATTTGAATATGTCATTGTATTATTTTTATTTATGACCAAGATGCTTTACAAATGTTCTTTGATTTTTTAATATATTTTACATTGAATAGTTTTTGTGCGGCAAAGATATATTTTTTTTAATTGTTTGTTGTATTTTCTGTAATAAATTTTATAACCTGATGTTTTGAATTTATAATACATAAATCGCAATGTTCGCTTTGTTGCACATGATTTCTTTATAATCTACCTTTAGTAATCCAATCAGAGTTTTTATTTAGTTTGTTTGTAATTTTCTGTTAAAACATAAATGGAAGAAGAGTATAAATAGACAGACACAGGTTATGGACATTTTCAAGGTCAATATAAAACTCTAAGGCCAAGGTCATTCTTTTTAAATGATGCTCAATCAAATGTTACGTCACTTTAATAAAAAACCTCTTATCTTTCATGAACAGCAGTACGGTTTTACCAAAGGGCGTTGTACCACTGATGCCGGTGTCACCCTAATAAAGAACATTTTTAATGCCTGGGAAGAAGCATAAGATGCCATTGGAATCTTTTGCGACCTTTCGAAGGCGTTCGATTGTGTAGACTATGAAACACCGCTGAAACTAGAGCACTATGGGATTAGGAATACAGCTCTTGATTTACTTAGATCATACCTGAAAGATAGAAAGGATGTAGTTGAGGTAAACGGCGTAAGCTCGTTAGGGTCTGAAATGCCAATGGGCGTTCCTCTAGGTTTGATATTGGGTCTATTCCGCTTTTTAGTTTACATTAATGATTTACCCTAATTAATTCAAAATCAACCAAAGATGGTGTTATTTGCGGATGACACATCATTAATCTTTAAAATAAACCGACGGTCATAAAATCTTGACGACGTGAATAGCTCTCTTCTGCAAGTCCAAGATTGGTTTACGGTAAATAATTTGGAATTAAATAAAAAAAAATGCACTAGATTTAAATTACCTAATGTTAGAAGTAGCGCACTTGACATTATATTGAATGGAGAAAAACTGGAATTTATGAATCAAACTGTTTTCCTAGGAATCACACTAGACGAGAAATTACAGAGGAGATGGCGCCACTGCCACGCAAAACTTCTGCTCAGTTCAGTGGATAAAAAACAATAAAAACTGCTAAAATTGGTGCTATATAGTAGAAATAGTGTTATCAGGACGAAACTCTTAGTGTGAAATGTGTAAAAGCAGTTTTTACAAGTGATAACAAAACATGGCTTACGTTGAAATAGACAGTGATAAACTTGCATTAAAAACATAAAAACAATCAGCGCGGTGTAATTAACCAATTGTTTTTCCATTCGAGGACTAAATACTAAAAACTATAACTTTACAATATCAACGAATTCCTAGTTCAAAATTTGCCAATCACCCTGTCCCAATTCTAGAAAAAGCGCCATCTAGTTAAATGGCGTGGTACCGCTAACTACCGCTACGCTATCGCATTGAAAACAATCTTCATTAACTCATTGAAGAACATTTCGATTGAGGACGGCAGCTGTATGCAAACAAGTGTAAAACTCAACGAAGAGAATTTCGACAAGTCTAATTAGGAACTTTTGGCTGTATAGTAAACACTAACACGTTAGGTCTGTTGATATAAACGGGAAGCCCTGACTTCAAATCCAAGTTAACCACTAATTAATTTTTGTTTCTCCTTTACATTGAAAATGAACTTTCTTGACAATATTACTTTTCGTAGGGGACGTACAAGTTCAGATCCTAACACGCAAAATGAACAATTGTCCCGTTCCATAGTGGACAGCGATAGCATGACAAGTTTACCTAACATATCTACAGATGAAACCTATAAGGAACACATAAATAATCTCAAACAACACATCAGCAAATTGACACTTGAACTAAGCACCGCACATCAAGAGATTGAAATACTATCTTTAGAAAACTGAAATCTCAAGCATTCCAATGAAAAATTAATTACAGAGAATGAATAAAAAAGTTACGAAACAAATCAAGAATTTCCACACCTAAGACTCCAATAAAAATCCTGGAGAAGGTGGAGACGCCCAAGACTTCAAACCAAAATATGATACATAAACAAACGCAAACAACCCTTAAATCACAAGACTCTCTTTTTGCAGTTCAAGGCACAAACTCAGAAAACCAAGAAAAGTTACAAAAACTCGAAAAACAACATCACCAAGAAAAAATGGGAATTTTTTTTTGCATAATTAGCAACAACAAAAACAACTATATTTTACATATTGCCGAAGAAACTTGTCAAAGAGATTTCAATAAATGCCACTACTTAATAACTAACGGCAGTACAGAGCATTTATTTGAAGGTTGACAATCAAAACTATAATCATTCGCTATGAACGATTTTTGCATCATCTTCATTGGCGAAGAAGACTTCCGAACAACGCGTGACTATTTCGACAAGATATTTTTCATCAGAGAGACACTACGTTCAGTCAAACACACGAATATCATCATCTGTCATTCAAATACAACAGTAGATTGTTGATATATAACTGGCGTGTAGAAAATTTCAACAATTTACTCTACATGGACATATTAACTCACGAGCATGCACACTTCCTTGATTCCAATAGAAACTTATCATATGAATATAAAATGTTTCACAGAAGAACAGGCTCCATAAACAATTCTGGTATGGTAACTATTTTTAAAGACGTTTTAAATTACATTCACGATATTGTTCAATCAAATATGACTACCGAAGACACTTGTACTAATGATATTAACTTAGAGAATAATGTAAGTGATCAGTTTTTTCTTTGTAAATAGTATGCACATAATGCACCAAAATTTAGCTGGCTTAGTAAATAAAACTGATATTCTAACTATATATATTCAGGAACTTTCAAAAAAGGCAAATTGAAATAGATATATTATGTATCACGGAACATTTTATCATGAATGGCCAAGAAAAATTGTTATTTAATAATAAACTAGCAGCATGCTATGCTCGCTCAACGAAACGAGGCGGTGCTTGCATCCTTGTAAAAAAATAACATTGATTATAATGAAGTAAAAAACATTCTATACGACCTCTATCAGGCATTATCGAATGTTGCGGTATCAAATTACCACTGCAAAAAAAAAAACTGTTTGTGCCGCGTGTACGCACTAAAGCGTGTAATCTAAATACATTTTACGAAATTCTAGAAAAAATATTAAAAGAAATATGCTCTAAGCCTCAAACAAAAATAATACTATGTGGGGATTTCAATATTGACGTTCTCAAAAGAAAAAAAACTACGTTCGATTTTGAATTTTTTACTGAATTATAATCTCAAATTAGAAATAAATCAACCCACTCAACACAGCAGCAAAACCTGCTTAGACAATTTTCCCCTCAATTTTAAACAAAAATCTAGTAATGATATTATTGATTATGGCTTATCTGAGCACACTGCACAAATATTACAAATAAAAGTTAACAAAACGTTTGTTTTACAAATTTATTGTGGAAATACATATTGGTAGTTGTAAACTTTTTAGGAAACTTTTATATTTTTATTTGATTATTAGTCTTTTCTTTTGTTTTTTCTTGTATCTGTCAAAAGGTTAGCTTTGTGTTTCCAATTAATGCTTATGATATTATGTTATAATTTTCCCATTATATTATTTTTATTATAATGAGCTTTAGTTTTATTTAATTCCACCAACCACTAGTACATAAGTCCATCATTCATTTTACTCAATACTCAATACGTTTATTGCATTCCACAATGTGAACTTAGGTGGTAGGTACACAAGGCTACATTAGTTTTGGAGCATTGTGGGCCCTGTCGGGCATAACAACATAAAAATTAAGAGGAGGGCTATTATAAATATTTGTTTACAGTTTTGTTTTAATATTAATTCTTTCGTTTTGTGTGGGTAGGTAGGCTTATAACTAATTGAATACATACATTTTTTACAAATATTATTATAAATTATTATTGCGTTTATTTTTATTTTTTGGTGTTATTGTTTATTTATTTTTATCATTTAAATATTCATGCACACACACACATTATAATAACATTTACAGATTAGAAATTGTTTTAATTTGTTTATAAAGATATTAAATTTTTGTTCATTTTTAATTTCATCTGGTAATTTATTATATATTTTAACTGACATTACTAAAGTGCTTGTGGAGTGTATTTTCAGCTTAGAACCTGGTAGGTTTAGTCTATTTTTGTGTCGTAGTGTGTAGCGAGTCTGTATGTTTTCGCGTGTAGTGAAGAGTTTTTGATTTTTTCTAACAAATTTGCACATTTGATATATATTCAAGGTAGGGTTAGAAATTTATGTTCTTGGAAATGGGGTTTGCAGCTGTCTGTGTTGTCTATGTTAACTAGTATTCTAATCAGTCGTTTTTGTAATATGAAAAGTGTTGGTGCGTCTGTACTATTTCCCCATAATATAACGCCGTAATTTAACCATGCGTATGCATAAGCATAATACGTAACCAGAGCAGTGGCGAGATTTGTGGATTTTTTTATTTCACGGAGGGCATAGGCAAATTTTTATAACTTTGACCTGATTTTTGTAATATGAGATTTCCAATTTAAATGTGTGTCTATGGATAAGCCGAGTAGGTTGAATTCTTTAACTGTTTCAATTTTTGCGTCGTTGTAAATAAATGTTAAGTCTAAAGGGGTTTTCTGACGTGGATGGAAGGACATGATTTTAGTTTTATTGAAATTTAGTTCAAGGTTGTGTTCAGTCATCCAAGTTATTATTATGTCAAGTATGCTTGCAAGTATTTCGGTTAAGTTGGTATTGTCGTGGCAAGAAGTTAGTACTGAGATATCGTCGGCAAACAGAACACATGATTCATTTATTATTGTAGGGACGTCATTTATAAATATGATAAATAGTTAATTAACGAAATACTTACGTAGTTTTCATTTTTGTCACTGCATTTTATTTTCTCTTTATCGCACTATAAACACACGAAGTAAAGCCGAAGCCATCGCCATGTCGTCTCGTAGTTTGGCTCCTCATACTTCACTACCTCATTCACCACCACCATTGTCATCCTCATTAGTCGAAAAGTAGGTCGTAGTTACGTCAACCAAAATTCAAGCTACTGAAGATGTATTTATGGAAACAACGAAAACAACACGGATGTGCTCATCAGTGTTATTTATAGCTACAGAGCCGCAACCATAGACATATCAAAAACATATATCTATGACCGCAACCCTCAGTCGTGGGCCCCGAGGGACAACTGTAATGGGTGTTCAGGAGTGGAAATGAAAAAATACACATTCCGGCATTTCAAAATTTGCTAAAGATGGTCAATAACAACGACCGCTCGAAATTGTCTAATTTAGTGATGCGGAAGTATGATCTTTAAGTTAGGTGCTATCGATGTTACGATTTATTTAGTAGTATTTTGAAGTGTCTTAAGTAATTAATTAAATGAAAATGTCTCCATGGCTGTATAAATACCCTTTATTTTCAAATTAATCCGACCTCCTTGGTGGCTTACAAAATGGTGGTTTGTTTGCTTAGGGTTAAACACGGACTTCTAATAGTAAAATATTGCCGAAGCAATATTTCAGCGCCTAGTACCATAGAGTAACCTAGTTAATCTGTAAATACCTGTAGGAGTTGACCACGCCGTAATTGTCCTGTTTCATTATCTATTAATAATTGATTGAAGGCATTCCTCAAATCAAGCTTTGTAAACTTTTCTCCCCTCTGTAATGCTGTAAAAATATCCACAATTCTTGGCAAGGGATTTACATGGTTTAATAACCGACCGACGAGGCGGTCAACGCTAATTACTACTACACCGACGAGGCAGTCAACGCTATTAACTATTTTGCCACGAGGCAGTCAACGCTATTAACTACTAGACCGACGAGGCAGTCAACGCTATTAACAATTATACCAACGAGGCAGTCAACGCTATTAACTATTAGACCGACGAGGCAATCAACGCTAGTAAGTATAAGACCAACGAGGCGGTCAGCGTAAGTAACTATTAGACCGACGAGGCAGTCAACGCTATTAACTGCAAGACCGACGAGGCAGTCAACACTTATAACTACTAGACCGACGAGGCAGTTAACGCTAATAACTACTAGACCAACGAGGCAGTCAACGCTATTTACTTTTGTGCCAACGAGGCAGTGAACGCTAGTAACAATTAGACCGACGAGGCAGTCAACGCTAGTAACTATTAGACCGACGAGGCAGTCAACGCTAGTAACTATTAGACCGACGAGGCAGTCAACGCTAGTAATTGCTACACCAACGAGGCAGTCAACGCTATTAACTTTTATACCAACGAGGCAGTCAACGCTTGTAATTATTAGACCGACGAGGCAATCAAAGCTAGTAACTATTAGTCCGACGAGGCAGTCAACGCCTATAACTACTAGACCGACGAGGCAGTCAACGCTATAAACTATTATACCAACGAGGCAGTCAATGCTAGTAACTATTAGACCGACGAGGCAGTCAACACTAATAACTGCTAGACCGACGTGGCGGTCAACGCTAGTAACTATTAGACCGACGCGGCAGTCAACGCTAGTAACTATTAGACCGACGAGGCAATCAAAGCTAGTAACTATTAGCCCGACGAGGCAGTCAACGCTTATAACTACTAGACCGACGAGGCAGTCAACGCTATTAACTGTTATACCAACGAGGCAGTCAACGCTATTTACTATTGTACCAACGAGGCAGTCACCGCTAGTAACTATTAGACCGACGAGGCAGTCAACGCTAGTAACTATTAGACCGACGAGGCAGTCAACGCTAGTAACTATTAGACCGACGAGGCAGTCAACGCTAGTTACTGCTACACCGACGAGGCAGTGAACGCTATTAACTTTTATACCAACGAGGCAGTCAATGCTTGTAACTATTAGACCGACGAGGCAATCAAAGCTAGTAACTATTAGTCCGACAAGGCAGTCAACGCCTATAACTACTAGACCGACGAGGCAGTCAACGCTATTAACTATTATACCAACGAGGCAGTCAACGATATTAACTATTATACCAACGAGGCAGTCAATGCTAGTAACTATTAGACCTACGAGGCAGTCAACACTAATAACTGCTAGACCGACGTGGCGGTCAACGCTAGTAACTATTAGACCGACGCGGCGGTCAACGCTAGTAACTATTAGACCGACGAGGCAGTCAACGCTAATAACTGCTAGACCGACGAGGCGGTCCACGCTAGTATCTATTAGACCGACGAGGCAGTCAACGCTAATAACTGCAAGACCGATGAGGTGTTCAACGCAAATAACTGCTATACCGACGAGGCAGTTAACGCTAGTAACTGCTAGACCGACGAGGTAGACAACGCTAGTAACTGCTAGACCGACGAGGCAGTCAACGCTAGTATCTATTAGACCGACAAGGCAGTCAACGCAAGTAAGTATTAGACCAACGAGGCGGTCAGCGTAGGTAACTATTAGACCGACGAGGCAGTCAACGCTAGTAACTATTAGACCGACGAGGCAGTCAACGCTAATAACTGCTAGACCGACGAGGCGGTCAACGCTAGTAACTATTAGACCGACGAAGCAGTCAACGCAAGTAAGTATTAGACCAACGAGGCGGTCAGCGTAGGTAACTATTAGACCGACGAGGCAGTCAACGCTAATAACTGCTAGACCGACGAGGCGGTCAACGCTTGTTACTATTAGACCGACGAGGCAGTCAACGCTATTAATAATTATACCAACGAGGCAGTCAACGCTATTAACTATTATACCGACGAGGCAGTCAATGCTAATAACTGCAAGACCGACGAGGTGGTCAACGTTAATCACTACTACACCGACGTGGCGGTCAACGCTAGTAACTGTTAGACCGACGAGGCAGTCAACGCTAATAACTACTAGACCGACGAAGCAGTCAACGCTATTAACTATTATACCAACGAGGCAGTCAACGCTACTAACTATTATACCAACAAGGCAGTCAACGCTAGTAACTATTAGACTGACGAGGTAGTCAACACTTATAACTGCTAGACCCACGTGGCGGTCAACGCTATTAAGTATCATACCAACGAGGCAGTCAACGCTAGTAACTCTTAGACCGCCAAGGCAGTCAACGCTTGTAAGTATAAGACCGACGAGGTGGTCAACACTAGTACCTTTTAGACCGACGAGGCAGTCAACGCTAGCAACTATTAGAACGACGAGGCAGTCAACGCTATTAATAATTATACCAACGAGGCAGTCAACGCTATTAACTATTATACCAACGAGGCAGTCAACGCTAATAACTTATATTCTCGTCATCTTGTATGTAATTCGGTCATTTATTATAAATTGTTGCGATTCTATAGTTGGGGCTATTTTTCATTAATTTTAGTAACTATTAGACCGACGAGGCAGTCAACGCTAATAACTGCAAGACCGACGAGGTGGTCAACGTTAATCACTACTACACCGACGTGGCGGTCAACGCTAGTAACTATTAGACCGACGAGGCAGTCAACACTAATAACTGCTAGACCGACGTGGCGGTCAACGCTAGTAACTATTAGACCGACGCGGCGGTCAACGCTAGTAACTATTAGACCGACGAGGCAGTCAA
The DNA here is from genome assembly GCA_916610215.1 of Omphaloscelis lunosa. Taxonomy (NCBI): domain Eukaryota; kingdom Metazoa; phylum Arthropoda; class Insecta; order Lepidoptera; family Noctuidae; genus Omphaloscelis; species Omphaloscelis lunosa. The sequence continues at coordinate 1,731,004 of OU744272.1, read as the reverse complement.
CGCTAATAACTGCTAGACCGACGAGGCGGTCCACGCTAGTATCTATTAGACCGACGAGGCAGTCAACGCTAATAACTGCAAGACCGATGAGGTGTTCAACGCAAATAACTGCTATACCGACGAGGCAGTCAACGCTAGTAACTGCTAGACCGACGAGGTATTCAACGCTAGTAACTGCTAGACCGACGAGGCAGTCAACGCTAGTATGTATTAGACCGACGAGGCAGTCAACGCAAGTAAGTATTAGACCAACGAGGCGGTCAACGCTAATAACTGCTAGACCGACGAGGCGGTCAACGCTAGTAACTATTAGACCGACGAAGCAGTCAACGCAAGTAAGTATTAGACCAACGAGGCGGTCAGCGTAGGTAACTATTAGACCGACGAGGTATTCAACGCTAGTAACTGCTAGACCGACGAGGCAGTCAACGCTAGTATCTATTAGACCGACGAGGCAGTCAACGCAAGTAAGTATTAGACCAACGAGGCGGTCAACGCTAATAACTGCTAGACCGACGAGGCGGTCAACGCTAGTAACTATTAGACCGACGAAGCAGTCAACGCAAGTAAGTATTAGACCAACGAGGCGGTCAGCGTAGGTAACTATTAGACCGACGAGGCAGTCAACGCTAGTAACTATTAGACCGACGAGGCAGTCAACGCTAATAACTGCAAGACCGACGAGGTGGTCAACGTTAATCACTACTACACCGACGTGGCGGTCAACGCTAGTAACTGTTAGACCGACGAGGCAGTCAACGCTAATAACTACTAGACCAACGAGGCAGTCAACGCTATTAATTATTATACCAACGAGGCAGTCAACGCTAGTAACTTATATTCTCGTCATCTTGTATGTAATTCGGTCATTTATTATAAATTGTTGCGATTCTACAGTTTGGGCTATTTTTCATTATTTTTAATTTTGGTGTTGGTGTTATCAATTTGTTTTTGTTTCTTCGGTTATAATTCTGGTTTGCTTCTATGTTTGATCGAAAGTAATTGCTGTGTTTTTGCACGAACGTAGCTTTTTGTAATATGTAAAGGGAGGGTAACGTTAATATTTTATTTTTTATAAATGTGGTTTACAACTTTCCCATGGCTTAATGTTCATAAGGATGCGTATACATTTTTTTTGCATGATGAAAATATCGTTAAAGTCAGTACTTTCACCCCACAATATTATGCCATAGTTAAACTATGCATAAGCATAGGCATAGTATATTGAGAGCGCGGTCTCATAATTTGTGTTACTTTTTAATTTGCATAACGCGTACATAAATTTCGATAATTTGGTCTTCAGATGTTCGACATGCTTTTTCCATGTTAGATTATTGTCCAATGTTAAACCAAGAAGCGTTAGATCGTCTCTTTCTGGGATATTTAATTTATTAATAAGGTTATTTATGTTTAGTGGCTTTCGTTGGTATGTCCTAAATTGTAGTAGATTACTTTTGTTAACATTCATTTGCAGATTGTGCTTCTCTAGCAATAATTTAACTATTTCATAAGTATTTTCTATGTTGGTCAAAGTTTCGGTGTTCTCAGTGCTTCTAAACACTAGCAATACATCATCCGCGAATAGAACGTACTTCGAGTCAATTATTTTAGGTAGGTCATTTATATATATAATAAATAATATACACCCCAACACACTGCCTTGTGGAATGGAATGGTTAATAATCTTTGTCCGTGATTTTACAATTTGTATTTCTTTTGTTTCCTTGTTATAATATTCTATTTGAACATACTGTTTTCTATTTTTTAGGTAAGATTTTAGCCATTTATAGCCAGTACCCCTAAGTCTTATGCCATTTAATTTTTGTAATAAAATGTCATGGGAAACCCTATCATAGGCTTTGGTCATGTCTAGGAGCGATTAGCGGCCACCGCAGGCGCGGGCTTGCGGGCGGTGAGCAATGGGTGGCTCACCGTCCGATAAGGACCAGGCCCGGGTCGACGGCGCGTTGTGTTCCACGCGCGCCTCAAAGTGATGTCAGCAGAATTGAAGGGGTCCACTAGGGCCGATGCCTGCCGGGGTTGCGAAGAAAACCGAAAGGGAGATCGTGGCCCCCTGCGACAGGGCAACCGAAGGAACACGGGTGGGTTTTAGTCAGTAAGAGTCTGACACGCCCTCCAGCTCTGCCCAGAGCGGGAGAAGTTATTTGATGATTTCCCACACTCAAAAAAAAAAAAAAAAATGGTCATGTCTAGGAACAAACCTATGGCATATTGTTTGTCATTGATGTAATTATATATTTCTTGTACGTAATTATATACCGCAAGTGTGGTCGATCTTTTTTGCGTAAAGCCAAACTGATTTATGTCCAAAAGATTGAATTTTTCCAAAAACTTGTTAATTCTATTGGACATTGCTTTTTCAAAAACTTTTGATATAGCTGGTAGAAGGGTTATTTGTCGATAGGAACAGGGATCTTGAGGCTTTTAATTTATCCGGAAATTACCTTCGTCAAAGGATTTTTTATTAGTTTGGTTATAGCTGGTGTCAATTAATTTACACATTTTTTAATTAGGAAAGTTCCTTAGATTAGGAAGGATCATTTTGAGTATTATATTATAGATTTCACTCTCCGTGGCGTGTTGGACGAATAGGGAATTTATTGATGGTGTAAGAACTGGGCATGTATTCAATGTGTTGTTGAGTAGCGGTTCGCCGACCGAGGCAAAGAAGTCATTAAAAATATTAGCAACCGATGTTGGTGTATTTGTGGTTTTATTGTCATCATAATGCAAGGTAACATTTTTAATATGGCACTTGGAATCTGGTTTAAGGCTATTTTTAATAATGCTCCACATAGTTCTTGATTTATTTTGTGAACGCTTCATTTCCTCAATATGATTACGTTTCTTTGATAATTTTACACACTTCTTCAAGATGTTTTCATACTTTTTATAGTAAGTTTTTAAAAGTTCGTTATTGGTCTTTTCTACAAAAATTTTAAGCAATCTTTTGTGCTCACATGATTTTTTTAAACCTACAGTTAAGTAAGGTTTATTTTTATTATTTTTGATTTTTATTCGTTTTTTAGGTATAGTTTTATTTAGTAACGCTTGCATCTTATTAGCAAAATCGGTGTAAATTTCGTTACCGTTTTTATTTTTGCATAGTGTTTCATTCCAATCCGTTTGGCTAAGGTTAAATTTAAACTGTGATATTGATTTTTAATTTAATAGTCTTTTCGTCACGAAGTAAGTAGAATTATATTGTTCTATCCCCGGTGAGTGTTGCGAATAGTTTAGGCCTTTGTGGTCAGAAATACCAATATTGTCAATAGTTCATTTGTATTGTCTTTGATTAGTAAATATTAGGTCTATGCAGGATGACGTAGTCAGTGTCTGCCTAGTTGGTTTTTTGACGATTACCAAATCGTCAAAAAACCAACTAGACAGACACAGGTTGCGTTCTAGCATAATGTTTTGTAGCCGTTGGTAGTCTTTGTTTTTTGATTATTTGTCAATATTAAAGTCACCGGACAAAATTATATGGTTTTTGTTAATTTTTGGTTTTACTTTTTTTAATATTTCTATAATAACAGCAAAAAATGTTTCAATGTCGCGATCCGGTCTGTAAATATTAATAATAATTGTTTTTTTGTGAAATGATTTCTACAGCGCAACATTCAATTACACATTCTATTGATAATTTTGTACATTCCTCTAGGTGCTCGTATTCTATGCCGTTTCGTAAGAGGATAGCCACTCCTCCTCCTCGATGGTCACATCGGTGGTAGGCAGAAGCAAATGCGTACCCGTTTATGTTGATGCTATCCTTTTGGTTTTCACGTATCCATGTCTCTGTCAGACATATTGATTGGTAGCTTTTTGTTTTATAAAATCCTCAAGTATGTGTGTTTTATTATTTATACTTTGAATGTTTTGTATCAGTATCTTAAAGACGAAAGGAATCAAGTCCGGCTTGGTAAATAGTGGGTGATAAGGTGTATCTCGTTATGTTTGGTCATCATACTTCGGTGTTTGAGTGTTTTTTGCGCTATAGTCATAAGTAGTCCTATTAGTTTTACAATTTTGTTGTGTTATAGTCCATCCTTCTCTTTGTTGTCTTCTTTGACCGCCTCGTTGGTCTAGTAGTTATTAGCGTTGACTGCCACGTCGGTCTGATAGTTAGTAGCGTTGACTGCCTCGTCGGTCTAGCAGTTACTAGCGTTGACTGCCTCGTTGGTATAATAGTTAATAGCGTTGACTGCCTCATCGGTATAATAGTTAATAGCGTTGTCTGCCTCGTCGGTCTAGTAGTTATTAGCGTTGACTGCCTCTTCCGTCTAGCAGTTACTAGCGTTGACTGCCTCGTCGGTCTTGTAGTTATTAACGTTGACTGCCTCGTCGGTCTAGTAGTTATTAGTGTTGACTGCCTCGTAGGTCTAGTAGCTATTAGCGTTAACTGCTTCGTCGGTCTAGAAGTTATTGGCGTTGACTGCCTCTTCGGTCTAATAGTTACTAGCGTTGACTGCCTCGGCAGTCATTATGTGGCATTTGGGTTGGGCTCGGTACCAAGAGAGCATAAAAGCACCGGCATCATTCCTGGATCGAATATTAATAAGAGATGATGTGGAAAATGATAAAATCATAAGTCACAACAATTTGTTTTATTTACATACCTCTCATGACTGATTTCTCATTAGGCTGCCTGTTCACTGAAGTGGAGAACCCCTGTGAAACGGAGATGTGCATATGTGTGCAGTTAAGATTCTATTGGTTAATATTGGCACAAGTCTCCGCTTCGCAGGGCTTTGCCGCTCCAATAAACAGATTGCCTTAATGTCGCAAATACTAGGAACTAAATAACTAATAAGAACTTGTTTGAAAAATATGTACTTGCTGCCTAAAAATAGTTGGGGTTTCTTCCCAGCTGTAACTGTGTAATAGAAATAGTTAACTACTTTAAAAATAACTTGCAGTAGTTAGGTTTTGCACAGCTCACTGCTCTTCTATGAATGATCGAGGTCCAGATTGTACTGATAGGCACTAAAAAATGAAGTAGCAGAACTGTTTTACAAAATAACGTTCAAGCATTCGTTTCTTGCTCTTGACACCGATTTAACCAATCTCTAGCTGCTCGAATAGGTAATATTAGGTGCTGCCGCAATTGAGTAGAATATCCTGTAGTCCTATTTTATTATAATTATAACGAAACTGGAGTATTTTCTGAAATCGTATGTTGTTATTTTATCGCTGTCAGTCATCACTCATTAAATAAGACAACACAACATCAATCAAATGTCAAATGTCATTGTCAAAATGACATAATTCGCATATTGCTGATCCACCATATTAACGTAGTGTTACTCTCCTTGACAGAGATAATTTTAATGTACAATTAAACAAAGTACTATTATATCAAATTAACATAAAAATCGGTTACTATATTGTTTAGCCATATTCACATATAGTGTACACAGAGCTGGCCCAGGCTCCATACATTTCTGGAACATCTCCTTTGTTTTGGAAATATCGATTAAAACTAACAAGTGTGAATAAAGTGCTTTAAAATCGTACTCATACAGATTAAAGAAAATAATCAAATTAACACAGAAATGGCAAAATAATCACTTAATTCAAAATTCCAGCAACAAATCCAAAGCAGCATGGCACATAATAAACAATTCCAAATCAATTCCAGAGCCAATACAACAAATACAAATCGCTGGTAAAATTATTAAATACCCAAAAGAAATAGCTACGGCATTTAACGATTTCTTTATTGACCGAATTTCCAGTAAATCCAAATCAAATTTACATAAAACCCTTAACTAATAGCAACAATTCCCTTTTCATGCCACCAGTTACTTATGTACCAGTTACTATTACTTAGGTATTCTATTGTATACCTGGACACACATAAACATACAGCTTTTATTATATTTCGCAAGCCTTGGGAGGACATCTAACACGAGCTTGTAGGGGTCGCGCCTGCTGCGAGAGTTTACATCGCTTGCTTTCGCAAACAATTCCCTATGCCTCCACACAAACAAACAAATTTCAAAAATATAAAGGGATGGTAGTGGTAACAAATCAAGTTTCTTAAACATCGGCCTGCAAGATTCGTCGGGCTTAAGGCCACATAAAGCTCTTATGCATTTCTTCTGTGCGACAAATGCTCTATTTTGATCCGTGCTGTTTCCCCACATAATTAAACCATAGCGTAACACTGATTAAACATATGCATGATATGTTGTTATATACGTTTTAACGTTTGTTATGTTTCTAATCTGTTTCAGCGCATATACAAACTTATTAATTCGTTTGGATATTGTATCAACATGTGCTTTCCAGTTGATATCCTGATCCAAGGTTACTCGTAAAAATTTAGTTTGCGTTACTTCGTGAATTCTATGTATATTCAATTTTATATTGAGTTTTGCATTATTTGATTTATTAAATTGTACATAAACGGACTTTTTTAGATTTATTGATAAGTTATTTTCCTTTAGCCATTTTATCAGTCTTTCAATAACATTATTAATTTCTGTCTCGTGGTCTTTAATTTTATTACTTTTTTTTTATCAGATTTCACAATAATAGAGATGTCATCAGCGAATAGAATACATTTATGATTAGTAATAGTAGTGATAGAATTTATGTACAATAGGAATAAAATAGGGCCTAATACACTTCCTTGTGGGACGCCTTGTTTATTGGATTTGAAAGCAGAATAGTGAGATGTCATATTTTTACTTGTATCTATTTTAGTAATAGTAACGCGTTGTTGTCTATTACTTAGATATGATGATAACCATTGAAGTGCAATGCCTCTAATCCCAGTTGCCTCTAATTTCTGTAATAATAGGTCATGAGAGACAAGATCAAATGCCTTAGACAGATCGAAGAACAGCCCTGTAGTAAGATAGTTATGGTTAATATTCGTTAATACTATTTTTATAAGACTGTAGATAGCTAACGTTGTGGATTTATTTTTTTTGAAAGCCAAACTGTTCTTTCCTAATAATGTTATATTTATTACAGAATGATAAAGGTTTTCGTATAACGGAACAAGTGTAGAAGTGGTAAAAGTAGCAAGATTTCTTGGCATTCTAGTTGATAGCCAACTAACGTGGAAAATGCAGGCAGACGACATATGTGCGCGACTAAATAAATCTACTTATGTTCTTTTCATCTTGGCAAAGAAAGTTAACTTACAAACAGTACTTATAGCATACCATGGCATTGTTTCCTTAGTATTGAGATTCGGCCTAATATGTTGGGGCAACTGCGCTGAAAGAGAAACTATATTTAGAACTCAAAAAAGATGTATACGATGTATGGTAGGCCTAAAAACTACTGATAGCTGTGAGCCAGTCTTCAAATTATTAAAAATCTTGACTTTCCCATGCCTCTATATATTTGAAGTAGCAATGTTTGTCAAATGTATCTTGAATTTGTTTCCTGCGATAGTAGATATTAGAAAACGAACCACTCAACTTAGATCCCAACACAAAACCATGTTGTGTACAAGTCAATACAAAACAGCACTAGCATGAAGAAGTATTTTAGGCCGGTCCGGTTATTGGGTCCGGTTATATACAATAAAATTCCTGATAGCATTAAGAATGAAAATTTGCACAACATTAAAAGAAAATTAAATATTTTTTTAATAGAAAAAATGCTATTATTCAATCACCGAATATTTGAATGACATGCTGTTATAAAATTTCTGACATTTCATAAGTATAATTGATCTTCCCTAATGACATTTAATTTTAATTTACGACATCATTCAATTTCTTTAGCATTCTATAAATAAGTGTAGACAATTTTAATTTTATTACAATAACTGTGGACATTTTTTATTTTATTTTTCTCACACGCTTAATTTATCTAATTATGTAATCGACATTGTTCAGTGTGATTGAAAATTCTTAATGCGATTGATGATCTAATTTATTTACTTGTTTATTTATGGTTCATATATCTATAATGATTTCTTGTTTGAATTATATTGCATGTATTACTACTTTTGTACGCCCTAGAGGCAAAACATAGCGCTATCAATGTATTTCCAAATAAGAACTAATGTACCTATGATTCACAATAAATAATGAATCTGAAACTGAATCATACAATGGGGACCTCATATAACTTCATTTGCGGGGCGGCTAAGTGCGGCCGCTTATGCTGTTAGAAACCGCGCGTTTGGTCTATTTTAGCTACTTCCACAGCATTATGTCGTATGGCATTTTACTGTGGGGTCGGGCTGCTGTCATTGAATCTATCTTTATTTTGCAAAAGAGAGCTGTCAGAGCCATTTATAATCTAGGTCGCCACGAATCTCTCAGGGAACTATTTAAAATGATTAATATTATGACAGTACCTTGCCAATTCACTTATGAAAATATGATGTATATACGAAAAAATCCACATCTTTTTTAATAAAATAAGTTATAGACCTTAATTTTAATACTAGAAATAAAGATAAATTAGATTTTGCAGATAATCTAAAGTTCATACATATTTTAATAAGGGTACTGTGTTAAATGTTACAACAAAATACCTTGTATTGTACATATTGCAATTAAATGAAAGAAAATTTAAAAGTCAAATTAAAAGTACACTTTGTAATTTTTAATATGCTGCTTGGAAACATGCTGGTCCTGCTCTATAGGACAATTATTTAGAATCAAGACAAAATCAAACTGGTTGCTAATTTAATTGTAAAATTTATTATTTTTTGTAATATGACATTGATTTTACATTATGTGATTACTTCCTCACACACTGACTTATTAATTATAGTCTAAGTATGCCCTTAGTGTTATGCCCCGCACACGTCTCAGTCACCCAGTAAAAGTCGTAGCGGACGCTTGGTCGTGTTAAAAAAATATTTGCGTGTGTAGTTTCGCGAAAGGTGATTATTCTGGAATCGTTCTCCTTCCTATCGTCCGTGTTGCTACGTGAGTATTTATGATTTGTTTACTTTGTAGCTAATTATTATTTCTAATAATTACCTTCGTAGTTTAGAATATGCGTGAGGTTCGCAATTTTGATATTGATTAGGAAAAAATTAGAAAAAGGATTTAAACCTCATTAACTGCTTCCTCACTGCCTTCGTTTACCGTCGTTTTTTTGAGCGATGGTAATGAGGTCAAAACGATAGCAATTAGAAACTTTTTATGTTAGTTCATTTTTATTTTTTATTCTGCATACCTTTTGAATATGTTATGTTTGTCAACTTCGGTATGGTCGGGTTTTAGTCCCACCCGTAGTAATTTTATTTCTTTACATAATAATTTTGTTACTTTAATGAATAATATATAATAAAGAATTAATACTTGTTTTTTGATGTTGCTTAAAGACATCAGGTGAGTGTAATTTTAAGACTTTTTGTGACGCTTAATTATTAACGATAGGAGCTCTAATATTATATTTGTTTTTACAGATTATTAAACATTAAGAATGCCAAGGAAAACCAAACAAACATTAGGTTACAAAAAAAAAGTATGCGGAAATTAAAAAAAGATCCTGAAAAGTATGCAGAACTTAAGTCAAAAAAAGAATAAGATACCTTAAAAGAAAAGAACAGAGAAAAAATAAATAGTGCAGTAAATATGAAACCTAGACAATTGAGAGTTCAAAGAAAAACAAGGAGAGTTAATTCGAAACGTCATTATGAAAGAAAAAGAAAGAAAAAGCTATTCAGCAGTTATTACTAGATAATTCTCCACCAAATAGTGACATTGAGGTATTCCCAACTAAACAAGATCCTCTCGCTCGACCAGCTCTGAGTCCCATACCTAGTTCATCTCTAAATGGTTTGGGTTCCGGCAATAGTAATTCTTGTCAACAGTGTCTAAAAAAGGATGTTCTTCTCAGAAAGCTTCGCTACCGACATAAAAAAGAAATAGGCATTTTGAAACGAGAAATTTGAAAAACGAAGAAATAGAAAGATGTCATTAGAAAAATTCTGTAATCTGTGAGTAATGAAAAATAAGACAAAAAAAAATGTAATTACATCGACTGAAGAATGTGAACATAGGAAAGCGTAAAGAAATTAAAAAGAAACCAATATTTGGTGAAATTCTTACAAGAAGTGTTGGGGAAGGTTACAAGTGCTTGAGATAAAAAGAAAAGAATGAGTTCTCTAATGTTGTTATGACAGAAAGAGAAAAATTAAAAAATATAAGCTATTGATACTAACAAAAACATTCACAGTAAGAGATAAAAATGAAAATAAAACAGCTAAGAGTGAACTAATTCTGGACTTTTTTGACGATGATGAAGTGACTAGAATTGTAGCTGATACAAAAGAATACATTACTAAAAAGAAAACAAGGAAACAAAAAAGATATTTAACACACACATTAACTTACCTATACAAAAGTTTACGCAGCATTCGAATCTCAAAGTAACTTATCAAACTTTTTGTAAATATCGCCCGTTTTGGGTTTTATACCCAAAGGAGTCCAGCAGAAATACGTGTGCTTGCAAAGTTCACATTAATACGGATTTGTTAATAAAATGCTTTAATACAAATAAGATACTAAAAAAATCTAACGGGACAGATATTTTAGAAGGCTTATGTTGCAACGTTAATGATGAAAACTGTTTGAATCGATCATGTGAAAAATGTCAATTGAAAAATTTAGATTTCGTGGAATTCCAGAATGAAAAAAAAATTAAATATTATCAGTTGCTCTGAAAAATACTATGTAAAAGATGAGGAGAAAAGCAAATTAGTAACAAAAAAAAAGGAGCATTATATGATTTTCTACGAAATATTATACTCCAATTAGAAAACACTCTTGTGGGCTATATGAAGCACGGCACTAATATTTTGACTCAGTATAGAAATATTAAAGAGCTTAAAAATAATCTTACTCCACAAGAGGTAGTGGTTAACTTTGACTTCAGCGAAAACTACTGCGTTAAATATAACGAAGAAGTCCAAAGTTTTCACTTTGGTGTTAGTAGAATGCAGTTGTCACTGCACACATGTGTCATCTACTTGATTGATCCAGAAGTTGGAATACAAAAACAATATAGCTTTTGCACTGTAAGTGTAGGTGGGTACATTCACTTACATTCACACGATGCTGCGGCTATCTGGGCACATTTATTACCGACCATTGGGTATGTATCGGAGATTTCATCCCATATTGACACAGTTCATGTCTCAATTTGGGATAAAATCTCCCTCTCATGAATATTTTCTAATACGAAAGATGAATGAAAAAATCTGTTGTTTTTTTCATTTAAAATACTTATTAAATAACTTTATTCATGTTTAAATTAATAGTAAGCCTGATTTTTAGTTTTGATCTCATGCTTCCAAAAAAATTCTAAATATAGAAACGTGTAAATTTATTAGAAAGGCAAGGAGAAATGGCCAATATAATATTTTGATCATTATGTACCTATCTATCGGGTAGTTTAATTTAATTACAGCAATTAAGTTAATCGAATTTTAAATATTAAAAATGCATCTTTGTATAACAGTATGTTGTATCATTGCCTTCCATTTATCTTCATTAACCTCGCAGCTCTATGCCTTCACTTCTCACGTCTCAAAATCACTCCCTTCGTTAACTTACTCATTACCGTCTCATTCTGATTTTTCTTATGATAATAATTTCATTGTTGTCTATAGAAGGAAGGTGTAAACCACTAAATATTATAGGATTATACGTATATTAATGGTATTAGAAAAAAAAAAACAAAGTTATTCGACAATTAATTTGAAATTCAGAAATGTCATGGAATTTGCACGAATTACGCGAAACACCCTTAACAGGTATTATATTAATCTGTATGCAACAAACTATATTAATTCGATTGAGCATTTAATTTAGATTAAAATATGCCGTGACATCATTTCATTTAAATTAATGGTTTAAAAGATATCACAGATTCAAAATTACGCGTAGCAAAATAATTATGGTTAACGGCAACGCGAGCGCAGCGGTAGGAGTCAATGACCTTTTCCTCGGCTGTATAAATAATCCCGGTATCGGTACGTTCTCGTGGGATATTTTTTGACATCCACGCGGGTGAAGCCGCGGGCAAAAGCTAGAACACAATAAATTGGTGCTTCTTCTAACGTAACAACGTCAAAACTCAAATATTTGGTATAAATAATTACTTGAGTGGCAATTTTATAAACCCAAGTGACTAAAACTAAAAAATAATAAACAATTAATACCGTTTCGAAAAGATATTTGAAATGGACTTTGGACCCTAAAGATTGTACGACAACTAGCGTCATAACGGCCACAAATGCTGACTAGGCAAACAATTTTATGTGTAAAACGTCGAGCATAGTGTAAGCAGCAAGAGAAATAGAAAATTATACGTAATTCTATTGTAAGGGACTTTTACAGTGTTTCAAGTTGATGTAACTATAGATTATCTACTAAAATTAAATGATATTTTACCACCATGGAAATTAGTTCTTTGCATGATTAATGTCGATATGAAACAACTTTAATCATTCAAAGCAAATCTATACGTTAGTTTCAGGTTTTACAGCTTAGCTATCACAGATCTAAACGAAATTTAGGGATACAAAAATAAAACAGTTGTTAATATTATTCTTTTATTTTCGACTTTTATGTCTGCGTAATTATTATAAATTCAACACAGTTAACAGTATATTAATAGTAAAAGTTCTAAAGAGTAACAGTGTTCTAATTAACAGTCTTACAAACCTTGTGGTTATCCATGTAAAAGTGGTTATGTTAAATTGATTCCATGATTTCTTTTAATTAACAGTCTTACAAACTCTGTACTTTTAATAATTATGTTTAATTGGCTTTATAATTATAATCACCAATTAAATGAAAAAAAATCTCAGACTTAATCAAGTCTTATTTATTAAGAAATTGAATTAAATGAATGTACTGAAAACGAAAGATCGATGAAAAAATGTAACATGAATTGTGTGAAAGATGATTAGTATGATGGCAGTGAAAGTTGAAATGATGAATAGAAGGGATGCATGGATGTAAGGTTCAATTTAATCTAATTTATCTATGTGTGGGCCCCACTGAAGCTTAGCATCCAAAGTAAAGCCCAAGAATACTGTGCTATCTTCAGGATAGCACAGTATTTATACTTATATAAGCGTATACTTCTTCTTCGCCCTTTATCAACACATTACTTTTTACCTGCCTAACATGAGTTGGGGTAAACTTAATGCATCTGTTTTTTTTTTTTTTTTTTCACTAAGAAGTAAATTGTCAACATTGAACCAGTGAACTACTTTTGAGATCGCGCTATTTACATCGTCAGTAACCAGCTGCTGACGTTTAAGTTTAAACAAAAGTGAAGTGTCATCCGCAAACAACACTATATCATGGTTATCCTTTATGAGGTAAGGCAAGTCATTAATATAAATAAGAAACAAGAAAGAACCAAGAATTGAGCCCTGTGAGGCTCCCAGTGTTACAATAGATCCGGGAGATCTTTTCCATTAACATCAACGCTCTGCATCCTATTACTCAAGTATGAAATAAGAAGATCCAAAGCGCTGTTCTGGATCCGATAGTGGCGGAGTTTCCTGATTAACGTTTCATGAAGAACGCAATCAAATACCTTGGACAAATCACAAAAGAACAATCGCATCGCATTTTTCTTATGTCATAGGTCATATTTATAATTGGGGCATTATAAATATGACCTAAAAGTTCAACACTGGCAACATCAGTAGTTGAATGACCCCATGTAAAACCGAACTGTTTGCTATGTAATAATTTATTTCTATTAAAAAATCTTTGCAATTTCTCTAAAATTAACTTCTCAAAATGTTTACTAAAGGTAGGTAGTACTGAAATAGGTCTATAATTTGTGAGGTCTGATATACTACCTGATTTAAACAAAGGTATTATTTTACTATTTTTCACAAGGTCAGGCAACTCCCCACAGTCGATACAATTATCTATCTATCTATATATATAAAAATGAATCCCTATTTCCCTTGGTCACGGCATCACGCTAAAACGGCTGAACGGATTTGCATGAAATTTGGCATATGGGTAGACCATGACCTGGAGAAGGACATAGGATATTTTTTATCCCGATATTCTCACGGGCTCGAGACTTATGTGGGTGAAACCGCGGGACGCAGCTAGTTAAAGATAAAAGCTAAAGTAGGTGCTATAATGTCAATAATAGACTTGGCAACTTGTACAGAATTACCCCACAGATCTGCAGTTTCCACCGTCGGGTTCCTACGTAATGGCGGGAGGGGTTCACATCGGCGTCGACTCGACGATGAAGTATCTGGGACTCGTCCTCGACAGCCGGTGGAATTTCGTCGAACACTTCCGACGTTTGGCTCCCAGACTGGAGCGGGCCGGGGCTGCGTTGAAACGGCTCCTGCCTGATCTAGGGGGTCTAAAAGCCTCCTTCCGGAGGCTCTACGCGGGGGTCGTGCGGTCCATGGCCCTTAACGGGGCACCGGTGTGGGCGCATTCACTAAGGCTGCGGCCAGCCCGCCTGTTGAACGCGTCCCAGAGGGTCATGGCCATCCGGCTAGTCCGAGGATACCACACGGTCTCCTGTGAGGCGGCGAGCCTCCTTGCCGGATTACCGCCATGGGATCTGGAGGTTAAGATCCTCGAGCACATGTGGGAGTGGCGAGGAGGCGAAACGCCGGGGTTTAACTCCGCTGCCGCGAGAAATCACAGCACAGCGGACAGAGCTCCGACGGGATCTCATGGCGTCATGGAGAGTGCGATTGTCTGGGCACGCTACAATTGCGGCGATAAGACCCCTCTTTGAGGAGAGGCGCCACGGCGTCCTCGCCTTCCGCCTGACGCAGGTCCTCACCGTACACGGCTGTTTCGGGAGGTTCCTGTACAGGATAAGGAGGGAGGAAACGCCCGGGAACACAACGACGCGTTGTGTTCCACGCGCGCCTCAAAGACATGTTAGCAGAATTGACGGGGTCCGTTAGGGCCGATGCCTGCCGGTGGTGCTAAGAAAACCGAAAGGGAAATCGTGGCCCCCGGTAACAGGGCAACCGAAGGAAGACGGGTGGGTTTTAGTCAGTAAGAGTCTGACACGCCCTCCCGCTCCGCCCAGAGCGGGGGAAGTTATTTGATAATTTCCCAAACAAAAAAAAAAAGATCTGCAGTCTTTTTTACATTTAAAGTTATATATCTCTATAGGTAATATGTTCAAAAAGAAATTCCGAATCGCAAACATTAACATTTTCCTTTAGCAAAGACCTCAGCAACAGGTGATGAGTTTAGGGATTTAGTAGTTGTAGTGGTAATTGGGGCTTATTCTATTTTGGATCGCACAAAATGAGGCCACGTTGCAACAAATTTTGAGGCGCTAAAGCCTCGTGCAGACTGGCGTAACGCGACGGCGGGCGTGACGCGTTTCGATCAAAACAATTTCTAAGGAAACTTCACAAACACTTCTTCATAGTAGGTACTCATTCAACCTTTGTGCGGGATCACACGTATCACGTAATAAGTATGTATTTGTAAAATACACCTTTCAATACATAAAGAAAGGGACAATATGCTATTATTATTGAATTCCTTAGAACGGGCTTTCTTTTGAACGGTAGAACAATTACCGGTGTAGCGTCCCGCCAGTCTGCACGAGGCTTAAACCTACTGTATTCATGATCGAAATCAAAATAAAAAAATAAAGTACACTTTTCTTTAATCATACAACAAAGATTCATAATGTTAGTAATAATACCTTATAGCTATTGTTAGTAGCAGATGTACAAAATAGTTTTTTAAAAGTATTTAAATACAAAATGCAAATAGTTTTCTAATTTACCATTTCAAATGCAAAATACAAAATATTTTGCTTTTAGTATTTTAAATACCAAATGCAAAATACTTATTTTCAAAATACTTTATTCAAAAAAGGTATTTGTATTTGCATTTTAAATACAAGTATTTCAAATAAACAGGATTTACTCATTTCGACATAAACTTATTTATAATTGACGCACGGTCGCTTATTATTATTATTGTAACATTAGTTCATAATTACATGTAGATAATATATAATACTTACTTATATAATATCACAAAAATATAATAATGTAAGAACATTATTATAAAATAGCAACACCTGCCCTACATGACGGTGTCTTTGGTTTAGAATTTTCGTTTTTTGCCACCGACTTCCGAAATTAAAGTTACTTTTTACTGTGAAGTGTTTTTTTTTTTGAAGTTGTTGTTTTTTTCATGTAAAACGATTCATTTTTCACATTTAGTTGTGGTACACACGGCTACACATCAAGCTATACATTTCCAGTTTATGCTGATCTTTCATTGTATAGGACTTCCGTACAATGCGAGGTCATCTTAAACTGGAAATGTATAGCTTAATGTGTAGCCGTGTACCTAACCCACACAAATTCGAATACCACTACCTTTTTTTTCGGTGCGAAATTATCAAATAACTTCACCCGCTCTGGGTGAAGCGAGAGGGTGTGTCAGACTCTTACTGACTAAAACCCACCCGTGTTCCTTCAGTTGCCCTGTTGCCGGGGACCGCGATCTCCCTTTCGGTTTTCTTCGCACCGTCAATTCTGCTGACATCTCTTTGAGGCGCGAGTTAAGGAACCCCAACCTACCAATATTAGCTTTGTCAGACAATAAGTATTTACTAGATTATTATTTCCCAATTTCCCCACTGCGTGATCAGCATTTATAATTATCTAGAACATGCGTCAATCTGATCACGCTGTGCATGTACTACGTTAGCAATTAAGTTAGTATATAAGATCAATATTTTGTTAGATTTAATTAATTACTGTTTCGCTGTAACTCTGTCGGAATAAAGTTATTTTTAAATACTTCCGTTGTCGCTTACTTAATTGGCGCAGCCGGTAGGATCTCTGTAGTCAGTTTGCCGTGTATACAATTCTACGTGGAGTAGCCGACGTCCGTGTCTACGGTTTAGCAGAGATCGCCGAACAAATAAATTCATTAAGAAGCCACTTCGAGTTACGGAAGAGGACCAGCCACAGCAGTAATTCAGGGAGCATGGAGCTAGCTGCGGAATTGTGAGTAAATCTTTTTCACCTTCCTCTCAGCTCTTCCATCTATATCCCAACCTTGTAATAGTCTATGTGTTAGTGTATTATTAGGGATTGGACAACGCCGTGATAATATTTGCATAGATTTTAATTGTACTAATATTTTAGAGTAGTGATAGTTTAGTAGCACATTAGTGTGATTTTTTTTTCTCCGCGTTTGTTTCTTTCATAACTTTTCACAATGGAAAACGTAACCCGAGTTCCACAGGAATTGGTTAACATCATACCAATATTCAGCGGCGACACTAGAATGTTGCCTTTATTTATAAAAAAATGTGAATACATTTTGTCTACGTTCTTAGGAACCGCAGCCCAAAATGAATATTTATTTCATGTAGTAACAAGTAGGTTATCAGGCGAAGCAGCCAGTTTGGTAGGCGAAAGAGAAGCTATAGGTACGTGGGACGAGCTGAAGAAGTTGTTAAACCAACACTTCGGTGATCCACGCACAGAGGATTGTTTAGCAATGGAGTTAGAATCGTGTAGAATAAATAAGGGTGAAAGTTATTTAGATTTTTGCCATAGAATACAGCGGATGAGAAGTGTTTTATTTGCTAAAATATCAGAAACTATCATTGATGAATCTCTACGTAAGGCAAAGCAAATCATTTATAGTAACAGAGCAATGAATGCTTTCTTGTTTAATTTACCGCCATTTTTAGTTAGAGTAGTTCGTTTGCGCGACGTCACAACGTTAGAGGATGCATTAAAAATAGTTTTAGAAGAACAAAACTTCCAGGCAGTCTATGAGTCGAAAACAAACGACAGACGTAATTTTAGCAGAAATAACAGACCCAATTTGCCTAATAACCAAAATGCAATTGAATCTAATAATCAAAAGAAAGATTCACATAGCATATCAAGTACACATGTACCGAATAGTGCTACAAACAGCACATCTACACCGAACAATTCGCATCAGCCCAGACATTATAAACAACATAATAATATTCAAAGAAATCAAGACAATTTTAATCGTACAAACAACAATAATACGTCACCGCAGTCAAGTAGGTCATTTGTTCCGATTGCACAACCGAACCAACAGTTCGCGGCACATGCACCGAGCACGCCGTCTTTTGCAGCGCAAGCATCTACGTCGGGTGCGAATACTGATGTCACCATGCGTACTGCAAGTTCGCGACGTGTTAATTACATAAATAATTCTAATAATAATGAACAGAGTTCAAGTTATTCGTACAATGAGTGCCAAGAATTTTCTCCTGAAGAACCCGGGGCGGGAAATTTTTGCATAACGGCCTCTACCCAAGAGAACGAATAAAAATAAATTGTAATAAACGCTTAAATTTACCACATATAGTTATACCAGAATTAAAGGCAGTTTTTATGATAGATACGGGGAGTGTTAGATCGTTTATAAGCCCGTATATAGCGAATAAATATTTTAAAAATTATTTACAGTATGAACCCTTCGAAGTTGTTAGCACTCACGCATCGAGTGTTCATGGTGAAACGGCTATTATTCCATTACCGGTTACCTTTGGAAGTCAAGAGTTCCATAAGTTTTATGTCTATAGTGTCGACGATAGGTATGATGGGTTAATAGGTAGCAATTTGCTGAAGCAATTACAGGCAAAGATTAATATGGAAAATCAGATATTACATTTAAAAAATACTGATATTCCTATCATATATTCACCGCCTATGAGAGAGATATATAATCTACCATCTCGTAGTGAACTTAGAGTAAGACTCCCAGTCAACTTACTGAACGGGGAAGCTGTGTTAGATTTTAAGCAATTTACGGAAGGGATTCGAATGCCCGCCGCATTAGTTACGTGTATTGAAGGCTATGCAACAACTGTTATTCAGAATTATAGCCATGAAAATAGAAAATTAGTAGTTACGGGACCTTTTCAAGTGGAACCATACATACAGGACCCATCTGTTAGTGTTAATTTCATAGATAATAATATAGAAGTGGACAGCTTGCTAACAAAGAATTTAGACAAATTACAGTTAGATCATATGAATTCAGAAGAACGAACGGTTATTGAGGGACTTTGTAAAGAATACAAAGATATATTTTATTGTGAAAATATTCCGTTAACCTTCACAAATCAGGTTAAACATAGAATAAGAACAAAAAATGAAGACCCAATAAACATTAAGGCACATAGATTGCCACCTATTCAAACAAAAGAGATCAGTAGTCAAGTCGAGAAAATGTTAAGGGATAACATTATCCAGGAATCTCATTCCCCCTGGAGTGCTCCCGTACATTTAGTGCCGAAAAAATTAGACGCGTCAGGCCAACAAAAATGGAGGATGGTAGTTGACTATAGACGGCTCAATGAAATCACAATTGATGATAAATACCCTTTGCCCAACATTAACGATTTATTTGACATGCTAGGTAATAGTACATACTTTACAACTCTCGACTTAGCTAGCGGGTACCATCAATTAGAGGTTCAGGAGAAAGATAGAGCTAAAACTGCGTTTAGCACACCTTCAGGTCATTATGAATTTAACAGAATGCCGTTTGGGTTAAAGACCGCACCCGCAACTTTTCAGCGAGCGATGGATAACGTCTTACGAGGCCTTCAAGGCTTACATTGCTTAATATATCTCGATGACGTCATTATTTTTTCTAAAAGCTTGCCTGAACATGTAAAAAAACTTAGAGCAGTTTTTGACCGCTTCCGTCAAACAAATTTAAAAGTTCAATTAGATAAGTCTCATTTTCTTAGAAAGGAAGTACTCTACCTAGGGCATACTATTACAAGTGAAGGTTTGAAACCAAATAATGATAAAATAGACGCTATTCTTAGGTATCCTATACCGGAAACGGTTACACAGATTAAAAGCTTTTTAGGACTAATCGGTTATTATAGGAAATTTATCAAAGATTTTGCCAAAATAACTAGACCATTAACAGCTTGTTTAAAGAAAGGTCGCAAAATTGTAATTAATGGGGAATATAAAGAATGTTTTGAGACATGTAAAAAGCTTTTAACAAATGCACCTTTGTTACAATTTCCTGACTTTAGTAAAACTTTTATTTTAACCACGGATGCATCCAATTTTGCGATCGGGGCTGTATTGTCACAAGGAACGATAGGCTCAGATAAGCCTGTAGCCTATGCTAGTAGAACCTTGAGCGACACAGAAGTAAAATATAGCACTATCGAGAAGGAACTTTTAGCCATAATATGGGCAGTTAAGCACTTTCGACCGTATTTGTATGGTAATAAGTTTACCATATTTACAGACCATAGACCATTAGCTTGGCTGTATTCATTGAAAGAGCCCAATAGTAAACTCACGCGATGGCGGTTAAGGTTAGAAGAATACGATTTCGAAATAAAATATAAGAAAGGCCCTCAAAACACGAATGCAGATGCTTTATCTAGGATTAAGATTAATGCAATTGACGACGATTTAGATTCAATATTCGTAAATATAGGAGATAGGCAGGAACGTATACAAAAAATTATAGAAAACGAATTGCAAGACCTCGAAACTCCAATAGAAACGATAGAACTTTCGGATTCTGATGATGGGGTCACTGCCAACTCAGTTTCAAATAGAGAACACGAAGGCATTCCTAGTTTAAACGAAGCTGTCGATACTAAACCAAAACAGATTTTAATTCATTCATGGTTTAAAAATAAATTAGACGTAAAAGATATTTCAAATAATAAACAAAAAATTCTCGAAGTTCACTTACCGACAAATAACGATATATTAGTTAAAGACTTTTTGAAAGAGTATATTGATCCAAAACATAAGTACTTTATATACTTCGAACACACATCTTTTAGAAAAACTTTTTCAAACATGGTAATTAAGTTATTTAAAAAGGATTCAGTTAAGTTAACCGAGTGTACAGAAAGAGTTATAAATTTGACAGGATCTGAAGAAGATCAAAAAGAAGTTATTTTAAAATACCACGACGGGAAAACATGCCATAGAGGTATTAAAGAAACTTTAACCAAACTTAAAAGACATTATTGGTGGGCAAACATGAAAGAGACAGTCACGGCAATCATAAATGCTTGCGAAACATGTAAACGCATGAAATATGATAGAAAGCCGATTAAACCCCACATTCAGTTAACACAAACCCAGGATGCCCCTTTTCAGGAAGCTTTTATGGATTTATTATATATTGAAGGGAAATATTATTTAACTATAGTGGATGCATTTAGTAAGATAGCACAAGCCATAGAGGTACCGAATAGGAGTACACCAGAGATAGTTAGGGCATTGATTAAATATTTCAGCATGTATGGTCTGCCTAGGAAAATTAGTTGCGATTCCGGTACAGAATTCAACAATACTTTGATTAAAGAAAAGCTATCACAGGAAATTTAGATGAAGACGATGCAATTAAATATGATAGAGAAATCCAAATGATACAGAACAAAGAGCATGTGGTCGAACGTAAAGTATCATCAATGCAAAAAGCTTTTGATAAATTAGCAAATGACTCTGAAATAATAAATTCAAATATTAAAAACTTGGGTTTACATACCAATGAAATGGAAAAATTAGTTGAACATGAGTTCAGGTTTAACAAACTTTTCCAAATATTAAATACTATGTATCAAATTTTAAATAACTTTCGGACCTGTTACGAAAACATACAAGAGATTGAAACGGCAATAGCCTTTAGCAAACTGAATACATTGCACCAATCCATTATAAATAGTACAGAATTATATAATACGTTAGAAGTCATTGCTAAACATGCTAGAACAATATACCCAGTAAGCAAACATAATTTAATAAAATTAGAACGTAATATCATACTTAAATCATATATAAATAACAACAAGTTAGTTTTTGTTTTAGAAGTTCCCCTAATAAATAACGAAACATATAATTATTACAAGGTTATACCCATCCCTATATTCCATTCTCCAAATACCTTTACAATAATACCCAAATATCCTTACCTGATGGTGAATAGATTGAAATACATGCCCGTGGTAAGCCCATGTACTGAGATTGAAAATGGAAAATTTCTTTGCACTGAAACTAATTTAGCCCAGTTTCCAACCGAGACCTGCATTGAACAAATAATGCTGATGAAGAACAACTACAAAAACTGCATACAGAACCATATTGAAATAGAAAAAACTAAGATACAGAAAATAACCGACAACCAATGGTTGGTTTACTCAGAGGAAAATCTCATCATCACCGAGAATTGCAATACAGAAATCCTGAAGTACACTATTCTTGGGACCTACATCGTGACACCTGGCCAACAATGCGAGACACAAATAGGCGAAGTCATCGTTGCCGCCACCACAAACACTACAGTTTCCAGTCTCCAGCTGCCATTGATCCAGATGCCAGACCTACAACAGGACATTCAGAGAAGATCAAAGAAAGTGGATTTAAGAAATGTGGACTTCAGTGATGTGAAAGAAGTGTTACAAAGTGCAAAATTTAGTGAAATAGACGATACGACACAAACAGTGACAATAGAAATTAGTATATGGACCATCTTAGAGTATGTGGTTATTGTAATAGCAATAGTTATCTTTATAATGTATAAATTTCAGTTCATAAACTTTTGTCGAAATTCTCCGAAACCGTCTGCGACACCTTCGGATAATTTCTCTCTTAGGGAGGGAGGAGTTAAGGAACCCCAACCTACCAATATTAGCTTTGTCAGACAATAAGTATTTACTAGATTATTATTTCCCAATTTCCCCACTGCGCGATCAGCATTTATAATTATCTAGAACATGCGTCAATCTGATCACGCTGTGCATGTACTACGTTAGCAATTAAGTTAGTATATAAGATCAATATTTTGTTAGATTTAATTAATTACTGTTTCGCTGTAACTCTGTCGGAATAAAGTTATTTTTAAATACTTCCGTTGTCGCTTACTTAATTCGCGCGTGGAACACAACGGATACGAAGCCTGCGGTGCCGAATACCACTACCTGATATGTAAATAACAGCGACAGGAACTCATCATATCATCCACATACGAAGTAGAACTATCCAAGCAAAGTAAATAAAATTTATACAGTTTCGACTAGTACGGAGGACAGTGTGAATCGAATGCTACAAGCTAAATAACAATATCAGTGTTAGTAATTGTCGGTGAGTGATTAGTGCTTAAATACGAAATAAATAATTATCATGTAATGTAAGCTTAACGAACAACACTTATAAGACATAAGAAAGGTGAGGAACCTACTTATTTACGTTTATAGTGTCTACCTGCCAAATGTTATAAATACCGAATTATATATGGTTGTACTTTTATGATGCAAATAAAGTTATTATAATTATTATTTTATATGGGATCACCTCCAGAGAATACCCTTTCAAACGAAAATTGAGTTTTCAAAATCGGGCCACAATTGACGGAGAAATCGGCGGACATACATTTAAAAAAAACATACGTACGGTACGAACATTTATCCTACTCCTTTTTGGAAGTCGGTTAAAAATAGAAAATCATACCTACTAAATATGGAAAATCGTGCAACTGAAGTTGTAAAATGTGATGTTATGAAGCTAAGTATCTACATGCGAGTGATACTATTAGTATTTTTAAATTAAACCTGCATCCCAATTGCGTAACACATTTACAACCACAATCCGAAGCATTTTGAAGGATATTGGTAATCCATCGCTTCATACTACTTAAAAGTGTGTTACGCAATCACATGGCTGTATATCAATAACCGGTCGGCTATCAGCAGGCTCACGAACAACGTTTCCATGCAATTGCATTTTAATATCGCGTTTGCTAAGCCTTTTATTTTTTTTTCTTAGATAGAGTTCATGCCACAGTTCTCGATTTCTTTTTAAAACGACGAAATAAGCGCTCATTATTAGTGGGGTTGCGCGAAATAATGCTATTCGTAGAATAACATATATTTTTAAATCTATTCGTATAACGCGAGCGAGAATAATAAACAAAAAATAAAAGAACAGAAGGACGTCATTCAGTATAAATACCAGAGTGGCTATGTAAAAGCGACGCCATTTGTTGGTAGCGCTATTTGCGCTCATGTTGGTACTAAGAAAAATCGAATATAAAGTAAACAGTTTGTTATCAAAGGTAAAATATACTGTAGATCTCTTACAAGCTTATCATATCTATTTGATTTCGAATTCCGTCTAGCATAAGAATAAATAACGGATATTGCAGCTGTTATAAAACCCCCTCCCCAACCAACAAGGTAACTTTTTAAATATTTTCTTCGGATTTGCCTATTAAAAACTTTTACAACATCTGAGTAAAACATATGGGTAAGAACTAAAAACCAAAAGTTCCTTGCTGACAAGAGAAACACGTCCAGAAAATTTAAGGTATATGCAGACGTGTAGTGTATTAAGATATGATGCACGTCGAAAATGATTACGAGATTTAACATTGAACGGAGACAGTTTGTTAAAATTGTGTTAAGAAACACAAAGTTCCTGTAATTACGAAACTTGTCTACGATGGTCCATGATGTCACTCCGTATATTAGCGTAGTTAGTGTCAGCGCTGTCATAACGTAGTTTGTAATTAACCTGACAGTTTGCAATAATTCCACAATTTCAATATCGAATCGTAATAATTCTTTTCTAAAATCCTTTACAGCACTTACACTTATTTCGATGTAAGGCATGATGAATATCACTTCACTGGCACTGTTTTAATTATTGCACTTTTAGTTAAAATACTTCTTTATTTGTGAACAGCTTATCCGAAAGCACTGCAATGTCCGATTGTCCGCTGATGCGCGTTGTCCGCCGCAACATTAGCAAAAACAAATCTGTCCTTTTCCAAAAGTTGTCTTTCCAACGTAATTTTTATTATCTGAGCCCTCCCTTAGGCACCTCCTGACTGATATCCTTACTTTCTCATAGTAGGTCCTCATTCAGACTGGTGCGGGATCACACGTCTCACGTATTTTTTTACACCTTCCAATACTGTATATAGAAAGGGATATTAAACTATTATTATTAAAATCCTTAGAACGGCCTTTCTTTTGGTGTCCCCTTTGATCCTAATAAGGTATATCTCACTAATTAGTCAACGCTTATAAAGGACGTGTTGTTACAAAAACTGTCGATGGCAGAATATTTTTATCAATAAGCGCTCCCAATTTTATTATCTGTATTATTATTTTCTACATTGTATTAAAAACTTGTTTCATTTCTAGATTCCTTGTGTCTGCGTCCGTAAGTTATTCAAGGTCAAAGGTCACAAAAATCAGTTTTTGTGACCTTTGATCTAAATTTTCATAGCTCCAATGATTTTATTAGCATCTATTTTAAAATTATAGAGAGTATTTGCGACAAATAAATTTTGTTTCTGTACTTATTTTTATTGCGCTCAACCGTTTTTAAGGTAGAGGGCGGAGAGCGCGCAGCGCTCAGCCATACATACTGTAATGCAAGGTCAACTGTGATTCTCAGTGAATAATACTTTGTTATAGTTATTAAATCATTAAAATATCATTAATAATGAATAATTGATATCACATACATACATAACCTCACGCCCGTGTTCCCCGAAGGGTTAGGCAGAGTTGTATCTATAGTATCTTCTTACCACAGCTTTGCCCAACTATGTCACCTTTAACATCAACCTACAAGTTTGCAAAAATCAAGTTTATTATTATTTTAAGTTTACCTTCCCGTAACATGGAACTCGCCAGCCCTACAGTCCTTGATCCTCCGACGAAGCCAACAAAACCCACTCACACATGCACATCAAAACCTAAATAGCCAGATCCATCTCCAATCGCAGACGCTAATCAAAGAACAATCACAAAAGTACCATGACTCGTTCTGGCAGACGAGACTAATTCAAGGAATTCTCCGAAAGCGTAACAAAAAAACAAACTCACTTTCGCATTTATTATATTAGTTCGGATGACAAAACAATGCGAGGAGCTCGTGGCTAAGTAATAACAGCCGCACGGGTCGATCCATCACGTTGAACTACACTTGCCGGGGTTGGTCCATGGATGGGTGACCATCTTTACATATCGAGACTCGTCCGTGCCTCGGAAAGCACGTTAAGCCGTTGGTCCCGGCTGTCATTCGTTGATCGTCGGATCGGAGTCGTAACGGGTCGTCAGAAGCCCGAAAGTCTGACAACCAGTCTTACCAAGGGTTATCGTATTACCAAGTTACTGGGTTGTGGAGGTCAGACAGGTAGTCGCCCCATGTAAAATATTGGTATTCAGCTGCATCCGGTTAGACTGGAAGCCGACCCCAACATAGTTAGAAAAAGGCTAGACAGATTGAGCATGGTGAAAAAAAAAAATGTAGGTATGTTTCAAACACCTTTTTATTATTTAAATGCATATGTTATGCTACTATGAACTTTATTAGCAGGTTTTGTTTTTCATGTCTCATAGTGCGCCGCGCCGGCGCCGTTGTCGTCTCAAACTTTGAAACATGATAACTCTGAAACATACATGAATGTAATTAAGTGTGATTTAAGTCTAATAAACAGGAATATGACGGCTGGATTACGGTGATTCATCATAAGAATAAAAGTAAAAATCGTTACAGGAAATATGGGCAAGAGATTGTCTAGTACAGTGTAGTGTAGTTTTAACGCGTGGTGAGAGGCCCAAGACGCTATACGGATCTTTTGTGAACTCTCCAAGGCATTTGATTGCGTCGATCACGAAACCTTACTCTTGAAACTTGAGCATTACGGACTTGAAAAACTTGCGCTCAATTTAGTAACATCTTATTTAAATGATAGACAACAGCAGGTTCAAATAAACGGTACCAATTCACTAGGTTTAAACGTAAAAATAGGTGGGCCACAAGGCTCGATATTGGGTCCATTCCTCTTCTTAGTGTATATTAATGATCTACTTCATTTATTAAAACATCAACCACAAATGTGCTGACGATACTTCCCTAATTTTTAAGGTAGATAGACGTGCTACAAATTTTGACGACGTAAATAACGCCCTACAGCAGGTTCAAAATTGGTTCACTGCTAATAATTTAGTATTAAATAGAAAAAAGACTAATTGCATCAAATTTTCTTTACCAAATGTCACAAGTAGTGATTGTGAGATAGTGTTGAATCACGAGAAACTAGAATTCGTCGATAAAACTGTTTTTCTGAGGATCACGCTCGACTCAAGGCTACAATGGGGTCCTCATTTAACATCTCTTGCACGACGGCTAAGTTCAGCAGTATATGCTGTCAGAAAAATCCGTCAATTTATTGGTGTAGATACCCAGAGGCTAGTCTATTTTAGCTACTTTCATAGTATCATGTCTTACGGTATTTCACTGTGGGGACGGGCTGTAGACATTGAGTCTATTTTGATTCTGCAGAAAAGAGCGATCAGAGCCATATATTATCTCCATGATTGTCTAAGGGAACTGTTTAAGGATATTAACATCATGACGGTACCTTGTCAATATATCTATGAAAGGACCCAATATCGAGCCTTGTGGCACACCTATTTTTACTTTTAAACCTGGTGAATTGATACCGTTTATGTGAACTTGCTATTGTCTATCATTTAAATAAGATTTTACTAAATTGAGCGTAAGTTTTCCAAGCCCGCAATGCTCAAGTTTCAGGAGTAAGGTTTCGTGATCGACGCAATCAAATGCCTTGGAGAGGTCACAAAAGATTCCTATGGCGTCTTGGGCCTCTTCCCACGCGTTAAAAATGTGTCTCAATAAGGTTACACTGGCGTCGGTCGTACAACGTCCTTTGGTGAAACCATACTGTTGATCGTGAAGGATTTTATTTGTGTTTAAATGATTGAGCATTTGATTAAGCGTTACCTTTTCAAACACCTTGCTGAATACCGGCAACACGGATACGGGTCTATAATTATTGGTGTCTTTACTGTCCCCGGATTTGAAAAGTGGTATTTATTACCTTACTGTATTTCATTAAATCCGGGAAGACTCCTTGATCTACACACAAATTAAATATTAAGGCTAAGTAAGACGCTTTGGTCTCAATTATGGATGTACAGACTTTAATGGATATTGAAACGTTACATTTTCCCAGAAGGGAAAAATGTAAGGTAAAATATAATAATATAATTAAATATTATAATATAATAAAAATACAAGAGGAGTACAAAAACACAGTTTAACACTACTGATCGGAACTGCACGCTGAGGAGGTTAGGCCTCAGAGGTGGCCTGCAGCGGGAAGTGGTCTTCGGCAGATGGAGGCTCCGGCAGGGAGTGGTTCACGGCTGGTGGTGGCCTCGGCGGGTCGATGCCTCCGCGGGAAGGAAGAGTTGGCTCCGGCAGGGAGTGGGTGAGCACCGGGATGGCCAGGGCAGGCCAAGATAGGCTGGAAGAGAGTCAGACCTTTTAGTATAGAAAAGTCGGAGATAGACTGGGCCAAACAGAAAAATAAAAAGAAACTGACAGTTTAACATTTGACATAGGTAAGTGTCACAACAAGAAAGAGCCTCAGGAATATTTAACACACCGGCAATGGTCATGCATTTATCTAGAGAGAACGTATGATAAAAGACCAACATTTTAACAACCAAACCGTAAGTAAAAACATGCAACATTACAACATTCCCCAAAGATCTTCGGTCAATTTGATCTTGAGTTGTTTAAAAGCTTTTATTACTGTTATGGGGTTTATATGCTTAAACTTAAATTCAATTGGGCGTGCTGGAACGTTGGCCCTTATTAAATCAAAAGAGAGCGGGAGCGAGGAATTTAAGTTTTCAGTAGTTTTAAGTGGGATACTGGTAAAGAAATTTACAAATTCTTGAGCAACTTTTTTGCTAACGCAAATGAGACCACCACATGACGTCTGCAGTGTGTAATCAGAATTATGCTTTTTGTTTCTGTACGTTTCATTATTGATAATTTTCCAAACCGTCTATATTTTATTGTCTCCTGATTAAACCTTGTTGCTAATGTATAAGGATTTAGCTGCCTGACAAGTGTTTTTAAAAGTGCTAAAGTAGCAACATACTTATTAAAAGTTTCCGCGTTGATATAAGGCTTAAGGCCATACAGCTCGAAAAGTCTATCCCTACTTTTCCTGAGTCCAGTAGTTGCCCAATCACTAAATAAAAACTTAGGGCTGATAGTTTTAGTGTTCTTCTTAAAATTATTATTGAACTCTGTTTGGACTAACGAAAATAATTCTGTATACAAAATATTAACATAGTTCATTGTAAGGACCTGATTACTTAACTTACAAACTAAAGTGCTATTATATTTATTTAAATTAACAGCTGTTATTGGTCTGAATTGTATCTGCACTTTTTGTATTGGTACGTTGGACTCAAAAGTTACGGATTAGCCACTGTGATCAGAAGGGAGATAATTAAAGATGGCTTCATCTAAATAGTCGCAGCAACAAAACACATTATCAATACATGTAGCAGTAGACGTAGTTATACGGGTTGGTTCTACAAACACATGTGACAAACTGAACGATTTGAACAAATTTAAAAATCTACTGGTATTTGAATTATTTTCTAAAATATTAATGTTGAAGTCACCACAGATAATTACTGATTTATTAAAAGTTGCAAGTTTTGCCAAAACATCTTCCATTACTGACTCAAATATAGAGTAGTTTGATAATTAAGCGATAAGGCCGCCCATTGTATATTTTGTAGTGTTTGACTTATTTTTTGTTAGTAAACTGCCCTACCTTCGCCTGGCGACCTAAGTTTGCCTATGATGAAAAAGCTGTACTATCTTTTTCATTTTACTTG
Source organism: Omphaloscelis lunosa (assembly GCA_916610215.1). NCBI lineage: Eukaryota > Metazoa > Arthropoda > Insecta > Lepidoptera > Noctuidae > Omphaloscelis > Omphaloscelis lunosa. The sequence goes on along the minus strand of OU744272.1, from coordinate 1,701,265 downwards.
TATGGCAATCGAAACTTTGAGTTTTCATGGAGAGCTTTAAGTTTCGATTGCCATACAAGTAAAATGAAAAAGATAGTACAGCTTTTTCATCATAGGCAAACTTAGGGCGCCAGGCGAAGTTAGGGCAGTTTACCGGTATGTATTTTTGTGGTGTACAATAAAGAGTATGTAGGAGGTGCGAGTGTCGGTGTGTCTTCTCGTCGTGACCGAGGTTGTCTTCAGGAAACACAAGTAAAACAGTCCAGACACTTTAACGACAGTTTATTTCTCACCACAAATAATAACAATAAGAAGCACATGCGAATAGATTAGTTTATATGCGTAGGCGACCGTAAGCGTATAGTATAGCAAGCGGGCGTGCGTCAGCTGTGTGCGCGCGAGACGGACTGGTGGGGCGCGGGCGCGCGCGTCGCTGCGCCGGCGATGGTTCGAGAGTTCCTTTGTTTCGGTGAGTAGCGGGTATTGGTGTGCGCTTACTCGGTGCGACACGACGACGACGCGGTGACGCTCGACGACTCAACGATGCGGCTATGCGGTACTGGTAAGTTTGATATTAGTTATTTATGTAATGTATTATTGTGCATGCTTAATGTTTGTGTTTGTATTTTGTGTATTTAGTATGTTATATATGTAGTTATAAATATTTGTAATTAAGTACTTATATAGGTATTCTATTACATAGTGTGTTAATGTATTGTGGCTACGCCACATGACTCCCCCCTTGAGACCATCCTAGGATGGGCGATAATAGTCAGGGAATCTCACTTTTCTTCCTGAGTGAGTAATTCTTACTTCTTTCTCTTTGCTTACAGGGTTTGGTGTTTCATTTTCAAGCGGAGGGGTCTCTGGACGAGTATCTGGTGTAAGTATATAGGCTGGTTTTAACCTCTCTATCGATACTGTCTGTTCTTTTCCTTTAACCAGTAGCTTAAAGACTTTTGTGCCTCGTTGCAGGACTAGATATGGCCCAGTGTACGCCGGCTGGAGGGATCCTCTCACGGTGTCGTCTCGGACGTAAACGTGAGTAGCAGAAGGTAAGTCTCGGTACACGAAGATGTTACGTCTGCTGTGTCTTGCGGCTGGCTGAGGGCGAATATTGTTCATGATAGAACGCAGTCGTGCTGAGAATTCGGTGAGGTCACTGGTCGTATGCTGGTCGGCGATTGGCTGCAGAAACTCTCCAGGCAGTCTAAGGGGTTCGCCGTAGAGGAGTTCGGCTGGTGACGCTTGTATGTCCTCTTTGAAGGCGCTTCTCATTCCTAGTAGTACTAGAGGTAAGCTTTCCGTCCATTTTTGGTTTCCATGGCACATTATAGCTGCTTTAAGTTGTCTGTGCATTCGTTCCACCATTCCGTTGCTTGCAGGGTGATACGCAGTGGTTCTGTTGCGTTGAAATCCGGCTAGTTCTGAAAGTTGTTTCAGCAGCGCAGACTTGAATTGTTTCCCGCGATCTGTCACAACTTCTGTCGGGCAACCGTAACGTGATATCCAGTTGCAAACGAGAGCTTTGGCGACTGTTTCGGCGGTGATATCTTGCAAGGGAATGGCCTCGGGCCATCGAGTGAATCTGTCGACGGCGGTGAGACAATAACGGTAGCCATCCGAAAGGGGTAATGGACCAATGATATCAATGTGCACGTAGGTAAACCTGCCGTTTGGTAGTTTAAAGGTGCCCACCGGTAGAGTTACGTGCCGAGTGACCTTTGAGCGTTGACACGCGTGACAGAGCTTGGTCCAATCGCGACAATCTTTATTTATTCCTGGCCATACGTAGCGCTGAGCCACTAATTTTGCGGAGGCTTTAGCGCCAGGATGGCTGAGTGAGTGTAGGCTGTCGTAGACTTGCCTTCTGAGCTCTTTCGGTACATAAGGTCGTGGATTTGGCGTGCTGTCGTCGCAGTAAAGTTCCAGTTTTGTTCCTGGTACTGTTACTTTGACAAGTTTTAGCGAAGTTCCACCTTTTAAGAGTTGCCTTAGTTCTGGGTCGTTACCCTGTGAAACAGCCAAGTTCTTTGACTCGACAGGCTGTACTATTTCCTCTATTCTTGAGAGAGTATCGGCAACTATGTTGTCTTTACCCGGTATGTGTTGGATGTCCGTGGTGAATTGAGCTATATAATCTAAATGCCGAAACTGACGCGGTGAGCACTTTTCCTTGTGGAATGCGAAGCAGATTGGCTTGTGGTCTGTAAATACTGTGAAGTGTCTTGCTTCCACTTGGTGTCGGAAATGTTTTATGGACTCGTAAATCGCTAGGAGTTCTCGGTCGTACGGCGAGTATTTATTTTGTGATGGGCTCAATTTACGGCTAAAGAAGGCGAGAGGTTGCCATCCCCCGTCTTTCTGCTGCTGTAGGACTCCACCGATTGCGACGTCTGATGCATCCGTGACTAACGCTAGTTTGGCGTCCATGTCTGGGTGCGCTAGGAGAGCTGATTGGCATAGACTCTTCTTACAGTCTTCAAATGCTTGGAGTGCTTCTCCGGTGACGTTTATGGGATGATTGCCTTTTATGGTTCCGGTGAGCAGACTATGCAACGGCGATTGAGTTGTGGCAGCGTCTTTTAAGAAACGACGATAAAAATTTATCATCCCCAGGAATCGTTTGAGTTCTCGAACGGTTTTCGGGGTAGGGTAGTCCTTAATGGCTTGGATCTTGCTATCCAGTGGTTTGATACCAGCACAAGATACGCTACAGCCGAGGAAAGTTACTTCTTCCGCCCCAAATACACATTTGGAAGTGTTTATGACCATTCCGTATTCTTTCAATCGTTCGAAGAGGAGGCGTAAGTGACGGTAATGGGTGTCTTCGTCGGGGGAGGAAATCAGAAAATCGTCTAGGTATGTGTAACAAAAGTCCAGGTCACGAGTCATTTGGTCCACAAATCTTTGAAACGTTTGTCCCGCGTTTCTTAGACCAAACGTCATAAAAGGGAACTCGAACATTCCAAAGGGTGTGGTTATGGCCGTTTTAGGGATATCCTCGGGGTTAACAGGTATTTGGTTATATGCCTTTATTAAATCGATTTTTGAGAATATTTGGCAGCCAGCTATGTTCTGAGTGAAGTCCTGGATGTGCCGGATGGGGTATCGGTCGGGGATCGTTCGTGCATTTAACATTCTATAGTCGCCGCATGGTCGCCATCCGTTATCCTTTTTTGCGGCGAGATGAAGGGGGGACGACCATGGGCTCTCTGACGGTCGTGCTGTCCCTACTCTCAGCATTTCTTCGAACTCCTGTTTTGCGATCTTCAGTTTGTCCGGAGCAAGTCTTCTTGGAGTGCAATATACGGGCGGTCCGTCGGTTGTTCTTATGTGGTGAACCGTGCTGTGACGTATGATCCGATGTGTACCTGCTGGCCGAGTGATTTCCGAAAAATCTCGAAGAAGGTTCAAGTACTTTGACTCGCCTGTTATCGTTTTGACTGAAGTTATGGCATCAGATGTTGGAACTGGATTTGCGGTTGCTGACAGGCTGGTCTTGTTGTCGATCAGGCGTTTATTACGACAGTCTACGATTAAGTCGTAGTACGATAAAAAGTCGACCCCGATGATAGCCTTGGTGACGTCAGCTATTATGAATTGCCAGGAAAATGCGCGGCGAAGACCTAAGTCCAGTTCCATTTGTTGGACGCCGTAAATGGCGATTGGTGTTCCGTTCGCTGCGAAGACGTTGAGCTCGGTTGTGCGCGATCGCCTTTGTTTCAGGGCGGAGCGGGGAAAAACGCAGATGTCGCTCCCGGTGTCGACTAAGAACTGCGTTTTTGTCCTTCTGTCCGTTATGAATAAGCGACCGGTAGTTGAACTATGGCAATCATGTGTCGCTACTGATGATTGCCTTTGTCTTTTCCCGACCCTAAATGATAATCACATGGTTTCAGACATCTACGTGCCTTGTCTCCATATCTGTGGTGGAAAATACAGGTGGGGTACTTCCTATAATTTGACTGGGAACGCGTGTTGCTTCTTCCCCGTTGGCTTCTATCCCTCGTCCTGGATCTAGAATCTCTTGTTGAGAGGGCCTGCACTTGACGACTAAGCTCTGCAATCTCTTTAGACAATTTCTCGATCACTGAATTTGGTACTGCGTCTGTGGCGGCCACTTGTGGCGCGGGTGGTACGAGGTCGTGCACTTTATCAGCCAGGTCTGCGAGTGCTGAAAGTGACGACTCTGGCTGTGATGCTACGACTATTTGTATGTTGCCCGGTAAGCGGCTAGTCCACACGGTCTTTATAAAATCGTCCGGTATGCTTGGGCCCGCTAGATGTTGCAGGTGCCGAAGAAACGCGGATGGTCGCCTGTCTCCTAGCTCCTCATGCATCAGCAACTGGGTAAGTTCCTTCTCACGCGACGCGGATAACCTTTTAATTAGCTCGCTTTTTAACTTTTCATATTTGCCGCTGGCTGGTGGATTAATTAAAATATCTTTCACCTCTGCGGCGTATCGGTTTTCAAGTTGGGCACTGACGTAATTATATTTGGTGTCGTCATCCCTGACACCTGAGAGTGCAAAACTTCCTTCTATTTGCGCAAACCAGACTGCAGGTTCTTCGGGCCAGAACGGCGGAAGTCGTACCCCGACACGACAAATGTCGGAAGGTATAAATGTCTTCTCTGTAGAAAACGACCCGCCTTCGTCGCTTTGTTTGTCGGATGACGTGGCGTTTTTAGACATTTTTAAACACTGTTTTCACTAGCTTACGGTTTTTATGCTGCTCCGTGCTGTGTCCAAGATCCGGGGTCACCAATGTAGGAGGTGCGAGTGTCGGTGTGTCTTCTCGTCGTGACCGAGGTTGTCTTCAGGAAACACAAGTAAAACAGTCCAGACACTTTAACGACAGTTTATTTCTCACCACAAATAATAACAATAAGAAGCACATGCGAATAGATTAGTTTATATGCGTAGGCGACCGTAAGCGTATAGTATAGCAAGCGGGCGTGCGTCAGCTGTGTGCGCGCGAGACGGACTGGTGGGGCGCGGGCGCGCGCGTCGCTGCGCCGGCGATGGTTCGAGAGTTCCTTTGTTTCGGTGAGTAGCGGGTATTGGTGTGCGCTTACTCGGTGCGACACGACGACGACGCGGTGACGCTCGACGACTCAACGATGCGGCTATGCGGTACTGGTAAGTTTGATATTAGTTATTTATGTAATGTATTATTGTGCATGCTTAATGTTTGTGTTTGTATTTTGTGTATTTAGTATGTTATATATGTAGTTATAAATATTTGTAATTAAGTACTTATATAGGTATTCTATTACATAGTGTGTTAATGTATTGTGGCTACGCCACAAGTATATAAAAAATAAAAATAAATAATTTGGGGTCAACACAAGACAGTTCAATGCTATGTTCAACCGATAGTTCAACTATGTCATTACGGGTTTTTGATTTAATACAACTTTTAATTAAGATTAATGAACCACCACGCAGCATTGATTTTCGGTTAAAATAACTGGCCACACTATAATTCCCATAGTTTGTTAACATTTTATAATCTCTTAGCCAATGCTCAGTAAATAATTATAATGTCAAACATTGTTTTTTCTAAAAACAATTCAATTTCCAATTGTTTGGTAGTAAAACCTTGAATATTTTGATGAAATAATTGCTTAACCCCTTTTATACAGTTAACTATGTTAGTGCTAGAAAATACCTTTTTGTTATTAAGTTTTATTTGTTATTAATTATACTGTTAGTGGTACCTTCTGAAATTAAGCTCTTTTTTTGCATTCCTCTAAATTTGTCCATGAGTATATACAACGTGTAACGTTAAATGCACAAAACCTCAGACACCCCAACTGATTTTTAATTCAATTGACCTATTTCAGGGAGAAAAAAAATCATTAAAAAAATTTAATGGTTTTATGTGCTGTTTTAGTTCGTAAGATTCGTATTTGCATTGAAATAAAAGCTATTTATATCTCGCGTATGAGAAAATTTAAATTGGTCGACAACAATTTGTGTTTGTTTACCTATTTTGGCGGGTTTGCGCATGTGATGGCTTGATCTATTAATAAGTAGACACGGCAACGTTTTTAAGGCGGGGTTACCCGGATAAACGACGTTTTCTATTGTCTTTTATTCGTAAATAACACGGATTAAAATTTTGAAAAAAACATATTACATATTTCACACTTTGATCTAGATATTTCAGCCATGCGATACACGATTACTTGCACTTTACTGCATCCAATTAAATCGCAAAAACATGTCTAAATTATGTTCAAATATTTTTTTTATTTGATTTATATTAGGCTTTCAATAATAAAACTTATACCATAATAAAGGTCGTAAAAAAAGTGATATAAACTGGCCCAAATAATGTGAAATATGAGAATACCAATACCACTAATTCCAAAATCAAGCGTTTTCATCTTTTCATGCGCTCGCCCCGTGCCATTTAGTCCCGAGCGGAACGTGTTGGAGGTCGGACGTGTGCCAATTTTTGCAAGACCGCCACCCCGCTAAGTTTTACGCTGAGCCAAAATATACATATTGTAAATTATAATAGGTAACTAGGATTAGGATATCTGGATAAGGAATTGGGTTAGGTATTAGGATAGGTAATTATTATAGTTAAAAATTTTAATAGTTGTAAATAGTTAGTTTTTATTAGATACTTAGTTATATTTTTTTAAAGAAAATGGGCAAAACTAAAAAAAATAAAAAGTTGTCATCACTGGCTCTACGAAGGCTGAATAAACAAAAAAGGTAATTGAAAATATTATTATACACTACATTATATAAAGGTATTATATTTTACTTTACTAACGAATAGATTTACAAAACGCAAATATGTGTGTAAATCAGTTGAATTTCAACCCTATGACAATGTGAATAAAGACGCCACGCGCGCAAAAATTATAATGGTATATTTTTCTCGCTGAATAGATTTACCAACCGCATCAAGGTGTGTAAATAGGTGAATTTGAAACCTATATCGCAGTGCATAAAGCCGCCACGCGCACTAATGTTGTAAAGGCTTGTGCAAATTGGCGCGATATCACGGGCGCTACAGGCACCGTGACCCTTGTAGCGCCCGCGATATCGCGCTGGTTTGCACGAGCCTTTATAGTTTACTATTTTCAAATGTCAAATAGGTAGTTAGTTCACCCCGCGCTGAGTTGGTCCGGGTGGTTTTTATAATGTTTATTAGCGTAGTTAGGTACTGTACAGTCGACCACACGTCGCGCGTCTGTAGTAAGTGATAAATAACACTATAATCTTGAGCTGTCCCAACGTACGGAGTTTCATTAGAATAAGAGACCAGTTTACACTGGTTTTGTTTCCACTGACATGACGTGCGGCCTACTGTACGTGTTTACGCGACTCGCAGGACAAACTGCATAAACGAAGTTGATAGGTAATAAAAAGGTACCGAGCGCCTGCGTAATATTTCAACAAGGTTACAAAGCCCTAATAAAATCTCAATATGTATAATAAGAGCCTTTGCCTAGTCTTATAATATTTGTTATTTACTGCTGATATGTCCGGTTTCACTTATCGTACATCTAAATAGGTAAATGCCTAAATAAAAGCGCGTATTTCCTACGTGAGTGTTGAAAATTCAACAGTGCAATAATATTTAGGCGTTCATTTAGAAGTAAGCTATGTATACCACAGCCACCACAACACAACAAATAATAATATTTATGGCGTCTGCAACGTTTGTGTAGGTCTTGTCTATGCCATGTAATACGCGCTGCACACTCGTGCCATAGTGTAGAAATGTACAGTATGACCATTTCCTACAAAAATACTATTTATTATTTTCGGTAACGTTTAGGCACAAGCTCGTTTATGCGCAGTACACTACTTACTAAAAACACTGTATCAAATTATGACAAATAAATAAATAAAAACTACATATATATAGCTAGTTTGGCTATACACACGTTATCCAAGGCATAACTTTATTTAGTGTTTATTGGCAAGAGGAAAAGTATTTAGAAATTGTAAATTACATTTATCAGACTGTTTTTAATCGTTTTTGAGTAAATAAATATATTACTATTATAATATATTTATTATTATTACTATAGGGTCTATGACATTTCTCGGGACCTTAAGGTCCCGGACCTTTGGAAGGCGTACGAGGGGCCGAAGCCAACTCGCAGAGGCCCGTTAGACGTTTTGAATGAAATTATTATTTTCTTTTATTTAATTTTAAAACATATTATTTACATTTTTAAATATTTATATCAAAATAAAAAATAAACATTTAAAAATATAAAAAATAGTAGCCCACCGGTGTCGGGAACAGGGTCCAAGTTACCGGTAGTTAGGGCTCCTGAGAGAGGAACCTCCTGAAAATACGCGCCGTGTCCAGGAGTACCGCTTTCTGGATCAAGCCCTTGATCCAACTGCCTAACGAGAGCCTCCTCAGGTGTTGGTCGAGGCTCTTGGCTATTATGCCATTGGCCGTCACGACTATCGGCACAATGATTGCTGTATCCACATCCCACATGTCGACAACCTCGCGGGCCAGGTCAAGATACTTAATCTGTTTATCTTTTTCAGCTTTCACGAGGTTCTCGTCATGCGGGACTGCTATATCAATAATCATTGTGCGACGCTCTAATCGATCTATCACCACTATATCTGGCTTATTGGCAACAATAGTCCTGTCAGTGATGATAGATCGATCCCAATACAACGTGATATTGCCATTTTCGAGGACTGGGTCGGGCACATATCTATAGTACGGTACTTCCGATTCCACAAGACTGTATTTCAGATCAAGTTGCTGGTGGATAATCCTGGCTACAAGGTACAGACGAGAACACCCAGATATAATGTGTCGGATTGATTCCCCGGGACGGTGGCATGCCCGACAGATGTCAACCGTGCCGTCCTTCACAATATATTTCCGGTAGTTGTTCGTCATTATAACTTCGTCCATAATCGCAAAGACAAAACCTTCGGTTTCCCCATAGAGGTCACCGAATCGCAACCAAGATACGGACGCTAACAGGTCTACATCGGGCCCATGTAAGGCCCGATAATAGCGCCCGTGAAGCTCTTTGCTCTGCCATACCTCCCTGCGTCTTATACTAATGTATCTAATATTATAGGTTTGCGCCAGTTCTCGTTAGCCAAGGATAGCGGGGTGAGGCCCTTATCCACTGATACCACATCTCGGTGCATCCCCATGTCGGCTCCTAGGAAGTATTCCCTGAGACTGCATACCTCACGGTTGTGCAGGGTCTTAGCATTTAAGAAGCCTCGACCTCCGCACTTCCGCGGGATATACAGTCTCATCACCGATGAACGTGGGTGATGCATGCAATTTGCGGTCAGCAGTGTGCGGACCCTCCTATCCAGGGCGTCAAGTTCCGTCTGAGTCCATTTGAGTATGCCGAAAGAGTACATCAAAACCGGCATGACCCAACCGTTGAAGGCGCGCACCTTGTTTCCACCTGATAAAAGACTATTTAATACTTTATTCAGGCGGTTAAAGAAGCGCTCCTTCAGCGATTGCTTCATGTCAGCAGCGTTGACACCTAACGCTTCCGACATACCCAAATACTTGTAGGTTTCGATTTAGGAGAGGGATCTTAGTTGTATGGAATCCGAGAGGTGGGTTACCACGGATTCCACGATCTCCCCTCGTTTAACATGCATGACCGCACATTTGTCCACACCAAATTCCATCCTGATGGCGCTACTGAAAGTTTCGGTTACCTTCAGTAGCTCCAGCAGTTGCAAATTGTTGGGGGCAAAGAGTTTCAGGTCATCCATGTAAAGGAGGTGAGATATAACCTGACCACCTCTCCTCAATCGATAACCTAGCCCTGAATCCTCCAGCAGCGTGCTTAAAGGATTCAAGGCTAGGCAGAACCAAAGTGGACTCAAACTATCACCCTGGAATATACCTCGCTCGATCCTTATTGGCTCGCTATTCCTCAGGATTTGTCGACATCCTGGATAGCGAAGCACCGTCCTCCATTGCCTCATACAAGACATCAGGAAGGTGCGTAGAGTTGCATCTACTTTATACAGCTCCAGCACCCTCATGAGCCATGTATGTGGCACCGAGTCATAGGCCTTCTTATAATCTATCCAACATGTCGACAGATCTCTTCGGGAACGACGAACCTGCTGGTTAATGGCCACATCGATGAGGAGTAGCTCCTTAGTACAGCGGGACCCGTTCCTACATCCATTTTGAGAGGCGGACATGATGGATCTGTGGCCCGACTGTCAAGATGACGGTCAGAAAAAATTTTCTCTGTGGAATTTTCTATAATTGTTGAGAAATAAACATACAAAAATACTGTGAATAAAATAAAAAATAACTGGAAAATGCATAAAACCATCATCAAAATATAAAGAAATGGACTCATAACATCCCACGGAGAATACCAACGAAATGCTGACACGAAGTCGGGCACGGAAACTGATAGACACACACCCAACATCTTCGGGTTCGTCGCTCAGCTCCGCCTCGCAGTTGCCGGATCCTGCGCCAAACGTGAGTCCAGTGATACCGGTCGCTGCAGTTGCGTCGAGCTCGAGCGACGAATACTTCTCGCCGCCGACGACACCACCACCAACACGTCAGCGTGGAAGAGGCCGACCACCGGCCAGCTTAGGACTCCGAGGCCCACCGGCCTCTGATAGGGTCCCCGCTCCCGGTGGAAGTGTGCAGCGCATGAGGTGGACACAAACTGTCAATGAAAATGTCATGCGCGCATACTTTGGGGCTACAGAGGGGGGAAATAACCTGACTGCGTACCGTGGTCGGATGCTCTCTCTGTTTCAGGTGCTTGAACCAGCTGTCAACGTGTCGGCGCAACGACTGTCGGATCAGGTACGGGTCATCCAGCGTAACCATATTGAAAGATATTCAGGCGCAGGGTGGATATTGGCGGTCGTGAATTAGAAATAACAACACTTTTCTTGAGTACACGTCATATAATTTACGGAAATAACACTTACTTAATTACACACAATATAAACACTTTACAACTATAACAACATTACGACACACTATACAAACTGATAACACATAACTGACTGATAACATAACAAAACAGGACACTAATACGAACACGAACCCTTTTAGTTTTTTTTTTTTTTTTTTTTTTTTTTTTTTTTTTTTTCTGTAGGGCATCTCGTAGCTGACCTCTGAGGTCATGACTACTTAACCGGTCAATCCTGTGGTTGCCTTAAGCTGCTACACTCAAAGCCTCCAGCCAGGGGCATACAAAACTAAGCTAAAAAGCTAGGTGAACGCTCGCTAAGGGCACCCCCTGTGGGGTACGAGCCTCGGCTTAGGGCGTCACCGGAGGGAGGACATCAAAGATGGGACGGGCTGGGACCCTTTTAGATGGAAGCGATTCCTTATATAGTCTTTGTACCACAGCGCACTTGCCCTGTGGGTAGCGTACGCCGTTAATTTTATTTTCCTGTTAGAAACGTAGAATTCAAGGTGAGGGGCGCAGTATGCGAGCGGGGAATGCGGGGTACGCCAATATTTGGGTGTACCAGGGGGGGTGAGGGGAATGAAGGGGGTAAGAACTGCGCAGTTGGTCTGCTTATGTATAAAAATCCTTTGTTCTTCCCTAAAGGTGTACATCCCCGGTACTTTTCCTTATATACAAGGTGTCTATTTATAGCAAATGGTCAAACTAAGACTTTCTCATTGTCAGAAACCTTATTTTCTGCTTAGTTTGGCATCTATTTCACCATTTACCTGGTATATAAGGGAAATCTTCCTACTTTTACGTACAATCGACAGGATTGACTGATCTGTAGTTACTACTATTACTTATAAGCATTAATATAGCTAGGTTACCTCACAAGAGGGGCAATAAATCAGATTTCCTAGCTACTGGTGGCAAGTACCTAACTATATACCTAAAACTATATACAGATAGGTTTTAGGTCGCTGTGCTTCTCAACAATCCCACCCCCCGTAAGAGGGTTCAACCGATTACTTTTCCGTCGGTAGGAAGCACAACGACCTTTACAACGGGCCGACGCAGGACCCCATGATTCGTTCTTACATCTATCACTCTTATAATGGAGTCCGGCCCGGGATACACAGTTTTAATGACCCCCTTGGTCCATTGGTTTCGTGGCTTACTATTGTCTATGATCACTACCACGTCACCCACTTTTACGTTTGGCACGTCGTTGGCCCACTTATGTCGTTGCTGTAGCGTCGGCAGGTACTCGCGCAGCCAACGCCTCCAGAAGAGGTCGGCCAGCGCGTTCACCCGTCGCCACATGCGGCGGGAGTCGAGGTCGACTGCATGCCCACGCGTACAGGGAGCATCTCCCGCGGCTGTGCCAAGCAGGAGATGGTTGGGGGTCAGCACCACCGGGTGCTCGACGTCGCTGCTCACGTAGGTGAGAGGCCGGCTGTTGACGATGAGCTCGGCCTCAGCAAGGAGGGTATAGAGTACCTCCTCGCGAGGGGCGCGCTCTCGAAGCGTCGCTTTGAGTGCATTCTTCACAGAACGCACCAGTCGTTCCCAGCACCCACCCATGTGTGGGGATGCCGGGGGGTTAAAGTGCCAGGCAATACCGCGGCCTGTGGCTTCACTTTCCACCTTGTCGTGGTTCATGTCGCGTAGCGCTGCGCGTAGCTCTGCGTGTGCGCCGACAAAGTTGGTGCCTCGGTCGGAGTACATGTCCGAGGGTCGCCCGCGGCGCGCAATGAGGCGCCGCAGAGCAAGAATGGCCGAGTCAGCACTCAGCGATGCTGCCAGTTCCAGGTGGACGGCGCGGGTGGTGAGGCACGTGAATAGCACGCCCCACCTCTTCTCCCTGCGCCGACCGATGGCGACCTCCATGGGGCCAAAATAGTCGACCCCACAGTGGACGAAAGCTCTTCGAGTTACCTCCAGCCTTGCGGCCGGGAGGTCACCCATCTTCGGTGTCAGCGGTTTGGCCTTCTCAAGGCGGCATCGTTGGCAGCTTGCGGTGACGGTCTTGACTGTCGACCGCAGGTTGGTCACCCAGTACTTTTCTCTGATTCTGTTGACCACAGCTTCTTGGTTGGCGTGTAGGGCCGCCGTGTGGTACCAATGCACCAGGCGGCGTGTGAGCGCATGCCTCCCATCCAAAATTATGGGATGGCGCTCTCCGAAGCTGAGCTCGCTGCAGGCGCCCAGCCTGCCGCGTACTCGTACCAGCCCATCTTCGAAGAACATGGGGTCGAGACTTCGTAGTTTGCTGTCGTTAGGCAGCGGGTGCGCCTCTCGAAGCGCCGCGATGTCTGCGCCGTAGCTCTCCCTCTGCATCAGTTGCAGCAGACGTGTCTCCGCCTCGCGGAGGTCTGCGCTGGTCACGGCGGATGAGTCGCGTCGTTTGCGGCAGCGATCTGCGAACACTAAAATACGCGCCACGACGTATGTGGCGCGCGTCCACGTGGGCAGCCGCTCATATTTTAGTAACGGTTCTGCCGGTGCTCCTGTCGCGTGCACCCGTTGGATTCGTTCCAGGTGCTCCTCCGCCACTGCGTCGATCTCGACGCTCACCGGCCACTGTTCCTGTGGACAGCGAAGGAACGAGGGCCCGGACAGCCACTCGTTGCCGTTATTGGGCCAGTCCATTCGGGTGGCTTTATCGGCCGGGTTCATCGCGGAGGGAACCCAGTGCCAGTCGCCCTGTTTCGACCTGCGGTCTATTTCCGCTAGGCGATGGGACACGAACCTTTGGAACTCCAGGGCATCGGAGTTTATCCATTTTAGGACGGTTTTACTATCCGTCCACAGATACTTTCGACAAATATTAAGCCCTAACTCTTTCTCCACTGTGTCGGCCAGTCTACATGCCAACACAGCGGCTTGCAGCTCTAGACGCGGGACGGAAACTAACTTCTGCGGAGCCACTCTGGCTTTGCCTATAACCATGGCTACGTCTCTGTTCCCGGAAACATTTATCCCCGCTAAATAGGCTACAGCCGCGTAGGCAGACTCGCTCGCATCTCCGAAGACGTGGAGCTCAACACCCTCCGGCCTCAGGCCGTACCAACGAGGAATTGTCAAGTCCGTGAGGTGTCGTAGCTTGTGCAGCCACTCGAACCACGTCTTCGCCTCTGCCTCTTGTAGCTGGTCATCCCACTGTATTCCCGTGTGCCACACCCGCTTCATCAGTATGCGGGACTGTATGACACACGGGTACAAGAATCCCAGTGGGTCAAAAATGGACATTATGAAACTTAAAAACTCCCGTTTAGTGGGGATTACTGTACCCTCTATTATGTCTTTAGGGAGCCTTTTAAATGATAGGTCGAATGCTAATTTGTCCACACTCGGCGACCATATCATACCCAATGTACGCTCTGTGGCATTATCGCTTTTTTCTAGTGAAACCCTATCAGGCATGTCCGTGTGCAGTCTGTCGCGCAGCTCTTGGGAGTTGGTGACCCACCCCCGTATATTAAACCCGCCTTCGGCGTGGATGCGGGTCACTTCCTCCACCAATCGACCGGCTTGCGCGACAGACCACGCACTGTCGAGATAGTCGTCCATATAATGTTTTGTGTGTATGGCCGCTACCGCCTCGGGATATTTGACTTTATATTTAGCTGCGTTTTTGTTTAATATGTAAATTGCTGATGTGGGAGATGACACGGCACCGAAAATCATTGAGTTCATGACATAGACACTAGGTTCTTTACTGCCGGTCGTGTTCCACAGAAACAATTGCCCTCCCCTATCTTGTTCTCTGATTTTAATACGTAGGAACATGTCTGCGATATCCCCGGTGTAGGCAATAGGTCCTACCCTGAATTTAAAAAGGACACCCAGAAGGGAATTTAAAAGGTCGGGCCCTGTCAATAAATTGTCATTTAACGCGGTCCCATTATAGGTCGCTGCGGCGTCAAACACTAACCTTAGCTTCCCGGGTTTGTTCGGGTTTTTGACTCCAAAATGGGGCAAGTACCATACCGGGTCATAATTGACCCCGTCTTTAACTTGGCTGGCGTACCCCTCTGCTATGAGCCTATCTATTTGTTTAGTGTAGGCTGTAGCGTACACTGGGTCTTTGTTTAGCCGACGTTCTATACCTGTTAAACGTTGGCGCGCATGTTTATAGTTATCGGGTAGCTGCGGGTTGTCCTGACGCCACAGCAAACCTACTTCCCACATGCCGCTCTCTGTCTGCTGGCTAGTGGAATCTAATATTTTATTCGCCCTCTCGATGTCTTGGTGCACCCGAGGCACCTCTGAGATTCCGATAGCTTCTAGCTCTAACTGTTTTTTAACTAAATTATGCAAGTTGATATCGGGTTCTACTACACAATTTACACATTGGTCACTAGTGTGACAATTTCCTATGGGTCCGTGTACCACCCACCCTAAATTGGTCAAAGAGGCAACTGGCTTACCCGATTTCCCTCGTCGAGTCTCCCGGCTGGTCAGCAACTCCCAGTTGTCCTGCCCCAGCAACAGAAGCGGCCGGGCACCACTCATTTCCTCACAACCCAAGTGGCGAATGTGGGCGTGCTCCGCTATCAATGCGGCGGGCACCGTTTGAGCGGGCAAATCCAAATTATTTAGTGTACGGCACTTTATGTCGTACGTTTGCCCGCTAGGCCCGCGCACTGTTACGTCGATTACACGCGAGGCTTGATCTATTATTTCTTGACCCCGCGCACTCCGTAGCACTAGTGGTATCTGTTGACCTTTGACATCTGTGGCTAAAGAGTCGTCTATTAGTGACACAGTGGCCCCGTCATCGAGAAGGGCATAACAGGGTTTATCTATCCCGTCTACTGTTACACATACCGGCATAATTTTTAGTAGTGCTTTGCCGGTATAATCACTGACGTTAGTTATAGTTTCTGTATTTTTGTCGGCATGTAATAATGTATGGTGCGCGTAACTACATTTTGCACACTTATTTGCACGACAAAAATTCTTATTATGTTTCTTTATCAAACATTTAAAGCATAATCTATTTTTCTTAATAAAATCCCAACGTTCATTAATTTTTAACCCCGTGAACTTTTCGCACTTATTTATTTTGTGTAATTGCCCACACAATGTACATTTATTGTCATCGTCTGCCTTGGCCTGTTGTTCCTCATTCGAAGTCGCATGTAGGCGTTGTACTATTCTAGGTTGCCTATTGACTTGAACATTGCCTCGTGGCTTAAATGTGCTATTTGGTGTTGCGGGCGTATCTACATTCATTTGAACATAAAAAGACGTGGCTCGGGCTAGATGGCTTAAGAACTCCGCAAACAATTCTAAACTCGGAGACACTCGCACATCTATCCCTTGACTGGTTGCCATGCCCATTGCAAATTCCCCATAATTAGCTCGTTGTACAGGTGTAAGCTTATTAAGTAGTTCACTTACCAGTTGGGGGTTGTTCAGGTATCCATTCGCCTTCACGCTCCTCAGCAGTGATACACAATTACGCACTGTTGTCGAGAACTTTCTAAGTTCCCGACCACTTTCTGTTACCTTAGGTAACGCACGCACTTTTCTTAGGGCACACTCGAGCACTAGGTTTGGATGCCCAAACTCTTCGTCCAGAGTCTTCATTATCTCGGACGGGTTGGTTGACGTTCGGAGTAAATCTTCCACTGCTAGCTTCGCGTCTCCCTGTAGGGACGTTTTCAGACGCGCTAGGTTCTCGTGGGGCTTGAAGTTATACAGGGCTGTCGTGTCGTGGTACATATTCTTGTACGACAGCCATTCTGCTGGGTCCCCGTTGAAGTACGGCAGCTCGTACGCCTGCCTTGGTACCGGTCGCGGCCGCGCTATGTTTGAGATAGCATCTGCTAGTTGGTCTATTTTCCTATCCCGTGACCTACTTCTGTCGGTGTCGTCGGCGTACGTGTTTTCCCACTCGGGCGCGTTTCTACCCGGCGGCGCTCGCGATCTACCGGGCGCCGCGACGGGCGTAGCGGGGTACGTTGCTTCGGTGAAGTGTACCGACGCGGGCGCGTATTCAAGTCGGGGCGCGGGCATATTATTTTGCGGCACTGACACTGGTATATCGCGGGGATTTACAGACGACGCGGGCACTAATCTCGATTGTAAGTCGGTAGATATATTGGGCACGGGTACCTGACTAACGGCGGCGGGTGTCGTTTCCGTTATCCAGTCTTCTATACGTTGAGTTGTTCCTTCTTCTTCTTCTGAGGAATCGTCGTCGGCGGCAGCGTCTATCTCGGCTAGATCCACATCCAGCTTCTTCTGTATCAGGTTTTCCTTCAGGCGCACTATTTCCTTCTCAGCCTCGTACTGAACCCTCCTTCGAAGATAGTCGGCACTTCTCTGGCCGCTTTTCGAGGAGACGTGGCTCGTCCTTGATCTTGCCTTCTGTACTATATCCAATCTCACTGGCGTGGCGACTCCACGATGGTCTATCACACGACCGGGCCCGGCCAGTGGGATCACAGGGGCAGGAACCATTGACGATGTAGTAGGCGCTACTGATGGTGACCCAGGTGCCATTTCAGACGGCACCCCAGAATCAGCCTCTAAACCTTGACGCTGGTTCATATCAGCCTCCAACTTTCGTAACTTACTCCTAGTTGTAACAGTGCTTCTGGTACTCATCTTAATTCACAACGGATCCGGCGATCGAAGGACCAAATTGAAAGATATTCAGGCGCAGGGTGGATATTGGCGGTCGTGAATTAGAAATAACAACACTTTTCTTGAGTACACGTCATATAATTTACGGAAATAACACTTACTTAATTACACACAATATAAACACTTTACAACTATAACAACATTACGACACACTATACAAACTGATAACACATAACTGACTGATAACATAACAAAACAGGACACGAATACGAACACGAACCCTTTTAGATGGAAGCGATTCCTTATATAGTCTTTGTACCACAGCGCACTTGCCCTGTGGGTAGCGTACGCCGTTAATTTTATTTTCCTGTTAGAAACGTAGAATTCAAGGTGAGGGGCGCAGTATGCGAGCGGGGAATGCGGGGTACGCCAATATTTGGGTGTACCAGGGGGGGTGAGGGGAATGAAGGGGGTAAGAACTGCGCAGTTGGTCTGCTTATGTATAAAAATCCTTTGTTCTTCCCTAAAGGTGTACATCCCCGGTACTTTTCCTTATATACAAGGTGTCTATTTATAGCAAATGGTCAAACTAAGACTTTCTCATTGTCAGAAACCTTATTTTCTGCTTAGTTTGGCATCTATTTCACCATTTACCTGGTATATAAGGGAAATCTTCCTACTTTTACGTACAATCGACAGGATTGACTGATCTGTAGTTACTACTATTACTTATAAGCATTAATATAGCTAGGTTACCTCACAAGAGGGGCAATAAATCAGATTTCCTAGCTACTGGTGGCAAGTACCTAACTATATACCTAAAACTATATACAGATAGGTTTTAGGTCGCTGTGCTTCTCAACACATATGCTGGATGACATTGTCCTTGATCGACTACGCCTCGAATCACGGAATAACCATGTTACACCTGCTTCGCCACTGGTCACGGTGCAATTACAAAACTTACCCAGTTCTTCACCGCGACCCGACCGCGTTGGTGAAGAGGATGATGACGGAGTTATATCCGTGAGTTCCCAATGCAATGCACGACTGAGGAGCGCTTTGGAGGATGCTTTCCGGGATTACCGTTCCATTCCGCCTGGACTCAGACCACATTTACCTCGTTTGCCCATGCACAAGAAAAATAAGGCGCTGATGTGTACTCTAGACTCGCTGCTGTCAAATTATTTTGACGGCAGTAAAGACCTCGCCGATACCCACTCGATCTTGTACTGTGCAGCTGTAGCGGCATGTCGTGTAGCTCATGTCAAATTCCCCAATAGTGACAGAGCTCCACGGCCAAAACCAGCTGTAACAGCTTGGCAGTGCAGGATTGAGCGTCGTATCGGTGAGGCTAGAGTACTCATCGGCAAGCTAATCTGCTTCAGGGAGGGCAATACTCGCCCTAGAGTGATGCGCTTTGTGAAGCGGGCGTTCTCGGGGACTGATATCAGTTCTCAAGATTATTTGACCCGCGTCACAGAGCGTATCGACTTCCTGAAGCAGAAGATCTATGCATGGGCAAACCGTATTCGACGATACAGACGGAGAGTAGAGCGGTACACTCAGAATCGCACATTCCAGAGCGATGAAAGGTGGGTTTACAGGGCTTGGGAGCGAACGGACCAAGGTGTGATTGACACGCGCCTGCCGGATGATGACGCCATGAGTTCATTTTGGCGAAGCATCTGGTCGGCGCCTGTCAATCACACCGAAGGAGATTGGACCAGGGAAGTCGAACGAGCGTGCGAGCAAATACCAGAAATGGAGGCACTCAACATCAGCCCCCAAGATGTAGCTCGTGCAGTCCGTCCGTTACCTAATTGGAAATCTCCAGGGCCGGACGGGCTGCACAACTTTTGGATAAAGTGGTTCCAAAGGTCACACGCCCGTTTGGCATCTCAGTTCCAGTCAGCTTTAGAGTCAGGATCGGTGCCCCAGTTCCTAACAACAGGAATAACCCACCTGCTCCATAAATCAGGTAGTACTGCGGAACCCAAAAATTATAGACCGATCACTTGTCTACCGACGGTCTATAAAGTTCTTATTATTATTATTATTTATTACAAATTATTTATTTGCGCAGACCTATGACTGTCTCCACCCAGTGTCCCTGAAAGGGACAGTCCGGTCTGGCAGCGATCATTTTTAGAATGCTGTTGTCACTACCATGCAGGCGCTGTAGTAAAGAGGCCGCTTTCTTTCGCATGATGGCATGGAAACCATCTGTGCGAGCCTCCGCGAACATACCTGAAGTGCTACAACGCCATGGCAGCCCCAACAGCATCCTAAAAGCATTATTAAATTGAACGCGCAGGACGTTGTATGCTCGGCGCGTGTATGATACCCACAGGCCACTCGTGTAAAAGGATTGACAGAACGCCTTAAAAAGGGTTACTTTGTTTTTACATTTAAAGTTAGAAATTTTTTAATTATGTCTCTATAGGTAATATGTTCAAAAAGAAATTCCGAATCGCAAACATTAACATTTTCCTTTAGCAAAGACCTCAGCAACAGGTGATGAGTTTAGGGATTTAGTAGTTGTAGTGGTAATTGGGGCTTATTCTATTTTGGATCGCACAAAATGAGGCCACGTTGCAACAAATTTTGAGGCGCTAAAACCTCGTGCAGACTGGCGCAACGCGACGGCGGGCGTGACGCGTTTCGAACAAAACAATTTCTAAGGAAACTTCACAAACACTTCTTCATAGTAGGTACTCATTCAACCTTTGTGCGGGATCACACGTATCACGTAATAAGTATGTATTAGTAAAACACACCTTCCAATACATAAAGAAAGGGACAATAAGCTATTATTATTGAATTCCTTAGAACGGCCTTTCTTTTGAACGGTAGAACAATTACCGGTGTAGCGTCCCGCCAGTCTGCACGAGGCTTAAACCTACTGTATTCATGATCGAAATCAAAATAAAAAAATAAAGTACACTTTTCTTTAATCATACAACAAAGATTCATAATGTTAGTAATAATACCTTATAGCTATTGTTAGTAGCAGATGTACAAAATAGTTTTAAAAAAGTATTTAAATACAAAATGCAAATAGTTTTCTAATTTACCATTTCAAATGCAAAATACAAAATATTTTGCTTTTAGTATTTTAAATACCAAATGCAAAATACTTATTTTCAAAATACTTTATTCAAAAAAGGTATTTAAATACAAAATATGAAATACATATTTTGCATTTTGTATTTGCATTTTAAATACAAGTATTTCAAATAAACAGGATTTACTCATTTCGACATAAACTTATTTATAATTGACGCATGGTCGCTTATTATTATTATTGTAACATTAGTTCATAATTACATATAGGTAATATATAATACTTACTTATATAATATCACAAAAATATAATAATGTAAGAACATTATTATAAAATAGCAACGCCTGCCCTACATGACGGTGTCTTTGGTTTAGAATTTTCGTTTTTTGCCACCGACTTCCTAAATTAAAGTTACTTTTTACTTGGAAGTGGTTTTTTTTTTTGAAGTTGTTGTTTTTTTTCATGTAAAACAATTCATTTTTCACATTTAGTTGTGGTACACACGGCTACACATCAAGCTATACATTTCCAGTTTATGCTGATCTTTCATTGTATAGGACTTCCGTACAATGCGAGGTCATCTTAAAATGGAAATGTATAGCTTAATGTGTAGCCGTGTACCTAACCCACACAAATTCGAATACCACTACCTTTTTTTTGGGTGCGAAATTATCAATAACTTCACCCGCTCTGGGTGAAGCGAGAGGGTGTGTCAGACTCTTACTGACTAAAACCCACCCGTGTTCCTTCAGTTGCCCTGTTGCCGGGGACCGCGATCTCCCTTTCGGTTTTCTTCGCACCGTCAATTCTGCTGACATCTCTTTGAGGCGCGCGTGGAACACAACGGATACGAAGCCTGCGGTGCCGAATACCACTACGTGCTATGTAAATAACAGCGACAGGAACTCATCATATCATCCACATACGAAGTAGAACTATCCAAGCAAAGTAAATAAAATTTATACAGTTTCGACTAGTACGGAGGACAGTGTGAATCGCATGCTACAAGCTAAATAACAATATCAGTGTTAGTAATTGTCGGTGAGTGATTAGTGCTTAAATACGAAATAAATAATTATCATGTAATGTAAGCTTAACGAACAACACTTATAAGACATAAGAAAGGTGAGGAACCTACTTATTTACGTTTATAGTGTCTACCTGCCAAATGTTATAAATACCGAATTATATATGGTTGTACTTTTATGATGCAAATAAAGTTATTATAATTATTATTTTATATGGGATCACGTCCAGAGAATACCCTTTCAAACGAAAATTGAGTTTTCAAAATCGGGCCAAAATTGACGGAGAAATCGGCGGACATACATTTAAAAAAAAACATACATACGGTACGAACATTTATCCTACTCCTTTTTGGAAGTCGGTTAAAAATAGAAAATCATACCTACTAAATATGGAAAATCGTGCAACTGAAGTTGTAAAATGTGATGTTATGAAGCTAAGTATCTACATGCGAGTGATACTATTAGTATTTTTAAATTAAACCTGCATCCCAATTGCGTAACACATTTACAACCACAATCCGAAGCATTTTGAAGGATATTATTGGTAATCCATCGCTTCATACTACTTAAAAGTGTGTTACGCAATCACATGGCTGTATATCAATAACCGGTTGGCTATCAGCAGCCTCACGAACAACGTTTCCATGCAATTGCATTTTAATATCGCGTTTGCTAAGCCTTTTATTTTTTTTTCTTAGATAGAGTTCATGCCACAGTTCTCGATTTCTTTTTAAAACGACGAAATAAACGCTCATTATTAGTGGGCTTGCGCGCAATAATGCTATTCGTAGAATAACATATATTTTTAAATCTATTGATATAACGCGAGCGAGAATAATAATTAAAAAATAAAACAACAGAAGGACGTCATTCAGTATAAATACCAGAGTGGCTATGTAAAAGCGACGCCATTTGTTGGTAGCGCTATTTGCGCTCATGTTGGTACTAAGAAAAATCGAATATGAAATTCGAATATAAAGTAAACAGTTTGTTATCAAAGGTAAAATATACTGTAGATCTCTTACAAGCTTATCATATCTATTTGATTTCGAATTCCGTCTAGCATAAGAATAAATAACGGATATTGCAGCTGTTATAAAACCCCCTCCCCAACCAACAAGGTAACTTTTTAAATATTTTCTTCGGATTTGCCTATTAAAAACTTTTACAACATCTGAGTAAAACATATGGGTAAGAACTAAAAACCAAAAGTTCCTTGCTGACAAGAGAAACACGTCCAGAAAATTTAAGGTATATGCAGACGTGTAGTGTATTAAGATATGATGCACGTCGAAAATGATTACGAGATTTAACATTGAACGGAGACAGTTTGTTAAAATTGTGTTAAGAAACACAAAGTTCCTGTAATTACGAAACTTGTCTACGATGGTCCATGATGTCACTCCGTATATTAGCGTAGTTAGTGTCAGCGCTGTCATAACGTAGTTTGTAATTAACCTGACAGTTTGCAATAATTCCACAATTTCAATATCGAATCGTAATAATTCTTTTCTAAAATCCTTTACAGCACTTACACTTATTTCGATGTAAGGCATGATGAATATCACTTCACTGGCACTGTTTTAATTATTGCACTTTTAGTTAAAATACTTCTTTATTTGTGAACAGCTTATCCGAAAGCACTGCAATGTCCGATTGTCCGCTGATGCGCGTTGTCCGCCGCAACATTAGCAAAAACAAATCTGTCCTTCTCCAAAAGTTGTCTTTCCAACGTAATTTTTATTATCTGAGCCCTCCCTTGGGTACCTCTTGACTGATATCCTTACTTTCTCATAGTAGGTCCTCATTCAGCTTTGTGCCGGATCACACGACTCACGTAATAAATATTTAAGTATTAGTAAAACACGGCTTCCAAAGTTCCATTACATATAGCAAGGGATACCTAATAAACTATTATTATTGAGTTCCTCAGAACGGCCTTTCTTTTGGTGTCCCCTTTGACCCTAATAAGGTATATCTCACTAATTAGTCAACGTTTATAAACGACGTGTTGCTTCAAAAACTGTAGATGACAGAATATTTTTATCAATAAGCGCTCCCAATTTTATGATCTATTATTTTCTACATTGTATTAAAAACTTGTTTCATTTTTAGATTTCTCGTGTCTGCATCCGTAAGTTATTCAAGGTCAAAGGTTACAAAAATCGGTTTTTGCGCGATTATCTAAGTTTTTATAGCTCCAATGATGTTATTAGCATCTATTTTAAAATTATAGAGAATATTTACGACAAAAAAAAAATTGTTTCTGTACTTTTTCATGCGCTCAACCGTTTTTAAGGTAGAGGGCGGAGAGCGCGCAGCGCTCAGCCATACATACTGTAATGCAAGGTCAACTGTGATTCTCAGTGAATAATACTTTGTATAAAGTAATTAAATCATTAAAATATCATTAATAATGAATAATTGATATCACATACATACATAACATCACGCCCGTGTTCCCCGAAGGGTTAGGCAGAGTTGTATCTATAGTATCTACTTACCACAGCTCTGCCTCACTAGCAGACATTTAACATCTACCCACAAGTTTGCAAAAATCAAATTTATTATTATTTAATGTTTACCTTCCCGTAACATGGAACTAGCCAGACCTACAGTCCTTGATCCTCCGACGAAGCCAACAAAACCCACTCACACATTAACATCAAAACCTAAATAGCCCGATCCATCTCCAATCGCAGACGCCAATCCAAGAACAATCACAAAACTACCATGACTCGTTCTGGCAGACGAGACAAATTCAAGGAATTCTCCAATTTCAGATACATCGGTTCATCTTTCTCCGTAGGGGGTGGCGGCGTGACGTCACTAGGGTTGCCAACTTTCCCGAGGATACCGCACGGTCTCCAACGAGGCGGCGAGCCTCCTTGCCGGATTACCGCCGTGGGATCTGGAGGCAAAGGTCCTCGCGCACATTTGGGAGTGGCGCGAGGAGGCGAAACGCCGGGGCTTAACTCCGCTGTCGCGAGAAATCGCGGCACAGCAGACAGAGCTCCGGCGGGATCTCATGGCGTCATGGAGAGTGCGATTGTCACAACCCAGCGCTGGGCAAGCCACAATTGCGGCGATAAGACCCCTCTTTGAGGAGTGGCTAGAGAGGCGCCACGGCGTCCTCACCTTCCGCCTAAAGCAGGTCCTCACCGGACACGGCTGTTTCGGGAGGTTCCTGAACAGGATAAGGCGGGAGGAAACGCCCGGGTGTCACCATTGTGTGGATCGCCCGGAGGACACGGTGGAGCATACGGTGGAGGTCTGCCCAGCTTGGGCGGAGCATCGCCGTGTCCTCGTGGAGGCGATCGGCGGCGGTGATCTCTCGCGTCTGGCCCTGGTTCAGGCCATGGTACGGAGCGAGAGGAAATGGGAGGCCGTCACCTCCTTCTGCGAAGCGGTAATGCTCGCGAAGGAGGAGGCGGAACGCGTGAGGGAGAGGCAAATTTCGCGCCCTCACGCCCCTAACCGATGCAGTAGGAGACGCCCAGGGCGTCGGGAATCGCGAGGCGATTTCCGGCGCGTTGTGTGTTCCACGCGCGCCTCAAAGAGATGTCAGCAGAATTGAAGGGGTCCGCTAGGGCCGATGCCTGCCGGGGTTGCGAAGAAAACGGAAAGGGAGATCGTGGCCCCCAGCAACAGGGCAAGCAAAGGAACACGGGTGGGTTTTAGTCAGTAAGAGTCTGACACGCCCTCCAAAAAAAGGGTTGCCAACTTTAAGTATATCAAATATTGTATTTTTGAAGTCATTGCCTGTAAAAATATAGTAGACCTGCTGCGCCCCGCGGTTTCACCCGCATACATCTCAATCCTGTGAGAATATCGAAAAAATGTATCCTAGGCCCTAATCCCGGTCATGGTCTACCCATGTGTCAAATTTGTTCCAAAACCGTTCAGTCTTTTTAGCGTGAAAGCGTAACAAACAAACTCACTTTCGCATTTATTATATTAGTTAGGATGACAAGAAAATACGAAGAGCTATTATTTAAATGCATATGTTTTGCTACTAGAACTTTATTAACAGGTTTTTTTTTCACGTCTCATTGTGCGTCGCCTTTGTCGTCTCAAACTTTGAAACATGATATTGGAGATAACTGAAACGTACGCGAATGTCATTAAATCCATTAGTAATGACTAATGAGTTTAATGAACAGGAATGTGACGGCTGGATTACGGCGACTCGTCATAAGAGTAAAAGTAAAAATCGTTACAGGAAATATGGGCAGGGATTTTCTAGTTCGGTGTAGTGTATTTTAACGCGTGGGAAGAGGCCCAAGCCGCCATACGGATCTTTTGTGAACTCGCCAAGGCATTTGATTGCATCGATCACGAAACCTTACACTTGAAACTTGAGCATTACGGACTTGGAAAACTTGCGCTCAGTTTAGTAACATCTTATTCAAACGATAGATAACAGCAAGTTCAAATAAACGGTATCAATTCACTAGGTTTAAAAGTAAAAATAGGTGTGCCATATGGCTCGATATGGGGTCCATTCCTCTTTTTAGTGTATATTAATGATCTACCATATAATGATCTAGCCATTTATTAAAAAATAAACCACAAATGGTTTTATTTGCTGACGATACTTCCTTAATTTTTAAGGTAGATATACGTGCTACAAATTTTGACGACGTAAATAACGCCCTTCAGCAGGTCCAAAATTGGTTCACTGCTAATAATATAATGGAAAAAAGACTAAGTGCATCAAATTTTCGTTCAAAAGTAGTGATTGTGAGATAGTATTGAATCAAGAGAAACTAGAATTCGTCGATAAACCTGGTTTCCTGGGGATCATGCTCGACTCAAGGCTACAATGGGGTCCTCATTTAACATCTTTTGCCGTCGGCTAAGTTCAGCAGCATATGCTGTCAGAAAAATCCGTTAATTTACTGATGTAGATACCCAGAGGCTAGTCTATTTTAGCTACTTTCATAGTATCATGTCTTACGGTATTTTACTATGGGGACGGGCTGCAGACATCGAGTCTATTTTTAGTCTGCAAAAAAGAGCGATCAGAGCCATATATTATTTTCGCAGGCGCGATTCTCTAAGGCAGCTATACTCTAAGTGTGTTCCACGAAACCCTAGGGTTCCGCGATACCTCTGTAGGGGTTCCGCAAGAATTTAGAAAAAAAATCAAAACACCTCTCTCTGGTCGAACGTTTTGACTCCGCGGCCGCGCGTAGGTATATTTATTTATTTGTATTTGTGTAAACATGTGTTACAATAGCTGGTACAATACATCATAAGTTTGGTATCAACATGTATACTTGTATACTTGTGAGCGCGCAGTCCCTTTGATAAAAGCCGCCTCTGAATTAGACGCTATAGTTGTCAATAAGCGACTTTCGACTTCAAAAAATAAAGTCGAGATTGTTCACAACGCAATTTTTATATTTCTCTTTTTATTTTTGCTTTTTGTTTATCAAAGGCGCCGACTCGAGTATTTTCGAGAATATTCGAGATCGAGTCTAGGACTAAGTATAAAAGCGGCGAACGCGCCTCGCGCCTCGTCAGTAACGATTGTGCATTATTTAGACCCACCATCCTGACGTGTAACATTATAAATAAAGAAGAATGGAACGTTGGCTTAAAGGTGTTAAACGTGTTGCAACAACATCTTCTAATGACGCTGAATGTTCAAAAGCAGTACGCGCGGAGAATATAGCAATGACCGATCCAGACGACGATGCCACGACGTCAAGCTCGACGGTTTCAAAGACGAAAAAAAGGAAGTATGATGAATCATATATCAGTTTCGGATTTGTTGATACCAACGGCTCACCTCTCTGCATGCTATGTAGTAAACTGCTTCCTAATAGTTCCATGGCACCTACCAAATTAAGAAACACATTAAGAAACTGTACACCCCGAGTCTAAAGACAAGAATAAATAATTTTTTGTTCGTAAAAAAGATCAGTTATTGGAAAGTCAAAAAAATATGATGCAGGTAACACAAACTATCAACGAAAAGGCCACGGAGGCATCATATTTAGTTAGCTATCGCATTGCACAAGCAGGTGAAGCGCACACTATCGCTGAGAATTTAATAAAGCCATGTGTATTAGACATAACAAAATGTATGCTCGATGAAAAATCTGCCAAGCATCTTTCTACTGTGCCGCTATCAAACGATACTGTTTCACGGCGAATCCATGATCTGGTAAGCTACGTCAAACAAGAACTAGTTACACGTCTACATAAACACGATTCGCCTTGCAAATGGACGAGTCGACTGATGTCGCTGGTTTGGCTATTTTGCTGGTTATCGTGAGATATCCATATGAAAAATCTTTTGAAGAAAACAAGCTTATGTGTTCACCGCTGCTCACAAACACTACCGGGGAAGAAATTTTTTATAAAATAAATATTTTTTTTAAAGAAAATAATCTCAGTTGGAACAATTGCATTGACATTTGTACAGATGGGGCCAAGGCGATGACAGGTAAAACAGCAGGAGCAGTGTCACGAATAAAAAATAAAGCGCCTAATTGTAGTTCCAGCCATTATATTCTTGGGCACGCCACAATTGCGGCGATAAGACCCCTCTTTGAGGAGTGGCTAGAGAGGCGCCACGGCGTCCTCACCTTCCGCCTGACGCAGGTCCTCACCGGACACGGCTGTTTCGGGAGGTTCCTGCACAGGATAAGGCGGGAGGAAACGCCCGGGTGTCACCATTGTGTGGATCGCCCGGAGGACACGGTGGAGCATACGGTGGAGGTCTGCCCAGCTTGGGCGGAGCATCGCCGTGTCCTCGTGGAGGCGATCGGCGGCGGTGATCTCTCGCGTCCGGCCCTGGTTCAGGCCATGGTACGGAGCGAGAGGAAATGGGAGGCTGTCACCTCCTTCTGCGAAGCGGTAATGCTCGCGAAGGAGGAGCCGACGCGTGAGCGAGAGGCAAATTTCGCGCCCTCATGCCCCTAACCGCCGCAGGAGGAGACGCCCAGGGCGTCGGGAATCGCGAGGCGATTTCCGGCCACCGTAGGCGCGGGCTTGCGGACGGTGAGCAATGGGTGGCTCACCGTCCGATAAGGACCAGGCCCGGGTCGACGGCGCGTTGTGTTCCACGCGCTCCTCAAAGAGATGTCAGCAGATTTGAAGGGGTCCACTAGGGCCGATGCCTGCCGGGGTTGCGAAGAAAACCGAAAGGAAAAAGAAAAAAAAAAAGCCATTGTATTCTACATAGACAAGCACTTGCGATGAAGCAAATGCCGTCAAATCTAAAATTAGTTAAGAATGAAGCGGTAAAAATAATTAATTTTATCAAATCACGACCACTACAATCCCGATTGTTCTCATTATTGTGTGAAGATTATGGCAGCAAACATAAAGCACTGCTGCTCCATACAGAAGTGCGATGACTGTCTCGGGGTAAAACTTTAACAAGGCTATTTGAACTTAGAGCCGAGTTACAAATGTTTCTTTCAGCAGATAATTCTTTTAATTTGAAGGACCGTTTGTATGATAAAACTTGGTTGTTCCGATTGTCTTTTATGGCGGATATCTTTCAAAAACTGAACGAATTGAATTTATCATTGCAAGGTAAACAGACAAGAGTGTTTCAGGCCTATAACAAAATAACTGCCTTCAAAAGAAAAGTAGATTTTTGGATTATTTGCGTTGGTAAGAAAGAAATAGAAAGCTTTACGTCACTCAGTGAGTTTGTTAGCGATAACGACTCAGAAATGTTTCAAGATGATGTGTTTGAAGAATTGGTCCAATATCTCAGTTCGATGCGCGCATCTTTTGAAAAGTATTTTCCCGAAGAACAGAATACAAAAATGACACTGAATTCATGGATTCATAATCCTCTTTTACCCAACTTGCAAAAGCCCGAAAGTATGTCAAACGACATATATGAATCTCTTTTTGAAATGTCATCAGACACAAGTATGGAGTCACTGTTCAAAACGACGCCTCTCAACGATTTTTGGTGCAGAATCCGTGATGAATATGCGATGCTTGGCAAAATGGCTCTGAATATTCTTCTCCCGTTCCCAAAAACATATTTGTGCGAAACATTCGATTCTCAACCTATGCAGCCACGAAAACAAAATATCGCAATAGACTGGACGCCGAACCTGATATGAGACTTCAACTGTCTTCTATCAAACCTGATATCAACCAATTGATGAAAAATAAAAAACAGTTTCATACCTCCCATTAGTTAGATTTTTTCTTTTTTAATATCTTCTATTATTGTACTTGCCATGTGGTAAACTAAGTAATAATTAGTAACTGTTACATTGTACTTTTATTATGCTTATTAATAAAGAATACACTTTTAAAAACTATTGTTTTATTGTAGGGTTCCATCAAGTATTTTACTTCCCAAAAGGATTGGAATAAAACACAGGATAAAGTAACTTTAGAAAAGATTAAAATGAAAAAAGAAAAAGATTACAATTCATTTATATGCTATGTATCCAGGCAGAAGTTAAGGTTATTTTTAAATGATAATATGTGGCCAGACGGCATATGTTTTAGACGCTTTGTGCAGTTTCGAGACAAAGCGATAAATAGTAATGATTCTAATGATTCTCATAAAGGACTCAAAACAACATAATGACTAGTTATAGTACTAATAAGTTTATTACGTTTAACTGTAAGTCTTTGAAGCGCTCAATGGAAAGTGTAAGACATTTATGTGACACAGCTGACATACTGGCACTGCAAGAAACTTGGCTCTTGCCGCATGACCTGTCATTGCTCGGCACTGTTCATAAGGATTTTGAATACACAGGAAGGTCGGCGGCAGATACGTCTGCTGGAATGCTCATAGGAAGACCTATGGAGGAGTAGCATTACTGTGGCGTAAAGGGCTCTTCAAGTCAGTAAGTGTAGTGCAGTGTAATAGTGTTCGAATCTTGGCCATAAAAGCTTGCTTAGTGGATCGTGCAATTTAAGTGTTTAGTATTTATATGCCAACAGATTCAACAGAAAACCTTCTTGAATTTACTGAGAGCTTGAGTGAAGTAAGTGCCATTATTGAGGCTAATGATGTTGAAGCCGTTTATATTTTAGGCGATTTTAACTCTCACCCGCATCAACCCTTCTGGACAAAATTATGTAAATTCAGTTTGGATCAAAACTGGGTATGCGCTGATGTGGAGAATTTAGGCATAAGATCAGATAGTCACACGTATGTGAGCGACATGAATGGTAGCAAGCGTTGGTTGGACCACTGTTTTGTTACTCAAACAGCCTGGCAGTCTGTGCTGAGTGTTAACATACAGTATGATGTTTTCTGGTCTGATCATCTTCCTCTAGTTTTAGAATGCAATTTGCATACGATCCCAGAAAAACTTGAATTGGCACCGTCAGTGCCAGACAAAGTCAAATGGTATGAGCGTGGAGATGATCAGATCAAGAGATATCATGAAGTTTGTAACTCCGAGTTTAAAAATATGCATTTTCCGGAACTCTTTTCCAAGTGTGCTGACAAAGTTTGTGATAACGTAGAACATAGACGTGGCTTGCAGATAATGTACCAAGATATTGTAGGTATTTTATCTAGGGCTGCCATACTGACACATGAAGGAGTTCGGCCGCGACGAAATAGGCGTATTATTGGGTGGAATAAGCATGTTCGCGCTGCTCACGTGGAGGCGAGATTTAAGTATCAGTCATGGTTGTCTTATAATAAACCCAATTCCGGCAGAGTTTGGGAAGAAATGCGGGAAAGTCAAAGGGTGTTTAAGGGCAAGCTTAAATGGTGCCAAAATCATCAACATCAAATAAAAATGGACATAATAACATCACAAAGATCGTCCAAAAACTTTGGCCGGTTTTGGAAGTCGACATCCCGGCTTGATCTTAAACCAGCTTTGCCGGCGACAGTGGCGGGTTGCAGTACACCAGAGGAAATAGCGAATATTTTTCGGAACCACTTCCGTGTTTCCTCGCCGCTGGGGCCTTCTAAATCAATGGTCGATGCTGAGATCTGTCACGATAGCCCACTCAGTCGTTTTACAGCCAAGCAAGTATCATCTGCAATACAGAAAATGACCAGAGGCAAATCTCCAGGGCATGACGGTCTCAGCATCGAGCACTTGAAATATGCGGGTGTACACTGTCCGAGAGTGTTATCCATGTTTTATTCTTTATGTTTGAGTCACTCTTATCTTCCTCCCGAGTTAATGAACACATTAGTTGTTCCAATAGTAAAGAATAGGACTGGTGACGTGTCTGATGTAGGTAATTACAGACCCATATCACTTGCCACTGTACTAGCTAAAGTATTGGACAGTCTGTTAGATAAAACTCTCAACAAATGGTTGAAATTAAATGACGCACAGTTTGGGTTTAGGCCGGGACTTTCCACTGAAAGCACAATATTGAGTCTTAAACAGACTGTACAATATTATACTGATAGAAGCACACCTGTGTACGCGTGTTTCCTCGACCTCTCTAAAGCTTTCGACCTCGTCTCCTATGACATATTATGGAAAAAGCTCGGGGAAGCATGCGTGCCGGCTGAAATTATACGTGTTTTCCAGTACTGGTATGGTAATCAAGTGAACTATGTGAAGTGGAATAATTCACTGTCTGCTGCATATGGGTTGGATTGTGGGGTAAGGCAGGGGGGGGCTGACCTCGCCCAAGCTTTTCAACCTTTACGTCAATGAGCTGATCGCTGGACTCAGCAGTAAACGGATTGGATGTTGGATTGACAACGTTTGTGTCAATAACCTCAGTTACGCGGACGACATGGTGCTGCTGGGTCCAACTGCTGGCTCCATAAGAGAACTTTTAAAATTTTGTGAAAGGTACGCTGCTAGCCATGGTCTAGTTTATAATTGTCAGAAGAGCCTGTTCATGATCTTTAAGGCTCCCCGTAAGAAGCAGTCATACGAGCCAATTATCACCCTCAATGGACAGCCCCTGCAAAGGGTGAAACAAACTAAATATCTGGGGCATTACGTAACGGAGGACCTTAAGGATCATGAAGATATCGAGCGCGAGCGGCGGGCTCTTGCTGTGAGAAGCAATATGCTGGTTCGCAGGTTTGCTTGTTGTAGTAAGGAGGTTAAGATAACGTTGTTTAAGGCTTACTGCCAGACCTTCTACACGAGCAGCCTCTGGGCAAGCTATACGCGGAAAACAATGGACGCCCTGAGGGTCCAATATAATAACAGCTTCAGAATGCTTTTGGGACTGCCGCGCTTTTGCAGTGCCTCTGGCATGTTCGCGCTGGCGCGTGTTCACGACTTCCACGCAATGGTGAGGAGAAAAACGGCGTCGCTGCTAGAGAGAACGCGGTCAAGTCCCAACAGCATTCTGAAGATGTTAGTGGATAAATTTAACTCGCCGATAATGAATCACTTCATGCAGGTGTTGGTTAGGCAGGAGTGATTCATTACATCCGGTGAATGTTTGTAAATATTGTTTTTCTGTTATTTAGTACTTAGTTATAATTGTAACACACTAACATAGCATTTAAGTTTTATTTTTATTTTTTTGTATCTAACCAACTAGCATATGGATCATTGTTGTCTAAGTTAATAAATAAATTTAATTTAATTTAATTTAATTTTAAAAGTTTGAGAACCACTGCATTACGCGAATATTGTTGACATTTGCATAGGAGTCAATCGGCGTCATTTGGTTGTAAATGACGCCTCCTGCCAGGGGCGACGGCTCTTAAACAACTCGATTCCTACCGGCTTCCCTCCCCCATTTTTTTTATATCAGACCCATAAACATTCCATTTGGTTAGTATACACACGACTTAGAAAGTAGTGTTAGTACTTACATCTACCAGAAAAAACAACACAAACTAGACATTAATATGCCACAGTGGCATGTAGGCGTATCCAATGTCCCAGTATGGGGCTGTCCCACCTATCAGCTATAGTATTCAGGCTGTTGGAGCTGGCGCGTACCCTCCGTATAATGGAAGCGCAACGCTTGCGCATGATGGCGTAAAAGCCATCGATTCTCGCTTCTGCGAACATGCCGGAAGCACTGCAGTAGCGCGGCAACCCCATCAACACCCTGAAAGCATTATTGCACTGTACGCGCAGGGCACTGTATGCCCATTTTAACCCAAAGTGTTTTGTTGTTGGGATATTAACACATTTTTTTTTATGTATGTAGGTATTTTGTAATGTTTAATTTTATGGTATCAAATACTTATATGTTGTATTTTATAGTTTGATTATTCGATGACGATAGAGTGGTTGTGTTCCGAATTTCCGAAGGGAAGCCGGTAGGAATCGGGTTGTATAGACTCGCCGCCCCTGTTAGGCCGTGCTCGCCTAGATATGACTATAAATTACAAACGACGTGCTAGTTTTGTCGTCAAATATTTTAAAGTTACCCTTTAAGATAAATATCAATGACTGAATGGCAGTCGCAAATTAAATAAAATGTATTGTTCCCGTGTTTACTCTTCTCAGATTCTACTAGTTTATGGAATAAAGGGTTTTTTTTTTACATTTTAATCTGACAAATTCATCAAAAACCTTGTGCAGACTGAAAAACATATTCGTAGCTGTTTTATGAGTTCGGAACTGGTAGGAATAGAATTATTTTCACTAATTTGTATGAAGCTCGTAATAGAAAAGTAGATCGGAATAGAAATTTAATTAAACGGTTTATCGACACCGTTATATTGATAGGTAAACAAGAAGTAACTTTTTGCAGCCACGACGAAAATCAGAAGCGACGTTTTTTTTTTTTTTTTTTTGTTACTCCGGCTTACCTCTGTCGTTTTACGACGCCTCGCCACTGCCTCCTATATATTCCCTTAATGTATTGCCGGCGAATAACCATGAACCTTGTATATCTTGTTTATCCTTGTACATTTTTATTTTCTACCTAACAAAAGTCAAATTACTCGAAAATGGTTGACATTGGCACAGGGGTCATCAGGGGTACTTTAGTTGCAAATGACCTCTCCTACATCCCCTTAACGGATTGCAGGTTTAACCCATAACCCTGTTTGCACCACCTTTTTTAATGTCTCTTCTACTGAAACATGTCAGTTACAGTGCGTTCATTAACTTGTCCTGTGACGCGATTGGTAGCACTGAATTTAGCAGTCATGTGATTAACAGTACTGTTCTGTCAGTCACTATTTTGAACATATTAATATTGAAACTTAGTCGAAAGACGTGTGGAAAGGCACTAAGACCGCAAAATTCAGTGCTACCAATCGCGTCACGGGTCAAGATATAGTGAGCGCACTGTAGTTAGAGATTGACAGATACTGTTCATATCCAGCCAGTATGAAATGCTCATTTATGCAAATTACGTCAATGTTAATATTTTTCACCATGAGTACTTCTGCCATACGGAAAGTGCGTTAGATTTGTTTACTTGTAATAAATTGGTTTATTAGAAATAAATGCTCTGAGTTTGAGTTTGTAAACAGCTTAAAACTGACTTAAGTCTTCACTGACGCAAAAACGTTTTTTATTTTTCATATTTAAATATAAATAATCCTAACTAATATTAATTATACATTCGAAAGTGAGTTTGTTTGTTACGCTTTCATGTTAAAACAGCTTAACACGATTTGGATGAAATTTGGCACATGGGTAGACCATGACCTGGATTAGGAAAGAAAAGAAAGAAAAAAATACATTTATTTAGCACAGACCAACAAGCACACAATATAATTAACAACAGATAAAAAAAAGTGGTGACACTCCGGGAGTGCCGACAGAAGTGAAAACTTGAACAAGATCGCCTTGGTGGAAGAAAAATACTTGTATAGAAGATTGGTCCGTAACCTTATCTAAATAAAGAGCACAATCGCGTTTACAAAACTTTTAAAGTAAAAATACTTACATAGATCATTGATCCGTAACGTAATATAAATAAAGAGCATAATCACGTTTACAAAAATGAGGTGTCGTCATGGTGTCGCGAAATCAATGGTTTAGTCCCATCTCAAAAATGCCCAACGCCTAAAGAAGTTTTCACTTCAAAAATCAAATAAAAATTGATTTATTGATACAACAAAGATCC
This sequence comes from Omphaloscelis lunosa, assembly GCA_916610215.1. Classification (NCBI taxonomy): domain Eukaryota; kingdom Metazoa; phylum Arthropoda; class Insecta; order Lepidoptera; family Noctuidae; genus Omphaloscelis; species Omphaloscelis lunosa. Next base: position 1,665,666 of record OU744272.1, on the reverse strand, counting down.
ATAATGTTAATAATACCTTAAGCTATTGTTAGTAAGTAATAAATTTGAGTGTGAAACATTTTGCATAGAACAAGTTTCGAAGAAACCTAGGTATCTATTTTCAGATAATCTTGGAAATAACACTAGTCGGTCATTCTTGTTTATTATACGGCATTGACTTAAACAGGATTTACTAATTTCGACATAAACTTACTTATTTATTGACACATGGTCGCTTATTATTTATTGTAATATTAGTTCGTAATTACAAGTAGGTAGGTACCTAATCTATAATACTTAAATTATAACAAAAATATAATAATATTGTTACATTATAATAAAATAGCAACGCCCGTCCTACATGATGCAAAATACGTAGGTACACACGGCTACACATCAAGCTATACATTTCCAGTTTAAGCTGATCTCGCATTGTATAGAATTTCCGTACAATGGGAGGTCAGCATAAACTGGAAATGTGTAGCTTGATGTATAGCCGTGTGTACCTCTACATTTAAATGTGCGTGAACTTGGCAGATCATTTCCCAGCAGAGTATGAAAGAATGTGAGTTCTATTGGCATGCGGGTGAGTTCTAGAGTTCATTATACTTAAAAAAATAGTCTGACTTTTTTGCCTGAAAAAAAGTCGAATGAAAATATTATGTTCTGCTAACTTCCGTTAGCAGATAATTTTTCCAAAATTAAAATTTTAAAACTGATTTAGGTGCGCAGTGGTGAGCTCTATAGTTCCTTAGACTTTTCCGGAAGCGTTCTGCTGACATAAACTTAAAAAAAAATTGACCTTTTACTAGAAAGAAAACAAAACATTTTGATAAAATAGCCGTGAATGACGTAATTTGTGAAAACATGAAACTGTAACCCAGATCACTCTCAAGTATCAGCAGAGCATGGGTAAAACTTTAAGTAAGTTGAAATCAAGACTTAATTCAATGTTTTAGTAAGCAGGATCAAGATAAAATTTTGTTAGTATTGAAGAGCTGGAAATCCTCGTTTTCTGATGCATCTATAACAGAACTATCCGACAACATGCAATACAAACACAGAACGTTAAGATTTAATTTAGTGTCTTAATACGTAAAATCATTCAAAAAAAACAGAACAACTGAGGAGCTGGAACTCCTCATTTCCTGATGCATCTATAATAGAACAATGAGAAAACATTCTTACGTAATCCAGAACTCGCACTCAAGTATCAGCAGAGCAGGGGTAAACATTTAAGTAGGTTGAAAATGATATTTAATTCAGTGTATCAGCTAAAAATATAATAAAAAATTTAGTAGCACTGAGGATCTGAAACTCCTCGTTTCCGGATGCATGTATAAAAAAGCTATCCAAAAACATGAAACAAGAATCCGAGCTCTGACTCAGGTATCAGCAGAACATGGTTGAAAAGTTAGATTAGTAGAAATCGAGATTTAATTTAGTGTATTAATACGTAAAATCATTAAAAAAAATTGGAACAACTGAGGAGCGAGAACTCGTTTCTTGATGCATCCATTATAGGAAAATGAGAAAACATACTTAAGTAATCCAGAACTTTCACTCAAGTATCAGCAGAGCATGGGTAAACATTTAAATAAGTTGAAATTTATATTTAATTCAATGTATCATTAAAAAATATAAAACAAAATTGAGTAGTACCGAGGAGCGGGAACTCTTCATTTCCTGATGCATGTATAACATAACTAACTGACAACATGCAATAATAACCCAAAACTCTGACTCAGGTATCAGCAGACCATGGGTAAAAGTTTCATTAAGTTGAAATCAATGCTTAATTCATATTTCAGTAAGAAGGGCTGATTAAAAGTTTTAGAGCCACTGAGGAGCTCGAACTCTTCGTTTCCAAATGCATCTATAACGGAACTGTCCAACAATATGTATATACTGTTTTTTTTTTTTCAAAATGGAAAATCATACATAAAATATGGAAAATCGTGCAACTGAAGTTGTTAAATGTGATGTTATGAAGCTAAGTATCTACATGCGAGTGAAAATATTAGTATTTATTAATTAAACCTACCTTCCAATTGCGTAACACACTTACAACCACAATCCGAAGAATTTTGAAGGATATTGGTAATCCATCGCTTCATACTACTTAAAAGTGTGTTACGCAATCACATGGCTGTATATCAATAACCGGTTGGCTATCAGCAGCCTCACGAACAACGTTTCCATGCAATTGCATTTTAATATCGCGTTTGCTAAGCCTTTTATTTTTTTTTCTTAGATAGAGCTCATGCCACAGTTCTCGATTACTTTTTAAAACGACGAAATAAACGCTAATTATTAGTGGGCTGGCGCGAAATAATGCTATTCGTAGAAAATAATATGTTTCTACATCTATTGATATTACGCGAGCGAGAAAAACAATGAAAAAAAAAACAACAGAAGGACGTCATTCAGTATAAATACCAGAGTGGCTATGTAAAAGTGACGCCATTTGTTGGTAGCGCTATTTGCGCTCATGTTGGTACTACGAAAAATCGAATATAAAATTCGAATATAAAGTAAACAGTTTGTTATCAAAGGTAAAAGATACTGTAGATCTCCTACAAGCTTATCATATTTATTTGATTTCAAAATCTGACTAACATAAGAATAAATAACGGATATTGCAGCTGTTATAAAACCCCCTCCCCAACCAACAAGGTTACTTTTTAAATATTTTCTTCGGATTTGCCTATTAAAAACTTTTACAAAGTCTGAGTATAACATATGGGTAAGAACTAAAAACCAAAAGTTCCTTGCTGACAAGGGAAACACGTCCAGAAATTTTAAGGTATATGCAGACGTGTAGTATATTAAGACATGATGCACGCCGAAAATGTTTACGAGATTTAACATTAAACCGAGAAAGTTTGTCAAAATTGTGTTAAGAAACACAAAGTTCCTGTAATTACGAAACTTGTGTACGATGGTCCATGATATCACTCCGTATATTAGCGTAGTTAGTGTCAGCGCTATCAAAACGGAGTTTACAATTGACCTGACAGTTTGCAATAATTCTACAGTTTTAATATCGATTCCTAATAATTCTTCTCTAAGATCGTTTACAAAACTTACACTTATTTCGAAGTTAGACATGATGAATATAATTTCACTGGCACTGTTTTAATTAATGCACTTTTAGTTAAAATACTTCTTTATTTGTGAACAGCTTTTCCGAAAGCACTGCAATGTCCGATTGTCCGCTGATGCGCGTTGTCCGCCGCAACATTAACAAAAACAAATCTGTCCTTTTCCAAAAGTTTCTTTCCAAAGTAACTTTTATTATCAGAGTTCTCCCTTAGGCACCTCTTGACTGATATCCTTACTTTATTATAGTAGGTCCTCATTCAGCTTTGTGCTGGATCACACGTCTCATGTAATAAGTATTTAAGTATTGGTAAAACACGCCTTCCAAAGTTCCAATACATATAGCAAGGGATAATAAACGATTATTATTGAGTTCCTTAGAACGGCCTTTCTTTTGGTGTCCCCTTTGACCCTAATAAGGTATATCTCACTAATTAGTCAACGCTTATAAACGACGTGTTGCTTCAAAAACTGTCGATGGCAGAGTATTTTGATCAATAAGCGCTCCCAGTCTATATTATTATTTTCTACATTGTATTAAAAAACTTGTTTCATTTCTAGATTTCTTGTGTGTGCGTCCGTAAGTTATTCAAGGTCAAAGGTCACAAAAATCAGTTTTTGCGCGATTATCTAAGTTTTCATAGCTCCAATGATGTTATTAGCATCTATTTTAAAATTATAGAGAATATTTGCGACAAATAAATTTTGTTTCTGTACTTATTTTTATTGCGCTCAACCGTTTTTGAGGCAGAGGGCGGAGAGCGCGCAGTGCTCAGCCATAGATACTGTAATGCAAGGTCAACTGTGGTTCTCAGCGAATAATACTTTGTTATAGTTATTAAATCATTAAAATATCATTAATAATGAATAATTGATATCACATACATACATAACATCACGCCCGTGTTCCCCGAAGGGTTAGGCAGAGTTGTATCTATAGTATCTACTTACCACAGCTCTGCCTCACTAGCAGACATTTAACATCTACCCACAAGTTTGCAAAAATCAAGTTTATTATTATTTTATGTTTACCTTCCCGTAACATGGAACTCGCCAGCCCTACAGTCCTTGATCCTCCGACGAAGCCAACAAAACCCACTCACACATGCACATCAAAACCTAAATAGCCAGATCCATCTCCAATCGCAGACGCCAATCAAAGAACAATCACAAAAGTACCATGACTCGTTCTGGCAGACGAGACTAATTCAAGGAATTCTCCGAAAGCGTAACAAAAAAACAAACTCACTTTCGCATTTATTATATTAGTTCGGATGACAAAACAATGCGAGGAGCTCGTGGCTAAGTAATAACAGCCGCACGGGTCGATCCATCACGTTGAACTACACTTGCCGGGGTTGGTCCATGGATGGGTGACCATCTTTACATATCGAGACTCGTCCGTGCCTCGGAAAGCACGTTAAGCCGTTGGTCCCGGCTGTCATTCGTGGATCGTCGGGTCGGAGTCGTAACGGGTCGTCAGAAGCCCGAAAGTCTGACAACCAGTCTTACCAAGGGTTATCGTATTACCAAGTTACTGGGTTGTGGAGGTCAGACAGGTAGTCGCCCCATGTAAAATATTAGTATTCAGCTGCATCCGGTTAGACTGGAAGCCGACCCCAACATAGTTAGAAAAAGGCTAGACAGATTGAGAATGGTGAAAAAAAAAATGTAGGTATGTTTCAAACACCTTTTTATTATTTAAATGCATATGTTATGCTACTATGAACTTTATTAGCAGGTTTTGTTTTTCATGTCTCATAGTGCGCCGCGCCGGCGCCGTTGTCGTCTCAAACTTTGAAACATGATAACTCTGAAACATACATGAATGTAATTAAGTGTGATTTAAGTCTAATAAACAGGAATATGACGGCTGGATTACGGTGACTCATCATAAGAATAAAAGTAAAAATCGTTACAGGAAATATGGGCAAGAGATTGTCTAGTACAGTGTAGTGTAGTTTTAACGCGTGGGAAGAGGCCCAAGACGCTATACGGATCTTTTGTGAACTCTCCAAGGCATTTGATTGCGTCGATCACGAAACCTTACTCTTGAAACTTGAGCATTACGGACTTGAAAAACTTGCGCTCAATTTAGTAACATCTTATTTAAATGATAGACAACAGCAGGTTCAAATAAACGGTACCAATTCACTAGGTTTAAACGTAAAAATAGGTGGGCCACAAGGCTCGATATTGGGTCCATTCCTCTTCTTAGTGTATATTAATGATCTACTTCATTTATTAAAACATCAACCACAAATGTGCTGACGATACTTCCTTAATTTTTAAGGTAGATAGACGTGCTACAAATTTTGACGACGTAAATAACGTCCTACAGCAGGTTCAAAATTGGTTCACTGCTAATAATTTAGTATTAAATAGAAAAAAGACTAATTGCATCAAATTTTCTTTACCAAATGTCACAAGTAGTGATTGTGAGATAGTGTTGAATCACGAGAAACTAGAATTCGTCGATAAAACTGTTTTTCTGAGGATCACGCTCGACTCAAGGCTACAATGGGGTCCTCATTTAACATCTCTTGCACGACGGCTAAGTTCAGCAGTATATGCTGTCAGAAAAATCCGTCAATTTATTGGTGTAGATACCCAGAGGCTAGTCTATTTTAGCTACTTTCATAGTATCATGTCTTACGGTATTTCACTGTGGGGACGGGCTGTAGACATTGAGTCTATTTTGATTCTGCAGAAAAGAGCGATCAGAGCCATATATTATCTCCATGATTGTCTAAGGGAACTGTTTAAGGATATTAACATCATGACGGTACCTTGTCAATATATCTATGAAAGGACCCAATATCGAGCCTTGTGGCACACCTATTTTTACTTTTAAACCTGGTGAATTGATACCGTTTATGTGAACTTGCTATTGTCTATCATTTAAATAAGATTTTACTAAATTGAGCGTAAGTTTTCCAAGCCCGCAATGCTCAAGTTTCAGGAGTAAGGTTTCGTGATCGACGCAATCAAATGCCTTGGAGAGGTCACAAAAGATTCCTATGGCGTCTTGGGCCTCTTCCCACGCGTTAAAAATGTGTCTCAATAAGGTTACACTGGCGTCGGTCGTACAACGTCCTTTGGTGAAACCATACTGTTGATCGTGAAGGATTTTATTTGTGTTTAAATGATTGAGCATTTGATTAAGCGTTACCTTTTCAAACACCTTGCTGAATACCGGCAACACGGATACGGGTCTATAATTATTGGTGTCTTTACTGTCCCCGGATTTGAAAAGTGGTATTTATTACCTTACTGTATTTCATTAAATCCGGGAAGACTCCTTGATCTACACACAAATTAAATATTAAGGCTAAGTAAGACGCTTTGGTCTCAATTATGGATGTACAGACTTTAATGGATATTGAAACGTTACATTTTCCCAGAAGGGAAAAATGTAAGGTAAAATATAATAATATAATTAAATATTATAATATAATAAAAATACAAGAGGAGTACAAAAACACAGTTTAACACTACTGATCGGAACTGCACGCTGAGGAGGTTAGGCCTCAGAGGTGGCCTGCAGCGGGAAGTGGTCTTCGGCAGATGGAGGCTCCGGCAGGGAGTGGTTCACGGCTGGTGGTGGCCTCGGCGGGTCGATGCCTCCGCGGGAAGGAAGAGTTGGCTCCGGCAGGGAGTGGGTGAGCACCGGGATGGCCAGGGCAGGCCAAGATAGGCTGGAAGAGAGTCAGACCTTTTAGTATAGAAAAGTCGGAGATAGACTGGGCCAAACAGAAAAATAAAAAGAAACTGACAGTTTAACATTTGACATAGGTAAGTGTCACAACAAGAAAGAGCCTCAGGAATATTTAACACACCGGCAATGGTCATGCATTTATCTAGAGAGAACGTATGATAAAAGACCAACATTTTAACAACCAAACCGTAAGTAAAAACATGCAACATTACAACATTCCCCAAAGATCTTCGGTCAATTTGATCTTGAGTTGTTTAAAAGCTTTTATTACTGTTATGGGGTTTATATGCTTAAACTTAAATTCAATTGGGCGTGCTGGAACGTTGGCCCTTATTAAATCAAAAGAGAGCGGGAGCGAGGAATTTAAGTTTTCAGTAGTTTTAAGTGGGATACTGGTAAAGAAATTTACAAATTCTTGAGCAACTTTTTTGCTAACGCAAATGAGACCACCACATGACGTCTGCAGTGTGTAATCAGAATTATGCTTTTTGTTTCTGTACGTTTCATTATTGATAATTTTCCAAACCGTCTATATTTTATTGTCTCCTGATTAAACCTTGTTGCTAATGTATAAGGATTTAGCTGCCTGACAAGTGTTTTTAAAAGTGCTAAAGTAGCAACATACTTATTAAAAGTTTCCGCGTTGATATAAGGCTTAAGGCCATACAGCTCGAAAAGTCTATCCCTACTTTTCCTGAGTCCAGTAGTTGCCCAATCACTAAATAAAAACTTAGGGCTGATAGTTTTAGTGTTCTTCTTAAAATTATTATTGAACTCTGTTTGGACTAACGAAAATAATTCTGTATACAAAATATTAACATAGTTCATTGTAAGGACCTGATTACTTAACTTACAAACTAAAGTGCTATTATATTTATTTAAATTAACAGCTGTTATTGGTCTGAATTGTATCTGCACTTTTTGTATTGGTACGTTGGACTCAAAAGTTACGGATTAGCCACTGTGATCAGAAGGGAGATAATTAAAGATGGCTTCATCTAAATAGTCGCAGCAACAAAACACATTATCAATACATGTAGCAGTAGACGTAGTTATACGGGTTGGTTCTACAAACACATGTGACAAACTGAACGATTTGAACAAATTTAAAAATCTACTGGTATTTGAATTATTTTCTAAAATATTAATGTTGAAGTCACCACAGATAATTACTGATTTATTAAAAGTTGCAAGTTTTGCCAAAACATCTTCCATTACTGACTCAAATATAGAGTAGTTTGATAATTAAGCGATAAGGCCGCCCATTGTATATTTTGTAGTGTTTGACTTATTTTTTGTTAGTAAACTGCCCTACCTTCGCCTGGCGACCTAAGTTTGCCTATGATGAAAAAGCTGTACTATCTTTTTCATTTTACTTGTATGGCAATCGAAACTTTGAGTTTTCATGGAGAGCTTTAAGTTTCGATTGCCATACAAGTAAAATGAAAAAGATAGTACAGCTTTTTCATCATAGGCAAACTTAGGGCGCCAGGCGAAGTTAGGGCAGTTTACCGGTATGTATTTTTGTGGTGTACAATAAAGAGTATGTAGGAGGTGCGAGTGTCGGTGTGTCTTCTCGTCGTGACCGAGGTTGTCTTCAGGAAACACAAGTAAAACAGTCCAGACACTTTAACGACAGTTTATTTCTCACCACAAATAATAACAATAAGAAGCACATGCGAATAGATTAGTTTATATGCGTAGGCGACCGTAAGCGTATAGTATAGCAAGCGGGCGTGCGTCAGCTGTGTGCGCGCGAGACGGACTGGTGGGGCGCGGGCGCGCGCGTCGCTGCGCCGGCGATGGTTCGAGAGTTCCTTTGTTTCGGTGAGTAGCGGGTATTGGTGTGCGCTTACTCGGTGCGACACGACGACGACGCGGTGACGCTCGACGACTCAACGATGCGGCTATGCGGTACTGGTAAGTTTGATATTAGTTATTTATGTAATGTATTATTGTGCATGCTTAATGTTTGTGTTTGTATTTTGTGTATTTAGTATGTTATATATGTAGTTATAAATATTTGTAATTAAGTACTTATATAGGTATTCTATTACATAGTGTGTTAATGTATTGTGGCTACGCCACATGACTCCCCCCTTGAGACCATCCTAGGATGGGCGATAATAGTCAGGGAATCTCACTTTTCTTCCTGAGTGAGTAATTCTTACTTCTTTCTCTTTGCTTACAGGGTTTGGTGTTTCATTTTCAAGCGGAGGGGTCTCTGGACGAGTATCTGGTGTAAGTATATAGGCTGGTTTTAACCTCTCTATCGATACTGTCTGTTCTTTTCCTTTAACCAGTAGCTTAAAGACTTTTGTGCCTCGTTGCAGGACTAGATATGGCCCAGTGTACGCCGGCTGGAGGGATCCTCTCACGGTGTCGTCTCGGACGTAAACGTGAGTAGCAGAAGGTAAGTCTCGGTACACGAAGATGTTACGTCTGCTGTGTCTTGCGGCTGGCTGAGGGCGAATATTGTTCATGATAGAACGCAGTCGTGCTGAGAATTCGGTGAGGTCACTGGTCGTATGCTGGTCGGCGATTGGCTGCAGAAACTCTCCAGGCAGTCTAAGGGGTTCGCCGTAGAGGAGTTCGGCTGGTGACGCTTGTATGTCCTCTTTGAAGGCGCTTCTCATTCCTAGTAGTACTAGAGGTAAGCTTTCCGTCCATTTTTGGTTTCCATGGCACATTATAGCTGCTTTAAGTTGTCTGTGCATTCGTTCCACCATTCCGTTGCTTGCAGGGTGATACGCAGTGGTTCTGTTGCGTTGAAATCCGGCTAGTTCTGAAAGTTGTTTCAGCAGCGCAGACTTGAATTGTTTCCCGCGATCTGTCACAACTTCTGTCGGGCAACCGTAACGTGATATCCAGTTGCAAACGAGAGCTTTGGCGACTGTTTCGGCGGTGATATCTTGCAAGGGAATGGCCTCGGGCCATCGAGTGAATCTGTCGACGGCGGTGAGACAATAACGGTAGCCATCCGAAAGGGGTAATGGACCAATGATATCAATGTGCACGTAGGTAAACCTGCCGTTTGGTAGTTTAAAGGTGCCCACCGGTAGAGTTACGTGCCGAGTGACCTTTGAGCGTTGACACGCGTGACAGAGCTTGGTCCAATCGCGACAATCTTTATTTATTCCTGGCCATACGTAGCGCTGAGCCACTAATTTTGCGGAGGCTTTAGCGCCAGGATGGCTGAGTGAGTGTAGGCTGTCGTAGACTTGCCTTCTGAGCTCTTTCGGTACATAAGGTCGTGGATTTGGCGTGCTGTCGTCGCAGTAAAGTTCCAGTTTTGTTCCTGGTACTGTTACTTTGACAAGTTTTAGCGAAGTTCCACCTTTTAAGAGTTGCCTTAGTTCTGGGTCGTTACCCTGTGAAACAGCCAAGTTCTTTGACTCGACAGGCTGTACTATTTCCTCTATTCTTGAGAGAGTATCGGCAACTATGTTGTCTTTACCCGGTATGTGTTGGATGTCCGTGGTGAATTGAGCTATATAATCTAAATGCCGAAACTGACGCGGTGAGCACTTTTCCTTGTGGAATGCGAAGCAGATTGGCTTGTGGTCTGTAAATACTGTGAAGTGTCTTGCTTCCACTTGGTGTCGGAAATGTTTTATGGACTCGTAAATCGCTAGGAGTTCTCGGTCGTACGGCGAGTATTTATTTTGTGATGGGCTCAATTTACGGCTAAAGAAGGCGAGAGGTTGCCATCCCCCGTCTTTCTGCTGCTGTAGGACTCCACCGATTGCGACGTCTGATGCATCCGTGACTAACGCTAGTTTGGCGTCCATGTCTGGGTGCGCTAGGAGAGCTGATTGGCATAGACTCTTCTTACAGTCTTCAAATGCTTGGAGTGCTTCTCCGGTGACGTTTATGGGATGATTGCCTTTTATGGTTCCGGTGAGCAGACTATGCAACGGCGATTGAGTTGTGGCAGCGTCTTTTAAGAAACGACGATAAAAATTTATCATCCCCAGGAATCGTTTGAGTTCTCGAACGGTTTTCGGGGTAGGGTAGTCCTTAATGGCTTGGATCTTGCTATCCAGTGGTTTGATACCAGCACAAGATACGCTACAGCCGAGGAAAGTTACTTCTTCCGCCCCAAATACACATTTGGAAGTGTTTATGACCATTCCGTATTCTTTCAATCGTTCGAAGAGGAGGCGTAAGTGACGGTAATGGGTGTCTTCGTCGGGGGAGGAAATCAGAAAATCGTCTAGGTATGTGTAACAAAAGTCCAGGTCACGAGTCATTTGGTCCACAAATCTTTGAAACGTTTGTCCCGCGTTTCTTAGACCAAACGTCATAAAAGGGAACTCGAACATTCCAAAGGGTGTGGTTATGGCCGTTTTAGGGATATCCTCGGGGTTAACAGGTATTTGGTTATATGCCTTTATTAAATCGATTTTTGAGAATATTTGGCAGCCAGCTATGTTCTGAGTGAAGTCCTGGATGTGCCGGATGGGGTATCGGTCGGGGATCGTTCGTGCATTTAACATTCTATAGTCGCCGCATGGTCGCCATCCGTTATCCTTTTTTGCGGCGAGATGAAGGGGGGACGACCATGGGCTCTCTGACGGTCGTGCTGTCCCTACTCTCAGCATTTCTTCGAACTCCTGTTTTGCGATCTTCAGTTTGTCCGGAGCAAGTCTTCTTGGAGTGCAATATACGGGCGGTCCGTCGGTTGTTCTTATGTGGTGAACCGTGCTGTGACGTATGATCCGATGTGTACCTGCTGGCCGAGTGATTTCCGAAAAATCTCGAAGAAGGTTCAAGTACTTTGACTCGCCTGTTATCGTTTTGACTGAAGTTATGGCATCAGATGTTGGAACTGGATTTGCGGTTGCTGACAGGCTGGTCTTGTTGTCGATCAGGCGTTTATTACGACAGTCTACGATTAAGTCGTAGTACGATAAAAAGTCGACCCCGATGATAGCCTTGGTGACGTCAGCTATTATGAATTGCCAGGAAAATGCGCGGCGAAGACCTAAGTCCAGTTCCATTTGTTGGACGCCGTAAATGGCGATTGGTGTTCCGTTCGCTGCGAAGACGTTGAGCTCGGTTGTGCGCGATCGCCTTTGTTTCAGGGCGGAGCGGGGAAAAACGCAGATGTCGCTCCCGGTGTCGACTAAGAACTGCGTTTTTGTCCTTCTGTCCGTTATGAATAAGCGACCGGTAGTTGAACTATGGCAATCATGTGTCGCTACTGATGATTGCCTTTGTCTTTTCCCGACCCTAAATGATAATCACATGGTTTCAGACATCTACGTGCCTTGTCTCCATATCTGTGGTGGAAAATACAGGTGGGGTACTTCCTATAATTTGACTGGGAACGCGTGTTGCTTCTTCCCCGTTGGCTTCTATCCCTCGTCCTGGATCTAGAATCTCTTGTTGAGAGGGCCTGCACTTGACGACTAAGCTCTGCAATCTCTTTAGACAATTTCTCGATCACTGAATTTGGTACTGCGTCTGTGGCGGCCACTTGTGGCGCGGGTGGTACGAGGTCGTGCACTTTATCAGCCAGGTCTGCGAGTGCTGAAAGTGACGACTCTGGCTGTGATGCTACGACTATTTGTATGTTGCCCGGTAAGCGGCTAGTCCACACGGTCTTTATAAAATCGTCCGGTATGCTTGGGCCCGCTAGATGTTGCAGGTGCCGAAGAAACGCGGATGGTCGCCTGTCTCCTAGCTCCTCATGCATCAGCAACTGGGTAAGTTCCTTCTCACGCGACGCGGATAACCTTTTAATTAGCTCGCTTTTTAACTTTTCATATTTGCCGCTGGCTGGTGGATTAATTAAAATATCTTTCACCTCTGCGGCGTATCGGTTTTCAAGTTGGGCACTGACGTAATTATATTTGGTGTCGTCATCCCTGACACCTGAGAGTGCAAAACTTCCTTCTATTTGCGCAAACCAGACTGCAGGTTCTTCGGGCCAGAACGGCGGAAGTCGTACCCCGACACGACAAATGTCGGAAGGTATAAATGTCTTCTCTGTAGAAAACGACCCGCCTTCGTCGCTTTGTTTGTCGGATGACGTGGCGTTTTTAGACATTTTTAAACACTGTTTTCACTAGCTTACGGTTTTTATGCTGCTCCGTGCTGTGTCCAAGATCCGGGGTCACCAATGTAGGAGGTGCGAGTGTCGGTGTGTCTTCTCGTCGTGACCGAGGTTGTCTTCAGGAAACACAAGTAAAACAGTCCAGACACTTTAACGACAGTTTATTTCTCACCACAAATAATAACAATAAGAAGCACATGCGAATAGATTAGTTTATATGCGTAGGCGACCGTAAGCGTATAGTATAGCAAGCGGGCGTGCGTCAGCTGTGTGCGCGCGAGACGGACTGGTGGGGCGCGGGCGCGCGCGTCGCTGCGCCGGCGATGGTTCGAGAGTTCCTTTGTTTCGGTGAGTAGCGGGTATTGGTGTGCGCTTACTCGGTGCGACACGACGACGACGCGGTGACGCTCGACGACTCAACGATGCGGCTATGCGGTACTGGTAAGTTTGATATTAGTTATTTATGTAATGTATTATTGTGCATGCTTAATGTTTGTGTTTGTATTTTGTGTATTTAGTATGTTATATATGTAGTTATAAATATTTGTAATTAAGTACTTATATAGGTATTCTATTACATAGTGTGTTAATGTATTGTGGCTACGCCACAAGTATATAAAAAATAAAAATAAATAATTTGGGGTCAACACAAGACAGTTCAATGCTATGTTCAACCGATAGTTCAACTATGTCATTACGGGTTTTTGATTTAATACAACTTTTAATTAAGATTAATGAACCACCACGCAGCATTGATTTTCGGTTAAAATAACTGGCCACACTATAATTCCCATAGTTTGTTAACATTTTATAATCTCTTAGCCAATGCTCAGTAAATAATTATAATGTCAAACATTGTTTTTTCTAAAAACAATTCAATTTCCAATTGTTTGGTAGTAAAACCTTGAATATTTTGATGAAATAATTGCTTAACCCCTTTTATACAGTTAACTATGTTAGTGCTAGAAAATACCTTTTTGTTATTAAGTTTTATTTGTTATTAATTATACTGTTAGTGGTACCTTCTGAAATTAAGCTCTTTTTTTGCATTCCTCTAAATTTGTCCATGAGTATATACAACGTGTAACGTTAAATGCACAAAACCTCAGACACCCCAACTGATTTTTAATTCAATTGACCTATTTCAGGGAGAAAAAAAATCATTAAAAAAATTTAATGGTTTTATGTGCTGTTTTAGTTCGTAAGATTCGTATTTGCATTGAAATAAAAGCTATTTATATCTCGCGTATGAGAAAATTTAAATTGGTCGACAACAATTTGTGTTTGTTTACCTATTTTGGCGGGTTTGCGCATGTGATGGCTTGATCTATTAATAAGTAGACACGGCAACGTTTTTAAGGCGGGGTTACCCGGATAAACGACGTTTTCTATTGTCTTTTATTCGTAAATAACACGGATTAAAATTTTGAAAAAAACATATTACATATTTCACACTTTGATCTAGATATTTCAGCCATGCGATACACGATTACTTGCACTTTACTGCATCCAATTAAATCGCAAAAACATGTCTAAATTATGTTCAAATATTTTTTTTATTTGATTTATATTAGGCTTTCAATAATAAAACTTATACCATAATAAAGGTCGTAAAAAAAGTGATATAAACTGGCCCAAATAATGTGAAATATGAGAATACCAATACCACTAATTCCAAAATCAAGCGTTTTCATCTTTTCATGCGCTCGCCCCGTGCCATTTAGTCCCGAGCGGAACGTGTTGGAGGTCGGACGTGTGCCAATTTTTGCAAGACCGCCACCCCGCTAAGTTTTACGCTGAGCCAAAATATACATATTGTAAATTATAATAGGTAACTAGGATTAGGATATCTGGATAAGGAATTGGGTTAGGTATTAGGATAGGTAATTATTATAGTTAAAAATTTTAATAGTTGTAAATAGTTAGTTTTTATTAGATACTTAGTTATATTTTTTTAAAGAAAATGGGCAAAACTAAAAAAAATAAAAAGTTGTCATCACTGGCTCTACGAAGGCTGAATAAACAAAAAAGGTAATTGAAAATATTATTATACACTACATTATATAAAGGTATTATATTTTACTTTACTAACGAATAGATTTACAAAACGCAAATATGTGTGTAAATCAGTTGAATTTCAACCCTATGACAATGTGAATAAAGACGCCACGCGCGCAAAAATTATAATGGTATATTTTTCTCGCTGAATAGATTTACCAACCGCATCAAGGTGTGTAAATAGGTGAATTTGAAACCTATATCGCAGTGCATAAAGCCGCCACGCGCACTAATGTTGTAAAGGCTTGTGCAAATTGGCGCGATATCACGGGCGCTACAGGCACCGTGACCCTTGTAGCGCCCGCGATATCGCGCTGGTTTGCACGAGCCTTTATAGTTTACTATTTTCAAATGTCAAATAGGTAGTTAGTTCACCCCGCGCTGAGTTGGTCCGGGTGGTTTTTATAATGTTTATTAGCGTAGTTAGGTACTGTACAGTCGACCACACGTCGCGCGTCTGTAGTAAGTGATAAATAACACTATAATCTTGAGCTGTCCCAACGTACGGAGTTTCATTAGAATAAGAGACCAGTTTACACTGGTTTTGTTTCCACTGACATGACGTGCGGCCTACTGTACGTGTTTACGCGACTCGCAGGACAAACTGCATAAACGAAGTTGATAGGTAATAAAAAGGTACCGAGCGCCTGCGTAATATTTCAACAAGGTTACAAAGCCCTAATAAAATCTCAATATGTATAATAAGAGCCTTTGCCTAGTCTTATAATATTTGTTATTTACTGCTGATATGTCCGGTTTCACTTATCGTACATCTAAATAGGTAAATGCCTAAATAAAAGCGCGTATTTCCTACGTGAGTGTTGAAAATTCAACAGTGCAATAATATTTAGGCGTTCATTTAGAAGTAAGCTATGTATACCACAGCCACCACAACACAACAAATAATAATATTTATGGCGTCTGCAACGTTTGTGTAGGTCTTGTCTATGCCATGTAATACGCGCTGCACACTCGTGCCATAGTGTAGAAATGTACAGTATGACCATTTCCTACAAAAATACTATTTATTATTTTCGGTAACGTTTAGGCACAAGCTCGTTTATGCGCAGTACACTACTTACTAAAAACACTGTATCAAATTATGACAAATAAATAAATAAAAACTACATATATATAGCTAGTTTGGCTATACACACGTTATCCAAGGCATAACTTTATTTAGTGTTTATTGGCAAGAGGAAAAGTATTTAGAAATTGTAAATTACATTTATCAGACTGTTTTTAATCGTTTTTGAGTAAATAAATATATTACTATTATAATATATTTATTATTATTACTATAGGGTCTATGACATTTCTCGGGACCTTAAGGTCCCGGACCTTTGGAAGGCGTACGAGGGGCCGAAGCCAACTCGCAGAGGCCCGTTAGACGTTTTGAATGAAATTATTATTTTCTTTTATTTAATTTTAAAACATATTATTTACATTTTTAAATATTTATATCAAAATAAAAAATAAACATTTAAAAATATAAAAAATAGTAGCCCACCGGTGTCGGGAACAGGGTCCAAGTTACCGGTAGTTAGGGCTCCTGAGAGAGGAACCTCCTGAAAATACGCGCCGTGTCCAGGAGTACCGCTTTCTGGATCAAGCCCTTGATCCAACTGCCTAACGAGAGCCTCCTCAGGTGTTGGTCGAGGCTCTTGGCTATTATGCCATTGGCCGTCACGACTATCGGCACAATGATTGCTGTATCCACATCCCACATGTCGACAACCTCGCGGGCCAGGTCAAGATACTTAATCTGTTTATCTTTTTCAGCTTTCACGAGGTTCTCGTCATGCGGGACTGCTATATCAATAATCATTGTGCGACGCTCTAATCGATCTATCACCACTATATCTGGCTTATTGGCAACAATAGTCCTGTCAGTGATGATAGATCGATCCCAATACAACGTGATATTGCCATTTTCGAGGACTGGGTCGGGCACATATCTATAGTACGGTACTTCCGATTCCACAAGACTGTATTTCAGATCAAGTTGCTGGTGGATAATCCTGGCTACAAGGTACAGACGAGAACACCCAGATATAATGTGTCGGATTGATTCCCCGGGACGGTGGCATGCCCGACAGATGTCAACCGTGCCGTCCTTCACAATATATTTCCGGTAGTTGTTCGTCATTATAACTTCGTCCATAATCGCAAAGACAAAACCTTCGGTTTCCCCATAGAGGTCACCGAATCGCAACCAAGATACGGACGCTAACAGGTCTACATCGGGCCCATGTAAGGCCCGATAATAGCGCCCGTGAAGCTCTTTGCTCTGCCATACCTCCCTGCGTCTTATACTAATGTATCTAATATTATAGGTTTGCGCCAGTTCTCGTTAGCCAAGGATAGCGGGGTGAGGCCCTTATCCACTGATACCACATCTCGGTGCATCCCCATGTCGGCTCCTAGGAAGTATTCCCTGAGACTGCATACCTCACGGTTGTGCAGGGTCTTAGCATTTAAGAAGCCTCGACCTCCGCACTTCCGCGGGATATACAGTCTCATCACCGATGAACGTGGGTGATGCATGCAATTTGCGGTCAGCAGTGTGCGGACCCTCCTATCCAGGGCGTCAAGTTCCGTCTGAGTCCATTTGAGTATGCCGAAAGAGTACATCAAAACCGGCATGACCCAACCGTTGAAGGCGCGCACCTTGTTTCCACCTGATAAAAGACTATTTAATACTTTATTCAGGCGGTTAAAGAAGCGCTCCTTCAGCGATTGCTTCATGTCAGCAGCGTTGACACCTAACGCTTCCGACATACCCAAATACTTGTAGGTTTCGATTTAGGAGAGGGATCTTAGTTGTATGGAATCCGAGAGGTGGGTTACCACGGATTCCACGATCTCCCCTCGTTTAACATGCATGACCGCACATTTGTCCACACCAAATTCCATCCTGATGGCGCTACTGAAAGTTTCGGTTACCTTCAGTAGCTCCAGCAGTTGCAAATTGTTGGGGGCAAAGAGTTTCAGGTCATCCATGTAAAGGAGGTGAGATATAACCTGACCACCTCTCCTCAATCGATAACCTAGCCCTGAATCCTCCAGCAGCGTGCTTAAAGGATTCAAGGCTAGGCAGAACCAAAGTGGACTCAAACTATCACCCTGGAATATACCTCGCTCGATCCTTATTGGCTCGCTATTCCTCAGGATTTGTCGACATCCTGGATAGCGAAGCACCGTCCTCCATTGCCTCATACAAGACATCAGGAAGGTGCGTAGAGTTGCATCTACTTTATACAGCTCCAGCACCCTCATGAGCCATGTATGTGGCACCGAGTCATAGGCCTTCTTATAATCTATCCAACATGTCGACAGATCTCTTCGGGAACGACGAACCTGCTGGTTAATGGCCACATCGATGAGGAGTAGCTCCTTAGTACAGCGGGACCCGTTCCTACATCCATTTTGAGAGGCGGACATGATGGATCTGTGGCCCGACTGTCAAGATGACGGTCAGAAAAAATTTTCTCTGTGGAATTTTCTATAATTGTTGAGAAATAAACATACAAAAATACTGTGAATAAAATAAAAAATAACTGGAAAATGCATAAAACCATCATCAAAATATAAAGAAATGGACTCATAACATCCCACGGAGAATACCAACGAAATGCTGACACGAAGTCGGGCACGGAAACTGATAGACACACACCCAACATCTTCGGGTTCGTCGCTCAGCTCCGCCTCGCAGTTGCCGGATCCTGCGCCAAACGTGAGTCCAGTGATACCGGTCGCTGCAGTTGCGTCGAGCTCGAGCGACGAATACTTCTCGCCGCCGACGACACCACCACCAACACGTCAGCGTGGAAGAGGCCGACCACCGGCCAGCTTAGGACTCCGAGGCCCACCGGCCTCTGATAGGGTCCCCGCTCCCGGTGGAAGTGTGCAGCGCATGAGGTGGACACAAACTGTCAATGAAAATGTCATGCGCGCATACTTTGGGGCTACAGAGGGGGGAAATAACCTGACTGCGTACCGTGGTCGGATGCTCTCTCTGTTTCAGGTGCTTGAACCAGCTGTCAACGTGTCGGCGCAACGACTGTCGGATCAGGTACGGGTCATCCAGCGTAACCATATTGAAAGATATTCAGGCGCAGGGTGGATATTGGCGGTCGTGAATTAGAAATAACAACACTTTTCTTGAGTACACGTCATATAATTTACGGAAATAACACTTACTTAATTACACACAATATAAACACTTTACAACTATAACAACATTACGACACACTATACAAACTGATAACACATAACTGACTGATAACATAACAAAACAGGACACGAATACGAACACGAACCCTTTTAGATGGAAGCGATTCCTTATATAGTCTTTGTACCACAGCGCACTTGCCCTGTGGGTAGCGTACGCCGTTAATTTTATTTTCCTGTTAGAAACGTAGAATTCAAGGTGAGGGGCGCAGTATGCGAGCGGGGAATGCGGGGTACGCCAATATTTGGGTGTACCAGGGGGGGTGAGGGGAATGAAGGGGGTAAGAACTGCGCAGTTGGTCTGCTTATGTATAAAAATCCTTTGTTCTTCCCTAAAGGTGTACATCCCCGGTACTTTTCCTTATATACAAGGTGTCTATTTATAGCAAATGGTCAAACTAAGACTTTCTCATTGTCAGAAACCTTATTTTCTGCTTAGTTTGGCATCTATTTCACCATTTACCTGGTATATAAGGGAAATCTTCCTACTTTTACGTACAATCGACAGGATTGACTGATCTGTAGTTACTACTATTACTTATAAGCATTAATATAGCTAGGTTACCTCACAAGAGGGGCAATAAATCAGATTTCCTAGCTACTGGTGGCAAGTACCTAACTATATACCTAAAACTATATACAGATAGGTTTTAGGTCGCTGTGCTTCTCAACACATATGCTGGATGACATTGTCCTTGATCGACTACGCCTCGAATCACGGAATAACCATGTTACACCTGCTTCGCCACTGGTCACGGTGCAATTACAAAACTTACCCAGTTCTTCACCGCGACCCGACCGCGTTGGTGAAGAGGATGATGACGGAGTTATATCCGTGAGTTCCCAATGCAATGCACGACTGAGGAGCGCTTTGGAGGATGCTTTCCGGGATTACCGTTCCATTCCGCCTGGACTCAGACCACATTTACCTCGTTTGCCCATGCACAAGAAAAATAAGGCGCTGATGTGTACTCTAGACTCGCTGCTGTCAAATTATTTTGACGGCAGTAAAGACCTCGCCGATACCCACTCGATCTTGTACTGTGCAGCTGTAGCGGCATGTCGTGTAGCTCATGTCAAATTCCCCAATAGTGACAGAGCTCCACGGCCAAAACCAGCTGTAACAGCTTGGCAGTGCAGGATTGAGCGTCGTATCGGTGAGGCTAGAGTACTCATCGGCAAGCTAATCTGCTTCAGGGAGGGCAATACTCGCCCTAGAGTGATGCGCTTTGTGAAGCGGGCGTTCTCGGGGACTGATATCAGTTCTCAAGATTATTTGACCCGCGTCACAGAGCGTATCGACTTCCTGAAGCAGAAGATCTATGCATGGGCAAACCGTATTCGACGATACAGACGGAGAGTAGAGCGGTACACTCAGAATCGCACATTCCAGAGCGATGAAAGGTGGGTTTACAGGGCTTGGGAGCGAACGGACCAAGGTGTGATTGACACGCGCCTGCCGGATGATGACGCCATGAGTTCATTTTGGCGAAGCATCTGGTCGGCGCCTGTCAATCACACCGAAGGAGATTGGACCAGGGAAGTCGAACGAGCGTGCGAGCAAATACCAGAAATGGAGGCACTCAACATCAGCCCCCAAGATGTAGCTCGTGCAGTCCGTCCGTTACCTAATTGGAAATCTCCAGGGCCGGACGGGCTGCACAACTTTTGGATAAAGTGGTTCCAAAGGTCACACGCCCGTTTGGCATCTCAGTTCCAGTCAGCTTTAGAGTCAGGATCGGTGCCCCAGTTCCTAACAACAGGAATAACCCACCTGCTCCATAAATCAGGTAGTACTGCGGAACCCAAAAATTATAGACCGATCACTTGTCTACCGACGGTCTATAAAGTTCTTATTATTATTATTATTTATTACAAATTATTTATTTGCGCAGACCTATGACTGTCTCCACCCAGTGTCCCTGAAAGGGACAGTCCGGTCTGGCAGCGATCATTTTTAGAATGCTGTTGTCACTACCATGCAGGCGCTGTAGTAAAGAGGCCGCTTTCTTTCGCATGATGGCATGGAAACCATCTGTGCGAGCCTCCGCGAACATACCTGAAGTGCTACAACGCCATGGCAGCCCCAACAGCATCCTAAAAGCATTATTAAATTGAACGCGCAGGACGTTGTATGCTCGGCGCGTGTATGATACCCACAGGCCACTCGTGTAAAAGGATTGACAGAACGCCTTAAAAAGGGTTACTTTGTTTTTACATTTAAAGTTAGAAATTTTTTAATTATGTCTCTATAGGTAATATGTTCAAAAAGAAATTCCGAATCGCAAACATTAACATTTTCCTTTAGCAAAGACCTCAGCAACAGGTGATGAGTTTAGGGATTTAGTAGTTGTAGTGGTAATTGGGGCTTATTCTATTTTGGATCGCACAAAATGAGGCCACGTTGCAACAAATTTTGAGGCGCTAAAACCTCGTGCAGACTGGCGCAACGCGACGGCGGGCGTGACGCGTTTCGAACAAAACAATTTCTAAGGAAACTTCACAAACACTTCTTCATAGTAGGTACTCATTCAACCTTTGTGCGGGATCACACGTATCACGTAATAAGTATGTATTAGTAAAACACACCTTCCAATACATAAAGAAAGGGACAATAAGCTATTATTATTGAATTCCTTAGAACGGCCTTTCTTTTGAACGGTAGAACAATTACCGGTGTAGCGTCCCGCCAGTCTGCACGAGGCTTAAACCTACTGTATTCATGATCGAAATCAAAATAAAAAAATAAAGTACACTTTTCTTTAATCATACAACAAAGATTCATAATGTTAGTAATAATACCTTATAGCTATTGTTAGTAGCAGATGTACAAAATAGTTTTAAAAAAGTATTTAAATACAAAATGCAAATAGTTTTCTAATTTACCATTTCAAATGCAAAATACAAAATATTTTGCTTTTAGTATTTTAAATACCAAATGCAAAATACTTATTTTCAAAATACTTTATTCAAAAAAGGTATTTAAATACAAAATATGAAATACATATTTTGCATTTTGTATTTGCATTTTAAATACAAGTATTTCAAATAAACAGGATTTACTCATTTCGACATAAACTTATTTATAATTGACGCATGGTCGCTTATTATTATTATTGTAACATTAGTTCATAATTACATATAGGTAATATATAATACTTACTTATATAATATCACAAAAATATAATAATGTAAGAACATTATTATAAAATAGCAACGCCTGCCCTACATGACGGTGTCTTTGGTTTAGAATTTTCGTTTTTTGCCACCGACTTCCTAAATTAAAGTTACTTTTTACTTGGAAGTGGTTTTTTTTTTTGAAGTTGTTGTTTTTTTTCATGTAAAACAATTCATTTTTCACATTTAGTTGTGGTACACACGGCTACACATCAAGCTATACATTTCCAGTTTATGCTGATCTTTCATTGTATAGGACTTCCGTACAATGCGAGGTCATCTTAAAATGGAAATGTATAGCTTAATGTGTAGCCGTGTACCTAACCCACACAAATTCGAATACCACTACCTTTTTTTTGGGTGCGAAATTATCAATAACTTCACCCGCTCTGGGTGAAGCGAGAGGGTGTGTCAGACTCTTACTGACTAAAACCCACCCGTGTTCCTTCAGTTGCCCTGTTGCCGGGGACCGCGATCTCCCTTTCGGTTTTCTTCGCACCGTCAATTCTGCTGACATCTCTTTGAGGCGCGCGTGGAACACAACGGATACGAAGCCTGCGGTGCCGAATACCACTACGTGCTATGTAAATAACAGCGACAGGAACTCATCATATCATCCACATACGAAGTAGAACTATCCAAGCAAAGTAAATAAAATTTATACAGTTTCGACTAGTACGGAGGACAGTGTGAATCGCATGCTACAAGCTAAATAACAATATCAGTGTTAGTAATTGTCGGTGAGTGATTAGTGCTTAAATACGAAATAAATAATTATCATGTAATGTAAGCTTAACGAACAACACTTATAAGACATAAGAAAGGTGAGGAACCTACTTATTTACGTTTATAGTGTCTACCTGCCAAATGTTATAAATACCGAATTATATATGGTTGTACTTTTATGATGCAAATAAAGTTATTATAATTATTATTTTATATGGGATCACGTCCAGAGAATACCCTTTCAAACGAAAATTGAGTTTTCAAAATCGGGCCAAAATTGACGGAGAAATCGGCGGACATACATTTAAAAAAAAACATACATACGGTACGAACATTTATCCTACTCCTTTTTGGAAGTCGGTTAAAAATAGAAAATCATACCTACTAAATATGGAAAATCGTGCAACTGAAGTTGTAAAATGTGATGTTATGAAGCTAAGTATCTACATGCGAGTGATACTATTAGTATTTTTAAATTAAACCTGCATCCCAATTGCGTAACACATTTACAACCACAATCCGAAGCATTTTGAAGGATATTATTGGTAATCCATCGCTTCATACTACTTAAAAGTGTGTTACGCAATCACATGGCTGTATATCAATAACCGGTTGGCTATCAGCAGCCTCACGAACAACGTTTCCATGCAATTGCATTTTAATATCGCGTTTGCTAAGCCTTTTATTTTTTTTTCTTAGATAGAGTTCATGCCACAGTTCTCGATTTCTTTTTAAAACGACGAAATAAACGCTCATTATTAGTGGGCTTGCGCGCAATAATGCTATTCGTAGAATAACATATATTTTTAAATCTATTGATATAACGCGAGCGAGAATAATAATTAAAAAATAAAACAACAGAAGGACGTCATTCAGTATAAATACCAGAGTGGCTATGTAAAAGCGACGCCATTTGTTGGTAGCGCTATTTGCGCTCATGTTGGTACTAAGAAAAATCGAATATGAAATTCGAATATAAAGTAAACAGTTTGTTATCAAAGGTAAAATATACTGTAGATCTCTTACAAGCTTATCATATCTATTTGATTTCGAATTCCGTCTAGCATAAGAATAAATAACGGATATTGCAGCTGTTATAAAACCCCCTCCCCAACCAACAAGGTAACTTTTTAAATATTTTCTTCGGATTTGCCTATTAAAAACTTTTACAACATCTGAGTAAAACATATGGGTAAGAACTAAAAACCAAAAGTTCCTTGCTGACAAGAGAAACACGTCCAGAAAATTTAAGGTATATGCAGACGTGTAGTGTATTAAGATATGATGCACGTCGAAAATGATTACGAGATTTAACATTGAACGGAGACAGTTTGTTAAAATTGTGTTAAGAAACACAAAGTTCCTGTAATTACGAAACTTGTCTACGATGGTCCATGATGTCACTCCGTATATTAGCGTAGTTAGTGTCAGCGCTGTCATAACGTAGTTTGTAATTAACCTGACAGTTTGCAATAATTCCACAATTTCAATATCGAATCGTAATAATTCTTTTCTAAAATCCTTTACAGCACTTACACTTATTTCGATGTAAGGCATGATGAATATCACTTCACTGGCACTGTTTTAATTATTGCACTTTTAGTTAAAATACTTCTTTATTTGTGAACAGCTTATCCGAAAGCACTGCAATGTCCGATTGTCCGCTGATGCGCGTTGTCCGCCGCAACATTAGCAAAAACAAATCTGTCCTTCTCCAAAAGTTGTCTTTCCAACGTAATTTTTATTATCTGAGCCCTCCCTTGGGTACCTCTTGACTGATATCCTTACTTTCTCATAGTAGGTCCTCATTCAGCTTTGTGCCGGATCACACGACTCACGTAATAAATATTTAAGTATTAGTAAAACACGGCTTCCAAAGTTCCATTACATATAGCAAGGGATACCTAATAAACTATTATTATTGAGTTCCTCAGAACGGCCTTTCTTTTGGTGTCCCCTTTGACCCTAATAAGGTATATCTCACTAATTAGTCAACGTTTATAAACGACGTGTTGCTTCAAAAACTGTAGATGACAGAATATTTTTATCAATAAGCGCTCCCAATTTTATGATCTATTATTTTCTACATTGTATTAAAAACTTGTTTCATTTTTAGATTTCTCGTGTCTGCATCCGTAAGTTATTCAAGGTCAAAGGTTACAAAAATCGGTTTTTGCGCGATTATCTAAGTTTTTATAGCTCCAATGATGTTATTAGCATCTATTTTAAAATTATAGAGAATATTTACGACAAAAAAAAAATTGTTTCTGTACTTTTTCATGCGCTCAACCGTTTTTAAGGTAGAGGGCGGAGAGCGCGCAGCGCTCAGCCATACATACTGTAATGCAAGGTCAACTGTGATTCTCAGTGAATAATACTTTGTATAAAGTAATTAAATCATTAAAATATCATTAATAATGAATAATTGATATCACATACATACATAACATCACGCCCGTGTTCCCCGAAGGGTTAGGCAGAGTTGTATCTATAGTATCTACTTACCACAGCTCTGCCTCACTAGCAGACATTTAACATCTACCCACAAGTTTGCAAAAATCAAATTTATTATTATTTAATGTTTACCTTCCCGTAACATGGAACTAGCCAGACCTACAGTCCTTGATCCTCCGACGAAGCCAACAAAACCCACTCACACATTAACATCAAAACCTAAATAGCCCGATCCATCTCCAATCGCAGACGCCAATCCAAGAACAATCACAAAACTACCATGACTCGTTCTGGCAGACGAGACAAATTCAAGGAATTCTCCAATTTCAGATACATCGGTTCATCTTTCTCCGTAGGGGGTGGCGGCGTGACGTCACTAGGGTTGCCAACTTTCCCGAGGATACCGCACGGTCTCCAACGAGGCGGCGAGCCTCCTTGCCGGATTACCGCCGTGGGATCTGGAGGCAAAGGTCCTCGCGCACATTTGGGAGTGGCGCGAGGAGGCGAAACGCCGGGGCTTAACTCCGCTGTCGCGAGAAATCGCGGCACAGCAGACAGAGCTCCGGCGGGATCTCATGGCGTCATGGAGAGTGCGATTGTCACAACCCAGCGCTGGGCAAGCCACAATTGCGGCGATAAGACCCCTCTTTGAGGAGTGGCTAGAGAGGCGCCACGGCGTCCTCACCTTCCGCCTAAAGCAGGTCCTCACCGGACACGGCTGTTTCGGGAGGTTCCTGAACAGGATAAGGCGGGAGGAAACGCCCGGGTGTCACCATTGTGTGGATCGCCCGGAGGACACGGTGGAGCATACGGTGGAGGTCTGCCCAGCTTGGGCGGAGCATCGCCGTGTCCTCGTGGAGGCGATCGGCGGCGGTGATCTCTCGCGTCTGGCCCTGGTTCAGGCCATGGTACGGAGCGAGAGGAAATGGGAGGCCGTCACCTCCTTCTGCGAAGCGGTAATGCTCGCGAAGGAGGAGGCGGAACGCGTGAGGGAGAGGCAAATTTCGCGCCCTCACGCCCCTAACCGCTGCAGTAGGAGACGCCCAGGGCGTCGGGAATCGCGAGGCGATTTCCGGCGCGTTGTGTGTTCCACGCGCGCCTCAAAGAGATGTCAGCAGAATTGAAGGGGTCCGCTAGGGCCGATGCCTGCCGGGGTTGCGAAGAAAACGGAAAGGGAGATCGTGGCCCCCAGCAACAGGGCAAGCAAAGGAACACGGGTGGGTTTTAGTCAGTAAGAGTCTGACACGCCCTCCAAAAAAAGGGTTGCCAACTTTAAGTATATCAAATATTGTATTTTTGAAGTCATTGCCTGTAAAAATATAGTAGACCTGCTGCGCCCCGCGGTTTCACCCGCATACATCTCAATCCTGTGAGAATATCGAAAAAATGTATCCTAGGCCCTAATCCCGGTCATGGTCTACCCATGTGTCAAATTTGTTCCAAAACCGTTCAGTCTTTTTAGCGTGAAAGCGTAACAAACAAACTCACTTTCGCATTTATTATATTAGTTAGGATGACAAGAAAATACGAAGAGCTATTATTTAAATGCATATGTTTTGCTACTAGAACTTTATTAACAGGTTTTTTTTTCACGTCTCATTGTGCGTCGCCTTTGTCGTCTCAAACTTTGAAACATGATATTGGAGATAACTGAAACGTACGCGAATGTCATTAAATCCATTAGTAATGACTAATGAGTTTAATGAACAGGAATGTGACGGCTGGATTACGGCGACTCGTCATAAGAGTAAAAGTAAAAATCGTTACAGGAAATATGGGCAGGGATTTTCTAGTTCGGTGTAGTGTATTTTAACGCGTGGGAAGAGGCCCAAGCCGCCATACGGATCTTTTGTGAACTCGCCAAGGCATTTGATTGCATCGATCACGAAACCTTACACTTGAAACTTGAGCATTACGGACTTGGAAAACTTGCGCTCAGTTTAGTAACATCTTATTCAAACGATAGATAACAGCAAGTTCAAATAAACGGTATCAATTCACTAGGTTTAAAAGTAAAAATAGGTGTGCCATATGGCTCGATATGGGGTCCATTCCTCTTTTTAGTGTATATTAATGATCTACCATATAATGATCTAGCCATTTATTAAAAAATAAACCACAAATGGTTTTATTTGCTGACGATACTTCCTTAATTTTTAAGGTAGATATACGTGCTACAAATTTTGACGACGTAAATAACGCCCTTCAGCAGGTCCAAAATTGGTTCACTGCTAATAATATAATGGAAAAAAGACTAAGTGCATCAAATTTTCGTTCAAAAGTAGTGATTGTGAGATAGTATTGAATCAAGAGAAACTAGAATTCGTCGATAAACCTGGTTTCCTGGGGATCATGCTCGACTCAAGGCTACAATGGGGTCCTCATTTAACATCTTTTGCCGTCGGCTAAGTTCAGCAGCATATGCTGTCAGAAAAATCCGTTAATTTACTGATGTAGATACCCAGAGGCTAGTCTATTTTAGCTACTTTCATAGTATCATGTCTTACGGTATTTTACTATGGGGACGGGCTGCAGACATCGAGTCTATTTTTAGTCTGCAAAAAAGAGCGATCAGAGCCATATATTATTTTCGCAGGCGCGATTCTCTAAGGCAGCTATACTCTAAGTGTGTTCCACGAAACCCTAGGGTTCCGCGATACCTCTGTAGGGGTTCCGCAAGAATTTAGAAAAAAAATCAAAACACCTCTCTCTGGTCGAACGTTTTGACTCCGCGGCCGCGCGTAGGTATATTTATTTATTTGTATTTGTGTAAACATGTGTTACAATAGCTGGTACAATACATCATAAGTTTGGTATCAACATGTATACTTGTATACTTGTGAGCGCGCAGTCCCTTTGATAAAAGCCGCCTCTGAATTAGACGCTATAGTTGTCAATAAGCGACTTTCGACTTCAAAAAATAAAGTCGAGATTGTTCACAACGCAATTTTTATATTTCTCTTTTTATTTTTGCTTTTTGTTTATCAAAGGCGCCGACTCGAGTATTTTCGAGAATATTCGAGATCGAGTCTAGGACTAAGTATAAAAGCGGCGAACGCGCCTCGCGCCTCGTCAGTAACGATTGTGCATTATTTAGACCCACCATCCTGACGTGTAACATTATAAATAAAGAAGAATGGAACGTTGGCTTAAAGGTGTTAAACGTGTTGCAACAACATCTTCTAATGACGCTGAATGTTCAAAAGCAGTACGCGCGGAGAATATAGCAATCACCGATCCAGACGACGATGCCACGACGTCAAGCTCGACGGTTTCAAAGACGAAAAAAAGGAAGTATGATGAATCATATATCAGTTTCGGATTTGTTGATACCAACGGCTCACCTCTCTGCATGCTATGTAGTAAACTGCTTCCTAATAGTTCCATGGCACCTACCAAATTAAGAAACACATTAAGAAACTGTACACCCCGAGTCTAAAGACAAGAATAAATAATTTTTTGTTCGTAAAAAAGATCAGTTATTGGAAAGTCAAAAAAATATGATGCAGGTAACACAAACTATCAACGAAAAGGCCACGGAGGCATCATATTTAGTTAGCTATCGCATTGCACAAGCAGGTGAAGCGCACACTATCGCTGAGAATTTAATAAAGCCATGTGTATTAGACATAACAAAATGTATGCTCGATGAAAAATCTGCCAAGCATCTTTCTACTGTGCCGCTATCAAACGATACTGTTTCACGGCGAATCCATGATCTGGTAAGCTACGTCAAACAAGAACTAGTTACACGTCTACATAAACACGATTCGCCTTGCAAATGGACGAGTCGACTGATGTCGCTGGTTTGGCTATTTTGCTGGTTATCGTGAGATATCCATATGAAAAATCTTTTGAAGAAAACAAGCTTATGTGTTCACCGCTGCTCACAAACACTACCGGGGAAGAAATTTTTAATAAAATAAATATTTTTTTTAAAGAAAATAATCTCAGTTGGAACAATTGCATTGACATTTGTACAGATGGGGCCAAGGCGATGACAGGTAAAACAGCAGGAGCAGTGTCACGAATAAAAAATAAAGCGCCTAATTGTAGTTCCAGCCATTATATTCTTGGGCACGCCACAATTGCGGCGATAAGACCCCTCTTTGAGGAGTGGCTAGAGAGGCGCCACGGCGTCCTCACCTTCCGCCTGACGCAGGTCCTCACCGGACACGGCTGTTTCGGGAGGTTCCTGCACAGGATAAGGCGGGAGGAAACGCCCGGGTGTCACCATTGTGTGGATCGCCCGGAGGACACGGTGGAGCATACGGTGGAGGTCTGCCCAGCTTGGGCGGAGCATCGCCGTGTCCTCGTGGAGGCGATCGGCGGCGGTGATCTCTCGCGTCCGGCCCTGGTTCAGGCCATGGTACGGAGCGAGAGGAAATGGGAGGCTGTCACCTCCTTCTGCGAAGCGGTAATGCTCGCGAAGGAGGAGCCGACGCGTGAGCGAGAGGCAAATTTCGCGCCCTCATGCCCCTAACCGCCGCAGGAGGAGACGCCCAGGGCGTCGGGAATCGCGAGGCGATTTCCGGCCACCGTAGGCGCGGGCTTGCGGACGGTGAGCAATGGGTGGCTCACCGTCCGATAAGGACCAGGCCCGGGTCGACGGCGCGTTGTGTTCCACGCGCTCCTCAAAG
The DNA here is from genome assembly GCA_916610215.1 of Omphaloscelis lunosa. Lineage (NCBI taxonomy): Eukaryota > Metazoa > Arthropoda > Insecta > Lepidoptera > Noctuidae > Omphaloscelis > Omphaloscelis lunosa. Next base: position 1,635,518 of record OU744272.1, on the reverse strand, counting down.
AGATGTCAGCAGATTTGAAGGGGTCCACTAGGGCCGATGCCTGCCGGGGTTGCGAAGAAAACCGAAAGGAAAAAGAAAAAAAAAAGCCATTGTATTCTACATAGACAAGCACTTGCGATGAAGCAAATGCCGTCAAATCTAAAATTAGTTAAGAATGAAGCGGTAAAAATAATTAATTTTATCAAATCACGACCACTACAATCCCGATTGTTCTCATTATTGTGTGAAGATTATGGCAGCAAACATAAAGCACTGCTGCTCCATACAGAAGTGCGATGACTGTCTCGGGGTAAAACTTTAACAAGGCTATTTGAACTTAGAGCCGAGTTACAAATGTTTCTTTCAGCAGATAATTCTTTTAATTTGAAGGACCGTTTGTATGATAAAACTTGGTTGTTCCGATTGTCTTTTATGGCGGATATCTTTCAAAAACTGAACGAATTGAATTTATCATTGCAAGGTAAACAGACAAGAGTGTTTCAGGCCTATAACAAAATAACTGCCTTCAAAAGAAAAGTAGATTTTTGGATTATTTGCGTTGGTAAGAAAGAAATAGAAAGCTTTACGTCACTCAGTGAGTTTGTTAGCGATAACGACTCAGAAATGTTTCAAGATGATGTGTTTGAAGAATTGGTCCAATATCTCAGTTCGATGCGCGCATCTTTTGAAAAGTATTTTCCCGAAGAACAGAATACAAAAATGACACTGAATTCATGGATTCATAATCCTCTTTTACCCAACTTGCAAAAGCCCGAAAGTATGTCAAACGACATATATGAATCTCTTTTTGAAATGTCATCAGACACAAGTATGGAGTCACTGTTCAAAACGACGCCTCTCAACGATTTTTGGTGCAGAATCCGTGATGAATATGCGATGCTTGGCAAAATGGCTCTGAATATTCTTCTCCCGTTCCCAAAAACATATTTGTGCGAAACATTCGATTCTCAACCTATGCAGCCACGAAAACAAAATATCGCAATAGACTGGACGCCGAACCTGATATGAGACTTCAACTGTCTTCTATCAAACCTGATATCAACCAATTGATGAAAAATAAAAAACAGTTTCATACCTCCCATTAGTTAGATTTTTTCTTTTTTAATATCTTCTATTATTGTACTTGCCATGTGGTAAACTAAGTAATAATTAGTAACTGTTACATTGTACTTTTATTATGCTTATTAATAAAGAATACACTTTTAAAAACTATTGTTTTATTGTAGGGTTCCATCAAGTATTTTACTTCCCAAAAGGATTGGAATAAAACACAGGATAAAGTAACTTTAGAAAAGATTAAAATGAAAAAAGAAAAAGATTACAATTCATTTATATGCTATGTATCCAGGCAGAAGTTAAGGTTATTTTTAAATGATAATATGTGGCCAGACGGCATATGTTTTAGACGCTTTGTGCAGTTTCGAGACAAAGCGATAAATAGTAATGATTCTAATGATTCTCATAAAGGACTCAAAACAACATAATGACTAGTTATAGTACTAATAAGTTTATTACGTTTAACTGTAAGTCTTTGAAGCGCTCAATGGAAAGTGTAAGACATTTATGTGACACAGCTGACATACTGGCACTGCAAGAAACTTGGCTCTTGCCGCATGACCTGTCATTGCTCGGCACTGTTCATAAGGATTTTGAATACACAGGAAGGTCGGCGGCAGATACGTCTGCTGGAATGCTCATAGGAAGACCTATGGAGGAGTAGCATTACTGTGGCGTAAAGGGCTCTTCAAGTCAGTAAGTGTAGTGCAGTGTAATAGTGTTCGAATCTTGGCCATAAAAGCTTGCTTAGTGGATCGTGCAATTTAAGTGTTTAGTATTTATATGCCAACAGATTCAACAGAAAACCTTCTTGAATTTACTGAGAGCTTGAGTGAAGTAAGTGCCATTATTGAGGCTAATGATGTTGAAGCCGTTTATATTTTAGGCGATTTTAACTCTCACCCGCATCAACCCTTCTGGACAAAATTATGTAAATTCAGTTTGGATCAAAACTGGGTATGCGCTGATGTGGAGAATTTAGGCATAAGATCAGATAGTCACACGTATGTGAGCGACATGAATGGTAGCAAGCGTTGGTTGGACCACTGTTTTGTTACTCAAACAGCCTGGCAGTCTGTGCTGAGTGTTAACATACAGTATGATGTTTTCTGGTCTGATCATCTTCCTCTAGTTTTAGAATGCAATTTGCATACGATCCCAGAAAAACTTGAATTGGCACCGTCAGTGCCAGACAAAGTCAAATGGTATGAGCGTGGAGATGATCAGATCAAGAGATATCATGAAGTTTGTAACTCCGAGTTTAAAAATATGCATTTTCCGGAACTCTTTTCCAAGTGTGCTGACAAAGTTTGTGATAACGTAGAACATAGACGTGGCTTGCAGATAATGTACCAAGATATTGTAGGTATTTTATCTAGGGCTGCCATACTGACACATGAAGGAGTTCGGCCGCGACGAAATAGGCGTATTATTGGGTGGAATAAGCATGTTCGCGCTGCTCACGTGGAGGCGAGATTTAAGTATCAGTCATGGTTGTCTTATAATAAACCCAATTCCGGCAGAGTTTGGGAAGAAATGCGGGAAAGTCAAAGGGTGTTTAAGGGCAAGCTTAAATGGTGCCAAAATCATCAACATCAAATAAAAATGGACATAATAACATCACAAAGATCGTCCAAAAACTTTGGCCGGTTTTGGAAGTCGACATCCCGGCTTGATCTTAAACCAGCTTTGCCGGCGACAGTGGCGGGTTGCAGTACACCAGAGGAAATAGCGAATATTTTTCGGAACCACTTCCGTGTTTCCTCGCCGCTGGGGCCTTCTAAATCAATGGTCGATGCTGAGATCTGTCACGATAGCCCACTCAGTCGTTTTACAGCCAAGCAAGTATCATCTGCAATACAGAAAATGACCAGAGGCAAATCTCCAGGGCATGACGGTCTCAGCATCGAGCACTTGAAATATGCGGGTGTACACTGTCCGAGAGTGTTATCCATGTTTTATTCTTTATGTTTGAGTCACTCTTATCTTCCTCCCGAGTTAATGAACACATTAGTTGTTCCAATAGTAAAGAATAGGACTGGTGACGTGTCTGATGTAGGTAATTACAGACCCATATCACTTGCCACTGTACTAGCTAAAGTATTGGACAGTCTGTTAGATAAAACTCTCAACAAATGGTTGAAATTAAATGACGCACAGTTTGGGTTTAGGCCGGGACTTTCCACTGAAAGCACAATATTGAGTCTTAAACAGACTGTACAATATTATACTGATAGAAGCACACCTGTGTACGCGTGTTTCCTCGACCTCTCTAAAGCTTTCGACCTCGTCTCCTATGACATATTATGGAAAAAGCTCGGGGAAGCATGCGTGCCGGCTGAAATTATACGTGTTTTCCAGTACTGGTATGGTAATCAAGTGAACTATGTGAAGTGGAATAATTCACTGTCTGCTGCATATGGGTTGGATTGTGGGGTAAGGCAGGGGGGGGCTGACCTCGCCCAAGCTTTTCAACCTTTACGTCAATGAGCTGATCGCTGGACTCAGCAGTAAACGGATTGGATGTTGGATTGACAACGTTTGTGTCAATAACCTCAGTTACGCGGACGACATGGTGCTGCTGGGTCCAACTGCTGGCTCCATAAGAGAACTTTTAAAATTTTGTGAAAGGTACGCTGCTAGCCATGGTCTAGTTTATAATTGTCAGAAGAGCCTGTTCATGATCTTTAAGGCTCCCCGTAAGAAGCAGTCATACGAGCCAATTATCACCCTCAATGGACAGCCCCTGCAAAGGGTGAAACAAACTAAATATCTGGGGCATTACGTAACGGAGGACCTTAAGGATCATGAAGATATCGAGCGCGAGCGGCGGGCTCTTGCTGTGAGAAGCAATATGCTGGTTCGCAGGTTTGCTTGTTGTAGTAAGGAGGTTAAGATAACGTTGTTTAAGGCTTACTGCCAGACCTTCTACACGAGCAGCCTCTGGGCAAGCTATACGCGGAAAACAATGGACGCCCTGAGGGTCCAATATAATAACAGCTTCAGAATGCTTTTGGGACTGCCGCGCTTTTGCAGTGCCTCTGGCATGTTCGCGCTGGCGCGTGTTCACGACTTCCACGCAATGGTGAGGAGAAAAACGGCGTCGCTGCTAGAGAGAACGCGGTCAAGTCCCAACAGCATTCTGAAGATGTTAGTGGATAAATTTAACTCGCCGATAATGAATCACTTCATGCAGGTGTTGGTTAGGCAGGAGTGATTCATTACATCCGGTGAATGTTTGTAAATATTGTTTTTCTGTTATTTAGTACTTAGTTATAATTGTAACACACTAACATAGCATTTAAGTTTTATTTTTATTTTTTTGTATCTAACCAACTAGCATATGGATCATTGTTGTCTAAGTTAATAAATAAATTTAATTTAATTTAATTTAATTTTAAAAGTTTGAGAACCACTGCATTACGCGAATATTGTTGACATTTGCATAGGAGTCAATCGGCGTCATTTGGTTGTAAATGACGCCTCCTGCCAGGGGCGACGGCTCTTAAACAACTCGATTCCTACCGGCTTCCCTCCCCCATTTTTTTTATATCAGACCCATAAACATTCCATTTGGTTAGTATACACACGACTTAGAAAGTAGTGTTAGTACTTACATCTACCAGAAAAAACAACACAAACTAGACATTAATATGCCACAGTGGCATGTAGGCGTATCCAATGTCCCAGTATGGGGCTGTCCCACCTATCAGCTATAGTATTCAGGCTGTTGGAGCTGGCGCGTACCCTCCGTATAATGGAAGCGCAACGCTTGCGCATGATGGCGTAAAAGCCATCGATTCTCGCTTCTGCGAACATGCCGGAAGCACTGCAGTAGCGCGGCAACCCCATCAACACCCTGAAAGCATTATTGCACTGTACGCGCAGGGCACTGTATGCCCATTTTAACCCAAAGTGTTTTGTTGTTGGGATATTAACACATTTTTTTTATGTATGTAGGTATTTTGTAATGTTTAATTTTATGGTATCAAATACTTATATGTTGTATTTTATAGTTTGATTATTCGATGACGATAGAGTGGTTGTGTTCCGAATTTCCGAAGGGAAGCCGGTAGGAATCGGGTTGTATAGACTCGCCGCCCCTGTTAGGCCGTGCTCGCCTAGATATGACTATAAATTACAAACGACGTGCTAGTTTTGTCGTCAAATATTTTAAAGTTACCCTTTAAGATAAATATCAATGACTGAATGGCAGTCGCAAATTAAATAAAATGTATTGTTCCCGTGTTTACTCTTCTCAGATTCTACTAGTTTATGGAATAAAGGGTTTTTTTTTTACATTTTAATCTGACAAATTCATCAAAAACCTTGTGCAGACTGAAAAACATATTCGTAGCTGTTTTATGAGTTCGGAACTGGTAGGAATAGAATTATTTTCACTAATTTGTATGAAGCTCGTAATAGAAAAGTAGATCGGAATAGAAATTTAATTAAACGGTTTATCGACACCGTTATATTGATAGGTAAACAAGAAGTAACTTTTTGCAGCCACGACGAAAATCAGAAGCGACGTTTTTTTTTTTTTTTTTTGTTACTCCGGCTTACCTCTGTCGTTTTACGACGCCTCGCCACTGCCTCCTATATATTCCCTTAATGTATTGCCGGCGAATAACCATGAACCTTGTATATCTTGTTTATCCTTGTACATTTTTATTTTCTACCTAACAAAAGTCAAATTACTCGAAAATGGTTGACATTGGCACAGGGGTCATCAGGGGTACTTTAGTTGCAAATGACCTCTCCTACATCCCCTTAACGGATTGCAGGTTTAACCCATAACCCTGTTTGCACCACCTTTTTTAATGTCTCTTCTACTGAAACATGTCAGTTACAGTGCGTTCATTAACTTGTCCTGTGACGCGATTGGTAGCACTGAATTTAGCAGTCATGTGATTAACAGTACTGTTCTGTCAGTCACTATTTTGAACATATTAATATTGAAACTTAGTCGAAAGACGTGTGGAAAGGCACTAAGACCGCAAAATTCAGTGCTACCAATCGCGTCACGGGTCAAGATATAGTGAGCGCACTGTAGTTAGAGATTGACAGATACTGTTCATATCCAGCCAGTATGAAATGCTCATTTATGCAAATTACGTCAATGTTAATATTTTTCACCATGAGTACTTCTGCCATACGGAAAGTGCGTTAGATTTGTTTACTTGTAATAAATTGGTTTATTAGAAATAAATGCTCAGAGTTTGAGTTTGTAAACAGCTTAAAACTGACTTAAGTCTTCACTGACGCAAAAACGTTTTTTATTTTTCATATTTAAATATAAATAATCCTAACTAATATTAATTATACATTCGAAAGTGAGTTTGTTTGTTACGCTTTCATGTTAAAACAGCTAAACACGATTTGGATGAAATTTGGCACATGGGTAGACCATGACCTGGATTAGGAAAGAAAAGAAAGAAAAAAATACATTTATTTAGCACAGACCAACAAGCACACAATATAATTAACAACAGATAAAAAAAAGTGGTGACACTCCGGGAGTGCCGACAGAAGTGAAAACTTGAACAAGATCGCCTTGGTGGAAGAAAAATACTTGTATAGAAGATTGGTCCGTAACCTTATCTAAATAAAGAGCACAATCGCGTTTACAAAACTTTTAAAGTAAAAATACTTACATAGATCATTGATCCGTAACGTAATATAAATAAAGAGCATAATCACGTTTACAAAAATGAGGTGTCGTCATGGTGTCGCGAAATCAATGGTTTAGTCCCATCTCAAAAATGCCCAACGCCTAAAGAAGTTTTCACTTCAAAAATCAAATAAAAATTGATTTATTGATACAACAAAGATCCATAATGTTAATAATACCTTAAGCTATTGTTAGTAAGTAATAATATTATTTGAGTGTGAAACATTTTGCATAGAACAAGTTTCGAAGAAACCTAGGTATCTATTTTCAGATAATCTTGGAAATAACACTAGTCGGTCATTCTTGTTTATTATACGGCATTGACTTAAACAGGATTTACTAATTTCGACATAAACTTACTTATTTATTGACACATGGTCGCTTATTATTTATTGTAATATTAGTTCGTAATTACAAGTAGGTAGGTACCTAATCTATAATACTTAAATTATAACAAAAATATAATAATATTGTTACATTATAATAAAATAGCAACGCCCGTCCTACATGATGCAAAATACGTAGGTACACACGGCTACACATCAAGCTATACATTTCCAGTTTAAGCTGATCTCGCATTGTATAGAATTTCCGTACAATGGGAGGTCAGCATAAACTGGAAATGTGTAGCTTGATGTATAGCCGTGTGTACCTCTACATTTAAATGTGCGTGAACTTGGCAGATCATTTCCCAGCAGAGTATGAAAGAATGTGAGTTCTATTGGCATGCGGGTGAGTTCTAGAGTTCATTATACTTTAAAAAATAGTCTGACTTTATTGCCTGAAAAAAAGTCGAATGAAAATATTATGTTCTGCTAACTTCCGTTAGCAGATAATTTTTCCAAAATTAAAATTTTAAAACTGATTTAGGTGCGCAGTGGTGAGCTCTATAGTTCCTTAGACTTTTCCGGAAGCGTTCTGCTGACATAAACTTAAAAAAAAATTGACCTTTTACTAGAAAGAAAACAAAACATTTTGATAAAATAGCCGTGAATGACGTAATTTGTGAAAACATGAAACTGTAACCCAGATCACTCTCAAGTATCAGTAGAGCATGGGTAAAACTTTAAGTAAGTTGAAATCAAGACTTAATTCAATGTTTTAGTAAGCAGGATCAAGATAAAATTTTGTTAGTATTGAAGAGCTGGAAATCCTCGTTTTCTGATGCATCTATAACAGAACTATCCGACAACATGCAATACAAACACAGAACGTTAAGATTTAATTTAGTGTCTTAATACGTAAAATCATTCAAAAAAAACAGAACAACTGAGGAGCTGGAACTCCTCATTTCCTGATGCATCTATAATAGAACAATGAGAAAACATTCTTACGTAATCCAGAACTCGCACTCAAGTATCAGCAGAGCAGGGGTAAACATTTAAGTAGGTTGAAAATGATATTTAATTCAGTGTATCAGCTAAAAATATAATAAAAAATTTAGTAGCACTGAGGATCTGAAACTCCTCGTTTCCGGATGCATGTATAAAAAAGCTATCCAAAAACATGAAACAAGAATCCGAGCTCTGACTCAGGTATCAGCAGAACATGGTTGAAAAGTTAGATTAGTAGAAATCGAGATTTAATTTAGTGTATTAATACGTAAAATCATTCAAAAAAATTGGAACAACTGAGGAGCGAGAACTCCTCGTTTCTTGATGCATCCATTATAGGAAAATGAGAAAACATACTTAAGTAATCCAGAACTTTCACTCAAGTATCAGCAGAGCATGGGTAAACATTTAAATAAGTTGAAATTGATATTTAATTCAATGTATCATTAAAAAATATAAAACAAAATTGAGTAGTACCGAGGAGCGGGAACTCTTCATTTCCTGATGCATGTATAACATAACTAACTGACAACATGCAATAATAACCCAAAACTCTGACTCAGGTATCAGCAGACCATGGGTAAAAGTTTCATTAAGTTGAAATCAATGCTTAATTCATATTTCAGTAAGAAGGGCTGATTAAAAGTTTTAGAGCCACTGAGGAGCTCGAACTCTTCGTTTCCAAATGCATCTATAACGGAACTGTCCAACAATATGTATATACTGTTTTTTTTTTTTCAAAATGGAAAATCATACATAAAATATGGAAAATCGTGCAACTGAAGTTGTTAAATGTGATGTTATGAAGCTAAGTATCTACATGCGAGTGAAAATATTAGTATTTATTAATTAAACCTACCTTCCAATTGCGTAACACACTTACAACCACAATCCGAAGAATTTTGAAGGATATTGGTAATCCATCGCTTCATACTACTTAAAAGTGTGTTACGCAATCACATGGCTGTATATCAATAACCGGTTGGCTATCAGCAGCCTCACGAACAACGTTTCCATGCAATTGCATTTTAATATCGCGTTTGCTGAGCCTTTTATTTTTTTTTCTTAGATAGAGCTCATGCCACAGTTCTCGATTTCTTTTTAAAACGACGAAATAAACGCTCATTATAAGTGGGGTTGCGCGAAATAATGCTATTCGTGTAATAACATATATTTTTAAATCTATTGGTATACCGCGAGTGAGAATAATAAACAAAAAATAAAACAACAGAAGGACGTCATTCAGTATAAATACCAGAGTGGCTATGTAAAAGCGACGCCATTTGTTGGTAGCGCTATTTGCGCTCATGTTGGTACTAAGCAAAATCGAATATAAAATTCGAATATAAAGTAAACAGTTTGTTATCAAAGGTAAAATATACTGTAGATCTCTTACAAGCTTATCATATCTATTTAATTTCGAATTCCGTCTAGCATAAGAATAAAAAACGGATATTGCAGCTGTTATAAAACCCCCTCCCCAACCAACAAGGTAACTTTTTAAATATTTTCTTCGGATTTGCCTATTAAAAACTTTTACAACATCTGAGTAAAACATATGGGTAAGAACTAAAAACCAAAAGTTCCTTGCTGACAAGATAAACACGTCCAGAAAATTTAAGGTATATTCAGACGTGTAGTGTATTAAGATATGATGCACGTCGAAAATGATTACGAGATTTAACATTGAACGGAGACAGGTTGTTAAAATTGTGTTAAGAAACACAAAGTTCCTGTAATTACGAAACTTGTCTACGATGGTCCATGATGTCACTCCGTATATTAGCGCAGTTAGTGTCAGCGCTGTCATAACGTAGTTTGTAATTAACCTGACAGTTTGCAATAATTCCACAATTTCTTTATCGAATCGTAATAATTCTTTACTAAAATCCTTTACAGCACTTACACTTATTTCGATGTAAGGCATGATGAATATCACTTCACTGGCACTGTTTTAATTATTGCACTTTTAGTTAAAATACTTCTTTATTTGTGAACAGCTTATCCGAAAGCACTGCAATGTCCGATTGTCCGCTGATGCGCGTTGTCCGCCGCAACATTAGCAAAAACAAATCTGTCCTTCTCCAAAAGTTGTCTTTCCAACGTAATTTTTATTATCTGAGCCCTCCCTTGGGTACCTCTTGACTGATATCCTTACTTTCTCATAGTAGGTCCTCATTCAGCTTTGTGCCGGATCACACGACTCACGTAATAAATATTTAAGTATTAGTAAAACATGGCTTCCAAAGTTCCATTACATATAGCAAGGGATAATAAACTATTATTATTGAGTTCCTCAGAACGGCCTTTATTTTGGTGTCCCCTTTGACCCTAATAAGTTATATCTCACTTATTAGTCAACGCTTATAAACGACGTGTTGCTTCAAAAACTGTAGATGACAGAATATTTTTATCAATAAGCGCTCCCAATTTTATGATCTATTATTTTCTACATTGTATTAAAAACTTGTTTCATTTTTAGATTTCTCGTTTCTGCATCCGTAAGTTATTCAAGGTCAAAGGTTAAAAATATCGGTTTTTGCGCGATTATCTAAGTTTTTATAGCTCCAATGATGTTATTAGCATCTATTTTAAAATTATAGAGAATATTTGCGACAAAAAAAAAATTGTTTCTGTACTTTTTCATGCGCTCAACCGTTTTTAAGGTAGAGGGCGGAGAGCGCGCAGCGCTCAGCCATACATACTGTAATGCAAGGTCAACTGTGATTCTCAGTGAATAATACTTTGTATAAAGTAATTAAATCATTAAAATATCATTAATAATGAATAATTGATATCACATACATACATAACATCACGCCCGTGTTCCCAGAAGGGTTAGGCAGAGTTGTATCTATAGTATCTACTTACCACAGCTCTGCCTCACTAGCAGACATTTAACATCTTCCCACAAGTTTGCAAAAATCAAATTTATTATTATTTAATGTTTACCTTCCCGTAACATGGAACTAGCCAGACCTACAGTCCTTGATCCTCCGACGAAGCCAACAAAACCCACTCACACATTAACATCAAAACCTAAATAGCCCGATCCATCTCCAATCGCAGACGCCAATCCAAGAACAATCACAAAACTACCATGACTCGTTCTGGCAGACGAGACAAATTCAAGGAATTCTCCAATTTCAGATACATCGGTTCATCTTTCTCCGTAGGGGGTGGCGGCGTGACGTCACTAGGGTTGCCAACTTTCCCGAGGATACCGCACGGTCTCCTACGAGGCGGCGAGCCTCCTTGCCGGATTACCGCCGTGGGATCTGGAGGCAAAGGTCCTCGCGCACATTTGGGAGTGGCGCGAGGAGGCGAAACGCCGGGGCTTAACTCCGCTGTCGCGAGAAATCGCGGCACAGCAGACAGAGCTCCGGCGGGATCTCATGGCGTCATGGAGAGTGCGATTGTCACAACCCAGCGCTGGGCAAGCCACAATTGCGGCGATAAGACCCCTCTTTGAGGAGTGGCTAGAGAGGCGCCACGGCGTCCTCACCTTCCGCCTAAAGCAGGTCCTCACCGGACACGGCTGTTTCGGGAGGTTCCTGAACAGGATAAGGCGGGAGGAAACGCCCGGGTGTCACCATTGTGTGGATCGCCCGGAGGACACGGTGGAGCATACGGTGGAGGTCTGCCCAGCTTGGGCGGAGCATCGCCGTGTCCTCGTGGAGGCGATCGGCGGCGGTGATCTCTCGCGTCTGGCCCTGGTTCAGGCCATGGTACGGAGCGAGAGGAAATGGGAGGCCGTCACCTCCTTCTGCGAAGCGGTAATGCTCGCGAAGGAGGAGGCGGAACGCGTGAGGGAGAGGCAAATTTCGCGCCCTCACGCCCCTAACCGCCGCAGTAGGAGACGCCCAGGGCGTCGGGAATCGCGAGGCGATTTCCGGCGCGTTGTGTGTTCCACGCGCGCCTCAAAGAGATGTCAGCAGAATTGAAGGGGTCCGCTAGGGCCGATGCCTGCCGGGGTTGCGAAGAAAACCGAAAGGGAGATCGTGGCCCCCAGCAACAGGGCAAGCGAAGGAACACGGGTGGGTTTTAGTCAGTAAGAGTCTGACACGCCCTCCAAAAAAAGGGTTGCCAACTTTAAGTATATCTAATATTGTATTTTCGAAGTCATTGCCTGTAAAAATATAGTAGATCTGCTGCGCCCCGCGGTTTCGCCCGCATACATCTCGATCCTGTGAGAATATCGAAAAAATTTATCCTAGGTCCTAATCCCGGTCATGGTCTACCCATGTGTCAAATTTTTTCCAAATCCGTTCAGTCTTTTTAGCGTGAAAGCGTAACAAACAAACTCACTTTCGCATTTATTATATTAGTTAGGATGACAAGAAAATACGAAGAGCTATTATTTAAATGCATATGTTATGCTACTATGAACTTTATTAACAGGTTTTTTTTTTCATGTCTCATAGTGCGCCGCGCCGGCGCCTTTGTCGTCTCAAACTTTGAAACATGATATTGGAGATAACTGAAACGTACGCGAATGTCATTAAATCTATTAGCAATGACTAATGAGTTTAATGAACAGGAATGTGACGGCTGGATTACGGCGACTCGTCATAAGAGTAAAAGTAAAAATCGTTACAGGAAATATGGGCAGGGATTTTCTAGTTCGGTGTAGTGTATTTTAACGCGTGGGAAGAGGCCCAAGCCGCCATACGGATCTTTTGTGAACTCGCCAAGGCATTTGATTGCATCGATCACGAAACCTTACACTTGAAACTTGAGCATTACGGACTTGGAAAACTTGCGCTCAGTTTAGTAACATCTTATTCAAACGATAGATAACAGCAAGTTCAAATAAACTGTATCAATTCACTAGGTTTAAAAGTAAAAATAGGTGTGCCACATGACTCGATATTGGGTCCATTCCTCTTTTTAGTGTATATTAATGATCTACTCCATTTATTAAAAAATAAACCACAAATGGTTTTATTTGCTGACGATACTTCCTTAATTTTTAAGGTAGATATACGTGCTACAAATTTTGACGACGTAAATAACGCCCTACAGCAGGTCCAAAATTGGTTCACTGCTAATAATATAATGGAAAAAAGACTAAGTGCATCAAATTTTCGTTCAAAAGTAGTGATTGTGAGATAGTATTGAATCAAGAGAAACTAGAATTCGTCGATAAAACTGGTTTCCTGGGGATCATGCTCGACTCAAGGCTACAATGGGGTCCTCATTTAACATCTCTTGCCGTCGGCTAAGTTCAGCAGCATATGCTGTCAGAAAAATCCGTTAATTTACTGATGTAGATACCCAGAGGCTAGTCTATTTTAGCTACTTTCATAGTATCATGTCTTACGGTATTTTACTATGGGGACGGGCTGCAGACATCGAGTCTATTTTTAGTCTGCAAAAAAGAGCGATCAGAGCCATATATTATCTTCGCAGGCGCGATTCTCTAAGGCAGCTATACTCTAAGTGTGTTCCACGGAACCCCAGGGTTCCGCGATACCTCTTTAGGGGTTCAGCAAGAATTTAGAAAAAAAATCAAAACACCTCTCTCTGGTCGAACGTTTTGACTCCGCGGCCGCGCGTAGGTATATTTATTTATTTGTATTTGTGTAAACATGTGTTACAATAGCTGGTACAATACCTCATAAGTTTGGTATCAACATGTATACTTGTATACTTGTGAGCGCGCAGTCCCTTTGATAAAAGCCGCCTCTGAATTAGACGCTATAGTTGTCAACAAGCGACTTTCGACTTCAAAAAATAAAGTCGAGATTGTTCACAACGCAATTTTTATATTTCTCTTTTTATTTTTGCTTTTTGTTTATCAAAGGCGCCGACTCGAGTATTTTCGAGAATATTCGAGATCGAGTCTAGGACTAAGTATAAAAGCGGCGAACGCGCGTCGCGCCTCGTCAGTAACGATTGTGCATTATTTAGACCCCACCATCCTGACGTGTAACATTATAAATAAAGAAGAATGGAACGTTGGCTTAAAGGTGTTAAACGTGTTGCAACAACATCTTCTAATGACGCTGAATGTTCAAAAGCAGTACGCGCGGAGAATATAGCAATGACCGATCCAGACGACGATGCCACGACGTCAAGCTCGACGGTTTCAAAGACGAAAAAAAGGAAGTAAGATGAATCATATATCAGTTTCGGATTTGTTGATACCAACGGCTCACCTCTCTGCATGCTATGTAGTAAACTGCTTCCTAATAGTTCCATGGCACCTGCCAAATTAAGAAACACATTAAGAAACTGTACACCCCGAGTCTAAAGACAAGAATAAATAATTTTTTGTTCGTAAAAAAGATCAGTTATTGGAAAGTCAAAAAAATATGATGCAGGTAACACAAACTATCAACGAAAAGGCCACGGAGGCATCATATTTAGTTAGCTATCGCATTGCACAAGCAGGTGAAGCGCACACTATCGCTGAGAATTTAATAAAGCCATGTGTATTAGACATAACAAAATGTATGCTCGATGAAAAATCTGCCAAGCATCTTTCTACTGTGCCGCTATCAAACGATACTGTTTCACGGCGAATCCATGATCTGGTAAGCTACGTCAAACAAGAACTCAAACTCAAACTCAAAGCATTTATTTCAATTAAACCATTTACAGGCATTTTTGAATTGTCAAAGAGTCGGTCAGTTAGTCAGAAAGTTGAAGCTAGTTGCCCATTCCAAAACGTAGATCTCTATGGAGAAGAACGGGCAAGAAACTCCAAGGACACTCTTTTAAATATTGATATTACAAAATCCTGGGTACATCATTCTTGTTGCTTCTATATGTGAGAACAATGTACAAAAAATAATCAAAAGCAATTGAAAATATAAGATTAAAAATAAGCCCTGGCAGATAAGAGATGACCAGTTTCAACTGACGGCGCCCGTTCACGAACATGACGCGTGGATCAGCACCATCCAGCTCAACCATTTTGTAGGGAACCGAATGATCCAACACACTCGCCACCATCAGCGAGACATTTAAGTGAGCATGACATATTCTCAACTGCCATGCTATTTCAAGTCAACATACATCTTAATAAGTTAATAAACGGCTCCATGGTCTCACATTTACAAAAATAAAAATGCT
Source organism: Omphaloscelis lunosa (assembly GCA_916610215.1). Taxonomy (NCBI): domain Eukaryota; kingdom Metazoa; phylum Arthropoda; class Insecta; order Lepidoptera; family Noctuidae; genus Omphaloscelis; species Omphaloscelis lunosa. Next base: position 1,620,374 of record OU744272.1, on the reverse strand, counting down.
TCTAAATTATACAAAACTATAGTTTGCAATGTATCTAAAAAAATAAAAGAATTTAACCACCAAAAAGAAAGAAAATCATTACTTAATTGGAGCATTCAACAATTAAGTTGGTAAAAAAAAAATGAACATTAAGTTCCTAATGTCAAAATATATTTTTTTTTAAAAAGGGGAAGCAACCTCTTCCAAATATTAAAATTTTAACTAGTGAGCCCAAGCGGCTGTGGAGCAGGACCAGCATTAAGCCAAGCATTTTTATCTACGATATAATCATCTAACTTATAATATGCTTGTCTACATAGTGTGCGTTTAATGCATGTTTTAAATTTCTTCTCATTTAGTTGAAGAATATCGAGTGGTATTTTATTATAACATTTTACACAGTACCCCATAAAAGAAGTGTGTACTTTAGACAATCTAAAACGTGGTTGATCTAATTTGTTCCTATTTCTAGTGTTAAAATTATGCCTGTCACTTACCTTACTAAAAAGATGGAGATTTTTTCGAACATACATAATGTTCTCATATATATACTGACAAGGTACCGTCATGATGTTAATTTTCTTAAACAGTTCCCTTAGAGACTCGCGTCTGCGGAGGTTGTAGATTGCTCTGACGGCCCTCTTTTGCAGAATAAAGATAGAATCAATATCTGCAGCCCGTCCCCACAGCAAAATACCGTAAGACATGATGCTATGAAAGTAACTAAAATAGACCAATCTCGCGGAATCTACGTCTGTTAGTTGGCGGATTTTCCAAACAGCGTAAGCGGCTGAACTTAGCCGCCCTGCAAGTGATGTTAAGTGAGGACCCCACTGTAGTTTAGAGTCAAGCGTTATCCCCAGGAAAACAGTCTTTTCGACGAATTGTAGTGTCTCCTTATTCAATACAACGTGACATTCACTACTTCTAACATTCGGTAACGCGAATCTTATGCATTTAGTTTTCTTCTCATTTAATACCAAATTATTTACAGTAAACCAATTATGGACCTTAAGCATAGCGTTATTTACGTCGTCAAGCTCCTGTGCATGTCTGTTTACTTTAAAAATCAGTGATGTGTCATCAGCAAATAACACCATTTGTGGTCGGGTTTTCAGTAAATTAGGTAAATCATTTATGTATACTAAAAATAGGAATGGACCCAATATCGAGCCCTGTGGAACACCCATTTTGACTTTTAAACCCAATGAATTTACATCGTTTATTTGAACTTGCTGCAGTCTATCATTCAAGTATGATTTTACTAAGCTCAGCGCAAGTTTATCTAGTCCGTAATGTTCAAGTTTCAAGAGCAGCGTTTCATGATCTACGCAATCAAATGCCTTGGATAGGTCGCAAAAGATGCCTATTGCATCTCGTGCCTCTTCCCATGCATTAAATATGTGTTTTAATAAAGTGACACCGGCGTCGGTTGTGCAACGTCCTTTGGTGAAACCATACTGTTGATCGTGTAGGATGTTATTACGATTAAAATGATTGAGCATTTGATTTAACATTACTTTTTCAAAGACCTTGCTGAAAACCGGCAAAACCGATACGGGTCTATAATTATTTGTGTTTTTGCTGTCCCCGGATTTGAAAAGTGGAATAACTTTACTGTATTTCATTAAATCCGGGAATATCCCTTGATCTACACATAAATTAAATATTAAAGCTAAATAGGGTGCAATTGTCTCAATTATTGATTGACAAACTTTAGTAGACATGCCCCACAGATCTTCGGTCATTTTAATCTTTAGTTGCTTAAAAGCCTTTACGACGACCACAGGGTTTATATGTTTAAATTTAAATTCCACAGGACAGGCTGAAACATTTGCTTTTAATAAATCAATAGCAAGTGAAGGGGAGGAATTTAAAGTTTCAGTAGTTTTAATTGGAATATTGGTAAAGAAAGTTGCAAATTCCTGAGCAACATCGATGTTGTCGCTAATGAGACCGCGGGAAGTGTCTAGTGTGTAATCTGTATTATGTCTTTTGTTCTTGTTTGTTTCATTGTTAATAATTTTCCAAACTGTCTTTATTTTATTATCTGCTGATTTAATCTTGTTGCTAATGAAAGAAGCTTTAGCTGCTTTGCAGATATTTTTAAACGTTTTAGAGTAAGTAGCAACATACTTACTAAAAGTTTCCGTCTGAATATACGGCTTAAGGCCATACAGTTCAAATAATGTTTCCCTACTTTTCCTGATACCTTTAGTTGCCCAGTCACTGAATAAAAACTTAGGGCAAATAGTTTTTGTTTTTTTCTTAAAAGACTTATTAAACTCTGATTGCACTAATGAAAAGAATTGTTCATACAAAATATTGCCATTGGACATATTTAGACCCTGATCACTTAACTTGCTGATTAAAGTGCTATTAAACTTATTTAAATTACCTGTTGTTATTGGTCTAGTTTGTATCTGCACTTTTAGTATTGGTGTGTTTGATTCAAAAATAACGGTTTGACCGCTGTGATCAGAAGGGAGATAATTAACAATGGCTTTATCTAAATAGTCGCAGCAACAAAAGACATTATCAATACATGTAGCAGTAGTCGAAGTTATTCGCGTTGGTTCTAAAAACACATTTGACAGATTAAATGATTTGAAGAGGCTTAATAATCTACTGCTATTTGAATTATTTTCCAAAATATTAATATTAAAGTCACCAAAAATAATTACTGATTTATTACCAGTTGTAAGTTTTGCCAAAACATCTTCCATTACTGATTCAAATATAGAGTAGTTTTGATAATTTGGCGGTCTGTATACGCACACTATAAAATGCTTATCTAGCTCAACACAGGACAGTTCAATGCTATGATCCACCGATAGTTCAACTATGTCATTACGATTCTTAGATTTTATACAATTTTTAATTATGATTAATGAACCTCCACGTAGCATGGATTTTCGGTTAAAACAACTGCCCACACTATAATTCTCAAAATTAATTAACATTTCATAATCTTTCAACCAGTGTTCAGTTATACAAATAATATCAAACATTGTTTTTTCTAAAAACAATTCAATTTCTAATTGTTTGGAAGAAAAACCTTGAATATTTTGATGAAATAATTTCAAGGAATTCTGCTTAGCCCCTTTTTTACAATTAACTAATTGATTGCTAGAAGATACCTTGTTGATGGTGAGATCAAAAAAATTGTTACTGGTACCTTCTGTTGTCTTACTGACTAGTTTAAAATATTACTAACCACCTTAATATTAGTATTATTACTAATTTTTGTGGTGCTATTTACAAAATACTTCGGCATACTACTTATGTCTGAGTTTATATTAAAAGCTAATAGCGATGCTATTTGACGTCTAAAACTAATAGGCAGATACGGAGTATCCCTAGTCGATTTTAATTTCTCAACAAAAGTGTTGGTGTCAAAAAATATAAGCTTTTCACTATAGTGATTAACTAATAAATGCATGTGGTTATTTAACATATGTATATTATGATTTTGCCTACTTGACAAGTGCTTAAAGTATGGAAAAGCACACAATATTATTTTCTGACAATTAATCTTCAAGATTTCAGTGACACTGTCAGTGATGTCATCTTTTTTTACATTAGTACTATTGCCTACAAATACAGAAATAATGGCTTTCGGATCATATTTATTCCCTATTATTGATGAAATTATCTCCTGATAGGATTTCCCTGGTATACAATAATTAACTGAAGTTTGACTCAGGTTGTTACTTAATAATTTACCTAACCCTCTCCCTAAACTATCTGAAAACATAATAGAACAATAACAATCTTTACTAGAACAAGGGAGAGAACAAGTATCTGTCTGTGTTACTTGAGATAAAGCCTGTATAACATTTGGTGTATCTTGATCAGGGATACAGTCCTGAGGCTCTCTAGACTGGGACGGGTACTCCGTTGCCTCAGGTTGAAGAGCCTCAAGGTTGGATGCCCTTTGACAAGAACATTGAGTTGTGCTAAGAGTGATCGGAACCACTCTGTCTGCCTCATCGTTACACATTTCTACTAACTTGTTGGCAGCAAGGATATGTTCCTTTATTTGTTTTTGAGAGCTCACATACTTAATATAAAGTGAATGTAGTGACTCTTCAAGTACCTCAATTCCAGACTGTAATCGTTGGGTGTCAATTTGATAAATGTTTTTACTGTCTTCTAATTTAATTTGATAGATTTTTAATTTATTTATTAGAAAGACACATTCTTTCCTTAGTTTAATATTATTGGAACTATGCTTTTGTTGTTTCTTGAATTTATTGCATTTATTTATGATTTTATTTAGTTTTGCATATTTTATTATTTTATTTAAACTTACTTTATAACAACTATTATTATATTTCAATATAGAATCTTCAGTAAGGTCTATTGTTATTAAGGAATGAGGGGTACAATTACTATTGGATAATTCATCATACAAGTTATTAGTTTCCTTAACCCGAGTACAATTTTTTTGTTTCTGTAACTTAGTAATTCGTAGATTTGCATGAATTAGTTCATCTTCTAGATCCCTAACCTTACACAGAGCCTCCTCATATAAATTACTACAGTTATTAAAACCATCCGTGACCAGACGCAGTTTGTCCCGTTCATCAACAACATCTAGGTATTGTTGATGTAGGTCTACTAGCTCCTGTTTTAAGCTTGTATTTTTGTGAACGACCTTCTCAACTTCCTTCTCACTATCATCTATTTCCTGTAACAGCTGTTCACATTTACTGTTTGAAGCCTTAAGATCTTGAACGGTTGTTCTCAATTTAAGCTCCAATTCCTGAGCAGCAGCCTTACGGGTCATCACAGGCATGGTTTCAGGAACTAATACTGAAAGTAGAATGAAAGGAACAGTGAGAACTAAATAGACAGACAAACAAAATAAAGAAAGCTAGAAATTAAAGGAAAAATGGGAAAGTTAGTGTTGATTTACTTATAGAGAAATGAGGTAGGCTGCTGAATCAAATTGAAATTAAACTATTTTAATTAGATCAAGTAAAATGTTACATTGATTCTATTGTCTTATGATTTTACTTTTGCTTATGTGGGTAGGTAGATAAAATAAAATAAAAACTAGTTTTGCATAAAGATAACATTTAAAATACGGATAGTCAACATTATTATTTTTATGAACAATTTAACACTAATAGAATTACAATACTCTGATATTTCACAATAAGTACTAAGTTTCGTTATCTATGTAAACAAAGCGAGTGCCCCAGTGCAGGGAGCCAAACCAACCAAAAATGTTGATACTAATCCTCAATTAATATGTTACACGAGTCTTATGTGACGATTGTGTGCTATTTATAAAATAATAGTAAACAATACTCCCCGTTTAAATCCGCAGGTCGAACAGTATCAGCTGTTCGTGATAGGTTACCGGTAACGGTGGGTAACCAAAAACTGTGTTTTACTTTGTAAATTTGCAGGAAAACAATAATCCTGAGTTTTAATCCAGTTACTTTACATTTACATATATTATTACACCTTAATTACACTTAATAATTAAATAAAATTAATTTTAAAATACGGAACAAAATTTTGACATGTCACTTGGGCAGTGTTGCCACTCACTCTCCTCTACTACAACAAGAACTAGTTACACGTCTACAAAAAACACGATTCGCCTTGCAAATGGACGAGTCGACTGATGTCGCTGGTTTGGCTATTTTGCTGGTTATCGTGAGATATCCATATGAAAAATCTTTTGAAGAAAACAAGCTTATGTGTTCACCGCTGCTCACAAACACTACCGGGGAAGAAATTTTTTATAAAATAAATATTTTTTTTAAAGAAAATAATCTCAGTTGGAACAATTGCATTGACATTTGTACAGATGGGGCCAAGGCGATGACAGGTAAAACAGCAGGAGCAGTGTCACGAATAAAAAATAAAGCGCCTAATTGTAGTTCCAGCCATTGTATTCTTGGGCACGCCACAATTGCGGCGATAAGACCCCTCTTTGAGGAGTGGCTTGAGAGGCGCCACGGCGTCCTCATCTTCCGCCTGACGCAGGTCCTCACCGGACACGGCTGTTTCGGGAGGTTCCTGCACAGGATAAGGCGGGAGGAAACGCCCGGGTGTCACCATTCTGTGGATCGCCCGGAGGACACGGTGGAGCATACGGTGGAGGTCTGCCCAGCTTGGGCGGAGCATCGCCGTGTCCTCGTGGAGGCGATCGGCGGCGGTGATCTCTCGCGTCCGGCCCTGGTTCAAGCCATGGTACGGAGCGAGAGGAAATGGGAGGCTGTCACCTCCTTCTGCGAAGCGGTAATGCTCGCGAAGGAGGAGGCGGAACGCGTGAGGGAGAGGCAAATTTCGCGCCCTCATGCCCCTAACCGCCGCAGGAGGAGACGCCCAGGGCGTCGGGAATCGCGAGGCGATTTCCGGCCACCGTAGGCGCGGGCTTGCGGACGGTGAGCAATGGGTGGCTCACCGTCCGATAAGGACCAGGCCTGGGTCGACGACGCGTTGTGTTCCACGCGCGCCGCAAAGAGATGTCAGCAGATTTGAAGGGGTCCACTAGGGCCGATGCCTGCCGGGGTTGCGAAGAAAACCGAAAGGAAAAAGAAAAAAAAAAAAAGCCATTGTATTCTACATAGACAAGCACTTGCGATGAAGCAAATGCCGTCAAATCTAAAATTAGTTATGAATGAAGCGGTAAAAATAATTAATTTTATCAAATCACGACCACTACAATCCCGATTGTTCTCATTATTGTGTGAAGATTATGGCAGCAAACATAAAACACTGCTGCTCCATACAGAAGTGCGATGACTGTCTCGGGGTAAAACTTTAACAAGGCTATTTGAACTTAGAGCCGAGTTACAAATGTTTCTTTCAGCAGATAATTCTTTTAATTTGAAGGACCGTTTGTATGATAAAACTTGGTTGTTCCGATTGTCTTTTATGGCGGATATCTTTCAAAAACTGAACGAATTGAATTTATCATTGCAAGGTAAACAGACAAGAGTGTTTCAGGCCTATAACAAAATAACTGCCTTCAAAAGAAAAGTAGATTTTTGGATTATTTGCGTTGGTAAGAAAGAAATAGAAGGCTTTACGTCACTCAGTGAGTTTGTTAGCGATAACGACTCAGAAATGTTTCAAGATGATGTGTTTGAAGAATTGGTCCAATATCTCAGTTCGATGCGCGCATCTTTTGAAAAGTATTTTCCCGAAGAACAGAATACAAAAATGACACTGAATTCATGGATTCATAATCCTTTTTTACCCAACTTGCAAAAGCCCGAAAGTATGTCAAACGACATATATGAATCTCTTTTAGAAATGTCATCAGACACAAGTATGGAGTCACTGTTCAAAACGACGCCTCTCAACGATTTTTGGTGCAGAATCCGTGATGAATATGCAATGCTTGGCAAAATGGCTCTGAATATTCTTCTCCCGTTCCCAACAACATATTTGTGCGAAACAGGATTCTCAACCTATGCAGCCACGAAAACAAAATATCGCAATAGACTGGACGCCGAACCTGATATGAGACTTCAACTGTCTTCTATCAAACCTCATATCAACCCATTGATGAAAAATAAAAAACAGTTTCATACCTCCCATTAGTTAGATTTTTTCTTTTTTAATATCTTCTATTATTGTACTTGCCATGTGGTAAACTAAGTAATAATTAGTAACTGTTACATTGTACTTTTATTATGCTTATTAATAAAGAATACACTTTTAAAAACTATTGTTTTATTGTAGGGTTCCATCAAGTATTTTGCTTCCCAAAAGGATTCCGTCACCACAAAAGTTTGAGAGCCACTGCATTACGCGAATATTGTTGACATTTGCATAGGAGTCAATCGGCGTCATTTGGTTGTAAATGACGCCTCCTGCCAGGGGCGACGGCTCTTAAACAACTCGATTCCTACCGGCTTCCCTCCCCCATTTTTTTTATATCAGTCCCATAAACATTCCATTTGGTTAGTATACACACGACTTAGAAAGTAGTGTTAGTACTTACATCTACCAGAAAAAACAACACAAACTAGACATTAATATGCCACAGTGGCATGTAGGCGTATCCAATGTCCCAGTATGGGGCTGTCCCACCTATCAGCCATAGTATTCAGGCTGTTGGAGCTGGCGCGTACCCTCCGTATAATGGAAGCGCAACGCTTGCGCATGATGGCGTAAAAGCCATCGATTCTCGCTTCTGCGAACATGCCGGAAGCACTGCAGTAGCGCGGCAACCCCATCAACACCCTGAAAGCATTATTGCACTGTACGCGCAGGGCACTGTATGCCCATTTTAACCCAAAGTGTTTTGTTGTTGGGATATTAAGACATTTTTTTTTATTTATGTAGGTATTTTGTAATGTTAAATTTTATGGTATCAAATACTTATATGTTGTATTTTATAGTTTGATTATTCGATGACGATACAGTGGTTGTGTTCCGAATTTCCGAAGGGAAGCCAGTAGGAATCGGGTTGTATAGACTCGCCGCCCCTGTTAGGCCGTGCTCGCCTAGATATGACTATAAATTACAAACGACGTGCTAGTTTTGTCGTCAAATATTTTAAAGTTTCCCTTTAAGATAAATATCAATGACTGAATGGCAGTCGCAAATTAAATAAAATGTATTGTTCCCGTGTTTACTCTTCTCAGATTCTACTAGTTTATGGAATAAAGGGTTCTTTTTACATTTTAATCTGACAAATTCATTAAAAACCTTGTGCAGACTGAAAAACATATTCGTAGCTGTTTTATGAGTTCGGAACTGGTAGGAATATAATTATTTTCACTAATTTGTATGAAGCTCATAATAGAGAAGTAGATCGGAATAGGAATTTAATGAAACGGTTTACTGACACCGTTATATTGATAGGTAAACAAGAAGTAACTTTTTGCAGCCACGACGAAAATCAGAAGCGACGAAATTCTTTTTTTTTGTTACTCCGGCTTACCTCTGTCGTTTTACGACGCCTCGCCACTGCCTCCTATATATTCCCTTAATGTATTGCCGGCGAATAACCATTAACCTTGTAAACCTTGTTTATCCTTGTACATTTTTATTTGATACTTAAAAAAAAAGTCAAATTACTCGAAAATGGTTGACATGGCACAGGGGTCACCAGGGGTACTTTAGTTGCAAATGACCTCTCCTACATCCCCTTAACGGATTGCAGGTTTAACCCATAACCCTGTTTGCACCACCTTTTTTAATGTCTCTTCTACTGAAACATGTCAGTTACAGTGCGTTCATTAACTTGTCCTGTGACGCGATTGGTAGCACTGAATTTAGCAGTCATGTGATTAACAGTACTGTTCTGTCAGTCACTATTTTGAACATATTAATATTGAAACTTAGTCGAAAGACGTGTGGAAAGGCACTAAGACCGCAAAATTCAGTGCTACCAATCGCGTCACGGGTCAAGATATAGTGAGCGCACTGTAGTTAGAGATTGACAGATACTGTTCATATCCAGCCAGTATGAAATGCTCATTTATGCAAATTACGTCAATGTTAATATTTTTCACCATGAGTAGGTACTTTTGCCATACGGAAAGTGCGTTAGATTTGTTTACTTGTAATAAATTGGTTTATTAGAAATAAATGCTCTGAGTTTGAGTTTGTAAACAGCTTAAAACTGACTTAAGTCTTCACTGACGCAAAAACGTTTTTTATTTTTCATATTTAAATATAAATAATCCTAACTAATATTAATTATACATTCGAAAGTGAGTTTGTTTGTTACGCTTTCATGTTAAAACAGCTAAACAGATTTGGATGAAATTTGGCACATGGGTAGACCATGACCTGGATTAGGAAAGAAAAGAAAGAAAAAAATACATTTATTTAGCACAGACCAACAAGCACACAATATAATTAACAACAGATAAAAAGAAGTGGTGACACTCCGGGAGTGCCGACAGAAGTGAAAACTTGAACAAGATCGCCTTGGTGGAAGAAAAATACTTGTATAGAAGATTGGTCCGTAACCTCATCTAAATAAAGAGCACAATCGCGTTTACAAAACTTTAAAAGTAAAAATACTTAAATAGATCACTGATCCGTAACGTAATATAAATAAAGAGCATAATCACGTTTACAAAAATGAGGTGTCGTCATGGTGTCGCGAAATCAATGGTTTAGTTCCATCTCAAAAATGCCCAACGCCTAAAGAAGTTTTCACTTCAAAAATCAAATAAAAATTGATTTATTGATACAACAAAGATCCATAATGTTAATAATACCTTAAGCTATTGTTAGTAAGTAATAAATTTGAGTGTGAAACATTTTGCATAGAACAAGTTTCGAAGAAACCTAGGTATCTATTTTCAGATAATCTTGGAAATAACACTAGTCGGTCATTCTTGTTTATTATACGGCATTGACTTAAACACGATTTACTAATTTCGACATAAACTTACTTACTTATTGACACATGGTCGCTTATTATTTATTGTAATATTAGTTCGTAATTACAAGTAGGTAGGTACCTAATCTATAATACTTAAATTATAACAAAAATATAATAATATTGTTACATTATAATAAAATAGCAACGCCCGTCCTACATGATGCAAAATACGTAGGTACACACGGCTACACATCAAGCTATACATTTCCAGTTTAAGCTGATCTCGCATTGTATAGAATTTCCGTACAATGGGAGGTCAGCATAAACTGGAAATGTGTAGCTTGATGTATAGCCGTGTGTACCTCTACATTTAATGTGCGTGAACTTGGCAGATCATTTCCCAGCAGAGTATGAAAGAATGTGAGTTCTATTGGCATGCGGGTGAGTTCTAGAGTTCATTATACTTAAAAAAATAGTCTGACTTTTTTGCCTGAAAAAAAGTCGAATGAAAATATTATGTTCTGCTAACTTCCGTTAGCAGATAATTTTTCCAAAATTAAAATTTTAAAACTGATTTAGGTGCGCAGTGGTGAGCTCTATAGTTCCTTAGACTTTTCCGGAAGCGTTCTGCTGACATAAACTTAAAAAAAAATTGACCTTTTACTAGAAAGAAAACAAAACATTTTGATAAAATAGCCGTGAATGACGTAATTTGTGAAAACATGAAACTGTAACCCAGATCACTCTCAAGTATCAGCAGAGCATGGGTAAAACTTTAAGTAAGTTGAAATCAAGACTTAATTCAATGTTTTAGTAAGCAGGATCAAGATAAAATTTTGTTAGTATTGAAGAGCTGGAAATCCTCGTTTTCTGATGCATCTATAACAGAACTATCCGACAACATGCAATACAAACACAGAACGTTAAGATTTAATTTAGTGTCTTAATACGTAAAATCATTCAAAAAAAACAGAACAACTGAGGAGCTGGAACTCCTCATTTCCTGATGCATCTATAATAGAACAATGAGAAAACATTCTTACGTAATCCAGAACTCGCACTCAAGTATCAGCAGAGCAGGGGTAAACATTTAAGTAGGTTGAAAATGATATTTAATTCAGTGTATCAGCTAAAAATATAATAAAAAATTTAGTAGCACTGAGGATCTGAAACTCCTCGTTTCCGGATGCATGTATAAAAAAGCTATCCAAAAACATGAAACAAGAATCCGAGCTCTGACTCAGGTATCAGCAGAACATGGTTGAAAAGTTAGATTAGTAGAAATCGAGATTTAATTTAGTGTATTAATACGTAAAATCATTCAAAAAAATTGGAACAACTGAGGAGCGAGAACTCCTCGTTTCTTGATGCATCCATTATAGGAAAATGAGAAAACATACTTAAGTAATCCAGAACTTTCACTCAAGTATCAGCAGAGCATGGGTAAACATTTAAATAAGTTGAAATTGATATTTAATTCAATGTATCATTAAAAAATATAAAACAAAATTGAGTAGTACCGAGGAGCGGGAACTCTTCATTTCCTGATGCATGTATAACATAACTAACTGACAACATGCAATAATAACCCAAAACTCTGACTCAGGTATCAGCAGACCATGGGTAAAAGTTTCATTAAGTTGAAATCAATGCTTAATTCATATTTCAGTAAGAAGGGCTGATTAAAAGTTTTAGAGCCACTGAGGAGCTCGAACTCTTCGTTTCCAAATGCATCTATAACGGAACTGTCCAACAATATGTATATACTGTTTTTTTTTTTTTCAAAATAGAAAATCATACATAAAATATGGAAAATCGTGCAACTGAAGTTGTTAAATGTGATGTTATGAAGCTAAGTATCTACATGCGAGTGAAAATATTAGTATTTATTAATTAAACCTGCCTTCCAATTGCGTAACACACTTACAACCACAATCCGAAGAATTTTGAAGGATATTGGTAATCCATCGCTTCATACTACTTAAAAGTGTGTTACGCAATCACATGGCTGTATATCAATAACCGGTTGGCTATCAGCAGGCTCACCAACAACGTTTCCATGCAATTGCATTTTAATATCGCGTTTGCTAAGCCTTTTATTTTTTTTTCTTAGATAGAGCTCATGCCACAGTTCTCGATTACTTTTTAAAACGACGAAATAAACGCTAATTATTAGTGGGCTGGCGCGAAATAATGCTATTCGTAGAAAATAATATGTTTCTATATCTATTGATATTACGCGAGCGAGAAAAATAATGAAAAAATAAAACAACAGAAGGACGTCATTCAGTATAAATACCAGAGTGGCTATGTAAAAGTGACGCCATTTGTTGGTAGCGCTATTTGCGCTCATGTTGGTCCTACAAAAAATCGAATATAAAATTCGAATATAAAGTAAACAGTTTGTTATCAAAGGTAAAAGATACTGTAGATCTCTTACAAGCTTATCATATTTATTTGATTTCAAAATCTGACTAACATAAGAATAAATAACGGATATTGCAGCTGTTATAAAACCCCCTCCCCAACCCACAAGGTTACTTTTTAAATATTTTCTTCGGATTTGCCTATTAAAAACTTTTACAACATCTGAGTAAAACATATGGGTAAGAACTAAAAACCAAAAGTTCCTTGCTGACAAGAGAAACACGTCCAGAAATTTTAAGGTATATGCAGACGTGTAGTATATTAAGACATGATGCACCTCGAAAATGTTTACGAGATTTAACATTGAACGGAGACAGGTTGTTAAAATTGTGTTAAGAAACACAAAGTTCCTGTAATTACGAAACTTGTGTACGATGGTCCATGATGTCACTCCGTAAATAAGCGAAGTTAGTGTCAGCGCTGTCATAACGTAGATTGTAATTAATCTGACAGTTTCCAATAATTCCACAATTTCAATATCGACTCCTAATAATTCTTCTCTAAGATCCTTTACAGCACTTACACTTATTTCGAAGTTAGACATGATGAATATCACTTCACTGGCACTGTTTTAATTAATGCACTTTTAGTTAAAATACTTCTTTATTTGTGAACAGCTTATCCGAAAGCACTGCAATGTCCGATTGTCCGCTGATGCGCGTTGTCCGCCGCAACATTGGCAAAAACAAATCTGTCCTTATCCAAAAGTCGTCTTTCCAACGTAATTTTTATTATCTGAGCCCTCCCTTAGGCACCTCCTGACTGATATCCTTACTTTCTCATAGTAGGTCCTCATTCAGCTTTGTGGCGGATCACACGACTCACGTAATAAATATTTAAGTATTAGTAAAACACGGCTTCCAAAGTTCCATTACATATAGCAAGGGATACCTAATAAACTATTATTATTGAGTTCCTCAGAACGGCCTTTCTTTTGGTGTCCCCTTTGACCCTAATAAGGTATATCTCACTAATTAGTCAACGTTTATAAACGACGTGTTGCTTCAAAAACTGTAGATGACAGAATATTTTTATCAATAAGCGCTCCCAATTTTATGATCTATTATTTTCTACATTGTATTAAAAACTTGTTTCATTTTTAGATTTCTCGTGTCTGCATCCGTAAGTTATTCAAGGTCAAAGGTTACAAAAATCGGTTTTTGCGCGATTATCTAAGTTTTTATAGCTCCAATGATGTTATTAGCATCTATTTTAAAATTATAGAGAGTATTTGCGACAAAAAAAAAATTGTTTCTGTACTTTTTCATGCGCTCAACCGTTTTTAAGGTAGAGGGCGGAGAGCGCGCAGCGCTCAGCCATACATACTGTAATGCAAGGTCAACTGTGATTCTCAGTGAATAATACTTTGTATAAAGTAATTAAATCATTAAAATATCATTAATAATGAATCATTGATATCACATACATACATAACATCACGCCCGTGTTCCCCGAAGGGTTAGGCAGAGTTGTATCTATAGTATCTACTTACCACAGCTCTGCCTCACTAGCAGACATTTAACATCTACCCACAAGTTTGCAAAAATCAAATTTATTATTATTTAATGTTTACCTTCCCGTAACATGGAACTAGCCAGACCTACAGTCCTTGATCCTCCGACGAAGCCAACAAAACCCACTCACACATTAACATCAAAACTTAAATAGCCCGATCCATCTCCAATCGCAGACGCCAATCCAAGAACAATCACAAAACTACCATGACTCGTTCTGGCAGACGAGACAAATTCAAGGAATTCTCCAATTTCAGATACATCGGTTCATCTTTCTCCGTAGGGGGTGGCGGCGTGACGTCACTAGGGTTGCCAACTTTCCCGAGGATACCGCACGGTCTCCTTCGAGGCGGCGAGCCTCCTTGCCGGATTACCGCCGTGGGATCTGGAGGCAAAGGTCCTCGCGCACATTTGGGAGTGGCGCGAGGAGGCGAAACGCCGGGGCTTAACTCCGCTGTCGCGAGAAATCACGGCACAGCAGACAGAGCTCCGGCGGGATCTCATGGCGTCATGGAGAGTGCGATTGTCACAACCCAGCGCTGGGCAAGCCACAATTGCGGCGATAAGACCCCTCTTTGAGGAGTGGCTAGAGAGGCGCCACGGCGTCCTCACCTTCCGCCTAAAGCAGGTCCTCACCGGACACGGCTGTTTCGGTAGGTTCCTGAACAGGATAAGGCGGGAGGAAACGCCCGGGTGTCACCATTGTGTGGATCGCCCGGAGGACACGGTGGAGCATACGGTGGAGGTCTGCCCAGCTTGGGCGGAGCATCGCCGTATCCTCGTGGAGGCGATCGGCGGCGGTGATCTCTCGCGTCTGGCCCTGGTTCAGGCCATGGTACGGAGCGAGAGGAAATGGGAGGCCGTCACCTCCTTCTGCGAAGCGGTAATGCTCGCGAAGGAGGAGGCGGAACGCGTGAGGGAGAGGCAAATTTCGCGCCCTCACGCCCCTAACCGCTGCAGTAGGAGACGCCCAGGGCGTCGGGAATCGCGAGGCGATTTCCGGCGCGTTGTGTGTTCCACGCGCGCCTCAAAGAGATGTCAGCAGAATTGAAGGGGTCCGCTAGGGCCGATGCCTGCCGGGGTTGCGAAGAAAACCGAAAGGGAGATCGTGGCCCCCAGCAACAGGGCAAGCGAAGGAACACGGGTGGGTTTTAGTCAGTAAGAGTCTGACACGCCCTCCAAAAAAAGGGTTGCCAACTTTAAGTATATCAAATATTGTATTTTTGAAGTCATTGCCTGTAAAAATATAGTAGACCTGCTGCGCCCCGCGGTTTCACCCGCATACATCTCAATCCTGTGAGAATATCGAAAAAATGTATCCTAGGCCCTAATCCCGGTCATGGCTACCCATGTGTCAAATTTGTTCCAAAACCGTTCAGTCTTTTTAGCGTGAAAGCGTAACAAACAAACTCACTTTCGCATTTATTATATTAGTTAGGATGACAAGAAAATACGAAGAGCTATTATTTAAATGCATATGTTTTGCTACTAGAACTTTATTAACAGGTTTTTTTTTTTCACGTCTCATTGTGCGTCGCCTTTGTCGTCTCAAACTTTGAAACATGATATTGGAGATAACTGAAACGTACGCGAATGTCATTAAATCTATTAGTAATGACTAATGAGTTTAATGAACAGGAATGTGACGGCTGGATTACGGCGACTCGTCATAAGAGTAAAAGTAAAAATCGTTACAGGAAATATGGGCAGGGATTTTCTAGTTCGGTGTAGTGTATTTTAACGCGTGGGAAGAGGCCCAAGCCGCCATACGGATCTTTTGTGAACTCGCCAAGGCATTTGATTGCATCGATCACGAAACCTTACACTTGAAACTTGAGCATTACGGACTTGGAAAACTTGCGCTCAGTTTAGTAACATCTTATTCAAACGATAGATAACAGCAAGTTCAAATAAACGGTATCAATTCACTAGGTTTAAAAGTAAAAATAGGTGTGCCATATGGCTCGATATTGGGTCCATTCCTCTTTTTAGTGTATATTAATGATCTACTCCATTTATTAAAAAATAAACCACAAATGGTTTTATTTGCTGACGATACTTCCTTAATTTTTAAGGTAGATATACGTGCTACAAATTTTGACGACGTAAATAACGCCCTTCAGCAGGTCCAAAATTGGTTCACTGCTAATAATATAATGGAAAAAAGACTAAGTGCATCAAATTTTCGTTCAAAAGTAGTGATTGTGAGATAGTATTAAATCAAGAGAAACTAGAATTCGTCGATAAAACTGGTTTCCTGGGGATCATGCTCGACTCAAGGCTACAATGGGGTCCTCATTTAACATCTCTTGCCGTCGGCTAAGTTCAGCAGCATATGCTGTCAGAAAAATCCGTTAATTTACTGATGTAGATACCCAGAGGCTAGTCTATTTTAGCTACTTTCATAGTATCATGTCTTACGGTATTTTACTATGGGGACGGGCTGCAGACATCGAGTCTATTTTTAGTCTGCAAAAAAGAGCGATCAGAGCCATAAATTATTTTCGCAGGCGCGATTCTCTAAGGCAGCTATTCTCTAAGTGTGTTCCACGAAACCCTAGGGTTCCGCGATACCTCTGTAGGGGTTCCGCAAGAATTTAGAAAAAAAATCAAAACACCTCTCTCTGGTCGAACGTTTTGACTCCGCGGCCGCGCGTAGGTATATTTATTTATTTATTTATTTGTATTTGTGTAAACATGTGTTACAATAGCTGGTACAATACCTCATAAGTTTGGTATCAACATGTATACTTGTATACTTGTGAGCGCGCAGTCCCTTTGATAAAAGCCGCCTCTGAATTAGACGCTATAGTTGTCAACAAGCGACTTTCAACTTCAAAAAATAAAGTCGAGATTGTTCACAACGCAATTTTTATATTTCTCTTTTTATTTTTGCTTTTTGTTTATCAAAGGCGCCGACTCGAGTATTTTCGAGAATATTCGAGATCGAGTCTAGGACTAAGTATAAAAGCGGCGAACGCGCCTCGCGCCTCGTCAGTAACGATTGTGCATTATTTAGACCCACCATCCTGACGTGTAACATTATAAATAAAGAAGAATGGAACGTTGGCTTAAAGGTGTTAAACGTGTTGCAACAACATCTTCTAATGACGCTGAATGTTCTAAAGCAGTACGCGCGGAGAATATAGCAATCACCGATCCAGACGACGATGCCACGACGTCAAGCTCGACGGTTTCAAAGACGAAAAAAAGGAAGTAAGATGAATCATATATCAGTTTCGGATTTGTTGATACCAACGGCTCACCTCTCTGCATGCTATGTAGTAAACTGCTTCCTAATAGTTCCATGGCACCTGCCAAATTAAGAAACACATTAAGAAACTGTACACCCCGAGTCTAAAGACAAGAATAATTAATTTTTTTTTCGTAAAAAAGATCAGTTATTGGAAAGTCAAAAAAATATGATGCAGGTAACACAAACTATCAACGAAAAGGCCACGGAGGCATCATATTTAGTTAGCTATCGCATTGCACAAGCAGGTGAAGCGCACACTATCGCTGAGAATTTAATAAAGCCATGTGTATTAGACATAACAAAATGTATGCTCGATGAAAAATCTGCCAAGCATCTTTCTACTGTGCCGCTATCAAACGATACTGTTTCACGGCGAATCCATGATCTGGTAAGCTACGTCAAACAAGAACTAGTTACACGTCTACAAAAAACACGATTCGCCTTGCAAATGGACGAGTCGACTGATGTCGCTGGTTTGGCTATTTTGCTGGTTATCGTGAGATATCCATATGAAAAATCTTTTGAAGAAAACAAGCTTATGTGTTCACCGCTGCTCACAAACACTACCGGGGAAGAAATTTTTAATAAAATAAATATTTTTTTTAAAGAAAATAATCTCAGTTGAAACAATTGCATTGACATTTGTACAGATGGGGCCAAGGCGATGACAGGTAAAACAGCAGGAGCAGTGTCACGAATAAAAAATAAAGCGCCTAATTGTAGTTCCAGCCATTATATTCTTGGGCACGCCACAATTGCGGCGATAAGACCCCTCTTTGAGGAGTGGCTAGAAAGGCGCCACAGCGTCCTCACCTTCCGCCTGACGCAGGTCCTCACCGGACACGGCTGTTTCGGGAGGTTCCTGCACAGGATAAGGCGGGAGGAAACGCCCGGGTGTCACCATTGTGTGGATCGCCCGGAGGACACGGTGGAGCATACGGTGGAGGTCTGCCCAGCTTGGGCGGATTATCGCCGTGTCCTCGTGGAGGCGATCGGCGGCGGTGATCTCTCGCGTCCGGCCCTGGTTCAGGCCATGGTACGGAGCGAGAGGAAATGGGAGGCTGTCACCTCCTTCTGCGAAGCGGTAATGCTCGCGAAGGAGGAGCCGACGCGTGAGCGAGAGGCAAATTTCGCGCCCTCATGCCCCTAACCGCCGCAGGAGGAGACGCCCAGGGCGTCGGGAATCGCGAGGCGATTTCCGGCCACCGTAGGCGCGGGCTTGCGGACGGTGAGCAATGGGTGGCTCACCGTCCGATAAGGACCAGGCCTGGGTCGACGACGCGTTGTGTTCCACGCGCGCCGCAAAGAGATGTCAGCAGATTTGAAGGGGTCCACTAGGGCCGATGCCTGCCGGGGTTGCGAAGAAAACCGAAAGGAAAAAGAAAAAAAAAAGCCATTGTATTCTACATAGACAAGCACTTGCGATGAAGCAAATGCCGTCAAATCTAAAATTAGTTAAGAATGAAGCGGTAAAAATAATTAATTTTATCAAATCACGACCACTACAATCCCGATTGTTCTCATTATTGTGTGAAGATTATGGCAGCAAACATAAAACACTGCTGCTCCATACAGAAGTGCGATGACTGTCTCGGGGTAAAACTTTAACAAGGCTATTTGAACTTAGAGCCGAGTTACAAATGTTTCTTTCAGCAGATAATTCTTTTAATTTGAAGGACCGTTGTATGATAAAACTTGGTTGTTCCAATTGTCTTTTATGGCGGATATCTTTCAAAAACTGAACGAATTGAATTTATCATTGCAAGGTAAACAGACAAGAGTGTTTCAGGCCTATAACAAAATAACTGCCTTCAAAAGAAAAGTAGATTTTTGGATTATTTGCGTTGGTAAGAAAGAAATAGAAAGCTTTACGTCACTCAGTGAGTTTGTTAGCGATAACGACTCAGAAATGTTTCAAGATGATGTGTTTGAAGAATTGGTCCAATATCTCAGTTCGATGCGCGCATCTTTTGAAAAGTATTTTCCCGAAGAACAGAATACAAAAATGACACTGAATTCATGGATTCATCATCCTTTTTTACCCAACTTGCAAAAGCCCGAAAGTATGTCAAACGACATATATGAATCTCTTTTAGAAATGTCATCAGACACAAGTATGGAGTCACTGTTCAAAACGACGCCTCTCAACGATTTTTGGTGCAGAATCCGTGATGAATATGCAATGCTTGGCAAAATGGCTCTGAATATTCTTCTCCCGTTCCCAACAACATATTTGTGCGAAACAGGATTCTCAACCTATGCAGCCACGAAAACAAAATATCGCAATAGACTGGACGCCGAACCTGATATGAGACTTCAACTGTCTTCTATCAAACCTCATATCAACCCATTGATGAAAAATAAAAAACAGTTTCATACCTCCCATTAGTTAGATTTTTTCTTTTTTAATATCTTCTATTATTGTACTTGCCATGTGGTAAACTAAGTAATAATTAGTAACTGTTACATTGTACTTTTATTATGCTTATTAATTAAGAATACACTTTTAAAAACTATTGTTTTATTGTAGGGTTCCATCAAGTATTTTGCTTCCCAAAAGGATTCCGTCACCACAAAAGTTTGAGAGCCACTGCATTACGCGAATATTGTTGACATTTGCATAGGAGTCAATCGGCGTCATTTGGTTGTAAATGACGCCTCCTGCCAGGGGCGACGGCTCTTAAACAACTCGATTCCTACCGGCTTCCCTCCCCCATTTTTTTTATATCAGTCCCATAAACATTCCATTTGGTTAGTATACACACGACTTAGAAAGTAGTGTTAGTACTTACATCTACCAGAAAAAACAACACAAACTAGACATTAATATGCCACAGTGGCATGTAGGCGTATCCAATGTCCCAGTATGGGGCTGTCCCACCTATCAGCCATAGTATTCAGGCTGTTGGAGCTGGCGCGTACCCTCCGTATAATGGAAGCGCAACGCTTGCGCATGATGGCGTAAAAGCCATCGATTCTCGCTTCTGCGAACATGCCGGAAGCACTGCAGTAGCGCGGCAACCCCATCAACACCCTGAAAGCATTATTGCACTGTACGCGCAGGGCACTGTATGCCTATTTTAACCCAAAGTGTTTTGTTGTTGGGATATTAAGACATTTTTTTTTATTTATGTAGGTATTTTGTAATGTTAAATTTTATGGTATCAAATACTTATATGTTGTATTTTATAGTTTGATTATTCGATGACGATACAGTGGTTGTGTTCCGAATTTCCGAAGGGAAGCCAGTAGGAATCGGGTTGTATAGACTCGCCGCCCCTGTTAGGCCGTGCTCGCCTAGATATGACTATAAATTACAAACGACGTGCTAGTTTTGTCGTCAAATATTTTAAAGTTTCCCTTTAAGATAAATATCAATGACTGAATGGCAGTCGCAAATTAAATAAAATGTATTGTTCCCGTGTTTACTCTTCTCAGATTCTACTAGTTTATGGAATAAAGGGTTCTTTTTACATTTTAATCTGACTAATTCATTAAAAACCTTGTGCAGACTGAAAAACATATTCGTAGCTGTTTTATGAGTTCGGAACTGGTAGGAATATAATTATTTTCACTAATTTGTATGAAGCTCATAATAGAGAAGTAGATCGGAATAGGAATTTAATGAAACGGTTTACTGACACCGTTATATTGATAGGTAAACAAGAAGTAACTTTTTGCAGCCACGACGAAAATCAGAAGCGACGAAATTCTTTTTTTTTGTTACTCCGGCTTACCTCTGTCGTTTTACGACGCCTCGCCACTGCCTCCTATATATTCCCTTAATGTATTGCCGGCGAATAACCATTAACCTTGTAAACCTTGTTTATCCTTGTACATTTTTATTTGATACTTAAAAAAAAAGTCAAATTACTCGAAAATGGTTGACATGGCACAGGGGTCACCAGGGGTACTTTAGTTGCAAATGACCTCTCCTACATCCCCTTAACGGATTGCAGGTTTAACCCATAACCCTGTTTGCACCACCTTTTTTAATGTCTCTTCTACTGAAACATGTCAGTTACAGTGCGTTCATTAACTTGTCCTGTGACGCGATTGGTAGCACTGAATTTAGCAGTCATGTGATTAACAGTACTGTTCTGTCAGTCACTATTTTGAACATATTAATATTGAAACTTAGTCGAAAGACGTGTGGAAAGGCACTAAGACCGCAAAATTCAGTGCTACCAATCGCGTCACGGGTCAAGATATAGTGAGCGCACTGTAGTTAGAGATTGACAGATACTGTTCATATCCAGCCAGTATGAAATGCTCATTTATGCAAATTACGTCAATGTTAATATTTTTCACCATGAGTACTTCTGCCATACGGAAAGTGCGTTAGATTTGTTTACTTGTAATAAATTGGTTTATTAGAAATAAATGCTCAGAGTTTGAGTTTGTAAACAGCTTAAAACTGACTTAAGTCTTCACTGACGCAAAAACGTTTTTTATTTTTCATATTTAAATATAAATAATCCTAACTAATATTAATTATACATTCGAAAGTGAGTTTGTTTGTTACGCTTTCATGTTAAAACAGCTAAACACGATTTGGATGAAATTTGGCACATGGGTAGACCATGACCTGGATTAGGAAAGAAAAGAAAGAAAAAAATACATTTATTTAGCACAGACCAACAAGCACACAATATAATTAACAACAGATAAAAAAAAGTGGTGACACTCCGGGAGTGCCGACAGAAGTGAAAACTTGAACAAGATCGCCTTGGTGGAAGAAAAATACTTGTATAGAAGATTGGTCCGTAACCTTATCTAAATAAAGAGCACAATCGCGTTTACAAAACTTTTAAAGTAAAAATACTTACATAGATCATTGATCCGTAACGTAATATAAATAAAGAGCATAATCACGTTTACAAAAATGAGGTGTCGTCATGGTGTCGCGAAATCAATGGTTTAGTCCCATCTCAAAAATGCCCAACGCCTAAAGAAGTTTTCACTTCAAAAATCAAATAAAAATTGATTTATTGATACAACAAAGATCCATAATGTTAATAATACCTTAAGCTATTGTTAGTAAGTAATAATATTATTTGAGTGTGAAACATTTTGCATAGAACAAGTTTCGAAGAAACCTAGGTATCTATTTTCAGATAATCTTGGAAATAACACTAGTCGGTCATTCTTGTTTATTATACGGCATTGACTTAAACAGGATTTACTAATTTCGACATAAACTTACTTATTTATTGACACATGGTCGCTTATTATTTATTGTAATATTAGTTCGTAATTACAAGTAGGTAGGTACCTAATCTATAATACTTAAATTATAACAAAAATATAATAATATTGTTACATTATAATAAAATAGCAACGCCCGTCCTACATGATGCAAAATACGTAGGTACACACGGCTACACATCAAGCTATACATTTCCAGTTTAAGCTGATCTCGCATTGTATAGAATTTCCGTACAATGGGAGGTCAGCATAAACTGGAAATGTGTAGCTTGATGTATAGCCGTGTGTACCTCTACATTTAAATGTGCGTGAACTTGGCAGATCATTTCCCAGCAGAGTATGAAAGAATGTGAGTTCTATTGGCATGCGGGTGAGTTCTAGAGTTCATTATACTTTAAAAAATAGTCTGACTTTATTGCCTGAAAAAAAGTCGAATGAAAATATTATGTTCTGCTAACTTCCGTTAGCAGATAATTTTTCCAAAATTAAAATTTTAAAACTGATTTAGGTGCGCAGTGGTGAGCTCTATAGTTCCTTAGACTTTGCCGGAAGCGTTCTGCTGACATAAACTTAAAAAAAATTGACCTTTTACTAGAAAGAAAACAAAACATTTTGATAAAATAGCCGTGAATGACGTAATTTGTGAAAACATGAAACTGTAACCCAGATCACTCTCAAGTATCAGTAGAGCATGGGTAAAACTTTAAGTAAGTTGAAATCAAGACTTAATTCAATGTTTTAGTAAGCAGGATCAAGATAAAATTTTGTTAGTATTGAAGAGCTGGAAATCCTCGTTTTCTGATGCATCTATAACAGAACTATCCGACAACATGCAATACAAACACAGAACGTTAAGATTTAATTTAGTGTCTTAATACGTAAAATCATTCAAAAAAAAACAGAACAACTGAGGAGCTGGAACTCCTCATTTCCTGATGCATCTATAATAGAACAATGAGAAAACATTCTTACGTAATCCAGAACTCGCACTCAAGTATCAGCAGAGCAGGGGTAAACATTTAAGTAGGTTGAAAATGATATTTAATTCAGTGTATCAGCTAAAAATATAATAAAAAATTTAGTAGCACTGAGGATCTGAAACTCCTCGTTTCCGGATGCATGTATAAAAAAGCTATCCAAAAACATGAAACAAGAATCCGAGCTCTGACTCAGGTATCAGCAGAACATGGTTGAAAAGTTAGATTAGTAGAAATCGAGATTTAATTTAGTGTATTAATACGTAAAATCATTCAAAAAAATTGGAACAACTGAGGAGCGAGAACTCCTCGTTTCTTGATGCATCCATTATAGGAAAATGAGAAAACATACTTAAGTAATCCAGAACTTTCACTCAAGTATCAGCAGAGCATGGGTAAACATTTAAATAAGTTGAAATTGATATTTAATTCAATGTATCATTAAAAAATATAAAACAAAATTGAGTAGTACCGAGGAGCGGGAACTCTTCATTTCCTGATGCATGTATAACATAACTAACTGACAACATGCAATAATAACCCAAAACTCTGACTCAGGTATCAGCAGACCATGGGTAAAAGTTTCATTAAGTTGAAATCAATGCTTAATTCATATTTCAGTAAGAAGGGCTGATTAAAAGTTTTAGAGCCACTGAGGAGCTCGAACTCTTCGTTTCCAAATGCATCTATAACGGAACTGTCCAACAATATGTATATACTGTTTTTTTTTTTTCAAAATGGAAAATCATACATAAAATATGGAAAATCGTGCAACTGAAGTTGTTAAATGTGATGTTATGAAGCTAAGTATCTACATGCGAGTGAAAATATTAGTATTTATTAATTAAACCTACCTTCCAATTGCGTAACACACTTACAACCACAATCCGAAGAATTTTGAAGGATATTGGTAATCCATCGCTTCATACTACTTAAAAGTGTGTTACGCAATCACATGGCTGTATATCAATAACCGGTTGGCTATCAGCAGCCTCACGAACAACGTTTCCATGCAATTGCATTTTAATATCGCGTTTGCTGAGCCTTTTATTTTTTTTTCTTAGATAGAGCTCATGCCACAGTTCTCGATTTCTTTTTAAAACGACGAAATAAACGCTCATTATTAGTGGGGTTGCGCGAAATAATGCTATTCGTGTAATAACATATATTTTTAAATCTATTGGTATACCGCGAGTGAGAATAATAAACAAAAAATAAAACAACAGAAGGACGTCATTCAGTATAAATACCAGAGTGGCTATGTAAAAGCGACGCCATTTGTTGGTAGCGCTATTTGCGCTCATGTTGGTACTAAGCAAAATCGAATATAAAATTCGAATATAAAGTAAACAGTTTGTTATCAAAGGTAAAATATACTGTAGATCTCTTACAAGCTTATCATATCTATTTGATTTCGAATTCCGTCTAGCATAAGAATAAAAAACGGATATTGCAGCTGTTATAAAACCCCCTCCCCAACCAACAAGGTAACTTTTTAAATATTTTCTTCGGATTTGCCTATTAAAAACTTTTACAACATCTGAGTAAAACATATGGGTAAGAACTAAAAACCAAAAGTTCCTTGCTGACAAGAGAAACACGTCCAGAAAATTTAAGGTATATGCAGACGTGTAG
Organism: Omphaloscelis lunosa; assembly: GCA_916610215.1. Lineage (NCBI taxonomy): Eukaryota > Metazoa > Arthropoda > Insecta > Lepidoptera > Noctuidae > Omphaloscelis > Omphaloscelis lunosa. The sequence goes on along the minus strand of OU744272.1, from coordinate 1,595,060 downwards.
TGTATTAAGATATGATGCACGTCGAAAATGATTACGAGATTTAACATTGAACGGAGACAGGTTGTTAAAATTGTGTTAAGAAACACAAAGTTCCTGTAATTACGAAACTTGTCTACGATGGTCCATGATGTCACTCCGTATATTAGCGCAGTTAGTGTCAGCGCTGTCATAACGTAGTTTGTAATTAACCTGACAGTTTGCAATAATTCCACAATTTCTTTATCGAATCGTAATAATTCTTTACTAAAATCCTTTACAGCACTTACACTTATTTCGATGTAAGGCATGATGAATATCACTTCACTGGCACTGTTTTAATTATTGCACTTTTAGTTAAAATACTTCTTTATTTGTGAACAGCTTATCCGAAAGCACTGCAATGTCCGATTGTCCGCTGATGCGCGTTGTCCGCCGCAACATTAGCAAAAACAAATCTGTCCTTCTCCAAAAGTTGTCTTTCCAACGTAATTTTTATTATCTGAGCCCTCCCTTGGGTACCTCTTGACTGATATCCTTACTTTCTCATAGTAGGTCCTCATTCAGCTTTGTGCCGGATCACACGACTCACGTAATAAATATTTAAGTATTAGTAAAACATGGCTTCCAAAGTTCCATTACATATAGCAAGGGATAATAAACTATTATTATTGAGTTCCTCAGAACGGCCTTTATTTTGGTGTCCCCTTTGACCCTAATAAGTTATATCTCACTTATTAGTCAACGCTTATAAACGACGTGTTGCTTCAAAAACTGTAGATGACAGAATATTTTTATCAATAAGCGCTCCCAATTTTATGATCTATTATTTTCTACATTGTATTAAAAACTTGTTTCATTTTTAGATTTCTCGTTTCTGCATCCGTAAGTTATTCAAGGTCAAAGGTTAAAAATATCGGTTTTTGCGCGATTATCTAAGTTTTTATAGCTCCAATGATGTTATTAGCATCTATTTTAAAATTATAGAGAATAATTGCGACAAAAAAAAAATTGTTTCTGTACTTTTTCATGCGCTCAACCGTTTTTAAGGTAGAGGGCGGAGAGCGCGCAGCGCTCAGCCATACATACTGTAATGCAAGGTCAACTGTGATTCTCAGTGAATAATACTTTGTATAAAGTAATTAAATCATTAAAATATCATTAATAATGAATAATTGATATCACATACATACATAACATCACGCCCGTGTTCCCCGAAGGGTTAGGCAGAGTTGTATCTATAGTATCTACTTACCACAGCTCTGCCTCACTAGCAGACATTTAACATCTTCCCACAAGTTTGCAAAAATCAAATTTATTATTATTTAATGTTTACCTTCCCGTAACATGGAACTAGCCAGACCTACAGTCCTTGATCCTCCGACGAAGCCAACAAAACCCACTCACACATTAACATCAAAACCTAAATAGCCCGATCCATCTCCAATCGCAGACGCCAATCCAAGAACAATCACAAAACTACCATGACTCGTTCTGGCAGACGAGACAAATTCAAGGAATTCTCCAATTTCAGATACATCGGTTCATCTTTCTCCGTAGGGGGTGGCGGCGTGACGTCACTAGGGTTGCCAACTTTCCCGAGGATACCGCACGGTCTCCTACGAGGCGGCGAGCCTCCTTGCCGGATTACCGCCGTGGGATCTGGAGGCAAAGGTCCTCGCGCACATTTGGGAGTGGCGCGAGGAGGCGAAACGCCGGGGCTTAACTCCGCTGTCGCGAGAAATCGCGGCACAGCAGACAGAGCTCCGGCGGGATCTCATGGCGTCATGGAGAGTGCGATTGTCACAACCCAGCGCTGGGCAAGCCACAATTGCGGCGATAAGACCCCTCTTTGAGGAGTGGCTAGAGAGGCGCCACGGCGTCCTCACCTTCCGCCTAAAGCAGGTCCTCACCGGACACGGCTGTTTCGGGAGGTTCCTGAACAGGATAAGGCGGGAGGAAACGCCCGGGTGTCACCATTGTGTGGATCGCCCGGAGGACACGGTGGAGCATACGGTGGAGGTCTGCCCAGCTTGGGCGGAGCATCGCCGTGTCCTCGTGGAGGCGATCGGCGGCGGTGATCTCTCGCGTCTGGCCCTGGTTCAGGCCATGGTACGGAGCGAGAGGAAATGGGAGGCCGTCACCTCCTTCTGCGAAGCGGTAATGCTCGCGAAGGAGGAGGCGGAACGCGTGAGGGAGAGGCAAATTTCGCGCCGTCACGCCCCTTACCGCCGCAGTAGGAGACGCCCAGGGCGTCGGGAATCGCGAGGCGATTTCCGGCGCGTTGTGTGTTCCACGCGCGCCTCAAAGAGATGTCAGCAGAATTGAAGGGGTCCGCTAGGGCCGATGCCTGCCGGGGTTGCGAAGAAAACCGAAAGGGAGATCGTGGCCCCCAGCAACAGGGCAAGCGAAGGAACACGGGTGGGTTTTAGTCAGTAAGAGTCTGACACGCCCTCCAAAAAAAGGGTTGCCAACTTTAAGTATATCTAATATTGTATTTTCGAAGTCATTGCCTGTAAAAATATAGTAGATCTGCTGCGCCCCGCGGTTTCGCCCGCATACATCTCGATCCTGTGAGAATATCGAAAAAATTTATCCTAGGTCCTAATCCCGGTCATGGTCTACCCATGTGTCAAATTTTTTCCAAATCCGTTCAGTCTTTTTAGCGTGAAAGCGTAACAAACAAACTCACTTTCGCATTTATTATATTAGTTAGGATGACAAGAAAATACGAAGAGCTATTATTTAAATGCATATGTTATGCTACTATGAACTTTATTAACAGGTTTTTTTTTTCATGTCTCATAGTGCGCCGCGCCGGCGCCTTTGTCGTCTCAAACTTTGAAACATGATATTGGAGATAACTGAAACGTACGCGAATGTCATTAAATCTATTAGCAATGACTAATGAGTTTAATGAACAGGAATGTGACGGCTGGATTACGGCGACTCGTCATAAGAGTAAAAGTAAAAATCGTTACAGGAAATATGGGCAGGGATTTTCTAGTTCGGTGTAGTGTATTTTAACGCGTGGGAAGAGGCCCAAGCCGCCATACGGATCTTTTGTGAACTCGCCAAGGCATTTGATTGCATCGATCACGAAACCTTACACTTGAAACTTGAGCATTACGGACTTGGAAAACTTGCGCTCAGTTTAGTAACATCTTATTCAAACGATAGATAACAGCAAGTTCAAATAAACTGTATCAATTCACTAGGTTTAAAAGTAAAAATAGGTGTGCCACATGACTCGATATTGGGTCCATTCCTCTTTTTAGTGTATATTAATGATCTACTCCATTTATTAAAAAATAAACCACAAATGGTTTTATTTGCTGACGATACTTCCTTAATTTTTAAGGTAGATATACGTGCTACAAATTTTGACGACGTAAATAACGCCCTACAGCAGGTCCAAAATTGGTTCACTGCTAATAATATAATGGAAAAAAGACTAAGTGCATCAAATTTTCGTTCAAAAGTAGTGATTGTGAGATAGTATTGAATCAAGAGAAACTAGAATTCGTCGATAAAACTGGTTTCCTGGGGATCATGCTCGACTCAAGGCTACAATGGGGTCCTCATTTAACATCTCTTGCCGTCGGCTAAGTTCAGCAGCATATGCTGTCAGAAAAATCCGTTAATTTACTGATGTAGATACCCAGAGGCTAGTCTATTTTAGCTACTTTCATAGTATCATGTCTTACGGTATTTTACTATGGGGACGGGCTGCAGACATCGAGTCTATTTTTAGTCTGCAAAAAAGAGCGATCAGAGCCATATATTATCTTCGCAGGCGCGATTCTCTAAGGCAGCTATACTCTAAGTGTGTTCCACGGAACCCCAGGGTTCCGCGATACCTCTTTAGGGGTTCAGCAAGAATTTAGAAAAAAAATCAAAACACCTCTCTCTGGTCGAACGTTTTGACTCCGCGGCCGCGCGTAGGTATATTTATTTATTTGTATTTGTGTAAACATGTGTTACAATAGCTGGTACAATACCTCATAAGTTTGGTATCAACATGTATACTTGTATACTTGTGAGCGCGCAGTCCCTTTGATAAAAGCCGCCTCTGAATTAGACGCTATAGTTGTCAACAAGCGACTTTCGACTTCAAAAAATAAAGTCGAGATTGTTCACAACGCAATTTTTATATTTCTCTTTTTATTTTTGCTTTTTGTTTATCAAAGGCGCCGACTCGAGTATTTTCGAGAATATTCGAGATCGAGTCTAGGACTAAGTATAAAAGCGGCGAACGCGCGTCGCGCCTCGTCAGTAACGATTGTGCATTATTTAGACCCCACCATCCTGACGTGTAACATTATAAATAAAGAAGAATGGAACGTTGGCTTAAAGGTGTTAAACGTGTTGCAACAACATCTTCTAATGACGCTGAATGTTCAAAAGCAGTACGCGCGGAGAATATAGCAATGACCGATCCAGACGACGATGCCACGACGTCAAGCTCGACGGTTTCAAAGACGAAAAAAAGGAAGTAAGATGAATCATATATCAGTTTCGGATTTGTTGATACCAACGGCTCACCTCTCTGCATGCTATGTAGTAAACTGCTTCCTAATAGTTCCATGGCACCTGCCAAATTAAGAAACACATTAAGAAACTGTACACCCCGAGTCTAAAGACAAGAATAAATAATTTTTTGTTCGTAAAAAAGATCAGTTATTGGAAAGTCAAAAAAATATGATGCAGGTAACACAAACTATCAACGAAAAGGCCACGGAGGCATCATATTTAGTTAGCTATCGCATTGCACAAGCAGGTGAAGCGCACACTATCGCTGAGAATTTAATAAAGCCATGTGTATTAGACATAACAAAATGTATGCTCGATGAAAAATCTGCCAAGCATCTTTCTACTGTGCCGCTATCAAACGATACTGTTTCACGGCGAATCCATGATCTGGTAAGCTACGTCAAACAAGAACTCAAACTCAAACTCAAAGCATTTATTTCAATTAAACCATTTACAGGCATTTTTGAATTGTCAAAGAGTCGGTCAGTTAGTCAGAAAGTTGAAGCTAGTTGCCCATTCCAAAACGTAGATCTCTATGGAGAAGAACGGGCAAGAAACTCCAAGGACACTCTTTTAAATATTGATATTACAAAATCCTGGGTACATCATTCTTGTTGCTTCTATATGTGAGAACAATGTACAAAAAATAATCAAAAGCAATTGAAAATATAAGATTAAAAATAAGCCCTGGCAGATAAGAGATGACCAGTTTCAACTGACGGCGCCCGTTCACGAACATGACGCGTGGATCAGCACCATCCAGCTCAACCATTTTGTAGGGAACCGAATGATCCAACACACTCGCCACCATCAGCGAGACATTTAAGTGAGCATGACATATTCTCAACTGCCATGCTATTTCAAGTCAACATACATCTTAATAAGTTAATAAACGGCTCCATGGTCTCACATTTACAAAAATAAAAATGCTTCTAAATTATACAAAACTATAGTTTGCAATGTATCTAAAAAAATAAAAGAATTTAACCACCAAAAAGAAAGAAAATCATTACTTAATTGGAGCATTCAACAATTAAGTTGGTAAAAAAAAAATGAACATTAAGTTCCTAATGTCAAAATATATTTTTTTTTAAAAAGGGGAAGCAACCTCTTCCAAATATTAAAATTTTAAATAGTGAGCCCAAGCGGCTGTGGAGCAGGACCAGCATTAAGCCAAGCATTTTTATCTACGATATAATCATCTAACTTATAATATGCTTGTCTACATAGTGTGCGTTTAATGCATGTTTTAAATTTCTTCTCATTTAGTTGAAGAATATCGAGTGGTATTTTATTATAACATTTTACACAGTACCCCATAAAAGAAGTGTGTACTTTAGACAATCTAAAACGTGGTTGATCTAATTTGTTCCTATTTCTAGTGTTAAAATTATGCCTGTCACTTATCTTACTAAAAAGATGGAGATTTTTTCGAACATACATAATGTTCTCATATATATACTGACAAGGTACCGTCATGATGTTAATTTTCTTAAACAGTTCCCTTAGAGACTCGCGTCTGCGGAGGTTGTAGATTGCTCTGACGGCCCTCTTTTGCAGAATAAAGATAGAATCAATATCTGCAGCCCGTCCCCACAGCAAAATACCGTAAGACATGATGCTATGAAAGTAACTAAAATAGACCAATCTCGCGGAATCTACGTCTGTTAGTTGGCGGATTTTCCAAACAGCGTAAGCGGCTGAACTTAGCCGCCCTGCAAGTGATGTTAAGTGAGGACCCCACTGTAGTTTAGAGTCAAGCGTTATCCCCAGGAAAACAGTCTTTTCGACGAATTGTAGTGTCTCCTTATTCAATACAACGTGACATTCACTACTTCTAACATTCGGTAACGCGAATCTTATGCATTTAGTTTTCTTCTCATTTAATACCAAATTATTTACAGTAAACCAATTATGGACCTTAAGCATAGCGTTATTTACGTCGTCAAGCTCCTGTGCATGTCTGTTTACTTTAAAAATCAGTGATGTGTCATCAGCAAATAACACCATTTGTGGTCGGGTTTTCAGTAAATTAGGTAAATCATTTATGTATACTAAAAATAGGAATGGACCCAATATCGAGCCCTGTGGAACACCCATTTTGACTTTTAAACCCAATGAATTTACATCGTTTATTTGAACTTGCTGCAGTCTATCATTCAAGTATGATTTTACTAAGCTCAGCGCAAGTTTATCTAGTCCGTAATGTTCAAGTTTCAAGAGCAGCGTTTCATGATCTACGCAATCAAATGCCTTGGATAGGTCGCAAAAGATGCCTATTGCATCTCGTGCCTCTTCCCATGCATTAAATATGTGTTTTAATAAAGTGACACCGGCGTCGGTTGTGCAACGTCCTTTGGTGAAACCATACTGTTGATCGTGTAGGATGTTATTACGATTAAAATGATTGAGCATTTGATTTAACATTACTTTTTCAAAGACCTTGCTGAAAACCGGCAAAACCGATACGGGTCTATAATTATTTGTGTTTTTGCTGTCCCCGGATTTGAAAAGTGGAATAACTTTACTGTATTTCATTAAATCCGGGAATATCCCTTGATCTACACATAAATTAAATATTAAAGCTAAATAGGGTGCAATTGTCTCAATTATTGATTGACAAACTTTAGTAGACATGCCCCACAGATCTTCGGTCATTTTAATCTTTAGTTGCTTAAAAGCCTTTACGACGACCACAGGGTTTATATGTTTAAATTTAAATTCCACAGGACAGGCTGAAACATTTGCTTTTAATAAATCAATAGCAAGTGAAGGGGAGGAATTTAAAGTTTCAGTAGTTTTAATTGGAATATTGGTAAAGAAAGTTGCAAATTCCTGAGCAACATCGATGTTGTCGCTAATGAGACCGCGGGAAGTGTCTAGTGTGTAATCTGTATTATGTCTTTTGTTCTTGTTTGTTTCATTGTTAATAATTTTCCAAACTGTCTTTATTTTATTATCTGCTGATTTAATCTTGTTGCTAATGAAAGAAGCTTTAGCTGCTTTGCAGATATTTTTAAACGTTTTAGAGTAAGTAGCAACATACTTACTAAAAGTTTCCGTCTGAATATACGGCTTAAGGCCATACAGTTCAAATAATGTTTCCCTACTTTTCCTGATACCTTTAGTTGCCCAGTCACTGAATAAAAACTTAGGGCAAATAGTTTTTGTTTTTTTCTTAAAAGACTTATTAAACTCTGATTGCACTAATGAAAAGAATTGTTCATACAAAATATTGCCATTGGACATATTTAGACCCTGATCACTTTACTTGCTGATTAAAGTGCTATTAAACTTATTTAAATTACCTGTTGTTATTGGTCTAGTTTGTATCTGCACTTTTAGTATTGGTGTGTTTGATTCAAAAATAACGGTTTGACCGCTGTGATCAGAAGGGAGATAATTAACAATGGCTTTATCTAAATAGTCGCAGCAACAAAAGACATTATCAATACATGTAGCAGTAGTCGAAGTTATTCGCGTTGGTTCTAAAAACACATTTGACAGATTAAATGATTTGAAGAGGCTTAATAATCTACTGCTATTTGAATTATTTTCCAAAATATTAATATTAAAGTCACCAAAAATAATTACTGATTTATTACCAGTTGTAAGTTTTGCCAAAACATCTTCCATTACTGATTCAAATATAGAGTAGTTTTGATAATTTGGCGGTCTGTATACGCACACTATAAAATGCTTATCTAGCTCAACACAGGACAGTTCAATGCTATGATCCACCGATAGTTCAACTATGTCATTACGATTCTTAGATTTTATACAATTTTTAATTATGATTAATGAACCTCCACGTAGCATGGATTTTCGGTTAAAACAACTGCCCACACTATAATTCTCAAAATTAATTAACATTTCATAATCTTTCAACCAGTGTTCAGTTATACAAATAATATCAAACATTGTTTTTTCTAAAAACAATTCAATTTCTAATTGTTTGGAAGAAAAACCTTGAATATTTTGATGAAATAATTTCAAGGAATTCTGCTTAGCCCCTTTTTTACAATTAACTAATTGATTGCTAGAAGATACCTTGTTGATGGTGAGATCAAAAAAATTGTTACTGGTACCTTCTGTTGTCTTACTGACTAGTTTAAAATATTACTAACCACCTTAATATTAGTATTATTACTAATTTTTGTGGTGCTATTTACAAAATACTTCGGCATACTACTTATGTCTGAGTTTATATTAAAAGCTAATAGCGATGCTATTTGACGTCTAAAACTAATAGGCAGATACGGAGTATCCCTAGTCGATTTTAATTTCTCAACAAAAGTGTTGGTGTCAAAAAATATAAGCTTTTCACTATAGTGATTAACTAATAAATGCATGTGGTTATTTAACATATGTATATTATGATTTTGCCTACTTGACAAGTGCTCAAAGTATGGAAAAGCACACAATATTATTTTCTGACAATTAATCTTCAAGATTTCAGTGACACTGTCAGTGATGTCATCTTTTTTTACATTAGTACTATTGCCTACAAATACAGAAATAATGGCTTTCGGATCATATTTATTCCCTATTATTGATGAAATTATCTCCTGATAGGATTTCCCTGGTATACAATAATTAACTGAAGTTTGACTCAGGTTGTTACTTAATAATTTACCTAACCCTCTCCCTAAACTATCTGAAAACATAATAGAACAATAACAATCTTTACTAGAACAAGGGAGAGAACAAGTATCTGTCTGTGTTACTTGAGATAAAGCCTGTATAACATTTGGTGTATCTTGATCAGGGATACAGTCCTGAGGCTCTCTAGACTGGGACGGGTACTCCGTTGCCTCAGGTTGAAGAGCCTCAAGGTTGGATGCCCTTTGACAAGAACATTGAGTTGTGCTAAGAGTGATCGGAACCACTCTGTCTGCCTCATCGTTACACATTTCTACTAACTTGTTGGCAGCAAGGATATGTTCCTTTATTTGTTTTTGAGAGCTCACATACTTAATATAAAGTGAATGTAGTGACTCTTCAAGTACCTCAATTCCAGACTGTAATCGTTGGGTGTCAATTTGATAAATGTTTTTACTGTCTTCTAATTTAATTTGATAGATTTTTAATTTATTTATTAGAAAGACACATTCTTTCCTTAGTTTAATATTATTGGAACTATGCTTTTGTTGTTTCTTGAATTTATTGCATTTATTTATGATTTTATTTAGTTTTGCATATTTTATTATTTTATTTAAACTTACTTTATAACAACTATTATTATATTTCAATATAGAATCTTCAGTAAGGTCTATTGTTATTAAGGAATGAGGGGTACAATTACTATTGGATAATTCATCATACAAGTTATTAGTTTCCTTAACCCGAGTACAATTTTTTTGTTTCTGTAACTTAGTAATTCGTAGATTTGCATGAATTAGTTCATCTTCTAGATCCCTAACCTTACACAGAGCCTCCTCATATAAATTACTACAGTTATTAAAACCATCCGTGACCAGACGCAGTTTGTCCCGTTCATCAACAACATCTAGGTATTGTTGATGTAGGTCTACTAGCTCCTGTTTTAAGCTTGTATTTTTGTGAACGACCTTCTCAACTTCCTTCTCACTATCATCTATTTCCTGTAACAGCTGTTCACATTTACTGTTTGAAGCCTTAAGATCTTGAACGGTTGTTCTCAATTTAAGCTCCAATTCCTGAGCAGCAGCCTTACGGGTCATCACAGGCATGGTTTCAGGAACTAATACTGAAAGTAGAATGAAAGGAACAGTGAGAACTAAATAGACAGACAAACAAAATAAAGAAAGCTAGAAATTAAAGGAAAAATGGGAAAGTTAGTGTTGATTTACTTATAGAGAAATGAGGTAGGCTGCTGAATCAAATTGAAATTAAACTATTTTAATTAGATCAAGTAAAATGTTACATTGATTCTATTGTCTTATGATTTTACTTTTGCTTATGTGGGTAGGTAGATAAAATAAAATAAAAACTAGTTTTGCATAAAGATAACATTTAAAATACGGATAGTCAACATTATTATTTTTATGAACAATTTAACACTAATAGAATTACAATACTCTGATATTTCACAATAAGTACTAAGTTTCGTTATCTATGTAAACAAAGCGAGTGCCCCAGTGCAGGGAGCCAAACCAACCAAAAATGTTGATACTAATCCTCAATTAATATGTTACACGAGTCTTATGTGACGATTGTGTGCTATTTATAAAATAATAGTAAACAATACTCCCCGTTTAAATCCGCAGGTCGAACATGGGTCAATCCGCGGAAATCCACGAATGGCGAATATAGGCTAATAAGAAATTAAATATCATAGCTTCATTATTTTTTTACTTTGTATTATATTTCTTACATATTTTTACGTAAGGCGCTGTAGTACAAAATAGTATACCACCTTTATTTAATTTACAATTTCAATAGACACGCACCAAACGCCATCACCATTTGCGAAAAAAAGACGGGTATTATACTTCCTTATTTATTTTCCAATAATTGACAATGCACTTTCCGTGTTTCTTTTTACATTTCGAAAGTACACATTATCTAGAATAACATAACAAATCATGAAGTAATTTGATAACGAATAACATATTAAAAATAAATAAAATACATTTTGTCACGGAAATTCGTCAACACCGTCGCGGCACCGTCAAAGTTGTATTTCTCGAATGTTCCAACTACCTACCGCGATCGAGAGGCCACCCCTCCTTTCCTCAGTCTCTTTTACGAAGCGGAGCGTAGCGCACGTCAATGTTAGCCACCCAGGAGTCTCAAATTTTTCGACTTACATTAGCTTGTGAACAGTTTGTCAAAATATTACATCATCACCACTAACGGAGGAAATCAGGTAAGCACCAATACTAGATTTTTTTTTAATATCCGCGTTTGTGTGTTTTATGTACAATACCATAAAAATGGCTGGTAGCATGCTCTTAGCTACGTGGTTTTTAGTTCAAAAAAAAAAAAGTCATATACGTCATAACCATCATCATCATTACCATTTATTCTGTGTTAATGGTAATGATATTATGTGAATGGTAATGACATACTGTGTTGTATTTTTTTTTTTTTTTCGTTTTTGCTGGTGGTTTCGCTCAGCATAGTCGCTCGGTCGAGGTGTGGGGTGGGGGTGGTGTGTGGGTACTGTAGCAAGTATCGCGCCGGGCGCGTTACACTGGCTTCATTTCACAACAGACGTTTGAACCCGAAGCACGTATAGCAATAAAATATTGATTGTGTAGATGCTTTACTGCGGAAAGTACAATGAGTAAGTACAAATATTTGACTGTTTTGCACATACAATCACGCCTGTATTCCCCGGAGGGTTAGGCAGAGGTGTAACAATGTACACCCACAATTCGCTGGTATGTTTAGGTCCCATGTAATAGGGGGCGAGCCTATTGCCATTAACCGGGCACAAATCCTAACTCCGAGCTGCTACTGAGATTTTCATAAAAAACCCAATAACACTATTTGCTCGACCTGGGAATCGAACCCAAGACCTCTAGTGTAGCAGTCGCGCTTAGGACCACTAGGCCAACGAGGCAGTTACTGTTGACTGTTTTGATTACGCAAGAATTTATCGTCTAAGTTTTACTCGTAGTTTTTTCTCCAAATATTGCTCAGTCAACAACGCTTACACGGGTTGACGTGTCACGCTCGTCGAAGAGTAAATAATATAATTTTAACAATATTTTCAGATTTCAATAGATATCGCAGTCGTTCGCCACTGGTTTTTACCGAACCAGAGACGCAATATGTGGAAGATGAAGATAAACGACCACTATCCCCATCATTAATAGGACAAACAATGGCACACACAAATATCAAGCAACAAGTGACTCAAAATAATAAAGAAAACATAATAAGGAATAAGCATTATTTGGAGCAAACGAAAAATATAAAAAATAATTATTTGGAGAAAATGGTATGTAATGAATGTATGCTTTATGGGGACGATAAAAGAAATGAAGCTTTTGGACAATTAATCTCCGAAGAATTCAAATATATTAAGCCATGTCTGCGCACCAAATGTTTCGTAGACATTTTGAAATATTTACACGAAGCAAAAGGGAATCATGTTGGTGAAATTAAAACAGAGGACTCCTAATAAAAAGCAATTTTTCAGCACCAAGAAGTTTTATTAAAGTGAATCAATAGTAAGGTGATTAAAATTAAGTAGTGCAATAAAAAAAAGTAGATTACTTATTATGTTAAAGTATCTTGTGTTTGATTGTTTATATTTAAATCCTCATTTTCAGTTGGACTTTCCAAATCAAAATATACATCATGAACGTGCATCAGTTTTTCTGACATTGCATCATAGGAGTCAGACATCTCGGTTACAATAGTCTCTGTTTCCACATATCGTAAATTTGATTGAATTGTTAACAGTTTGTTTATTCTGTTATCTGTAAGATGATTTCTAAGTTTATGTTTATTTTTTAGATAAATCATGGATAGAAAAATTAAATCCAAAGAAAAAATACGGTTAGAGAAACAAAAGATTGCTAGAAGAAAGAGATACGCTGAAATCAAAGAAGATCCAGTTCTCTACGAGTTGGAAAAGGAAAAAGAAAAAAAAAGATATCAGAAAAGAAAGGATGAAAAAAAAATTAAAAGTGTGAATGAAGAATCTCCTCGCAATCAAAGGGAAAAACGGAAGAAATGGCGTGAAGCTTCCAGGAAATACAGATAAAATAAGAAAGAAGAGTCTAAAAAAATGCCAGAGGTTCCTGAGGTAATGCTTATTGATGCAACTATTAATGATAGCAATGAAATAGAGGCAAAGTCTGAAGATCCATTTAAATTACACGAATCTCCTCAAGCTGAGGTAAAACTCCGAAGAATTAGATATATAGAACAGAAGAAAAGAAAGTGCCTTATGAAAATAATTAAGAAGCTTAAAGAGGAGAACAATCAGTTAAAAGTAAAGCTTAATATGATATATAGGAGAGAAAAGAACAATAAAGAAAAAAATAAAGAAGGGTCAGCTGAAAAAGTTAAAATAGTGGTAAATAAAGAAAAGAGTAAAGAAGATACACGAATTCGACAATTGATAAAAAAAGTGCGCAATTTTTATCTTGATGAATTAAACAGCACAGTGGGAGCAGGAAAAAAAGAGTATATAACAAGATTGAAAGTACAAAAGCAAAAACGCTACATGATAAGCACACAAAAAGTATTGCATCAGAAGTTCATGACAAAATATCAAGTAAAAGTTAGTTACAGCTTTTTTTGTAAGCATAGACCGTTTTGGGTGTTGACTCCTAAAAGTGCCCAAAGAGACACATGCAAGTGCATCGTTCACGAAAATATTGATCTTATGACCAAAGCACTGAAGACATCGTCTATTATAGACGAGTCGAACAGCGATGCATTAATTAAGAGTATGTGTTGTTCTATATACGAAGAGAAGTCTGAGACGGGAGTGTCAATCCTGTAAAGATAAGTTAGTAAAGCTTAAGGAATTTTCTGATGATCAAGATATTATTTACTGTAAATGGATACATGCAAGAGAAAAGATTAGAACAAAGAAAGGCCAAAAAATTATAACTATCATGAAAAAAGAGGAGGTAATAGCAAAGCCAAAAGAATTAATTAATGGTTTGATTGCAAGTTTACCAGCATTTTTTAAACATATTTACAAAATCCATAACCAATATATCAGCATGAAGAAATTAAAGGATTCAGCGCCTGTAAACTGTGCTGTTATTCACGCAGACTTTTCTGAAAACTATGGATTAAAATTTAATAAAGAGGTACAATCCATGCATTTTGGTGGAAGTCGAAAAGAAGTTAGCCTTCACACAGCCATAATATACAGTTTTGATTTTGAAACTAGTTCAATAAAACCAAAATCTATTTGTACAACGAGTTCTTGTTTGAGACACGACGCTCCAGCTGTTTGGGCACACTTTATTCCATTGATACACAAAACTATCAAAGATAACCCATTTATAGACACCTTACATATTCAAACAGATTCCCCGACTTCCCAGTATAGAAATAAATACATATTTCATATGATTGCACAAATACACAAAGAATTCCCACAAATAAACACAATAACGTGGAACTATAGTGAAGCCGGTCCCGGCAAGGGCGCTGCCGATGGTGTGGGGGCAACAATAAAGAGGACAGTTGATTCCTGCGTCAATCATGGTGTTGATGTAGGCAGCTATGACCAGTTTATGCGTGTGTGCCGCGAAAATATAACAAATGTGACCATAATTGATGTACCCGAAGAAAGAATCAGAGAGATAGAAAAGAAAATTCCAGAGAACTTGCAGCCATTCAGAGGAACTCTAGAAGTCCATGAAGTGTTGTGGAAAAAGGGAATCCCTAGTTTAACATTTCGAAATGCAAGCTGCTTCGAATGTGACTGCGGAATCACATGCGCCCATGGGAAACACCTTGGTTTTTTGAAAATACCACAAAGTTTAAGTTCTTCTCCTATTCCTGATACTGAAGTGACACCCCTCATAGCTACAAAGAGTCATTATGGTAATGCATTCGCAAATATTACTAACACGATGCAAATTTGTGCTGCTGGCCCTTCTAATATTAAGATTCTATCTAATAAAAAAATTATAATAAAAAAATCTGAAAACTAATATTCAAGTAAGTGTTAAGTGTCAAATGTCATCTGTCATCTTTTAGAAAAAATATTTTCTGTTACTCTCGATTTTATTCTTGTATATATTGAAAATTAAACAGTTATCTCGTTCTGAGCTCGGTAATTTCATTGGCCAAGCCATAATTACCCTGCAGGCTCCTCGGAACTTTTTCGGGATTTGTACATGGTCCTTACGAGTCGGACGATATATTGGTTGAGCCACACAGCGACATATGCATTACAAAGCTGATCTGATGATGAAGCTGTTCTAATACGAAGCGAATCGGACTGCGGTTCGAGTACGAATTTAGTTGGATCCAAATTCAGTGAAGTATTGAAGTGAAAAAACTGTGAGTACGCCTTACGTATTGACTTAGAAAAATTCAAGCAATATAGAACTTTCAATACAAGAAGAAATATACTTAGACAAATTGGGCATACAATTTAGTTGGAAATTCTAACTCATTATTGAAACTAAAGATAGTTTAAACTATTCATTAATAAATTAAGAAGGAAATTAAAATGGAAACGTATTTTACTATGCAAGAAGATACCAAATTAAAGATACAAAAAGCTAGAGTTAACTTCAAAAAATCTCCAAAGGAAAGAATAACGCAATCCTACTTGGAAACTCGGCTTGAAACACTGGAAAATTATTGGACTTTGTATCGTGATACACATAGAGTCATCATTTCGGAATTTGGTAACAAGGAATTATTGAAGTCTAGTTATTACACAACTGATGCATACGGCAGTACTGAAGAACTGTACACAGATTATAAAACGGAATTAAAGGATTGCTTGCTTAAGTTTAAGATCGATTCTAATACGGTTGTATTGTCTAGTTCTAAGGTTATTGAGTCAAACGTCGGTCAATCCTTTAGTGTTAAGTTACCTAAGATTTCTATTCCTAATTTTAGTGGCAAATACACCGAATGGACAAGTTTTCGCGATTTATTCATATCATTAATACATAGCAACAAAGCATTGGACGACGTTCAACGGCTACACTATCTCAAAGGCTATTTAACAGGTGAGGCTGAGCAACTTTTGCGGCATATTCCTATCACGGCCATTAATTACAACGTCTGTTGGGATCAGTTGGAACATCGTTACAATAATAAGTTGCATCTTGTTAATTGTATTTTAAAACGTTTCATGAATCAAAAGAACATACAGTCAGAATCTTCCAGTGCCGTTAAAGAATTACTTGATACAACAAATGAATGTTTAAACGCCCTCAAAAATTTAAGTATTGACATTTCTTCTTGGGATATTATTGTAATTTACATTGTTAGTTTAAAACTTGATACCGAATCTAGGAAACTATGGGAAGTTCAAATCTGTAAGGCCAATGGTGAACTTCCTAAATTAAGTGATTTTAAAGATTTCTTAGAGCAGCGATTCAGGTCTCTTGAGTTTTTAGATAGTAAAGTCATTAACAAGTCAATTAATAGTACTCGCACAACTAAGGCTATGCATGTCACTTCAAACTCAACATGTGAGTTTTGTTCTGAAAGTCATAAAAAAAAAGACGGTACGGACGTCAAGTTGGTGTTAGCTAAGTCTGTTTATCTTTGTATTTTAAAATAAAATAAGTAGTCCATTCCAAGTATTTTATTGTTAAAAGTCTTACATATACAGTAATATACCTTATAGTCTGTTATATAGTGAAACAGTGGTTTACAGAGGCAGGATAAGTGCAAAACAATAAACTTAAAAACTAAAGTGCAAAAAAGTACCTACTAACTAAAAAAGTGAACACTAAATACAAGCATTTACAAATATTGATAAAGCCCGGCTATCGGAGTGCATTCGGTTTATGTGTTGTGTCCAAAACAGTGCAGCTTTATATGGTGTTTTCACACCATTAGATTCCCCTTACTCAATTCGTTGGTACAGCGCCATCTATTGATGCCCCGGGGTACCAAATCAGCAAGATCGAACGCTAGTAAGTGCTAAGCTAATTACAGTACGCAGCGGTATGCCGGCAGCGAAGTGTGGTGGTTGCGCAAAATTTATATCGCCACTAGAGGCCGCTAGATGCTGCACTTGCAACGCCCTCTTTCATCGGGTGTGCGCTTTATTACCACTGACGGGTTTCATTAATCCTACCTGGGTTTGCCCTAGTTGTAAAAATACATCAGCGAAGGGCAAGGCGGCTGTTGCACCAGCGGAAGCACATGGGTCGGAGGAGTCAATGGATACCAGCGGGCTAAGCTGTAGCACACTGGGTGATACCCAAGACATTGCCCCAGGCTTATCTACCATTTTACACAGCTTTAGGGAGGAGTTGCAGGCGGAGCTGCGCCTAGTGTTTAAAGAAGAGCTGCGAGCAGAATTGCAGGCGATGCAGAAGCAATTTCAGTCTGAATTTCAGAGTCTTCGCACAGATCTGGTCCAGCTCCAAGCTGACAGAGACCATATGAAAGGAACAATAGAGCAATATGAGAAGCGAATAGATAGCATGGGTAACAGAATAGATGGTTTTGAGCAGAAAATAACTGCCATTAACGCTTCGGGAGCGATCGAGGAAATTGCTCAATTGAAGCGTGAATTAAATGATCGGGATCAACAACTACTATCAAATGATTTAGAAATCTCAAATTTACCGGAAAACGGTACAGAAAATCTCACTCATACAGTAAAGCTAATAGCCACAAAGTTAGGCGTAAAAATTGATGATCGCGACATGGTAAGCGTGGACCGCATGGGCGGCAGGCAAGTGAATGCTGCAAACGCTGCGGGCCCAGTGGAGACCCGCCCGCGTACCGTGGTTGTTCGTTTCGTGCGCCGTGACCTGCGTGACGAGCTGATGCGCGCCGCGCGAGTGCGGCGCGGGGCGAGCACCGTAGATCTCGAGATGTCCGGGCCACCTAGTAGGTACTACCTAAATGAACGCCTAACCAAAACGAACCGTCAGTTATTTCGGCGAGCACGGGAGGCGGGCAAACGTCTCGGCTGGCAATTTGTGTGGACGAAGCATGGCCGTATTCTTGTACGGCGTAAGCCCGGAGACAAAGCCAAGCTCATACGCAATGAGACGGACCTACTGGAAGTCTTTGGACCAGACGCTGATAAACTTCCTCAAAACTAGTTCAGTTAATATTCAGATTAGTTTCGTTTTTAGTCAGTTTAGTTTCGTTTTTAAGTTAACTTTTTTTTATTTTGATAAGGATTTCAAGTCAGTTTGTCATTACTTTAAAAGGTACCATATTTGGCACTGTGTGTATTGGCTGGGGAGTAACGGCTATGCATTTATTGTTAGTGTAGCGTACCGATATTATCACTATAATATTATAATATCATTTTTTATACCTTCTTTAGTATCAATTCACTGTTGTATTACATCACTGCACACCTTTTTTGCTCTGTTGTTTCTTAATTTTGTGTACTATTATTGCCCGCATGTTTCGTTGCTTCACGTTTTGTCTCGCTCAACTCTAGTTCTGACTGTGTTTAACCATATTTCATGCACAAATGCCGCGTAATAAACATATTAAGTTTGGACTTCTGAACGCGGGCTCACTATCAACAAGTCATGATGAGTTTATTGTTGCTATGAGCCATCATTCCGTCGATGTCATGGCAATAAATGAGACGTGGCTGAGGGAGGGGGAGGAGGGCCGGGCGCCAGTGGTTCCAGGATATCAATTGCGTCATAGACCACGCCCGGAGACAATTCGTGGGGGGCGCGGGGGAGGAGTTGCTTTCTATATTAAAACTGGAATCAGCACTCGAATTAGAGCTCACCCGCATCATCCACAGGTGGAACAACTGTGGCTGAATATAACGGCAAAAAAAAAGAAATTGCTTATAGGAACGTCATACCGGCCCCCTTGGTTAGACTTAAACATATACCTGGACGCGATCACGGATAGTATCTGTGCACTGGCTCCATACGATAACATTATTTTATTAGGCGATCTCAATGTTAATATGCTTGATATAAGCAACTCTAAAACAAGAAAGCTCATGGAGTTTCTTAAATACTGCAACATGGATCAGATTGTACTCACTCCTACGCACTTCGTAGGAGACAGTGCTACTCTGATCGACGTGATATGTACGGATGCACGGTATCGGGACGTTATTGTGGACCACATAGCGGAACTCGGTCATCACTCGTTCGTATCTTGTGAAATCGTCTTTAAAAAGGAGAAACCGGTACGTAAAAAGGTAACATTTCGCCCGCTTAGAAATATATCAGCTGATGATTTCCGAAGAGATTTGGAGGTAATCCCGTGGGACTCAATCTGCAACCTACAGGATGTAAATGACATGGTAAATTCCTTTAATTCTCATGTTATCAGGCTTTTCGATGCCCACGCACCGTGCAAAACTCGAGTTTTCAGAACGCAACCTACACCTTGGATAACAGACATTATAAAATTAATGTTTAAATTGAGAAACGATGCCCGCTATCGATATCGTCAAACCAAACTGGAAGCACACAAACACTACTACTTAGACCTTAAGCACCAAGCAATAGTTAGTTTATTAAATGAAAAAAAAGCGTTCTTTACTAAGTTTATAAATGACAATATTTGTGACTCAAAATCATTATGGCTCAATATAAAAAAACATGTGCTTCCAGTGAGTAAGGACGACAGTGTGCTCTTAGAACAATTTCAAGACCCAGACGCTATAAACTCAGCGTTCCTAGACGTCCCGGGCGACCCTAATGTGAACACAGTACAAGAAACTTTCTTTCAATCAAACCGGTACGGGACCGCAAATTTCACAATGACGCCGACAGACCCGAAAACAGTTTTAAATATTTTAAAAACCATTTCAACAAATGCGCAAGGGATTGACGGTATATCGATGGAAATGCTAAGTCTTACACTCCCGCAATCACTAACTGCAATAACGGAGATAGTGAATAGATCCATCACCTCTAATGTATTTCCTGATCTATGGCGTAATGCGATTGTGCGGCCAATTCCAAAAAATAATAACCCACAAAGTTACAAAGATCTTCGCCCCATAAGCATATTGCCGTGCTTGTCCAAGGTGTTGGAAAGAGTGGTGTATATGCAGGTTTCTGATTTTCTCGAGGCGCATGGTATGTTGCCTGAACTGCAGTCGGGTTTCAGAAAGGGACGCGGTACCACAACTGCCTTAGCAGACGTCTTGGGGAATATTCTTGAAGCACGGGATCGTGGGGAGGGATCTATTCTGGTACTGCTCGACTATTCACGGGCTTTCGATTCAATTAATATTTCTTTTTTGTTGACCAAACTGGCGTACTATGGTTTTGATGGCCGAACAATAGACTGGTTTGAGAGTTACCTAACGGACAGAACGCAGAGAGTGGAGATACGCGTGAAAGATGGTTCCACGGTATCTTCCTCCCCACAATTAATAAAAAGGGGAGTTCCCCAAGGATCACTGCTCGGCCCGCTTCTCTATATACTGTATAGTGCCGACATAACCACGTGCATTAAGAACTGTCAATATCATGTGTACGCTGATGACACTCAGTTGTATGTCTCTTTTAACGCCAGCAACACAGCATCCGCCGTACGTACCCTAAATGAGGAACTTGATAGAATTGCCTCGTGGTCTATGGGCAACTCACTAGTACTGAACCCTCAAAAATCTAAGTTCATGGTCATGGGGAGCAGAAATCAAATAAAATCAATTCTATCTGCGAAACCAGACGTCAAAATCATGGGAGATAGTATACAAAGAGTAGAAGTCGCACGTAACCTGGGTCTAATAACTGATCCGGAACTTCGTTTTGAGGAGCACATTAATGATGTGGTAAAAAACTGCTTTTACAGATTAAAGGTTCTGTACAGGGTGAGGGATTTCCTTAGTATTGGAATGAGGAAGAGATTGGTGGATAGCCTGGTATTATCTAAACTTAATTATTGTGACGCTGTATACGGGCCGTGTCTCCTTTCCCGTACAGAACGTCTAATACAGCGTGTACAAAATGCGTGTGCTCGTTATTGCTTTAGCATACCCCGGAGGCATCATATTACACCGTATTTAAACGAACACAATATATTAAAAATGGCTGCCCGACGGAAACAACATTTAGCCGTTTTAATGTTCGGTATCATAAAAACACACAAACCGGAATACCTGTATAAAAAAATTTGCTGGAGGCATGAGTACTACAGCTACTCTGCTCGTTCCACGTCCGTCCCGATCTCGATGCCTCGACATAGGACTACAGCCTTCAGAGGATGTTTCAAGTATGCCGCTTCTCGCTGCTGGAATGATTTACCACCTCCCATTAGATCCCTAAAAACAAAACAAAATTTTAAGTTACATGTAAAAAAAAATCTATTAGAAAAACAAAAGTATGAGCAGCAAATATTTTATAAATAAATACTCACATAAGGTTTATCATCTATGGGCAAGGTATATCAACATCCAAGCGGCTCGAGGCGGCATGCATAGCCATGCGTGGGACGCGTCTCGTCATCTTCCCTCATGCTAATATCGATGCACAGGAATGTTGTGTCGCTAAACACCTCACGTTAGACACGTTTGATCAAGCGTCGTCTAAGACGCAAGCGCAAGCCGGTTGCCCTCAGACGGTGTGATGTTTGGCGGTAGTAAAATAAGTCGCGCGGCGCGGCACGTGACCCCGCAGATCTCGTGAGCCACTCGTGCCGCTGCGTTGCGGCCGAGCGGCGCCGGCGGCCGGGCGCTCGGCTCGACGCGACGGCTCGATGGCTCACAGACAGCACAGTACGTCATCACGCTCACAGACTTAATAGGGAAATGCAACGGTACTTTTTAGATTATGAGCGCGCGCGCAGACGACGTGAAGGTGAGGGTGGGAGCGAGACAAAACACTTGTTTATCCTTGTTTTGTAATAATGTTATAATGCCTTCTTCTATGTAATAATGCCTGCGGATTATTTTTTATTATTTTTTATGATTTTTAATAATATTTATTCTTATATCTCGTTGTGTATTTGTCTTACATTCTAAGCACTGTTTATTTTGTTTTATCGTACTACCTGCCTATGTAATAAACAAATCACTGTACCTGACTTGATTTCCGTACGTCTTTTCTTCTTCTTTTTTTTTTTTTCGGGTGACCACTGAAAATCAGCGCTGTGCTGTGGGCTCCCCATAGCACTGCATCATGCTGAGTGGAAGCCTTCTTGTCACAGTCATGTCGTGCAGCTGCCGACTAATTTCTGTTTTATGCTCGTGATTTATTATGTACTTTTTGTTGTTTTCATTTACTCCTGTCTTAGATGTATGTACGTGTCTCTGTGACAAATAAACCTATTTTTCTTTCTTTCTTTCTTTCTTTCATAAACTGATTCATTGCAAGAAGTTTGCAAAAGAAGATGTTGAAGCACGTCGTAACTTTATCCAAACCAATAGGTTGTGCTTCAATTGTCTTGGTCCAAATCATTCGGTAATTTCATGTCGTAATTCAACCAATTGTCGTGTTTGCAAAAAGAGACACCACTCTCTTCTACACCCAAAATCAGTCCCTAAAAGTGATCAAGAGGAAGGTGGAATGGATAAATCTCCGCCATCAACTTCACAGAGCGAGACACCAAACAACATAGTATCTTGTTTCTCAAATGTAAACAGCCAAGTGTTATTGGCCACTGCCTTGGTAAAGGTAGAAGGGAGAACAAGTACTTTTGTTTTAAGATCTCTCTTAGACCAAGGATCTCAAGCATCGTTTATTACCGAGTCGTCGGTACAGATGCTTGGTCTGAAGAAGATTCCAAACAAGAGCTTTATTTCAGGACTTGGCAGTGACCAGAGTGCAACATTGCGCTCTAAATGGTTTGTAACCGTACAAGTTCAGTCACGCCACGATCCCAACTGTACAGTTGTTGTAAAAGCTCACGTTCTTAAGAAAATTACATCACTTCTTCCTGAAAGGAAGATTGGTTTTACTGTGTCGTCACCTCAAATGTTGGATCTAAAATTAGCCGATCCTGCTTTTGATACTCCAAACAAAATTGATATTTTGCTAGGAGCAGAAGTGTATTGCCAAATTTTATTGGAAGGTGTTATCAAGGGTCTACCTGGGTTTCCCGTGGCACAAAATACTAAACTCGGATGGATCCTCTCTGGTTATATACACTCACCAAAAAACCAAGGTAGTCTGCAACAAAATAAAATCGTAAACATGCACACTCACATATCGACTGATGATCTGTTAAAGAAGTTCTGGGAGATTGAGGAACCTTTTTCTGGAAACAAAAAGATTTTATCAGAAGAAGAACAGAACTGTGAGGACTTCTTTATAGAAACTGTTCAAAGAGATTCATCAGGCCGCTACGTAGTAAGATTGCCTTTTAAGTCAAATAATCCAGAGTGTCAGTATGGCAATTCATTTGAAATTGCTCGGAAACGATTTTATTTATTGGAGAAACGGTTGCTCAAGAATCCTGAATTTCGAACGAAATATTCTGATGTTATTGAGGAATACTTAACGCTAGGCCATATGGAGGTGGTTCCAAAATTAGAGAAAGAGAATTCTACTGCCATCTATTTGCCACACCACGCAGTTGTAAAAAATGATAGAACTACAACAAAGGTGAGGGTTGTATTCGACGCGTCATGTACTCTTAATAATGGCTCATCATTAAATAAAGATATGATGATTGGTCCAAGGCTACAACCCGAACTGAGACACATCATCATGCGTTGGCGTTGTCACCCTATATGCCTTGTTGCCGATATAGTGAAAATGTACAGACAAGTAAAGGTATCTGAAGAAGATGTTGATTTTCAACGACTTTTGTGGCGTAAGGATGTGAATTCAGAACTTCAACATCTGAGGTTATTACGTGTAACATTTGGTACATCTTCAGCACCATACTTAGCTGTACGAGCTCTGCAACAGCTTGCACATGATGAAGGTGATAAATACCCTTTAGCAGCAGACAGGGTTTTAAAGGAGTTCTATGTAGACGATCTCATGACAGGTTGCGAAAGCGTTGAAGAAGGTGTTCAGGTATATCATCAAATGAACGAACTTCTTAGTCGCGGGGGATTTGAGCTTCAGAAGTGGTCTTGTAATAAAAATGATTTATTGCAAAAAATTGAAAAAGACAGAAATGATACGAAAGAAACCTTAGAGATGAAGTTAGATTCTGTTATGAAAATTTTAGGATTAACCTGGAACAGATCTAGTGACGAATTTCAGTACACTGTCCAACTTCCTTCGCTTGAAACACCTGTGACTAAACGTAGAGCAATTTCGGATATCGCAAGATTATTTGATCCACTCGGTTGGATCGTACCCGTTATAACAACTGCCAAGGTTTTTATTCAGAGAATATGGCTTGCTGGTGTAGGATGGGATGATGAGATACCAGCAGACATACTCAAAGATTGGATTTCCTATCGCAAGGATCTCGTTCACCTTACTAGTTTTCAACTTCCGAGGTGGGTTGGGACAAGTAGAGACGATGTCCATATGGATCTACAGGGGTTTTCTGATGCGTCTAACGCAGCTTATGCAGCCGTTGTCTATGTTAGGACAGTAGATTGTAATGGTAAGGTTCATGTGAATCTCGTCGCTTCCAAATCGAGAATTGCTCCTGTAAAACAGGTATCCATACCTCGTCTGGAGCTTTGTGGAGCTGTCCTTTTAGCAAAGTTGCTCCAAGAAGTCTCGGAAGTATTGGATGTCTCAAAGGAAAATATACATGCTTGGACTGATTCCAGTGTTGTCCTTGCTTGGCTGAGTAGTCATCCCAGCAAGTGGAAGACGTTTGTGGCAAATAGAGTCTCCGAAATATTGACCATCATAGACAACAGTCAGTGGTCGCATGTCAAATCCGATGAGAACCCAGCAGATTGCGCATCACGGGGCATAAATCCAAGCAATATTTCTGAAATTGAATTATGGAAAAACGGCCCTAAGTGGCTACAAGAAAATACAGTCCATTACAGTAGAGGAAGGTTTAAGCAAACAGATTTAGAGGAAAAGAAAAGTAATATTTTATGTTACATAACAACTGAAGACATTGATATAATTTTAAGGTTTTCCAGTTTAAAGAGACTAATAAGAGTGCTTTCATATTGTAGAAGGTTTCTTAATATGACAAAAAGAGCAAACCATAAAACTCAAACTACACGTTGGCTAACATCTAAGGAAATAAATGATTCATTACTTAACTGTATCCGCTTGTGTCAAAGGGACGGGTTCCTGAAAGAAATAGAGAGTTTACAAGGATTTAGTAAAGTAAAAAAAAGAAGTAGACTTACCTCGCTTAATCCATTTCTTGATGGCGACGGCATCCTTAGAGTTGGTGGACGATTGCAGAAGGCTAATGTTGTAGAAGAAATGAAGCATCCAATACTGATTCCTCATAAATCACATCTAGCAAATCTGATTGTTGCGGATGCCCATGAACGTACTATTCATGGAGGTCCTCAGTTAATGCTGAGTTATATAAGAACTCGGTATTGGATTGTGAACGCGAAAAGTCTCATTAGACAGCATGTTCGTAAATGTGTTGTTTGTGTGCGTTATTCAGCTCAAACGAATCAACAGTTGATGGGCCAAATACCATCAGCTCGTGTCACTGCTTGTCGCCCTTTTTATCAGAGCGGTGTTGATTACGCAGGACCTATTGCAGTCAGAACCACAAAGGGACGTGGTTATCACTCGATCAAGGGCTACATTTGCTTATTCATATGCATGGCCACTCGTGCAATACATCTCGAGGTAGTGAGTGATCTGACCTCAGAGGCATTTTTAAGTGCATTTAAGCGTTTTGTTGCACGCAGAGGGCATTGCGCAGATTTGTGGAGTGATAATGGCACTAACTTTGTTGGAGCGAATAGGGAGCTTAGGAATTTATTACCTCGAGAAGGGTCAGTAGTAGCCAGTGACATAGCTAGCTGGTTAGCGACAAATGGCACCAACTGGCACTTCATTCCACCCCACTCACCAAACTTTGGTGGTCTTTGGGAAGCTGGAGTGAAGTCCACGAAACATCACCTAAAAAGAGTAATCGGCAACAGTACACTCACGTTCGAAGAAATGACGACTCTCTTGTGCCAAATAGAGGCATGTCTTAACTCACGGCCGATAACTCAAGTTAGTTCCAATGCAGAAGATCCGTACCCACTTACCCCGGGGCATTTTCTTGTGGGTGAGCCTTTAGTGCTGGTACCGGATGCTAATTATGAAAATGCGAACATGAGCACTCTCAAAAGATGGCATTTCACTCAACGGCTTATGCAAGATTTTTGGCGAAGATGGTCACATGAATATCTGACA